>CAWUFW010005247.1:0-1373511 GCA_963921515.1 Calotriton arnoldi | reverse complement strand
CTACATTTTTGGTGATTTTTTCACTGTTTTTCTCAACGAGTCTCTCGACTCCGAAGGTGTCGGTAGGGATGCCCGGCTTCAAGCCCTGCGACGCCTGTGGTCGCATGATGTCGATCACAGACCCGCAGTTAGAGTGTCTCTACTGCCTCGGCCGCGACCACGACACAGTCGTGCCCCGACTGCCGGGCCTTGCACCCGAAGGCTTTGCGAGAGCGGTCTCGAAAGCTCCTTGAGGTCCGGCAGTCGGCTCCGCGCCACACCAAGCCCCGGTCACGTGAGAGGTCGAGGGGCCAGTCGCGGAGCCCTCATCGGTCGTCTGGGTCCAAGTCTTCGCACTCCTCCGGTAAGTCGAAGCATAAAAAGTCTAAGAAGCGTCATCGCTCGACGACTTCACCTCGCCGGTCTCGCGACTCGGCTGAGGCTCCTGTCGGCACCGTCCCCGCGGCTCCGGGAGTGCCTGTGGAGCCGCCCCCGCATTACCCGTCCTTCCCGGGTTCGGGGGCGACTCCGGCCGAGATACAGGAATTCCTGTCGGCCATGGCCCGCCTCTTCGGGCCTCAAGGTCCCCCCGGTGCGCCTTTGGGCCCCGCGGGCCCTGATGGGGTTTCCCCGGCGCCGCCGGCGACTCCGGTCCCGGCGCTGCCTGTCACACCAGCCTCGGTCCCGGCCTCGATCCCAGCTCCGGTGCTGCCGCAACCCCCATCGACGCCGGTTGCCCTAACTACACCTCCGCCGGCGCTGATGTCTCCGGTGCCGTTCCCGACTCCGCCCGGGGCTCCGGGCGGCGTCGTTCCCCGGTTCTCTCCGGATCCGGACACGGCGCCGGACCGGCGTCGCTCGACGCCGGCTCCGACGCCGATGAGACCTTGGGTCCCACGTGTCCCTCCTTCTCCTTATTTTGAACCTGAGGAGGACGAAGAGAACTGGGAGGGGTCGGATGACCCTCTCACACAGCAGTGTGAGTTCGAACAGGACTGGGCTGAGGAACTTGGGGATGCCAGTGGTCTGGACACCTCCCCTGACTCTGGCATGCTGTCTCCTCCTTCCGTGGCAACGGAGGAGGGAGCAAATTTTGCAACGGTGTTGCGTAGAGCAGCTGGGGCCTTACACCTCCAACTGTCTACGGTGGCTGTCAGGACTAACCTCCTGACGGAAGTGCTTCAGCCGGCGGCTACCTCCTCGGAGCCACTGCTGCCATTTAATGACGCGCTTTCCGACGTTCTTTTGGGCACCTGGTCCAAGCCCGCCACAGGGGCTCCTGTGGATAGGAACGTGGCCCGACGCCATGGCCCCGCTCCGGGCGACCCCTATTCCTCTCCCAACACCCCTCTCCTGAGAGCTTGGTTGTCCAAGCCTCTGCTTCCCAAACCGCCTTCCCTACCGCTCCTCCGGATAGGGAATCCAAACGCCTGGATCAATTTGGGAAGAAGGTCTTTTCTTCCTCCAGTGCTGGCTTGCGGTCTCTCAACACCGCTTGCCTTTTGGGCCGATATTCCCACTCTCTGTGGGACTCGGTGGCACAAGCTTTGCCCCAGTGTCCTGAGGAGGTCCAGACACTGCTTTCCCGCGCCATTGCGGAAGGAAGAGATGCGGCTAAATACACCATCAGATGTGGCCTTGATACCGCCGACTCGCTGGGCAGATCGATTGCAACGACAGTGGCGCTGCGCCGTCACGCCTGGCTGAGAACCACTGGTTTCTCGGGTGATGTCCAAAACACTCTTATGGACATGCCCTTTGATGGGGTCGGTCTTTTTGGGAACAAGGCAGACCATGCGCTGGAGCGTTTTAAGGACTCGCGGGCTACGGCCAAGTCCCTGGGCCTTTCTGCTGTACGCCCTCCGCAGCCATCTGCTTTTCGCCCCTTTCGTGGCCACGGAAGGGGCGCCCAGTCACGTCCGCTGCCCAGCCACCGGCCCGCGCAGCAAGCGTCTTCGCGTGGCCGAGGACGTGGCTCCTGCCGGGGCGGGTCAGGCAACCAGCGTGCGGGTCAGGCCACCAACCCCGCCCCGTCCGCGGCCTCCAAGCCCTCCTAGTCCTTCCTTTCAGGTGCACAGCACGCCAGTAGGGGGCAGGGTCCGCCATCACCTTCACCACTGGCGTGCCATCACCTCGGACAGGTGGGTCTTGGACATTGTCCGAAGGGGCTACTCCCTCCCCTTCGAGACCACCCCCCCAGCCATGCCACCTCAATTCCACCGCATGTCAGGGGATCACTTGGTGCTTATTCAGAAGGAAGTTGCGGCCCTCTTGGCCAACAGGGCCATCGAGCGCGTTCCGACCCCAGAAGTAGTTCGTGGTTGCTACTCCCACTACTTTCTGGTGCCCAAAAAGGACAAGGAGGACATGCGTCCTATCTTGGACCTCCGGAACGTAAATCGCTTCCTCCGGAAGGAGAAGTTCAAGATGCTCACCCTAGCTCAGGTCTTGACTGCCCTCGACCCTGGAGATTGGTTGGTAGCGTTGGACTTGCAGGACGCATATTTTCATATCCCCGTCCTGCCGGCCCACCGGCGTTACCTGCGGTTCACGGTAGACCACGAGCATTTTCAGTTTTCCGTGCTCCCCTTTGGCCTTACCAGCGCCCCTCGGGTGTTCACGAAAGTGATGGCGGTGGTCACAGCTCATCTCTGCCGGGCAGGGGTTCCAGTCTTCCCGACCTCGACGACTGGCTGCTGAAGGCGGGCTCGTCCCAGGCAGTCGTCTCCCACCTCCAGACTACGGCCGAGCTCCTGCACTCGCTGGGGTTCTCCATCAATGTGCCGAAGTCGCACCTGATTCCTTCTCCACAGCTCCTTTTCATCGGAGCAGTTCTGGACACGACGCAGTTTCGGGCCTATCCTCCCGAGCGGCAAGTCCGGGATGTTCAGGCTATGATTCCGATCTTTTGGCCTCTATCCTGGGTTTCAGTACGGATGACCCTGAGGCTTCAGGGCCTCATGGCCTCCTGCATCCTGCTGGTCGATCATGCCAGATGGCATATGCGGGCTCTGCAGTGGGACCTGAAGTTCCAGTGGGCGCAGGATCAGGGGAACCTGTCCGATTACGTCCAGATCTCGGAGGGGACTGCATGACAGTTGCAGTGGTGGCTCTCGAACCGGCAATGGGTCATGGGCAGATCCCTCTCCCTTCCCCAGCCAGAGCACACAGTTGTGACGGACGCGTCCCTTCTGGGATGGGGCGGTCACATGGGAGAGGCGGAGATCAGAGGCCTCTGGTCTCCGGCGGAATCCCGGCTCCATATCAACCTTCTGGAGCTCCGGGCGATCCAACTTGCACTCAAGGCATTCCTTCCCTCTGTCAAAGGGAAGGTAGTGCAGGTGTTCACAGACACCACCGCCATGTGGTACTGCAACAAACAAGGTGGGGTGGGGTCGTGGACCCTCTGTCAGGAGGCTCTGCGCCTCCTGGACATGGCTGGAGCATCAGGGCGTCTTCCTGATGGTTCAACACCTGGCAGGTTCCCTGAACGCCAGGGCGGACAAACTCAGCCGCTGGTGCATGATGGATCACGAATGGCATCTTCACTCGGAGGTGGCGCAAGGACTCTTTCTACAGTGGGGAGAGCCTTGGTTAGATCTATTCGCCACCGAAGAGAACGCGCAATGTCATCAGTTCTGCGCGTTGGAATTTCCAAGGCGGCACTCGCTCGGCGACGCTTTTCGTCGCGATTGGAGTTGCGGTCTGTTATACGCCTTTCCGCCTATACCACTTCTACCCAGAGTGTTGAAGAAGATTCGGCGTGACTGGGCCCAAGTCCTTCTTGTGGCTCCGGACTGGGCTCGAAGAGTTTGGTATCCCGAGCTACTCAGTATGAGCGTCGATCCCCCGATCCGTCTGCCTCTTCGGGAGGATCTTCTGTCGCAGCAGGGGACGGTCCTCCACCCAAACCTGTCCAGTCTCCACCTCCTTGCGTGGAGATTGAGCGGCGGCAGTTGATTCCTTTCGACTTGCCTCCCGAAGTTTGTGATGTGATTCTGGCAGCCAGGCGTCCCTCCACTAAGGTGGTATACGCCTGCAGGTGGAACAAGTTTGTGGCATGGTGCACAGCAAAGGCTGTGAATCCCCTTTCTGCCCCTCTTTCTGAGGTTCTTCTGTTCCTTCTTTCTCTGGCCCAACAGGGTTCTGCCCTGGGTACCATCAAGGGCTATCTTTGTGCAATCTCGGCCTTCCTCAGGCTTCCTGATCAGCCCTCCCTTTTCAAGTCCCCTGTTGTTAACAGGTTTCTTAAAGGCATTACACACCTCTTCCCTCCTGTTCCGTTTGTGATGCCTCAGTGGGACTTGAACTTGGTTCTTACCTTTTTAATGTGCGCTCCCTTTGAGCCTCTACATAACTGTCCTC
The DNA here is from genome assembly GCA_963921515.1 of Calotriton arnoldi. Taxonomy (NCBI): domain Eukaryota; kingdom Metazoa; phylum Chordata; class Amphibia; order Caudata; family Salamandridae; genus Calotriton; species Calotriton arnoldi. The sequence goes on along the minus strand of CAWUFW010005247.1, from coordinate 1,369,167 downwards.
TTTGTCTTCTCACTCTGAAGACAGCCTTTCTGGTGGCCATCACCTCCGCTCGGCGGGTGAGTGAGCTCCAGGCTCTTTCGTGCAAACCCCCCTTTCTGTCTGTCCATCCGGACATGGTTGTTCTTAGGACGCGTCCGTCCTTCTTGCCAAAGGTGGTTACTGCCTTCCACATTGGGCAGACCATCACTTTGCCCACCTTCTTTCCGCCTCCGCATCCTTCCAGAGAGGAAGAGAGGCTCCACCGTCTGGACCCAAAACGTGCGCTTTCCTTTTACCTCAACCGCACACAACAGTTCCGGGTGGATGACCAGCTCTTTGTTGGCTACGTGGGCGCTAAAAAAGGTCGGACGGTACACAAGAGGACCATCTCCCGCTGGGTAATCTTGTGTATCTGAAAGAGACACGTTAGTGATAGATTCCTTACCTTAGAATATCCCCAGGCGTCAGGCTGGATCCGGAAAGTTTTGCGTAGCAGTACCCTTGCGCGTCGGTAGGCGGCGTCGTGCGGCTCCGCGTCCGTCGTCGGCGTCGTGATCGCCGGGATGACGTCGCGGGCAGTACTTAGGCGCCGCCCCTGCGCGCTGACGTCAGTTCTTCTTTTTCCGCGCCAGTAAGCGCAGATCCGGGAAGAGCAGTGCCCTGGTCAATTTTTGACCATACTTTTTGGTGATTTTTCACTGTGTTTTTCAGCCTTCAGGTGTCGTAGGGATGCCCGGCTTCAAGCGATGCGGCGCCTGTGCGCGGATGATGTCCGTCACCGACCCGCATTGGGAGTGTCTCTTCTGCCTCGGCCGAGGCCACGACACCGAGTCTTGTCCCGAATGCCAGGCCCTCAACCCGAAGGCTTTGCGAGAGCGGTCTCGAAAGCTCCTCGAGGCCCGGCATTCGGCTCCGCGGAAGCCCCGGTCGTGTGAGAGGTCCAGGGGTCGCTCGCGGAGTGCACACCGGTCGTCGGCGTCGAAGTCTTCTTCGTCCGGTAAGTCTCGACACAAGAAGTCCAAGAAGCATCGTCGCTCTCGGACTTCGCCTCGCCGGTCTCGCGACTCGGCTGAGGCCCCTCCCGGCACCGTCCCCGCCCCCGCGGCCCCGGACTTGCCTGTGGAGTCGCCCCCGTCATACCCGCCCTTCCCGGGTTCGGGGGCGGATCCGGCCAAGGTACAGGAGTTCCTGTCGGCCATGGCCCGCCTCTTCGGGCCTTCAGGCCCCTCCGGTGCGCCTTCGGGCCCCGCGGGCCCTGATGGGGTTGCTCCGGCGTCGCCGGCGGCTCCGGCCCCGGCGTCGCCCGAGCCTCCAGCCTCGATCCCGGCTCCGGCTTCGGCCCCGGCCTCGATCCCGGCTCCACAACCCCCATCGACGCCGGTCGACCTCACGACACCTCCGCCGGCGCCGATGTCTCCGGTGCCGTTCTCGACGCCGCCCTGGGCTCCGGGCGGCGTCGTTCCCAGTTCCTTCCGGCTCCGGACATGGACCCGGAGCGACGTCGCTCGACGCCGGCTCCGGCGCCGATGGGACCTTGGGTCCCAAATGTCCCTCCTCCTCCTTATTTTGAACCAGAGGAGGACCAGGAGGACTGGGAGGGGTCTGATGACCCTCTGACACGAAACTGTCAGTATGATGAGGACTGGACAGAGAGTCTAGGGGAGGCCAGTGGTCTGGATACTTCTCCTGACACTGGCATGCTGTCTCCTCCCGTGGCTACGGAGGAGGGGGCCAATTCTGGTACGGTGTTGCGTAGGGCTGCTGGGGCCTTACGTCTCCAGCTCCCTACTTTGACGGTCAAGACTAACATCTTGACAGAGGTGCTTCAGCCGGCAGCCTCCTCTGCGGAGACTGTGCTGCCGTTTAACGACGCCCTCACTGACGTTCTTTTGGGCGCCTGGTCCAAGCCCAACACAGGGGCTCCTGTGGATCGGAACGTGTCACGACGCCATCGCCCCGCTCCGGGCGACCCCCTGTTTCTTTCTGTCCACCCCACTCCTGAGAGCTTGGTTGTCCAAGCCTCCGCTTCCCAAACCGCCTTCCCTACCGCTCCTCCGGATAGGGAATCCAAACGCCTGGATCAGTTTGGGAAGAAAGGTTTTTCTTCCTCCAGTGCTGGCTTGCGGTCCGTTAACACCGCTTGTCTTTTGGGCCGATATACCCACTCTCTGTGGGATTCGGTGGCGGATGTTTTGCCCCAGTGCCCTGAGGAGGTCCAGGCACTGCTTTCCCGCGCCATTGCGGAAGGAAGGGATGCGGCCAAATACACTATCCGTTGTGGCCTTGACACCGCCGACTCGCTGGGCAGGTCGATTGCAACGACGGTGGCGCTCCGACGCCACGCCTGGCTAAGAACCACTGGTTTTTCAGGGGATGTCCAGAATACTCTCATGGACATGCCCTTTGATGGAGTCGGTCTTTTTGGGTCCAAAGCAGACCATGCGTTGGAGCGCTTTAAGGACTCACGGGCTACTGCCAAGTCCCTGGGCCTTTCTGCTACACGCCCTCCGCTGCCTTCTGCTTTTCGCCCCTATCGTGGCCACGGTAGGGGCGCCCTTCACGTCAGCAGCCCAGCCACCGGCCCGCGCAGCAGGCGTCTTCGCGTGGCCGAGGACGTGGATTCCGCCGTGGCGGATCGGGCAACCAGCGTGCGGGTCAGGCCACCACCTCCAACCCGTCCGCGGCCTCCAAGCCCTCCTAGTCCCTCCTTTCAGGTGCACGGCACGCCAGTAGGGGGCAGGGTCCGCCATCACCTTCCCCACTGGCGCACCATCACCTCGGACAGGTGGGTCTTGGACATTGTCCGAAGGGGCTACTCCCTCCCCTTCGAGACCACCCCCCAGCCATGCCACCTCAATTCCACCGCATGTCAGGGGATCACTTGGTGCTTCTACAGAAGGAAGTCACGGCCCTCTTGACCAAGAGGGCCATCGAGCATGTTCCGACCCCAGAAGTAGGGCGTGGTTGCTACTCCCACTACTTTCTGGTGCCCAAAAAGGACAAGGAGGACATGCGTCCTATCTTGGACCTCCGGAACGTAAATCGCTTCCTCCGGAAGGAGAAGTTCAAGATGCTCACCCTAGCTCAGGTCTTGACTGCCCTCGACCCTGGAGACTGGTTGGTAGCGTTGGACTTGCAGGACGCGTATTTCCACATCCCCGTCCTGCCGGCCCACCGGCGTTACCTTCGGTTCACGGTAGGCCCCGAGCATTTTCAGTTCACCGTGCTCCCCTTTGGCCTTACAAGTGCCCCTCGGGTGTTCACGAAAGTGATGGCGGTGGTCGCAGCTCATCTGCGCCGGGCAGGGGTTTCAGTCTTCCCCTACCTCGACGACTGGCTGCTGAAGGCGGGCTCGTCCCAGGCAGTCGTCTCCCACCTCCAGACTACGGCCGAACTCCTGCACTCGCTGGGGTTCTCCATCAATGTGCCAAAGTCGCATCTAATTCCTTCTCCACAGCTCCTTTTCATCGGAGCAGTTCTGGACACGACGCAGTTTCGGGCCTATCCTCCCGAACGGCGAGTCCGGGATATTCAGGCTATGATTCCGATCTTTCGGCCTTTATCCTGGGTTTCGGTACGGATGACCCTGAGGCTGCTGGGCCTCATGGCCTCCTGCATCCTGCTGGTCAATCATGCCAGATGGCATATGCGGGCTCTGCAGTGGGACCTAAAGTTCCAGTGGGCGCAGCACCAGGGCAACCTGTCCGATCACGTCCAGATCTCGGAGGGGACTGCAAAACAGTTGCAGTGGTGGCTCTCGAACCGGCAATGGGTCATGGGCAGATCCCTCTCCCTTCCCCAGCCAGAGCATACAGTTGTGACGGACGCGTCCCTTCTGGGATGGGGCGGTCACATGGGAGAGGCGGAGATCAGAGGCCTCTGGTCTCCGGCGGAGTCCCGGCTCCATATCAACCTTCTGGAGCTCCGGGCGATCCGGCTTGCACTCAAGGCATTCCTTCCCTCTGTCAAAGGGAAGGTAGTGCAGGTGTTCACAGACAACACCACCGCCATGTGGTACTGCAACAAACAGGGCGGGGTGGGGTCTTGGACCCTTTGTCAGGAGGCTCTGCGCCTCTGGACATGGCTGGAACATCAGGGCATGTTCCTGATGGTTCAACACCTGGCAGGTTCTCTGAACGCCAGGGCGGACGAACTCAGCCGCAGGTGCATGATGGATCACGAATGGCGTCTTCACTCGGAAGTGGCGCAAGGACTCTTTCTACAGTGGGGAGAGCCTTGGTTAGATCTATTCGCCACCGAAGAGAACGCGCAATGTCATCAGTTCTGCGCGTTGGAATTTCCAAGGCGGCACTCGCTCGGCGACGCTTTTCGTCGCGAGTGGAGTTGCGGTCTGTTGTACGCCTTTCCGCCTATACCACTTCTACCCAGAGTGTTGAAGAAGATTCGGCACGACCGGGCCCAAGTCATTCTTGTGGCTCCGGACTGGGCTCGAAGAGTTTGGTATCCCGAGCTACTCAATATGAGCATAGATCCCCCGATCCGTCTGCCTCTTCGGGAGGATCTTCTGTCGCAGCAGCAGGGGACGGTCCTCCACCCGAACCTGTCCAGTCTACACCTGCTTGCGTGGAGATTGAGCGGCGGCAGTTGATTCCTTTCGACTTGCCTCCCGAAGTTTGTGATGTGATTCTGGCAGCCAGGCGTCCCTCCACTAAGGTGGTATACGCCTGCAGGTGGAACAAATTTGTGGCATGGTGCACAGCAAAGGCTGTGGATCCCCTTTCTGCCCCTCTTTCTGAGGTCCTTCTGTTCCTTCTCTCTCTGGCCCAACAGGGTTCTGCCCTGGGTACCATCAAGGGTTATCTTTGTGCTATCTCGGCCTTCCTCAGGCTCCCTGATCAGCCCTCCCTTTTCAAGTCCCCTGTTGTTAACAGGTTCTTAAAAGGCATTACTCACCTCTTCCCTCCTGTTCCGTTTGTAATGCCTCAGTGGGACTTGAACTTGGTTCTTACCTTTTTAATGTGCGCTCCCTTTGAGCCTCTGCATAACTGTCCTCTTCGTCTTCTGACTCTAAAGGCAGCCTTTCTGGTGGCCATCACCTCCGCTCGGCGGGTGAGTGAGCTCCAGGCTCTTTCTTCCAAACCTCCCTTTCTGTCTGTTCATCCAGACAAGGTTGTTCTTCGGACGCGTCCGTCCTTCTTGCCAAAGGTGGTTACTGCTTTCCACATTGGGCAGACCATCACTTTGCCCACCTTCTTTCCGCCTCCGCATCCTTCCAGAGAGGAAGAGAGGCTCCACCGTCTGGACCCAAAACGTGCGCTCTCCTTCTATATCGACCGCACGAAACACTTCCGGGTGGATGACCAGCTCTTTGTTGGCTACGTGGGCGCCAAAAAGGTCGGGCGGTGCACAAGAGGACCATCTCCCGCTGGGTTACCTTGTGCATCAAGACCTGCTATTCTTTGGCTAAGAAGGAGCCTCCTGTTGGGCTGCGTGCCCATTCCACCAGGGCAACGGCTGCTACCACGGCCTTGGGCCGCGGTGTTCCGCTGCCGGTTATCTGTCAGGCAGCTACGTGGGCCTCGCTGCACACGTTTACTAAGCATTACTGCCTTGACAGTCAGGTCCGGAGGGACGGCTTCTTTGGCCGTTCTGTCCTCCAGGACTTCCTTGTCTGATCTTTGTTCGCAGACCCACCACCGGGGTTGGTATTGCTGGGGTATCTATTCTAAGGTAAGGAATCTATCACTAACGTGTCTCTTTCAGATGCACAAGTTACTAACTTGTGTAACGATATATCTGTAAGAGACAGTAGTTAGTGATAGATTCCTTACCGCCCCACCCATCCTCCCCGTTCTGCGAACTGATTTCTAGGGTTAAGGACATCCCTTTCAGGGCCCTAGTATTTTTCAGACACCTGTGTCAGCTTCTTGCATGGCTCTGCGTTCCTGGCGCGGAAAGTCGTGTACAGAACTGACGTCAGCGCGCAGGGGCGGCGCCTAAGTACTGCCCGCGACGTCATCCCGGCGATCACGACGCCGACGACGGACGCGGAGCCGCACGACGCCGCCTACCGACGCGCAAGGGTACTGCTACGCAAAACTTTCCGGATCCAGCCTGACGCCTGGGGATATTCTAAGGTAAGGAATCTATCACTAACTACTGTCTCTTACAGATATATCGTTACACAAGTTAGTAACTTGTGCATCAAAGCCTGCTATTCTTTGGCTAAGAAGGAGCCCCCTGTTGGGCTACGTGCCCATTCTACCAGGGCAACAGCTGCTACCACGGCTTTAGGCCGCGGTGTTCCGCTACAGGATATATGTCAGGCAGCTACGTGGGCCTCGCTGCACACGTTTACCAAGCATTACTGCCTTGACAGCCAGGTCCTCCGGGACGGCTTCTTTGGCCGCTCTGTCCTCCGGGACTTCCTTGTCTGAATCTGTTCGCAGACCCACCACCGGGGTTGGTATTGCTGGGGTATCTATTCTAAGGTAAGGAATCTGTCACTAACGTGTCTCTTTCAGATGCACAAGTTACTAACTTGTGTAACGATATATCTGTAAGAGACAGTAGTTAGTGACAGATTCCTTACCGCCCCACCCATCCTCCCCGTTCTGCGAACTGATTTCTAGGGTTAAGGACATCCCTTTAAGGGCCCTAGTACTTTTTTCAGACACCAATGTCAGCTTCTTGCATGGCTCTGCGTTCCTGGCGCGGAAAGTCGTGTACAGAACTGACGTCAGCGCGCATGTGCGGCGTCTAAGTACTGGCAGCGACGTCATCCCGGCGATCTCGTCGCCGACGACTGACGCGGAGCCGCACGACGCCACCTACCGACGCGCAAGGGTACTGCTACGCAAAACTTTCCGGATCCAGCCTGACGCCTGGGGATATTCTAAGGTAAGGAATCTGTCACCAACTACTGTCTCTTACAGATATATCGTTACACAAGTTAGTAACTTGTGCAACAGGGACGCTAGACGCCCTCTACCGATGCACAGAGGTACTGCAGAAAAATGTTACAGATCCAGTCTGGCGCCTGAGGAGGATTCCAAGATAAAGAATCTGCATCTAGATCTTGTCTCTACCATATCAGACGTTACCGAAGATAAGTAACTTGTCTGTCACCCCTAAGAAGTCCCTAGGGCAGGGTGCATTGTAATTAATAAGTTGGACATGTACATTTAAGATTTACATGTCCTGATAGTTAAAAACTCCTAAATTAGTTTTTCTCTACTATGAGGTTTACCTTTCCCGTAGGAGAACGTTGGGTAGCCTTATTACATTTAACAAGTGCTAACTTTTAATTGGGGGCAGCTAGGAAAGTCGAGTTTGGTCTCTAAAGAATTGTTATTTAAAACCCTCTTAAATGGTTGAGTTGGATTTTAAGTTACAATTCTGAAAATGTCAGTTTTAGAAAGTGCCATTTTTTTGTCCTAATCATGTGGTGCCTGTCTCTGAGGTCACATGACTAGGTGTAGCTGGCAGTTGGTCTTTATCTATTACTCTCAGACAGTGAGACAAAGGGGGAATAGGTGTTGGCAGGATGGGCCATCTCTCTGAGGATGAGGAGGAGAAGCTGTCCTCTACCACACTTAAACATCACAAAGGTTGTGCCTCAGCACACCCACAAAGGGTTTCACACTGTTCTTTTGTGCCCTCAGACTAGCGGAACTCAGGGCAGGGAGGCAGGAATTTCAAGAAACCTCGGAATGGAGGAGGACTCAAGAAACTTTTCCTACTTCAAAGAAGGTACCAGGTATAAAACAAGCATTCGCAAAGCCAATTGGTCTCAGCAATCAGAGAGCTATTGGTATTGTCAATGATAATGTCTTTTAGCCATGTGTTATGGAGTGGAGTGGATGTGTGTGGAGTGGAATTATGTGGGTTTGATTGGAATTGTTTGTTGTGTAATTATGTGGCGTGGAGTTGTGTTGAGTGGAATTATGTGTAGTGGACTTATGTGGCACGGTGTGCAGTGGAAATATGTGGATAGTAATTATGTGGTATTGAGTGTACTCTAATTATGTAGAGGAATAAATGTATCAATTGAGAGCGACAATGTAGCAAGCAAATTGAAACCCTCTGGAAGGGCTGAAGCCCACAGATTAAACAATAAACGTCTCTTCGAGACAGCTGAGACCTAAAAAGGGTAATTGTGGTACGGTGCTTTCAATATTAATGTGAACTACACTCCAAATTCTTGTCTCAAAACGTGACCTTACTGATGGTGCAACTGTTCAAGTCTACAGCATCACATAAATGGAAATGTTAACACCACAAGCTCCGGCAGATAAAAAAAATGTTCTGCCATCTGATGTAATTCTCCTATGTTCGAGGCATATGAGCTGTAGATCATATGCGTTAGCGTAGATCGCCATATGGTGTTGGGGTCGGATGTTTGCACTTTGTTTTTGTTCGAAGAAGTCTTTGTAGTCACAAGGTAGATGACTCCTCCTTTCGTTGATAATGCGCATGGGCAGCGACTCCATCCTTAGATTGTTTTTTTTCCGCCATCGGGTTCGGATGTGTATTGCTGCGCTCCGGTTCGGTATCGTTCTCGAACCCCTTCGACGTGCAATCCTCTACCCTCGACGGTATTGTCTTCGATCTCGTTTTCCCATTCGTCGCGTATTGTCCAAACTGTGAAACCTTCGATCAAGAAACTTCGAGGCGGGCCTACCCGTGCCGACCACGCCAGCAGTCGATGGAACGGACACCGTTCAAACTATGTCCAGGGTGTCATGCTAAATTTCCACACACCAACCTGCACGAGGTCTGCAACCTGTGCCTATCCCGGGAACACAAAGAGTCATCCTGCGAAGCGTGTCGATCATTCCGATCGAAAAAGACCATCCATGATCGTCTGGCTCGACCCCACGAGATGCAACGCGGCAGCGGCTCCATACCAGACTCTTCGGCGATGAAACACAACACAGTCCTGCTGCAGAAGCCGAAGAAGAAGAACTGGTCTCCGTGTCCGAAGCCGACTCCGACATGGAAGAAGACCTCAGCGTCACTCCGGCTCAACGGAACGTGAGTACAGACCCCCAGTTGCCCACTCAACCTAAGGGAAAGGCTCCGGTGTCACCCTCGCCCTTGGGCTCCGGTCGACACCGTGAAAAAGTTTCAGATGCCCCGCCCTCTTGCCCGGCTACGAAACACAAACACAAGCCTTCCAGCTCAAGCCGATCCCAGTCCGGCACGAAACATAAGGACAAACACGGGACTCCTCCCATGTCGTCGATACCGAGGACATCTTCAGCGCCAAAAGCCTCGGAGCCGAAACCCTCCAAGCCAAAGGAGCCAGAACCGAAGTCGTCCAAGCCGAAATCTTCGGAGTCGAAAAGCTCCACACCTAAAAGCTCGGAGCCGACAACCTCCGCGCCGAAAAGTTCGGAGCCGAAACAAACCACTCCGAAATCTACACAGCCTAAACCGGCTGAAACTAAAGAACTGGTTCCCAAACACTCGGCACCCAAAGACTCTGATCCAAAATCTTCGATGCCGAAATCCACTCCAAAAGGGACAGAGACTCCTTCCAAAGAACTTCCATCTAAAAAACCACCTCTGGATCCAAAACAGAAAAAACTCAGTATTGATCCCAAAACTGGACACCTTATGGCTACTCTTCCCAAAAAACGGAAGTTAGACCTCCCACAAGAGGCCCCTATACCCCTTAAGCAAAAAAGAGACATGGGAACCAACCCTTTTCCCCCTTATATACCTCCATCTCCTCCTCCTATTCCAAACATCACACCATCAAATTCACCACCTCCAATGTCACCAGACTCACAGGATGACAATTTCGATGATGGGGATGGGGACGACATTGGGGACGATGATCATCACATCCCACAAGACACAGACTTACCACACGACACTGACCCATGGGATGATTACGATAAGGATCCAGATATACCGAATGACCCAGATCGTTATCCCTCTAGACCTTCCCCACCTGATGACAATATTGGCTTTGCGCAACTCATCAACAGGGCTGCCCAATATCACGGGGTGGAACTACATAGTGACCCTCTAGAAGAGGATTTCCTTGTAGAAACATTTACACATTCACAGAGGTCTACTAACACTCTACCCATGCTAAAAGGCATGTTAAAGCATACAAACGAGGTATTCAAGGATCCAGTTAGAGCCCGAATACGAACACCTCAGGTAGATAAAAAATACAAGGTCACTCCGTCAGACCCTGTATACATAAGAGGTAAATCTGAAAGAAACACAGTGATAGATTCCTTACCTTAGAATATCCCTAGGCGTCAGACTGGATCCGGAAAGTTTTCGTCACCAGTACCCCTGCGCGTCGGTAGGGGTGTCGTGCGGCTCCGCGTCCGTCGTTGGCGTCGTGGTCGCCAAGATGACGTCGCGGGCGCTACTTAGACACCACCCACGCGCGCTGACGTCAATTCTTTCTTTTTCCGCGCCAGCAAGCGCAGATCCGGAGAGAGCGGTACCCCTAGTCTTTCTTTACTACGTTTTTTTAGATCTTTTTTTCACCCTTTTCGAGTCGATATCGACTCCTGGTGCCGGTCCATGGCGCCGAAGTCTTTGCGGGAGCGGTCCCGAAAGCTGCTTGAAGCCCGGCAGTCGGCTCCGCGCCGTGAGAGATCCCGGTCCAGAGGGAGGTCGAGGGACCGTGCACGGAGTCATAATCGGCGATCGTCGGGATCGAAGTCTTCGCACTCGGGGTCAGGTAAGACGAAGCACAAGAAGTCGAAGAAGCGTCATCGCTCTCCGACTTCCCCTCGCCAGTCACGCGACACGGCTGAGGGTACGGGTGGTGCCACCCCCGCGGCTCCGGCGGAGTCCATGGAGTCGCCGCCTGACTACCCGCCCTTCCCGGGGTAGTCGGCGACTCCGGCCCAGATACAGGACTTCCTGTCGGCCATGGCTCGCCTCTTTGGGCCATCGGTTCCCGCCGGTGCGCCTTCGGGCCCCGCGGTCCCGCATGGGTGTCCTCGCGTTTCCGTCGCTGTCGGCTGCGGCCCCGGCGCCGCAGGACACCCTTGGATCCAGGCCTGGATCCCGGTCGACGCCGGTTGACCTCGTTACACCTCCACCGACGTCAACTCCACCGGCACCGATCCTGACGCTCCTCGGGACGACGTCGACCTCAGGTTCAGCCCCGAAGTGGACACGGCGTCGGTCGATGCCGTTTGGGGATTTCTATCCCCATGTCCCTGATCCTTATTTTCGGCCTGTTGAACAGCCTGAGGAGCAAGGGGAGGACTGGGAGGGATCTGAGGACCCTCTCGCTGCAGCCTGCGAGTCAGAACAGGACTGGGCTGAGGAATTGGGGGACAGCAGTGGTCTGGATACCTCACCACACCTTGGCATGCTGTCTCCTCCTACCGTGGCTACGGAGGAGGGAGCCAGTTATGCAGTGGTGGCGGAGGCCCTACACCTCCAGCTCCCTACTGTGGCCGTCAGGACTAACCTCCTGACACAGGTGCTTCAGCCAGCAGCTACTTCTGCGGAGCCCCTGCTGCCCTTTAATGAAGCCCTTTCGGACGTTCTTTTGGGCACTTGGTCCAGGCCCACCACAGGGGCTCCTGTGGATAGGAACGTGGCCCGACGCCATCGCCCGGCTCTGGGTGACCCCATTTTCCTCTCCCAACATCCCACCCCCGAGAGCTTGGTTGTCCAAGCCTCTGCTTCCTCAACTGCCGTCCCTTCCGCACCACCGGATAGGGAATCCAAGAAGCTGGATCAGTTTGGAAGAAGATTTTCTCTTCCACCAGCTCTGCGCTGCGGTCCGTGAACACCGCATGCCTCTTGGGACGTTATTCCCACTGTCTTTGGGATACGGTGGCGAACGTGCTGTCTCAGTGTCCGGAGGAGGCCCGGCCTGCTCTCGCCCAGGCTGTTGTAGAGGGGAGAGACGCAGCCAAGTTCATGATCCGTTGTGGTCTAGACACCGCCGACTCACTGGGCAGATCCATTGCCACGACGGTGGCGGTTCACCGTCACGCCTGGTTGAGAACCACTGGATTTTCAGGGGATGTCCAAAACACCCTTATGGACATGCCCTTTGATGGCCGTCGCCTCTTTGGCGACAAGGCGGACAGCGCGTTGGAGGTTTAAGGACTCACGGGCTACGGCCAAGTCCTTGCGGCTCTCGGCAGTCTGCCCTCCTCCGCCATCCGCTCCTTTCGTGGCACAGGAAGAGGCGCCCCGCAGAGTTCGCAACAGAGCCACAGGCCGACGCAGCAGTCATCCCAGCGCGGCCGCAGACGCGGGTTCCGCCGTGGCGGACAAAGGGGCCAGCGGGCGGGTCAGACCACCACCACCCCAGCCACCACTGCCTCCAAACCTTCCTAGTCCGAACTTTCAGGTCCATCACACGCCAGTGGGCGGCAGGCTCCCCCATCACCTCTCCCACTAGCGCACCATCACTTTGGACAGGTGGGTTTTAGAGATAGTCCGGAGGGGCTACTCCCTCCCCTTCGAGACTACCCCCCCTGCCATGCCACCTCAATACCACCGCATGTCGGGGGATCACTTGGTGCTTCTTCAGCAGGAAGTTGCGACCCTCTTGGCCAAGGGGCCCATTGAGCGCGTTCCGACGCGCAAAGTAGGTCGTGGTTGTTATTCCCACTACTTTGTGGTGCCCAAGAAGGACAAAGGCCTGCGTCCTATCTTGGACCTCCGGAACGTCAATCGCTTCCTCCGCAAAGAGAAGTTCAAGATGCTCACTCTAGCTCAGGTCTTGTCTACTCTCGACCCACAAGACTGGATGGTGGCGCTGGACTTGCAGGACGCCTATTTCCACATCCCCGTCCTGCCAGCCCACAGGCGTTACCTACGGTTCATGGTAGGCCACGAGCACTTTCAGTTTACCGTGCTCCCCTTTGGCCTTACCAGCGCCCCTCGGGTGTTCACCAAAGTGATTGCGGTGGTCGCAGCTCATCTGCGCAGATCAGGGGTCTCAGTCTTCCCCTATCTCGACGACTGGTTGTTGAAGGCGGGCTCGCCCCAGACAGTCTCCCACCTCCAGACTACGGCCGACCTCCTGCACTTGCTGGGGTTCTCTATCAACGTGCCGAAGTCGCACCTGATACCCTCTCAGAAGCTCCTCTTCATCGGAGCGGTTCTGGACACTGCGCAGTTTCGGGTCTATCCTCCCGAACAGCGAGTCCGGGATATTCGGGCTCTGATTCCCATCTTTCAGCCCTTGTCCTGGGTTTCGGTCAGAGTGACTCTGAGGCTGCTGGGCCTCGTGGCCTCCTGCATCCTGCTGGTCAATCATGCCAGATGGCATATGCGGGCTCTGCAGTGGGACCTGAAGTTCCAGTGGGCGCAGCATCAGGGGAACCTGTCCGATCACGTCCAGATCTCGGAGGGCACTGCACGACGGTTGCAGTGGTGGCTCACGAACCGGCATTGGGTCGACGGCAGATTCCTCTCCCTTCCCCAACCAGAGTTTACAGTGGTGACGGATGCATCCCTCCTGGGATGGGACAGCCACATGGGAGAGGCGGAGATCAGAGGCCTCTGGTCTCCGGCGTAGTCCAAGCTCCATATCAACCTTCTGGAGCTTCGGGCGATACGGCTTGCACTGAAGGCATTCCTTCCCTCTATCAAAGGGAGAGTAGTGCAGGTGTTCACAGACAACACCACCGCCATGTGGTACTGCAACAAGCAAGGCGGGGTGGGGTCGTGGACCCTCTGTCAGGAGGCTCTGCGCCTCTGGACATGGCTGGAGCATCAGGGCGTCTTCCTGATGGTTCAACACCTGGCAGGTTCCCTGAACGCCAGGGCGGACAAACTCAGCCGCTGGTGCATGATGGATCACGAATGGCATCTTCACTCGGAGGTGGCGCAAGGACTCTTTCTACAGTGGGGAGAGCCTTGGTTAGATCTATTCGCCACCGAAGAGAACGCGCAATGTCATCAGTTCTGCGCGTTGGAATTTCCAAGGCGGCACTCGCTCGGCGACGCTTTTCGTCGCGAGTGGAGTTGCGGTCTGTTATACGCCTTTCCGCCTATACCACTTCTACCCAGAGTGTTGAAGAAGATTCGGCGTGACTGGGCCCAAGTCATTCTTGTGGCTCCGGACTGGGCTCGAAGAGTTTGGTATCCCGAGCTACTCAGTATGAGCGTCGATCCCCCGATCCGTCTGCCTCTTCGGGAGGATCTTCTGTCGCAGCAGGGGACGGTCCTCCACCCAAACCTGTCCAGTCTCCACCTCCTTGCGTGGAGATTAAGCGGCGGCAGTTGATTCCTTTCGACTTGCCTCCCGAAGTTTGTGATGTGATTCTGGCAGCCAGGCGTCCCTCCACTAAGGTGGTATACGCCTGCAGGTGGAACAAGTTTGTGGCATGGTGCACAGCAAAGGCTGTGAATCCCCTTTCTGCCCCTCTTTCTGAGGTTCTTCTGTTCCTTCTTTCTCTGGCCCAACAGGGTTCTGCCCTGGGTACCATCAAGGGCTATCTTTGTGCAATCTCGGCCTTCCTCAGGCTTCCTGATCAGCCCTCCCTTTTCAAGTCCCCTGTTGTTAACAGGTTTCTTAAAGGCATTACACACCTCTTCCCTCCTGTTCCGTTTGTGATGCCTCAGTGGGACTTGAACTTGGTTCTTACCTTTTAATGTGCGCTCCCTTTGAGCCTCTACATAACTGTCCTCTTTGTCTTCTCACTCTGAAGACAGCCTTTCTGGTGGCCATCACCTCCGCTCGGCGGGTGAGTGAGCTCCAGGCTCTTTCGTGCAAACCCCCTTTCTGTCTGTCCATCCGGACATGGTTGTTCTTAGGACGCGTCCGTCCTTCTTGCCAAAGGTGGTTACTGCCTTCCACATTGGGCAGACCATCACTTTGCCCACCTTCTTTCCGCCTCCGCATCCTTCCAGAGAGGAAGAGAGGCTCCACCGTCTGGACCCAAAACGTGCGCTTTCCTTTTACCTCAACCGCACACAACAGTTCCGGGTGGATGACCAGCTCTTTGTTGGCTACGTGGGCGCTAAAAAAGGTCGGACGGTACACAAGAGGACCATCTCCCGCTGGGTAATCTTGTGTATCAAAGCCTGCTATTCTTTGGCTAAGAAGGAGCCCCCTGTTGGGCTACGTGCCCATTCTACCAGGGCAACAGCTGCTACCACGGCTTTAGGCCGCGGTGTTCCGCTACAGGATATATGTCAGGCAGCTACGTGGGCCTCGCTGCACACGTTTACCAAGCATTACTGCCTTGACAGCCAGGTCCTCCGGGACGGCTTCTTTGGCCGCTCTGTCCTCCGGGACTTCCTTGTCTGAATCTGTTCGCAGACCCACCACCGGGGTTGGTATTGCTGGGGTATCTATTCTAAGGTAAGGAATCTGTCACTAACGTGTCTCTTTCAGATGCACAAGTTACTAACTTGTGTAACGATATATCTGTAAGAGACAGTAGTTAGTGACAGATTCCTTACCGCCCCACCCATCCTCCCCGTTCTGCGAACTGATTTCTAGGGTTAAGGACATCCCTTTAAGGGCCCTAGTACTTTTTTCAGACACCAATGTCAGCTTCTTGCATGGCTCTGCGTTCCTGGCGCGGAAAGTCGTGTACAGAACTGACGTCATCGCGCATGTGCGGCGTCTAAGTACTGGCCGCGACGTCATCCCGGCGATCTCGTCGCCGACGACTGACGCGGAGCCGCACGACGCCACCTACCGACGCGCAAGGGTACTGCTACGCAAAACTTTCCGGATCCAGCCTGACGCCTGGGGATATTCTAAGGTAAGGAATCTGTCACCAACTACTGTCTCTTACAGATATATCGTTACACAAGTTAGTAACTTGTGCAACAGGGACGCTAGACGCCCTCTACCGATGCACAGAGGTACTGCAGAAAAATGTTACAGATCCAGTCTGGCGCCTGAGGAGGATTCCAAGATAAAGAATCTGCATCTAGATCTTGTCTCTACCATATCAGACGTTACCGAAGATAAGTAACTTGTCTGTCACCCCTAAGAAGTCCCTAGGGCAGGGTGCATTGTAATTAATAAGTTGGACATGTACATTTAAGATTTACATGTCCTGATAGTTAAAAACTCCTAAATTAGTTTTTCTCTACTATGAGGTTTACCTTTCCCGTAGGAGAACGTTGGGTAGCCTTATTACATTTAACAAGTGCTAACTTTTAATTGGGGGCAGCTAGGAAAGTCGAGTTTGGTCTCTAAAGAATTGTTATTTAAAACCCTCTTAAATGGTTGAGTTGGATTTTAAGTCACAATTCTGAAAATGTCAGTTTTAGAAAGTGGCATTTTTTTGTCCTAATCATGTGGTGCCTGTCTCTGAGGTCACATGACTAGGTGTAGCTGGCAGTTGGTCTTTATCTATTACTCTCAGACAGTGAGACAAAGGGGGAATAGGTGTTGGCAGGATGGGCCATCTCTCTGAGGATGAGGAGGAGAAGCTGTCCTCTACCACACTTAAACATCACAAAGGTTGTGCCTCAGCACACCCACAAAGGGTTTCACACTGTTCTTTTGTGCCCTCAGACTAGCGGAACTCAGGGCAGGGAGGCAGGAATTTCAAGAAACCTCTGTATGGAGGAGGACTCAAGAAACTTTTCCTACTTCAAAGAAGGTACCAGGTATAAAACAAGCATTGGCAAAGCCAATTGGTCTCAGCAACAATCAGAGAGCTATTGGTGTTGTCAATGATAATGTCTTTTAGCCATGTGTTATGGAGTGGAGTGGATGTATGTGGTGTGGAGTGGAATTATGTGGGTTTGATTGGAATTGTTTGTTGTGTAATTATGTGGCGTGGAGTTGTGTTGAGTGGAATTATGTGTAGTGGACTTATGTGGCACGGTGTGCAGTGGAAATATGTGGATAGTAATTATGTGGTATTGAGTGTACTCTAATTATGTAGAGGAATAAATGTATCAATTGAGAGCGACAATGTAGCAAGCAAATTGAAACCCTCTGGAAGGGCTGAAGCCCACAGATTAAACAATAAACGTCTCTTCGAGACAGCTGAGACCTAAAAAGGGTAATTGTGGTACGGTGCTTTCAATATTAATGTGAACTACACTCCAAATTCTTGTCTCAAAACGTGACCTTACTGATGGTGCAACTGTTCAAGTCTACAGCATCACATAAATGGAAATGTTAACACCACAAGCTCCGGCAGATAAAAAAAATGTTCTGCCATCTGATGTAATTCTCCTATGTTCGAGGCATATGAGCTGTAGATCATATGCGTTAGCGTAGATCGCCATATGGTGTTGGGGTCGGATGTTTGCACTTTGTTTTTGTTCGAAGAAGTCTTTGTAGTCACAAGGTAGATGACTCCTCCTTTCGTTGATAATGCGCATGGGCAGCGACTCCATCCTTAGATTGTTTTTTTTCCGCCATCGGGTTCGGATGTGTATTGCTGCGCTCCGGTTCGGTATCGTTCTCGAACCCCTTTGACGTGCAATCCTCTACCCTCGACGGTATTGTCTTCGATCTCGTTTTCCCATTCGTCGCGTATCGTCCAAACTGTGAAACCTTCGATCAAGAAACTTCGAGGCGGGCCTACCCGTGCCGACCACGCCAGCAGTCGATGGAACGGACACCGTTCAAACTATGTCCAGGGTGTCATGCTAAATTTCCACACACCAACCTGCACGAGGTCTGCAACCTGTGCCTATCCCGGGAACACAAAGAGTCATCCTGCGAAGCGTGTCGATCATTCCGATCGAAAAAGACCATCCATGATCGTCTGGCTCGACCCCACGAGATGCAACGCGGCAGCGGCTCCATACCAGACTCTTCGGCGATGAAACACAACACAGTCCTGCTGCAGAAGCCGAAGAAGAAGAACTGGTCTCCGTGTCCGAAGCCGACTCCGACATGGAAGAAGACCTCAGCGTCACTCCGGCTCAACAGAACGTGAGTACAGACCCCCAGTTGCCCACTCAACCTAAGGGAAAGGCTCCGGTGTCACCCTCGCCCTTGGGCTCCGGTCGACACCGTGAAAAAGTTTCAGATGCCCCGCCCTCTTGCCCGGCTACGAAACACAAACACAAGCCTTCCAGCTCAAGCCGATCCAAGTCCGGCACGAAACATAAGGACAAACACGGGACTCCTCCCATGTCGTCGATACCGAGGACATCTTCAGCGCCAAAAGCCTCGGAGCCGAAACCCTCCAAGCCAAAGGAGCCAGAACCGAAGTCGTCCAAGCCGAAATCTTCGGAGTCGAAAAGCTCCACACCTAAAAGCTCGGAGCCGACAACCTCTGCGCCGAAAAGTTCGGAGCCGAAACAAACCACTCCGAAATCTACACAGCCTAAACCGGCTGAAACTAAAGAACTGGTTCCCAAACACTCGGCACCCAAAGACTCTGATCCAAAATCTTCGATGCCGAAATCCACTCCAAAAGGGACAGAGACTCCTTCCAAAGAACTTCCATCTAAAAAACCACCTCTGGATCCAAAACAGAAAAAACTCAGTATTGATCCCAAAACTGGACACCTTATGGCTACTCTTCCCAAAAACGGAAGTTAGACCTCCCACAAGAGGCCCCTATACCCCTTAAGCAAAAAAGAGACATGGGAACCAACCCTTTTCCCCCTTATATACCTCCATCTCCTCCTCCTATTCCAAACATCACACCATCAAATTCACCACCTCCAATGTCACCAGACTCACAGGATGACAATTTCGATGATGGGGATGGGGACGACATTGGGGACGATGATCATCACATCCCACAAGACACAGACTTACCACACGACACTGACCCATGGGATGATTACGATAAGGATCCAGATATACCGAATGACCCAGATCGTTATCCCTCTAGACCTTCCCCACCTGATGACAATATTGGCTTTGCGCAACTCATCAACAGGGCTGCCCAATATCACGGGGTGGAACTACATAGTGACCCTCTAGAAGAGGATTTCCTTGTAGAAACATTTACACATTCACAGAGGTCTACTAACACTCTACCCATGCTAAAAGGCATGTTAAAGCATACAAACGAGGTATTCAAGGATCCAGTTAGAGCCCGAATACGAACACCTCAGGTAGATAAAAAATACAAGGTCACTCCGTCAGACCCTGTATACATAAGAGGTAAATCTGAAAGAAACACAGTGATAGATTCCTTACCTTAGAATATCCCTAGGCGTCAGACTGGATCCGTAAAGTTTTCGTCACCAGTACCCCTGCGCGTCGGTAGGGGTGTTGTGCGGCTCCGCGTCCATCAATGGCGTCGTGGTCGCCAAGATGACGTCGCGGGCGCTACTTAGACGCCACCCACGCGCGCTGACGTCAATTCTTTCTTTTCCCGCGCCAGCAAGCGCAGATTTGGAGAGAGCGGTACCCCTAGTCTTTCTTTACTACGTTTTTTTAGATCTTTTTTTCACCCTTTTCGAGTCGATATCGACTCCTGGTGCCGGTCCATGGCGCCGAAGTCTTTGCGGGAGCGGTCCCGAAAGCTGCTTGAAGCCCGGCAGTCGGCTCCGCGCCGTGAGAGATCCCGGTCCAGAGGGAGGTCGAGGGACCGTGCACGGAGTCATAATCGGCGATCGTTGGGATCGAAGTCTTCGCACTCGGGGTCAGGTAAGACGAAGCACAAGAAGTCGAAGAAGCGTCATCGCTCTCCGACTTCCCCTCGCCAGTCACGCGACACGGCTGAGGGTACGGGTGGTGCCACCCCCGCGGCTCCGGCGGAGTCCATGGAGTCGCCGCCCGACTACCTGCCCTTCCCGGGGTAGTCGGCGACTCCGGGCCAGATACAGGACTTCCTGTCGGCCATGGCTCGCCTCTTTGGGCCATCGGTTCCCGCCGGTGCGCCTTCGGGCCCCGCGGTCCCGCATGGGTGTCCTCGCGTTTCCGTCGCTGTCGGCTGCGGCCCCGGCGCCGCAGGACACCCTTGGATCCAGGCCTGGATCCCGGTCGACGCCGGTTGACCTCGTTACACCTCCACCGACGTCAACTCCACCGGCACCGATCCTGACGCCGCCCGCTCCTCGGGACGACGTCGACCTCAGGTTCAGCCCCGAAGTGGACACAGCGTCGGTCGATGCCGTTTGGGGATTTCTATCCCCATGTCCCTGATCCTTATTTTCGGCCTGTTGAACAGCCTGAGGAGCAAGGGGAGGACTGGGAGGGATCTGAGGACCCTCTCGCTGCAGCCTGCGAGTCAGAACAGGACTGGGCTGAGGAATTGGGGGACAGCAGTGGTCTGGATACCTCACCACACCTTGGCATGCTGTCTCCTCCTACCGTGGCTACGGAGGAGGGAGCCAGTTATGCAGTGGTGGCGGAGGCCCTACACCTCCAGCTCCCTACTGTGGACGTCAGGACTAACCTCCTGACACAGGTGCTTCAGCCAGCAGCTACTTCTACGGAGCCGCTGCTGCCCTTTAATGAAGCCCTTTCGGACGTTCTTTTGGGCACTTGGTCCAGGCCCACCACAGGGGCTCCTCTGGATAGGAACGTGGCCCGACGCCATCGCCCGGCTCTGGGTGACCCCATTTTCCTCTCCCAACATCCCACCCCCGAGAGCTTGGTTGTCCAAGCCTCTGCTTCCTCAACTGCCGTCCCTTCCGCACCACCGGATAGGGAATCCAAGAAGCTGGATCAGTTTGGAAGAAGATTTTCTCTTCCACCAGCTCTGCGCTGCGGTCCGTGAACACCGCATGCCTCTTGGGACGTTATTCCCACTGTCTTTGGGATACGGTGGCGAACGTGCTGTCTCAGTGTCCGGAGGAGGCCCGGCCTGCTCTCGCCCAGGCTGTTGTAGAGGGGAGAGACGCAGCCAAGTTCATGATCCGTTGTGGTCTAGACACCGCCGACTCACTGGGCAGATCCATTGCCACGACGGTGGCGGTTCGCCGTCACGCCTGGTTGAGAACCACTGGATTTTCAGGGGATGTCCAAAACACCCTTATGGACATGCCCTTTGATGGCCGTCGCCTCTTTGGCGACAAGGCGGACAGCGCGTTGGAGGTTTAAGGACTCACGGGCTACGGCCAAGTCCTTGCGGCTCTCGGCAGTCTGCCCTCCTCCGCCTTCCGCTCCTTTCGTAGCACAGGAAGAGGCGCCCCGCAGAGTTCGCAACAGAGCCACAGGCCGACGCAGCAGTCATCCCAGCGCGGCCGCAGACGGGGTTCCGCCGTGGCGGACAAAGGGGCCAGCGGGCGGGTCAGACCACCACCACCCCAGCCACCACTGCCTCCAAACCTTCCTAGTCCGAACTTTCAGGTCCATCACACGCCAGTGGGCGGCAGGCTCCCCCATCACCTCTCCCACTAGCGCACCATCACTTTGGACAGGTGGGTTTTAGAGATAGTCCGGAGGGGCTACTCCCTGCCCTTCGAGACTACCCCCCTGCCATGCCACCTCAATACCACCGCATGTCGGGGGATCACTTGGTGCTTCTTCAGCAGGAAGTTGCGACCCTCTTGGCCAAGGGGGCCATCGAGCGCGTTCCGACGCGCAAAGTAGGTCGTGGTTGTTATTCCCACTACTTTGTGGTGCCCAAGAAGGACAAAGGCCTGCGTCCTATCTTGGACCTCCGGAACGTCAATCGCTTCCTCCGCAAAGAGAAGTTCAAGATGCTCACTCTAGCTCAGGTCTTGTCTGCTCTCGACCCACAAGACTGGATGGTGGCGCTGGACTTGCAGGACGCCTATTTCCACATCCCCGTCCTGCCAGCCCACAGGCGTTACCTACGGTTCATGGTAGGCCACGAGCACTTTCAGTTTACCGTGCTCCCCTTTGGCCTTACCAGCGCCCCTCGGGTGTTCACCAAAGTGATTGCGGTGGTCGCAGCTCATCTGCGCAGATCAGGGGTCTCAGTTTTCCCCTATCTCGACGACTGGTTGTTGAAGGCGGGCTCGCCCCAGACAGTCTCCCACCTCCAGACTACGGCCGACCTCCTGCACTTGCTGGGGTTCTCTATCAACGTGCCGAAGTCGCACCTGATACCCTCTCAGAAGCTCCTCTTCATCGGAGCGGTTCTGGACACGGCGCAGTTTCGGGTCTATCCTCCCGAACAGCGAGTCCGGGATATTCGGGCTCTGATTCCCATCTTTCAGCCCTTGTCCTGGGTTTCGGTCAGAGTGACTCTGAGGCTGCTGGGCCTCGTGGCCTCCTGCATCCTGCTGGTCAATCATGCCAGATGGCATATGCGGGCTCTGCAGTGGGACCTGAAGTTCCAGTGGGCGCAGCATCAGGGGAACCTGTCCGATCACGTCCAGATCTCGGAGGGCACTGCACAACAGTTGCAGTGTTGCTCACGAACCGGCATTGGGTCGATGACAGATCCCTCTCCCCTCTCCCCTCCCCAACCGGAGTTCACAGTGGTGACGGATGCGTCCCTCCTGGGATGGGGCGGCCACATGGGAGAGGCGGAGATCAGAGACCTCTGGTCTCCGGCGGAGTCCCGGCTCCATATCAACCTTCTGGAGCTGCGGGCGATCAGGCTTGCACTGAAGGCATTCCTTCCCTCTGTCAAGGGGAGAGTAGTGCAGGTGTTCACAGACAACACCACCGCCATGTGGTACTGCAACAAACAAGGCGGGGTGGGGTCGTGGACCCTCTGTCAGGAGGCTCTGCGTCTCTGGACATGGCTGGAACATCAGGGCATGGCCCTGGTGGTTCAACACCTGGCAGGTTCTCTAAACGCCAGGGCGGACGAACTCAGCCGCAGGTGCATGCTCGATCACGAATGGCGTCTTCACTCGGAGGTGGCGCAAGGTCTCTTTCAGCAGTGGGGAGAGCCTTGGTTAGATCTATTCGCCACCGAAGAGAACGCGCAATGTCATCAGTTCTGCGCGTTGGAATTTCCAAGGCGGCACTCGCTTGGCGACGCTTTTCGGCGCGAGTGGAGTTGCGGTCTGTTGTACGCCTTTCCGCCTATACCACTTCTGCCCAGAGTGCTGAAGAAGATCAGGCGCGACCGGGCCTAAGTCATTCTTGTGACTCCGGACTGGGCTCGAAGAGTATGGTATCCCGAGCTACTCAGTATGAGCATCGATCCCCCGATCTGACTGCCTCTTCAGGATGATCTTCTGTCGCAGCAGCAGGGGACGGTCCTCCACCCGAACCTGTCCAGCCTCCACCTCTTTGCGTGGAGATTGAGCGGCGGCAGTTGATTCCTTTCGACTTGCCTCCTGAAGTTTGTGATGTTATTCTGGCAGCCAGGCGTCCCTCTACTAAAGTGATATACGCCTGCAGGTGGAACAGGTTTGTGGCATGGTGCACAGCAAAGGCTGTGGATCCCCTTTCTGCCCCTCTTTCTGAAGTACTACTGTTCCTTCTTTCTTTCGCCCGGCAGGGCTCTGCTCTGGGCACTATCAAGGGCTACCTTTCTGCTATTTCGGCCTTTCTCAGGCTCCCTGATCAGCCCTCTCTTTTCAAGTCCCCTGTTGTAAATAGATTTCTTAAAGGCATTACACACCTTTTTCCTCCTATTTCCTTCGTGATGCCTAAGTGGGACTTGAATCTGGTTCTGACGTATTTGATGTGCGCTCCCTTTGAGCCCCTTCACAACTGTCCTCTTCGTCTTTTGACGTTAAAGACTGCCTTTCTGGTGGCCATCACTTCCGCCAGGCGAATGAGTGAGCTCCAGGCTCTTTCCTGTAAGCCTCCTTTCCTTTCAGTATATCCGGACAAAGTTGTGCTCCGGCCCGTCCTTCCTTTTTGCCAATAGTGCTTACGGCCTTTCACATTGGGCAGACAATTACCTTGCCCACCTTTTTTCCGCCTCCGCATCCTTCCAGAGAGGAAGAGAGGCTCCGCCGTCTGGACCCAAAACATGCGCTTTCTTTTTATCTCAACCGCACACAGCAGTTCCGGGTGGATGACCAGCTTTTTGTTGGCTCGTTGGCACCAAGAAAGGTCGGGCGGTCCATAAGAGAACCATCTCCCGCTGGGTTGTCTTATGTATCAAAGCCTGTTACTCTTTGGCTAAAAAAGAACCTCCGGTGGGGCTGCGTGCTCATTCCACCAGAGCTACTGCAGCCACTACTGCATTTGGACGTGGTGTCCCCCTGCAAGACATCTGTCAGGCAGCCACGTGGGACTCGCTGCACACGTTTACCATACATTATTGCCTGGACAGCCAAGTCCGGAGAGACGGCTTCTTTGGCCGTTCTGTTCTCCGTGACTTTCTGGTGTGATCTTTGTTCGCAGACCCACCACTGGGGTTGGTATTGCTGGGGTATCTATTTTAAGGTAAGGAATCTATCACTATGTGTTTCTTTCAGATGCACAAGTTACTTACCATCGATAACGATATATCTGTCAGAAACATTAGTAGTGATAGATTCCTTACCGCCCCCACCCATCCTCCCCGTTCTGCGAACTGATTTCTAGGGTTAAGGTCATCCCTTTCAGGGCCCTAGTTTCAATGCACCAGTGGTCAGTATCTTGCATGGCTCTGCGTTCCTGGCGCGGAAAGTCGTGTACAGAACTGACGTCAGCGCGCGTGGGCGGCGTCTAAGTAGCGCCCGCAACGTCATCTCGGCGACCATGACGCCAACGACGGACGCGGAGCCGCACGACGCCCCTACCGACGCGCAGGGGTACTGCTGACGAAAACATTCCGGATCCAGTCTGACGCCTGGGGATATTCTAAGGTAAGGAATCTATCACTACTAATGTTTCTTACAGATCTATCGTTACCGAAGGTAAGTAACTTGTGCGTTACCACTAGACTCTCTTGTTGTGTCTAATGCCCGCAAGTGAGCTAACTCTCAAACAACTGGTGACGCTCCTCCTCCTGATAAGGAGTCAAAGCTTATTGATGCATCGGGCAAAAGGGTAGCTTCCCAGGCTGCCAACTCGTGGCGTTTTGCCAATGCGCAAGCCTTATTGGTAACGTTACGACAGGGCACATTATGATGAACTAGAAAAATTCTACAGCATTTGCCAGAAGAACATAAGGCCAAAGCTAACAACCTCATTCAGGAAGGGAAGCTTATCACAAACACTTCCATAAAATGCGCCCTAGATGCTGCAGACACAGCTTCGCATGCTATTAACACTAGCATACTCCTCAGAAGACATGCTTGGCTTCGAATCTCTGGATTCAAGCAGGAGGTACAATCCTCAATACTTAATCAGCCCTTCGATAAAGAACATCTTTTCGGGCCAACAGTGGATACTTCATTAGAAAAAATGAATAAAGATACTGACACTGCGAAATCCATGGGAGCCCTACAATTACCATTTAGCAGGGGCTCCTTTCGTCGCTCCTTCTACAGGGGTGGCTCAAAAACAATTTCATCAGAGAATCCCTCCTCTTCTTACAAAGGGAACAACCAATCTAGTCCCTCTAGAGGCTATTTTCGAGGAGGTTACAGAGGGAACAATAACAAGGGCAGAGGTAGAGGCAACTCCACCCGCACTTCCCCTGCCAACAAACAGTGACTTTCCCCCACTACCCCCGACCATTCCACTCCCGTCGGGGGACGTCTCTCACAGTTCCTACCTGTCTGGAATTCCATCACCACAGTCAAGTGGGTAATACAAATTATCCAAAATGGTTATTGCCTGGAACTTACCAGCACTCCACCAACAATCCTTCCCAGAGAGCGGGCAATGTTACCAGAACATCTCACCCTGTTAAAACAAGAGATCCTCTCTCTGTTAGACAAACATGCAATAGAACTAGTCCCCTTACATCACCAAGGAACAGGAGTGTACTCCTTATACTTTTTGATTCCCTAAGAAAGACTGCTCTCTCAGGCCCATACTGGACCTCAGACAGCTCTACATTCAATCGGACCACTTCCACATGGTCACCCTACGACAGGTGCTCCCATTGCTTCAGCAAGGCGACTTTCTTTCCACTCTAGATTTAAAGGACGCCTATTTTCACATTCCCATTCACCCCGCTCACAGGAAATATCTCAGGTTCGTGGTGGACGGACAAAACTACCAATTCAAAGTCCTCCCATTTGGGGTCACTACAGCACCAAGAGTATTTACCAAGTGCCTAGCAGTAGCAGCAGCTCATTTAAGAAGACAACACATTCACGTCTTCCCTTACTTAGACGACTGGTTATTAAAAGCCAAGTCGCAACACAGCTGCCTACACCACACTCAAACAGTTCAACTACTTCACGACTTGGGATTCACTGTGAACTTCACCAAGTCTCATCTGCAACCCTCCAACATGCAAGCGTATCTAGGAGCTACAATAGACACCCGCAAGGCTCTAGCGTACCCCAACCCAGTCAGAATACGCAACATGCAAACTCTAATATCAGTTTCAACCGCAACACTCACTACCAGCCCGAGTGTTTATGCAGTTGATCGGAATGATGGCGTGTTGCATTCTAATTGTTCCTTACGCAAGACTCCAAATGCGTCCCCTTCAGGAATGGTTAGCCCTTCAGTGGATCCAGGCTCCAGGTCATTTAAACGATCTGGTGTTGGTGGACGGCCGCACTCCATCGCTCTCTGCAGTGGTGGAATACACAAAACCTTTCCAAGGGGCGGCCATTCATCGATCTGGTTCCACAGATAGTGCTAACAGCAGACGCATCCCTCACTGGTTGGGAGCTCATCTTCAGACACATACCATTCAAGGCATGTAGACACTACAACAAAAGCAGCTCCACATAAACCATCTGGAACTGCTTGCAATTTTACAAGCACTGAAAGCTTTTCAAACACATCTAGTAGGCAAAACTGTCCTAGTTCGTACAGACAACATGACAGCAATGTACTACATACAAAAACAGGGAGGAACACACTCTCTATAGCTTTCATGCTTAGCTCAAAGCATTTGGAGGTGGGCCATTCCTCAAAACATAAACCTCCTTGCACAACACCTCCCAGGAGTAGACAATCAGATTGCAGATCTACTCAGTCATCAAAGACAACAGATCCACGAATGGGAACTACATCCCCAAGTACTCCTCCCATTCTTCCAAATGTGGGGCTACCCAGAAATAGATCTGTTCGCCACACACCACAACACAAAATGCCCAAACTTCGCGTCCAGGTATCCACACCCATTGTCCAAAGGCAATGCACTATGGATGAATTGGTCAGGAAAATTTGCTTACGCTTTTCCACCTCTCCCGCTAATTCCATTAGTGGTTCGGAAGCTCACTCAACAGTCCCTCACAATGATCCTAGTTGCTCCCACATGGGCTCGACAACCATGGTTCACAACCCTGTTGGAACTATTAATAGTTCCCCATCAAAAGCTACACCTCTCCCCCAAGCTTCTCACTCAGAACCTTGGAGAGATAAGACATCCAGACCCCAGTCAACTCAATCTTGCAATCTGGCACCTGAAGTCTTAGAATTTGGCTAACTTAACCTCCCATCAGACTGCATGAATGTCATTAAAGAGGCTAGATGTCCTACCACAAGAGCATGCTATGCAGCAAAATGGAAACGATTCGCAATTTATTGTACTAAAAACGAAATCAATCCGTTAGATGCCTCAACTCAAAACATCATTTGCTATCTGTTACACCTACAACGTGCTAACTTAGCATATACGTCTACACGATTACATCTTGCCGCTATAGCAGCTTACCTACAAAACAGACAACACTTGTCTTTGTTTCGAGTACCCGCTATCAAAGCCTTTATGGAAGGACTCAAAAGAATCATTCCTCCTAGACTTCCACCTTCTCCAGTGTGGAATCTTAATATAGTCCTTACAAGACTCCTGGGCCCACCATTTGAGCCTATGCACAGATGCGAACTACAGTTTCTAACCTGGAAAGTAGCCTTCCTTATAGCTATCACATCTCTTAGGAGAGTTGGTGAGCTCCAGGCACTAACTATACAAGAACCATTTTTACAAATTCACCAAAATAAAGTGGTTCTTAGGACTAACCCAAACTTTTTACCCAAAGTCGTTTCTGCTTTTCATCTCAACCAGTCCGTTGAGTTACCCGTCTTCTTTCCTCAACCTGACTCAGTAGCAGAACGTGCTCTTCACACATTAGATGTAAAAAGAGCGATACTTTATTACATTGAAAGAACCAAACCGTTTAGGAAGAAGACAAAACAACTCTTTGTTGCTTTCTCACCACCACATAAAGGCAACCCCATTTCAAAAGCAGGTATTGCACGCTGGATAGTCAAGTGCATACAGATATGCTATCTCAAAGCTAAACGCACCTTAACTGTTCCCCCTAAAGCGCATTCTACATGCAAAATAGGGGCTTCCATGGCTTTCTTAGGAAACATACCTTTAAATCACATTTGCAAAGCTGCAACATGGTCTGCGCCACACACATTCACAAAGCACTATTGTGTAGATGTGCTAGCAAAACAAGCTAGTGTGGGCCAGGCTGTTTAAGAACACTATTTCAGACCACTGCAACAGATACAGGTTAGCCACCACTTGGGAAAGAACTGCTATATAGTCTATGCTAACGCATATGATCTACAGCTGGTATACCTCGAACGGAAAATGATACTTACCCAGTATGCATCTGTTCTTGGCATATAAAGCTGTAAATTCATATGCCCCCACCCGCCTCCCTGGGTACCTTTACCTGTTGCAGTATTATCTTAGATACACTATACATGGGCATCAATTTCTACTCTTACTAACTCCATCATCACCCTTACGTCAAAACAATCTAAGGATGGAGTCAATGCCCATGCGCACTATCACCGAAAGAAGGAGTCATCTACCTCGTGACTACAAAGACTTCTTCGAACAAAAACAAAGTGCAAACATCCGAGCCCAACATCAGATGGCGATCTATGCTAACGCATATGAATCTACACCTTTATATGCCAAGAACAGATGCATGGGTCTGGTGGCTCAGTGGACTAATGCATCCACTGCAGGGGCCTGTGTTTGACCTCATGGTCACAGGTTCAAATCCTGGCGGGTCCACTCAGCCTATCATCCATCTGAGGTCGATAAAATGAGTACCATTGAGTTGGGTAACAATAAACATCTGTTATTCAGCACCAAGAGACCTTGTTGGGGTGAACGTGCGCTTTACAAATACACATGTTATGTTATATTGGGTAAGTAGCATTTTCCTTTCCATTCATGTGCAAGTTTCTGAAGACAGCCTAGTATGTACATAGACCGATAACTGGGTCATAAAAATACTGCAATCAGAGCTGACTAGATGAGCCAAGAGTTACTTATGCATTTAGTGCTTAATTTGAGCTGGTGGTTTCCGGTGCTCGGCACAGGCACTTAATTGTGTACACCGGCACTTATGACAGTCCTCCACATGGTGGCGCTCAGTGTAATTTAGAGAAGAGTAGAACAATAGCTGTTTATTAATGCAATATACATTTAGAATGAATATTCCTACCACCTAAGCATAGCTTTGGGGGCCTGGAGTAGTGTGAATTATCACACTTGTAGGTGTGGTATGGTAGGTATTGTCATTGGCAGCGGTGGCAGGGGCAATGGGTGGTTAAAGCTGCAGTGGCCTCCTGATGAGGGCACTGGCACATATTTTATTACAAACTAAGCACTGTATGCATTATATGAAAAAAAAAACCTACGTGGTGTAACTGACTATGCAACAAATCCAACAATAAACCATGTATACCAAACGGACGGAAACAAAAAAGCAACATAGGGATTGTGTTATGAGGAACCAATAATATCCTGTTAGCTTTCCGGTTATAACCATCACAGATATCCTTGGTACTGCAGACTACTGTGTAGTTAAAGGCAGGTGGAGGAGAAAAGAAATGCAATCAGGTTGCTTCTAGTAAAAATCCTTACAAGGAAACATCACTCAAGCATCATGCATAAGCGTTTATCAGAATCTTTTAGTATCTAGAAACTGGTACCTTTATCTCGCAACACCTAAGTGGTTGTTCATTTTTTTGCACATAAACACTGTTCAAATACAGAGGGCAATATAGATTAAGTTGTGAAATGATAACCCATAAAGACTGGTGTTTATCTGTCTGCTTTAAAATGACTGCGTGATTTAAAGACTGTCACTGAGGGAGGCCTTTGGGGTATGAGGGAGGAGGGTAAGTTGGGATTATGTTAAGAAGGGAGTGCCGGTCTAAAGTTTCTTCTTTCCACCTGTCTGCTCCCTGCTCTCTATAACTGTACCACGCTCACACACCGCACCAACACCAGTGCCTGCCGAAAGCTTCATGCCACAGCAGGCACCCCCCCGCTATGCTCATTGGGGGAGGGGGCAACAACTCCGACAAGGCACACAGCGCAAAGGTTCAACACCTCACTGTAAGTGGCAAGAAAAGGCAAGCGCGGCCGCCATTAGCAGGCGTCCGTAGAGAGAGAGAGAGCCCTCGGCGGCATCGCGGAGGCGGGCCAACTAGGTTAGGTGCAGCCTGCGATCCTGCCCTGTGAGCCGTGCTTGCCGCCGCCCCGGTGCTCTTTTCCCCAGCCTCCACCCTCCTGCAATCAACAGAGCAGCCTTAGTGCTGCATGGCAGCCACAAGAGCCTAAGCAAGAGGCAGAGTGGAGATAGTGGAGGGGCAGTAGTGCCCGTGCCCTCAAGAGCGCTCAAAGTGCCTAAAGACACCCCCCCTCATTTCCCGCCCCCCCGGAAAGAAAAAAAAACACGCAAAGCAGTAATCCTCCTGCAACCCGCCCCTAATGAGTAAGGAGGAAGCAGCACTGGGAAAGAACAGAATAAAAACCCCAAGAATAAAATCCCCTAGTACAAGCCAGGCAACAACAACGACACCTACAGCCAAGGTACCGAGGCAATCCTCCTCTTTAGCAGGAGCAACAAAAACACAGATACTGCACGGAACATAAAGATCCTTTCTCTCCCATAAGAGAAAATTCAAGCAAGCAATCAACCAAGATACACAAATAAAAAACGATTCACATCTACTTGCCAACTTCCAAGGATACTGCCACCAGCTCGTAGAGGCTTTAGTCCATACACAGCCAGAGCCAAGCTGGGAGCCGCTAATTGGCTCAGCCAGCCCAACGGCATCATCAAACTCCAACTTAGAAAATCAATGATGACCTAGCTATCTGGAAAAACAATATTCTAAGTCCATTTGCACCATCTTATTCACCGTCTGATCCACAACCACCGGAACAACTGGAGCACCTATCAGCCTGCAAACAAGACCTCGACATCCTCTTCTCACCACTCGAATCGTCTAAAATTTCACAACAAACGGAACAGGAAGCGCCACAACTAAATCCAAACGGGCGTTCGCCTCAGGAGTCTAAAGAGCCCACGGCAGCCCTTGCAACTGAATCATGGGACTCATGCGAAAAGGCACAACCAAGAAAGATCAAAGACCAACTGGAACGATCCTCGACAGAAGTAGCTATTCACTCTCCAGCCCCTCCGTGTGGCACCACCTGCTAAACACCATGGAAACCATTGTAACTGCCATGACATACCATGCTGATAAGCTAGACACTCAAGTCGAGCTACTAAACGTCGTAGCTATCCACTATCCACCTTAAATACTATGATAATGAAGGTACAACAGGACCAGGACACTACTTACCACACGTGCCATTGTCCCCAAATAATCAACAAACTTCCAAGGGTACCAATCATAAAGACAGAGCTGTTGAGGATAGTCAGGGAAACCCAATCAAACCCCACACTGGCTAGGGATTGGGACTTTAAGGCAGAAGGCCGTGGTACTCCCCAGTCGGCAGAGAGTAACGCCTCAAGAAAAGAGAGATCTTTACTTCCTCATAACGCGGAAGCACAACTTCACTCAACGCTAAGGATGAGCTCAAGCAACTGAACGAACGAACCACCACCTGAAGGGTCAGTGTCGCCACCCAAACAACACAACCTAACAAGGAAAGTTGACGAAAGCACCAAACAAACAAACTCACCTCCCTCACAAAGAGGGAACGAAAAAGTTTGAGGAAAGCAAGGAGAAGCAAATTAAACAAGGGGCGTAGCTTGCCTGGCCTCAAGATGGCCGCAATGTAACGAAGCTCCTGGAAACCTAGCTGCAATTCTTTAAATATTTGCTTAATCCATGGCCATAAACGTAGATAACTGGGAGTAACCGACGGCGCTAAGCAGTGTCAGTGCAACGATACCGGCAAATCCCGGATCTGTGAAGGTGCTGAGCTGAGCGCTGTCTCGGCTTGGCCACATCGGGGAGGCCGGCTCAGAGACCGTAAGGACCTGTAGCACCCAAGGGCAGCCCGGCCAGCGTGGAAGCGCAGAGCCTGGGCCGAATGCTCGCGGCTGACTGCGGAACGACACATCTGCTTTGCTGGGGCCCATGGAATTACTGTGCAGCCGAAGGTGATTTGACAGGAGAAGCTCCCGAGTGAGTAGAGGCTCGTGCCACGCATGGACACTGAGGCACGGTGAGTGAGGAGGGACCCGTGAACTGTTGTTGCCTGGGTTCCACTTGCTGGCAGAACCGCGCTGCGCACCAGTGGCGAAGCCGGATTGAACTATTTCTCGCACTTCCTGTGGGCCTTACCTCTGGGTGCAGCGGCAAGGACGACACTTGAGGCGGGGCCATCTTGACCGCGACGGTATATGGAGATGCTTTGGCACTCGCCCAGCACCCGAGGCCCTGCATTGAGCTCAGTTGCTTCCCGGGAGGCTGAGAACAATATAACACTCCCTCCCAAGTTGTGGAGTTGGTGCCATTGTTGCCCCTGCATCAGTAGAGCTGCACATATCAACTGAGGGGCAAAGGGGGGGGGGTGTAGAGGTCACAAGGATTGGAATTTGTCTGCCTTATTTGCGGAGCGTGGGACACCTTTGGGGTCTTATAGTAGGAGAGCTTCACTACTGGCAGTAATTTTAACCACAGAGCACCAAGGAGCGGTGAGGCCTCTCCAGAGAGACTCGGCTGGAGGCTATAGCTGGGACTGCTCGAGACAGAGACCTCCCACTGCACGAGCAGGCTATAGGCCCGGGCCTGCGCATAATAATCGCACTATGGGGAAGCCGGACAAAACCCAATCCAAATTGCAATTTGACCAGCGTGAGTCCTCTCGACTGAGGGAGGACGGCACAGACACTGATCTGGGAGAACAGGACGCCTCTGGTTCTGAGACGGGAGGGGGCCCGCGCAATATTCTGGAAGCCATGCAGCAGAGCCTATCTACTATAGATGGGAAAATAGACTCTCTCGCTTACCGCATGGATTGTATGTCGGAGAGGTTGGACAAGCACGCCGAGAGAATCGACATGGTGGAGAGGAGTGTCTCAGATATCGAAGATCAAAATGTCGAGGCATCGGGCTCTCAAAAGCAGATGGCGAAACTTGTGGAGTCACTACAGGCTAAAGCCGAGAACCCAGAGGTGCGCTCTAGACACAACAACTTATGTATAGTGGGGCTGCCGGAGTTCACCCCGACCGGGAACAAGGAGCTATATGTGGAGAATCTACTTATCACACTCCTAGGCCGCGATAGCTTCTCCTCAATTTTTGTAGTGGAGCAGGCACATCGCTTGCTTGCGCGTAGACCCCCTCCTGGAGCTCCCCCGCCCTATCATAGCCCGCATACTTAATTACCGGGACAGGGACACTGCATTACGAAGAGCACTAGAGCTCATCGACACTTACACACAAGGGTTCTGAATTGTCACTGTACCCAGACTTTACCCTGCAGGTCCAGGAGGCGCGCAGACGGTTTGCTCCCATCAAACGCAAGCTAAGAGAAATGAATATTGAATATGTCATGCTCTACCCGGCTCGCCTTAAGGTCACAGTTAATGGGTAGGCGAAAGTATACACGGACCCGGGCAACGCTCAACAGGTGCTTAAAGGCTACACCAAGGCGCAGGTTAATAAACAGGCAACAGACTGCACAGCGGCAGACAACAACTCCTCGAGCCCGCTCAACCAAAATTACTGATGCACCCACAGGTGCGAGCCTGGTGTTCAGTCAGTAGCGACAACCGTGACAGGTTTAAATATGTTTAGTGTACGGCTGCCCTACACCATTGAATCGCAGCAAAGGGAGATATGATGTTTACAGATGGAATTATTTAGGGCTGATTGGTTATTGGGCGCCCGGGGAGGTTAAGTGGTGGAGCGTGAGTGATGACTACTCTTGGTTTCATATTATGTTGCTAGTGCCAGGCTGATCGTAAGTCCGAGTATTACACTAGGCCACAACAAAATAGCTCCAGCCATGGATGAATGAGGTCAGCAAGATAATAATTGTAGCGATGTTTGAGTTCACTACAGTTCGTTGGGCACTCGCCGCCCTAGAGTGTATTACACATTGTTGTTAGTAGAGGGGTTAAAGTTTTGAGGGAGGGGGTCATGTCATGTCAAATGTTGGGGGACGGGGGAGGGGGATTAAAGATCGTGCATTGACTTGTAGCAGCAGCACGGACATTATTGAGTATTACTATTTAGGCAGCGATGTGATCAATATGAAAGGCATTTTTTGGTTCGGATATGAGTGGGGGGCATGACCAGACTACCGCACGGGGTGACCACATAATAAGCTTTTTAACCTGGAACATCTGAAAGAAACACATAGTGATAGATTCCTTACCTTAGAATATCCCCAGGCGTCAGACTGGATCCGGAAAGTTTTCGTCAGCAGTAACCCTGCGCGTCGGTAGGGGCGTCGTGCGGCTCCGCGTCCGGCATCGTGGTCGCCGGGATGACGTCGCGGGCGCTACTTAGACGCCACCCACGTGCGCTGACGTCAGTTCTTTCTTTTTCCGCGCCAGCAAGCGCAGATCCGGAGAGAGCGGTGCCCCTAGTCTTTTTTGACTAACTTTTTGAGATCTTTTTCTCATTCTTTTAGAGTTGATATCGACTCCTGGTGGAGTTAGGGATGCCCGGTTTTAAGTCCTGCGAGGACTGTCATCGGATGATGTCAGTGACGGACCTGGACCGCGTGTGTCTCTTCTGCCTGGGGCGCGACCACGACCCCAAGTCGTGCCCCGACTGCCGGTCCATGGCGCCGAAGTCTTTGCGGGAGCGGTCCCGAAAGCTGCTTGAAGCCCGGCAGTCGGCTCCGCGCCGTGAGAGGACCCGGTCCAGAGGGAGGTCGAGGGACTGTGCGCGGAGTCATCGGCGATCATCGGGATCGAAGTCTTCGCACTCGACTTCTTGTGCTTCACAAGAAGTCGAAGAAGCGTCATCGCTCTCCGACTTCCCCTCGCCGGTCGCGCGACGCGGCTGAGGGTATGGGTGGTGCCACCCCCGCGGCTCCGGCGGAGTCCATGGAGTCGCCGCCCGACTACCCGCCCTTCCCGGGGTCGGAGACTCCGGCCCAGATACAGGACTTCCTGTCGGCCATGGCTCGCCTCTTTGGGCCGTCGGGTCCCGCCGGTGCGCCTTCGGGTCCCGCATGGGTGTCCTCGCGTTTCCTCGCTGGCGGCCCCGGCGTCGCTGTCTGCTTCGGCCCCGGCACCGCAGGACACCCTTTGATCCAGGCCTGGATCCCGGTCGACGCCGGTTGACCTCGTTACACCTCCA
Source organism: Calotriton arnoldi (assembly GCA_963921515.1). Taxonomy (NCBI): domain Eukaryota; kingdom Metazoa; phylum Chordata; class Amphibia; order Caudata; family Salamandridae; genus Calotriton; species Calotriton arnoldi. Next base: position 1,333,886 of record CAWUFW010005247.1, on the reverse strand, counting down.
CCGACGTCGACTCCACCGGCACCGATCCTGATGCCGCCCGCTCCTCGGGACGACGGCGAACCCCGGTTCAGCCCCGAAGTGGACGCGGCGTCGGCTGACGCCGTTCTCGACGCCGTTTGGGGAGTTCTATCCCCATGTCCCTGCTCCTTATTTTAGGCCTGTTGAACAGCCTAAGGAGCAAGAGGAGGACTGGGAGGGGTCTGACGACCCTCTCGCGGCAGCCTGCGGGTCAGAACAGGACTGGGCTGAGGACTTGGGGGACGCCAGTGGTCTGGATACCTCACCACACCTTGGCATGCTGTCTCCTCCTACCGTGGCTACGGAGGAGGGAGCCAGTTATGCAGTGGTGTTGCGTAGGGCGGCGGAGGCCCTACACCTCCAGCTCCCTACTGTGGCCGTCAGGACTAACCTCCTGACACAGGTGCTTCAGCCAGCAGCTACTTCGGCGAAGCCGCTGCTGCCCTTTAATGAAGCCCTTTTGGACGTTCTTTTGGGCACTTGGTCCAGGCCCACCACAGGCGCTCCTGTGGATAGGAACGTGGCCCAACGCCCGGCTCCGGGTGACCCCATTTTCCTCTCCCAGCATCCCACCCCCGAGAGCTTGGTTGTCCAAGCCTCTGCTTCCCCTACCGCCTTCCCTTCCGCACCTCCGGAAAGGGAATCCAAGAAGCTGGATCAGTTTGGGAAGAAGATTTTCTCTTCCACCAGCTCTGCGCTGCGGTCCGTAAACATCGCATGCCTCTTGGGCCGTTACTCCCACTGCCTGTGGGATACGGTGGCGAACGTGCTGTCTCAGTGTCCGGAGGAGGCCCGGCCTGTTCTCGCCCAGGGTGTTGCAGAGGGGAGAGACGCAGCCAAGTTCATGATCCGTTGTGGTCTAGACACCGCCGACTCACTGGGCAGATCCATTGCAACGACGGTGGCGGTTCGCCGCCACGCCTGGTTGAGAACCACTGGATTTTCAGGGGATGTCCAAAACACTCTTATGGACATGCCCTTTGATGGCCGTCGCCTCTTCGGCGACAAAGCGGACAGCACGTTGGAGCGGTTTAAGGACTCACGGGCTACGGTCAAGTCCTTGGGACTCTCGGCATTCCGCCCTCCTCCGCCTTCCGCTTTTCGCTCCTTTCGTGGCACATGAAGGGGCACCCCGCAGCGTTCGCAACAGAGCCACAGGCCGGCGCAACAGTCATCCCAGCGCGGACACGGTTTCCGCCGTGGCGGACAAAGGGACCAGCGGGCGGGTCAGACCACCACCTCCACCCCCACCACCTCTGCCTCCAAACCTTCCTAGTCCGAACTTTCAGGCCCATCAAACGCCAGTGGACGGCAGGCTCCGCCATCACCTCCCCCACTGGCGCACCATCACTTCGGACAGGTGGGTTTTAGAGATAGTCCGAAGGGGCTACTCCCTTCCCTTCGAGACTACCCCCGAGCCATGCCACCTCAATACCACCGCATGTCGGGGGACCACTTGGTGCTTCTTCAGCAGGAAGTTGCGGCCCTCTTGGCCAAGGGGGCCATCGAGCGCGTTCCGACGCCCGAAGTAGTTCGTGGTTGTTATTCCCACTACTTCGTGGTGCTCAAGAAGGACAAAGGCCTGCGTCCTATCTTAGACCTCCGGAACGTTAATCGCTTCCTCCGCAAAGAGAAGTTCAAGATGCTCACTCTTGCTCAGGTCTTGTCTGCTCTCGACCCACAAGACTGGATGGTGGCGCTGGACTTGCAGGACGCCTATTTCCACATCCCTGTCCTGCCAGCCCACAGGCGTTACCTACAGTTCATGGTAGGCCACAAGCACTTTCAGTTCACCGTGCTCCCCTTTGGCCTTACCAGCGCCCTTCGGGTGTTCACCAAAGTGATGGCGGTGGTCGCAGCTCATCTGTGCAGATCAGGGGACTCAGTCTTCCCCTATCACGACGACTGGTTGTTGAAGGCGGGCTCGCCCCAGACAGTCGTCTCCCACCTCCAGACTACGGCCGACCTCCTGCACTTGCTGGGGTTCTCCATCAACTTGCCGAAGTTGCACCTGATTCCTTCTCAGAAGCTCCTCTTTATCGGAGCGGTTCTCGACACGGCGCAGTTTCGGGTCTATCCTCCCGAACAGCGAGTCCGGTATATTCGGGCTCTGATTCCCATCTTTCAGGCCTTGTCCCGGGTTTCGTCAGAGTGACTCTGAGGCTGCTGGGCCTCATGGCCTCCTGCATCCTGCTGGTCAATCATGCCAGATGGCATATGCGGGCTCTGCAGTGGGACCTGAAGTTCCAGTGGGCGCAGCATCAGGGGAACCTGTCCGATCACGTCCAGATCTCGGAGGGCACTGCACGACAGTTGCAGTGGTGGCTCACGGACCGGCATTGGGTCGACGGCAGATCCCTCTCCCTTCCCCAACCGGAGCACACAGTGGTGACGGATGCGTCCCTCCTGGGATGGGGCGGCCACATGGGAGAGGCGGAGATCAGAGGCCTCTGGTCTCCAGCGGAGTCCCGGCTCCATATCAACCTTCTGGAGCTGCGGGCGATCAGACTTGCACTGAAAGCATTCCTTCCCTCTGTCAAGGGGAGAGTAGTGCAGGTGTTCACAGACAACACCACCGCCATGTGGTACTGCAACATACAAGGCGGGGTGGGGTCGTGGACCCTTTGTCAGGAAGCTCTGCGTCTCTGGACATGGCTGGAACATCAGGGCATGTCCCTGGTGGTTCAACACCTGGCAGGTTATCTGAACGCCAGGGCGGACGAACTCAGCCGCAGGTGCATGCTCGATCACGAATGGCGTCTTCACTCTGAGGTGGCGCAAGGTCTCTTTCAGCAGTGGGGAGAGCCTTGGTTAGATCTATTCGCCACCGAAGAGAACGCGCAATGTCATCAGTTCTGCGTGTTGGAATTTCCAAGGCGGCACTCGCTCGGCGACGCTTTTCGTCGCGAGTGGAGTTGCGGTCTATTGTACGCCTTTCCGCCTATACCACTTCTGCCCAGAGTGCTGAAGAAGATCAGGCGCGACCGGGCCCAAGTCATTCTTGTGGCTCCGGAATGGGCTCGAAGAGTATGGTATCCCGAGCTACTCAGTATGAGCATCGATCCCCCGATCCGACTGCCTCTTCGGGAGGATCTTCTGTCGCAGCAGCAGGGGACGGTCCTCCACCCGAACCTGTCCAGCCTCCACCTCTTTGCGTGGAGATTGAGCGGCGGCAGTTGATTCCTTTCGACTTGCCTCCTGAAGTTTGTGACGTTATTCTGGCAGCCAGGCGTCCCTCTACTAAAGTGGTATACGCCTGCAGGTGGAACAAGTTTGTGGCATGGTGCACAGCAAAGGCTGTGGATCCCCTTTCTGCCCCTCTTTCTGAAGTACTACTGTTCCTTCTTTCTTTGGCCCGGCAGGGCTCTGCTCTGGGCACTATCAAGGGCTACCTTGCTGCTATTTCGGCCTTTCTCAGGCTCCCTGATCAGCCCTCCCTTTTCAAGTCCCCTGTTGTTAACATGTTTCTTAAAGGCATTACACACCTTTTTCTTCCTATTCCCTTCGTGATGACTCAGTGGGACTTGAATTTGGTTTTGACATATTTGATGTGCGCTCCCTTTGAGCCCCTTCACAACTGTCCTCTTCGTCTTTAACGTTAAAGACTGCCTTCCTGGTGGCCATCACTTCCGCCAGGCGAGTGAGTGAGCTCCAGGCTCTTTCCTGTAAGCCTCCTTTCCTTTCAGTCCATCCGGACAAGGTTGTGCTCAGGCCCCGTACTTCCTTTTTGCCAAAAGTGGTTACGGCCTTTCACATTGGGCAAACAATTACCTTGCCCACCTTTTTTCCGCCTCTGCATCCTTGCAGAGAGGCTCCACCGTCTGGACCCAAAACGTGCGCTCTCCTTTCATCTCAACCGCACACAGCAGTTCCGGGTGGATGACCAGCTCTTTGTTGGCTACGTTGGCACCAAGAAAGGTCGAGCGGTCCATAAGAGAACCATCTCCCGCTGGGTTGTCTTATGTATCAAGGTCTGTTACTCTTTAGCTAAAAAGGAACCTCCGGTGGGGCTGCACGTCCATTCTACCAGGGCAACAGCAGCCACTACTGCATTGGGACGTGGTGTCCCCCTGCAAAACATCTGTCAGGCAGCCACGTGGGCCTCGCTGAACACGTTTACCAAACATTATTGCCTGGACAGCCAAGTCCGGAGAGACTGCTTCTTTGGCCGTTCTGTTCTCCGTGACTTTCTGGTGTGATCTTTGTTCGCAGACCCACCACTGGGGTTGGTATTGCTGGAGTATCTATTCTAAGGTAAGGAATCTATCACTATGTGTTTCTTTCAGATGCACAAGTTACTTACCTTCGGTAACGATATATCTGTAAGAAACATTAGTAGTGATAGATTCCTTACCGCCCCACCCATCCTCCCCGTTCTGCGAACTGATTTCTAGGGTTAAGGTCATCCCTTTCAGGGCCCTAGTTTCAATGCACCAGTGGTCAGTATCTTACATGGCTCTGCGTTCCTGGCGTGGAAAGTCGTGTACAGAACTGACGTCAGCGTGCGTGGGCGGTGTCTAAGTAGCGCCCGCGACGTCATCCCGGCGACCACGACAACGGACGCGGAGACGCACAACGCCCCTACCGACGCGCAGGGGTACTGCTGACGAAGCTTTCCGGATCCAGTCTGACGTCTGGGGATATTCTAAGGTAAGGAATCTATCACTACTAATGTTTCTTACAGATATATCTGAAAGAGACACGTTAGTGATAGATTCCTTACCTTAGAATATCCCCAGGCGTCAGGCTGGATCCGGAAAGTTTTGCGTAGCAGTACCCTTGCGCGTCGGTAGGCGGCGTCGTGCGGCTCCGCGTCCGTCGTCGGCGTCGTGATCGCCGGGATGACGTCGCGGGCAGTACTTAGGCGCCGCCCCTGCGCGCTGACGTCAGTTCTTCTTTTCCGCGCCAGTAAGCGCAGATCCGGGAAGAGCAGTGCCCTGGTCAATTTTTGACCATACTTTTTGGTGATTTTTCACTGTTTTTTTCCAGCCTTCAGGTGTCGTAGGGATGCCCGGCTTCAAGCGATGCGGCGCCTGTGCGCGGATGATGTCCGTCACCGACCCGCATTGGGAGTGTCTCTTCTGCCTCGGCCGAGGCCACGACACCGAGTCTTGTCCCGAATGCCAGGCCCTCAACCCGAAGGCTTTGCGAGAGCGGTCTCGAAAGCTCCTCGAGGCCCGGCATTCGGCTCCGCGGAAGCCCCGGTCGCGTGAGAGGTCCAGGGGTCGCTCGCGGAGTGCACACCGGTCGTCGGCGTCGAAGTCTTCTTCGTCCGGTAAGTCTCGACACAAGAAGTCCAAGAAGCATCGTCGCTCTCGGACTTCGCCTCGCCGGTCTCGCGACTCGGCTGAGGCCCCTCCCGGCACCGTCCCCGCCCCGCGGCCCCGGACTTGCCTGTGGAGTCGCCCCCGTCATACCCGCCCTTCCCGGGTTCGGGGGCGGATCCGGCCAAGGTACAGGAGTTCCTGTCGGCCATGGCCCGCCTCTTCGGGCCTTCAGGCCCCTCCGGTGCGCCTTCGGGCCCCGCGGGCCCTGATGGGGTTGATCCGGCGTCGCCGGCGGCTCCGGCCCCGGCGTCGCCCGAGCCTCCAGCCTCGATCCCGGCTCCGGCTCCGGCCCCGGCCTCGATCCCGGCTCCACAACCCCCATCGACGCCGGTCGACCTCACGACACCTCCGCCGGCGCCGATGTCTCCGGTGCCGTTCTCGACGCCGCCCTGGGCTCCGGGCGGCGTCGTCCCCCAGTTCCTTCCGGCTCCGGACTTGGACCCGGAGCGACGTCGCTCGACGCCGGCTCCGGCGCCGATGGGACCTTGGGTCCCAAATGTCCCTCCTCCTCCTTATTTTGAACCAGAGGAGGACCAGGAGGACTGGGAGGGGTCTGATGACCCTCTGACACGCAACTGTCAGTATGATGAGGACTGGACAGAGAGTCTAGGGGAGGCCAGTGGTCTGGATACTTCTCCTGACACTGGCATGCTGTCTCCTCCCGTGGCTACGGAGGAGGGGGCCAATTTTGGTACGGTGTTGCGTAGGGCTGCTGGGGCCTTACGTCTCCAGCTCCCTACTTTGACGGTCAAGCCTAACATCTTGACAGAGGTGCTTCAGCCGGCAGCCTCCTCTGCGGAGACTGTGCTGCCGTTTAACGACGCCCTCACGGACGTTCTTTTGGGCGCCTGGTCCAAGCCCAACACAGGGGCTCCTGTGGATCGGAACGTGTCACGACGCCATCGCCCCGCTCCGGGCGACCCCCTGTTTCTTTCTGTCCACCCCACTCCTGAGAGCTTGGTTGTCCAAGCCTCCGCTTCCCAAACCGCCTTCCCTACCGCTCCTCCGGATAGGGAATCCAAACGCCTGGATCAGTTTGGGAAGAAAGGTTTTTCTTCCTCCAGTGCTGGCTTGCGGTCCGTTAACACCGCTTGTCTTTTGGGCCGATATACCCACTCTCTGTGGGATTCGGTGGCGGATGTTTTGCCCCAGTGCCCTGAGGAGGTCCAGGCACTGCTTTCCCGCGCCATTGCGGAAGGAAGGGATGCGGCCAAATACACTATCCGTTGTGGCCTTGACACCGCCGACTCGCTGGGCAGGTCGATTGCAACGACGGTGGCGCTCCGACGCCACGCCTGGCTGAGAACCACTGGTTTTTCAGGGGATGTCCAGAATACTCTCATGGACATGCCCTTTGATGGAGTCGGTCTTTTTGGGTCCAAAGCAGACCATGCGTTGGAGCGCTTTAAGGACTCACGGGCTACTGCCAAGTCCCTGGGCCTTTCTGCTACACGCCCTCCGCTGCCTTCTGCTTTTCGCCCCTATCGTGGCCACGGTAGGGGCGCCCCTTCACGTCAGCAGCCCAGCCACCGGCCCGCGCAGCAGGCGTCTTCGCGTGGCCGAGGACGTGGATTCCGCCGTGGCGGATCGGGCAACCAGCGTGCGGGTCAGGCCACCACCTCCAACCCGTCCGCGGCCTCCAAGCCCTCCTAGTCCCTCCTTTCAGGTGCACGGCACGCCAGTAGGGGGCAGGGTCCGCCATCACCTTCCCCACTGGCGCACCATCACCTCGGACAGGTGGGTCTTGGACATTGTCCGAAGGGGCTACTCCCTCCCCTTCGAGACCACCCCCCAGCCATGCCACCTCAATTCCACCGCATGTCAGGGGATCACTTGGTGCTTCTACAGAAGGAAGTCACGGCCCTCTTGACCAAGAGGGCCATCGAGCATGTTCCGACCCCAGAAGTAGGGCGTGGTTGCTACTCCCACTACTTTCTGGTGCCCAAAAAGGACAAGGAGGACATGCGTCCTATCTTGGACCTCCGGAACGTCAATCGCTTCCTCCGGAAGGAGAAGTTCAAGATGCTCACCCTAGCTCAGGTCTTGACTGCCCTCGACCCTGGAGACTGGTTGGTAGCGTTGGACTTGCAGGACGCGTATTTCCACATCCCCGTCCTGCCGGCCCACCGGCGTTACCTTCGGTTCACGGTAGGCCCCGAGCATTTTCAGTTCACCGTGCTCCCCTTTGGCCTTACCAGTGCCCCTCGGGTGTTCACGAAAGTGATGGCGGTGGTCGCAGCTCATCTGCGCCGGGCAGGGGTTTCAGTCTTCCCCTACCTCGACGACTGGCTGCTGAAGGCGGGCTCGTCCCAGGCAGTCGTCTCCCACCTCCAGACTACGGCCGAACTCCTGCACTCGCTGGGGTTCTCCATCAATGTGCCGAAGTCGCATCTGATTCCTTCTCCACAGCTCCTTTTCATCGGAGCAGTTCTGGACACGACGCGGTTTCGGGCCTATCCTCCCGAACGGCGAGTCCGGGATATTCAGGCTATGATTCCGATCTTTCGGCCTTTATCCTGGGTTTCGGTAAGGATGACCCTGAGGCTGCTGGGCCTCATGGCCTCCTGCATCCTGCTGGTCAATCATGCCAGATGGCATATGCGGGCTCTGCAGTGGGACCTGAAGTTCCAGTGGGCGCAGCACCAGGGCAACCTGTCCGATCACGTCCAGATCTCGGAGGGGACTGCAAAACAGTTGCAGTGGTGGCTCTCGAACCGGCAATGGGTCATGGGCAGATCCCTCTCCCTTCCCCAGCCAGAGCATACAGTTGTGACGGACGCGTCCCTTCTGGGATGGGGCGGTCACATGGGAGAGGCGGAGATCAGAGGCCTCTGGTCTCCGGCGGAGTCCCGGCTCCATATCAACCTTCTGGAGCTCCGGGCGATCCGGCTTGCACTCAAGGCATTCCTTCCCTCTGTCAAAGGGAAGGTAGTGCAGGTGTTCACAGACAACACCACCGCCATGTGGTACTGCAACAAACAGGGCGGGGTGGGGTCTTGGACCCTTTGTCAGGAGGCTCTGCGCCTCTGGACATGGCTGGAACATCAGGGCATGTTCCTGATGGTTCAACACCTGGCAGGTTCTCTGAACGCCAGGGCGGACGAACTCAGCCGCAGGTGCATGATGGATCACGAATGGCGTCTTCACTCGGAAGTGGCGCAAGGACTCTTTCTACAGTGGGGAGAGCCTTGGTTAGATCTATTCGCCACCGAAGAGAACGCGCAATGTCATCAGTTCTGCGCGTTGGAATTTCCAAGGCGGCACTCGCTCGGCGACGCTTTTCGTCGCGAGTGGAGTTGCGGTCTGTTATACGCCTTTCCGCCTATACCACTTCTACCCAGAGTGTTGAAGAAGATTCGGCACGACCGGGCCCAAGTCATTCTTGTGGCTCCGGACTGGGCTCGAAGAGTTTGGTATCCCGAGCTACTCAATATGAGCATAGATCCCCCGATCCGTCTGCCTCTTCGGGAGGATCTTCTGTCGCAGCAGCAGGGGACGGTCCTCCACCCGAACCTGTCCAGTCTACACCTGCTTGCGTGGAGATTGAGCGGCGGCAGTTGATTCCTTTCGACTTGCCTCCCGAAGTTTGTGATGTGATTCTGGCAGCCAGGCGTCCCTCCACTAAGGTGGTATACGCCTGCAGGTGGAACAAATTTGTGGCATGGTGCACAGCAAAGGCTGTGAATCCCCTTTCTGCCCCTCTTTCTGAGGTCCTTCTGTTCCTTCTTTCTCTGGCCCAACAGGGTTCTGCCCTGGGTACCATCAAGGGTTATCTTTGTGCTATCTCGGCCTTCCTCAGGCTCCCTGATCAGCCCTCCCTTTTCAAGTCCCCTGTTGTTAACAGGTTCTTAAAAGGCATTACTCACCTCTTCCCTCCTGTTCCGTTTGTAATGCCTCAGTGGGACTTGAACTTGGTTCTTACCTTTTTAATGTGCGCTCCCTTTGAGCCTCTGCATAACTGTCCTCTTCGTCTTCTGACTCTAAAGGCAGCCTTTCTGGTGGCCATCACCTCCGCTCGGCGGGTGAGTGAGCTCCAGGCTCTTTCTTGCAAACCTCCCTTTCTGTCTGTTCATCCAGACAAGGTTGTTCTTCGGACGCGTCCGTCCTTCTTGCCAAAGGTGGTTACTGCTTTCCACATTGGGCAGACCATCACTTTGCCCACCTTCTTTCCGCCTCCGCATCCTTCCAGAGAGGAAGAGAGGCTCCACCGTCTGGACCCAAAACGTGCGCTCTCCTTCTATATCGACCGCACGAAACACTTCCGGGTGGATGACCAGCTCTTTGTTGGCTACGTGGGCGCCAAAAAGGTCGGGCGGTGCACAAGAGGACCATCTCCCGCTGGGTTACCTTGTGCATCAAGACCTGCTATTCTTTGGCTAAGAAGGAGCCTCCTGTTGGGCTGCGTGCCCATTCCACCAGGGCAACGGCTGCTACCACGGCCTTGGGCCGCGGTGTTCCGCTGCCGGTTATCTGTCAGGCAGCTACGTGGGCCTCGCTGCACACGTTTACTAAGCATTACTGCCTTGACAGTCAGGTCCGGAGGGACGGCTTCTTTGGCCGTTCTGTCCTCCAGGACTTCCTTGTCTGATCTTTGTTCGCAGACCCACCACCGGGGTTGGTATTGCTGGGGTATCTATTCTAAGGTAAGGAATCTATCACTAACGTGTCTCTTTCAGATGCACAAGTTACTAACTTGTGTAACGATATATCTGTAAGAGACAGTAGTTAGTGATAGATTCCTTACCGCCCCACCCATCCTCCCCGTTCTGCGAACTGATTTCTAGGGTTAAGGACATCCCTTTCAGGGCCCTAGTATTTTTCAGACACCTGTGTCAGCTTCTTGCATGGCTCTGCGTTCCTGGCGCGGAAAGTCGTGTACAGAACTGACGTCAGCGCGCAGGGGCGGCGCCTAAGTACTGCCCGCGACGTCATCCCGGCGATCCCGACGACGGACGCGGAGCCGCACGACGCCGCCTACCGACGCGCAAGGGTACTGCTACGCAAAACTTTCCGGATCCAGCCTGACGCCTGGGGATATTCTAAGGTAAGGAATCTATCACTAACTACTGTCTCTTACAGATATATCGTTACACAAGTTAGTAACTTGTGCTTTAGAAAGACTAAACAACTCTTTGAATCTTTATCCCACCTCACAAGGGCAATCCCATTTCAAAAACAGGAATTGCAAGATGGATTGTCAAGTGCATACAAATCTGCTATCTCAAAGCTAAACGCACGCTAACCATTCCCCCTAGAGCTCATTCCACACATGCAAACTAGGGGCTTCTATGGCATTCTTAGGGAACATTCCCCTAGATGACATCTGCAAAGCAGCAACTTGGTCTACACCGCATACTTTCACTAAACACTATTGTGTAGATGTGCAAGCAAAACAACAAGCTAGTGTGGGCCAGGCTGTATTGAGAACACTTTTTCAGACTACTGCAACGGATACAGGTTGCCACCGCTAAGGAGGGAAACTGCTATATAGTCTATGCTAAAGTATACAATCTACATCTCATATGCCTCAAACGGAAAATGCTACTTACCAGTATGCATCTGTTCTTGGCATGTAGAGCTGTAGAGTTGTATATGCCCACCCACCACCCCGGATACCTTTATCCTTTGCAGTATTATCTTACTTAGATACATTACGCATGGACATCCTTTTCTACTTTCCTACTAACTCCATCATTACCCTTCATGGCGAAAAACAATCTGGGGATGGAGTCGATGCCCATGCGCACTGTCATCATAAGGAGGAGTCACCTATCTCGTGACTAACAAAGACTTCTTTGACAAAAACAAACTGCAAACATCCGAGCCCAACACCAGATGGCGATCTATGCTAAAGTATACAACTCTACAGCTCTACTTGCCAAGAACAGATGCATACTGGTAAGTAGCATTTTCCTTTCTCATCAGTCAGCTTAGCTTGGAGGTTAATGAACGCATCGGCCGGCTTGTCTGATATGCGCATGCATTATGAGATGGCTAGCATGGTGGTTCAAAGTTTTCCACACTTACCTTAGGGGCCAGTTTGCTGAGATGGTGGGGGACAGCCAAGAAGCCTCCCATCAAATAATTGGTACAGGCATGGACATGGTGGGTCCCGTAACCAGAGCCATGGGGTAACAGTGTCTTCAGGAGGATTCACCAGTGATGTGCAGATGAGCCTCATGGATATGCCATTCAACAGGGCTCACCAAGAAATTCAAAGTGGGAATGGTTACTGCCACTCTCTTGGTCTGTAACCCCGGTCTATGTACCATTTCTGATGTTTCTGAACTTTTCAAAAGTCTTTGCCTTTCTTCAGCATCAGCCTTCCTAGCCTGTCCAACACCCCAACCAGCTGCTGCACCAATAAAGAGGCAAAGGAAGAGCTCATCAAACCCAGTAGCCCTCCTCAACCTTCCCCGCACCACATGGAAAGCAATTTTAGATTCCCCTTGAAGAAGCACATGCAGCCAGTTAATGGATTTGTATATTCCTTCCCACTGGCATAGAAGGCCATAGCATTAGCCTGTGGGTCCTGCAAGTAGTAGATGGTAGTGATAAGATGTACCCTGCTAACAGACTCCTCCCCCTCAGTCCCTTCAGTCAGAGGATCATCTTCAGTTCCTGTAGTGGAGGTGGAAGTCATGCTGTAGAAACGAGCAGTGGAATTGTTCCAAGAGCAGGAAATTGGACAGGGATGTGCCACTCTTGGTACCTTCTGATTCCCAAGGAGGGTGGCTGTCTTCGTCCGATCCTAGACCTCAGGATCTTAACCTTGTTCTTGTGCAAAAACAATTTGATGCTTTCAATAACTCAGGTTCAGCTGGCGCTTGAAGCTGAAGACAGTATGGTGTCTGTAGACTTATTCTTGCATACCGATCCTGAAGTCTCACAGGAGGCACTTGCATTTTGTGGTGGGGTCCACTCACTAGCAGTTCGCAGTCTTCCAGGGACTGACATCAGCGCCTTGAGTCTTTACCAGGGTGATGATGGTGGTTGCAGCACATATAGAGGCTCAGAGATCTCAGTGTTTCCATACCTAGATGACAGGCTGCTCAAGGCCAGCCACAGAATGTGTTGGATCACCTGCAGACATCATCCCTGCTGGTTGACATGGGCTTTTCAATCAACTTGCCGAAGTCTCACCTAGAGCCCTCAAAATGCCTCCTCTTCACAGGGTCAGTAGTGTAGACAACCTCCCTGAGAGTGATCCCTCCACATCAGAGGATCTGGGACATTAGGGGTATGAGTTGAATTATTGCAAGGGGGTCGAGTTCCCGTGCCGATAGCTCTTCGCTTACTAGGTCTGTCTTTCTGTATCCTCCTGGTCATATATGCATGCTAGCAGATGAGGGTTTTCTAGTACTACCTTTATTGGCAGTGGTTCAAGCATTGGGGGGGAGGGGTTCTCTGATACCATCTCGATCTCCCAGGACACTGTGGTAGATCTGGACTGGTAATCGGTGGAGGATAACCTGTCACTAGGGGTGTCCTTGATCCTTCAGCAGTGACTACAATGATAATGGATACATCCACTCTAGGATTATGTGCTCATCGGGAGGAATTGCTGATCGGAGGCCCCTCTACTCCAGAAGAGCAGAGGTTTCACATCATCCTGCTCTAACTGCATACCGTTCCACTTTCTCGCAGAGCCTTCTTCCGATCTACTGCCTTTCTGTCCAGATCTTATAGATACTACAGCTGCAATCTAGTATGGCAACAAACTGATGAGTGGTGCCTCACCTTTTCTGTTAGGAAGCATGGAGGCTCACAGCTTGGGTGCATCAGCATGGGATCTGACTAGTCCGTAACCGGTTGGATGGCTTGCTGAACACCAGGCTGACGGTCTCAGTTGAACCACCCATAGGTGGTTTAGACCATCTTTGTCTTCTCCACTCATGACAATTCTCGTTACCCGCAGTTCTACACCTTACAGTATTCGCTCCATGGAGCCTTGAGGGATGCCCTTCAGTTGAGAGGAGTTTTCCACCTTGTTACACTTTTTCACCCATACCTTTGATTTCTTGAGTGCTGAGAAAGGATCGCCATGACTAGGCCCAAGCCATTATTGCCCCAGACAGTCTGAAAAGAATGTGGTATAAACATGTAGGATGTGGTTGTGTCCGTTGTTCCATCTTCCTCTCAGGACGGCCCTCATTTTCCAGTAACCTCCAGAACCTCCATCCTTCAAGCCTGGATATTGAGAAGGAACACCTGAGCACCATCCAACTGCCACTGAAGGTGGTTGACATTATCAGCTCGTTGCCCGTCCACAAATCGGAAGGTGGAGCAGATTTGTTGCCTGGTGTGCGCAGGCAGTGGAGAACAATTGAAAGCATGCCTGTCTGAAGTACTATGTGCTTGGTCTGTCCCTAGCCCTGCTGGGGTGTACAGTGTGCACGGTGAAGAGGTAAATTGCTTCTCTGCCTGTATTTCTGTGCCTTCCAGATTGGCCATCCCTTTTCAAATCCCTGATCGTGATCAGGTTCTTGAAGGGCCTGGCACACGTTTCCTCCGATACTTTTTGTAGTGCCCAAACGGGATATGGATCTGATTTTGACTTTTTTTTTTTTTTGGGCGCTCCCTATGACGAGGCACGTTAGTGAGTTGCAGGCACTGAATGTTAGCCTGCATTTCACATGTTTCTACCTTGGCAAGCAGTCCCTTAGGACTAAAGCGGCTTTCCTTCTAAAGTTGGTGACCCCTTTCCATTTGGGCCAATCCCTTACCTTTCCTGCCTTTTACCCTCCTCACCCCACCAAGAAGAAGGAGAGATTATACCAGTTAGACGTCCATAGGGCGGTCAGTTAATCTGTTGACTTCACATGGGTGATCAAGTCTGACAGCCAACGTTTTGTGGTGTATGCACGCAGCAAAAAGGGCAGGGCAGAAGAAGGCATTGTCTTAATGAATCATACTGTGTAAAATAATGTGCTCTGCCTTTCCCAAAAAGGAACAGCTTGAGAGAATCCACGCTCACTCCACCAGAGCGAAATTGTCATCCTCTTCAACGTTTGACCAGGGTGTTCCCGTGGCTGAGATTTGTTGTGCGACTACATGAACTTCCCTAAACACTTTTATAAGTAGCTCTTTATTCAATATTTTATTTTTTATTTTTTAGGCAATGATGCAACAAAAGTCACAATGTAAGGGGGGCGTGGCTAGCCTGACTCCGTGATGGCCGCAGCCTAAGAGGGCTCCGGCAGTCGCTACATCAATCCTACAATATGTGCGCCTTCTGGTCGTCTAGGTGACACTGTACCGCCTGGTATAGCGTCGGAAGCGGCGGAGCACGACCCCTAGAAGTTTGGGAGCGCTGCTGTCCCCGGGGCGTAAGCTGCATCTAACTGCGCACATTGCTTCGGCGGAGCTGCGGAGGCTATCTTGAGGCTCGCTGGTGCCGAGTGAACGGGGCCGAGTGGTGCTGCACTTCTCGCCGGAGCGGAAGACTTGGTTGTTGCACTGAGTGGCGGCGACTGCAGCGTGCAATCCGCACTGTGGTTCCCTGAGTTTGCTGGGGAAGCTGTGGATCACCGGACGGACGGCGGGGCCGGGTTCGTGGCCCGACTCGCATCGAGACTGGGAGCTGGGTGTCCCTGGACCCGCGGAACACCACCTTTATCTGTGTGGCCCCGATTGTGGTACGGCCTTAGTGCAGCGGCCTGCAGCCTGGGTTGCCCGACATGAGCTGGGTGTCGACATCAAGCCGCCCCCAGTGCGCAGCCCCTTGAAGTGACGCACAGGCGGGAGTGCCCATTAGCATCGGAGCGGGGCCCACGGCACACAGGTGAGCTGCGGGCGTAGGCTGAGACGCCTCTAAGCGCCCAGCATAGTAGGCTCAAGACCAGCGGCGTCTTTGCGGCCTGGCGCAGTGCACTGGACAGAGTAGTACGGAGGAGGCAAACTGGTGCCTATTCTTTCGTTTCGGCACTGCACCCTATGGCCTGTCACACATAGCGCTACGTGAGGACCCCCCAGGGGGTTGATTGTTCGGGCTGCGGTGCCTGTGAAGCTGCTGGTCTACGCGGCGCCTTCTCCTCGGCTTACCGAGTATTGTGTTGGGGCCCGGAGGCCTAGGTGGGGGTCCACGTGTTTACACGACTGGAGCGCGCTTGCATCCACGCATCATTGCCAGGTGCTGAGGAGTGGCGCCAGGGGTTTGGATGGGACCCTATTTGCTTTGCTATTGAATCACTTTTCACGCCCTTCCCCGGCACACCGTTGGTGCTCTTCTCTTGCCTTGGGGCCTGACGTGTCAGTGTTGTAGCGGACACCCCCTCCGAGATGGGCAGAACCGATAAAACACAATCGAAGCTGCACTTTGAACAGCGTAAATCCTCAAGACACTGTGATGATGAGCGGGACTCAACAGCTTCGCCTCCTGAGGGAGTCCCTGAAGTTCCAGACGGGGACATTCGCCAGATTCTCGGGGCCATGCAGCGCAGCCTTACCTCCATTGATGCCAAGATGGACACGCTAGTTTACCGAATGGATAGAATGTCCGAAAGGGTGGACAAGCATGCAGAAAGAATAGATATGGCAGAGCGTAGGATCTCGGACGCCGAAGATGTCCAGACAGATATGGGGACTGCGCAAAAGCAAATGGAGAAACTTGTGGCAACGCTGAAGGTTAAGGCAGAAGATATCGAAGCGCGCTCCAGGCGCAATAATGTGCGCATTTTGGGATTGGCGGAGTCCACCGCCATTGATAATATGGAACTGTTTGTGGAAAAACTGTTGGTGCAACTTTTAGGACGTGAAACATTCTCTGAGGTCTTTGTTGTCGAGCGGGCTCATCGCTCATTGGGCCCTCGGCCTCCTCCTGGCGCTCCTCCTCGCCCAGTGATAGCCCGCCTGCTCAATTATAGGGACAGGGATGCTGCGTTGAAACGAGCCAGAGACCTGAAGGTCCTGAAGTACGAGGGCTCCGAGTTATCCCTGTTCCCTGATTTCACTCCGCTTGTTCAGGAGGCTCGCAAGAAATTTGGTCCCGCCAAGCGCAAGTTGAGAGACCTAAACCTGCATTATGCAATGTTATATCCAGCTAGTCTTAGGGTTCAGCTCGATGGCCGTACTCTTTTATACTGATCACACCTTCCTGCAGCGGGACATCAAGAAGTACTGCGCGGACCAGACGAACAAGTCCCCTCGGTCCCCTTCGCTGGGGGACGCCAGCGCTGCGGGGGGGCACCGCTCCGGAGGGAGCGGAGGATTCCAGCACCTCAGCATCATAGACTGGTGAAGTATTAATACAGCTTCTGGGGACTTGTGACTTCTATTTGCATAGACTATCTTACTAATAAGTATTTATTCATTTTGATATATGGACGCTTTCTGCACTATTCTTCTGACCGTGAAGTGTAATTAATAACCAGTCGACCAGTTGGTAACTATAACAAAGAGGTGACAAATGACCACCACCCAGTAACACCGGGGGTCCGGCAGCCTTTACCCCTGTGTGTAATACACCTGGGTACTCATTGTTGGGGAGTTTGTACAAGTCGGGTGGGGGGATGGTTATGGGTTGGGGGATCCAAGGGAATGGTAATCGCTGGGTCTACTACTTTTGACTTGGTGTGGGTGGGTGTCGGGGAGGATTAATTCAAGTTCTTCGGCAGTCCTTCTAAAGGTTATTATATTTTTTTTGCACATCATCTTTTCGGACCCGCTCAGTCATACTCCAGACATCAGAGATAAGTGACACAGGTTATGACCATTCCCAATACTGAGAGGTCAGTTATAAGCTTCCTTTCCTGGAACGCGAGGGGTCTTAACGACCAGAGTAAAATAGGTAAAGTACTTGCATACTTAGAACGACACAGGGTTGATGTGGCCATATTACAGGAGAGACACCTTTCGGCCACGACCGGATTGTTATCCCAAAGACGCATGAAAGGCACATGCATTGCAGCAGGGTTCTCCTCGCATGCCAGGGGTGTGCTTATCTGGGTCCGTAGAAATTCGGGAATACACATTCAGAAAGTTGAGGTAGACGCGAACGGTAGGTATGTTCTGGCAAAATGTCGCAAGGAGCATTTTAATGTGTTGGTAGTGGGGGTTTATGGCCCTAATCACGACGACCCGCAATTCTATCACGCCCTACACCTCAAATTATCACAACACACTCACATGCCTATACTGTGGGGCGGGGATTTTAATTGTATTCAGAATCCGGATCTGGATCGTTCCAGAGGCATGGCTAGGCCCCCATCCCGCGTGGCCAAGGCCATAGCTAGTATCGCGCATACCGAGGGTATGAGGGATGTATGGCGTCATTTATCCCCCCTGGGAAGGGACTACTCCCACTACTCGGCGGCACATGATATCCACACACGGATAGATTATTGGTATGCCTCAGATGTCCTGCTTCCTTTGATTCGCTCCTGCTCACATATGGCGCGCACCCTTTCCGATCATTCTCCGGTGCTCATGCGGGTCGAGCTGCCTGATGCTTTTTTACAGAAGCGAGTGTGGAGGTTCCCGCAGTACTCACTGCTGGACTCAGTGTTTCACGCAGAGATTGGTGCAGCGATAGATGAGTACTTTCTTACCAATCTGGGCAGTGTGACGACGATGAGTTCCATTTGGGAGGCTTTCAAGCTATATATCCAGGGTGTCACGATCTCAAAACACGCTGGCGTTCTTAAGTCTATCCGCACTCAACTAAGCAATACAGAACGTGCCTTGAAAGATTTGGAAGGCAAATTGCAGGATACCGGTGACCCACAAATATTGGCTCAGATCAGAGTGAAAGTTAGCGAATACAACGATCTCGCAGAAGACTAGGTTAAACATTTGGTGAAGTATGCTGTCGCCAGGGTGTACTCGGAGGGTGATAGACCTAGCGCCACCTTGGCAGCAATGATTAGACCGCACAGGGGGGATAACCACATTGCCAGTGTTTATAATGCTGAGCAGGAGTTAGAGCATATTCCAGCTATCCTCGATGCGTTCGCTGATTATTACACAGGGCTCTACACCTCTAGGGGAACAGCCACTACCGACTCCGATGATGAATATCTAGCCCACCGAACGATGTCTTGGCTGACAAATAGCGACAGGGAACGCCTTATAGGCCCGCTGAGACCCACGGAAATCAGCACAGCACTGAAAGATATGCCTAGCAAAAAGGCTCCTGGTGCTGACGGCCGAACGGTGTCCTTCTATAAGGCGTATCAGGATAAACTTCTTCCGCATCTAGTAAATTTATTTGAAGAAATGGCCAAATCCGGGATAATGCCACCGTCCATGAGGGAAGCAACGATCATTACGATGCTTAAGCCTGGTAAACCCCCCGAGCAATGTTCGTCCTACAGACCACTTTCATTACTGAATACAGATACCAAGCTGTCTAAGGTTCTGGCCAACCGACTGGCCCCGCTTCTCCCTACGCTCGTAGGCCCGGAGCAGTCAGGCTTTGTGCCGGGGCGTTCATTAACTAGTAATCTCCGTACCTTATTTGGCACTATAGCTCGCATTAGCCCGCAGGTTCGAGCAGCAGCGCTGTTTATTGATATTGAAAAAGCTTTTGATTCTGTGGAGTGGAGGTTTTTATACGCAGTCTTGCGAAAGGTAGGAGTCGGTGATATATTTCCCCAACTGGTGGCGGTACTATATGCTCAACCGGTAGCCCAAGTAAGGATCAATGGTATGTACTCTAAGACGTTTAATATCACTAGAGGTACGAGACAGGGCTGTCCCCTCTCCCCACTTTTGTACGCCCTAGTGGCAGAGCCACTCATATGCGCAATGCGCGAATATCATGCCTATAGAGGCATCCGATCCCTGAACTACAATCTCACCATATCGGCTTATGCCGACGATACGGTATTGTATATACGAAACCCAGAGCAGAATCTCACGCCTATGCTGCAAGAAGTCGAGCAATTTGGTCAGCACTCAGGGCTTCACATTAACTGGCACAAGTCCCTCATTTTCCCTCTTACCCCTTGCACGATCCCAGTACAGACCACCTATGCGCTGGAGTGGACGACTGAGCCGGTTAGGTATCTAGGCATTAAAATCCATACGGATGCCGAACTTGTGCTTTCTGAGAATTATGGCCGTGCAGTCCAGAAGCTGACCGAGGTAATAGAGACGTGGATTAAGCTTCCCTTGTCTATGGTGGGACGGATAGCGCTGACTAAAATGGTGGTGCTCCCGCGTTTTTTATTTCTCTTTGCCAATATACCCATTAGTCTTCCTCAATACTTTTTTTGTACTCTGCGAGGTTTGCTGACACGGTTGGTGTGGGCGGGCAAGCAGCCAAGGGTCCGTTGGGACTTGTTGACTAGGCCATATGCGGAAGGCGGGTTGAACGCGCCCGACATGGAAAGGTACTATAGAGCTGCGCAGACTTTGCATGCACACACATGGA
Source organism: Calotriton arnoldi (assembly GCA_963921515.1). NCBI lineage: Eukaryota > Metazoa > Chordata > Amphibia > Caudata > Salamandridae > Calotriton > Calotriton arnoldi. The sequence goes on along the minus strand of CAWUFW010005247.1, from coordinate 1,314,167 downwards.
TACACGGGCCTGGCAATTTACCACATCGACTCATTGAACACAACATGGTCTCTCCAGTCCCGCTCCCGAGGCTGCTGACGGGTGTATCACGACCCATCCCACGATCCATAGATCCTGTACACTGCACCGCGCATCAGCTAACGAAAGTAGCTATCAAACACCAGATCAAAGTAGTTTACTCTGCTAAACTTCCCCTGCGTTGGTGCGATTGGCTCCCACTTAAGGAAGACAGTGCTGTCCTGCATACCTTGTCCAAGTTGGGCATGGAGTTTATGGGAGATATTTTTCAGGAAGGCAAGGTTAAAACGTGGGACCAGTTGGTGGAACAGGATCGGGTGGTTACCTCGCTCGACGCATTCCAGTATCACAGATTCTGCTGCGCCATGTGTGAATTGCTGGGCCCAGACATGCTTGAGCCGGATAGTCTACAATCACTTGCATACTTATTGACTGCACAATACCCACAGCATGGTATATCCATATTATATACTCTCTTTAGGGTCCGGGGCACACAGGATAAACTTAAATTCCAACTGGATTGGGAGGAGGAATTGGCCACTGAGCTCACGCCAGCACAATGGACATGGTGTTTTAATAAAACCAAGTCGATCTCCTTGAATGGCAGGCATAGATTGCTTCATTTTAAATACTTGCATAGATCGTACTATACCCCAGCGAGGATGTATAGATTTGGCCTCAGAGAGGACAGCAAATGCATGATATGTCCAGCTATGCACGCCCACTTCACTCACCTGGCCTGGGAATGTCCGGGCATACGTAAATTCTGGAGTGAGGTACTGGATGTCTTATCCAAAATGATAGACCACACTATACCAGATTCACCGGTGGTAGCCCTGTTGGGGTTTGATAAGCAAATACCCAAGGGAGTGCGTAAGTTGGCGGCTATAGGACTCCTTTTAGCAAAACGCAGGGTTGCTATGAGGTGGATGAGGGGTCCCCTTCCCACTATAGCAGACTGGCATACTGACCTAGCGTACTGTTCTACCCAATCTGACAATTACAATGCATTGATGCCAAAGAAATCCGCACCCAAAGACATATGGGGGGCCTTTCAGACAATACTTGTTAGACACAGCTGCCTCGCAGGAGGAGCAAGATCGCACTGGAGTGGGGTAAAGGGTGGTGGATGAAGGGCAAATAGAGGTCGGCAAACCCATGTAGTCAGTAGTTATATTGTGATACCAATGGTATGGATTGCTCCTTTGTGGTTTAACACTGCTGGGGAAAGGAAGTTTCCAATAATGCAAAATGGTTAAATTTGTGGGCATGTCGTATGAGTCATTACGTTGTACTGCAGAGTTGATACGGAGCGGGTTCTCTGTTGTATATCACTTGTCTTAATGTTTGGACTGTCAAAATTGATTAGACCCAGCAGTGGTCTTTGTGCATTGATTTCCATTTCTATGTTTCCTTATGTTTTGTCTGAATTGCAGTGTTAAAAAATGACAAGGCCTGTAGTTCCATTTTGAATGGTCTCTCATGCGTGGCATAATACATGCTTCAGCAAATGGGAGACCTCTGGGGGACCCATGCCCTGGGCACCTTAGTACCATATACTAGGGACTTATAAGGGTACCCCAGTATCCAATCTGGGATATACCCAAGTACTGAACACAACAATTTAAGAGAGAAAGCAGATAGACTGGGGTCCTGATTAGCAGGACCCCTGTCAGACTAGTCAATAACAGCTTAGCACCAGCCAAAAAGTGGGGGTAGCCATAAAAGCAGATCCTACTTTCCTACAAATAAAAAGTAAACCTTTGCACAAAAGAAAGAGGAAACCATACAAAGCCCTGTAGGGGCATTATTATCTATCATAATAAGGTCAATGTGCCAACAATAGGAATATCACAATTATCCTAAGCCAACTCTAAATATATGTTAAAGTATACTGGATGTATTAGATCTGTCCACCGCATACAACTAAAGCTATCTGGAAGCAAGACCTTTAAAAGCAAGGTTGAATTTGACAAAACTTAAAATATTTGTTTCAAACATGCCACCAGTACAGACTGTGGCAGTGCTAGAAAATGAAAGCGCCACCCCGTCTATGGTGAAACGCTAATTGATTGACCCGGATAATGAGCTACTTCCCCTTTCCTGTAGAACAGCATCTTTGTTGGAACTACCATACGTCCTGCCCCTGTGGCTCCTACCTTCATGGATTGGAAGTGCATCACTTTGGGCTTCCAGACACTGTAGAGCTCCTGGCTTGGTGGGGCCACTTACACTTCAGATGCCCCTGAGCTCTGGTGGCTGCAGTCCTGCAGCACCAGCAGTTTGAGGGGGTAGAGTTAAGGGAACTTTTATCCAGGGTCACCCCTAACTCACAGGTGCTCGGCTATAGTATGAGCACTGGGAGCACCAAATGTAATTTTCATCAATGGATGTTGTATAGTTCACGATGGAGCAAAGGCGGACGGGATATGTTTTGTTGCTTTTACTTTGGATTCGCTATACTTCAAAATTTAACTAATCGTTTATAAAGACAGTTTTTTTTCTAAGAATTGGGTTGTGTGTACACTTACTGTACGTCGCTGGCCTGCTGTGTCCAAAGCATTTCTTGTTGTTTGCATTTATAGTCCTAGTCAAAACAAAATGAAAACGCGTTCTAAAGCTATCAACAAGTGCTATAAAAAGACACTGTCGGTACTGAAACAAATAATCCACAATTTGAAAGACACTGGCTCAGATTACAATCTGAAAGAGACTGGAATCTTTAGAAATTCTCAAAGGCTTTGCAACAAGGATGCAACAAAAGCAAAAAAAGTTTTTAGTTAAACCGATCAGTGAAACATCATGTCAAATGAGGCAACTCTGTAATGATGAAAACATAATCCTGTCGCTACCCAGCAGCGTAGTGAGAAACTTTGTTTTGATGGATACATCTTCCTGCAAATTCCTCACCTCATTCACTTTTTTGGAGCTTGGATTTCTTCACTGGAGCAAGCCTGTAGGCTGTATCCAAACAGGGCTTCTCTAGGCAGGATTCCATCACTGCGATGTCTCGCAGAAAAGGATTTGCTGCTGTGAAAAACTGAACGGGAGCAGCCTGAGTCTTTAGCACAGCTGCAACTCCCCTTCATCTGAGGGACCTTTGGAGGTCCTCCAGAGGTTCACATGGCCAAACCATTTCTAAGTCCCAGACTTCATGAAGACGTGCCATTTCGAAGTACTTTTGTGATCTGGCCGGTATTAAACTTGTTTCCTTGATTTGATGTTGATGGGTGTCATTTCTTTCTACAGGTTTGCATGCTGTCTCAAAAAGCCTCCACAAAATTTTTTCCTTTGGATGATTTTCCTTTCTTTCCATTCTCTGCATGACTCCTCTCTTTGTGCACACCCTATTTGCATATTTGCCTTAATCCCTATTATTGTATCCCTACAAATTGCCCACACCTCATTTCAGATACCACAACTTCTCCTTTAAAGGTCATACTCCTGCAACCTAATAGAACCTAATCTCCTGTAGCTCATTGATTAATATCGCCAACCAGTCATGAATTCATATGCCCCAGATCACACTTCTAACTCCTATTAATTCAATCTGCCACATAGAAACTGGACAAATTGCATGGCATGGTTTCTTTAATGGCACAAAAAACTAATACCAATTACCAAAAAAATGCTAAGTGCTACAATACCTAGTAAGTACGATACAAATGCCGTTACAATACAATATGCAATCCTTCTGCCTCATACTTTTACTAATTCCATAACACTCATCGGTCGATTGCAGTTCATACAGACTGCATAATAATTTTCTTATACTGCTTGACACTCACACTCACCTAGGGTCATGTCCATCACCAAATACAGTACCAGTGCACGGTATTAAACTACGCTCAACTGAATAGGCATGGAATAACTGAAGAGATCTGCCACTGGCTAATAGACTACTTTAATTTAGTCCACCACTGTGATTCCCAACTAGCTACATACTATGGCCGCTTTTGACATCTCACAGTGGCACACAATTCCAGAAAGTCTATCCAAGCAGTTCTCTGACTTAGGTCTCTCTTGAACCTATGTCTGCTCAGGACCATAAACTTTAAGCAAGGTATCTCAGAATGCACAAACTAGTGCAGTAACCAGACCAGCTCAGTGGACTATGAACATAAGAAGTACCATAAAGTACCTGCTCAAAGCTGCTAGTTTACTGAAACCCATAAACTGCATGCCCATCTCACAATTCTTCATCCATCACACTGCTAAGTGCTGTGTCCCGCACCTCGGTGATCATTGGGTACAATTCTTGCCACATAGGATCAAAACAAAGACCACATCCTTCCACCCCCACACTCTATACCAGAGGTCTTCAAACTGTGGGGCGCGCCCCCCAGGGGGGGCGTGGAAACACCTCAGGGGGGGGCGCAAGCTTCACAGAAAGATTTCCCCTTTACATCATTCATTCCGACGTGTGAAGCACGTTTACTGCCGTTTATTCTCGAGAATCATGGCCATCGCAAACAGGACTCTGATTGGAGGCAGCAGTCAGAGCAAATAATAACTATGAGGAGGCGTCAACTTTGCCCTTCCCTTAATCCGAGAGACAGCAGCATAAAGGCAGGAAATGGCAGCGAATTTCACTTTCATACAAAATGAAACATAAAAACATATGCTGCTTTGCAGGGAGAGTGGTGCTTCTTCCATGGCCTTAGCTTTTCTTGCTGGTGCCTTTTGGCGTCCTAGCTGCTGCCTTTTACATCGGTTCATTGCACAGCTGTCTAGACATTTGAAGCTACTCGTAGGTAGTTTAAACATTTTCCTGCAGTATAATTTCCTTATTCCCCCAACTTCGCTCTACTTCTGTTTTTGTACTGCCAAACATAAATTGAGGTTTGCCTCACAGCACAGCACTTGTACAAACATTATCACTCAACAGGTGTTCACACTATCAGACAAGCTGATATTCTTTCACACATAAATACACACACACGTAGGGCATGCAACAGTTCCATGGACTGTACACGTACTAGAAACAGGGAAAGGTTCACGAAACTTGGGTGGGTTTAAACACCACCAGAAGGGAAAGGAATATTAGTGACTCGGAATGTAATATCCAGAAACTTTACCACGCGCTGGCTTTCAGATTGCAGCCACTGAGTCACTCCCAATTCTACTAATTATGGGTCGCACCTAAAGGTACAATTCTGGAGTCACTTCTGTCGACCTTCTCAATGTCCGGGCGATGCTTTCTTTGCTGAGAGTCTTTCTAAAAGGCCGAGGAACACCCTGATAGCCAGACAAAAAGGAACCATTAAATAAAATTAAACTGGAAAAAAATAGAGCGCTTTGAGGTCTTACACAGGGCATAACTGCGCTGTGCAAATGCTGATGACCTAGCAGCCTTGCACTTTGTTGTCCAGTGGTCTCAGTTGAGAGTCTTATCTCTGTGAGTCCTGGCATTTTTAACTAACCGCAGTTTGGCCTCTGCAAATCTGCTGTGATGCAGGCGTTTTCAGAGCTTGAGGCAAAATTACATTTGATTATTTGCCATAGTATTTTCATAATACGGCATTTTCAGGCCATTTGTTGCAGTTTTGCACCCATTCCTGTTCATTTGTGAAGTGCTGTCAAGAAGCCTCCTGCACAGCCTTAATGTAGTTTCAGCCCATTAAACCCTGATGCTTGCTGTGTATTCCTATCCCAGCTCTAGTCAAGGAGGCCATTTTCGTTGCCTGCACCAGGACCCATGGTATCTATACTGCTTTCACATGATAATACAAAATAAACATATATGGCAGTGAGAATTTCAATTGATTGAGATGTATTTTCAGAGCAAAGACCTTGCCCCGAGAATGATGTGGTTGTCAGGTCTGCCATCCTGCTTGTGCGCTAGATCAGGCTGCATGGTATTATATGTGGTCCTGAAAGGTGGGGTGCATGCACTGACCTTGTGGTGGTTTTCCCCCAAAAAAGTTTCCCATGAAAGGGCGTTGAATGAGTTCAGTGGTTGTGGGCCAGATTTACAACTCACAAATTTTACCTTTACAAAACCCTGCTAATGTTGTTTTGCTGTTGTGAAAATTAGTTGTCAGCTGACACCTCGGGATGAACAGGTTGTCAAAGATGCTAAATCCCAACTTCCACAAATTTTAGTGATGGGGGGCCCAGCTCCTAAAAAATTGCCTGGGGGGGCTGGGCCTAAAAAAGTTTGAAGACCTCTGCTCTATACGGTGTACCCTGCTACCAATGTAGGCAAGTGCTTCAGCGCCCCACATAGGAGTCATGTTATATAAAGGTTGCTATACAATACATCCACTAGATGGCGCAATAATGTACATAATGCAAATCTATGAGCTTAAAGCTACAAAGCCATATTTACGGGTCACTATTAACTACCTCAATAAGTCATAACGCAGCTGGAGTTGCACGGTAACAAAGCAGGATAGTAGGCATGGATAGTTAAATATGAAAAACCTTCAGTCAAATCCACATGTTGCATGCAAAATCATTTATCTACTAACACCATCCTGCACCATTGCAAAATCCACTTGAAAGCCAAATAAATAATTTCAAATGCTTTACAGTGGAAATTCAAATATCCCAATTTAAATTACCAAAGTTCATGTTTGGAGAAATACCAATTTGGCTCCCCACCATGAGATGTGGAAATCTACCATGATTTGACGGAAATAGCTTCTCTACGACATCTTTGAAGAGGCACGCGGGGGTGGGGGGGGCTAATGGGGTAGCGCCTCTGAATTGAATGATTTTGAAGGTTAATTGACATGTCTGTGTCCTTTTTCTCGTGTTGTGTTTATGTCCTCTTATCCTGATTTGTCACATGGTGGGTACATCTGTTTTACACGTTTGGAACTTTTCTTGCCAGTAAAACCGGATAGTGGATCTTCATTTCGGTTATAAATTAACCTGTGTCCCACCTAATCTTCTGAGGTCAAGAAGTCGAAGGCTCGATTAGAGAATCAGAAAATTGCTTCAAACAGTTGATACTGATGGAATTGCTGTTGATGCCCTAGAGGTATTTTTGTGTAGATCGTCTCTCTGTGTAGTCCCAGAGGTTTTTTTCAGAAATGTCAACTTATTCTTCACCAAACCTCTGCACTGCATAAATATGCACAATATATGAAAGTGTTCCTATGCACTGGAAACACAAATGTTACAGATAGTTAACTGTATTATGCTCAGAACGGTAAGTGGCTATGGCTTTTGCTGCTGGTATCGAGAGAAACTCCTCAATGGCCATACTTTTGGAGTAGTGGATTGGGATTATTGAACATCTTTGCAGGGTCTGGTGTTTGAATGTTGAGGTTTTTCTACACTCTTGCACTACTGAATTATGGTAAGGTGATTCAAGCCACCTTCCATTTGTACTGTCTGGAAATACCCGTCTCACTTACTTTTCTTTATTTCTTCACACACTCATTTTACTTTTCTCTCTCTCAATTTCTCGTGATTACAGATCGACTGCCTGGCACTCATCTAAAGTATCCAAGAAGGAGGAAAGGTGAACTTTGGATTTTGAACAGGAAAAGAGAAGCAACATAAGAAAGTGGACAACTAAATGGCGGACGTTAAAACCAGCACCACACCTAATTTAACAGTGGGAGTTTGGATGCTGGACCTCCTCTGGCGTCACTGTGGGTGTTTGGAACATTTGACCACTCCCTCTCGTGTCTTTATGGGAGTTTTGAACATGAAGCACCCCTCGAGTGTCCGTTTAGGAGCTCTCTGCATCACAACTTTTTCCTTGTGTGTCAGCAAGATCTTTAAATGCCTCTCTCCCTGTCACAAACTCAATCTACCTAGTCTGACTGGGGGACCTCCAAACTCTAGCCCTCTTCTCTCTCCTTCCATTAGAGCTCCTGCACATTGCCCCCCTCTACAATGTCATTGAAAGCTCGAAATGTGCCAGCACAGCCTAACCTGACAGGGAGACTCTAAATACTAGAACAGTTTCTATATTGTTTGTGTGGGAGCAATGCATGTTGAATGCTGTTTCTGTGGTGTTACTGTCGGAACTAAGAGTGCCGGAACCTCTAAACCGACCCCCCACCCCCTTAACCTCACCCTATAATCAGTATGAGATGTGAGTGTCTGAATCCACCTCAATATTGCCATAGGAGCTCTGAGTGATAGATCACCCTCCTTTCTACTAGCACAGTGAGTGTTCTGAATGCTAGTGTCAAGTGGTCTGCGTGGCAGATGTTCCTTTGATCTTTGTAAGACCATTGCATGGAGAACACCCCCACATTGTCCTTATTATCTTGGTAGGGATACTGAATGCTAGACACCCCCCTTACTTGTTACAAGAAGATCTATGTGCTCTGATTCAAATCCCTTCCACCTCACCTGTGTTGCTCCAAGAGATCATTCCCTGAACCTGTCATGCGTGCTGTTAAATCTCTAAGCACTGACCGCTGTTGGTCTAGTGACACCGTGGGAGGTGTGAATGCTGGATGGCATCAGCTTGAGGAGCATTGAACCTTGGATTCCATCTTCGATGTGGCACTGTGGGAGCTATGGATCCAGGCTGGTTAGCCATCTCACTGCTATTGGGTGGCTGAATGAGACTTGCTTGCGTGACCATAAATCTTTGACCACTTTGACCACTCCTGGTTTGTCCTGTGCACTGGACTATTACATTTTTTTCTCAATCTCTCTCAAGGTTGCACAATTTCAACTTCACATCAACCCTCCTGCTGGACTTTTGTCTTACTACATGTTAGTGACAAACCAGCAGTGGTACAAGTCTGGGTGCCCTTTGCAGGTTAGTCTCGAAGTCTGATGTAACAAACGTCCTCCCAGTTTTGGCTCCATGTTGAAGGATGGTGTGAGCGATACTACTTATGGTACAAGAGTCCTCTCACATTGGTTGGAAGTTAATATCCATTGGGGTAACGCTTCTTACAGTGTAACTGAAGTCATCTTACACTGCTTACATATTAAAGCCACTGTGAGCTGTTACCCTTGATTTAACAGAGGTCATTACACGACAGTCATAAGTTGGGTACAAGTAACAGCTTTTCAGTACGATATAATAATTCTTTTGTCATGGTGGTTATAAGTAAATATTTGCTGAGAGCAATATGTTTAATTATACAAGACTCACTCTGATCAGAAGTTCGATAAAGAGACTGATGTCCCCTATCATAATGGCTGTTTTATTTTGGTAATAAGTTAAGTGATCTGGCAATACTGTTTTGGGTGTAATATTCGTCCTGTCAAATGATGATTATACCTTATGTGAATTGGGTAACAAGGCTTCCTCTTTAGGAAAGGTATTGCCCACATCATAAGTTGGTACAGTGAGCATTGTCCCTTTCAATAAGAGCTGCTAGCTTGTACTCTATGCTGCTTAGTCTGTATTGAGAAATGTCTTTGGTGATATAGGTGTTGTCTCTTTTTCACTAGGTATATTATAAGAGAGGTTGACCAAGATGTGTCTGCTTTAACACATTCATTCACACTGATTATCAGTTTATATGTTGTTAACGTTGTCTCTGGTCTTGTAGGAGATATAATCTCATGTTGGTTATTAAATTACTAGGTCCAGTGAAGCAATTCAGACCTGTAAGGCCTACTTGAGTGTTATGCTAAGTGGTTTCTCTGCTGATATTGTAAACGTTTATGGATGCCATAAGTGATGCCTCTTTCTCGGTGGCACCCTATTACTCTTGTACTCGCCTGACCAGGCATTAGGTCTTAACACTGAAAGTAAATTATTGTTCTCCCGATCAACAAATCTTTAGCTCATTGGAGCCTGAAATTTGTTTAGGTAGTAATCATCCTTAGTTCCTAATAATTCAGCAAGATAATTCAATGAAATTAGGCTGTTCTATTCTAAGCCGTCGTCTATTTGTCCTCTTGGACTAAGTTTCCCTTGGGCATAAACCCACTTTTTCCTAGTCTCCATTGAGCTATTTGCAGTATCTTGTCAGTTTTGTTTGCAATGCCGGATATGTCCACAAGCTGCATGCAAGGACGACAATGGCAATACGAAACTTGTTGCTAAACCAGATGGTGGTTTTATTCACTGCATTGCCTTTAATATACGTGGCAAAAAACTGTAATGTTCCTTTGTCTCCTATGCCAAGTGCTTGGGATAGCAATTACATTTCTCACTTTCACTAACTTAACTCACTAGCAAGCACATATCTCCCTTTTCTCAGTCATACACGCTCCAAAAGAGGTACACCATGATGTGGCACTGTTGTGTACAAGGCATCTAAAAGTACAAGAAACTATTCTGACACCTGCATTAAATCAAAGGTTCATTAATGATTCAGTTTTCAAAAGAATCCGTATATTCAAAGTGCCAAACAAGTTGTAGACCAAAGTAGCTCAGATAGGATGTGCAATACACAAGAAAATGGTTAGATTCTAGTATGTGAATTTGAAAGATTTGTTTTTCCGGCTTAATGTTTGAGTATCTAAAAAAATTGACACATTATTCTACACAAGGCTACTTCCTGTTGTTCATTTATTGCAGTCCCAATCATTTGCCACTATTTTACATAGCCAGTTAGGAGGAGTGATCTCAGGCAGAACCTTCCTAAGCCTGTTTTGAAAATGAAATAAATTTAAATTCAGCGTGTTAGTCTCTTTTAGAGCCAAATAAATGAAATGGTTTCTGGTTTTGGTCACGTTCGAAAAAAGCTAAGTTGAGAGATTGAAGTATGTTAAATCAGACCCGTAACCCGATTGCATATTATTGGGATACCTTTCGGGTGTAGACGACTGGCATGATGTTTGACAGGACGAGGCTCCGTCATGGTTTGGAACAAGCTTGGATAGCATATGAGGCAGCAAAAATAGCTAGATTTATTAGGAACGTTGTTTCTTAGACAGCCTATGAATCTTTGGTGAGAAATAGCAAAGGTTGTTGTGACTCTTGCCTCATCCATTGAGTCTTTTTGCAGTCCTACTTAGCTTAATTTATTTTTAGCAGCCACAAGTCAAACTGTGTCCGCTCCATTGGGCAAAATAATGATTGCTATTTTCATGAAGCCGAAAATACCTGCTTTGGGCTGATTTCAATTCTAGCATATAGAGATTCTTTCAATTGAGTGCTTTAGATTGATATACCCATTTTAAATGGGCTTTGGCAAATGCAAATATCCTCCTGATGAACCATTCTAGGGCTTCTCACGGCTGCAGGTGAAATCCAAAAGCAATTTCCTTAGTGCTTCACAGTGTATATTGGTTGAGTGGAAAGCTGAAGCCATACAGCTTTACCTCGGAACATTTTGACTCAACATTCTTAGCCGTTGCATCCTGCTGATTTGGGTGTTCTGATGAAAACAATTCAGTTGTTGGCCTCAACTGTTTTCATACACAAGGACTGTTACGCTTTTAGTTCATGTGTAAGGCAGATGTGGAATTGCATAGTTATTGATACTCGTTAACACCTACTAATGCACAATTCCTCTTTACGTAGGTTGGACACAGCTGATTATTTCTAGTTTCTACAGTATAGCCAAACTACCACACCCAGGTGAAGTATCCTGGTAGTTGTGCCTAGTTAAGAACTGTGCCTAAGTTAGAACTGTCTGGCGCTCATTGATTTAAATTCGCTGAGACTGTGTACTCTCAAGCAATGGATGTATGAGAAGGTAGACCTTCACTTAGACAATTGGCTGCTTATTTCATACCAGACAAGGCTGTGAAACTAGTCTTCTCTAATCTTTCATTGTTTTTTCACCCTTTTCTTTTAGTGACGCAAATGTGAGTATTGTGACTGTGCTATCTGCATGCACAACATCTCAGATGATTCTGATGTTCAATTTATTGAACTGGGCCATCAAGGCAACTCCGCCACAACTGTCTGCTGCTTTGGTTCTAAGCCACAGAGTTGCTAATCCGTACTCTAAAAACTACATTTGATGAAACCATAGAATGAAAATACTTTAAAAATATTTAAAATCCACTTACAGACAGTTAATGACAAAGTGAATTGTTTCAGGCTAATGATAAGGGTAACACATACGCCAAACGTCTGTAAAATTAACATATGTTGAGCATTTAATACAATTTAGATCTAGCACATAACAGCCAGTGATCTGTCCCCAAAACATACGTTGTTATTGCTTCTCCGGACAGATACTTAAATTTACATGAATGAGTAGTGTTAGACATTTTCTTCCCCCTAGTGCGGTCTCCCCTGGATAAGAACTGATGGCTATAGATGGAAAGAAAACATAGGCAAGTGTGACATCTCAATTAAATTATTAATTTGCTTATTCTTTTCTGCGAGGCAACTAAGTATGAAGTCAAACACCCCAATTGACAAAACATGCAAAACCTCTTGCGGCTCCAGTCGCCGCTGGTACTTTTGGATTCTGAAAGAGGGTATGCAGCAGATAAGGCAAGTCTTCCAGACAGAAAATGCATTAGTGGAGCTTTGCCTATGCGTGGAATCGATCTGTTAAACTAGCCTTGGAGGGTCCTGTGGGGTCAGAATCCCATTAGAGTTCCAATCATCCTTCCAACTTTCCAGATTCATGAAATGATTGCCATCAAGTTGAGTAATAATACACGATGCAGTGAAGTTTTTGTTGTTGTGAAGCACATAGTCTTCTCGATCATTTGACATTTTCCCTACCTCATACGTCTTTCGAAAAGCTATTGTTGCTTAAGGTATGTAAGTTCTGAGTTGAAGGTTCAGAAGGTACTCTTTTTTTCTTCAAGCCTGAGATCTGCAGGGAGATGTAACAGTGCTTTGTTCTAGTAAGGGATGTATCTTTTCATAGGAATTGCACGAGGCTGACCATCTGATTACTTAGAACATAAGATCAAGAAGGCATTGTGCAATTTCCAGTGAAGTCAGTATAAAAATAGCTGTCTGTGAGAGATTGTAAGTGTGTGATTCCAGTCCTGCCTAAAAGCACTGAGTGAATGCCCAGAGCAAATCTGCAATGGCTGTACTGCTTATAATTCAAGTTGATGCTGATTTATGTGCATTGGAAAGATGCCTTACAGAAGGAGGTCATTTGCTGAGGAAATGCGTTGCACGGAGCTTCATGGTTGAGTCGTACTGTAGAGTGTGGCTCTAGTGCCCCGGCTGTCTGGTACAATGTATACATGGTGTGATGTGTGGCTATATGAGGAATGGGTCTCTGATAGAAGAAATAGGCACATTTAGATTTTTCCATCCTGTAGCCCCAGGTAAGAGGTGCCTGTTTCTCAAGCCTGAAACCTGATGCTGATTTCTATGATCATGCTGGTTATTACTGAGCTACCACCAAAGATTTCTTTACTGAGGTCTGCTTCCTCATTGAGAAGCCTGGTTGAGACAGTCTGTAGGGCCTTTCCCATAACATGCTTTTTTTTTACCCCACATCATTTGGAGGCCCAATATCCAAGATCTTCTTCAAGCTCTGATCCTATGTGCAAGTACTTCAACAATACGTTTGTCGACATTAAGGCACTTGCATGGAACTGAGCACAAGATTAAATGTTTGACAAGATACAGAAGAGGGAGGGAGTGGGAACTGCTCACTCGGCACATTATCTCTTCCCTTTGTGAAAAGCATATTTGGCTGTGTGAAGAGCGCCTTTTAATACAAAATACTGAAAGGCAACTTGCTTCTGCGCAATTCATTTTGTGCTCTGAAAAGCCTAGTTTATATATGAATAGCAAGTGTTATTTTTTGGAAACTGCACATAGTAGGATCTGAGTAAGCTACCTTTGTAGAAATAGCTTTGCTCTCTCAGGGATTGCATTTATATCTTTCAATTTCCTTTGGGAACATCTCTATCGAAAGTTGAACTAGTCCCATCGACTGTGAATACATGAAATTATGCTGAGAAACGGGAATTTTTCCAAACATTTGTCTAAATCACCATGTCATTCGTAGTAGTTTCCTTATTTGAAGCCCAAGGCTGTGCTTTGGACAGGCAGTCACATGTCTTTTGTTGTTCTGAGTCAATATTGCATATCTCACACCTGTTGACACTGCTAACAGGGACTTGGATCTGTATATTCAGGCATCTCCTCGCAGTTTTTAGATGGTTTCTCTGAGAATGTGAACGCTTAAACTTAGCCCAAAAAATTACAAGCAGAGTGAGCTGCATACTCTCGCTCAGTAAGAGGCATAAGTCATTACAGTGAAGATGTATCACTTATATAGTTCACTATAAGAAATGTGCACTATAAAAATGATTGATACTTTGCTGGCTAGAGTAAATTCACTTCTTCCTGGGAAATATTTAGCTGTCAGAAAGGGAGTACCTTTATTAGGCAGTGTATATTGTTGGTAATAAAGTATCCATTACAAAGGAGTTCCTTCTGAACACGTTAATGTCTAGACCGTAGATCTTACACTGCACCTTATTAGTAGAGTGAAGTGTGCATTTAATACACTTAAACAAACTTCATTCATAGGATGCTTCAATTTGTGTTCTAGAACGAGACATCGCTCACCATGTATATTGTTTTTTTTGTATACATTTTCATTTGCCATTTAAATATGACAAGAGTATCACATCACTATGAGTCGCAAGTAGAAACATAAGAACAACCACTGCCCCCCCGACTGCTCCACTTGAACACATAAAAATGATACACATAGCACAAAGAAACCGGCTCAAAGCAGAAGTCGGGCACCATGTGTATGAAGTGATAACCAAATTGGGTTTATGGATATTACATTATTTGAGAATTCACTCCTAGCCTTTTGCCCACAACTAGCAAGTGATGATAGTATACCTTTTGCTTGATACAGGCACACTATGAACTAAGCCCGCTTCAGTAGTGGACTTTATAGGAGGGACAGTGAAATTAGAAGGGGCAGGTTGAAGAAAACTAATCTTATTGAGACTAAGAAAAGGTTTCGCACCATAAGAAGCATTGCTTCCATTATCTACCAGCCACATTTTGAAACGTTGATCTTAAGCTCCAGTTATTGTTAAAAACTACTAATGTGGGCCTGTTTTGTATATAGGAACCACTGCCCTCGTCTGCACTCCGGCGCACCAGAGTGGATCAGTGCACCCTTTTGCAGTTAGTGCTCTACCTGTAGTGCAGCCACAAATGTCTGTCTGCTCTGGGGCAGTATATTAGTGAAAAGTGGACTGGCTATTTTAAGCAGACGGCCTGTCTTTCATTGTGCAGGTGGCCACAGCTTACTTTCGAAAGGGGGGTCAGAGATCCCTCTGCTGGCAGTTGTAGTGAATAATTGTATCCATCTTCAAGGGGATGCCTGAGAGGGTCCCTGGTCCTCTAGTCACCCCTGAGAGGCTGCACTGGCGGTGTGCCATTTAACAGCAGCTTTGCCTCTGTGTCCGCATCTGATACTGCACATATGTAAAGTTTGCACTTATTTACATGGGGCTACTGCCCCTTATGATCGAGATGTGCTACATGTCCATCAGCCAAGGTCTAGATTGTGGAAGGGGCTGCATAAGGGTCTGCAGCCAGATCTGTAATATTAGAGTGCCTCCGGCACAGAAAATGGGCGCAAATGCCCATTGTGCTTCCGTTTAATTCTTGTCTTAGTTTGTAGTGAATTTGTGCACAGACCAGAAGAATCCAGAACAGATATTTTAGCAGGCCCATTTTTAGGTCGCTAGGATCTTCAGAAAGAAATTCAACAAGAACCCCCTGAGAACAAAATCTGTCTTGGGGTTAGAGTCACAGCTTTCGGCAGCATAAAGAGACTGCTTACCTTTCCAGTGTTGAGCACTCTTATTTGGATTGAGGCTTCTTTCTTGTACCTCTCTTCTCCAGGATGCAGGTATTTGGAATCTTAGGATGTAGGCATAGCTTTGACATTAAGAATATTTCTCTGTAAAGTTACTCATTCGTACTAAACATAAGGAAAATCAGCCTGTTCTTTAGTCCTTAATTGGCATATCTTGAGGTACTTCGAACACTACTCTGATAGTTTACTGTACACTTTGCTCTATTATTTCCAACTGATGGCAAGTCTGGTGTCTTTGTTCTAGCTGGTTGTTAATAAAAGTGAGCTTATGATACATAAAGCAGCTTACCCATAAATATATATTTACCTTTTTAATCGGGGCGTAAATCCTGCGAAGTGCTCATACATATGGACATTGTAGAGGGATTCCTGTGTAAACCCCTTGACAGATTATACATATGTTTGCTATAACACTTTTGATTTATGGAAACCTGCAGAAACGCTTGCTTAAGTGTGGAACGTATTAAAAGTAGTTTTAGAGATCCCCAAAATAAATTCTAAATTTCGCTTTTATAATTGACGATTAGTAAACTCATAACCATGTGAATTAAAATCCTGCCTTCTTATTGAGATGGTATTGTTAGTCATGTAAAATGTTTAAAGCACCCCATTTAGATTAGAAGCCTTGTATAAAATGCAACTATAGGGCAAAGATGTGAATAACGTGTCTCCTCGAACTTCTTTACTGATCACTGATTATTCACAGCAGAAATAAAATTTGTTTTCGGAGTGGAATGCTCCTTCTGTGGAGCTTCATACGACTGATGTTAGGTAATTTGTGCTCTATATTCTTACTAATCATTGTCAACATTCACACTTTTTTTTTTTTTACTTTTGTAAACTATTAGCCAGTGTAAATTATTTTATTGCTACACTGGAATGACCAGTCTAATTTGTATTGCATTTTTGAGGTGAGGCTCAGCAAAAGTATTACTTTAAAAAAAATATTTTTAGATATTACCTTTCTCGCCCATTCATGGCAATCGATTCAGCACATTTCACTTCCTTGTTCTGAAGGTGAATGAATATTCACCAGCATATTTAATGTGTTCCTGGTGAACTTGTGGAGGCTCACCAGTACAATGTGTGTCCCTTTGGAAGTAATGAACAAAATATTTTGTCATTTTAAAATGAAGGTATGGTGTACGCCCTTTGTGTGCCCTCTAAGCTGGGGAAATGGCTTGTTCATTATTTCCCTCTGTTGTGAATGAAGGACACGTAGTTCATTCTCTGTTGCTCTAAATGAAGGAATGCCAATTAGCCAGATCATCACCTTTCTAAGGTGAATATATGATATAGAACACATTCATTGTAGCTTATTGCAAGTTAACAGCATATTTGTCACTTTAAGTTGAGCAGACATCAGTGGACATGTCAAACAAAGGTAGTTTAAGAACAGCTGATTGTATTAGTAAGATGACTTCTTAAATTCAGCTTCCAGAAGATTTAAACTGTTTAAAGTCTGTTTTAACTATATCTCCACAGTTTTGGTTTAATACTAATGGAAATGCCGAATATGTGAAGGTATTCTCTTGCATCTCTGAAAGGGCAAACAGCAGCAATAGAAATTAACTACAAGGACAAGGGTGCTGTAAATGTTTTTATACATTAACATATTTTTAATGACCTTGACCTCACAACACTTAAAGATAAGTGACAAGCTCCAATAGTGACATATTTAAGTGTTTGCAATCATGGAAGCACATGTTTGTGTAATTATGTAACCAAATATAACTCTCGGGCTATATTGCAAAACTGTAGGTAGTACAGTTGAGGCCACATTCGAATGTGATAAAGTACCCCAAAGAAAATGAGTAAGGCATTCAGGTAAGAGATCTAGTCTCAGACACTGTTTCTTCAAGGAATGTTTTAGTAGAGCCTTTGCATTGTGAAAGAGTTTTTGAAGCATTTAGGTTTTGCTTAGATTGTACATCAGCAGTCGACTTTGCCCGTGGTGATATTCAACCATGTTACACAAAATTAAAACTAATTAGGGTCTAGACCTTTGGTCACTTCATCGGAAGTTATTACTTCCATTGTATAAAAGACTTGTAGTTTCTGCCTTTCTGGTTACTCCAAAACTAAAGGGGAGCATTGTATCTGAATTAAATACCACAAAAATCATTATCACAACAAACTAGAAAATATAATTGTGGTCACTGTCTGACGTCTTTTGTTCGGGTAATCCCATTAGTCAGATTTTAGCATACTACATTTTCATGATTTCCCAGAGTTTCTTTTAGGCAATTACATTTTCCTTAATGACCTTCTAAAATGAAGAGATTATTGCAATTGTAATATTGGATCTGCTGTTCTTTGAGAATTTTCTTCTGGAATTTTTAGAGTTAAGCTTTTGTTATTGTGTCCTTGTCTCTTTCTGTTATATACAGGGATGCGTCTCTCGGGGAGGCATTACATAGCTGCAATAACTGTAGGAATGGCATGGCAAGAATAAACCTCCTTCAGGTTTACCTCCGTGTTTCTGAAGTAATCTGATTCTTGTTTGGCAGTAATCTGCAATCCTATTGACTAAAATAGCTGTTGCCCACAAACTAAAGTGAATTCCTCCTCTCCATGAGAGGAGCTTTGCACTAGGCCCATCTTCCTACATTCAGTGCCCATGAATGCTCATTGTTTTGTTTAGTAACAATTTTGATAATTTCTGCATTCCAAACCAGTTTGACTGGTGAGGGAATCTACCTGAAAGAAGGTATCCACCATTGGGGATTGTTTCAGTGCTGAAGTTAATTGTGTAGTGTCAGGTATGTGCTTTATTGGCAAGTGATCTACAACTAGTAATGCGTCACTTAGTATTGAGGCCCCTGCTAAATTTATTTCTGCAAATGGAACTAATGGGGAAGTAAAAGCAGGCTTGCACAGTTGTTTTCTACCTAGTTGTTTTTTTCTTGACTTGCTGTGCTTTTCAGATTCTTTTTATCCTAGGCAAGTTAGGGTGTGTTGTCACAACTCCCAAAAGCATTACAGTAGGTTGCATTGTAAAAGGTTAGGTCCTTTCGAAGGCTTGAAGGGTTTTTGGAACTCTTGAATATAACTTTAGCATAGCGGTTGTCCGAATCTGTAGCACCAGAATAGTTTGCATTTAGTAGATTGTGTGCCCCAGAGCCCACTTGCAGCCTTCATCCTCGGAGGTCTGTATCAATTTATTATAATGTGTGTAGTATAGTTTGCGAAATGTTTTCTGGGAGGAGTGTAAATCAGCTTTTTCTCACTGCTTACACCGTGCTCTTCAAAGCATCATCTTTAACTGAAAATAATACTTCAATATTGCATGCTACATTCATTAATGCTGTCTTGAACTTGGTTGGCTTGACAGGTTGAAGTGTGAATTATGTTGCCTAGTGTTTTATACAGACTACCCTTCCGTATTCCATTATTAAGACCTACACACACCACCCTTGTGATGCACATCTGTCATGTCCGGCAGGACCACTTGTTTCCAATTAAAAAACTAGAGACTAAGCGGGGAACGTGCTGAAGTTACTGTATAGGTAGAAAACGATAACTGCTCTATCAAGTAAGGCAGCTGTTCTGTTTCTTGATTCCATGTTGTACCAAAGTAGATAAGGCTCTCATCCCTGTTCCGCCCTTTATTGGTCAGATGTGGCTGATCACGGTCATGAAAGTAACCCTGGAAAAGTGGTGGTGCTGTACTATGTGCTCTAAAATTGTCCTGAGGAGTCACAATGTCCTGCGGAGGAAGTCAAATAGTACATTTTGGGCTTAAAGTAATTGACTTAAGGGGCACCCCCAAGCCCTCCTTCTGGTGGAAATTGAATCTTTGGATAGTTTTAGGCAGTGCTGAATTGTAATGAGCATCTTTTGCAATATTACTAAGGTACCCTACTGACACCAAGGCTGCCACAGTTCCTCTATCGCTGTAACACTCCCTCTCACTTGCTCCATTGAAAATTGCCTTTGTGAAAATACTTTTTATACCGTTTAATTTACCTTCATTCATTGACAGCCCGCATTTGCCCACCCATCCCTGTTCTCTACCCCCCCTCCTGCCCAACCGAAGGAGCTTAAAGGGTCTGTGTGTAGAATTTTTTAAGTTAGTTTACTAAACGCTGCTCAGGGCACACCGTGACTTTAATGAGATCATGCAGAGGAGCCTTGAGGGGAGAAAAAGCTGGAATTTCAGTTCTGCCAATTGTTTTTTTTAATTCCTCTTTCCTCAAATGTTATGCATGTCTTAGTGTGCCTTCCACCTTGTTAGATCACACCTTACTCCTAGTGGTCCTTGGCATGTTCAGAAGCGTATGGCGAACTTTACTCGCCGACTTCCATGCACCAGACAAGTTTTCTCTCCCCTTTTTTGTAAGCCTTTGTATACGTGACCATCTTCTCCATATTTATACAATGTGTAGATGTGTGTGTGTGCGCGAGTTTGTGTGTTTATTAGGGGATGTTTTGCTTAGTTTATAGTTTTTATTTTGAAAATTGTACCATTTGGAACTCCTCAGAAATCTACCTCTTCTTCCGTGAAGTGTTTTTAGAATTTTAAGTTTAAATTTGTTTTATTTGTCATTTTTGAGTTGTTGGATATGAGAAAAACCCAGAAAACTTGAACCTTGTATACTGTAATTTTTATTTCTGTTTTGACTGTATGTAGCAGACAAAATAAATTCTATCACATGTTTACCTTTCATGAATTGTGTTCTTTGGCACACTAAAATTAGTATTAATTTAAAGTGTCTAGAGTCCTTGTAAATAAATGAGCAGCAGCCGTGCAATCTTCTCTTACACAAAACCGGGGCCAGCAGAATGTGCCGAAATAGAATATATGTATCATGTGTTGCTGCAATACACATGCTCTGCATACTCCTGCTATCTAGTGTTCGGCTCGGATGTTTGCAGGTTGTTTTTCTTCAAAGAAGTTTTTCGAGTCACTCAGTATATGGTGACACTTCCCTTACTTGGCAATGCGCTTAGGCAATGACTCCAGGTTAATTGTTTTTCCCACCATCTGGTTTGGACATATACTATCGGGCTCAGAGTTCGACACATTCCTCACATACTCGTTCAAGTCCAACCGGTGAATTGGACTCAGGAGTGGGTGGGGTAAGTCTTTGTCATCCACATTGCTTGCTGACATTTACTCAAGATCGACTACGGTAGACTCCAACAGTCAGGGTCTCAGGCCCTCTTCTGGGCTGCGCCCACCTGTCGTTGAACGACTTGCTCAATAACTTCTTCATAGAGAATGCACATGGGGTGATATATCGGATGCCCTTCCAGAACTTTCCCTAGTGCCATGTGAACAAACCGTCTCGAGGTATGTAATCTTTCTCTTCCCCAAACACTGTGTGAGAGGCGTGCCGTACCTTCCGCTTGAAGAAAACTCTTTAATCTGAAAGAAAGTTAGTTATAGATTCCTTACCTTAGAATTACCCCCAGGCGTCAGACTGGATCCGGAAAGTTTTTTGTCAGCAGTACCCCTGCGCGTCGGAAGGTGGCGTC
The DNA here is from genome assembly GCA_963921515.1 of Calotriton arnoldi. Lineage (NCBI taxonomy): Eukaryota > Metazoa > Chordata > Amphibia > Caudata > Salamandridae > Calotriton > Calotriton arnoldi. The sequence goes on along the minus strand of CAWUFW010005247.1, from coordinate 1,292,997 downwards.
GGTCGACTCCGCATTCGTCGTCGCGGTTGCGGGATGACGTCACGGTAGCTACATAGACACCGCCCTCGCGCGCTGACGTCAGTTCTTTCTTTTTCCGAGCCAGCAAGCGCAGATCCGGAGAAAGCGGTACCCCCAGTCACTTTTTGACTGACTTTTCTCGACTTTTTGTCGACTTCGTTTTTTGAGTATCTTCTCCTGGTGCACGAGGGATGCCCGGCTTCAAGGCCTGCAGTTCCTGTAACCGACTGATGTCGGTGACGGATCCGCATCGCGTGTGCCTCTACTGCCTGGAGCGCGACCACGACCCTATGTCGTGCTCCGACTGACGGACCATGGCCCCGAAGTCTTTGCCGGAGCGGTCCCGAAAGCTCCTTGAGGGCCTGCAGTCTGCTCCGTGTCGTTTGAGGTCCCGGTCGCGTAGGAGGTGGAGGGACCAGTCGCGGAGCCAACACCATTCTTCATCTAAGTCTTCGCACTCGGGGTCAGGTAAGTCGAAGCACAAAAAGAAGTCGAAGAAGCATCGTCGTTCTTTGACTTCTCCCCGTCCGTCGGCCAACGCGATGAGGGATGCGGGTGGTGCCCCTGCCCCGTCTCTGCGTGCAGAGCCTGTAGGCCCGACTCCGGGTTTCCCTCCCTTCCCGGGACCCGGAGCGACCCCCGCCCAGCTTAGTCAATTTTATGAAGCGATGCACGCCATCTTTGGGTGGCCCGACTCCGCTGGCGCGCCTTCGGGCCCCCGCGGACTCTGCTGGGGGCGCTGGGCCTTCGACACCGGTGGCTCCGGCACCGCAGGTCCCCTTGGATCCGGATCGGCGCCGGTCGACCTTGTTACGCCTCCCCCGGCGCCGATTCCACCGGCACCACTTACGGCGTCGACCGACGCCAGATCAGATGCCGATGGGTACTTTTGTGCCCCTGTTCTACCATGGCTCTTTGAGACCAGATTGGCAGCCAGAGGAGGGTGAGGAGGACTGGGAGGGGTCTGGGGACCCTTTGACTGACCAGTTAGTGTGTGAACACGACTGGAGAGAGGAACTGGGGGAAGCCAGTGGTCTGGATACCTCACCAGACCTTGGCATGTTGTCTCCTCCTACCGTGGCTACGGAGGAGGGAGCGTCCTATGCAGTGGTGTTGCGTAGGGCAGCCGAGGCTCTCAACCTCGAGCTTCCTACGGTGGCAGTCAGGACTGACCTCCTGACAGAGGTGCTTCAACCGGCAGCGAGCTCTTCGGAGCCCCTGCTGCCGTTTAATGAAGCCCTGACGGACATCCTTTTGGGCACCTGGTCCAGGCCCAACACAGGGGCTCCTGTGGACAGGATGATTGCCAGACGCCTCCGCCCGCCCCGGGCGACCCCACTTTCCTCTCCCAACACCCCACCCCTGAGAGCTTGGTAGTCCAAGCCTCCAAGTCCAAGGGCGCATTCCCTACTGCTCTCCCGGACAGGGAATCCAAGAAGCTGGATCATCTTGGGAAGAGGATGTTTTCTTCCTCCAGCTTGGGACTGCGGTCGGTAAACACCACATGTCTATTGGGCCGTTACACCCATGTGTGGGACACGGTTGCACAGGTGCTGCCTCAGTGCCCGGGCCGTGCTCTCTCGAGCGGTTGCTGAAGGGAGAGACGCAGCGAAGTTTACCATCCGCTGTGGGCTGGATACCGCCGACGCACTTGGCAGGACGATTTCCACGTCAGTAGCCCTTCGACACTACGCCTGGTTGCGTTTGACTGGTTTTTCCGGGGATGTCTAATCCACGCTTATGGACATGCCCTTTGATGGCCATCGTCTTTTCGGCGACAAGGCAGACAACGCGCAGGAGCGCTTTAAGGACTCTCGGGCTACGGCCAGGTCCTTCGGCCTCTCCACCACCCGCCCTGCGCAGTCTGCCTTTCGCCCCTTTCGTGGCTACGGAAGGGGTGCCCCGCTACATCCCGCCCAGAGCCACAGGCCGGCGCAAGCAGTTCAGCCCCAGCGTGGCCGGGGACGTGGGAACCCCGCCGTGGTTCTGGGGGCCAGCGGGCGGGCAGTCCACCACAGCCCCCAAACCCTCCTAGTCCGACCTTCCAGGGCCACCAAACACCAGTGGGCGGCAGGATCTGCCATCACCTCCCCCACTGGCGCACCATCATGTCGGACAGGTGGGTTTTGCAAATAGTCCGAAGGGGCTACTCCCTCCCCTTCGAGACTACTCCTCCATCCATGCCACCTCAGTACCATCGCATGTCGGAGGATCACCTGGCCCTTCTCCAACAGGACGTTTCGGCACTCTTGGCCAAGGGAGCCATCGAGCGCATTCCTGCCCCAGAAGTAGTTCATGGTTGCTATTCCCACTACTTTCTTGTGCCCAAGAAGGACAAAGGCCTGCGTCCTATCGTGGATCTCAGGAGCGTCAACAGCTTCCTCCGGAAGGAGAAGTTCAAAATGTTGATGCTCGCTCAGGTCTTGTCTGCCCTCGACCCTGGAGACTGGATGGCAGCGTTGGACTTGCAGGACGCCTATTTCCACATCCCTGTCCTGCCTACCCACAGGCGTTACCTTCGGTTCACGGTAGGCCACGAGCATTTTCAGTTTACCGTGCTCCCCTTTGGCCTTACCAGCGCCCCTCGGATGTTCACGAAAGTTATGGCGGTGGTCGCAGCTCATCTGCACAGATCAGGGGTTCCAGTCTTCCCCTATCTTGACGACTGGCTGTTGAAGGCGGGCTCGCCCCAGACTGTCGGCTCCCACCTCCAGACTACGGCTGACCTCCTGCATTCGCTGGGGTTCTCCAGCAACGTGCCGAAGTCACACCTGACCCCCTCTCAGAAGCTCCTCTTCATCGGAGCGGTTCTGGATACGACGCAGTTTCGGGTTTCTCCTCCCGAACAGCGAGTCCGGGATATTCGGGCTATCATTCCGATCTTTCAGCCTCTATCCCGGGTTTCGGTCAGGATGACCCTCGGGCTGCTGGGTCTGATGGTCTCCTGCATCCTTCTGGTGGATCATGCCAGATGGCATATGCGGGCTCTGCAGGGGGACCTGAAGTTCCAGTGGGCCCAACATCAAGGGAATCTGTCCGATTGCGTCCAGATCTCGGAGGGCACTGCACACCAATTGCAGTGGTGGCTTACAAACCAGGATTGGGTCGAAGGCAGATCCCTCTCCCATCCTCAACCAGAGTTCACAGTGGTGACCGATGCATTGCTCCTGGGATGGGGCGGCCACACGGGGGAGGCAGAGATCAGAGGCCTCTGGTCTCCGGCAGAGTCCGGGCTCCACATCAACCTTCTGGAGCTTCGGGCGATTCGTCTTGCACTCAAGGCATTCCTTCCCTCTGTCCGGGGAAGAGTAGTGCAGGTGTTCACGGACAACAACACCGTCATGTGGTACTGCAACAAACAAGGCGGGGTGGGGTTGTGGACCCTATGTCAGGAAGCCCCTCCGCCTCTGGACATGGCTGGAACATCAGGGCATATCCCTGGTGGTTCAACACCTGGCAGGTTCTCTGAACGCCAGGGCGGACGAACTCAGCCGAAGGTGCATGATGGATCACGAATGGCGTCTTCACTCTGAGGTGGTGCAAGGTCTCTTTCAGCAGTGGGAAGAGCCTTGGTTAGATCTATTCGCCACCGAAGAGAACGCGCAATGTCAGCAGTTATGCGCGTTGGAATTTCCAAGGCGACACTCGCTAGGCGACGCTTTTCGGCGTGAGTGGAGTTGCTGTCTTCTATACGCCTTTCCGCCTATACCACTTCTGCCCAGAGTATTGAAGAAGATCAAGCACGACCGGGCCCAAGTCATTCTTGTGGCTCCGGATGGGCACGAAGAGTCTGGTATCCCGAGCTGCTCAACATGGCCATCGATCCTCCGGTCAGACTGCCTCTTCGGGAGGATCTTCTGTCGCAGCAGCAAGGGACAGTCCTCCACCCGAACCTGTCAGCCTCCACCTCCTTGCGTGGAGATTGATCGGCAGCAGTTGATGTCGTTTGACCTGCCTCCCGAAGTCTGCGGTGTTATCTTGGCAGCCAGGCATCCCTCCACTAAGACAGTATACGCCTGCAGATGGAACAAATTTGTGGCATGGTGCACACCAAAGGCTGTGGATCCCCTTTCCGCCCCTCTTTCTGAGGTTCTCTTATTCCTCCTTTCTTTGGCCCAGCAGGGCTCTGCTCTGGGCACTCTCAAAGGCTATCTCTCGGCCATTTCTGCCTTACTTAGGCTTCCTAATCAGCCTTCTCTTTTCAAGTCCCCTGTTGTAAATAGATTCCTTAAGGGCATTACTCATCTCTTTCCTCCTGTTCCCTTCGTAATGCCCCAGTGGGACTTGAACTTGGTGCTTACTTATCTTATGTGCGCTCCCTTTGAGCCGCTACATAACTGTCCTCTCAGGCTTCTTACTTTGAAAACTGCCTTTCTGGTGGCCATCACCTCTGCACGCAGGATAAGTGAGCTGCAAGCTCTTTCTTCCAAGCCTCCCTTTATGGCTGTCCATCCGGACAAGGTCATCCTTAGAACTAGACCTTCCTTTCTTCCCAAGGTGGTTACTTCTTTCCACATTGGCCAAACCATCACTTTGCTCACCTTTTTTCCGCCTCCGCAACCTTCAAAAGAGGGAGAGGCTCCACCGTCTGGATCCAAAACATGCGCTTTCCTTCTACTTGGATCACACAAAACAATTCCGGGTGGACGACCAGCTCTTTGTTGCTTTCGTGGGCGCTAAGAAAGGTCGGGCCGTGCACAAACGGACCATCTCCAGGTGGGTCGTTCCGTGCATCAAAGCTTGCTATTCCTTGGCAAAGAAGGAACCTCCAGTGGGACTGCGCGCCCATTCCACCAGGGCGACGGCAGCTACCACTGCTTTGGGACGAGGAGTCCTACTGAATGACATCTGTCAGGCAGCTATGTGGGCATTGCTGCACACGTTCACCTAACACTACTTCCTGGACAGCCAAGTCCGGAGAGACGGCTTCTTTGGCCGTTCTGTTCTCCAGGACTTTCTGGTGTGAAATTGGTTCACAGACCCACCTCCGGGGTTGGTATTGCTGGGGTATCTATTCTAAGGTAAGGAATCTATAACTGTTTCTTTCAGATGAACAAGTTACTTACCTTCGGTAACGATATATCTGTAAGAAACATAGGTTAGTTATAGATTCCTTACCGCCCCACCCATCCTCCCTGTTCTGCGAACTGACTTCTAGGGTTAAGGTCATTCTTTCAGGGCCCTAGTTTTGTGCACCAGTGGTCAGTGTCTTGCATGGCTCTGCGCTTCTGGCATGGAAAGTCGTGTACAGAACTGACGTCAGCGCGCGAGGGCGGCGTCTATGTAGCTACCGCGACGTCATCCCGGCGACCACGACGCCGAACGCAGAGTTGACCGACGCCACCTTCCAACGCGCAGGGGTACTGCTGACAAAACTTTCCGGATCCAGTCTGACGCCTGGGGGTGGTAATTCTAAGGTAAGGAATCTATAACTAACCCATGTTTCTTACAGATATATCGTTACCGAAGGTAAGTAACTTGTTCGTATCGACGAGAAAGAAGGGGCACACATCAGAGGATGCAGCGGGGGAGCCTTCAGTGATGCCCCGTCATCTTCGTGGAACATCCCTCACCAGACATAGATGAAGTTAAAAATTCCAGTGCGTAAGGCATCCCACCCCACAAGCCATCGCCTAGCCCAGTGGAAACATTATTTTTTGCATTACAGTAGTACCTCAGCTTGCATCATATGCGCACACTGCAACAGTGTCTTTCAGCCAATGATGCCTGGTGGAGGGTCAAATGGAGGATCTTTCTTTGGTAAAGGCCAGCGCTCTTCACTCCCTGAAGTGGTGGAACAACTCTAATCTGGTGCATGGCAAGCCTTTTCTAGATCTGATTTTGCAAGTCATCATTACCAAGGACGCCTCTCAAGCTGGCTGGGTACGCACGTCAGCCAAAAAGTGTGGGCCTCATCAACGGGGTGACAAATCAACCATCTTGAGCTTCCAGCATACGCCTCACCCTCAAAGCCTTTGTTTTGCTCATTCAGGGCAAAGTAGTCCTCATCAAGACGGACAACATGACTGCTATGTATTACCTACAGAAACAGGGCGGCCCGCACCCTGACTCTCCGCCTCTCTCCCTACTGGCATTGAACACCTGGCAATGGGTATGCAACCACCACTTCCACCTGATGGCAGAGTACCGTCAGCGGGTGGAACAACCTTGGGAATCTACAACAGGATGTGGGAGCACACCGCTGACCTCTCAGGCAAGGTTCGCCCCTGGCATTCTGGTAAATGCAGTTTCTTGTAGTTCGCTCCGATATTTTCAAGTGTTTCGCCAAGGTTGGCGTAGATAGTGCTGATCTCTAGACACGTGTTTCTGGTTTATTAACCGTCATCAGTAGAGAATACAGTCTTGTATTTTGGGGTTTGCTGAGTAGGCTGCCAAACATATCAGGTCCGGTACCTCTCACTGGCGCGCAGGTGCTTCATCCACGAGCCTTGGGAACCTTGGGAATCTGTTCAGCAGAACACATCAACACCTTCATGATTAGGACTCCACAAGTCTTGCTCCAGTACTTTTGGCGCTAAGGCACTCCACAGATAGACCTATTTGCCAGCCCCAAAAACACAAAACAACCAAGCTTCGTTTCTTGCTACCACAGTCCATGGGGAATGAACTATGCATGAAGTGGTCAGATCTTTGCTTAAACCTTTCCACCTCTTCCACGCCTTTTGTTTGTGATACATTTGATTCGACAAACCTCTCAGACTCTCATCCTCGTAGCCCCCACCAGGGCCAGACAGCCTTGGTATCCAGCACTCCTCGATGTCAGTCGGTCGCCTCAAGAAGCTCAACAACAGGGCAAACCTTCTCACCAGAAGCCAAAGGCAGAACAGGCATTTGGACCTCAAGCAGCTCAATCTAGTGTCACAAATAGTCTGAGCACTCCCAAATATTACAGAAAGGTCAATAATCAAGTCCAATGCTATTTGAGTTTTCATTTCAGTTTTTGAATTCAATCCACAGTCTTCTTGCAATCCTTAAGCCCACGTTTCTTGACATCGACACAAGCCAACATGTTTCGTTGCTATGCCATATTCTCCTCTGACTTCATCAGGGCTATAAACAAGTATATCACAAATCAAATACTTGTTCATAACCAAGTACTAATGATGCTACCACCAACTCAACAATATGGTGTACAAGCACTAAACAAATTATTTGTAAACCAATAATAACCTGGAAATTCCTAATTGCACATATGAATAATTAAATCTGAACCAAATACAATTTCATTTTTTTCAAAATAAATGATTGACATGTTGTAATAACACCAAATTGACTGACCTCAACTCGTGTTCCCATCTACTTATACTCGTAGAAAATCTATAAAACACCCAAGTGAATAAAGTGCACGTGCTCAAATAAACAGAGGAAACCTTAATATTGATAGTGCTATTTCTGTAGCCACGTCTCATCTAAAAACATACGATTAATATTAATCCAACTAGTCACAAAAAGTAGGGAGTTTGAAGGCCCACCATATATCCAAAACACCTTACCTAATCCTATAATCAATAAATGGTTGATTCTTATTTCAGGTATAGTAGTGGGAATAGTGTCCCAACAGAACCTGTAAATTATATGATCATGAAAACACTATTACTCCACATTCTGCTGCTCATGTAGGAACAGTTTAATTGCATCTAATGAAATGTTGCATATTATTATACCTAGGGTCCCTTTATGGAAGAAAGTATGTGCAAACAATGTGTACATATATCTCAATACTAAACAACTGCTCAACGCTATTTGGAGCTAATCATGTCAATGATAATACACACATCAAATCTGGGTACCAAAAAGAACAAATGGGAAAAGGTTCTCTAAGAAAAATCCATAGAATCTCAATGACCTACAATTTGAAGGCCTGTCGGAAGAGTACTCCATCCCAGCCACATACAAATCTGGCATTACTGTCGGGTGTCATGTACTGGCTCTTTATATACAGCCATCAGACATAAAAACAGGCTTAGTCACCAAGATATATTATACGATGGCCATATTACAAATCTGAGATCTTAAACGAACTCTGTTATTTTGAATCAATACATCCCTTGCTCCCAGAACTAAATTACAGTAACAAATACCTCAATGTTATCAACAATTTAAATATTTAAGTCACAGATATTACCCCGTAATACACACACCAAATTACAATACCACTGTAGCACATAATATCAGATTTTCTAAAACAAATTGTGAGTGGGAGAGTTTACTTTAGCAAAACTATTTGATCATTTGGTAAAAAGGAATAGCCAGACTAAGAGAAATAAGTTGTTTTCTGTAGAAAGTGGGAGTACTACTCTGACCAGCAATTTTTCTAGTAGTGAAAGTGATGATGTAGCAGAAGGCACCTCCAATCAGAGTAGAGTTGATACTTTTTTAAAGTAGATTATACGAATCAGGATGGGAAATCAAGATATGAATTCCAGACCCAGGACAAACAACATAGAAAAATAAGAAGGAACAAGACGAAAGGGTTCACCAAAATGAGAGGCATGCAGACGAGGTCTTGGAAAAAGAACAAATAGTGATGTCTCACTTGGACTTTGGTCGGGATGTTAATGTTATCAATTTATCAGATCAAGTTTTGGCTAAAGAAATGTACTCATTATTTAAGAAAGGTATGCATTTTTGTCCAAAGGAAAGTTGTAATGTATTTGATGTGAAGATTGATATATACAAGTTTGTAAGACAGTTGAAGTTGAAAAAGTATTTCTGTTTAAATCTAATGAAAAATAAAACACATGTTCGAGGCATATGAGCTGCAGAATTCACACTTTGTGCATAGATCGCCATCTGGTGTTGGGCTCCGATGCTTGCACCTTGTTGTTGTCTTGGAAGAAGTCTTTGTAGTCACGAGATAGGTGACTCCTCCCTTGGATGATAGTGCGCATGGGCATCAACTCCATCCTCATTGTTTTTTTCCGCCATCGGGTTCGGATGTAACTTCTGCGCTCCGGTTCCGTACTGTATTATCCAAACCTTTTCGACGCACAAACCATCAAAAACTCGACGGTTTTGTTTTCGTCCGCGTGCTCTTCGACGCGCTCCTCAAATCCCCGGTTCCAGTTGTCGACGCGGGCCTCTGGGCCTATCGACGCCATTCGGGCCTACGGCTAATGGAAACGCCTCCATTTAAAAAATGCCCCCAGTGTGGAGCTAAATTCCCACACAGCGACCAACACAAGGTCTGTAACCTCTGTCTCTCGCCCGAGCACGAGGAGACTAATTGCCAGGCCTGCGCCTCCTTTCGATCCAAAAAGACTATCCGTGATCGCCGGGCCCGACGACACGTTATGGCGCAACGAGCAGCTCCGGTGCCGGAGGACATCTTCAATGAAGGCCCTGATGTCCCGGAGGACGATTCGGAGGATCTGGAAATCGTTTCCGAGGCAGACGATTCCGAATCAGACGACCACATCACTCCACGTCAACGAGTGAGTACAACTGCCCCTACCCCAACCCCCACCTGAAAAAAAAGAAGGCTCCGGTCAAGACTTCGCCTGCTGGCCCCAGTCGCGACCGACAGAAAGCTTCAGAAGCCCCGCCCCCGGGCCCGGCTCCGAAGACAAAGGAGAAGCCTTCCGGCGGCTCGGTACCGACCAAGCCGCATATCAGTGGCCCGCAGACACCATCGGCACTGAAGCCAGGAGCGCATCCTACTCCCGCAGTCCCCAAAAGGCCATCGGCACCGAGCACCTCGGCGTCGAAGGAAAAGGCCTCGGACCCGAAACGAAAACCTTCGGAACCGAAAAAGATTTCCGACTCCACATCGAAGCCGAAGGATCCAAAAACCCCTTCCAAGGCTCCAGAGCAGAAATCTAAACCCCGCTCGGACCCGAAAAAATCGGCGCCAAAAGCGATTACCGAACAGGAAGAACTATTTCGACCGGATCCCATCGATCCGCAACAAAAAACTCTCCAAGTGGACCCCAAAACAGGACATGTGGTCAATGTTCCACACAACAAGAGGAAATTCGACACCCTACACATCCCTGAGGTGCCTGTAAAGAAAAGAGACTGTGCCACTTCACCTTTACGACCCTCTTCTCCTGTTCTTCCTACTAAACCTTTCTTTGCTCCAAATTCTCCCATACTTCCAACATACTCGCCACCACCACAGGATGATGATGATTTAGGGGGTGGGAACAATGACCCTTTCATTGACCCTGATGACGACACAGACATACCACAGGGCAATTGGGATGATTATGATGACCCAGTAGATCCTCCAGACCTTCCTGATGCACCTGCATACTCCACAAAGCCATCTCCCCCAGATGACAATATTGGTTTTGGTCAGCTTATAGACAGAGCTGCCAAGTACCATGGTGTTCAAATGCATTTGAACCCCACAGAAGAGGACTTCCTAATAGACACGTTTGCACAATCACAAAGGACTGTACAAACCTTACCAGTGTTAAAAGGTGTCATTAAACACGCCCCAGACATATTCAAAGACCCTGTAAGGGCTAGAATTCTCAATCCCAGAATTGACAAATATAAACCCGCTCCCAATGATCCCACCTACATCAAGGGTCAACTGCCTTTAGATTCTCTAGTGGTGACCAACGCTAGTAAACGTGCCAACTCTCAGACCTCCGGTGATGCTCCACCTCCGGACAAAGAGTCTAAATTATTAGATGCTTCGGGCAAACGTGTTGCTGCCCAAGCAGCTAATCACTGGAGGATAGCCAATACGCAGGCATTACTTGCCAGGTATGATAGGGCTCATTACGACCAGCTGGAAACCCTATTGCAGCATTTGCCTGATCAATATAAGACCAAGGCCAATGATTTGATTCAAGAGGGCAAATTAATAACTAATGCATCAATCAAGTGTGCCCTCGATGCAGCAGACACCGCATCTAGGTCTATTAACACTAGTGTGTTACTAAGAAGACATGCCTGGTTGCGCATTTCTGGTTTCAAACAGGAGGTACAAACAACTATCCTCAATCAGCCGTTCAATCACAAACAACTTTTTGGCCCAGCTGTAGATACAGCTCTAGAAAAATCAAAAAGTACATGGAGACTGCTAAATCCATGGGAGCATTACAGTCCCCATCCACACGAGGTTCCTTTGGACGCTCCTTCTATAGAGGCGCATCCAAAACATCGGTGCAGACACTGCTTCTTCCTCCTACAAAAACCCCACACAAACATCCCCCAACAAGGGATATTTTAGAGGTGGGTACAGGGGAAATAACAAAGGAAGAGGCCGCGGTAACAACACTCGCGCCTCTCCCGCTAATAAGCAGTGACTTCCCTCCACTCCCTCCAGACCATTCTACTCCGGTCGGAGGGAGACTCTCACAGTTCCTGTCTGGAATTCCATCACTACAGACAAGTGGGTAAGACAAATTATCCAGTATGGTTACTGCCTGGAACTTACAGCAACTCCACCCAACATACCACCCAAGCAGCGTCCAATGTCCACTGAATCGCTGCTTCAAAAGCATGCAATAGAACCAGTCCCCATACAACATCACGGAACAGGAGTTTACTCTCTATATTTCCTAATCCCCAAAAAGGACGGTACCCTAAGGCCAATACTAGACCTCAGACCTCTCAATCTCTACATACAGTCAGATCATTTTCACATGATCACTCTTCAACAGGTTCTTCCACTGCTTCAACAAGGCGACTTCCTTGCCACATTAGATCTCAAGGACGCCTACTTCCATATTCCCATACACCCTGCTCACAGGAAATACCTAAGGTTCACAGTGGACGGCCAACACTATCAGTTCAAAGTCCTTCCATTTGGAGTGACCACAGCACCCAGGGTGTTCACAAAGTGCCTTGCAGTAGTAGCAGTGCACTTGCGAAGACAACAAATCCATGTATTTCCATACCTCGACGACTGGCTCATAAAAGCCAAGTCAGACAACCAATGTGTTTACCACACTTATCAAACCATTCAGCTGCTACACAACTTGGGGTTCACAGTAAACTACACCAAGTCACACCTTCAACCCTCCTACATACATCAGTATCTAGGAGCCACAATAGACACTTCCAAAGCTCTAGCATACCCCAATCCAGCAAGGATAGCCAGTATGCAAACCCTCATCTCCAAGTTTCAGCCCCAACACTCTCTCCCAGCACGAGTGTTTATGCAGCTCATAGGAATGATGGCCTCTTGCATTTTCATTGTACCTCACGCAAGACTTCAGATGCGCCCTTTACAGGAAGGCTTAGCACGTCAGTGGAACCAGGCTCAAGGTCAACTTACAGATCTGGTGTTGGACAGCCGCACACATCGCTCTCTGCAGTGGTGGAACATACAAAACCTTTCCACAGGGCGGCCGTTCCTAGAACCAGTTCCACAGATAGTGCTAACAGCAGACGCATCACTCACTGGCTGGGGAGCCCATCTCCTAAACCACACAATTCAGGGCTGATGGTCCACCCAACAAAAACTGTTCCACATCAATTACCTAGAATTACTGGCAATATTTCTAGCGTTAAAGTCGTTTCAAACACATCTCAACAAAGCTGTCCTAGTCCGCACAGACAACATAACAGCAATGTATTACATGCAGAAACAAGGAGGAACACATTCTTTGCAGCTCTCTCATCTAGCGCAAAGTATATGGAGATGGGCCATTCAACAAAAAATATATCTTCTAGCAGAACATCTTCCAGGGGTGAACAATCAGATGGCGGATCTGTTAAGTCGTCAAACTCAACAGATACACGAATGGGAACTTCATCCACAAGTTCTTCAACCCTTCTTCCAGATGTGGGGCCAACAAGACATAGATCTGTTTGCCACACATGCAAACGCAAAATGCCCAACCTTCGCTGCCAGGTTCCCACACCTGTTGTCCAAGGGCAATGCAATATGGATGAACTGGTCAGGCAGATTTGCGTACGCTTTTCCGCCACTCCTGCTCATTCCACTAGTAGTACGCAAGCTCAAACAACAGTCTCTCAACACGATCCTAGTTGCTCCAACATGGGCACGGCAACCATGGTTCACAACACTACTCGAACTCTCAGTAGTTCCACACCAAAAATTACGTCTCTCCCCAAAGCTGCTAACGCAGAACCATGGAGAGATAAGGCACCCAGATCCAGCGCAACTGAATCTAGCGATCTGGCTCCTGAAATCCTAGAGTTCGGTTACCTTAACCTCCCACCAGAATGCATGAACATTATTAAGGAAGCCAGACGCCCCACTACTAGAGTTTGCTATGCAGCTAAATGGAAAAGATTAGTCATTTACTGCAACAATAACAAAATTGACCCATTAGATGCTTCAATTCAGAACATTATCTGCTATTTGCTACATCTACAAAGATGCAATCTGGCATACTCATCAATAAGATTACATCTGGCTGCCCTGGCCGCCTACCTACAAAACAGACAACATTTGTCATTGTTTAGGGTACCCGCTATCAAAGCCTTTATGGAAGGCCTTAAAAGAATAATTCCACCCAGACTGCCACCCTCTCCAGTGTGGAACCTAAACATTGTTCTTACTAGACTCATGGGTCCCCCATTTGAGCCTTTACACAAATGCGAATTACAATTCCGAACATGGAAAGTAGCCTTCCTTGTCGCAATCACCTCTCTCAGAAGAGTAAGTGAGATACAGGCTTTAACCATACAATAACCATTCTTACAAATACATCGTAACAAGGTGGTTCTTAGGACAAATCCAAAATTCCTTCCCAAAGTAATCTCTGCTTTCCACCTTAATCAATCAGTAGAGTTACCAGTATTTTTCCAAAACCCTGATTCCGTAGCAGAAAGAGCTCTTCACACGCTCGACTTCAAAGAGCTTTACTTTACTATATAGACAGGACTAAAGCCTTTAGGAAAACAAAGCAACTATTTGTAGCTTTCTCTCCACCTCATAAAGGCAATCCTATTTCCAAAGCTGGAATTGCCAGGTAGATAGTAAAATGTATTCAAATATGCTATCAGAAAGCATAACGTACGTTAACAATTCCCCCTAGAGCGCATTCAACATGCAAACTAGGGGCTTCCATGGCATTCTTAGGGAACATTCCCCTAGAAGACATTTGTAAGGCAGCAACATGGTCTACTACATACACCTTCACCAAACACTATTGTGTAGATGTGCAGGCAAAGCAACAAGCTTCTGTAGGCCAAGCTGTTCTTAAGACACTTTTTCAAACCACTGCAACCGATACAGGCGACCACCGCTAGGGGAGACACTGCTGTACAGTCTATGCACAAAGTGTGAATTCTGCAGCTCATATTCCTCGAACGGAAAATGCTACTTACCAGTATGCATCTGTTCTTGGCATGTAGAGCTGCAGAGATTCACACGCCCACCCACCTCCCCGGCGCCTGTATCCTTTCCAGTGTTATCTTACTTAGATACATTCTCATGGACATATTTCTGTTTCTTACAAACTCCATCATTTCCCTTCATGGCGAAAAACAATCTGAGGATGGAGTCGATGCCCATGCGCACTATCGTCCAAGGGAGGAGTCGCCTATCTCGTGACTACAAAGACTTCTTCCAAGACAACAACAAGGTGCAAGCATCCGAGCCAAACACCAGATGGCGATCTATGCACAAAGTGTGAATCTCTGCAGCTCTACATGCCAAGAACAGATGCATACTGGTAAGTAGCATTTTCCTTACTCACAACAACTTTTAATGAACTCGCAATTCAGGATATACATGACACTACTACACTTTTATCTATCTCTAATTATGAGGAAGATACATTACCTATAACTAGGATACTTTCTGATCTTGAGTTATACCAATCTTAGTATTGATAGTTGGTTCCAACAGAAGTCCAAGTGGACACCACAGCTGGCAGGTGGCAACTATATACACCTTTTTTTAAAGCCATTAATTCAAAATTAGACAAGTGGATCACAGAATGTGTCAATATATGGATAAATGAACCAGGCTGAGCGTTTATACAACAGTTGCAGAAAAACAAAGGTTTGATTATTAAGGAGGCAGACAAAAGAGGAAATCTGGTCATTATGAAAAAGGTGGATTAAGATATGTTCATATTATTTGTACGTACTTTATTTTATAAAGTGACCCTGGCTATAATATCATGCAATATTTGATTAGGTGTGATTAAAATGTTCCTACATGAGCAGCAGAATGTGGAGTAATAGTGTTTTTATGATCATATGATTTACAGGTTCTGTTGGTCCTTTATTCCCACTACTATACATGAAATAAGAATCAACCATTTATTGATTATAGGATTAGATAAGGTGTTTTGGATGTATGGTGGGCATTCAAAGTCAGTACTTTTGGTGACTAGTTGGATTAATAATAATTTGTTTAGATTAGACATGGCTACAGGAATAGCACTATCAATATTAAGGTTTCCTCTGTTTATTTGAGCATGTGCACTTTATTCACTTGGGTGTTTTATAGATTTTCTACGAGTATAAGTAGATGGTAACACGAGTAGAGGTCTGTCACTTTGATGTTACTACCTCATGTCAATCAAAATGATTTTGAAAAGAACGAAATGGTATTTGGCTCAGATGATGTAATTATTTATATACGTGATGAGAAATTTCTAGGTTATTGTTTCACAAATAATTTAGAATTGGTGATTGTTAACCAGAACATGTTCTTTGCACTATTTGTGTTGGTGGTGGTATCATTAGTACTTGGTTATTGTATTGTAATTGCATTTATATAGCGCTTACTACCCCTGACGATGCGTCAAAGCGCTTTTTCGGCGAGTAGCACGCTACTCCGGGACCCATAGAGGATTAGTGTTGAATTAGTATAGTGAAACATGCAAGTAAATTTTAAGTGGTGGATAGGTTAGTCAGTTATTTGGATTTGGAAGGATAGCAGAAGGATAGAAGAGGGAAAAAAAAGAAAGCTTTGTATTTGTATCGCGCTTGTTACCCCTGATGGGGTGTTGAAGCACGCTACTCCGGAAACCCATAAAGGATTAGTGCTGAATTAGTATGGTGAAATATGAAAGTAATTTGAGTGGTGGGTATTAGTCAGTTATTTGGAGTGAGAAGGGTAGCGGAGGGATAAAAGGGAAGAAAGATTTGCATTCATGTAGCACCTGTTACCCCTGATGGGTGTTGAAGTGCTTTTCTGGCGAGTAGGACGCTACTCCGGAACCCATAAAGGATTAGTGTTGAAAATTAGTATAGTGAAGTATGAAGTAATTTGAGTGGTGGATATGTTATTCAGTTATTTGGATAGAGAAGGGTAGGTTGCGGGATAGAAGAGGGAAAGAGGTTTGTATTTATATAGCGCTTGCTACCCCTTGATGGGGTTTTGAAGCGCTTTATTGACGAGTAGCACGCTACTCTGGAACCCATAAGGATTACTGTTGAATTAGTATGGCGAAACATGAAAGTAATTTGAGTGGTGGATATGTTAGTCAGTTATTTGGATTGAGAAGGTTTGGGGAGGGGTAGAAAAGGGAAAAAGGTTTGCGTTTATATAGCGCTGGTAACCCTGATGGGGCGTTGAAACGCTTCATTGGCGAGTAGCACGCTACTTTGGAACCCATAAAGGATTAGTGGTGAATTAGTATAGTGGAATATGGAAATTGAGAAGTGAACGTGTTAGTCTGTTATTTTGATAGAAAAGGATAGTGGAGGGACAGAAGAGTGAGATTTTTTTGTAAATTTTTTTTTGAGGTCATAGCAGTAGGAGGAGGCTTTTGGATGAGTAAAAAGGGGTTTTTGAGGGGAAGAGTCAGAGGGAGAGTTTATAAAGGTTTGTTTTGGGGGATCGGTATAGTAAAAAGAGGTGTCAGATGATGCAAGGAGGGTAGGAGAGTCTAGAAAGGGTTATTTTGGGATCGTAGTAGTGGTATGGGATAAATGAGAGAGTGGATGTAGAGGATATATTGATAGATGTATAGGGTGAGAGATAGGGTAGTGCATTGGAAAGAGTAGTAGAAAGAAGTTTGAGATGTCAGAAGGTTGGGCCAGAGGATATATTGAGAGAAGTATAGGCTTAGAAATAGGGTAGTGCATTTGAAATGCAAAATTAGAAGAAAGTGATAAATATATAGATCCATAAGTACATTGAAAGAATATAGATGCATAAAGGAGGTAAGTATATATAGATTAAAGATATTGATAGAGGTACAGGATGAGAAATAGGGTAGTGCATTGGATATGCTTTTTCAGGAGAAAGGTAACAGACACACAGATCCAAGTACATGGAAGGTACATAGATGCACAATGGAAGTAAGTACATGTAGACCAAAGATGATTTTTATTTATTTATTTACAACAACATAATTATTCTATATGTTTATACAAAGCAATACACAAAGATAGGTACACATCTATAGTGAAAATAAATGCTTATATACAGAGGAATATGCTGTAAATTTCTGTTTGCGTATGGTGCTTTATGTGGGGAAGAGCCAATTCTTGAGTAGTTTTCTTAAGATAAGGTGGTTGTCGGTGGATCTTATGTTGGGGGGTAATGAGTTCCATAGTTTGGCTGCTTGAACAGAGAAGGATGTGCCACCCATGGTTTTTTTCTTGTATCTTGGGATTTTGAGGCGAGATGCCCCTTTAGAGCGTAGGTTTCTTTGTTGAATGTGTTTGGTGATTTTATTCCTGATGAAGAGCGGTCCCATCCCATGTATTGCTTTGTGGGTGATACAAAGTAGCTTGAACGTGGATCTTCTGGCAACCGGTAACCAATGCAGGGCTTTCAAGGCAGGTGAGATGTGGTCTCGCGGTTTGATATGCAAGAGTAGTCTGGCAGCCGAGTTCTGAATCCATTGTAGTCTTTTCATGGTCGTTAAAGGTGATCCGTGGTAGAGGCTATTGGCGTAATCGAGTTTGGACAGAACAAGGGAGATGGTAGCTTGGACCTTGTGTGGAAATCCCAAATGAGGGAAAATTTGTCGCAGCGTTTTTATAGTGACACAGCTTGATTTTGCTAGTTTGTCCACTTGGGCATTCATCGACAGCTTGGAGTCCATGGTTATTCCGAGGTTTCTTACTTCCTTTGATAATTTAGGTGGTGATCCCAGTTCATCAGGCCAGGCGGCAAGCGGGTCGTAATGTTTCCAATAGCCACACATGAGTATTTCCGTTTTTGAAGCATTCAATTTGAGATGGCTCCAAGTCATCCACTGATCCACAGCTCTGAGACAACTGAAAATTGGGCATTTTTCAATGTTTTTGGGGCATTCCAGTTGAAGGAGTATTTGCGTGTCATCTGCATAGTTATAGCACGTGAGGTGAAATTGATTGATCAGTACCGGTAATGATTTCATGTAGATGTTGAAAAGCATGGGTGAGATGATAGAACCTTGAGGGACCCCTGCTTTTGTGGAGTATGGGTTGGACGAGAAAGGTGGGGTATGGATGACATTAGTTCTGTTTCGAAGGTAGGATGCGATCCAGTCTAGAGCAGTTCCCTCTATGCCGGCTTCATAGTCTTTGTTTCAGAGTGTCATGGTCAACCGTGTCAAAGGCAGCCGAGAGGTCCAAGAGGAGTAGCGCAGCAACCCCGCTCCGGTTAACTGTATTCTTCAGGTCATCCCAGATGGCAAGAAGGGCAGATTCAGTGCCTCTTCCCGGACGGAATCCTGTTTGGAAGTCTGAGAGTATGTCATTCTCTTCAATGAATTGTGACATCTGGGCGAACGCTGCTCTTTATATCAGTTTGCCCAGGAAAGGTCCATTTGTAATGGGTCTGTAGTTGTCAGGGTTCAGTGGGTCCAAGTTTGTTTTCTTCAGTAAAGGGCGTATGTGTGATTTTTTGAGTTCTTCTGGAAATATTCCGCTAGTTAAGGAATCGTTGATGATTCTTCTTACTGGAGTGGCAGCAGAGGTTGTTAAAAGAATTGTCTTGAAAGTTTGTGGTGGACAGGGGTCAGAAGGACTGCCGGTAGGCCTGCTTGCTTTGACCAGGTCCATAAATTCATTGTGTGAGATGTGTTGGAAGGAACGGAGAGGCTGGGTTAGAGTATTCTTGGATTCTTGTTTTGTTCAGGGGTTAGTGCTGGTGCTTTGTTTCTGTTTTAAGTACGAGTCCAATGTGTCTGCTTTGTCCGTGTAATGATTTGCCAGTTTGTCTGTGAAATCTTGAGTAACAGGATGAGTTCCTTCTAGGCAATTTGGTTTGGGAAATTCATTGAGTATTTTATAGAATTCTTTATTTGCACATTTAGCATTTTGAATTCTGTCTGAATAGTACCTTTTCTTGGCTTTTTTGATAGCGGACTTGTATAATCTGTTAATTTTTTGTAGGTGAAGTTTGTCTTGTTTGGCGTTTGTTTTGAGCCAGGTACGTTGCAGCTTTCTAATTTGTTGTTTTATGTCTTTTATTTCTACGTTTCTCCAAGGTGCTTTTTTTCTTTTGTTCTGTTGTGTGGTTTTGAGTGGTATCAGGATGTCAAAAGCTTCCTGTAGCCACTCATATAGATTTTGAACCGAAGTTATTGTTTCCAGATTTGTACTTGATGTTAGTTGTGTTTCTAAGTGTTCCAAATTGAGTTTGTTCCATGGCCGATAGGTGGATGGATGTAAGCTAGTTTTAGGTGAGTCCCTTAATGTTGTTTTATGTTGGAAAGCAAGTGGTGGTCTGACCATGTGACTGGAGTTATAGTTTGAAAGGTAACTAGTTCAGTATTAGCAAAAATGATATCTAGGATATGTCCAGCGATGTGTGTGGGTTTGTGGACAATCTGATGCAGGTTCAGTGCCTCTAGGCCAGTGATTATTGTTTTTGGATGGGTCATATTGGGTTTGTCAAACCAAATGTTGAGGTCACCCAGAACGCATAAGTTGGAGTGTATTGTTATCAGGTTTGAAACTGTGTCTAGAAGTGCGTCTGGGAATGTCGCCTTGCTAGGTGGAGGTCTGTAAAGGAGCAGGAAGTTACAGGATGAAGACGGTGTAGTATTGCATCTTGTTAGAAGAGCCTCACAATTCTTTATGGAGATGTCATCAACTTTAGTGATATGTAATGTTTGCCTGAACACAACAGCTAGACCACCTACTTTTTTGCCTATACGATTTTGGGTTATCGTTTGATAGCCTAGAGGAATGGCTTCATCCAGGACTGGAGCCATATCATCTCCCAACCATGATTCAGTTATGAATAGTATGTCTGGTTTTGCATCTGTGAGAAGGTCGTAGACGTGATGTTTGTTTTTTAGAGAGGGATCGAGCATTTATTAGTAGACAGTTTAGAGAATGGCCTTTGGTGATAGTGAGACTTTGTTTTGTAGTAGAGTGAACAGTATTGTGTGTGTTTGTAGCAGGTGTGTTTTTAGTGCTGGCATTAACTGTATTAGGATAGCAATCGTGTAGCTGTTATGTATCATGTTCCTCATCCAGCATGCTAAGAAGGCATTTTGATGTGTCTGCGTGTGTATGTGGTGGAGATGGTGTTTGAGAGTGAGTTGGTGTGCTATGTTGTTTTCGTGGTGTAACGTTGTGCAGTAGACATGGGGAAGCAAAGTTGTGAGGTGTGGCACGTCGCTTATGTTGTTTGCGTGTGTTTATGGTGGAAGGTGTATGAGTCAGGGGTGGTGGTGCAGCATGTGGGTCATGTAGTAAGGTTCTAAATTGTCCAATGGATGAGAGGCGGTTAGAAGAAAGTTGCTGTATCTGTGTTCGGTGTGGTGGAAGAGAGAAAGCTTGGCATTGGAGTTTGTTCCTTTTGTGTGGTTTGAAAGGTGGGTGTATGTTTGTATTTTGTGATGGTATGTATTTTTACGTGTTGCGCTTTGAAGATCTTGTTGCGCTGGTGTGTGTGATATGTTTTTGAGGAGTAGTGAAAAGGGGTGCTGGTGTATTTGTTTCTTGCAATGGATTTGGTTGTATAGTATTGTTTGTGAGAGGAGGTTGTAAGGTAGAGGGGGTGGTGATGTGTTTGAGTAGAGTGTATGTTGTGTGTAGGAGGGAATGAAGTAGAGGTGAGAGTGTTTGTCTTAGACTGGTTTGTTGCATGAGTTAAAAAGTGTGGTGGTGTGCAGTGTGTGTGTTGTGCGTTAGTGTTATTATGGTAGTAGGGAGAGGAGGGTGTTTGTTGGACAAATGATGGAAGGATGAATATATGTTTGTTAGTGATAAAAGGTGGTCTGTTAGGTGCAATTAGAGCAGGGAGCGTGTCTGGATGGGATGCAGTTATGTATGGTGTTGAATGGGGTTGTGTTAGTGATGAGTGTATTGGTTAGTGGTATAGGATAGAGTTGTGTACTGTTTGTAGGTGATGGTGGGTATGTGTGGTAGTTGGGATAGAAGGATGTATAGATGTGGTTTGCTTGTGTTTGTAGTGCATGCTGGTACATTGGTCCGTGCATAGGGTTGTGTGTGGTGTACATTTGGTGTGAGTGTGTTACTATGTTTGTGGATGGTGTGGGGTGGCTCTTACTGAATGTGAACATGGGCAGCATTTCTGGCCCTAGTCCCGTCTAGTCTCGAACAGGCTCAAACAGGTAATTGCCCTTGTCCTCTCTGCCCTTAGCTGAGACGCCCGGGCTAAGACGCCCTAGGCCTCGGACTTTTATAGCCCTAGTAATCAGGTGACCCCTTCAGCCAATGGGAACCCTAGCCCTAACCAATCACAACACCAGCCCTAAAATCTAGAAACGATAGGAGACGAGGACCTTACAACCAATCTCAGCCCTAGTCCAAGCACCCAATAACTTTCAAAAACCCTAATCTCTACGTCCAATAGAGGCCCTAGCCCTACCAGTAGTCCCAACCCCAAGCAACCAATGGCACAGGAAGCCCTAGTCCCTACTTCCAATAGAAAGCCTAATCCTACTCTTAGTACCACACCTAGTCCAGCAACCAATCACACCAAAAGCCCTAATCGCTACTTCCAATTAAAGGCCTAGCCATAGTCCCACCCTAGTCCCAAAAACAAATAACACAGGAAGCCATAGTCCCTACTTCCAATAGAAATCCTAGCCCTAGTCCCAACCCTACATTGATTGAATCACAGACCCAGAAAAATATATAAATGTAAATCCATATTTGTAAAGCGCAAGCTACTCACCCTTACGGGTCTCAAGGCGCTGGGGGCCGTCGTGGAAATTAAGTGAGCTATTGCCCAGAGTCATATGGTGCTGAGCTGCCGCCGGAGCCAGGGATCGAACCGTGAGCCCTGTGCTCCGAAGTTAGCTGCCCTGGCCGCTGCACCACACCACACCACACCTCTCCTCACCAAACCTATCAGAACCCTCAAATACCCAACCAATGAGGACACTAACCCTAATCCAATAGAAACATCAGATACAACCTCCAATCAGTGTATACATGTACCTACCACTAGCAGACTATATAAGGTCCCAGCAACCTCAGACAAGGTTTGCTGGCCAGGGAGTTGGGAGCTGCTTCTCTTGTTCAGAATCTCCTAGGAGACAGACATGCTCAATCCAGACTTTGGACTTCTGCAGGTAAGGGCCTAACTTGTCCTCTGAAAATAGTGTTTGTATAAAACTTTACTCCCTCTCCTGGACAAAAAACGAAGTGCACAGTCCCTATTAAACACAGTTTAAACAGCACACAGAAGATCACTGCTGCCTCAGAGCACACACTGATGTAGAATATCCCTGTTGCTGGTGGGGGGGGGGAGGCGGGGCTGGTTTCACTGACTTGTTAACACAAAATGGTGGCTGGGGGTGCACTGTTTAACATACAGGTCTTTGCACAGAGTCAAGGGGAAATTTGGAGGGAAAACTGATAGTCACCGGGAATGAGAGGGAAAAACTACAGAGATCTAGGACTGCAAATCCCACAATTCAACACGTTAAATGGAAGCAATCATGGGCAGGAAAAACCACAAGTTTGAACACAAAACAGGTAATTAAATATGCAATCACGGGCAGGTTAAAACTACAAATTTAAACTGTAACAACCACAGGCAAAGACAGTAATCACAGATAGGGAAAATCGTTTTTTAACTCTTTTAGGAAAGAGACAGCACTAGTCTGCCTCCTTACCACTTCCTGGACTCTGCTCACTGCAATCTGGGGCACAGGTAGGCTGCAACTCACAAGATGGAGGAGAATGAACAAATATCTGATTGTGATATGCTTGTTTATAGCCCTGATGAAGTCGGAGGCGAATATGCCATAGTGATGAAACACTCGATGTCAAGAAACATGGCTTATCTTGATGTCACGAAACGTGGGCTTGAGGATTGCAAGAAGCCTGTGGATTGAATTCAGAGACCGGAATAAAAAATCATAAATATCATTGGATTTGATTGTTAACCTTTCTGTAATATTTGTGAGTGTTCGGAGGCTTTTTGTAACTACAGGACCATGTGGTTTCTTTACGGTTGTTAGGTGGCCTCCCTTCCTCCTAGGGCAATATTGTCTTTTATAATTCTCTCAGATACACAGAGGTGTGCGCCTATATTGCCCGGCTGCCTTGTGCTTGATCGATCAGCTCAGTCTAGTGATTTGGCACCTGCGATCCTAGAGTTTGGCTGCCAGTGTCTTCTGCAGGAATGCATGGACATCTTGCGAGAGTCTTTTAAACCTACCACATCAACCTGGTATGCAGCAAAATCGAGGCGATTAGTCCATTACTGCATCCCCAAACCACTGGGCTTCCTTAAACCTGCAGTCCAGGATATCATGTTTCATGCTTCAACTCCAAAAATCAGACCTGGCCTACATTTCAGTACAGCTAAATCTAGCACCCATTACTACCTACTTGCAGTATAGGGCACCCTCCCCCTTTCCGCATACCTGTCATTCAAGCATTTTTAGGGGTCTTAAAAGGGTCATCCCTCCCAGTGGAATCTTAACATTGTCCTCACCACACTCGTGGGAACCCTCTTTGAGCCCTTACACTCTTGCCCTTTCTAGTACCTCTCCTGGAAAATGGCCTTAACCTTTCTTACGTGTATTAGTGAGGTATCGACCCTCACGCTCCAAGCGCTATTCAGGTTCTAAATGTAGGGTAGTACTCAAAACTAACCCAAAGTCCTCCACAAGCTGGTTTCCCCTTTACATCTCAACCAAACCATAGAACTTGCCGTCTTTTCCTCTCAACCAGACTCTGTAGCAGAGTCCTACACACCTTAGATGTCACACACTCATTTATTACATTGATGGGGCAAGCCGTGTCTCAAAGTGGGCCTGTTTATAGCCTTTGCTAAACCTCATAATGGCCACTCTGTATACAAAGCGGGCATCGCCAAATGGATCGTAAAATGCATCCAGACCTGCTATCACAAAGCTAAAAGAGCCCCCTCCCTGTCACACCCAGTGTGTACTCTACACGCAAGGAGGAGGGCCCGATTGCCTTTTGGGGGAAATATTCCCCTAGCGGACATATGTAAAGCTGCCACTTGGTAAACCGCACCCACCTTCACTAAGCATTATTGTCTAGCTGTCCTAGTCAGGCAGTGGTAGGCCAGATGTTCTTAAGGATCTTAAGTTAGACACCTGCATCATCCACATGCTAGCTACTGCTTGTAGGGCAGTATTGCTTTAGCGTCCATGCAGAGCATGAGTATCTACAGCAACACATCATGTGGATGGAAAATGTTAATTACCCAGTTAGCATATGTTTATTGCATGTAGTGCTTTAGATGCACATGCGTTGTCCCCGAAGCGTGTGGCTCTCATCACAGATCTCTTCCTTAATTAACTAGCTTCTATTTTAAATCCTCATGTGAACCGTTTTGTGTCTACTCACCACACCATACTACTCTCACCTGATGTGCAAAAAACAATCTAACATGGAGTCATTACACATGCATGTAAATTGCCAACTAAGGGAGGAGTCACTATATACAGTGTGACTTGAAAGATTTGTTTGAAGAAAATCAACTTACAAACATGAGCTCAACACAAGATGGCAGAAGTATGCAAAGCATGTGCATCCATAGCATTACGTGCTATGAATAGATGAGTAAGTCACATTTTCCTTAACAGACCAATTGCAGCACAATCAGCTGTGCAGTCCTTTCTCGCATACAACTTGTAGGGTTTTGGTGTCCAGAAACTAATTGAATAAGGAGAAATCTGTCTTTTTATCTCTGTCCCAATGAGAGACAAATGCTGCAAAAACCTGATTTCATGGCCAATTGAGTTTTTGTTATTCTGTGGACTGATAAGTTAATTAGATTTTTCCTACAAGTTAAAAGATTTACACTGTGCTGTTAGTCTGTCCTGTTCAGTCAAAAGGGGTGACCCAGTGAAACTCAGGACCTGTGTATCATTTAGTACAGTCAACAAAACGGTCCTGTCTGTAGCTTGGTAAATATGGAAAACAATATTATTTAAAGGTAAACTAGAAGCATTACTCAAAAAGAAAAATGAAAAAAACACAACCAGTCGAAAAGATTACTGCAAAATGCATGTATTATGGCACAAGTACATGAAACTGTCTATGTACAATGTACTAAAGGTTGCTCTAAATGTGCAAAAATGTGATGAATGGGCTCGTGCAGAGTGACAAGTGAAAGATAGGGTGACTGTACACATAAAATACAATAAAAGTAGAAGTTTGCAGCGCTGAGGCAGCCTACAAGCAGTCTGTCTGAGAAGTGAAAAATCCTCATCCAAAAGGGCATCAAGATGGATTTCTCAAAGTTCCACGGGGGATTTCAGCCTTAGTACAGACAATTAGTGAGCGTCGACGTTTCTACCCAGATAATTGCGGTTGTGTAGAACCATCATAGGAGTCTTCATCAGGACGTGGGGGAGGGGCAACCTGTGTAACAATAGCAGTGAGTGTTTAGAAGGGGCAAAACTGGTGTGTTTACTAAAGAAATGTGCCTGTTTCATGGAAAAGCTCCCCTTCAGTTGCATGAAAAAACATTTCCATGGAGGGAGTCGTATGGAAAATAATTAGGCGGCAAGCCTTCTCGTCTAACCGAAATTCTACACACCAAAAAATTAAATCAATGTATAAAGCCACCCAAAGTCGAAACTTTGACACTCACTAATTGTCTGTACTAAGGTTTAAATCTTTCTTGGACCTCCAAGAAATCAATCTACATGCCCTTTTGGCTGTGGGTTTTTCATTATCAGACAGCTTGCAGGCTGCCTCAGCACTGCAAACTTCTACTTTTATTGTATTTTGTTTACAGTCGCCCTACCTTTAACTGGTCAACCTGCACGAGCACTTTCATCTCATTTTTGCACATTTGGAGCAACCTTTACTACATTGTACATAGACAGTTTTGTGTACTTGCGCCATAATACGTGCATTTTGCAGTAATCATTTCTACTGGTTGTGTTTTCTTTTCCATGTTTCTTGTTGAGTAATGCTTCTGGTTTACCTTTAAGTAATATTGGTTTCCAAAACTATTGAGCTACTAATAGGACTGTTTTGTTGGTCTGACCTGTGGCAAGATGAGCACAGCCGATAAGATTCTAATAGATACGTGTTCACACTGAATCCTATTCAAATGTTATGCAAAGCACTGAATGTCATCTCTAACTATTTTTGGATCACTTACTGCACCTGAATGAAAAATGTCCTCGCTATCGTAACTGAAAGTTTCAATTATATTAAGGACTCTGAGGCAAGGATTAGGCTTTTCTCTCTTCGTTTATTTTTACAGCAGCCATGTTCAAACAAGCATTAAACATTTGGACTACATTTCCCATAAGTCCAAAAATAACAACCAAGTTCTAGAACAAGAGAGTCCATCCAATCAGGGACCTCCATCTGGCATAACCGTTGATCCCCTTCCTAGGCCTTAGCGGAGACTTAGCCATTTTGACTGATGCCCGGTGGATCTACCTCGCGAAATATAGGGGAGATGGGCTATGGATACCCTCCTTGACCATCACCTACCCAGCCGGTCTTTGGGCAAACTTTCCTGCGTCTCTCTGGACCTTTATTTCCCTCCTCCCCCTTCACCCTACCCCCTACCCCTCTCCGCTCTACTTTCTCCTCTTTCTAGCTACTGACCCTTGCCCTCGCCCGTCCTTGCTCATAGATCCCACCCTGCCTTATCCACTTGACTTTCTTTTGTGAACCTTCCCTCGTCAGCTGAGACCTAGCTATTTTGACTGATGCCCGATGGAGCTACCTTGTTTAGCTATAGGGGAGATGGGCTGTGGATTCCCTCCTCGGTCGTCACCTACCCAGTCGGTCTTTGGGCAGACTTCCTCTCGTCTCTCCTGCCATCTTTTCACCCATCCTCCCCCTTCACATTTCCCCCCTCCCCCCCTCCGCACTATCTGTCTCACCTTTCCCTCCTCTTTCAATATGTTGCTTATTTTCTGAAAGTGTAATTTGTTGATCGTGTTCTGTAACATTGTGTAACCCAATGTAAAGCGCTCCGATACCTCCTGGCCTAGCCAACGTTATATAAAACTCTCAAAATAAATAAATAGGCCTTCCTCTTTCTTTCTGCGAACAAGCCGACTGTGGAAGACCATCACTCCTGTTTAGAAGAATCCGTTCCTGCAGCCAAAGAATGTGTGAGAGCCTGTATTTCCGTTAATCCTCACGATGAACAGACAATATTCTATACACAAGTAGACTGGACAAACAGGAAAAATCTTTACTTACATCGATACGAAGTATCCATCCAGGTGGGTCATGCACCAGAATGTGGGTGGGCTAATCCTCGCCTCCGAGTCCTTAATAGAATTGAAACTTTCCATTACTATAGCTAGGAAATGTTTCATTCTATGTTAGGACCGGAGTCGAGGATTAGGCTAGTTCAAAGCTTATCCACCACGAAAGCCGCTATGGAGGGGACTGGTTTAAAATAAAAAAATTTGAAGGTAGTCTGAAGACCAGTCCGCGGCATTCAAAATATCCTCCAAGCGAGCCTCCAGCCCGAAGGCTTCGGAAGCCATTGTACCTCGTGCTAAAAGAGCACCGAACAGCTTGGTGTCTATGCCAGCCTCTTGCATAATCCACCTGACCCATCTGGCTATGGTCGGGGACGAGACCGCCCGAAAGGGCTTCCATAGTGCGATCAGCAGTTGACTCTTCCCCATGTGGACGGAGTTCCGAAGTCATGGCCTTATAGGCCTTTACACATCGGACAACACACAACTTGGGGGACTCCGGAAACGCTGGGTAGAAGATTACTGGAGATTGAGTTTTGGTTTGTCTTGTCACATGAAAGGTGACCCAATCCGGGGTGAACGATCTCCCTGAGGTATCCAGCGCCCTGACGTACGACACTGTCCTACAAGAGATCAAACACAGCAACATAGCCAATTTGGCTGACAGTTGTTTGCGCAAGAGATATTTATTCCTCGGCCACCCCGAAAGTAGGATAGGACCTTGTTGACGTCCCACATTGTAGAATACCTCTGTTCCGGGGGAAGCGAAAGTCTGATCCCGCAGAGCAATTTCCTGACTAACGGGTGTTCCCCTACCAGAGAACCTGCCACTGGCACATGTCCAGCTGAGATCGCCGACCTAAACGTATTAATAGACCGATATGCTAAGCCATCAGAAGCCAGAGAGGCCAAAAAATTTAGGACATGCACAACGTCTGCCCCCACGCGATCCAGATGCCGTCGCAGACACCATCCCATCCATCGAGCCCAGGCTGAGCGGTATCGTTTGACTGTACTGTCTGCCCATGCTCGAGCCAGGAGGTCCACTGCGATTCGCGAAAGGCCCGGGACTTGCAATCGAGCCCGGTAATCTTCCATGCCATTAACTGGAGACTGTCCCTCAATATCGGGGATGAAGATTGCCGGCTGGGTCGCTCAGGAGATGAGGCGATGGGTGTAGACGGATTGGAAAATCCCAATAAAGTTCCATCCGAACTGGAAACCAAACTTGCGACCTCCACACTGGTGTAATCACCACTATCTCCTCATGTTGCCAGCGTACCTGGGTGGTCACCCGCATGATCATAGCGAGCGGGGGAAACGCATATCCCTGCTCCGTCCCCCAGTCCTGAAGGAAGGCATCTGTCGCCACCGCTCCCGGATCCGGTCGCCAGCTGAAGTACCGGGGAAGTTAGTGGTCAAGGCGAGACGCGAACAGATCGATCGTGAAAGGCCCCC
This sequence comes from Calotriton arnoldi, assembly GCA_963921515.1. Classification (NCBI taxonomy): domain Eukaryota; kingdom Metazoa; phylum Chordata; class Amphibia; order Caudata; family Salamandridae; genus Calotriton; species Calotriton arnoldi. The sequence goes on along the minus strand of CAWUFW010005247.1, from coordinate 1,264,018 downwards.
AAATCTTGAGGAGGGCACAAAACACTGTCGGGGTCAGTTTCCACCGGCTTGAATCCCACAGGTGGCGGGATTGCCAATCGGCCTCCCGATTGGCTGAACCCAGGAGGTGTTCTGCGATCACAGAGATCTGATGTTCCAGACAGAATTCCCAGAAGTCTTTGGCTAAGTCCGCCAGGGCTTTAGACCGAGTACCCCTGAGATGGTTCATGTAACAGACCGCCGCCACATTGTCCATCTTGAGAAGGACGTAAGAGTGCGTGCGTTCCCTGGTCCAACAACGGACCGCAAAGGAACCCGCCATGAGTTCCAGGCCGTTGATATGAAGTGATCGTTCCTCTGCGGACCAGACGCCGCCAGTAGTGAACTCTCCACAACAGGCTCCCCAGCCTGAGTCGCGGCATGCGCTTCGATGACCCAGGCGAGAGCCAAAAACGGCACGCCCGTTCCACGCCTCCATGTGAGACAAACACCATTGAAGCTCCGCCCTGGCCTCCCCGGAGAGTGGCACCTGCTGAGCGTACATCAGTCCCCGACGCAGGTGAGACGCTTTTAACCGTTGGAGTACCCGGAAATGGAGGGGTCCGGGGAAGATGTCTTGGATCAAGGACGACAGGAGCCCCACCACCCTGGCGATATTGCGCAAGGAGGTAAGGGGTTTCGCTAACATCCTCCTGACCTCGTGCCTGATCTTTGCAATTTTCCTGGATGGGAGGCTCAAAGTTGCTCCCACCGAATATATGACGAACCCCAAGATAGTGATCGTCTGCGAGGGTTCCAAATTAGATTTTGTCTGGTTGATGATAAACCCCAACTTTTGAAGCGTATCCCAACTGGCAGGAAAGAGACTGAGGAGATTGGTGCATGAACAGCATCTCGTCCAGGTACACAATCATCCGAATACCCCTCGCTCTCAGGTGTTACACCGGATGAAGCACCTTGGTAAACCACCACGGAGCCGAAGACAGACCAAAGGGCAGCGAGGTGAACTTGAAAGTTTGGTTTCCCCATTGGAAATGGAGAAAACTTTGATGTGGCGGAAAGATTGGGACTGTAAGGTAGGCCTCCTTGAGATCCAGACGGGCCATCCAGTCGCTGGGCCAAAGGAGATCGCGGTGGAGGTGAATCCCCTCCATTTTGCAGTGGCGATAAGCCACTCACTCAACTCCCTGAGGTTGATGACCTGCATTGACCCCATCCTGTTTCTGTACTAAGAAAAGGTTGCTTAAAAACCCCCTGGGATGAGGTGTAGTGTGACGGATCGCCCCCTTGGCTAAGAGTTCTCGGACCTCCTGATCTATGAGGATGAGTTCCTGTCTGGAAAAGTGAAGGGGGCGGGGAAGGAAAACCTGGGAGGGGGAACCATAGAGCTCCACCTGAAACCCCTGCACGGTCTGCAGAACCCATGCATCAGAGGTGACCTCCTGCCAGGCGTCTAAGAAAAGGGCCAGATGATAACCTGAAATTATCAAAGGACTCACCGTGGGAGTTGGCGGCTCTTCCGCCGCGGGTGCCGTTGTGTTGGCCTCTGTGTCGGGAGCGACCCCTGGTGGGGTAGAACCCCATGAAGCGCGGTGCGTCCTGCCATTGTCCTCTCTGGGAAGGTTGTCCTACCGGAGGCTGTCTGAGCGGAGCGGCCAGCTGAGCGCCCCCTCCCACGGCCGGCCCCAGAGAAAATACGTGCGTTGAATATACGCTTTACAGTGGATTGGGCCTTGTATAGGGAGTTAAAGGTGGACACTAACTTACTAAGTTCTTTGACGAATGGGTCGCCAAAAAGTCCTCCCTGTGCCACCTGTCCTGCTCCCAATGTTGCAAGCTCACCCAGCTCCGTAGAGATGGCGCAGTGGGCATTCCCTAAAAATATTATTGCCCGTTGCACCCAACTGGATAGGACGTCAAGGGGGGGGGAGGGAGGGGGGAGAATCAACGCCCCGGAGGCTTTCGCATCCTCCGCCATGTCAACATTTTTAACAAGTGGGCCAGTAATATCCAGCAATTTATCTTGGCATGACCGCCAAGAGCGGTCAATGCCCTTTTTGGGATCCTTGATATACTTGGATAGGAAGGTTGCCATACAGGCATCGATCTCCGGCGTGGCCGCCACCTTGCCCTCCAATGAGGGCCTAGGGCACTGTGCTCTGAGGCGAGAGCGAGGTTCCTGGTCCAGAGGCTTGCGCAGCCTCCCGGCTACATATTTGGCCACTTTATCTCATGGGACCCACTCTGAGGAACGGGGATGAAGCAGCTCCTCCGGATCCAGCAGATCCGACTGGGAGGTTGGGGTCTCTCTCCCCGAAGGGGGGTCTGGAGCAGGAATGGACGTGGAAGGACGCCACGGTCGTTCATGGTCTAACTCACCCTTAGATCCTGTAGGGGAATATTCCGGCGGGGAAACATCCAGGGCTTGGTCACCCGAGGGTGGGGGGGACAGCTGGAACGTCGACCGGGGGGTGTTTAGCACCCAAGAATGCCTTTTTTAATGTAGCGAAGGTGTCTAGATCTACTCCATCAGAATGGGAACGCTTGTGTGGATTCTCGGGGTGAGGTGAAGGGGCCGAAAGCCCGGGAGCACCTTCCCTCTGAGCGAGGGGTTGAAGGCGGGGAGAGGAGTTGGCCTAACGGCTAGGGCGTTCGACCTCGGACCTGGGGAACTGGGTTCGAGTCTCGGTAATGACGCTGAACATCCTGTGATTCTGGGCAAATCACTTAATCTCCCCGTGCCTAACAAAAATGAATGTGTGTCCTCATGTAACGTAACTGGTGCTATGTAAAGCGCTCTGATACCCGGTTGCGGGTCAAGTTCGCGCTATACAAAACTCTGCAAAAAAAAAAAAAAAAGGCACCTTTGCGCCAGATCCATCAGTCTCTTCTCCAGAGGTGCCATGGCATCCGAGACCGCCTTGACGATGGAGGCATCCACCGCGTCACAAAAATCATCCGTGACCAGGAAGTATTGGACCTCCTCGTCCTCTTCGTAATAATCCCCAAAATCCTCCATCCTGGTAAGTGAACCAGGGTAATGTCAGTATCTCTTGAGGAAACAGGAGAAGGGTGGCCAGCCACTAGGTAAGGGGGATATAGGGTCTGGGATCCCCAGAGGAAAAAACGTAGCTAGAGGGAACAGGATGCGGGGTTCCCCAAACGAGAAAGATCTAGCAAGTTCAGTGCCCACAGGTGAGAACCTCCCTAGGGGCAGTGGGAGCTCAGACAGATGTAAGGGAGGGTGCATGGCCCAGGCAGACTCTGCGCCCTGAGGATATTCTGGGCAGAATTGTACACACAGAGTTGTGCTCACCTCTTCAGAAACCAACAGCCTGGCCTCGTCTGCCACTGAGAAAAAAACCAGGGACTTAGCCCCTGAACGTACCCCGTAGGGTGTTTTGCTCCAGGCCGACCGGGGCTCAGACCTAGCGGACGAACCGAGACGGAGGCACTCGGCTTTCCCTTTTGAAATTGATGCGATCTCTGTCCAGTAGGCGTCTATTGCAAACTCGGTGTGTCCTCTAGCGGCCGGATGGCCGCCACGCACTCCAGTCCCTCGCTGCACACTGAGAGACACGGCCGCGAAGGACTGTTAAAGCGATCCCGCGCCCGCAGCCACGGAGACGGCTCGCACGCCGCGTTCTTGATCCAACAGAAAACAAACCTGTCACAATTTCACTAAGGCATTAACAGAAAGTGCGGCAGGGACGCCTGCATTCAAAAGCAGAAACCACAATTATGAAAAAACATACAATAACTGTGGTAAAGAGAAAGAAAGGAAAAAGGGGGACACCCCACGCTTCTCTTCATGAGGCTGCAGCAGCGAAGAAAGAGGAAGTCCTAGGAAGGGAATCGACGGTTATGCCAGATGGAGGTCCCAGATTGGATGGATTATCTTGTTCTAGAACTTGGTTATTTTTGGACTCATGGGAAATGTAGTCCAAATGTTTAATGTTTGTTTGAACATGGCTGCTGTAAAAATGAACGAAGAGAGAAAAGCCTAATCCTCACCTCCGGTCCTGACATAGTATTTCTTGTATCGATACTTAGTCACCTGTGCATGGCAAAAATTTGCAAAAACAGTCATGGATATCATTTGGACTATGTGTGTTTGTTTTGTAAAGCGCATGGCTACCTGAAGGCTTCCCCCTGCTGGTGAGTACTGTGCTGATAGTAGGGCCTCTGGTACATTAAAGGGGAAACAGCCATGTCTTAAGTTTTTTTCCTGAAGGAGAGTTCATTTTCCAGTGCTCTGAGACTGGGTGGAAGCTCGTTCCACAACTTCGGTGCTATGTGTGCAAATGATCTTCCTCCCCATCTCATCCTTTTTACCCTGGTTGTACTGAGGAAATGAAGATGCGAGGATCTTGGGTGTCTAGTTGGAACATAAGTGGTTACCAGCTCTCTGAGCTTTACTGGGCCCTTGTTATTTATGGACATATGAGCAATACAGAGGGATTTAAACTTAATCCTTGCCTCAATTGGAAGCTAATGCAGCTGTTTGAGGGGTTCTTTTGCGGAGACATAACTAGGAACCTTTAGGAGGAGCCTGGCTGCCGCGTTTTGCACAGTCTGAAGTCTTTTTATTACGTATTTGGGTGTGCGCCCACATAAAGAGAGTTGCCATAATCCAGACGGGAAACTATGAGGGATTGAATGACCGTTTTCCTTAGATGCTCTGGGATCAATACCAGTATCTTCCCGAGCATTCGGAGTAAAGAGAAACAGATGCCAGACAGTTTGTTTGCTTGATGATCCATTGCTAGCAAATTGTCCAACCAGATTCCCAAATTGTTTATCACTGGTTTGGGAACTGGTGGGGGGGTGGAGGGGGGGGCATGTCAACAGGCCAGCTACTCGGAGGTCTGTGTATGGCCTGGTTTCCAAGGATCATTAATTCAGTCTTATCACCATTCAGCTTTAGACGACAGCTTGACATCCAGCGGCGCAGTCTATCCAAACAGGTTGCCAAATGTTTATTTACTGGATTAGGGCCTTCTGTAAGAGAAACAACCAGCTGGGTGTCATCCGCATAGGAGACCGCTGACAGGTTAAAGTCATGCACTAAGGTGACAAGCTAGCGCACATATATATTGAACAACGTGGGGCTGAGAGACGATCCCTGCGGGTCACCACAAATCGTTGGAAAGCTGTCAGAGAGGCAGTCTTTGTCCATGACTTGGTAGGATCTGTTTTCCAGATACGAGGTGAGCCAGTCTAATGCTGTCCTGAATTCCCACCTCCCAAAGTCTATCTCTTTGGATCTTGTGATCCACTGTGTGGAATGCCGCACTTAGATCCAGTAATAGGATGGCGTTATCCAGTGTAGCTTTGAGCTCCTCTGTGACCACCAGAAGTGCTGCTTCCGTGCTATGGTGGGTACGGAAGCCCATCTGGGTTGGATGAAGAATGTTATTTTCCAGAAAGTTTACTAGTGTCCAATTGACATGTTTCTCTAGTACTTTTCCTAGAAAAGGGGGCAATGAGATGGGTCGTAAGTTGGCAAGGATTGCTGGATCTAGCTGAGGTTTTTGCAATAGTGGTCTAATTACTGCGTGCTTCCATTGCTTGGGGACCAAGCCTGCCTCTAGTGAGAGATTAAGAAGCTCCATAACTGACGGTAATATGACCTCTGCCACTTTGGATAAAGTATGTGGGGGGTTGGGATCCAATGGAGATCCGGATTTGGTTGCCTTTATAAGATTATGAATTGTCTGTTTGTCAAGCTTAGGGAATTTTGCTAGAATTGGAGGCAAAGGCAGATCCCTGCCCTTGGTTACCTCCCCTAGCGCAGGTTCGGGATTGATCTGGAATTGATCATAGATATCGGCCACTTTTTTGTGGAAGAAGGCTGCTATATCGTTGCATCTTTCTTTTGTAGCTTGGGGAGAGGTGTTACTATCAAGTGGAGTGGATAGGGGTTTAACCACTCTAAATAGTTCTTTTGGGGAGTTCAAAGCCTGAGTGATTTTATCCTCATAGAATCTGGCCTGCGCTTTCTTTATTTCGTTGTGATAGGATCTGATTGAGGCTTTATATTTTGAGTGCCGGGTCAAATTCCTTGCTCCAGTTTCTTTCTAATTTCTTGCAGTGTTTTTTTATTACAAAGAGGTCGTCATTGTACCAAGGGGCTTGTTTTGTATGTGTTTTAGGTCTGGAGTTAGTTTGGGGAATGCATGCATCTAGTGACTGGGTGATCCAATTTTCCCATTGCTGATAATCCGCTTCTGGATTACCTACAAATTTAGGAGTAGTATCCTTCAGGACGGTTTCCCAAGTCCTAAGATCTAGCTTCGACCATCTTCTTACGGCCGTCATCTGGGTCCTTCCCTTGATCTGATGGGCAGGTTTGGGAAGTTTAAAGAGCATAAGACAATGATCGGACCTGGGTACCGGGATTATTCTAGAAAGAGTAATCAGAGGGTCATTGGAAAAAATGAGGTCCAATGTATGCCCTTTCTCATGTGTGGGGGTTGATACGAGTTGGGTTAGTTGTAATGCCTCAAGATCTGCTTTTAGCTTTTTGACAAAGGGGTTGTCCTGTATGTCGAAGTCGCCCAAAATTGTCATGTGTTTTTTTTTTTTTTGTAGAACTAGGCTAGCCAGTATGTCTGGGATTGCCTCCAAGAATTTGGAGCTAGTACCCAGAGGTTTGTAGATAAGGACGCCTGAAAACGTATGGGGAGAATGTGATCTGGAAGTGAAGGCTTTCACATTCTGGAAGGAAGAGGGAGGAGGTAACGCATCTAGAATCAGTTTTTAGAATGATGGCAATTCCACCCCCAACTTTTCCTACCCGATCTGATCTGTGGATCTGGTAGCCCGCCGGGAGGGCGAGGTGGATATCAGGATCTGAGCTGCCGTTAAGCCACGTTTCTGTGACAAATAAAACATCCAGCGGATCCTCTTCCAACAGGGTTCTAATGTCAATGGCATGTCTGGACAGTGAGCGCACATTGATCATTCCCAGATTCCATGTCGCTACTTGTAGCTCCTGAGTGGTGAGATGAGTCCTTATTCCAACACAGTTCGAAACCGCATTGTCTGCAGACTCGTTTGCCGTTAGTCCGTAGTTCATTATTTGACCCCAGTAATGGTGAACATAGAGGTAGTGGTGGGGGTCTCAATGCTAGTAGCTGATTTGTGGTGTACTTGAACTGACCTGTGCTGGAAGGAGCAGGGGTCCTGGACCCGGTCGGGCGCAGACGGGCTTGCCTTTATAAAATAAAGGAAATGAAGCAGTGGGTCCTATCAAAAACCCTGGTGACATCAATTTCTATTTTTCTACGCTTCACATACACTGGATCCAGAGCAGCCACGGTTTTGTTTTAATACAATTTTTTGGCATGATGAAGTTTTAGAAAATGTTCCGAGTGTAATATAGTAATAAAGTGATCGTTGTACAAGTAGATCAAGGATACAGAATGGTACGTTTTGATCATATTTGCTGATGGAGGTACCAAAATTGCCACATATAGCATCACAGGATATATAATGCAGTAATCTGAAAAGGCTCCCACCAGATCTAGGTGTGTATACATGGATGTCCCCTTGCTTTCTACTTAAGCTCTTCCAACAGAAACGATCTGTCCATCTCACATAGTCCTTACTGGAGGGCAGGGCAGTAGCCGCCTGGCAATATTGAGCAATGTAACTTTTAGCAATTAAACATTGAATGAATGAATATAGGCTTTGTAAAGCACTGACTTAGCCCAGGGGCATCAAGGCGCTGCGGAAAGGGATCAGGATCAGAGAGGTCCATAGGTGGAGGGTTTACAGATTCAAGCTGGTGAAGAGCCAGGTCTTCAAGGCCTTACGGAACGAAGAATGAAGTTCCAGAGCCGAAATTGAGAGAGGAAGAGAATTCCACAATTTGGCTCCAGCTAGGGGCTTGGGCTAAGCCTTCTACTGGACCTCCTGCTAACCGGCAAATTACCAGATGCCATCTCCCTCCTCCAGATGACTCCGCCTTTTGTTCTCAGCAGCCAGCCTTCTCCAGAGAGCATCATGGTTCAGGCCTCCACCAGCTGGACCAACCCCAACAATTTTCCTACCACTCACCCTGACAGGGAATTGAAGCGCGTGGAGACATTCAGAAAATGCATCTTCTCATTGGCGAGTTTAGCCCTACGGTCATTTAACGCCTCCTGTTTGTTGGACCTCTATACTACTGCCTTCTGGGACTGGGTGGCGCAAGTCCTTCCAGGTGTTTCTGAAGACCTCTGTCCTGTCACAGGCCCTTGAGGATGGTTGTGATGTGGCCAAGCTCACAATTCATTGTAGCTTGGACACTACTGACTCAGTCGAACGGGCTGTTGGCACCAGTGTTGCCATTCGTCGCCATGCGTGGCTGTTTCACTGGGTTCTCAGTTCGAATTTGACCAACATCACAGCCGAATGAGTCTGAGGTTTCTGCACTAGCCTTACCAAAAGGCAGGCAACGCTTTTTACTTCTCTTTTTGGTACGAACTCTGATAACGTATATGACCAGGCTGATCAGGACTTGCAAGACACTAGTGGGATGGACACTTCCCCAGAATCTGCCCTTTTCTCCCCTCCTGGCCTGGACACAGAAGAATGTGCATTCTATGCCATGGTTATGCATAGGACGACTGAAGTCCTGTACCTCTACCTCCCAACCATGGCGGCGAAAACAAACGTCCTGAAGAAAGTCCTGCTGCCTGGCCAGACGACTTCTGAGCTTCTCCTATCTTTTAATGATGCCTTGACAGATGCCATACTAGGGACTTTGGCTTAGCCTTGTACCTGCCCTCCTGTTAACTGTCAAAAAAACAGGCGCCATTGCCCTGCTCCAACCGAACCTGGACTTTTTGTCGCAGCACTCTTCTCCTGAGAGCCCAGTGGTACAGGCCTTCACCAGCTGGACAAACACTATCAATTTTCCTACCTCTCCACTCCTCCTGACATGGAATTGAAGCGAGTGGAGACATTCGGAAAACACCTCTTCTCATCAGCCTGTTTGGCCCAGCGGTCAATTAATGCATCCTGTTTGCTCGACCTCTGTACACCTACCATCTGGGATTCGGTGGTGCAAGTCCTCCCAGGTGTTCCTGAAGACCTTCGCCCTGTTCACTGACAACCATTCATGATGGCTTGGGCACCACCGACCACGTTGGATCGGCTATTGTCATGAGTGTTGCTATTCGTCGCATGGCTGCGATCAACTGGGTTCTCGGGCGATATCTAGTCCTCCCTGTTGGACATGCCATTTGATGGGAGTAGCTTGTTCAGGGACAATGCTGATTCTGCTCTTGAAGGAGAGCGGGCTACCATTCGACCTCTGGGCCTCTCTACCCAGTCTTGCCAGCAACATTTTAAGCTTCTGGCGAGGCATTCCTTACTGACAGCCTTTATCTTCCCTGCAGGAAACCAAGCAGTTTTGCAGGATCGACCATGGTGCCCATAGCCATGAGGGCAAAGGTTGGCGTGCTCCTCTGCCCCCCCCAACCGCAGCCCCACCTGCCAAACCTCTAGAATGTAAATCTGGTGGGAGGCAGAATCCACCAATTCTATCCGGAATGGCAAGCAACCACATCAGAAAAATTGTTTGCAAAGTCTACTCCTTACCCTTCCTTTCTTCCCTGCCACACTTCCCACTGTCACCCCAGTGACTGACTGGGACCATCTCTCCATTTTGCAGAAGGATGTGCAACCTATGTAATGTAATTTAACAACATTTTGTAGTAGTAGGGTAGAAAGTTCAAATGCAGTTGGTAAGCCAGAGCAAGCTATAAAGTGGGCCGTCTTTGTTAATCGATCTACAACAAGAATTGTATCCCTTCCATTTTGCTTTGTTAGGTCTGTGATGAAGTCTAATTATAGTTTCTACCATACTTGATGGGTCATTGGTTAGTGTAATAAGAGTCCCCTTGGTTTTGAACGGTCAGGTTCGCTCGGACAAGTATCACAATTTTCAATGTATCTAATTGTCTCTTTTCTCCAACTCAGCCACCAGATATTTCATTGAGCCAATTCCAGGGTCTTGTTTTTTCCTGGATGGCCTGCCAAAGTTGAATCGTGACCCCACTGCAGGACTATAGTCTGCAGTCTTTGTGTAGGTACATAAAACGTTTTATCTTGCAAGCCAATCCTTCATGAATGCAGCATTTCTAGTTTTTTGGGCACCCAAAATACTTCTTTCTTCAAGGGCATCTGTTTCTTGACCTCTTCGAGTACGTTCTGGGTTTGGAGCCCTCCTACTATATGTTCTTCTGAAATTATTGGAGGTGGTACTATGGTTTGTACATTTTTGAAGTCCTGTCGGGATAAAGAATCTGCCTTTGAATTGTCTGCTCCAGACCAATAGGTAATTACAAAGTCGAACTCTGCAATAGTTCAACCCTGCTGGATGAAAGTTTTTAGACAAATATGCAACAGGATGTAGTTCAGTTTCCTGATCCCTTTGAGACAGAATGACTCCTGCAACATCGGAAACATCTGCTTCCACAATAAACCGGTGTGACATGTCTGGATGGGCCAAAATGGGTGCATTAACCTTGTGTTCTTGGAAGGCCTTTTCAGTTTCAGCAGTCCATAAAAATGTAGCCCCTTTTTTTAACAGTTCAGTGACTGGAGCTATTTTGATAGAAAAGTGATCTAACAATTGCCAGTAAAAATTGGAGAATTCTAGGATTTTTTGAATGTCTTTAATATTCTGAGGGCATGCCCAATAATTTATTGCTTTAGTTATTCTTTCAGCTATGATAATATCTTGTGGGTATAGTGTGAATCCTAGGAATTCTACTTTGTTGGTACAAAACTCACACTTGGATTACTTATAGTAATAGTCTTAACATGTCTTACATGTTCTACTTGTCAGTGGGAGTAAATCAGAATATCATTGATATATACAATGACAAATCGATCAAAGAATTAATAGAGGGCATTATTCATAATAAAATGGAATGCCTCGGGTGCGTTGCAGAGTCCAAATGGCATGACCCAGTTTTCAAATAATCCATATCGAGTGCACAAGACCACCTTTCACTTAACTCCTCTCCTTACCAAGTGGAAGGCTCCACGTAGATCCAACTTGGTGTAGATTACTACTTTTCTTACCTGATCCAACAGGACTGGTATGAGGAGAAAGGGAAAACTGTTCTTGACTGTGATACTATTTAGCGCTCAATAATCAATGCATGTCCTTAATTCGCCATTAGATTAAGGAACAACGAAGAGTGGTGAAGCAGCTGGTGACTTGGAAGGTCGTATAAAGCCATTTTGTAGGTATTTGTCCAGGTTATTCCCTTGGATGTTGGCTCTCTTTTTCAGTTAGCACATCTATTAGACTACAGGGAATCTTGACACTCAGAACCAAGTCTATTTGGCAATCATATGTTTGATGTGGTGGTAATGTTTCTGCTTTGGCTACACTGACCACTTCAACAAAGTCAGAGTACTCATCAGGTAGGTTTGTATGCTTTTTGGCAGCAGTTGATAAGAAGGATTTAATCTTAGGATTTTTTCTTGCACTTCTGATTTTTCCATCAGATTTTAGGCAATTATTTTACACCATTCAGAAGAAAAATTCACATTACTTGCCGCCCAATCTACAACTGGTTTGTGCACGATCAACCAGGCATGCTCACAATTATTTCAAATTGTGCAGCACCTCTTGCATCAAAGCCTGTCTCCTCCAGATGATTCTCTCCACAACTCATATGTACTACACGTTTGGTGAGTGATTGGCCCAGATGTTTACTGGGTCCCTTCTACATCGTTAAGCCTTACAATATGAATTTCCCTTAGCTCCAGAGTCTAACTTGATAACTATTTCCACTGAAAATTCCTCATACTTCAATCTTGTATTGATTGTCAAGTGAGGAACTGCTGATTGGTATGTGTTTGCTATTAGTTGTTCAGGAGTTGTTAACTCTGTGCTCGAGAGACTCACCTGTCTCTTCCCCAGCATCTTAGTTTACCCTGAGTCCTATTTGTAAATAATGTGTTTGTTTTTTTGTTAAAGAGGAAGGCTTAGGTTTAACTGTAAATTCTTTGACAAGATTACCTTTCTTACTGCAAAATAAACATTGTCCTTTCTTGTGGCATTTATTCTTTTCCTCTGGGGATAGGGGTCCCCAGATACCCCTATTTCCATTGGTTATGATCTCTCATTCAATGGGGATACTTTTTCTTGAGTCTTAATACTTTTCTTCTCACCCTTTCGCTCTGCTAAACGATGATCTAAACAGTGAGATTAATTAGGTCAGGACATGTTATAGGCTGTGGATCACTTTGTTCTATCCTTCAAGTCATCCCTTAAGCCTTGGTAATACAAGGCGGCCCTCTTCTCTTCGGGCCAATTGGTCCCTGAGACAGGTCTGCTGACTGAGTAATAGCTGTCCAAAGAAAAAAGGCTCACAAACTTTTTCTTAAATCTCCCCCAGTGATACAAAATGGGGTCAGGAGAATATGCTAGGGTACTGCCCAGTTGACTGCATCTCCTCCTTGATTAAAAAATAAGGAACCCTACTCTGGATTGATCATCAGGAAAAGTGGATAGTTTTCCATAAAATTAAGTTCAATTTGTGTTAAAAACATTTAGACCCTGGTGGAATCCCTGGTGAAACGTTCTGGTGGAGCCAAAGGTAAAGGAGATGGAACATTGACCAACACATTGGTGGGGGTGGGGGAAGTCGCCAAATGGGATCCCCCACAACGCTCCTTGTTGTTCCTGCCAAAAGCTGTGTATTTACTTGATCTTGTAATTGGTTACCTGACCGGTCAATGGTGCCATCTTTAAACAAGCTGCCGTCAGATTATTCTGAATGTTTGCCATTATTTTGCAGAGGTCTTCTATGGGAGGTCATTCTGATGGCTCTGCTCAAGAGGAACTAAATCCTTGGGCTTCTTAGTCTGTCAGAAGATTGTTGAGGTCTTCTAAAACAGTACCCTCAAAAGCCCACATTCAGGGAGCACAGACGCTGTAGTCTAAAACCTCAGTTTCAGAGTGACCAGATGAAGTGAAGGATTTGGAGAGGATACTGTGGGGAAGGAGATCTGGAACGAGACAGTTTCACTTTTATAGTCGTCGTTGTTATTCTCAATGTGATCAATACAACAGCATTGATTCTTGATATTACACTGAACAGCCTATTACCTGTGGAAGAAAAATATTGGTGGTTCTTATTCTCTTGCTGTGCAATTTGACTCTTCGCTCCCCAGGCTCTTTTATTCAGACAGGCAGGTTTGTCAAAACTATGATTCAAAACAAAGCACTCTACACTAAGACTGACAGTTTTTGCGTAGCTTCAAGATACTTGTATCTAGTTCAAGAGAAGTAAACTTAAGTCGGTTCAATTGTGTAGATTTCTTTCTTGTATATAGGGTTCATAAATCTATATCCATAATAGTGTTGTTTCACTTTCATTAAACAAGAAAAAAGTCTTACCAGATTGTCAGAGACACTTGCAATTGTCCTAACTTTTCTGCCACTGACAACCTTTCAGCTCCTCAGAATTCTCTGCAGTCATGAGCGCTGAGCAAAGGTGTAGTCTCTATATGTAACGGACCCTTTTTAGAAGACGGCTGCCAAGAGTTTGCAATCTTGCAAGATGTCTGTTTCTGATTTCTATGAGAATTAGACCTTCTTTGGGAGACTTTGATGATTGTTTCGATTTGCTATGGGAATTAGACCTGGTTCGGAGAACACAGAAGTACACATATCAAAGTGAAAATACACTGACTAGCAAATGTTTATACAAGGAATTGCACATAATTTTGGTAGTTTTTGTGGTCAGCAACAGTCATAGAAATCTTTCATCGGTAAGTATAGATGAAACAACTGAGTCTACATAAATCTTAGGTATCCAGCGCATTGTTGTCTTTTGCATTGTTTGTAGTGTGCTCACTCCAAAGGAGACCCCAGATGAAATGTGTCCGACTGCAGTTGTATGTGGGCAAGATGGGCTTTCCATCCAGAGGCAGGTTTAACCCTGACAAAGCCCTTTTGTCCAAAGGGGCTGTCAAGACCATGCCAGAAGTAGAGTGTGGTGGTTGTTCCAGCTATTTTCTGGTGCCCAAGAAGGACAGAGATCTTCGGCCTATTCTTGCCTCTGGAAGGAGAAGTTCAAAATGCCCACCCTGGCCCAGGTTTTGTCTGCTGTCGTCCCTGGAGACTGGATGGTGGCGTAGGACCTGCAGGACGCCTGTTTTCATATTTCTGTCCTGCAAGCCCATCTGCACTACCTGCGGATCGTGATGAGAGGAGAATTTTCAGTTTGCTGTGCTCCGCTTTTGTCTCACCAGTGCCCTTGAGTGTTCACAAAAGTGATGGCAGTGGTGGCAGCACACCTTCAGCTGTCAGGGATACCAGTCTTCTCCTACCTCGGCGACTGGCTGTTGAAGACAGGCTCACCCCAGGAAGTCGCCATCCACCTCCAGTTTATGGCAAACCTCCTGTCATCTTTGAGGTTCTCGATCAACATGCCAAAGTCACACCTGACTCCTTTTCAGACACTTCCCTTCATTGGAACCACTCTGGACACAGTTCAGTTGTGTGCCTTACCTCTGGGAATGAGAGTTCAGACCTTTCAGGCTACGATCCCAATCTTTCAGCCTCTGTCCTGGATTTGAGGTTGACTCTGAGGCTGCTGGAACTGATGGCCTCCTGCTGGTCGAGCACACCAGGTGGTAATATGCGGGCTCTGCAGTAGGATTGGAAATCCTGCTGGGCCCAACATCAAAGGGACCTCTACAAACACTTGCAGATTTTGAAGGAGGCTGTGAAAGATCAGCAGTGGTGGCTACTGGACTGCAATTGGGTCAGAGGCAGACCGCCCTCCCTTCCCCACCCAGAACTCACAGTGGTGGCTAATATGTCACTTCTGGGCTGGTGTGACAAGCTGTGAAAGTTGGGGGTGAGAGGCCTCTGGTCTTTGGCAGAGTACCAGCTCCATATCAATCTTCTGGAGCTGAGGGCTATCCACTTGGCGCTTCGAGGGGAGGAAGGTACAGATACTCATGGGCAACACCACTGCCATGTGGTACTGCAACAAACAGGATGGAGTGGGGGCATAGACCCTGTGCCAGGAGGTCTTACACCTCTGGAAATGGCTGGGCCACCAAGGGATCTTCCTGATGCCAAACTACCTGCTCATCTCCCTGAACACTAGGGAGGACAAACTCTGCCATCGGCCCCTAGCAGATCACAAGTGGCAGTTAAACACTTGGCTAGATCTATTCTCCACCGCAGAGAACCCTGGGTGTCAGTACTTCTGCATATTGCAGTTTCCAAGACCTCACTCGCTCAGAGACACTTTCCACCTCAAGTGGAACTCAGGACTCCTGTATGTCTTTCCGCCGATACCACTCCTGCCCATAGTTCTGAACATCAGGACAGATCGGGCCCAGGTCATCCAAGTGGCTCCAGACTTGGACATGGAGAGTTTGGTATCCAGAACTTCTGGGCTTAAGCATATATCCTTTGATTAGTCTGCCCCTATGGTGGGACCAGCTGTCACGACAACATGGCAGGATTCTTTACCCGGGCTTTCCCAACCTGCACCTTTATGCGTACAGATTGAGCAGTGACAGCTAAACAGCTTCAACCTTCTGCCGGATGTGGTTGATATCATCTTGGCAGCCAGGCTTCCCTCAATGAAAACTGTATATGCTGGGTCAAATTTGTGTTTTGGTGTGGCACTCGCCAGGTTGACCTCTCAAGGCCAAAATGTCTGTTTTATTATTTTTTCTGTCTCTGGCCTAACAAGGCCTTGTTATGGGTGCAGTTAAAAGTTATCTTTCAGCCCTCTTGGCTCTCTCACAGTTGCCTGATCAGCCTTCTTTGTTTAAATCACCAATCATGATGCGATTTTGAAAGGGCTAAAGCACGTGTTTCCCCTTCTCCGTTTGTGATACCCCAATGGGACCTCAATCTTGATCTTACTTAAGGTGTATTCCATTTAAGCTGCTCCACAGCTGTCCTTTGCGGCTTATAACCAATAAAACGGTGTTCCTGGTTGCTATCACTTCTGCACGGCATGCGAGTGAGCTTCAGGCTCTGTGTTTATCTACAACACACCACCTCCTTCCCCGATAAGCTGCTTCTGTGAACTAGAACCTATTCTCTACTGAAAGTAGTGATGCCTTTCTGCGTCGGTCAAACCATCACTGGCGTGCTGTGCTCTGGCTCACCCCTCTGAGGAGGAGAGACTCCATTGCTCAGACCCTAAAAGATCACTCAGTTTCTTCATCGAACATCCAAAGACCAGTGGGTGGACAATCAGCTTGTGTCCACAATCAGTGGACTGACCACTCGCTTGTACATTTTTTACTAACACTACCCAGAGTAACTAGCAAAAGGACCCATATTGAGAATTATCGACAGGGTAGGGAATGGCCCAAGTTGCTAAAAAACAAACTCTCACTAATAACGGGGCCAAACTTATTTGACCATAACAAATCGGTGGGAGAGAACTACCTCACTCTCCATGATCAAATAGTGGAAATGTTGAATCAAAGAATTCCAGTAAAGAGGCTGAAAAATAGAGATAAGCCATCTGCCCCCTGGTATAAGGAGGACTTGAGGCTTCAGCGTAAGGAATGTAAACTGGCCGAAAGGAAATGGAGGCGGCTATATGCTGAAATAGACAGAAAAAGTTATAAGACGCAACTAAATAAATATAAGGAGGCAATTGCTAGTTCAAAAGCAGATTACTTTGCAGAAACCATCTTGCTAGCACCAAACAAGACCAGAGCTATCTTCAGCATAGCTAAGGGCCTCTCCAAGCCTACGTGTACAGGTAATAAGATCATAGCTACACAAAAGCTATGTGATGATCTAACAACTTATTTTAAGGAAAAGATCAATAAAATTATCAACGGCCTCAGCTTGAAGGATCAGACTGGAGCGGAAGATGAGCACAACTTACCCCTGAAGGTGGGGAATGAATTTACTGCCCGGAAGATGCAAGATGAGCGTCTAGAGAGAACTAGCCAGCCTACCCTGGAACGCTTCCAAGTACCCCCAGAGGAGGTGTTTTATAATATAGCTATGACAGTCTCCTCCGGGTCTCCACTGGACCCCCTCCCTCAGAGAATATGGAAGGAATATAAGACGGAACTCTTTCCCCGGCTGCATCAGATATGCTGTCAATCAGTAACTATCGGAGAAGTCCCAGACTGTTGGAAACAGGCAATAGTTACCCCACTACTTAAAAAACCAACGCTCGATCCAGCTCAGATGTCCAGCTATAGACCGATTTCATTGCTGCCCTACCCAGTAAAAATTCTCGAACGAATAGTGAGTAAATCTCTGTCTCAATATCTAGAGGAAAACCGGCTACTGGACGTGCTGCAATTCGGATTCCGCCCTGAACACGGTACCGAAACAGCCTTGATAACTATGTTCGATGATTTAAGAATGCGCGCTGACAATGGCCAAGCAGCTGTGCTGGTGCTGCTGGACATGTCAGCGGCATTCGACACGGTTAACCATAGTATTCTGTTGAAGAGACTAGAAAGCATCGGAGTTAAGGGTCAGGCCTTAAGCTGGCTTCAGTCTTATCTAACGGATAGATCACAGTTAGTAAGCATTCGACCTTTTACATCTCCGAAGACAGCTATTCAACATGGGGTCCCACAGGGCTCAGCAATCAGCCCAATTTTATTTAATATATATCTACGCCCACTTATTTCCATCATTAAATCCTTTGGAGTGGATTTGGTCAACTATGCTGATGACACACAGCTCATGTTTTCTCTGGAGGGAGATCAAAAAATATCTATGGATAGATTTCATGAATGTATGACTATCACCTCACACTGGCTTAGACCAACTTCCTCCAATTTAATGGAGAAAAAACTGAAGTCATATACTGCATGACAAGCAAAGTTGGCCGTCCCCTCCCTGGTGACTTCCGGCTCACCCCCACAGATGGCGTGCCAAAACAGTGCGCAATCTGGGAGTGATGATGGATAATAATCTCCAAGTGGATTCGCAAATAAATAAAACAGTGGGTACCTGTCTCTCACTGATCAGAGCCCTTAGAAAGATTCTCCCACTACTACCAGCTTCTGCCAGAATACAGGTAGTGAGGAGCGCTATTTTGAGCAGGCTGGACTACTGCAACTCCTTGTGTCTTGGAGCCCCTAGCTCCTCGATAATGAAGCTGCAGAGGATCCAGACAATTTGTTGGCCCTAAATTGGCAGCGCAGATCCTCAGCATCTCAGGCTCTACGGGATCTTCACTGGTTACCGATTCAGCAGAGAATATTTTTTAAATCTCTCTGCATAGTTTTTAAGGCAGCAAATGGTCTGGGTCCTAGGCCTCTGCAGAGTAAGTTCACGTGGTATACGCCCACAAGAAACCTTCGTTCGGCCACAGCAAATCTGGTCAATGTCCCTAAATTTAAGAGGGTTAGAACAGGTGGGAGAGCTTTTAGCTCTGCAGCCTCGCGATTATGGAATGAACTTCCATCTGTCATCAGGAGGAGCAGAGATATAATGCAATTCAGGAAGAAACTAAAGACCTGGTTATTCCCAAGGGAAAGGAACACTTAGATGTAATTCCTGAATTCTCTAGTGCTCCTCCTGATGTCCTTCTCTCCCCTTAGGTCTCTATTATCTATAACTCCCTTTTTCTCTTTCAAATACAGTATGACACATTACATCTATGTACACTTTCAGCGCCAGGATACCCGTTGGGTGACAGTGCGCTATATAAATGCTGTATACAATACAATCAGCTCTTTGTGGTGTTCAATGAAGCAAAAAAAGGCAAGGCTGTGCAGAAGCATACCATCTCATGCTGGACCATGCTCTGCATTAAGATCTGCTACGCACTTGCAAAGAAGCATCCTTCAGAAGGCCAGGTAGCTACGTGTGCATCACTCCATGCACTAACGAAGCACTATTGTCTAGACACGAAGTCCGATGCGAAGGGCACTTTGCCCGCTCGGTTCAGCCAGATTTCTGATTTGAGTCCATTCAGAACCTATCTCCCATAGGTACTACTTTGGTATCTATTGAAAAGATGAGGAATCTCTGGCTAGAAGTTTCGGTAATGCTCTTTCTCGTAGGGACTCTGTCTAGCCACAGATTCTTCCCTGATCCTCCCATCCTTACTGGTATGTGAGTGGACAATATCAATTAACAAGATCACAAGTCTAGGAATCTGCACACTGATCTACCAATTTGTTTTTGGGGCTCCATGGCTGGAGGCACGGACAGCCTTGAAAACAACTGACGTCAGGGTGCGGGAATGGTGCCTTCATAGGCCGCACACGTCACTTCCAGAGCAGAATGGTGTCAGTGTGGAGCCCCACAACACCACCTTCTGGTGCACAGAAGTGCTACGAAAAATGTTTGCGGATCCAGAGTGATGCCTGAGGAATATTCAAAAGGTGAGGAATCTGTGGCTAGATAGTCGCTACCAGAAAGAGTGTTACCAAAGGTAAGTAACTTGTTCATCAGTAGTTTGGTATAAACTTTCAATATTTATTCAAAATCTTGATCATCTTCATGTGGTGATGAGTCTTGTTGTTTCTCGATGATGCTTCTTTTACTGCTTTTATTAATAAGGATACTTGATCTATCCACTTTCCCCACGTTTGTAGCTGCTGTTTCTCCAAGATGTTTCTTATAGCCTCCATCTTGAAAATGACCCTCCATATCACATATTGCTCATCATTACTACAATTCCTCCTTGCTCTTTCCATCTCCCATTCAGGAATGGGCCTAATTTGTAGCTCAGTGTGAGCACTAGATGCATGAAACATTGCAGAGTATGCCATTGGTTTTCTATGGAGTCTATACTCTTTGTATTCAATTCCTTTAATATACAATTTTACTTCTAAGCATACAATCCTATTCTACCAATAATATTATATGGGCTGTTATTTAAATAAGTTGTAATGGCCACCAATTCCTCAGTATACCCTGTTATAGTATTAACACATTGTCCATTAAATGACCTCAGAAATCGAATTGATCTGTCCATTGGCTTGCCTCTGGCCTCCAGACATGCTCCCTCTTAAATCAACCCATAAATAGATTGATATAAGAGGGAGTACACCTGGAGCCCATAGCAGTGCTCAGTGTGCCTACCTACTGGTACCAAGTCCCCCTCATGTGGGAAAACTTTGTTGGTTAGAATAAACTCCATCATCTTCCACAACACATTCATATGTGCACAGAGGATGGCAGATCTCTGGTTCAGAAAATGTAAAAGCAATCAACCCCCACTAATATTCAATATTAGTGTGCAAGGACACCACATCATAAGCCACTTAGAGCGTATCTTACTCCCATATGACCTCTTTCATCATATTTAATATATGCTGTGTGTTCTTGGCAATCGAGAGCAAGTTCTTAACAAATGGACCAATAAAATCATTAACATGTTCTGAAACTTTCGGTGGGTGAGTAATCCCTGAAATAATGGGCCACCAGGTGGAAACAGTGCCTCCTTGTTTACCTTTGGTAGTGTGTGAATACATGGGGATCTTAGTCTAGAGACCTTCAGGTAATCCAAATCCTTCTCATTCAAGAGGCCTCCTTCAAACAAATCCCTTTACAAAGACTTGATTTCATTAGTGATCCCAAGTATCAATCAGATTTTAGTTTAAGATATGATGGATTTGCAGACCTTCTCAGCAGGATGCATCACGTCCATCAGTGGGAACTCCACCCACAAGTCCTACTCGGGTACTTCCAATGGTGGAAACACCAGTGATCGACCTGTTCACGTTTCCCGAAAATGCAAAATGCCTAAACTTTGCCTCTGGGCA
The DNA here is from genome assembly GCA_963921515.1 of Calotriton arnoldi. Taxonomy (NCBI): domain Eukaryota; kingdom Metazoa; phylum Chordata; class Amphibia; order Caudata; family Salamandridae; genus Calotriton; species Calotriton arnoldi. Next base: position 1,243,285 of record CAWUFW010005247.1, on the reverse strand, counting down.
CCCAAACTAATAGTCCATGGGCAATGCACTAGAGATGAATTGGTCAGGGACATTTGCCTAAGCTTTTCCGCCTCCATCACCTCATCCTGTACATGGTGAGGAAGATGAAGTAGGTGTCCATAACCTTCATCCTTGTTGCACCATCCTGGGCCAGAGAGCCCTGATATTCAGTGCTCCTAGAGGTGTTAGTCAATCCGTACGAGAAGCTCCTGCAGAGACCAGAATACTTTAGGCATTAGGGTAAGCACAGACGCACAGATCCCAAACAGCTCCACCTTGCAATCTTGAAACTGGGGTCCTAGAATTTGGGTCCCTCAGTTTGCTAGAGGAACACAGTTATCCTTAGGGAGGCACAACAGCCTGCCACTCACACCTGTTATGCTGCTAAGTCTAAAATGTTCATGCTTGTGATAGATACTTTGAACTGCAGATTTCCCCAGGCACCAGAGTGGATCTGAAAATCTCAAAAGCAGTGTTCCTTTGCTCCAATAGGTGCTTCCGAAGTGGCAAACAGTGAGGCATATAAGCTGCACCCAAGCTCTCTGACATCAGTTACTATCTTTCCGAGTCTTAGGTCGCAGATCCGAGGTTCCACTCCTTCCTTCACTCTGAAGAGATTTGTTTCAAAAATAAAAAGTTTTCAGTGCTCAAGGGATGTCACCTCCTAAAATGACAGGGTTTAAGCCGAGCAGATGTGTGCAACAAATCCTCCACAAGGCGTGCCTCAGGTGTTTGGGTTTATTACATGATTCCAAGGCCTGCGATGACTGCACCCAGATGAACCTTGAAGCCACCTAACAATGTGAGACGAAGCTCTCCGTGAAGAAATACCAGAAGGCTTTGTGCTGGTCCAGCTCCAGGTCAAAAGTGAGAACCAACTTCTGAAGCTGTTTCCGAGGCAAATCTTCCTCTTGCTTGAAGTATTCGGGTAAGTAAAAAAGAAATGGTCTAAACGGGACTCACCCCCTTCCCACCACTTTTGTTTTCCAGAGAAGGTGCAACAGCATCACCATGCCTCCAGGTCTTGCTCCCTTTCCACTGAGTCATCAATTCCATCCCTGATCCCGATGCACTCCAAATGAATCGTGGGAGGTACTGCTTTAGTATCTATTCTAAAGGTGAGGAGTCTGCAGAAAAATCCAACAGAAGAACACGTTACTTACATTTGGTAACACTGTTTCTGGTGAATACTCTACCCATCGCAGGTTCCTCACCGCCCTTCCACTTCCCTGTTCTGTGGTATGGAAGCTTCCATCTAAAAAAATCCCAATCTAGGAATCTGCGCACTGATTCATTAAACTTGCATATGGGCTCCGCCTCTGTGGGTGTGCAAGAGTTTGTGAAATAAGCTGACACTAGAATGCATGGTTCGTGCTTATATGCAGCTCTGTTCCTCACTTCTGGAGCAGACATGTTGACGTGAAGTCACACAGCTCCACCTACCGGAGTGCAGGAGCACTGTTTTTTAGTTATCCAGATCCAGTCTGGCACCTGGGGGAATTTCTAAAGGTGAAAAATCTGTGGTTAGAGAATCCACCAGAAAAAGCATTACTGAAAGTAAGTCACTTGTTCATTACTGCATCTCCAAATAGTTAGATCCTTTCAAAGTTTCTTTGCAGGAGATTCTTACCTCCTACACTGATATAATGAAAGCCTTGCCTGCACTGCTTTGTGTTTACATTTAAGTGTATTTACACTTAAGCGCAGTGGCTGCATACTTTCAAAACTGGCAACACTCTTCCCTGTTTAAAATGCCAGTTAGTAAAGCCTTCACTGAGGGTTTGAAGAGGGTGAGATCCCCAAGGATGCCTCAGACACCTTCCTGGAATCTCAGTGTAGTTCTCAAGTGACTCATGGGTCCTCGTTTTGAACCCCTATACTCATGTCAATTGTAGTTCCTGTTGGGGAAGGTGGCTTTCTGAAGCCACCTTATCCAGGTTCACTAAGATTGGGTAATTCTTTGTAACAACCCCAAATTTCAGCCTAAGGTTGTTTTGCCTTTACACAGGATCCAAACTATTGAGCTGCCCATCTTCTTTCCACTAACAGAGTCTATAGCTGAGACAAACCTTCAGACTCTGGATGTTAAGAGAAAAGTTATGTGCCTCAATGATAGAAATAACCCTTTTAGAAAGTATACTCAACATTTCTTAGCCTTCTCAAACCCCACCCCCTTGGGCCATACCATCTCAAAAGCTGGTACTGCCAGGGGGATAGTTCAGCGCATTCAAAGCCACTCGCGTCCCGTGCACCCCCTCCAGCCCATGGCATGTGCAAAAAGGGTGCAACACTACTTTTTTGGGTAATATACCTTTAATGGATATATGCAGGCCTGCTACTTGGTTAACACCACATACATTCACCAAATATTTCGTTTACTTTCTACCACAATAACAGGCTTTAGTTGGCAAAGCCAAGCTGTATTAAACATTTTTTCAACCATCTGTTCACTAGCCATTGCTTTGAAGAGAGGCTGCTTTGTAGTCTATGTAGTGTGTGTATTTACTGCCACACATGCTACAAATCGAAAAATTACCCTCTAGCCATCTGCTCATAGTGTGGTGGTTCTGTAGATTTACATTCACTTATCGTACCTTCCTCCTTCCAAGCCAGCATTGATCACACATTTCCTCTGTTTTATATTCTTTACTGTACACAGAACACTCTGTCTTCAACTCTGACTTCATCTTGCACTACTCTCCACCAAGTAGAAAACAATTTGAGGGGAGCCAGTGTGCTGGTGCATTGAGGACTGAGAATGGAGTCACACGTCTTGTGATTTGTACTTCTTAAGAGATAAATTGCAAATGTCTGGGCCCAGCACTAAATGGCAGGAGTATGCAGGGCTGTGAATCTACACGCTACAAAAATATAGTTGTGGGCTAAGTAACATTTTTCATTCATTCCTTATGGAGACTAGTTTAAGCTTAGTTTTCGCCTGCCAGGCTATACGAAAAAGCCACTCTGACCTGGTGATTTATGTGTTAGATAAGTCAAAACAAATTCTTGAAGTGTGGATTTGGCTCTGCTGACACCAATGTTTGATCTATGGGTATTGCTGTCATGCTGCATTCCGGTGGATTTTTGGGAGATGTCCTGGTTACTATCATAGATATGCCCATTGACAGCACCTCATCTCTTCGAGAGACATGACTGGCTTATCTTTTGGCCTTCAATCACCAGCCACAGATTACAGGCAACTTCAGGCTCCTCAAGATGCTTCAGCTTTCGCCAATGTCAGCCCTCCTATCCTCCTCTGAAGCAAAATCAGCTCCTTAAGTATAGAGGCAGATATGAAGAAGATCCCTAATCAAGCAGCCCACCTTCTGATCTTCCCCTGCACCACCCTTAGAGCCACTTTAGCTTACCCATGAAATAAATGTGCTGTCAGTGGCAGAGCAGGCTTCCTAATTTCTACAGGCCTGGAAGAACATACATACAGACCATTAGGTCCTTTAAGTAGTAGAAAGGGGTAATGGCCACCCGTCCCGCAAGCTCCTCCCTGAATCCCTCCTAAGCCCCTTTAGTCAGAAGACCATCTTAAGATCCTGCAGCAGGAGGTGGCAGTCCTCCTGCAGAAGGGGAGTGGTGGAGTTGGTTCCAATACAGGAAATGGGGCAAGGGTGCTACTTCCTGGAAGGAAGACTATCTTCATAGGGTCCTAGACCCCAGGGTTTTGAACTTGTTCCTGCGCAAGGAGAAGTTCAAGATGTTGTCCCTATCTCAAATCCTATTTGCGCTCGAAGCGGAACACTCAATGGTGCCCTTGAACACATATTTTCACATATTGATCCTTCAGTCTCAAAGGAGGTACTTGTGATTTGAAATAGGGTCTAACCATTTCACATTCTTCCTGTTCAGACTTCTATCTGCACCTCAAGACTTCACCAAGATTGTGGTGATGTTTTCCCAAACCTACATGATTGGCTGCTTAAATCCAGTTTGCTGCGGTTGATGTCTGATCACCCACCTGCAGGCAACAGCTTCCTTACTGTTCAACTTGGGCTTTTCCATCAATTTTTTGAAGCCTCACTTAGAGCCCTCTCAGTGTCTCCTGTTCATAGGGCGCATTCAGGATATGATTCTGATGTTTCAAGAGAGAGCTTGAGTTTCAGATCTGATTGTTTTAAGTCTGCTGGCTTCCTGCATCCCTATAGTCACATACGCACACTGGCATATAGTGCTCTTCAGCACAGGCAGCGGTTCCCGCATAGTGGAGATCTGTCAGACACCATCTCCAGGGACACTTTAGTGGATCTGACCTGGTGGTCGGCAGATAAGCACCGGTCTATAGGCATGTCCTTTTACCCTCCACCAGCCGTGGGTATGGTGGTGGCTGATGCATCCACCACTGAGTGGGGAGCTCATGTGGAGGAACTAGAGGTTACAACCCTCTGGTCTTCAAAAGAGGAGGGATTTGACATCAACTTCTCGAACTGCGGGAAAATCTACTGGTTCTTAAACCCTTCCTCCTGTTGCTTCACAGTGTATCTGTCCAGATCTTGATGGACAAAATAACAACAATCTGGTACTTCAACAAGCAGGGAGGAGTGGGGTCTACCTTTCTATTTTGTGAAGCAACACGAAATAGGTTTTCTTGGTGAACCAGCATGAGATATGTAGAAGTTACTTATCCGGCTGGCTTGTCGAATACCATGGGTGACAGTTTCCTCTTAACCATGCATTTCCTCTCATACTACTGATTCCTCAGCTTCTGAGGAACACTTGCCAGGACTGGGCACAAGTCGTCTTCATTGCCTCCCTCCCTCCCCCCACCCCCAAACTGACTGAGAAGGGTGTGGGAGGCAGACATTCAGCACCTCTTCCTATGCCCCACTGCTCAGTATTCCTCTCAAGCTAGACCGTCTCTCTGTAGGATGAAGAGGTACTGCACCCAACCTCCAAAGCCGCCACCTTCATGCCTGGAGCTATAGACTTGAGCTCCTTCTAGCTGCCGCCAAAGGTTGTTTGTCATATTGTCAGTTTTTCACTCCTCTACCAAGTATGTCTAGTCTGGAAAGTGGAACAAATTTGTTGCCTGGTGCATTGTCATAAACCACCTAGCTGGATCCCAGATGATTCCAATGGGGCGGCGACATTAGTTTCTGAATCCACGCGAGGCTTGCCCTTGGTTTACAGGAGGAGACACTGCTCCGGTGGCAAATTCCAGGGGGTTGAGATAGAGAGAACGTATAGAGTCAAAGATGCTGTGGCTTGTTTACTCCCTATCAAGTAAGTTTAGGAAATGTAATACAGAACAACATAAAGATCTGAGAAGTTTTACATTCAAAATAGAGAAGTATTTATTTAACTGAACAAGCAAACACTAAATATTTAAGAAGTGCAGTGGGTAAAAGCAGGGTTGGAAATCACCAGATTTCCAATCTTCAGGCATGTGTGTATAAATATAGTGACTTGAACAACAATTTCCTTATTTACAGTAGTCACGATATAAAAAACATCTTGTGCTCCACAGAGATCAAGGAAAAAGCAATGGGAGTCAAGATGTGGTGTGTCGACGGCGTTTCGATCCCCACTAACGTGGGGGGATCATCATCAGGACGAAGGAATGTAGCCTGAGAGGAGGCACTTAGCCTAGGAAATTGCCCAATCGGCAAGGGCCAGTTGCAGGCGGAGCGGCGAGCAATCTACATCCAGCCAGGATAAGGCGAATTGAGGTGATGTGCATCCGGTATTAGTCAACCTTTCGGCAAGGTGAAAGTAACAAGAGGGCGGAATAATTAAGCCAGGGCGTCCAAAATGAGATGGAGCGGTGCGGTGTACCGGAGGGATCCTTCAGGATAGCCGGGGTGGTGTGCCGAAGTTGGTGAGCCTCAGGCTCACCAACTTCAGCTCACCGCCCGAGCCTCAGGCTCACCAACTTCGGCACACCACTTGGGCTATCCTGAAGGACCCCCACGGTACACCGCTCCGTCCTATTTTGGACGCCCTGGCTTAATTATTCCTCCCTCCCTTCTGTATAACATTTCCTAAACTTACTTGATAAGGGACCATTGTCTCTTACAACATATTGTACACCCTAGGTCCCTTCTGACTCACAGGGTTCCCTTGTTTCTTTAGAACCTGTGGCTTGTCTACTCAACAGCAACACTGCAGCAGGCATTCATACAGTCTGGGGAAGGGTACCGGAAGATATGGTACTTATAAACAAATAATAAGGCTTTAGTCTAGTATTAACTCTCTCAAGGTATCACCTAACAAAAGCTTTTCAAATCTCAACCAACCTTTAGTTTTTTGTTTTGTTTTCATTTAGATCGTCTGTAGAGGCTCCTTTTTCAAATTTTTTGAAACTGTAGTGAGAATGATTTTAGCATCAAACCCACAAGCAAAGTTGGACGGGGTTAGCTTCACCCAAGTCCTACCTGGAAGAGCCCTGCTGACAGTATGTACAAGTTGAACAACCAACACTGGTTACCTTTGTTTGCAGCACGATGTTGCCACTGAGCTCAGTGCATAGTAAAATCAAGTCTGTTAATGCATCTCTCCTTTTCTTCTTGTTCTTTTTTCCATCCAGGTGCAAGACTAATGCAGGGCGTTCTTTGCGGTGAGGTTGAAGCGGGAGGATCAAGGGAGCTAAAAAGACAGAGTCCCGGAAGCCGGGGAACAGTTAGGTGGCAGACGAAGAAGCTAAGGGGAGGAGTGTGGATGGTCTGTAAATAAAACTGCTTTAGAATGTTCACAGAGGTTGCGTTCTAATTGCTTATAGCAAGGAACAGGTGCAGATGATTAATTTGATGAGAGCTGTCTTCCGGAAGGTTCACGTTGAGGTCATCTATGCCGGTTGCTTGATGCGTATTCTAGTGGATTTTTTTGATGTTTCTGTGGCGCTTGAAACCTGACCTTGCATATGCATGGTAAAACATTTGTAAAAGCTATTAAGCCTTTTCAAACAGACTGGGGAACACCCGCTGCAGCTAGCTATTACCAACAGCATGTAATATGGTCAAAAGTCAGTGTACAAGACGTTTGTTCATTCATAAGTGTTGGGAGAAATGATATAGGTCATGCCAGTATATTGTGATGGTCAAGAGAGGTGAGCCGTGGCAGGAATCCTGACATTCCCCTCTCCCAAAGGCAGTCTTACAGGTATTAGTTGGTGGGATGGAGGGCATGAAATCGCCTCACCAGATGGGGGCATGAACCGAGGAGGCCGGTTCCTAGGAACGCTCTGAAGGGTCATAATCCTTCCAATCTATAAGGTAATATGGTTTTCCCTGAGATCGTTTAGAGTCCAGGATATGGTGAACTGTGGACTCTTGTTGGCCATTAATCAGAACGGGTGGGGTATCTTTTCGTGTGGCAGGGTGGTATGGCTTGATCAGTGAAACGTGAAACACTGGGTGGATTGTGTATTCAGGGGGAAGCCGTAGCTTGACGGTGAATGGATTAATTATCTTGATAATGTCATAAGGACCTATAAACTGTGGTCGTAGTTTCCTTGGGCCTTCTAGTTGTAGGTGTCATGTTGATAACCAAACCCTGTCTCCTTCCTTGTATATAGGTGCTGGGGTTCTATGCTTGTCAGCTTGTGCCTTCATGACCAATTTGGCTTTTGCTAAACTTGTCCTTGCATGTTTTTGAATCTCATGCAGTTGTTCTAACTTTTCTGTGATTGAAGGTAGCGTAGTAGAAACTCCTGATATATCAATGGGAAGAGCCTGAGGATGTTGTCCTGACATGAAGAAGGGTGTGTAGTTTGTGGCTGAGTGGATGCTGTTATAAGTGAATTCAGCTAGGGTTAAGGCCTGATCCCATTGTCCTGTGTACGTGGATAGTAAGCATCTTGGCGTAGTTTCTAGGGATTGGTTGACACGTTAAGTTTGCCCGTTGGTGTGTGTGTGGGTGGAAGGCAGATGACCAGGCTACCTCTATTCCTAACTTATAACAGAGTGTTCTCCAAAATTGATATGTGAATTGAACACTGCGATCTGAGAAGATTTTAGTCAGTAGGCCATGCAGTCTTATGATATGATCAATGATTAAGGAGGTAAACTCTACACATATGAGGTGTGATCCCCAGGTTGCTTGGTACAATCAGGACTGCAGGAAAGCAAAGGGGGCGTTCGTACGTGCAGTAAAATCGAAAATACATCCAGCTGTAGCGGCATGTAGAGCGAAGTACAGGCAGGTAATGGAGATAGCTAAGAAGAACTGGGAATGTTCCCTGTGGTCCTCCCTACAGAGGGCGTTGACAGCCAAAGACCCTAAGACTTTCTGGAGTAAAGCAGCACACTGGCTCAAGGGTAGGAAGCCGGCTCTGGAGTTCACAGTCCAGCCTGGGGAGTGGGTATCTCACTATGGGTCCCTTTATGAATCAGGCACCACAGAAATGGAGGAAGCTAGCGATAGGAGGGGGGGAGCTCCCAACCAGAGTGGGTGGAACTCTGTTTTTTTCCATCGAAGAAACCCAAGCAGCGATTTGCTCGTTTGTTCTAGCCCGTGCCCTTTGCCCCGATAGAATCCCTAATGACTTGTATAGAGAGGACATATTCCTTTGGGGCTCCTATATAAACTTGCTTATTAATACAATCACATCTGGTGCTAATCGTGGAAATTAGCTGAAATTATCCCCATCGTTAAGAAGGGAGATAGAGCCAAGCCGGCTAGTTATAGGCCCATAAGCCTCATTGATTCCTTGCAGAAAATCTTCTGTAAACAGATTTTGGCTAGGATTCAGGACTGGATCCAAGAGTCCCGAATCTTGAGCGATTATCAAGCGGGCTTTCACGCTGGATTACAAGCACGCTGGACCACGCCTTTCGCCTTCTCTGTATTTACTGGAAGAAAGTTGCCATTAAGGGCGGGAAGCTTTGTGGCTTTTGTTGATCTACGGTCTGCGTTTGATCTAGTTCACCGAGCCAGTCTATGGAGAGTTTTGAAAGAGATGGGCATACTTGGAAATCTTTTAGATATTTTAATCCGATTGCACTCATCAAACACAGCTCAAGTTAGGTGGGGGGAGAACAATCAAGTAACGGAGAAATTCCCAATTCAACGTGGAGTGGGACAGGGATGTGTGTCAGCTCCCACGCTTTTATTAATGGGGTGGTCGATTTTTTTTAGATCGAGTGGGTGTGATGCCCCCAAAATCGACGAAAGAAGAGCACCTGCCCTTCTTTTCACAGATGACACCCTTCTTATCTCCAAATCCCCGCAAGGCCTCCAACAACAACTGAATAACTTCACGTGGTTCTGCGATGAGCGGCCCTGGTATTAAATGAGGCCAAAACAAAATATATGATTTTCACTAGAGGAATTGCTAAACCATCCAAAAAACGTGTGCTTGTAGGAAGCAGTCATCTGGAGCAAGTGGATGTTTTCAATTATCTGGGTACCCTCCTGACCCCTAACGCACACTGGGCTCCACACATCGAGAAAGTAAAACTGTTGCTGACTCAGCAGACCGCTCACATTAGTAAAATTCATAGAAATACGCTGTCTAGGCAAGTGGCCCCATCCCTGAAAATCTACAACATTAAGGTCCTAGGGGGGGGGGGGGCCCTTTATGGAGCAGTACTTTGGGGTACTGGTAATACAAATTGTTTGTCTAGTGTAGAAAATAGTTTTCCTAGATCTTAGACTTACCTCCCAGTACCCCTCTGACTCCTCTCTACTTGGATTTTGCCCACAGACAGCTGGCCCATAAGCTAGACTACAAATTACTTATGTTCTGGTATCGTTTGTGGTCTGTTGAAGAGCTTACCTCCTACTGTGAGACTCTGTCTGGTCTTTTGAAATTCACCCAGGTAACCCCGATTCCATGGTTTAGCTCACTGAGGGATTTATTGCGGAGGCTTTGGATGGAGGCGTTCTGGTTTAATCCGGCAAGTCTGGCTCTTATTCTGAGGGTCGGGGTTAAAGAGATGTTCTGGGAAACAATAGCTGAGAAGGAATTGGTAAAACCAGAGGGTAGTTTGACCCTGGAGTTCCTTAATTTTAAATTTGTTTCCCGCTATGAGAACACTATCGATGAAATTGTTCCTCCTCTGGCACGCAAACGTTTTTTACAGTTTCGATACAAGACTTTACCTACTAAACTGTTTTGTATTAAGTGGCGCTGTAATGCTTTTAATGATGATCTCTGTCCTCCATGCAAAGCCAGCCCAGAATCCATTGTGCATCTTCTATTCTTTTGCCCAAACTACCTATCTTTGAGGAAAAAGTGGATAATTCCGTTATGCAGATTGGCTGGTCCCGGCCATTATCTAGAGGTGCTGAGAATCCTGTATACAGATACACACAGGGTAATCGTTTTTGGCCTGGCCAAATATTGGTATGCACTTTAGATTAAGCGCTCTAAATGTATTGTATGAAGTACTGTATTTATTTACTGTTTTGATCTTTTCTCTTTTTTAAACTTTTTTATGGCACCTATGTCTTTTTAGAGAAATAAGGAAATGTTTTTAACATTCTGTTCAACTCCTCTTGTGCTGTGTACTTTTTAAGATCTCTGTGACCGAAATAAAGTTATTTATGATATGATCAATGAATATTTGACTAAATTCTGCAGGGTTGGTATCTTTTTGAGGGGGATGAACTGTGCCATTTTTGATAACATGTCAACAACTACTAAAATGGTAGTGAAGGTATTGCTTGCTGGAAGGTTAGTAATAAAATCCAGACTAATGGTGTGCCAAGGAACTAGGGGTGTAGGCAGAGGCTGTAATAAGCCTGCAGGTGCAGTGTGAGTGTTCTTGTTTCGTACACAAGTAGGGAAACCAGATACGTATTCTTGTATATCCTTCCGCATGTTGTTCCAACAGAAGGTTTTTTGACAATTCCTTAGGGTTTTTGTTATACCTGGGTGCCCTGCTAATGCGGTGTCATGATTCTATTGAATTACCTGACGTCCTAATTCTATAGTAGGGATGTACAGTATCTAAGCGTGAAGGAGCTGCTTGTCTGTGATAGTATGGTTAGATGTTTTGATCCATTCTTCGGCCTTTCGTTTTCTATATTCTTCATGTAAGGCCGCCATAAAGGTGTCACCCTCGCTGTCTGCGACTATCTTTTCTGGTGGAATGATAGTAAGGAAGTCTGATGTGAAATGGGAAGAGTAAGCATACCCCAGTCTAGAAAGAACGTCAGACTGTAACTGCTTGGTCCCTGGGCAATAGGTGATGATGAAATTGAACCCATTAAAGAAATGCAACCATCGCATTTGACAGGGGGTGAGAGCCCTAACATAGCTAAAGAGTTATACATTTTTATGATCTGAGAATATTGTGACTGTAGGTTTAGCCCCCTGTAGTTAATGCCTCCATTCAGTGAACATTAGTTTGATGGCCAGAAGTTTTCTTTCAGCCACCGTATTGTTTTGCTCCACTGGTAGAAGTTTTTTGGAATAAAAGACTATGGGATAGATGTGGCCAGTTCTTGGGTTCTTTTGAGATAAAATTCCTCCTAAGGCTACCTGCTAAGCATCGACTTTGATGTAATGGGGCTGGTCTGGATTGGGATGCTGAAGAATGGGTGCAGTGGTGAATTTAGCTTTTAACAGTTGCAACACCTGATTGGCTTCTGGAGACCACGTGAATGATTGCCCCTTTTTTACCAGCTGTGTTATGGGCACCACTATCTCTGAAAAGTGCAGGATGAAATGATGATAAAAATTGGTGAAGCCAAGTATCTGTTGAATTTCCTTGACATTTGTTGGAGTTGGCCAATTGGTAATGGCTTCTAACTTTTTGGGGTTCATAGTGATGCCTGTCGGATATTAGTGATACCACAGAAACTCTACTGACACTACATGGAAGTAACATTTGTCTAATTTAGCAAAGAGTGTTTTCCCTAAGGCGCTGCGGGATGGCGAGTACATGCTGTACGTGTTCTTGTTCTGAGTTTGAGTAAATCAGAATGTCATCTATGTATACAATTGCACAAACATCCAAAAACTCCCTCAAGACCTCGTTAATGAAATATTGAAATGCTGCCGGAGCATTACATAGCCCGAAGGGCATAACAGTATACTCCAACAGCCCGAACTTAGTCCTACATTGCCTTCTCATACACAGATTAAGTGGTAAGATCCCTGTAAATCTAGTTTTGTGTAAATGGTGGAATTTCTGACTTGATCAAGGTGTACCAGAATTAACAGGAGAGGATAGTGGTTCTTAATAGTCACCTTATTGACCACCCTATAATCCACACAAGCCCTCAACTCCCCCTTCTTCTCGGGTACAAAGAAAAGTGGGGAAGACACAGGTGACTTGGAGTGGTGTATAAAGCCTATCTCTAGTAGTTCATCCAGATATTTGTGTAGATATTGAGTTTCAAGTTCTTTCAACGCGTAAACTCTACTGCAGGGCAGCGTTGCTCCTGGGAGATCTATGCAACAATCAAAGGCTCTGTGTGGGAGGATTTGGGTGACTTTCACGGGGTCAAAAACATCTTGAAAGTCCTGGTACTCTTTTGGTATTTTAAGGTTTTCTATTCCTTGGACCAGGGCGCAATGCAGAGGTATTCCCAGCTCTGGAGCCTCTTGGTAGCAGGTAGTGCAGAATGGTGAGGCCAAGGTTACAGTGCGATGTACAAATCGATTTTTGAGTTATGGTGTTCTAGCCAAGGTACTCCCAAAATTACCCAGAGGTGGGAGTGTCTATTAGATCAAAGACAAGTCATTCAGTATGCCCATTATCGCACACTAAGGTTAGAGCCTCTGTCTGAAAACAGATTAATCCAGAAGACAACTCTGAACCGTCTACTGCTCGCACAGGCTCAGGATTCTCTTTGGGAACTTTTGTGAGCCCGAGCTTGGCAGCTAGGGTCAGATCAAAGAAATTGCCTGTGGCCCCTGAGTCAATAAGCATGGATATTATGTGCCTCCGCTGTGGGGATAGGATTACTGCGACTCGGATAGTCAGATGCAGCGGAATATGTGTTCCTACATTGGTCAGATATTGTGAGATCTGTGCGGCTTCCCTTGATGAGACGATCTCCCTTCTGGTTGAGAGCCTTAGTTTTACCTGTTCTTGATCGACCTCTACACTAGCCGCAGACTTAGTCTTTTTTGGTTTTGCAGAACATTCCTTAGCGAAATGACCAGCTTTGCCACAATAAAGACATAGGCTTAATTTGCGGCGACATTCCTTTTCCTCCTTAGATAGCGGACCCCTTATACCTCCTATCTGCATACGTTCAGTATCAAGATTCTTACTGTTTGACTCCTTCTTGGTTTTGAGAACAATTACTCTGGTGTCACTGTGAGATCGGTCACCCTTTCGCTCACCCAATCGGTGATCTAGCTCAACCACAAGATCAATAAATTCTGCACTATCGTCGGGCAGATCAACGAAGTGTGAGAGGGAATCTTTAAGGCCATCTCTTAACCCTCGCTAGAATAAGGATGTTCTTTTCTGTTTCTGCCACCACGTATTCGCCACCAGTCGATTGAAAGTAGTGATATAAGTCAGCAGGTCCTTAGAACCTTGTTGTAGGTTTATTAGTTCATTGTCACATGCTTGGATAAAAATATGTTTTGTAAATAACTTAATCATGGCAGCCTTAAAGGCAGAATAGTTGTACAAAAGGGGATCGTTTGTTTCTATTAAAGGAATTGCCCAGTTAGCAGATACACCTCCCAAATAAGAGATTACAAACGCTACTTTAGCAGTGTCATTGTGGGAATGCCTGAGGTTTGCATAGGAAATGCAATTGGCATTGACTCATAAAGGCTGCAAAATTAGTGCTGTCACCATGAAAGTGATCTGGAGCTGTAAGGGCACAGGACTGGGTGTAGAGACGGATACATGCAGATTCTGGTCAGTAGTTGTAAACGCCCCTCTCTGAAATGGTTCTCCAAACACAGGCTGGGTCAAAACTGGGCAACTATCTTTGGGTTTAGTATCCCTCCATTGTGTGAAATGTGTCCTCTCTCATTGCAGCTCTTCCTTAAGTGTTGCATTTTCTGCTTTTAACCTATTCAGATCTTGTTGCAACTGCTGCATTAACTCAGACAGATTGTTAGCGTCATTGAGGTCCCCTGATAAGGCACCTGCTAGATTGGCCGTGAATATTTGGTCTTGATTGGTCATGGCGTCGCCTGAAAGGAATGTTAGGTGTGTAGCTTACCCTTCTGTCATAAGCCACCTACCTGGATCCCAGATGATGCCAATTGGGCGGCGACATTAGTTCCTCAATCCTCCTGAGACTTGCCCTCGGTTTACAGGAGGAGACTCTGCTCCGGTGGCAAATTCCAGGGGGAAGAGGGTTGGGATGGAGAGAGCGTGTAGAATCAAAGATGCTGTGGCTCGTCTATTCAACAGCAACACTGCAGCAGGCATTCACACCAGTCTGATGAATGGTACAGGCAGATATGGTACCTAGAAACAAACAAATAATAAGGCTTTAGTCTAGTATTAGCTCTCTCTCTTAAGGTAGCACCTCACTAAAGCTTTTCAAATCTCAACCAACTTTTAGTTTTGTTGTTGTCTTGTTTTCATTTAGATTGTCCGTAGAGGCTCCTTTATCAACGTTTTCAAAACTGTAGTGAGTATGATTTCAGCATCAAATCCACAAGCAAATTTGGATGGGGTTAGCTTCACCCAAGTCCTCTCTGTCAGAGCCCTGCCGACAGTATGTACAAGTTGAACAAAAACACTGGTTACCATTATTTGCAGCACGATGTTGTGACTGAGCTCAGCGCGTAGTAAAATCTAGTCTGTTAATGCGTCTCTCCTTTTCTTCTTCTTTTTTCCATCCAGGTGCAAGACTAATGCAGGGCGTTCTTTGCGGTGAGGTCAAAGCGGGAGGATCAAGGGAGCTGGAAGAGTCCTGGAAGCCGGGAAACAGGTAAGTGGCAGGCGAAGAGGCTAAGTGAAGAGGAGGAGTGATGACGGTCTATAAATAAGACTGCTTTAGATCGTTCATAAAGGTTATAGTCTAACTGTTTGTAACAAGGAACAAGAGCAGATGATTAATTTGATGAGGCTGTCTTTTAAAAGGTGTTTTTAGAATGTTCACAAAGATTGCGTTCTAATTGCTTATAGCAAGGAACAGGTGCCGGGGATTAATGTTATGAGGGCTCTCTTCCGAAAGGTTCACTTTGAGGTAATCTATGCCGGTCGCTTGATGCTTATTCTAATGGATTTTCTGGATGTTTCCATGGCGCCTGAAACCTGACCTTGCATAAGCATGTTAAAACATTTGTAAAAGCTATTAAGCCTTTTCCAACAAACTGGGGAACATCAGCTGCAGCTATCTATTACCAACAGCATGTAATATGGTCAAATGTCAGGGTACAAGATGTTTGTTCATTCATAAGTGTTGGGAGGAATGATATGAGTCATGCTGGTATATTATGAATGTCAAGAGAGGTGAGCTGTAGCAGGAATCCTGACATGCATGGAGCAGAACCTGAATCTCTTGAAGGCCCGTCTATCGAAGGTTCTTTGTTTCGCTCTTTCACTTTCCAACAGGACTTTGTTGGGCACTGTTAGGGAATCTAGTTTTGCCTTGTCAGCATTTCTGTTAATCTGCCTTCCAACCAGCCATCCTTTTTTTAATCTCCATTTATGATCCAATTTTTTGAAGTAACTAACATGTTTCTTTCCACTGACTCCCTTGAGGAGGAGGAAGAGTATGATGATGATGATACACCAACTGGATTTTAATTTTGTTTATATTTTTTTGATAGGTGCTCCCTTTAAGCCCCTTGACAGTTGTGTGTTAACCTTCAAATCTCTTTTCCTTGTGGCAATTAGCTCAGTGTGTAAGAAACTCTTACAACTTCACCACAGCTGGCCTGGCTGGACTCTTCCTTCATTTTATCTCCGCAAGGGCCCAGTTGCTGTTGCTGATAGCCCCTGATCTGCCGGCAGGGCCACCCGCTGCATTCTTGCGTTTATCCATATTTTTTTCCTGTGCATCTCAGAAGGCATGAAGGGAATTCTAGGTCAATTTCCTCCCTGCATGCAGGCATCTCAGAAATGCTGCCTGCAGGGACAGTTCTTAAACGCCTACAGTTTCTCCCCTTATAATCAAGTATATGTGTATATGTATACATATATATATATATATATATATCTTCAGATCCCGTTTTCGCCAAAATCCATTCAGCTCACCATACGGACACGGACCAATTTTTCAGTGCTTCAGGTATTTTTTATTTGTTCAATGCCACCATAACGTTTCGCCTCGTCCGAGCCTTGCTCACATGACAGTTCTTAAACGCCTACAGTTTCTCCCCTTATAATCAAGTATATGTGTATATGTATATATATATATATATATATATATATATATATATGTGTGTGTGTGTGTTATTTGGGTGAAATCTTATTGAAATTGAATGTTTATTTGTATTTTTATAATAATAATTTTAGTTTCTTTTTCGCAATCCACGATGGCCAAACCAATTCTGAATTACGTCAAATCCTGTTTGGTACAATCTAAAAATGGGTCAGGTGCAGGGATTATTAACAGCTAAAAATAAATTGACTTTCCAAGTCCAAAACTTGACCACAGAAAATGCTTTCTTACGTCACTCTTGCTTTCTTGCAACAAGGTTGTATGGATTCTCCACTGACTGGCTTGGTAGAATTAAAATTCTACAGAAGCCCTAGGAAGCTAAATGCATTTCTGGACACTTGTCAGATCCACTTCACCTTTAAGTCTCATATTTATGACCGCAATGGATCCAAGGTGTGATCTAGTGTTCATAATACGACTGGAATTGCCCTGGCATGAAATGAGTCCACTGACAAATTTTCTGGCCTTCCTTACAGAAATCAAAAAGATGTTTGACCGTCATGATTTGAAGTTTTCCACCCAATCGGAGATTTTATAAATTGACCAAGACCTGAGACTTGCATACATACAGCATGTTGGTTTTACCAAGCAGCCATATAGAATATTCTTCTCCGAAAATACAGAAACAGACAAACCATTGTTTACTAGAATGCTATGTGATTTCAACTTATTGTTTCTCTATTTTCGGAGAAGAATATTGTATATGGCTGTTTGCTAAAACCAATATACCTTTACCACATGCACTGTTTCACCATTTTCTTGGTTATAGTATGTCACTTGGGAATAATGTGCACTTCACACTGATTCTTTATTTCCGTTTATACGGTTGCAATCTCCAATGCACAATAAATTGGATTGAAAGGTTGAAGATAATTACAAAATGCTGGATTTCTCTTGATTGAATCTCGACAGTTATTTGGCTGTTTGACTGTAAATTGCATAAATGAGTTCCATATAAACGTTTGTCCGAGTATTGCTTGAATACCCAAGTTCGCAAGGACATTTGGGTTGCTCTTGTCGAATAAAATTAATCTAAAATCAAAGAAAATCAGGGCTATTATTGACATCTGAGATTCCCTCCACAACTGCTGGGGAAATCATGTATACTGACTGTAATGATTACAGTGGACTTGTATAAAAATGGGTCACTTTTCTGCTGTTCCCAAATTATCAACTGTCTCAAATGTCTGAATCTTTCCATTCTGATATATAGTAACTCCATGGATTACCTTTAAAAAATGTTTGGAAGACTCTCCTGCCTGCAGCAGTTTGCCTACAATAACTCAATCCATACTTACACTGGATTTTCTTCATTTTATGCTTTAAATGGATTTCATATTCAAACCTTTCCAGGCTCTATAGATACAGATGATCTGGTACCCGCTGTTCAAGATTCATTGGAAAGACTGAAAGTTCAACAAAAGCTAGTTCAAAGTTTGCAAACCGCTAAATGAAAAAAATAAGATTGCGTCTCAATTGGCATAAGCGACCAGCCCCCACTTACAAGATAGGAGACAGAGTTTGGCTGTGCTCTGTCAGTTTACTTCCTGTATTTGAAGATCTTTGTTTTCTCCTAGGCATAATGGCCCTTTTGAAATTACTAAGACCATTAATCCTGCCACTGTGATACTCAAGCTTCCCCTTTCCTGGAGGGTTTCTGCTTCCTTTCATGTTTCCCATTAAAAGCCTTATCTCTGTCGTAGATATCTTCAGATTGAAAATAGACCGGCTCCCATACTCGCTAATGGACAACCTGAGTACGAAGCTCAAGAAACCTGCGACTCCTGGCACTATTCCAAATTCAGCCCCACTCGTGGTTGCTCATAGCCCATGGACTGGTGTGGCATCCTTGTGTCCGACCATATTTTCTTCCCGTGCATTTCGGAATGCATGCAGCGAATTCGGGGGCGTTTTCCAGCCAGCATGCAGACGTCTCCGAAGTGATGCATGCAGACAGAGTTCTTAAACACATGCAATTTCACCCCTTAAAATCCTAGATATACAGGAAAATATATCTATAGTTATATCTTACTGGCGGTCGCCAGTAGGCAGTTCTAGTTAGGACCAATGTTTCCATAGGAAAAGCGTTTTTTGTTTTGCCAATAACTTTGGCGCCGCTTGACAAATCTTCACGAAAGTTTCACAACACTTCCCCTTTTTAGGTCTCGCCTAGCGACGCAGCGCATGCGCTGCTCGCTTGCGAGATCTATTGTCGTCGGTTTTGCTTCGGAAGCGGGGTGGAAGCTCCACCCGTGCTTTTCATTGGCGCACGTCAAAAATGCTCGCTTTTGATTGCAAGGGAGGCATGTTTGTACCCTCCCTGTCTCCTGTTTGCCATGCCTGCCCGGACAGGAGATGTGCACACGACCGGCGTCTTTTGCTCGCGGCTTTTTCTTTCTGTCCTGCACGTATTAAACATTAAATTGCACTTTACGCTGTGGGGTAACACTGCTTGTGTATTTTGTAACTGCTGTGGCATGCACACTGAGGTAACTTCGCTGTAAACAAACCGAAGGGATGGCGCGCTTTCTTGTGGCCTTTGGAGGGATTCCAGGGTCATGTGCCGCAGTCACTCAGTTTAGTAACAACTGTCGCGCCGCGGCAGAGGCGTCTCTTGGCAGGGGTGAGCTGAACGTTTTTCTTTCTGTCCTGCACGTATTAAACATTAAATTGCACTTTACGCTGTGGGGTGGCACTGCTTGTGTATTTCGTAACTGCTGTGGCATGCACACTGACACTACAGGAGTACGAGCTTGTGTGTGTTAATAAATGACATAACAATCAGATTGACTGAAAGGGCAGCCCCTGCATTGCCGTCTCCAGCCTGTAATCCCAAACTGGAGAGATTTCAGTACATTGCTGAATTATGTACAGTGGTTGCTCGTGAAACAGATGTGTCTGAGATGCGCCCTGTACGTTTTTATCTTGATAACCAGGATGCCCTTTTCTGAAAAGTCAGTGTGAGCCTGGGCGGCAGAGTACATTGTTGCTATCAGATATCTGTTTTTTTTAAACAAAGTGAACTTTCGTTGAAAGCTGCCTGGGCTCCGTTAAATTCAGAGCCAGCGAGAGTTTAAAATAGCCGGTTCAGGGCAGTATGCATAGTACAAGTGTTACTGCGGAGTGCTGAAAAATGAAAACTTCACTACCACGGATCTACACCGACAGGTTGGGAGTGAGCATTGCCAGAAGCACGCCAGATCTCCTTTTCACAGTGGGATTGTTTTGACAAGCAAAAGGAACACAGCTCTAACACACTGTACTGTACTTGCAATTACATATTCTCTTTAGTACAATCACATCCTCTCTTTAGTGAATGGGGGCCAGGCTGCTGATACCTGGTGACCGGGGCCGGTTCTTGCGGCTGCAGGTTTTTTCCGTTCTGACCTGAATTCTGGGCCTATTTTATTTCTGTAACAGCACTACGATGTACCGCATTGTGTATGTCTTTCTTTAAAGTAATCAGTTGCTTGCTTTGAAGACATACATATCTATCGCTTGTTAGAAGGGTGTTTTTGTATTTTGTGTGGTGAGATGCTGTAACCTGCAAAAATACCGTATCGTCAAAATTTGCCAATCGACACGACACGTTTCTTGTTTTGTTTGTGTCTTTCTGAATGTTCAAGTATGCTGTATGCATAGTATCCAACTACAGTCCATCTCAAATGTTGGTTCAAACAGTGCATTACTTTAGCCTCGCATTTTGGTAAACAAAGAATTAACATGTAGTATCACACTTTCTCACCCTGTTTACAGTATCTTAATGATTTAGCCTGAGGGTTAGTTGTGGCTGCGGCAAATACCACCCTTATTCCGAGCCACTCAGAATTTTTGGTGAATACCCGGATCATAGTTTTCTCTTTCTTGATGTTCGTCCCCTATGGAACCAGCCAACTAGGTGTCCAACTCCTGAGAGAAATTGCTGTCATAGTATGTTCTACCTGATCATTGCTATTCCACCCCTGTATAATGTAGCCAACTGTTATGTGAAAATGAAAAATAAAGATAAAAAAAAAAAACCTGGTGTACAACTGCAGGGCACATGCTAAGACTTGCATTAGTGATTCTATGTTCCATGAATCAAAAACCTTCCTCCTAAACTTTCACCTCAAAGGAGTTTGTCAGGGATTTCAACCTTGAACCTTGTTCCCACAGGATAAGGTGAGCGAATTTTGGAAAACAAAAACCGGGAGATACCACAGCATAGAAGTTTTGCCACTACCGTGGGGCACAGGGTGACTCTGACTCTGTTGACAGCACTCACCAACATAGAAAACACAAAACAATGAGGCGCCAAAGGAAAATTAAATTCAAAATTGCTCTGCTATTAATCAATACTTACCTCTCTCTGTGTCTTGTCTGCCCCTCTGAAAATTTGAAGGGACAGATGTTCAACAAGCATTAAAAATGCAATAGGTCTCGCCTTTGATTAAGTTAAAGCCATTTCCTTTGCTATACAATTCCATTAGCAAAGCAAATGGCTTTAACTAATCAAGCGAGACTATTGCATTTTCAATGTTAGATGCTAGAGTGCTTCGGCCAGAGTTAAAACACTGCATTACAGTCGTGAATGAGCACGAACAGAGTGTTGTCACAGAGACCCACTGCATGACTACATTACGCAAACCACTCAAGCAAACTGTGGGCAGAACGGGGTTGGCAGACACAGGGATCCAAGAATGGACCTGCTCCTGAACGTAAGACAGCGATGCAGGCAGCGTAGGTTCATTTGATGGAAAACGCGGACTAATATGCGACATGTAAAGCGCCTCGACGCCCTCTTGTCTGCACTATATAACACTACTACATGTAAATAAATAAAAGGCGAGCATGTCCAGCAGGCGAAATGCTTCTTACTGCACAAAAGCACTGGATAAAAACACAAATAATCTATAAAGGTTCCATCAGAACTGCAACAAATGGGGCTGTAAAGCAGAATGTATCATGTGCTGTTAGCGGCTTCATACAACAGAGTGCTGCTAGCATAGCGCCTTGAGGCTATTTAGTGCACAGTGCACTTTTATGAGCTCATGTAGCGCGGCCATTGTGGTTTAAGCCACTGCCCTGTGGCCTCTCTGAATGCCTTTCCTCCGCCCCAAGGAGATGGAATGGGGCAATCAAAGGCTATAAAAGGGCTGGAAGTAAAAGCTTGAAAACAGAACACAGCAAAGCTGTGAAAAGCATTCCAGTCTGAGCACCGCAGCTCACCGTGACGGCGGCCGCCGAAGGCCTGATTTCATCAGAGCAGGATTATAGCAACGCGCGCCTGAGCCACGGGGCCTCAGCTCACGGAACTCGGCGGGCAGGAGGGGTCTCGACAAAGCAGGGAGCAGGGCTGGGGGGATGGGAGGGGTGGGGGGGGAGGCAGAGAAAACAGTACGACTGACTGCGCCCCAGCCCTACAAGCGTTACTCTGCTGACTCCATCAGTAAGTGCATAAGATAGCTCGTATGGATAACGTGCCTTCGCCAGATAGGTGCTCTGAGGTCTGCCTCGGCTCCAAGCGCCAAATAACAAATAGCCTGCATGGTCGCTCCTCTTTAACACGGAACTCGGGGGCAGGAGGGGTCTCGACAAAGCAGGGCTGGGGGGATGGGAGGGGTGGGGGAGGGGGAGGCAGAGAAAACAGTACGACTGACTGCGTCCCTGCCCTACAAGCGCTTCTCTGCTGACTCCATCTGTAAGTTCATAAGATAGCTCGTATGGATAACGTGCCTGCGCCAGAAAGGTGCTCTGAGGTCTGCCTCGGCTCCAAGCGCCAAATAACAAATAGCGTGCATGGTCGCTCCTCTTTAACACGGAACTCGGGGGCAGGAGGGGTCTCGACAAAGCAGGGAGCAGGGCTGGGGGATGGGAGGGGTGGGAGGCAGAGAAAATAGTACGACTGACTGCGCCCCAGCCCTACAAGCGCTACTCTGCTGACTCCATCTGTAAGTTCATAAGATAGCTCGTATGGATAACGTGCCTGCGCCAGAAAGGTGCTCTGAGGTCTGCCTCGGCTCCAAGCGCCAAATAACAAATAGCGTGCATGGTCGCTCCTCTTTAACACGGAACTCGGGGGCAGGAGGGGTCTCGACAAAGCAGGGAGCAGGGCTGGGGGGATGGGAGGCAGAGAAAACAGTACGACTGACTGCGCCCCTGCCCTACAAGCGCTACTCTGCTGACTCCATCTGTAAGTGCATAAGATAGCTCGTATGGATAACGTGCCTGCGCCAGAAAGGTGCTCTGAGGTCTGCCTCGGCTCCAAGCGCCAAATAACAAATAGCGTGCATGGTCGCTCCTCTTTAACAAAATAAAATATAGGAAAATGAAAGGGCATGTTTATTTTGACTCGGGCGTGGGCGAGGCTTCTCCAGTCATTGAAATAAATTGCAGTTAAAACTCGCAGGGCAGAGTGGTTGAACACGAGACAGAAGCTCATTCTTTGGCGCTTCGCCTCACACGCTGCAACCCAATCCCCGAGCAGAGAAGCACTCGCCATCTGTTTTCATTCAGCCGCTTGTTTATATTTGCATCCCGCTTTCACTGAAAGCGTGATGCAAAAATAAACATGGGGCTGAGTGAAAACAGATGGCTGGCCCCCATAAAGATAAGAAATTGCTTTGCGACAGCCGCAAAGCAGGCGAGCCAGTCCGGCTCGCAGGCGAAAGGGCGTCAACAAAAAAACCCTCATTTCCAATGGCAGGCCACCGTTTAGCATAAACGGTGACGCCAGCCAATGGAAATGAGGGGCGGGGCTTCAAGCCCTCTACTGAAACTCCTCATTCACAAAAAATCTCGCCGAGGCGAGCAGCGCTTTGCGCTGCAACGCCACGTGAGACCTAAAAACCATACCTTTCTCAACTAATCTGGCCGCCTCACCACAGGGATGTTCTGTAAAATTGCCTAGACAGAAAAACTGCAATGCTCCTCGTCATCATTCTTTTTTACAGTTGATTAAAAGTGCCATGAGACGTTCGTGTTGCAGTATGCAGCAGTCCACAGGGCCCTAAACTAAGTAAACACATTTCAGGTCATGTGATCAGATTGGGTAAACAAGCATTTGCAATGCAGTAGGTATCGCATTTACGCAACTTTTAGCTATTGGCATTGTGACAATGCGTTTTTTTAATGTTTTTAAAACCAAAACATAAATAAAATGCATTGTCATTTACAATGCCAATAGCTCAAACTCGCGTAGATGCGAGACCTATTGCATTGCAAATGCTTTTTTTTTCTATTTGTTTACTTTTTTTCACGTTGGCTGCACACGCACTTTACCTTTAGCCATGTTAAGCTAAAGCGCGGGTGCCGCGATTGTTGAAAAAGTAAAGAAATCGATTTTTCTATTTCTTTACTTTTGCAGTAATCGCAGCACCCACGCTTTACTTTAACATGGTTAAAGGTAAAGCGTGGGTGCCGCGATTGTAGCAAAAGTAAACAAATAGAAAAAAAGAGTGGGCCGCCATTTTTTTCTATTTGTGAAATCTTGTTTACAATGTTATAGGTTACAAACTCACAATTGCGACACCTATAGCATTGTAAATGCTTGTTTTTCTGGGTTTCTGGACTTAGAAAAGAAATTGGTCAGAAGGAGGAGTACGGACATGACCATTGGCACAATTTATCCCCTAAATGCTCTCTGATAATTACGTTTGTTTTCAGGCCAGTATTGTCGCTCCAGAGAAAGTATTTTTTTAAACGTATTTTTTTGTTACCAACTTAACTTTTACAGCTGCAGTCCTAAAGTAAACCGTGCATTAAACGTGTCTGGCTTTCCTTCTCTCAGTTGTAAGATGGATTGTAGGGCTAAAGGTTATTAGAAGTACAATGAGTATTAATTCAGTATTTGAAGTGCTTGTGCGTTTCCGTGTGTGGTGTACATACATGTGGAGCCTCAATCAACAAAGAGCAGCAGTACATCGACACCTGTAGACGTAGTGCTTCGAAATTAACAAATTTCTATGAATCGTCGGGCTCTGGCATTTCCACGAAGATGTTCAACTTCTTGTTTGGCTTGTGGGATTAGACACAGTTTAGGGAGGGCGGTAGTCAAGTTTGCTCAAGGTTGAGGTGCGATTACTTTTTAAGAGCGCAAAGACATCACCGACGAGAAACCACTTGCGAAACGGACGTTTTACTAGTTCTCGCCCAAATACGTGTTCACACTGGTTCCACTTGGCGATGGCTGCCAAAGTAAAGTTTGGCTGCACAGCATGGGTTATCGAGCCTTGGCTTGCAGCAGTACAATAGTACCAGTTTGTTTACTCTTCTGGGATTGCCATGGCGATTTACCACTGCATTTACATGACAACTAAGAGGCAGAAGCTAAACTGGACATTCCGGTGGTTTTGTCTGGTCACAATCGGGAGCGCTCATTAGTGTTGCCATGCGCATGCTTTGCCTGTGTAGCATTCTACTTCATGGCCAGTTTGGGACATGGTGACACCACTGCCGCACAAACCCCCTCCGCACCTTCTGCAATTCAAACGTTAAACACGTTCGCTATGTAGTTAAGAGCTGCAACATCAGCCATTATATATTTTTCATCTGTAGCTCAGCCCCACCTTTCTGGCAGTTTAGCCCAGGAAATGTCAGTGGCACGCTGCAGTACATATTCTGTACTCCTCATATCTCTGCCTCAGAGGAGAGAGGGCGGTGAACTTGTTCCACCTTCAGAGTCTCCACGTCTTTATCTATTTTGAAACCATCCTCTGGTGGGCAGGAAAAGCGTCCACCATGTTAGATATGGGACTGATTAGGACGTCAGACCATTCAGTCCTGCGTGCACCGTTAGGTGACTTGAACTCGATAGAAAACCCAAAATTCCATATAATTTCATTCTTTAGCTCCCAGCAAATATCAAACATCGTACACGGAAGACGAGCTATGACACCTATGGCCTTTTGTGAAAAGAGGAAAGATTTGGCTTTGCAACCCTTTTACTCTATGCACAGTAGAAGGACCATACATACATAGTGATTATGTCCAGAGTCATTTTGTTGGCCATTGAGAAGCTTGGAACTGAGTGGTTACCACATTGCCCTATCCCAGTTTGCAAATGTAGAAAAGACACCTGTCTATATGAGGGAATCACATTCAAGATACTGAATTAGTTCAGGCTTCATGCTCACCTGAACCCCCACCCCACCAACCACCACCACTTCCCCGCTCCCACCTTTCCCATTTCATACCTCCTCCTCAACACCTGCTCCCTCACCAAACATGCCCCTGGTATCTGGAACCTGCTGCATTTGCAATGTCAATAGCTGAAACTCGCATAAATGCGAGACCTATTGCATTGCAAATGCTTGTTGGTTCAGCTGCTGTGTTGAAAGTTTCAGGGTGATCCGTCAAGCTGGGCTGAGAAAAATGGTGAGGTCCCAAAAAGTGTTTTCCCCATGTGTCTATGGGGATTTGTCATTTTCTGAACACGACTACAGCCTGAACCACTGAACGGAATTACACCAAATTTGGCAGAAAGCTAGCTCTTGGTCCAGAAAGCGTGCTTTTTGTGATTTGGTGCAAATCTGTTCAGTAGGTTCAGAGATATTTAAGTTTAAAAAATGTATATCTGGGAGCACAACAGCTTACTGAAACCCTACTGAAATTTGATTGGCTGCCAACACTTCAACCAGGAAGTGTTGGCAGCCATCCTGGGAAGTGGTTGAAGAGAGTCCCACAAAAAGTGTAAAAAAATAAATAAAAGGGGGCAGGGTAGAAACACCACGACCCCTAGACCTCTTGGTACTATTGTACTGCTGCAAGCCAAGGCTCGATAACCCATGCTGTGCAGCCAAACTTTACTTTGGCAGCCATCGCCAAGTGGAACCAGTGTGAACACGTATTTGGGCGAGAACTAGTAAAACGTCCGTTTCGCAAGTGGTTTCTCGTCGGTGGTGTCTTTGCGCTCTTAAAAAGTAATCGCACCTCAACCTTGAGCATCCCTGTGGTGAGGCGGCCAGATTCGTTGAGAAAGGTATGGTTTTTAGGTCTCGCGTGGCGTTGCAGCGCAAAGCGCTGCTCGCCTCGGCGAGATTTTTTGTGAATGAGGAGTTTCAGTAGAGGGCTTGAAGCCCCGCCCCTCATTTCCATTGGCTGGCGTCACCGTTTATGCTAAACGGTGGCCTGCCATTGGAAATGAGGGGTTTTTTGTTGACGCCCTTTCGCCTGCGAGCCGGACTGGCTCGCCTGCTTTGCGGCTGTCGCAAAGCAATTTCTTATCTTTATGGGGGCCAGCCATCTGTTTTCACTCAGCCCCATGTTTATTTTTGCATCACGCTTTCAGTGAAAGCGGGATGCAAATATAAACAAGCGGCTGAATGAAAACAGATGGCGAGTGCTTATCTGCTCGGGGATTGGGTTGCAGCGTGTGAGGCGAAGCGCCAAAGAATGAGCTTCTGTCTCGTGTTCAACCACTCTGCCCTGCGAGTTTTAACTGCAATTTATTTCAATGACTGGAGAAGCCTCGCCCACGCCCGAGTCAAAATAAACATGCCCTTTCACTTTCCTATATTTTATTTTGTTAAAGAGGAGCGACCATGCACGCTATTTGTTATTTGGCGCTTGGAGCCGAGGCAGACCTCAGAGCACCTTTCTGGCGCAGGCACGTTATCCATACGAGCTATCTTATGCACTTACAGATGGAGTCAGCAGAGTAGCGCTTGCCCAGTGGGGCAGAAAATAATTAAAAAAAACAACGCGCTGGCTCCCGTGCTTTGTTATTAATTGGCCCCTGGGTAGGCCAGGTCCCAGGGGCATTGTTTTAATAAGGGGGCACATGGACCTCCCTCCTAGGGCCTAATATTCCGCCAGGACCACCGCCTCCCTGGGGCTTTTTTAACAAAGATTACCTCTCCCGGGGACCGCAACCTCCCTGGGGCTTCAGTAAAATAATATGGGAGAGCCCACATGGACCCCCCACAGACCCGGGCCCACCACCTCCCCGGGGCTTCATGTTATAATAATGTGGGTGGGCTTGCACGGACCCCCCGGGGTCCACCACCTCCCTGGGGCTTTAATGTAAAAAAAATGCGGGGGCCCACTACTAGTTGGGGGATGAAGTCCCCATGGCTCTTGAGGGTCCTTGGGGCCAACTACCCCTCTCTTTACCTCCAGTAAGTCCCACACAGCGGGATTGCTAAGACATCTTCGAAGGCCACACCCCTTTCTCCACCACTCTGCAGACGCATCTACTGGCACACTTCTGGTTGGGGGATGATGTCCTCTTTACTCCAGAGGGACCTTGGGGGCCAAGAAGCCCTCCTGTAAGTCCTATACAACGGGATTCCTGAGAGCTGGTTGGAGGCCCTGCCCCCTTTCTCCATCACTCTGCAAACGCAACTACTACTTAAAAACCATAGAAATTCACTTAAAAAAAACATAGGTTACAGGGACGTTATAGTTAGGAAATAGAATTTAAAAAACCTTAGAAATTAATTGAAAAAACCAAAGGTTACAGGCACATTATAGTTAGGAAATGGAATGAAAAAAATATATAAAGTCACTGAAAACACCAAATGTTCCAGGGATGTTTTAGTTATGCTCAGGTTTCACTTTCGTACAAAACTAGTGAAATTCAGCCATTGTAGATACTGAGCTAACTATAACTCCCGTCCCCGCAGTGCACTGCTTATGACCTCACATATTACACCACTCATGACATGGTCAGTGACATCACTGATGACATCTCAAATGACATCACTGATATCATCCATAGAATCTCTGATGCACCCACTCATACCACCATATAACCTTTCATACACCCACTCCAACTTCCACACTACCATCCTCAAACCCATTCACACACCCATACCAGTACTTACACAGCCACTCACTGATTCATAGATCAACACACATTTCCACTCCGTCACCCATACAGCCACTCATACACCCACTCACTCACTCACAAATACAGCCATTGACATATCCACTCATACAGCTGTACAGCCACTCACACACTGAGTCAGTCGCCCATAGACCTGCTCACTCACCCATACAGTTACAAACACACTTGCGTACTCACTCACCTATACAGTCACTGACACAAGCACACACTCACCCTTACAGACACTCTCACATAACCCATCACTCACCCATACAGTCGCTCACATACCCCATCACTCACCTATACTGCCTTTTAAATACCCAGTTACTCACCCATATACCACTGACACATGCACTCACTGTCACAGCCATACACACACTCACTCACCCATACAGCCCCTCACACATGCACTCACTAACCCATACAGCCACTGACTCACCCACTCACTCACACATCCATCCATACAGGCAGTCACACCCCCCTCACCCACCCACACAGACACTGAGACCCATAGAGATACTCAGACAACTAATCACTCACCCATACAGAAACTCATCTACCCACTCACACAGCCACTTAGACACCAACTGACAGACATTCACACAGCCAGTCACTCACCCAGGCATTCACTGACACACCTAATCACTCACTTATACAGTCAGTCACGCCCCCACTGAATCATCCAAACAGGCACTCATACACCCACTGATTCACCAATACACCTTGGTATATATATTTAACACACACAAACTTTTAAAAAACTCAGTCACTGGATGATGTCACCAGTGATGTCATTTGAGATGTCATGAGTGATGTCACGGACCATGTCATGAGTGATGTAATATGTGAGGTCATAAGCAGTGCATTGCGGGGGCATGAGTTATTGTTGGCTCACTAACTATAACGGCTGAATTTCACTGGTTTTGTACGAGTGAAACCTGAGCCTAACTATAAAGTCCCTGTAACCCTTGGTTTTTTCAGTGAATATATTTAACTTTAGAATTTCTAAATTTTGTGTAGTAAATTTTGTAGGAAGCTGGCTCTGTATATACTATACCAAAATGAGGTATAGTGTGAACAGAGTCCAGTGGAACCCAAAAGGTAGGCATAGGTAAAAGTAGATAGAACCTTACTCTCTATTTGTGGTAGTGTGGGCTAGCAAGAAGGCTTTACCAGAAGGTAGTGTTAAGCATTTGTAGTACATACTCAGGCGGCAAATGATGTCACACACTCAAAGACTGAACTCAGACCAATTTGTTTGTATAAAAAATATTATTTAGTTATTTTATTTCTAGAACCAAGCCAAGCCTGGTACAGGTAAGTGAAATAATACTTTGCAAAATTTTATGCAGTGATTTACAGTTGAATGCAGGTTCAAATGCAGTTGGTTGAATTACAGGTAAGTCAGCAGTTCGAAATTACTTTTCAATTACTTTACAGATTAGGGGCATGTTACTTTTTAGATTAATTTTTAAGTTACTTTTGTTATTCAGTGTAATATGCCTAGATATCACACTGTGACATCTCCTAGACAAAAGGTAAGTAATTCACTTTTAGTACATTTGCAGTTTTTCAAGTTCTCATACAAACCAACTCCACACTTAGAAATTTTTCAAGAAAAACAGTCAATGCAATCCTATGGGAGGAAATTGAGTTATCGATTTACAGGTAAGTAGTTATCTGTTGGAGTTAGTACTCTGAGGTAGAACCAGGGTTCCTCCAGGGTCGAGGATGCCCTCTCAGAACACCCTCAGTGGCACTAGGGCGGCCGGGTGCAGAGTGCTGAGGCACAATGTTACCCAACAGGGGATAGGGGACCTCCGGTTGGTGGCTGCTCATGAGCAGGCCACAAGGTTGTGGGAGTAAAACTCCTGATGTTAGGCTCAGGGCAAAGGGGGAACCGAGTTAGAACACAAGGTGCACCTGCAGTGGCATAGGGGCGGCTGGGTGCAGGGTGCTGTTTTGACATCGGGTGCCCTGTTGATTTCAATGGGGATTCTCCGGTTTCAACAAACACTGCAGGCTCGGGGACGAAAATCATCTGGAGGTGACCACCGGTTGGAGAGGTAAGTTGGGGTGCCTGGGGATGCTGGGACACCATCAGTTGGGCCACCCAAGGCCGTGGGACATCAGGTGCAGGGTTGTCTTTAGGCGTCAGGTTTTCTTAAGGCGTCAGGTTTTCTTACCAGCTCCGGTTGCAGTCAGGGGGTTCCTCCAGAACGGGGCTGCGGGTGTCAATTGGAGATTCGAGGCAGGTCGGAGATCACCAGATCTCAGGTCAGGATCACCGGGGAGACCTCCTCGTGGTGTTGGGCCACTCGGGCCGTGGGCATCGGGTGCAGAGTGGCGCAGACTCGCGAATTTGGCCGGAGCCAGAGTCTGTAGGTGTGCAAATCCGGTGCTCACGGGACACAAAGTCTTGGTTTTGGAAGGCAGGGCAGGTCCTTCGGGTTCTTGAGGGCTGTTGGCTGCAGGACACACCGGGATTTTGTGGGAGCAGGTTCGAGGTGGGGACAGGCCGGTAGGGCTGGGGCCAAGTCAGTGGCCGTCCTCCTCTTATTAGTTCAGCACGGCTTTTTCGGTCCTTCTTCTTCTCTTCTTCTGGTTGGTTCTTGTATGAGGAGGCAAGGTTCAGTGTTGCCCCTAAATACTAAATTTAGGGGCGGTACAGGTCAGGAACAATGGGTCCCTTCCTTGGGGTAGGTACACCCCCTATTATTTACAAGAATGGAACCAACATTGATCCCGTCAAGCTGCACAGCCAAACCTCGTTTTGAATCCAATGAATTAAATTCATCTGTATTCTTTAGTTTTACTCCTTTTTTCACCATTCTTTTTCATCCACTTTTAAACTTGTACTTTCAATTCATTATATTCAACCTTTGTGTTTCATCGCTGTTCAAAAAAGCGCAGGAGTAGTCAATGGGTTCCACATGCCATACTTTATTCCAACAGCCCAATGCAGTGGGAGGGGGCATATGCCTCTCTCTGGTTGGCTGGGTCCCCCCATCTGCAAGATGGCGGGGTCTGAGAGTTGTGCTTCACCTTGCCTCGCCCACCAGAGGGGTGGAGTTGGCAAAGGTGGGCACACCTCCCTTCCTCACTTGGTTTTCCTTCCAATTCTCCCACCCAAAGTGGGGGTCAGAACCGGTGGGGGCCAGTTGCTGGAAGCAGCAATTGACTGAGGTAGCTCACAAAGGCGGCAAGCCTTTGTAACTTCCCGTTTGTGGACACTGCCCATCCTGGGGGAGGAAGCAAACACAAGGAGATGATGGACGGAGCGCTGAAACATTTCAAACACTCACCCCCAGTCACAGATCTGGGTTGAATCCATCATCGTTCTTTAGCTCACTTCACCACCCCAGTTCAGACCAGCCATATGCAAATCAGCCTTGACCCTGTTCCTTATGGTAACAGTCCAGCCCGAACTGCCAAGCCAGGTCTTCCCTGGACCGGAAACAAGCATCCTGGGACTGGTTTGGGGGTAACACCCCTCATCAGCCAGGCAAGCTTGAATTCAGTGGCAAAGTGAGCAAGTGACCCACATCTGGGCATACCCTGCCAACTTAGGGCGAACAAAGTAAAACACAAGGAGATGATGGACGGAGCGCTAAAACTTTTCAGACACTCACCCTCAGTCACAGATCTGGGTTGAATTCATCATCGTTCTTTAGCTCACTTAGCCACTCCAGTTCAGACCCAGCCATATGGAAATCAGCCTTGACCCTGTTCCTTATGGGAACAGCCCAGCCTGAACTGCCAAGCCAGGTCTTCGCTAGACCGGAAACAAGCATCCTGGGCATGGTTTCGGGGTAACACCCCTCATCAGCCAGGCTAGCTTGAATTCAGTGGCAAAGTGAGCAAGAGACCCACGTCTGTGCATACCCTGCCAACTTAGGGTGAACAAAGCAAACACAAGGAGATGATGGACGGAGCGCTGAAACTTTTCAGACACTCACCCCCAGTCACAGATCTGGGTTTAATTCATCATCGTTCTTCAGCTCACTTCACCACCCCAATTCAGACCCAGCCATATGCAAATCAGTCTTGACCCTGTTCCTTATGTGTCACTGGATTCAAGCTAGCCTGGCTGATGAGGGGTGATGCCCCGAAACTGGTACCAGGATGCTTGTTCCGGTCCAGGGGGGGACCTGGCTTGGCAGTTCGGGCTGGACTGTTCCCCTGAGGCACAGGGTCAAGACTGATTTGCTTATGGCTGGGTCTAAACTGGGGTGGCATGGTGAGCAAAAGAATGATGTATTTAACCCAGATCTATTGACTGGGGGTGAATGTTTGATTTGCTCTGCATTATATCCATCATGTGTGTATCTTTTGCTTTCTCAGCCTAAGTGCGCCGGGTATGCCCAGACGTGGGTCCCGGGCTCAGTCACTGAATTCAAGCCAGCATGGCTGATGAGGGGTGATGCCTCAAAACTGGTACCAGGATGCTTGTTTCCGGTCCAGGGGGGACCTGGCTTGGCAGTTCGGCTGGACTGTTCCCATGAGGCACAGGGTCAAGACTGATTTGCTTTTGGCTGGGTCTAAACTGGGGTGGCATGGTGAGCAAAAGAACAATGTATTTAACCCAGATCTATTGACTGGGGATGAGTGTTTGATTTGCTCTGCATTCTGTCCATCATCTGTGTGTCTTTTGCTTTCTCACCCTAAGTGCGCCGGGTATGCCCAGACGTGGGTCCCGGGCCCACTGTGTCACTGGATTCAAGCTAGCCTGGCTGATGAGGGGTGATGGCTGAAACCGGTACCAGGATGCTTGTTTCCGGTCCAGGGGAGACCTGGCTTGGCAGTTCGAGTTGGACTGTTCCCATGAGGCACAGGGTCAAGACTGATTTGCTTATGGCTCAGTCTAAAGTGGGGTGGCATGGGGAGCAACAGAACAATGGATTTAACCCAGATCTATTGACTGGGGGTGAATGTTTGATTTGCTCTGAATTCCGTCCATCATCTGTGTGTCTTTTGCATCCTGGGGGAGGAGGCTTGGCACCTCTCCCCGGGATGTGCATTGTTCCAGACTCCCGAGAGCAGCAGGCTCTCGACCCAGGGGTCCAGAAACATGTCTGGTGGTGGCAGCTGGTGAGCAGCCACTCAGCCAGGACACTAGAGTTAGGTTGTTCTTCAGGGGGCATCTCTAAGATGCCCTCTGAGTGCATTTTGCATTAAATCTCAAACTTACATCAGTGTGGTTTTAATGTGCTGAGAAGTTTGATACCAAACTTCCCAGTTTTCAGTAAAGACTTATTGTGCTGCGGAGTTCGTAATGACAAACTCCCAGTACCATATACTCTTAATGGCATTACTGCACTTTCAATGTCCAAGAATTTTCATAGACACTGTAGGGGTACAGGGCTTATGCACCTGTGCCCTCACAACTTGCGTAGTGCACCCAGCTAGAGGGGTGGCTGACCTATGCCAGGGCAGTGGGTTGTAGGTATGGCACACAAGGATGTGTGCCATGTCAACTCTTCACTTTGTTCTGCACCAAAACACGCAGCATGCAAGGGCAGTGTGTGTGTGTGTGTGTGTAAAGGTACAGGGCCTCTAAGGGTGGCACAATAAGTGCTGCAGCCCTTAGAGGCCCTCCCTGGCCACAGTGCCCTTAGTACCTTTGATACCATTTACAAGGGACTGACGTGTCGCCAAAAAGTGCCAATTGGGTTTTGTTTTAATGCAGTTTAGGGAAAGAACATAGGCCCTGGGTACCTGGTTGGCAGGAACCCAGGGCACACTCAGCCAGAGTACATCAACAGTTTGGCAAAAAGTAAGGGCAACCATGCAAAAAGAGGGCACTTTCTTACAAGTTTTGCTTGTATATTAAAAATAAATAAAGGTATAGTAATTTAAAGGTGATGCGTACATTATAAATTTAAGGTATACGTATAACTTTACCATTTCTAATGTTTGTGTACTTTAAGTTTGGTTCGTATAGAAATAATAAAAAATTTCTAACTATAACAAAGGTTTAACTTTTGGTTTTTCAGTGAACTTTATTGTTTTTTTGATAAAAATATGTTTCAAATCTTAGAGTCCAGTGTCGTACAGTGGAGTGTTAAGTGGAGTATCGTACAGTACAATGGAGGGAGTATCAGAGTGTAGTGTCGTGGAGGAGCATAGCCTACAGTGGACTAAAGTGTCATACAGTGCAATGGCATGTTGTATAGTGCAGTGCACTAGAGTGGACAGGTGCAGCGTAGAGTCGAGTAAACTGTTACAATTTGGAGTGACGTCTTGTATGGTACAGTGGAGTGTGGTGGTGTATGATGTTGGAAAGTGTCGTGAAGCGAGTGTAGGTGCATAGAGTAACGTAGAGGGTTCAACAGTGTAGTGGTGTAGAGTGGAGTACAGTGTGGTACAGGGGCACAAAGTGTAGTAGAGTCTTGTAGAGTGTGGTAGAGTGTAGCAGTATAGAATGAAGTGTTGTAGAGTGCCATAGAGTTGGATAAAGTGTCATGCAGTGGAGTAGAGTGGCGTGAAGTGCACTGACGTAACATACAGTGAAGTAAAGTGTTGTGGGGGATGTGTGGTACAGTGGAGTGAACTGGCACGCTGTAGAATGTCAGTGTCGTAGAGTGGAGTAGCGCCGAGTGCCTGAGTGGATTACAGTGTTGTACAGTGGAGTGGCGTAGAGTTGAGTGAAGAGTAGAGTGCGGTACAGTATGGTGGAGTGGTATAAACTGTCGTAGAGTTGAGTGGCATAGAGTAGCTTACAGTGGAGTGGCAAAGAGTTTAATATTGGATTAGAGTGGAAAAGTGTCTCATAGAGTACAGTATAGTGAAGTGGGGTGGAGCAGTGTAGAGGGAGTTGCGTAAAGTGTAGTAGAGTGTCGTACAACGGTAAAGAGTAAAGTACAGTGCTGTACACTTGCATTGACAGGAGTGCATTGTACAGTGGAGTGCTAAAGAGTGGAGTATAGTGTGGTAGAGTGGAGGGCGTAGACTGAGCAGAGTACAGTGTTGAGCAGATTCCAGTGGAGTGGCTGGAGTTAGAGTGGAATGGCCTAAACTGGAATAGTGTAGAGGGGAGAGACGTAGAGTGGAGTGGCATAGAGTGAAATAGCGTAGAGTGGAGTTGCATACAGTGGAGTGGGGTAGAGAACAGTGTCATACAGTGAAGTGGTATACAGTGGAGTAGCATACACTGAAATAGCGTAGACTGGAATAGCGTATGGCGGAGTGGCATACAGTGGAATAGTGGATAGTGGAGTGGGGTACAGTGGAACAGCATACAGTGGAGTGTTGTAGAATGGCGTACACTGGAATAGCATACAAGAGAGTGGCATAGAGTTGAGTGATGTAAAGTGGAGTGGCATAGAGTGGAGTGAGATACAGTGTAGTTGCACACAGTGGAATAGCAGAGTGGGATGCCATACAGTTGAATAGTGTATTCTGGAGTGGGGTAGAGTGGCGGCGTGGATTGATGTGCAGTGTACTGGTTTACAGTGGAATAGTGTAGGGTGGATTGGTGAACAATCTAATAGGATATTGTGGAGTGGCGTAGAGTGGCTCAAGGTGCAGTGGTTTAGAATGGAGTACCATAGAGTGGAATGGTGTACAGTGTTGTGGCATACAGAGGAGTGGCGTAGAGTGGAGTGGCGAAGAGTGGAGCAGGGTTGAGTGTAGTGATGTGGAGTGGAGTGGAATGTAGTGTCATAGATTGGAGTGCTGTAGAGCGAAGTGGTATAGAGTGGAGTAGCATACAGTGGAGTGGTGTAGAGTGGAATAGCTTTGAGTGTAGTAGCATAGAGTGGAGTGGCGTACATTGGATTGGCATAGAGTGAAGTGGTGTATAGTGTAATAGCGTACAGTTGAGTGGTGTACACTGGAGTTTCGTGGAGTGGCAGAGTGCAATGGTGTAAAGTGTGGTGTAATACAGTGGAGTGGCGTAACCTGGAGTGTCGTAGAATGGAGTGGCATAGAGTATAATAGCGCACAGTAGTGTGGAGTGACATAGTGTGGAGTGGAGTGCAGTCCTTGAAACAGACATAGCGTAAAAGTGGGTGAACGAATATAGATGTAATGTGGCAGAAATATACATTATAAGGTGTAAATGGTCATTTTTGGTAGTAGGTGTAAATAGTGTAAGTGATATAAAAGTTATAAGTCTTGAAACACTTGTAGATTGTGCTGCAGTTTACCGCAGTAGATGCCGATGAGTAGGCAGTATCTCATTGGCTAACGGCTGGTTTTACAAAACTTAAAAAGCAGCCATGTACTTTTCAGCACACTTTCGCTGTGTTCTGAGCGAGGGTCTTGGATATAGGTAAGTAGTAGGTTTTATTGTTGTTCCCTACTTATTACCACTTTAATAACATGCTAATAGAGAGACAAATTTATTTACATTTTTCTATATATTTTTCTGCACTTTATGGGGAACCGTGCATTTTTAAAAACAATTTTGTAGTGCAGTAATTTGTAGGTATTACAGCGGAACTCTGTAGAGCTTTTTGTAAATAATTAAATATGTAAAAAATGAAAAATACATTGTAGTACATTATATTTGTAAAATATAGTGCAGTACAGTCTATTTTTATTTTTTTAATTGCGTACCGCAGCACTTCTCTGTACATTTATTTTTAAATGTATAGAAACTTATAAATACATTTCCCTACCTATTAACACTTTAAGTGGTAATAGGTAGGGAAAAAATATGAAACCTAATACTAACCTATAAAGCCATAATCTAGAGCACAGCCAAAGTGTATTTAAAACAACATGGCTGGCTTTAACTTTGTAAAGGCAGTCATTAGCCAATCACATAATGCCTTGTCATCGCTATGTACCATGGTACTTTCGCAAAATACCCCAAAAGTTTGTGAAACTACTGCAACAACAGATATCACTAAGTTAAGGTGCCTTATAACTTTTAAAAAACGTACCTGTAGTACCCACAAGGGTCACCTGCCCACCATGATGTATAATCCTGCCAAATTTCATGGAAATCCGTTCCGCATTTTTCGCACTACGTCCAATACAAAAGTCTATGAAAAATGCATTGGTGGGAAAATGTGTTTTGGGGCGCCCCTTTTATATTTGCACTCCCTTAACCAATCGCCACAAAGCTTCCTATCCTCCGCCAGTGTAGAAAAAGCTATAGGTCTGGAATGTTTTTGGGAGATTCGTCACATGTGGACAAAGTTATTAGCATGCAAAAATATGAGTATTTCTATACATGGACCATCTCCGGTGGACAATGACACTCCTCTATTACCAGGGCTTTTCTATCTACATCCGAGGTCTCACCTCCCTCCAACACAGAGACTGACCTTTATCGGGCAGTGCTCAACACATCTTTCATGATGATTTTTCCTCCTTCTCTGAAGATTACAGATATTTGCATGATGATTCCAATATGTCTACCTCAAGCTCAGATCGCATTCCTGAAGGCCTTGCGTATGCTAGGCCTCCCTGCCTTGTGTGTGCTAGGCCTTTTGGGTCCTCTTTTTGCCTCACACCAGATGGCAGATGTGTGCTCCCGCCAGTGGGGTCTGAAGAGGCTGTGACTACAACACCAAGAAAGGCTCTCAGCTCAGGTGTACATATTCTCTGAATTGGGATTTCCATTCATGGAGCTCTACACCTCAGCCTGGACCAGGAAGTGTTCTTAATTGCGATGGATACTTCTAAATGCAGATTCTTGACCTTTCGAATATCCTCAGGTGCCAGACTGGGTCTGGAGAATTTTTCAGAAAAGCTAATGTACCCTGATATTTTGTGCCATATGGCTCTGCGGTGACACCACATGGCCCTGGAAGTGATTAAGCGAAGCCCCATTTCAACATCACCCCTGCATGCTGACATCAGTTTCTTTTCTTTCTGTGTCCTACGAAGCAGATGCCAAGTTCCACCCCCAACTTTATCAGTCTTCCGTTGACTCTAAACATTTCTTCTACAGTATGCTAGGGAAGATATCTTTCCTGAATATGACAGAATTCAATCCATGCCAAGACTGCAGAAAGCAGATGCATGTCACACACCCACAAGATGTGTCTCTGGTGCTTGGACTCTGGTTACTACTGGAAATCATGTGATAAATGTGCCCTTATGATCATGAGTGGAATCTCCATCCCAAGTTGGCAGAGACATCTTTGATCAGTGGCAGTGTGCCCTGGATACATCTTTTTACCACTGTCGAACGGCAAGTGTCAATTCTACTGTGTGATGGTGTTGTTATTACTCAACCTTCGAGGGCACACCAGGTAGATCCCCCCCCACCCCCTCCACCCCCTCAAGCCCCAAGAAGAAATGTACCTATCATACCTTCTTCAGAGCAAATGAGAACTGGCCAGTGTCCCTCACTCCTCTTTCTAGCAAGTTATGCTCTTTTAGATAGGGAGTGTTAGGTGGCACACAACCCACTGGGAGGAAATTTCATCTACATTTGATCTTATAAAAAAACGGAGCCCGCCCCAGGTATTTGAAAACTGTAAACACGCACAATAATTGATGTTTTACGATGTAAAGCTATTTATTATACATTATTGGTTTACAAGTCATCCGTATCAGAATGATGGTGGTAATTGTGAAAATCTCAGCAGTCAGTAAAATGGTCAAAGCCATTGTTAAGAAAGCTCCTACCCTATTTCATTGCACATCCCTGAGCTATTAGTCGAATCTACCTATTTTTCATAACTCTATTAGTTTACTTTACCTAGTTGGCATACATAGCTGCCAAGGTTTCAGGTTGCTTATGTGTGACAATTTCATAATTTCAGTGTAATTATGAGTGACATTTAACGAATATGAGTGACACTTTCTCGCGAGCAAAATCAAGCAATGAAGACGATCAAAACATATAACTATTACAAATTACTTCCATTTGAGCGAGAAGAAACTCTGAGAAGAACTTAAAAATGCTGCAAATCACCAGAAATGGAATGGCACTAGGATGTGAGAAAGGCCCCAGCGTGGAGCCTGAGCCAGCCTCACTGAGGCTGAACTCAACTTTGTGTAGACTTCGGACAGTGAGTGCATTGCAGAGCTCAGCTCAGGCACCGTAACACCTGATGCCTGGTACTTGACAGGGCTGGTTTTACTCAGACCTTGCAATTCTAAAATTAATCTGCAAGAGAATGGTAGTCGGTGGAATCAAAGTTACCAGGAGTATCCTTAGTCTTCCTAAAGATCTTTCCGCTCTTTGAGGATTTTGAATCACTCTGCAGTAAGTGTGGCAAAGAGTGTGGCTGCGTGAGACTGAGAAGCTGAATGAAGCCACCGATGAATTTTATTCAAACCATCTAGCAGTGACCATGTTACTGGTGCAAGTGTCCGAAGAATAGCTGTGAGTGTAAATAGGTGGGCAGGGGTGATTGTTAGTGCCAGAGCAGATGCCAGTGCTACTGTGAGAGAGATTAAGGATGCCAGACCAAGTGTGAGTGCATGTGCGAGTTAAAGTGCAAGTACAGGTGCTGGTACAAGTGACAGTAAAGGTGAGCTTACTGGTAAAGTTCCAGTTGTGTGAGTGAGGGGCAAATGAGAATACTTTGCAACTTCCCTTGCAGGTGCCAGGAAGGTTACTGATGCATGTGGCAGTGAGGTGTGAATGAGGCTGCTGGCCTAAGTATACTAGTGGTTTTATGAGTGCAGGAGCCAGCGAGTTAAATACACTTATATCCCCATGCACTCACTAACTTGTATATAAGCATCCATTCTCTCATCTACTTGCTCACTCAGGGCCAAGTCCAACACTGCTCATGCATAGTTATCACTGTGCATTCGCCCGTTTCATGATCCATGCATTCTTCTGTTCATCCACTAATCTATCCAAGTAGCACTTATTTATATTCATTCACTTATCTATGCACTCAGCCACTGATTTGTTGATTAATAAGGCAGACTTCGGGCCTTTGCTAGTGCGTGCATTATTTTAATTGTCATTTTGTAAATCATCTCTATCCCCCTTCTTGAGGCTTGTTTTGAAGTGCTTATTGTTCAGTCGAAGATCTGTTGCTCCATCTAGCACGTTCTGTTTTGGAAGGGCGAGCAAGCAAAATATGCAGCACTCCTCACATTAATTATGCACCAAACTGTTTACTGGCTTGGAGGGCACCTAAAGGAGAGCAGTGACAGATTGAAGAAATCTACCAGGGCTCCTGCTTGCGATATGAAGCTGGGGAACAGGAGCGGCTTCTTTGTTATCAGTCCAGCAAAGCAGCTCAAACATTTAAATGAGATGCCGTGGGAGTATTAGTGAGCGCACATTACAGGTGCCTTACCTCATCACAAAGTAGCGCTGCAACACCACCTTCTGGTCGAGTTTGGCTATCTATAAAATTGCTCAAGACGTAAATGGACCAACCAACACTGCGCAGCAGGATATTAACCAGAGGCCAAACAAATAAAGGTGCCACCCTCGGGCCAAACTAACACGGGGAGCTCCGACCCACGAAACATGTACTGTTAAAAGACCTTAAGGGAGTAGGGACGCTCACTCAGAGAGGCGCTCGGCTTGCTTGACGTGTGTGATACATAGCTGCCAAGGTTTCAGATTGCTCATGTGTGACATTTTCATAAATTCAGTGGAATTATGAGTGACATTCAACGACTATGAGTGACACTTTTTCAGGAGCAAAATTAAGCAATGAAGACGAGGGAAACATATAAATATCAGAAATTACACCCATTTGAGCAACGAGAAACTCTCAGAAGATCTTAAAAGTGCTCCAAAGCACCAGAAATGGAGGCCGCAGAGCAGAGCCTGAGCCAGCCTCACTGACGCTGAACTCTGCTTTGTGCAGACTGCAGACAGTGACTGCAATGCAGAGCTCGGCTCAGGCACTGTAACACCTGACGAGTGGTACTGGACAGGGCTGGTTTTACGCAGACCTTGCAATTCTGAAATTAGATTCCAAGACAATTGTAGTCGGTGGAATCAAAGATTCCCCCATGCTTTTGCTTCGTCTCATGCTCTGCTCCCAACTGAAAGTCACACACGCACACACGCACACACGCACACATGCCTCAATTCTCCTTTATACATTCACTCTGGTGACGAGCAAAAGTAATTCTTTTATTCTGATTGCAATTTATACTCCACCAGTATAAACGTTCACCATCCATTACCAGGGTCTCCCTAGAGAGGTTTCTGCTCTTTGAGGATCAGGAATCACCGTTCTTCATTACTCGGCAGCGAGCGCGGCAAGTGTGAGTGCATGTGAGAGTTAAAGTGCAAGTACAGGTGCTAGTACAAGTGACAGTGAAGGTGTGAGGAAGGTGAGAGTGAGCTTACTGGTGCAAGTTCCAGTTGCATGAGTGAGGTGCAAATGAAATTACATTTCAACTTCCATGGCGGGTGCGAGGAAGGTTCCATGTGCATGTGGCAGTGAGGTCCTGGTGTAAGTATACCGGTGGGTGCAGGTGCGAGTGAGTTTACTGATGAGCTGTGCCAGAGGAAATGGGAACGACGATGCGAGTACAGGCATGCTTGCATGTGCCAGAGCAGAACTGACCTCTGATGTAATTGCTTTAGCAGTGCTACGTGTTTAATGTTGGGACACTACATCCTACCTCTGAAGTTAAGCCGGAAGGCGTGAAGAACAGCTCAGTCAATACCCCTGTTTATATTTGTGGGAGTTAAGAAACCTTATAGAAATTTGACACACAATAAGAATGCTCTGGGAAAATGTTTAACAAAATAAATTGCAATTTACTGGAACTGCAGTAGCGCAACTATTCTTAATCATACTGGACAGAACCACAAGCTAACATGTACAATACCATGATTGACAGGGTGATGAATTTACTTGGAAACTAGCGCTTAGGGAATGTAGCTCATCATTTTATCATACAATCACAATTGTTTCCTTGTATTCCTACACTTTGTCAGCAGCAATCTGGTTTTAACATTCAACTGCTTTGCATAACTTTCTGTGACATACCTTTCGCTGTATAATCACTGAAGCATTGCCTTTTCATTTAAGGCGTGGCATGGATATTGACTTGGCAGGAACACGGAGGCTTGGGAGTCTAGTGACTAACATTAGTAGAAAGAGGGATGTACTCGTACTGTCTCTGCGACTGATTCCGCTGTACTTTATCTGAGCACATACTGGCTGGGGAAGGCCTTGTCACGGTGAGCTGCAGAAATCCTCCCTTCAGCCACTAACTCCATCCGGTTATGGCAGACTCACTCATGTCATCACAAAGTAGGTGCTACAGACTATGGCAGGCTGGTGGTTGGATGGGTGAATTAAAATCACCATAAGACTCGCAAAGCAGCTCTGAGTAATCTTTATACCCTGGCTTGCGTGCGCACACACACACACTTGCGCTTTACTGGGGGCAGTCACAGCGCCCCTCCCCCATGCACTGAGGATGTCTGGGCCCTCAGGCAGTGCAGCAGTGGAAAGCTGAGAGTCTGGTGGCCCGGCCTAGTTGTTTGCTAATGCTATAAATCCTGCAGCAGTGCGTGCGCTCGGCTCCATGCTGTGTGTCAGTGTGTGACAACAAGAAGTTACAACGCACACTACAAGTCAGTGCTGAGTGGCAGCAGGCTGCCTGGCCAAGTACTTACTAAACTTAAGTGCTTTCAATGAGGTGGAGGAGCCCAATGAAAAACCTGAGGTGTCACGAGACAGAGCAGCCCTCCCCTGCGGCCTGGATTACTGTCTTCTGAAATCAGATCATCATCAACATCATCTTATCTTGCAAATAAACCTCAGAAGGATGACTAGACAGAGCAGCCCTGCCTGCAACTGTGTCTGACAACAAGTAAGACTACAACTTCACAACACATGACTACACTTCTGTCAGTGGCGGCTGCCTGGCCATTTATTACTTACTTCTATCTCTCTGTCTCACAGTCACACTGCCGGCGGTCCGGCGGCCTCGGCGGTGAGCCGCACAGGGTCTCCAGACGCTCCCGCAATCATCTGGAGGATCACGATGCCTGATGCGCGGGTC
Source organism: Calotriton arnoldi (assembly GCA_963921515.1). Lineage (NCBI taxonomy): Eukaryota > Metazoa > Chordata > Amphibia > Caudata > Salamandridae > Calotriton > Calotriton arnoldi. The sequence continues at coordinate 1,200,297 of CAWUFW010005247.1, read as the reverse complement.
CATTGCTGAGACTGTAGTGACAGTCACAGTGAGGGTCGCGGCCGGGCGGTATTAATATTTAATTTTATGCGCAGGCTGAGAGGCAGCAGGCACTCAACTCACTTGTCTGTCTCTCTCGAGTCCCCCGCCTCTTATAACGACCAGGGACCTCCCTTCCTGTGCAGGCAGCCGGACGTGATGAGGTCACATCCGATTAATAATCCCCCCCCACGGTGCCACAGCAGCCAGTAGCAACCTCTGCTGAGCTGAGTGAGGGCAGGCCCCGCGCCCGGGTCCAGTCTTCGACAGTGAGTGAGTCAGTGTGTGTCTTCAGTGATTGACAGCCGCGCGGTGGGACTGGGAATTAAAGCCAGGGCAGTCGCAGATTGTAACATTGTAGCACCTCACTGACTCTCAGAGGCTGAGCCAGAGAGACAGATTAACTGTTTAACTATCTGAGCCAGCTCTGCTGGCAAGTGAGTCTGCAGTGCAGCGCCGGGGAGCAGAGCCTGCACACAAGTCAGCACGAGTTTCTGAGTAGCATTAAAAATGCGTGACATTGCATTTCAGTGCGGTGATGCGGAACACCGCACTGAAATGCGTGAGTGTCACACCTGATGCGTGATACTTGGCAGGACTGGTGATAATGATGCTCTGAGGGATCATTGCCCGGGCCTGCTGCGGTTCCTACAGTTTGTTCACGGAGATCCTGTCGGAAGTCAGGGAGTCGGAGAAAAAACAGTGAGTGACACCTCACTTACTTTGTTTCAGCTGTGAACTCCACTGACAGTATGGGCCAGCTGACAACTGCACTGGCACAGTCCCAGGCAGCGCTGCGACCGCAGTCCAGATCATCGGACACTCCGCACTGGCTGCACAGGACTGCAGGGCGGCTGCTGAGGCAGCCACGCACCACCACCACTCTCCAGTCCTGGCAGAATCATTACGGCGGTCGGGACGTGGTTTGCGAGCTGCAGCAGCGGGCTCCAAGTGGGTAGGCTGCCACAGAACTGAAACTATACCGCGCATCCGCGCCTGACCACGGCGCCTACGGTGATTGGGCTAATTAAATCATGGGCCAGACTCGTGACCTGACGTCAGTGATTGACGCGGTGTCGGATAAAACATTGTAGACTGCGCACAAGCTAAGAGCTTTGGCAGTCAGTGGAGGTGCTAAATAGCAGTGCTCCTGCGAACAGCTATGGCGCTATAAATGCGTGACAATGTATTTCAGTGCGCTGATGCGGATCACCACACTGAAATGCGTTAGTCTAACGCCTAATGCGTGATACTTGGCAGGGCTGGGCATAAATGCTCCCAGCCTTACAGTTACTCAGTTGGTTTTGGTAACGACATTAGCCTAAGTTCTACCAAACCAAACAATGCTAGTTCCCCTGTATGTCTTGAAAAGCTGTTGACTCTGCAGTCTGACTTTGGCCATTGAAGCAGCCCTTGTGTGTGCCACCACATCCTTTTATACCTTTGGCTTCAGTGATGCTTTATGAAGAGGTTGCTGCTTCAGGACATTGACAATGCTCGTTTTGCAGGATCAGACGCCAGGCAAGCAAATGTAACTCTCTTCACCTCCTTCCTTCTAAGTCAGGTTTGTGCAAAGCATGGTGGCCTTGAGCTGTAATCACTACACATTGCACTACGGCTTTCAGAGAAACAAGAGTTCTCTGATTTGTTCTCACAACTTCTGTGAAAAAAGAATTTTAAATAAAATGAGTGTTGAACACACATTTGTTAGCATTAAAATTCAAACAGCTTTCTAGGGCCGTAAGCCTGTCACATGTACACTCTAAATGAGGGTACTCCTGTTTACATACTATCAGGCCTGGCTTGTATGGAGCTTTATGTATTACCAGGAAAGCTCCGCCACACGTGACACTGGAATTTCCTCCAGGAGAATCACTGTGATGGGATTCGTTCCCATTGCTACCTTGTCGGCCTCTGGTTCTGAGGAAAACCAGGACGGACCAGGCCAGAGTCATTTTAAATAGCATTGGAGTGGTCCAGAAGAATATCGTACCCAGGGCTCCTGAGCATCTGGCTGCCACTTTGGGAGGACATCTTGTCTCCACAACAGGGGAGGGCCCTGCACCAGAGTCTCTGCAGCCTATACCTCCATGCATGGATAATGAGCAGTGGCACTTACATCCATATTATCTGCAGACCGCAGAGGTTGATGCCATCTCTGAAGCCCAGTAAAATCAGATAATGTCCATCTATGCTGGGCACTACGAGAAATGTGTTGTCTGATGTGGTGCTCATCCTACTGATCCTCTGCAGGCCCAATGTTGGAGCGTATTATTGTTTGTTCTGGCATTGACCCAGCAGGGCCTTGAGTTATCTGTCTGCTCATTTGACCTTTTTGCGTTTACCTGCTGATCCCTCTCTATATAAATCGCCTTTATTTTAAAATCAAGGGTCTGACTCGCGTTTCTCCTGAAGCTGTTCATCTTGCCACTCCTTGTCCAACAGGGGAGCCATTTTGCCCACTTAGTCCTGCAAGACTTCCTAATCTGAGCCCAATCATCAGACCCTTCACCGTTGAGAGGTACTGCTGCATACATGCCACCATTTTGTAAGAGGAAAGTGTGAGATTTTAAAAAAATAATCAGGAGAAGGTATTTCTCCCATTAATTTCTATTGCGGCCTGCATCGGGTCTAACAGCATGTATGGTACTTCCAAGTGTGCTGCTGCAGGATCGGATATCTAAAATCGAAATATAATTTTTTTCCAAACCTGTCAGGAGCACAGAGAAATCGCTATGGCAGGCCGAGAAAGCGTGACAAAAATGTGCACTTGCTCGCAGGAGCAGGTTACTGGCAGTGCATAATCCGAGTCACACAAAACCAGTCCCTGCCATCTGAAGCTCACTGAGGTATCGTGTTTTTGCATGCAGGAATCAGGAGACGGAGACTAGCTTTGAAATCGGTAGTCTTCGGCCTGAATAGGGAGGGTTGGCATATATGCTGCTGTCTTATCTATTCTAAAGATGAGGAATCTGCAGCTAGAATTGTTCATCAGAAAAAGTTACTTACCTCTTACCTTCAGTAACACTCTTTATGGTGGATACTCTGTTTAACCGCAGATTTCTCACTGCCCTCTCACATTCCCATTCAGTGGAGTGGACCCCTGACCACTATAATTGTCCGAGTTAGATTGTGGCACACTGTTACCTACAATTTGTTTGAGGGCTCTGCGTCCAAAGGTGAAAGAAGAAAGCTTTTTGCATGCTCTGTGTCTAAGAGTGAAGGGAGAAAGCTTAAAAAACTGACATAAGCGTGCAGGGTGGTGCTTATGTGCAGTTCCACTCCATCACTACCGAGCCGATATGGAATCATTACAGCGCCACGAAGTACCACCTATCTGCGCACTGAAGCATTGTGGAAAAAATCTCCAGATCCAGTCTGGTACCTGGCGATATTCTAAAGGTGATGAAACTGCAATTAGATACAGTATCCACCAAAAAGAGCATCACCATCATCGGTAACTTATTCTTTTGTGCCATACACTTCATGCCAGATGGTTCAGTGGGGAGTATGTCTTCAGGTCCAGTTAGTCTCAGGGCCTGATCCGTGCTTCTACTCTAATCCTGCACCTGTCCAAAGTTCTGCAGGTTGTGTGGGAGGATAGCTTGCACATATTTCTGATCATTCAGGCTGGGTGAAGAAGATCTTGTACATGGCTGGTTGCCACTCCGCATTCTACCTCCTCTTCCCTTCTCAATCAATGCGGACCTGCTTTTGTAGCAGGATGGTCAGGTCCTCCACCCCAGTTTTCAGAGCCCGGGGTTGCATGCATGGAGATTGAGTTGTGCAACTAGAATCCTTTCGCCGTACTGATGAGGGTTGCAGATGTCATCTGGCACCAAATACAGCTATGTGGGCTGATGGAGCAGATTTGTACAATGATTTGTGTTAGACGGCATTACTACTTTTTCTTCTTGTATGGCCAACATAGAGGATTGCATTTACCCTCGCAAAGCAGGGTCTGCTGACCGCTACAATTAAAGGCTAGCTGGCATCTTTGTTTGCATTTGTCTTTTCCTAGCCAACCTTCCCTGTTTAGTTACTACTAGTAGCAAGTTTTCCAACCGGTTTGCTTTACTTGCTTACTCTCACTCCATTTATTCTTCTTCAGGGGATTTGAACATGGTTTTGACTTTCTTGATGGCATTTCCATTCGAATGAAACACAGTTGCTTAGTTCAGTTTCTTACCCTAAAAACAATGCTGTTGGTGGTGATTACTAATGGCCGCAGGATCTGTGAACTACAGGCTCTTTCAGTTTGTTGGACCTTTGCAATTTTCTACTCAGATAAGATGGTCCTTTGCACCTGTCCCTCCTTCTTACCCAAAGTAGTTTCTGCATTTCATATTGTCACGATTCGCTCCCTGCACTCTCGTGCCCACCACCAGAGGGGTGCATAGTGTGACTTTCCTGTGTTATAATAAGCTTCCAGATACTCCCCTGCATGCATATCCTGACTTCCATCCATTTTGTCACTATTTGGGAATTGACATCCATTCCCAATCCATGCCGGGTTTTGTGAAAGCCAGCCTGCTCATGCTTGAAGCCAGCCTGCTAATGTTTGACACTATGGTACCTAGAATTCCCTGCTCACTGCTTTGTCTCCACCCCTGCAGGCCAAGGATGGGTGGAGGAATTCAGCTCACCTGTGGCTGGCTGCTGCTAGCCTGCTCACACCTGATGCATGTGTTACTGTGAGCTCTTTTAAGCCCCAGCTCCCTTCAGGCCAAGGTTGGTCATTGTAGCTGTGTACTGGTGAGACCGACCCTTGTTTCCAGTGTTTCCTGAGCTTTTGATATCCTTGTTTCCAGTATTTCCTGAGCTTTTGATATCCTGGTTTCCAGTGTTTCCTGAGTTTTTGTTATTCCTTGTTCTTGAGCTGCAGCAGTTTCCCTTGTTCCTGAACTAGCACTGCCTGCAGTGCTACCTTTTTTTTTTTTGTCCTCATCTCACCGATAGGCTATCTGCAGATCTTAAAAGCCGTCGATTCTCCAACTGGGCGCCCTACGGCTAACTGCATTTGCTTAGGTCAGCCCGACCAGCCCCAGATAGTAAAGGCTTGGTGTAATCATAGGACCAGGAAGGAGACCAACACTTATTCAATTACTCTCACCTTGAATTAATCTCAAGTCTCGGCCCCAACTTAATAGAGGCTGCCAGATGTTTGTCGGGGTTTCCTGCTGTTCATCATGCTCCAAGCGTGCCATGGCAAATGAAGCTTTAAGCCAGTCTTCTCCTTTCGGGGGGATAGGGTCTTTCCACTTAATACATATCTCCCTCCGAGCCAGTAACACCAGATATAACAACAACCAACTGTGAGACTGTGATGAGTTCAGGTTAAATGGACCATTGCCCCCCAAAAAAACCAATGAGAGGTTGACCTCGATGTTGACTTTAAAAATACCAGATAGAGTATCTCCCACATCTTTCCAGTAGGTTCTTAGCTCGGGGCATTCAAAGAAGATATGGATGTCATCAGCGTTGGGTGTCCTGCACCTAGGGCATTTTGGGGGAGGCAGCGGAGCAAACTTGGCTATCCTGGCCGGCGTGTAGTATAATCGGATGATGACAAATAAATGGTTTTTCTTTAGGCTTGCTGGTTTGATAAATTTGTAGAGTAATTTCAAAGAGGGCTCAAACTGTTCTACAATGTTGGGCTCAAGGGGAGATTGATTCCAGACCGAAGATTGGGGTGGAATGTCCATATCTTCTGCATCAAGAAGCTTCGTGTACCAAATAGATATCTTTCTTTTTTGGCTGTACTGTTTGTAATAAGCACTCTATTTCCCAGTCCCCCCTTATTTCGCCTATTTCTGCATCATACCAAGATTTAAGTTGTAAGTACTTAAACTTGGAGAGACCGGGGCCTATCTTAACTCTTAATATCTCCCATGGAAGAATTCCTTCTGCATCCACCAAGTCAGACCACACAGCCACACCCGCTCTCTTAATTGGGGCCACCAAGCTATCTCTAAGGCAAAGTGGTGTCCCAGGGGAGTCCCATATAGGTGCAAAATCAGAAAAATATCCAATTCCCCATCTGCATCTCACTTTATACCACGTTTCCAGAGCGGCCTTAAGGACCTTAAGCCGCACTCGTTTAAAGTATCTCGGGGCCCCGAACTTATATAGGAAACCTTCTCCGCCACCCCCCCCCCCTCCGTCATAGCCATCTCGCCCAGCAGCCTACCCCACGATGTCTTATCTGGATTAGAAAGTAACATCCTAACACCCTTAAATTGAAATGCGACTAGGTACCATCTGATGTCAGGAAGGGCCAACCCACCTTTGGTGAGCCTCCTCCTCAGCTTCTTCCAAGACATCCTTGCACCTTTATCTCCCCAAATAAAGCTCCTGATTTTACTCTGAATCTTGCCAATGCTCTTACTAGGAAAGACCAAGGGAACTGCATTGAACAAATAAGTCAGCTTGGGGAGGATAACCATCTTCACCAGGTTGACCTTCCCATAGATTGTCAAGGGAAGATTCCTCCATCTGGCAAATAGGTGGTCAATTTCCTTTATGATTTTATTCAGGTTAATCTGGGGGATTTTGTCCAGATCTTTAACAATTTTAATACCCAGATACTTTAGCTCGTTACTGGAGGTGCCCCCCCATTGGTCAATATTCCAGCACATCACTTCCGTTTTGGAAGAATTGGCTAGGTAGCCTGAAATAAAGCCAAATTCCTCCGAAAGGGCTTCGATCCGTGGAATAGCCACCCCCGGGTTACTAGTATATATGATAATATCAGCATACAATGCTAGCTTGCAATGGTAGGTTTGGGATTTAAAAGGATAGATTGAATCATCTAATCTAATAGCTTGCGCCAGTGGCTCGATGTAGATGTTAAACAACAAGGGGGAAATGGGACACCCCTGTCTAGTTCCCCTCTGGATATCGAAACTAGGGGTCAGCGTGCCGTTCAACAGGATCTTTGCAGAGACTCCTTGATAGCATTTCCTCAAAGTTTGAATAAAAATAGGGCCGAAGCCCATTTCCTCGAGTACCTCCCAAAGATACACCCAGCACACCCTGTCGAATGCCTTGGCCGCGCCCAAGGCAACTACTGCCAAAGGATCTGATCTTACCACGGCCAAGTCGATGTTCCCGATCAACAATTGTCTGTTCCTGAATGTATCTCCCTGTTATGAAGCCCTTCTGATCGATACCAACCAGGCTAGGGACCAATTTGGCCAATCTCCCTGCTAGAATGCCCATGAAGATCTTATAGTCGGCATTCAGCAGGGAGATTGGACGATAAGAGTCGGCCTTTAATGGGTCCTTTCCTGGCTTTAGTATCAATACGATAGTTGCTTCCTTCCAGGATCTAGGGACCTCGCCCGTTGGACTATAAACTGAATTAAACAAAGTGCCCAATGCCGGGGTCAGTTCATCCGATAGAAGTTTATAAACTTCATTCGGAAGTGCATCCATTCCAGATGCTTTGTTATCTTTAGAATTCTTTATTTGATTTTTAATCTCATCCACGGTAATAGGGGCATCGAGAAGAGCACGGCTGGCTTCAGTTAGAGTAGACAGGGATTTACCCCGTAACCAAGATTGTATTTTATCTTGGGAGGGGGCCAGATTCTCTTTATAGAGATCCGCAAAAAAAGAGAGGAGACAGGTTTGCATATCCTCTACGTTACTTGATTTTTCCCCATTATTGTTTATTATCAATTCGTTGATATTATTTTTTTGAACGATCCGATCTGGCTTTCCACGCTAATAGAGCACCTGCCTTTTCCCCATATTCATAATTTTGCATGTTTTTAATAAGCCATTGTGCCCTACACTTCTGATCCAACTTACTCCTGAACTCCTGCCTAGCCCCCTCCAGTTCCCTCTGGGCTTGTGCCAGCCTACCTGAGCTCTCCTGACTGAGTCGATTCCTCTCAGTTTCTAGTTGCAAGATCCTTCCCTCGATAGCGTGTAACTCCTGGGCCTTAGCCCGATTTTTAGAGCAAATAAGACCATGCAGCGTGCCTCTTAGGTTAGCCTTGTAGGCGTCCCAGACAAAATCCATGGTCGTGGAGCCCATATTTAATAGAAAATATTCTAAAGAGGATGATTTAATAGCCTGAGTGATTTCAGGGTCCAATAACATTGTTCTATTCAGCGTCCATCTAGTTTGTAAGATGTTACTTTTCCTAAGATATGAAAATAATACAGGAGCATGATCCGAAAGGTGACTGGGTAATACAGATATCTCCTTCAAACTGTCCAAATCATCCCTGTTGACTAAGATATAGTCTATTCTTGATGAGTGGTGATATTTTTGCTATAGAATGTGAACCCCTGAAGTTCTCCCTCTTTGCCCTCCAAACATCGACCAGATCCATATCGTGCAACAGATTTTTCATGGCTCGACGAGATCTAGGGGCCCTATAGCATGACTCAAATTCGGCCTGTCTTTTAAAGGGTCCAAAAGGACATTAAAATCGCCTCCTATAAGCAATGGGGGAGTTGCCATCATCAATTTAGCTTGCAGCTTGCAGATGTAAGTAGGGTCATCGACATTGGGTCCGTAGTAGGAGGTGCAAGCTAGTTCTAAGCCACCGAGGTCCAACTGTGCCACTATCCATCTCCCTGTCTGATCAGTCTGGACAGATTTCATAACACATGAGGTCCCCTTCTTTACCAAAATTGCAACACCTCTACTATTAATTGTTTGTTGTGAGGAGCAATAACAATTTATCCAAGGAATTTTGGAGAAGATTGACCGGCATTCTGCAAAGATCAAGTGTGTCTCTTGTAAGAGAAAAACCTGAGCGGGAGAGAGTTCTAAATACTTAAATATCAACCTTTGCCTACGTGGGCATCTTAGTCCATTTACATTCCATGAAATAAAACTGACTTTACTATCCTTTATGAGATTACCTGCCATCGTCTTGTGAACCCCTGATGCCGGCTAAACGACATTTCTTAAAATACGAAAGAGAAGAGGAATATTTTTTTTCCCCACTGCTCCCCACCCAGTGCACCCTACCCTCCCCCCCTCCCCTGTGACCCTCTTCCCCCTGAGGAATCCTCCCTTCCAGTAGGCTAAGCCTATTCGGTCATCCCTCCCTCGAGTATCACTAAAAAACCGATACTTAAATTAAATCTGGGGACTTGATGCTAAGAGCACCCTTAACCTCAACTCCCTCCTTCACTACCCCTAACCTCAACTCCCTCCTTCACTACCCTCCTTTTCCTTTTGGATTTTAACAATAAGAGCATCCACCTCCTCAGTTGTACGAATCTGATGCATATGGTTATTTAACATTACCCATAATGTAGCGGGAAACCTCAGCTGAGCCTTTGCCCCTAGGCTATTTAATTCATCTAGCCTCTTCCCCAACTCCCACTGTCTTGTTGCGGTTATATGCGAGATGTCAGATCTAATAGAAAAAGAGAAGGGACTTTGACCAGTGGGTGTAGATGTTATCATGCCTTCCTTAAGCCCAGAAGATATGATCAACTCCTTAACAGAGTATGACAAGAAGTTAACCAATATCTTCCTAGGTTTTTGCCTGCCCGGGTTCCTCTTAAAGGGGACCCGGTGCACCCTTTGGATCTCAAGCGCGATGCTGGGCGAGTTTTTTTTAAACTGTGCCTTTTAATAAAGAGATCACAAATCCCTTTATGTCCGACCCCTCAAGGGCTTCCGGGATATTTAGGAACTTCAAGTTATTTTTCCTTGAATGGTTTTCCAATCGCTCGAGGTCGTCCTTTAGTTCCTTATTTTGGGCCGATAGCTTTGCCAAATCTGCTGAGGTCATGTGAATCGCTTCTTTAAGCTTAGGAATCTCTGACTCAATTGCGTCGGTCCTCAAAGTGACTTCTTCCAGTTTCTGAGCCAGCACCTCGCAGGATGATTGAATGGCAGCCTGGTTTGCTTCAGACACGGAGAACCTGCTAGCCAACTCAGCTTGATTCGTCTCCGATACTATGAACCTACTTGTCATCTCCTCCTTCATAGCAATGAGTATATCGACTAATGAATGGGTTATGGGGGCTGAGACAGCGCGTTCCTCGAGAACCGAGGTGCTTAAGCATTTGTGGACCTCTTGCTGAGCTTCCTGCTCCTCTTGTGTTTCCAGAGCAGAGAATCTATTGGAAAGACAATAGATTCAATTACAGGCTCCATAGGTAAAATTATGGATTCGGTTGCTGCCGCTGCAGGAGGTACTACAAGAACATCTGGACTCTTAGAGTTAGTCGAGAGTACCAGTATTTTCCGCCCCTTCAAGTTGCTCCGTGCAGTGGGGGACGCAGCTTCTGGAGCATCTTTTGTTTGGTCTAAGGGCTTGCTTATGCTACCAGCTAAGGGGTCCTGTAACCTATGTCTAACCCCCACTGGACTGGTCCGAATATCGTTCTTTGTAGTTTCACCTATAGGTAATGCAGTTGCCTTTGTGGTTAAAATAGCCGTGGACGTGGGCATGACTTTATAGTATGTTTTCAGAGACGGATTAATTTTCGCCTTTAAAGGTAATATTTTCTTACCCCTGCCTCTCCCTTTACCCTTGCTAGCCTCTCTCCCCTTAGCCACAGTCCCACTATCAATTATAACCCCTCCTTGCCTACGCTGTTTAAGAGATACTCTAACTTCAGAGATAGGGGGGGAAACCCGAGGGAGCAGAATTGGCTGTGTGATGACTGTGTTGGAGGAAAGATGAGCCGCTCTGGCACGCAGAGTGTACCTGCTGATTTTGGGTGGAGAGATGCCCACTTTCGTCACGTCGCTTGTCTCCATACGGTAGGGGAGCACCTCTCCCCTACCCGGTGGCCAAGAAATCACAAAAGCCCTCTTATGGCAAGGCGAGGGGGGGCTGTCAATGGAGCAGTCCCTCCCAGAAGATATTATTAACCCCCTCTTACCTTCGGTTAGACCGACCTTACTGGTGCCACCAAGAGAAATTGGACACTGGTATCCTACCTGGGGAGCACCCCGGTTGCCCAGAGTATCCCCTGCAGTCGTTCCTAGTCCAGAGGCTTGGGTAGACGCCGAAGCTGGTGCTGACTCTGCCTCCGATGAACCGGAGCGAAAAGCAGGCAGTATCCCGGCGTCTCCTCTCATGCGCGGCTTCTCCCCACCTCCAGGGCAGGTCTCCAGCCTCCACCCCGCAGCAGCGAAAATTCGGAGCCGCAGGTCCACCGCGTTCGGAAAAGGCAGATTTTTCTCGCATAGCCGCCATAGGTAAGGGCAGAAAAGGAGGTTTTTTTTTTACTGACAGAGAAAGGATCGGGGCTCCGGCATCAGTCCCCGATGGGAAACCCGAGGGAGCGTGACCGCGGCCGTCTAGCTAGCAGCCGCCATGTTCCTCCACCTAGCAGCACCCACCTCCTGCAGTGCTACCTTGACTCCTGAGCCTTAGCATTCCTTGTTCCTGACCTGCAGCAGTTTCCTTTGTTCCTGAACTAGCACTGCTTGCAGTGCTACCTTGACTCCTGAGCTTTTGGTCAATTCTTGTTCTTGCTCCAGCACAGCCTTCAGTGCTACTTTGTTTTCTTGACTCCTGATTCAGTACTATTCTTGTATACCCTTGTAGCCTCCCCTTCTGTATATCCTTTTCCAGTCCCTGCTTTTCTTCCTGTTTCCTTGGTTCCAGTTCCTAGTTTACTCTCTTTCTATTCCTGCTGTCTTTCTTCTATTACCTTGTATGTTTGTTACTTGCTTTCTGCAAATGTGTCCTGTGATTTCCTTCCTTTCCTGTTAAGCACTCCTCCTCGCTAGCTCCTTGTCTATTGTGCTTGTGTTTAGTTCTACCCCCTTGCTGTTACTGCCTTGCGTGTTCCTGGTTGATCGTCAGGATCCGTGGGCACAGCTGACTACCTAGGTGGTGTTTCTTGTTCACTGTGAGTATTGTCTTTGAGTTACATTTATAACATCACCATGGGTATCAGCTCCACAGACCCTGCCTTTGCATGCATATCCTATACGTGGGTATTTGCAGTCAGTATCTGTAACAGCAATTGTGGGTGAGGAACTTACTGAGCTTCAGTCTTACCGTGTGGAGCTCCCGAGTGCTTTACCCCCACATCCCCTTTATTGTTAATGTTGTTTTATATATAAGTGTATTGCACATCCGTCCTGGGTGCAGTGATTCTGAATGCTGAACCGCCTCATGAGTGCCTGTCCTTTCCGAGTCTTAGCCATCTTGTTCACTTGCACAGGCTTCCCATTTGGATCCACTTTTCTCCTCTGACTTCCTGTGTGATCTTGGGCAGTGCTGTACTCCTTTTTCTGCTTCATTTTCTACCCAGTCACCAGTCTTTGCCCAAGTCCCTGACTGTGTCCCGGACAGTCCCTGACGCATATGGGCCAGTCTATTACCCTTGAATATTTTTCACTCCTCCATATCCAACCAAGTAGGAAGGATTTCTGCAAAGGCTGGACCGCGCATGTCTGGTGTCGTGTGCAACAGGGCAGAATTGATGATCAGCTCTTTTGTGGCCTTGGCTGCAGCTGAAAAGAGCAAGGAAGTGGCTCAATGCACCATTTCACGTTGGGACATCATTTGTATCCAGCTGTGGTATGCCCTAGCCAAGAAAGACCATCCAAATCGCATTCATACTCATTCTACTTGCTGCCTCCAGGGCTCTTTCCAGCGGCATCCCAGCTGCTGACATCTGCTAGGTAGCTTTGTGTTTATGAACACTTTTGTAAAACAGTAGTCTAGCATCTCAGGCATGCAGTGACAGGTACCTTGCTCAAGCTCTGTTCCATTATTTCCTTGGTTAAGCGGCACTACTCTGTCCCACCTCATAGGAGGTATTGCTTTGGGTCTCATTCATAAGGTGAGGAATCTGCAGGAAGAATTATCCATCGGAAGAAAGTTACTTTACTTTAGTAATGATATTTCTGGTGGATACATAATCTTCCCACAGATTTCTCACTATGATGGGCTAGTGTTGTGGTTAATAAAATTCCAAGGTTTACAAATAATGTCAGGCAATCCATTTGTCACAGTTGTGGCTCTCTAGGTTTTTCTCTGCACGCCTTGATGGGGCGCAGAAAAAAATTACCTGGAACTGACATCAGTGCGTAGATGAGCGCCTAATATACTCCATTGACATCTGGAAGTGAAGTCAGGAATGGAGAGGCACTAGGGAGACGTTGCTGGAGAAAATGTTTCTGGATCACTCTGGAAACAGTACTCAGTTGGTGAGGAATCTGTGGGAAGATTGTCTGCCCGAAATATGTTACTGAAGGTAAGCAACTTTTTCTTCAGGGCCTTAAACTTACAAGTGGTAAAATTCTGTGAACTATTCCAGAATGCAGAAGAGTCAGTGCTGGAACACCAAGAAGTTTACTCACAGATCACTTAGGAGGAAAGACCAAGGAGAAAGGAAGAAGTTGACAGAAAGTGACGCAAGCAGAAGGCTGCTGGATGCAAAGTCTCACCAGCCTATGTACTAGGTGTGGGACTTGTGTCCCAAAAGGGCTATGCATTTCTGATGCACCATCAAGAGAGGAGCATAATTCTTGCCAGTGATAGCCTCCGATGTCACCCCTGGTGGTTCAGGAGAGTGCAGTCAAAAGGCATGAGTTATTATAGTCACCATGGAGTTACTCCTGATCTCAAGCAACACTTAATTCAAGTGATACAGGGTTGTTTATAATTAAATGTACAAATAGCATTAACACGATAAAAGAAAAATTAACTTGCAGTTGAAGTGAAGACATTATGTCGAGGGAAATGTGCTTATGCTAACATTATTCAATAAAGGCCTCTAATTCAAAATGGCAAACTCTGCTTGCAGTCATCGTGCAACATACAGTCATCTATTAATTTCTCCCTCACTCTGCACACAGACGATTCTTTTTTATTTCCAGAGTTTTATATAGCGCGAACGTGACCTGAAGATATCGGGTATCAGAGTGCTTTACACGAGCACCAGTTGCATTACATGAGAACACATTCTTTTTTGTTAGGCACGGGGAGATTAAGTGATTTTCCCAGAATCACAGGATGTTGCGCGTCCTTGTGGAGACGCGAACCCGGTTCCCCAGATTTGAGGTCCGTTAGGCCAACTCCTCTCCCCTACTTATATGAGTAACTTTGAAAACACTGCTTTGAGAATGATGTACAGGTACAGAATGATGTTCTTTTCTTTAGGACTCGGGGGCACACTGGTTTATCGACAGTAAATGTTCCAAAGGCCTCACATATTGGAGCCACAATATGATTCTTGTGAGAACTTGTTCTTGTATGCTTTGTAAATGTTGAGGTGCCTGAAGAGCACCAGGGATAGGAACTACCATAAGTAAATTTGTGGGATTATGCCAACAAATGTGATTTCAGAAACTGTATTGTTCTCCTTTAATCAGATTAGTCTAATTTGTGTGATGCTTGTATAATTGTATCTATGTATAGGTATCATTGTATTTTCTATATAAAAAAGCCTTTTCCTGAGGGTGTAGAACTCACTCGCCCTTGACTTTTAGGAGGCAACTCCACTTCGATCTGACCTCTTACTTTATACTTTAATTGATTTCTATAGAGCTGAACTGTATTTGGGTCTGCATATCCACTATTTGCATTTTATTCTCAGCATCATGCCACTGATTGATTGACTGACTCCTGACCATTTAATTTTGTAATGTATTTACATTTTTCCATCAATTATGATTTGATTACAATACTTGTCAGTCTTCATTGTAAAGACTAATGTGCTTTACACTAACTTCTGAAATGTTATTGAATATTGAATTTGATCGTTGACCAGGGCCAGTTAAAGAACCACAAAATGCCGAGGGATTAACACCGCCCCCGGTCCACCAGAAGTGCTTTAATTAGGCATATTAGGAGAAAAACAGCTAATACAAGTACCATAATTCTGCACAAGGGTATCTGATAGAGACTTCTAGCCACCGATTCCTTACCTTTGAATTTTCCAGGCGTTGGAATGGATCCGGAAGTTTTTTGTGAGCAGTACCCCTGCGTGCCTGTAGGTGGGGTTGATCGGTTCCGTGTGCGTGATCGGCATTGTCCGCATCGGACGTGACATCCACGGCATCTATATAGGCTCCAGCTAGGCGCTCTCACTTCAGTTCTTTTCTTTTCGCGCCAGCCAGCGCTGATCCGGAGAAGACCTACCCCTTAGTCATTTTTTTTACAGGATTTTTTTGACATTTTGTCAAGAGTTTTTAGGTTTTTCCTGCTAGTGTGATAGGATATGTCATCAGGAAGGCGGGTTTTATGCCCTGCGGAGCCTGTCATCAGCCGATGTCAGTGACGGGCCCGCACCTAGGCAGTCTGTGGTGTCTTGAGCGCGACCACAACATGAAGTTGTGCTCAGTTTGCCGGGCCATGAACCCAAAGGCTTTGAGGGAGCGTTCCCTGAAGCTCATGGCAGCCCGGCATGTGACTCAGTGAAAAGCAAGGTCCTGGTTGAGGGGAAGGTCCCAGGATCATTTATGGATCCCTAAGTTGTCATCATCCCGCTTTAAGTCCTCAGGACTTTCAGGTAAGAGGCACAAGAAGAAGATCAAGCAGTCGAAGCGGTCTTTGACTTCTCGGCCAACACGACGAGGGAGCATCAGCATCCGAGGCCTGGTTCCTCAGAACCTGCACCTGGACCGACTCCGTGTCTCCCCAACTTTCCGGGAGCCAGAGCGACCACCGCCCAACTCGAGTGTTATGAGGTCATGTGCCTCATACTTGGGCAGCCCTACCCCATTAACATGCCTTTGGGCCCGCAGGTTTAGAGGGGGCCCCATCTGGGTCCATGCCGGCAGCTCCGGCAGGCCCCCAGGGATCCATTCCTGGATCCGGACTGCAATTGTGACCCTACTCTGACATGGAGCCGGGCGGGTTTCGCCCGACTCCGATGCTGGCAGGACCTTTGCTTCAGTGGATTGGATACTTATCCAGATACTGGTATGCTTTCTCACCCTACCGTGGTACGGAGGAGGGAGCCTCATATGCATTGGTGGTGCGGAGGGTGGCTGAAGTTTCTGGCCTTCAGTTGCCCTTGGTGAGAGTCAAGACTAACATCTTGATGGAGGTGCTGCAACCGAGAGTCTCTTTATCCGAACCCTTACCCCCGTTCAATGATTCCCTCACTGATGTCCTGTTGAGGACCTGATCCAAACCCAACACAGGGTTTCCTTTGAATAGGGCGATTGCCCCCCCCGCCACCTCCCTGTGCCATGGGAACCAAACTTCCTCACCCAACACCCTACCTCGGGGAGCTTAGTGGTCCAAGCCTCAACTTCCCACGGTGCACTCCCTAACGCTTCCCAGACAGGTAATCTACAAGGCTGGACAATTTGGGAAACAAAATGTTTTCGTGTGCCCACCTAGCACTGCTGTCTATGAACGCTGCATGCACTTTGGGCTGTTACTCCCACACTCTGTGAGACACGGTTGCGCAAGTGCTGCTACAGGTCCTGGAGGAGACACAGGCAATCGTCTCCCAGGCTGTTGCAGACAGAGAGGCAGCAAAGTTTTCAATTCACTGTGGATTGGACACAACCGTCTCACTGAGTGGTTTCATGGACGGTGGCCCTGAGGCGCCACGCCTGGTTGAGGACGACTGGCTTTTTGGGGGATGTCCAAGGCTCCCTTATGGACAAGCCCTTCGATGGCACCTGTCTCTTTGGAGAAAAGGCAGATTTGGTGCTGGAGCGCATTAAGGACACGCAGGCTTCAGCCAAGTCTTTGGGTCTCTCGGCAGCCCCACGTCACCGCCAATCTGCCTTTTGCTCCTTTTGTGGCTACGAAAGGGGGCTTCCAACCGCAACAATTTCCTCCCAGCCACGGAGCCGCGCATGCTCCCCAGCCTCTGCGTGGACGAGGGCATGGTGCCCACAGACCTTGTGGGTCAGGTAGCCAGCGGTCTGGTCTGTTCACCACCTGCAAGCTGCAGCCTCCGAGCCCTCCTAATCTTCCCCTTTATGATTATGGGCATGCCAGTTAGGAGGCAGTATTTGCCATCGCCTGCCCCACTGGCAATCCATAACTTCGGACAGGTAGGTCTTACAGATTGTCCAAATGTACTAGTCCCTCCCCTTCGAGGTTACCCCTCCCACCATGCCACCATCTCACGACCGGCTGACCGAGGATAATTTGTCCTTGCTCCGCAAGGAAGTCATGGTTCTCTTGGCCAAGGGATCCATAGAGAGGGTTCCGGTGCCAGAAGTAGGTTGTAGTTGCTATTCCCGCTACTTTCTATTGCCCAACAAGGACAAAATCCTTTGTCCTATCCTATATCTACAAGCCCTCAACTTCTTCCTCAAAAACGAGAAATTCAAGATGCTCATGCTAGCTCAGGTCATGTCTACCCAGGAGACTGGATGGTAGCATTGGACTTGCAGTACACCTATTTCCACATTCCTGTCCTGCCTGCCCACCGGCGATACCTGCGGTTTATGGTAGACCACGAGCATTTTCAGTTCACCATGCTCCCCTTTGGCCTTACCAGCACCCCTCTTGTGTACACCAAGGTGATGGCAGTGGTTGCAGCTCATCTGTGGAGATCAGGGGTGCCAGTCGTCCCCTATCTCGGCGACTGCCTGTTGAAGGCGGACTCGCCCCAGGTTGTTGTTTTCCACCTCTAGACTACAGCAAACCGCCTGCACTTGCTGGGGTTCACTATCAACATGTCGAAGTCAACACCTGACTCCCTCTCAGACGCTCCTTTTTATTGGAGCTGTTCTGGACACAGAGCAGTTTCGGGCTTATCCTCCCGAGCGGTGAGTCCAGGATATTCAGGCTATGATACTGTTGTATCAGTATCTATCCTGGGTTTCAGTGAGACTGACTCTGAGGCTACTGGGCCTCATAGCCTCCTGCATCCTGTTTGTGACACATGCCCACTGGCATATGCAGGCTGTGCAGTGGGACCTGAAGTTCCAGTGGGCACAGAATCAGGGGAATCTCTCCGAGATGGTCCAGATCTTGGAGGAGACTGCAAAAGATCTGCAGTGGTGGCTAACGAACCGTGATTGGGATAGAGACAGACCCCTGTCCCTTCCCCAGCCAGATCTGACAGTAGTGACAGATGCGTCACTCCTGGGATGGGGCACCCATCTGGGAGAGGTGGAGATCAGAGTACTCTGGTCTCTGGCGGAATCTAGACTCCACATCAACCTTCTGGAGCTCCGTGCGATCCGTCTAGCATTGAAAGTCTTTCTACCCTCCATCAAGGGAAGGCTAGTACAGGTGTTCATGGACAACACCATCGCCATGTGGTACTGCAACAAACAGGGCGGTGTGGGGTCGTGGACCCTCTGTCAAGAGGCCCTGCGTCTTTGGAAATGGCTGGAACAGCAGGGCATATCCTGATGGTTCAAAACCTGCCGGGTTCCCTGAATGCCAGAGCGGACAAATTCAGCCGTCGATGCCTAGCGGATCAAGAATGGCATCTTCATCCGGAGGTGGCGCAAGGTCTCTTTCAACAGTGGGGAGAGCCTTGGTTAGATCTGTTCGCCTCCGTCGAGAACGCACAATGTCAGCAGTTTTGTGTGCTGGAGTTTCCAAGGCAGCTGTCGCTTGGAGACGCATTTCGTCTCAAGTGAAGCTCGGGCCTCCTGTACGTCTTTCTTTCCATATCACTCCTGCCCAGAGTTCTCAAGAAGAGCAGTAACGACTGGTTCCAAGACATCCTTGTGGCTCCAGAGTGGGCAAGGAGAGATTGGTATCTTGAGCTACTGAGCATTGCAATTGATCCTGTGATTAGGCTGTCCCTTCAGATCTTCTGTCACAGCAGCAGGGGAGGGTCCTCCACCTGAACCGGTCTACTCTCCGCCTTCTTGGGTGGCGATTGAGCAGCGACAGTTGACAGATTTCGACCTTCCTGCTGTAATTTTAGCAGTTAGGCGTCCCTCCACCAAGACGGTATATGCCGGCCATTGGAAGAAGTTTGTAGCATGGTGTGCAGAAACATTCATTGATCCCCTTTCTGCTCCCCTTTCGGAAGTCTTACTCTTTATTCTTTCCCTTGCCCATCAGGACTCTGCTCTGGGCACCCTTAAGGGATATCTTTCTGCCTTGTCTGCCTTCCTGCAGCTGTCTGACCCACCCTCCTTGTTTAAATCCCCTATTGTACATAGATTTTTGATAGGTCTCGTCCACCTCTTTTGCCATTCATTATGCCTCAAGTGGGACTTTAATTTGGTTCTCAGGTTTTTTATGTCTGCTCTTTTTTAGCCTCTCCACAACTGTCTCCTCCGGCTTCTCATACTAAAAACAGCCTTCCTGGAGCCAATTGCATCTGCTAGCAGAGTGAGTGAGCTACTGGCCTTATTATCTAAGCCGCCTTTTCACTCGGTGTTAGAAATGGGATCTCTAGTTGGCAAGGGCTTGTACCTTTGTCCAAGTAGGGACCCTTCTTCCTAGTCAGGGTAAGGGAGTTACACTCCTAAAATAACCCCTGCTCACCCCCTTGGTAGCTTGGCACGAGCAGACAGGCTTATTCTAGAGGCAGTGTGTAAAGCATTTGCACATAACCAACAGTAATACAGTGTAAGCACTACAAATGGACACCACACCAGTTTAGAAAAATAACCAATATTTTTATATACTCAAGACAAGACCAATTACGACAAAAATCCACAATACTATACTTTAAATATGAACGCTTGATAAGGTAACTTCTTCTTTGCAGGAATAACACAAAAGCAAAGTTCAGTGCGAGTCGGTAGCCCCGTCCGGGTCTACCGCGATGCTGAATTACACAGAGTCCAACAGTTCCAGCCGACCCCGTCGCTACGGGCCAGCAGAGTCGTGAACAGACTCGGTCACAGTACCTTTCTCGTTGTGGCTGGTACGGAGTGTACGAGCCGGTCGGCGTTCGTCGCGGTTGCGCTGCAAGACGGAGCGATGCAAGGTGCGGTGTCCCTCGATGCGGTGCAGGCAGCGGCTCGATGAGCGTCGTGCAGACGGAGTCGGTGAGTCCAAGGCGTGCAGTGCAGGGCGAGACGTTGTACGATGCGGTGCTGGCAGGTTGCGATGCAGGCGACCAAGCCGGAGTGCGGGAGCTGGCGTCGGACAGCGGTGCGAGTCGGAGCGGTGCGTCGCAGACGTGTGAGCGGTGCCCCAAATGCGATGCGGTCACGACTGTTGAGCCAGTTGCAGCGTCCGCGCCGGTCGGGTCCGGCTGGTTCAGTGAAGCGATGCGAACTGCGGTGCCCACAGGTCACGGTGCAAGCAGCGGCTCGGTGTTGGCGGCGTCGGACGTCGCCCACGGTGAGACCAGGGTTGCGATGCGAAGCGGGGCGATGCGGTCTGAGGTGCAAACAGGTCACCGGTCAGGGATGGATTCGGTTGACGGAGTCGGTTGCAGTTCCCTTCCTCTGTGGCAACTGAAACAGCGTTCCAGAAGCGGTACCCAGAGGCTTGTGAAGTCTTTGTAGTCCCTGAGACTTCTTAACAGGAGGCCAGCTCGGTTTCAGGCCCTTGGAGATACTCAGCACAAGTTTGTAGAAAGTTCAGTCCTTTCACTGCCCAAGGCAGAAGCAGCAGCTGCAGGCCAACCCAACAAAGCAACAACACAGCAAAGGGGCAGTACTCCTCCTGGCAGCTCTTCCAGCTCTTCGTCTTGGCAGGTTCCTTGATTCCAGCGAGATCTAAATTCATGCGGTCAGGGCCCCAATATTTATATCCCAAATTCCTTTGTTCTCTGAAGGCAGAGAGGCCTTTGCCTAGTCCAAACCAGTTCTGGAGCACTTTGTTGACAAGTCTCCGTCCCTTCTTTCAGAGAGTAGGCCAGGGACATCAGACGCACCACAGAAGGTGGAGCCAGCATTGTGGAGGGAAGGCACTGTCCTATTCAGGGCCCAGGTGCAACTCCTCCCACCCATCTACATGTAGATCTTGCTATTCAGCCAGCCCTGTGCTGACTCACCCTGTCTCCTGGCATCCCCCAGCCCCTGTCACTCACACTCCAGACAAGGAATACACAACCTCACAGAGGCAGGCTTGGATGGTTAGACAAGAAAATACCCACTTTCTAAAAGTGGTATTTTCAAACACAGAATGTTAAAACCAACTTCACTAAAAGATGCATTTTATCATTCTGAGTCCAGGCATACTAAACTCGAATTTCTACCATGTTCCCGGGGTCAGTTAGGATTATAAACTGTAATAATCAAAACTGCCCGTTCTGGCCTATGGGGAACCGGTAGCCTTGCAATAGTGAAAAACGAACTAGGCTGTAATTCACTATCAGGACATGCCACGCACATCAGGGCATGTCCTACCTTTCGCATACAACGCACCCTGCCCACAGGGGTACCTTGGGCCTACCTTAGGGGTGACTAACATGTAGAAAAGGGAAGGTTTAGGGACTTGCAAGTGTGCGCACTTGCCAAGTCGACATGGCAGCCCCAGGCTGCGCACAGGCTCTGCAATGGCAGGCCCGAGTTACACTTTACCGGCTGTTTGCGTGGGTGGCACAATCCAGTGCTGCAGCCCACCAACAGCATTTGATCTATAGGCCCTGGCACTCGCAGTGCACTTTACAAGGGACTGACACATAAACCAAATAGGCCAATCATGGATACGCCAATCCATAACACATTTTATACAGGAGCACTTGCACTTTCCCACTGGACAGCAGTGAGGAAAGTGCGCAGAATCATTACACCAGCAAAAACAGAGTCAAAACCGGGAGGTCAGAAAGCAAAAAGTCAGGGGAAACACGCCAAAAGATGCCAAGTCTAACATATGTCCCCTCCAGCTGAAAGTAGGGAGAACTACCCAACCCCATTGGAGTTCTCTTCACTAAGGCGGAAGAACCTGGACAGACCATCTGCGTTGGCGTGTTCTGTACCAGGACGTTGTTCCACCATAAAGTCCATTCCCTGTAGGGAGATGGACCACCTCAGCAGTTTTGGATCCTCACCCCTCATTTGCATCAACCATCTGAGGGGCCTGTGGTCTGTCTGAACCCGGAAGTGAGTCCCAAACAGGTATGGTCTCAACTTCTTCAGCGCCCAGACCACAGCAAAAGCTTCCCTTTCTATGGCACTCCACCTCTGTTCCCTGGGGAGTAGTCTCCTGCTAAGGAAGACTACAGGCTGATCCAGGCCCTCTTCGTTCAGTTGTGAGAGCACCGCTCCCACACCATGCTCTGAAGCGTCAGTCTGCACGACGAATTCCTTGGAGAAGTCAGGTGCCTTGAGCACGGACGCCGTGCACATGGCTGCCTTCAGGGCATCAAAAGCTTTCTGGCAGGACTCAGTCCAGATCACTTTCCTGGGCTGCTTCTTAGAAGTCAGCTCTGTTAAGGGGGCAACGATGGTGCCATAGCCCTTAACAAATCTCCTATAGTAGCCGGTGAGACCTAAGAAGGCTCTCCTCTGTCTGGGTCTTGGGGGGCTCCCAAGCCAGAATGGTGTCAATCTTGGGTTGTAGGGCGCCACCTGGCCGCTTCCTACCTGGTGTCCCAAGTACACCACAGAACCCTGCCCGATCTGGCACTTAGTGGCCTTGATCGTGAGGCCTGCACCTTGCAGAGCCCTCAACACTTTCTCAAGGTGCTGTAAATGTTCTTCCCAGCTGGAACTGAACACAGCAATGTCATCCAGGTAGGCGGCACTGAAATCCTCCAGCCCAGCCAACACCTGATTGACCAACCTCTGAAAGGTGGCAGGGGCATTCTTCAACCCAAAGGGCATCACCCGGAATTGGGAATGACCTTCTGGGGTTGAGAATGCTGATCTCTCCTTGGCCCCATCGGTTAAGGCAATCTGCCACTATCCAGACGTCAAATCAAACGTGCTGAGGAACCGGGCAGCTCCCAACCGATCAATGAGCTCATCAGCTCTGGGGATGGGGTGCGCGTCAGTCCTGGTGACGGCATTGAGCCCACGGTAGTCCACACAATACCGGAGTTCTGGAGTGGCACCGGGCGCAGCAGCCTTTGGGACCAAGACCACTGAGCTGGCCCAAGGGCTGTGGGAGGGCTCAATCACCCCTAACGCCAACATCTTAAAGACCTCCTCCTTGATGCTGGCTCTGACCCGGTCAGTCAACCTGTAAATCTTGTGCTTCACAGGAGGGCTGTCACCAGTGTCCACGTCATGGGTACACCAGTGAGTAACACCGGGGTCAGAGAGAACAGTGGGGCGAACTGTCCCAACAACTGGTGACAGTCCCCCTGCTGCTCCTGAGTCAGAGTAGGGGAGAGGATCACACCTTCTACTGACCCATCATGCTCCTTGGTAGACAGGAGGTCAGGGAGAGGCTCACTCTCCTCTTCCACCCCATCATCTGTCGCCAAGAGCATACTCACTTCGGACCTCTCGAAGTGGGGCTTGAGGCGGTTCACGTGAAGGACCCTCAAAGGGTTCCTTGGATCTTGCAAATCCACCAGGTAGGTGACGTCACTTTGCGCTCCACCACCTCATATGGCCCAGTCCACTTGTCCTGCAAGGCACAAGGTGCCACTGGGGCCATGACCCACACTTTTGCCCAGGTTGAAATTCGACCAGAGTGGCATTCTGGTCATACCATCTCTTCATTTCTTCCTGGCTTGCTTCTAGGTTCGCCTGAGCGAGTTTCCTGAAGCGGGCAGTTTGGTTTCTAAAGGCCAGCATGTAGCTAAACACATCCTGGGGAGTTTTCCTGGGAGCTGCCTCCCAGCCTTCCTTCACCAAACTCAGAGGTCCTCTGACAGGGTGGCCATACAGGAGCTCAAAGGGGCTGTACCCAAGAGACTTCTGAGGCACCTCCCTGTATGCAAAGAGTAGGCATGGCAAGAGGACGTCCCACTTACGCCTCATGGGTTCTGTTAGACCCTTGATCGTGCCTTTCAAGGTCTGGTTGAATCTCTCCACCAGACCGTTTCCTTAGTGGGTGGTAAGGAGTGGTGAACTTGTAGGTTACACCACACTCCTTCCACAGGGATGTCATATACTTGGATATGAAATTGGTCCCCCTATCAGAAACCACCTCTCTGGGGAATCCCACACGGGAAAAGATCCCCATTAACGCCCGGCCCACCACTGGCGCCGTCGTTGTCCTGAGAGGGATTGCCTCCGGGTACCGGGTGGCATGGTCCACCAAGACCAGGATGTACCTGTTGCCCATGGCTGTCTTGGGGTCCAGTGGCCCCACAATATCCATCCCTACCCTTTCAAAGGGTGTTCCAACAACAGGAAAAGGTTGGAGAGGAGCTTTGACCTTCCTCCCACTCTTACCACTTGCCTGGCAAGTTTGGCAAGACCTACAGTGTGCATCTGACTGCCTTCGCATTTGGGGCCAAAGAAGTGGGTGACAAGCCTGTCAAAGGTCTTGTCCTGCCCCAAATGTCCTGCCAAAGGCACGTCATGAGCCAGACCCAGTAGGAAGGTCCTGAAGCGCTGGGGTACCACCAGCACACGGGCTGACCCAGGCTCAGCAACCTTAGGCTCACTGTATAGGAGACCACTCTTCCAGTAGATCAGATGTGACCCGGACTGATTACCAGCTGCCTGGTCTGCAGCCTGCTGCCGCAGACCCTCCAGAGTAGGGCACTCGTTCTGCTCCTTGCAGAACTCCTCCCTGGTGGGACCCCCCTCTTTCTGCCAATGGGTCAGCTCAGAGATGTCTCCCAGTTTGGCTACCTGCTCCCCTGTAGGCACCGGGCGTCCCCCTCGAGGTCCGCCTCCTCCCGGTCCATGGGAACTTCGGGGGCCGGTTTCCCGCGCCCCTGCCCTTGCTCTTGGCAGGGACTTGGGCCACTGTTCCAGGCTCCAAGTCCTCTTGATCACCCTTTCTGGCTGCCATTGACCGAGTGGACACGCATGCCCACTCTGGCAACCCAAGCATCTCCAAGTGAGACCTGAGCTCAACATCCTTCCATAAGGACTGCTCCAGGTCGTTACCTAGCAGACAATCTACAGGCATGGTAGGGCTCACAACCACCCTCAAGGGACCTGAGACCCCCCATTCAAAGGGAACCTGCGCCACCATACACTGGCGCTCAGAGTTGTCTACAGCAACTACTTGGTGGAATGCCCCTGGGACTACCTGCTTCTCAGAGACCAGGTGACACCGGACTGAGGTCACACTGGCTCCAGTATCTCTGAGAGCCTCTACCCTGTTCCCATTGATGGTCACCCAGGTGCTATATTTCTTTGTGTTAGGGGGCACCTTGTTTCCTGGGACCATCTCACTGTCCCCTAGTGAGACAAGGGTCATTTCTGCGGGATCCCCACCCTCCTGTGGGCACCCCTCCGCCCCAAGCGCTACACTAGCCAACACTTTGGTCTGTCCACCGGTGGGTGGCTGTGTCCCCTTTGGGCACTTGGGGTCCCCCTTAAAGTGACCTACCTGGTCACATGCATAACACTTGCGGGGGCCGGTCTCAACAGGCTTCCCTGTAGAGACCCCTTTCTTCTTATCACCGGGGGCTGGGAACCTTTACCCTGGGTACTAGTTTGGGGCCCTTTAGAGAACTCCTGTGCTTTACCCTTGTCCCCCCACCTTTCTACTGGGGACCCTGCCCACCTTTGGCTGAGTCTCCCCAAACGCTTTCTTGTGGACCCTGGTACTCACCCAGCGGTCCGCTTCCATAGCAAGCTTCCTGGGGTCAGTTAGCTTACTATCCACTAGGTGCTGGCGCAGATCTGCAAAACATAGACTAGACAAGTGCTCCCATGCAATCAAGTTGTAGAGCCCCTGAAAATCTGTCACATTACTGCCCTTTACCCAGCCATCCAGAGACCTGCAGAACACATCCACACATTCCAACCAAGTGTTGGCATCAGACTTCTTACTGGACCTGAACTGATCCCTGTACTTTTCAGGAGTAAGACCATATTTAGTGAGAAGGGCATCCTTCATGTCAGCATAGGTGAGGTGATACCCCTTACCCAAAGCTATCAGAGCATCCCTTGCTTCTTCAGGGAAAAGTGGCCACAATCCTGCTCCCCAATTTTCCTCAGGGACCCCATTCATGTGTATGGCTGCCTCATAACCCTGAAACCACCTTTGTATGTCATCCCCCTTCTTGATCTCCTTGCCTACATTCTTGGGAATGTGCACAATCCTGTCTGCCTTTCTGGACGAATTGCTGCCACCATCTGAGCCTGACTTACTCCTAAGTTCTAGCTCCTTCAGTTCTCTCTCATGCTCTAAGAGCATCTTCTTCTCCTCCATGGCCAATCTCCTCTCCTCCCTCTTCTCCTCCCGCTCACCCTCCAGCCTGAGCTTCTGCAGCTCAAACTGTCTTGCCTCCCGCCTGTCCTCCAGCTCCTCTGGGGACAGACTGCTGCTGCCTGACCTGGCGGGTTCCCCCTCACCCAAAAGCACATCCACCCTGGAAATAGGCTCCTCCACCTCCTCACTGAGATTACCAGGCTGCCCACTGGCATGTCTGGCTGCTACCCAGGCCCTCAGCGCCTTCTGTAGCTCCTCCTTCCTTGTGGGGCCTTTAATTTGGACTTTCAGGTTTTTACAAATTGCTCGTAGCTCCTTTACGGCGTAGGTTTCCAACCTATCCTCCTCAAAGATAACTTCCAGAGATGCAACGGATGATGCAGCTGATTCAGGCATGACAAAAGTAGTGAGTTGAAAACTGGCAAGATCAAAAATAGGCCAAAAGAAAAAGAACCAGTATGTGGTACGTAATGGTCTGCGATATGGTAGTACTGCACACCAATCACTGTAAGTCAAGTGCAAACACAAGTCCTATCCTCACCGCTGACAACCAATGTTAGAAATGGGATCTCTAGTTGGCAAGGGCTTGCACCTTTGTCCAAGTAGGGACCCTTCTTCCTAGTCAGGGTAAGGGAGTTACACTCCTAAAATAACCCCTGCTCACCCCCTTGGTAGCTTGGCACGAGCAGTCAGGCTTATTCTAGAGGCAGTGTGTAAAGCATTTGCACATAACCAACAGTAATACAGTGTAAGCACTACAAACAGACACCACACCAGTTTAGAAAAATAACCAATATTTTTATATACTCAAGACAAGACCAATTACGACAAAAATCCACAATACTATACTTTAAATATGAACGCTTGATAAGGTAACTTCTTCTTTGCAGGAATAACACAAAAGCAAAGTTCGTACGAGTCGGTAGCCCCGTCCGGGTCTACCGCGATGCTGAATTACACAGAGTCCAACAGTTCCAGCCGACCGCGTCGCTACGGGCCAGCAGAGTCGTGAACAGACTCGGTCACAGTATCTTTCTTGTTGTGGCTGGTACGGAGTGTGCGAGCCGGTCGGCGTTCGTCGCGGTTGCGGTGCAAGACGGAGCGATGCAAGGTGCGGTGTCCCTCGATGCGGTGCAGGCAGCGGCTCGATGAGCGTCGTGCAGACGGAGTCGGTGAGTCCAAGGCGTGCGGTGCAGGGCGAGACGTTGTACGATGCGGTGCTGGCAGGTTGAGATGCAGGCGACCAAGCCGGAGTGCGGGAGCTGGCGTCGGACAGCGGTGTGAGTCGGAGCGGTGCGTCGCAGACGTGCGAGCGGTGCCCCAAATGCGATGCGGTCACGACTGTTGAGCCAGTTGCAGCGTCCGCATCGGTCGGGTCCGGCTGCTTCAGTGAAGCGATGCGATGCGAACTGCGGTGCCCACAGGTCACGGTGCAAGCAGCGGCTCGGTGTTGGCGGCGTCGGACGTCGCCCACGGTGAGACCAGGGTTGCGATGCGAAGCGGGGCGATGCGGTCTGCGGTGCAAACAGGTCACCGGTCAGGGATGGATTCGGTTGACGGAGTCGGTTGCAGTTCCCTTCCTCTGTGGCAACTGAAACAGCGTTCCAGAAGCGGTACCCAGAGGCTTGTGAAGTCTTTGTAGTCCCTGAGACTTCTTAACAGGAGGCCAGCTCGGTTTCAGGCCCTTGGAGATACTCAGCACAAGTTTGTAGAAAGTTCAGTCCTTTCACTGCCCAAGGCAGAAGCAGCAGCTGCAGGCCAACCCAACAAAGCAACAACACAGCAAAGGGGCAGTACTCCTCCTGGCAGCTCTTCCAGCTCTTCGTCTTGGCAGGTTCCTTGATTCCAGCGAGATCTAAATTCATGGGGTCAGGGCCCCAATATTTATATCCCAAATTCCTTTGTTCTCTAAAGGCAGAGAGGCCTTTGCCTAGTCCAAACCAGTTCTGGAGCACTTTGTTGACAAGTCTCCGTCCCTTCTTTCAGAGAGTAGGCCAGGGACATCAGACGCACCACAGGAGGTGGAGCCAGCATTGTGGAGGGAAGGCACTGTCCTATTCAGGGCCCAGGTGCAACTCCTCCCACCCATCTACATGTAGATCTTGCTATTCAGCCCTGTGCTGACTCACCCCGTCTCCTGGCATCCCCCAGCCCCTGTCACTCACACTCCAGACAAGGAATACACAACCTCGCAGAGGCATGCTTGGATGGTTAGACAAGAAAATACCCACTTTCTAAAAGTGGTATTTTCAAACACAGAATGTTAAAACCAACTTCACTAAAAGATGCATTTTATCATTCTGAGTCCAGGCATACTAAACTCGAATTTCTACCATGTTCCCGGGGTCAGTTAGGATTATAAACTGTAATAATCAAAACTGCCTGTTCTGGCCTATGGGGAACCGGTAGCCTTGCAATAGTGAAAAACGAACTAGGCTGTAATTCACTATCAGGACATGCCACGCACACCAGGGCATGTCCTACCTTTCGCATACAACGCACCCTGCCCACAGGGGTACCTTGGGCCTACCTTAGGGGTGACTAACATGTAGAAAAGGGAAGGTTTAGGGACTTGAAAGTGTGCGCACTTGCCAAGTCGACATGGCAGCCCCAGGCTGCGCACAGGCTCTGCAATGGCAGGCCCGAGTTACACTTTACCGGCTGTTTGCGTGGGTGGCACAATCCAGTGCTGCAGCCCACCAGCAGCATTTTATCTATAGGCCCTGGCACTCGCAGTGCACTTTACAAGGGACTGACACATAAACCAAATAGGCCAATCATGGAAACGCCAATCCATAACACATTTTATACAGGAGCTCTTGCACTTTCCCACTGGACAGCAGTGAGGAAAGTGCGCAGAATCATTACACCAGCAAAAACAGATTCAAAACCGGGAGGTCAGAAAGCAAAAAGTCAGGGGAAACACGCCAAAAGATGCCAAGTCTAACACTCGGTCTATCCTGACAAACTGGTGATTCGCACAAGGGCCTCCTTTCTACTGAAAGTGCTCACTCAATCTTATGTAGGCCAATCAATCACCTTGCCTACCCTTTTCACCCCTTCACATCCCTTTAAACAAGAGGAGCGACTTCATCTTCTGGACTCTAAAAGAGCGTTGTCATTCTACCTTGACTGCACATGAGAGTTCTGGGTGGACAACCAACTCTTCGTGGGGTATGCTGGTGTGAAGAAAGGTCAGTCAGTGCAGAAGGGAACCATCTCTTGCCCGATCGCGCTCTGCATCAAAATCTGCTACGCACTGGCCAAGAAGCAACCTCCTGAAGGTTTGCGAGCTCATTTCACCAGAGCTAAAGCTGCAACCATTGCGTTAGCATGCGGCATTCCGGTACTGGACATCTGCCAGGCAGCAGTGTGGGCTTCCCTGCACAGGTTCACCAAACATCACTGTCTAGACAGTCGGGTCCGTAGAGATGGGCACTTCGCCCGTTCGGTCCTGCAGGACTTCCTTGTTTGAAATTGGTCCGCAGACCCACCACCAGGGATGGTATTGCTTGGCTACCTATTCAAAGGTAAGGAATCTGCGGCCAGAAGTCTCTATCAGATGAACAATTTACTTACCTTCTGCCCGCAAACAGATTTCTAGGGTCAGGACTGATCCCTTTCAGGGCCCTAGTTTATCCACACCAGTGTCAGTGTTCTTCATGGCTCTGCACTTCTGGCATGGAATGTTGCGAAAAGTAATTGACGTCAGCATGCCTAGGTGGTACCTATATAGGTGCCGTGGAAGTCATTTCTGGTGTGGACGACGCTAGTGACCATGCAGAGCTGATCAAGGCCAACTACCGGTGCACAGGGGTACTGATTACGTAAAATTTCTGAATCCAGTCTGACGCCTGGGAAATTCTAAGGTAAGGAATCTGCGGCTAGATATAGTCTCTACCAAATAAGGCGTTAACGAAGGTAAGTAACTTGTTCATTAAGGTGGAAGGACAGCAAATCCCTATATCAGGCCCTGCGTCAGATCCATTGTTAACAATTTAATTGTATATGGAAGGCACTGGTAGGCCAATTTGAACTCAATTGAATGAGTTTATCTTTGAATCCCAGCCTTCATGCCTTCCATGCCTGCAGCCCACAAGGGTCATTAGAAACTGGGGCGTATGGAGACTGCCAGCTCAGGAGCTCCCAGAAAGGCCAGTGTGCACCAATGCCCACTAAGCAAAAAGAGCCCTGCACTTAGCTGAGGGCAGGACCCAGGGGCACAGATACGAGGTGGCCACTACATCTACAGTGCAGTGAGATCACTGTCTCTACCTAGGGTTGCTACCCAGCCAGTATTGTACAAGGTTAATTCAGGTCTGAGGTAGGCCTGGGTGCTGAATTCTGCTCCATTCACGGAGTTTGCCGCGCTCTGCTGATCACGCAGAGTTGCAAAAAACAAGTTTTTTCCTTGCTGGCGCTCACCAACGTTAAGTTGGTGGGCGAGGGAAATCCACTTCTAGACCACCTCCCAGCGAGGTTTCTCAACGCGGGTGGTCGCGACCGCTTGCGTTGAGAAACCTTCCATTTGCGTTGAGGAAGCTGCCACTTGAGTAGAAAATCAACTCAAGCAGCAGAAGGAAGCGGCACCCTCTTTCGCTGAGCATGGTGAAGTTCGTGCTGATTTTCCAGCGCAATACCAACACCAGGCGCTAAAAATCAGCGCAAACGGCGTGATCTAACGCACTCCGCTGCTTGCAGGCCTTCGAGCAGCATTGTGAAATTTTTTGGTCACTTCGCAGAGTACCGCATAGCGGAACTCCACGAACTCTGCCCAGGCCTAGTCTGAGGCCGGTAATTATTTAAGACCGCCAATGCACTGCTGGTTTTTCTTTGTCTTTCCCCCATCTGTGTTCACTTGCAGCACCTACTATCCTGGCTTTATTCCCATGATTTTCTGTGTTGTGCAATTTGAACTTTGACTTTGTGTTTTTTTAAGTATCTGGGTCTGTTAACTGACACGCAGCCCAGTTGCTAGGTTGTTTACTTTCTACTTCATTACAAAAAAAATCGCACAAGATAAGATTTTCAAGCCCAGTGTGTATCTGTCAGAGATCAAGAGGCAGAATTGAGAGATGGAGAGAGGCAGAGGCAGCAAGTATGTTCTGGCGAGCGATAGCTGTGTCAGCAATGCATACATGTCGAAGCGTAGGTAAGAGAAGGGCCACATCTTTCACCAGTCCCCCCCACTCTACATAACTCCAGACCGAATTTCTAACTACAGTTTTGACTTATGCTGCAATGTTGTTGGAGAGATGCATTCAAGGAGGAAAAAAATCAGTTAAGTTAGAGTTCTTAAACTAGGTCTTGAATAAATGATCATACATTCTTCAGACCATGGGCAATCAAATGTGACAATATTTCTGATTTATTGGTTATTAGTACTGCGTTAACATTAAATTTGATTAATTATCCTTTCATGTGTGCAAACGATCCAAGTCAGAATGGAAGATCTTCCTGGAATCATTCTGAGGTCATCTGATAACTTCAGCTTGGCTATTCCTGTAATTATCTGGTGCAGTCAAACCATCATGAAGCATGTGTATAGGTCAAAATATTTAAATGAGATAAGGGTCATCACATAAAACTACTGAAGGCCCAACTTGTAGATGCTAAACTCGCAAATGCTATTACTAATAATAATGATAACGCATTAGAATGAGCCTTAAAGACTGATTTGGTTTACTATCAGTAAGTGGATAGCTTAATTTTTCAACTGCTGCAAATCCGTCAAGATGCATTTTTATTGAATCCTGTTTGGACAAAACATAGTTTTATAGATTTTACAAGAAAGAAGGTGTTGGAACTGGATCTTGCTGGTTGACTGAGGCAGTGCGCTTGTCAGGGAAAACCTACCACTCCCGTCAAGGGTGGGTGATTACACTTACTGTATAACCTGCCTCACCCTTGGGTAGCTTGCCACTGAGAAGTCGGGCTTATCACAGAGGCAATGTGTAAATTATTGGCACAGCACTCTCACACAATAAATACACTGAGCGTCACAAAAGAGACTTCACGCGTGGTGTATGTAAATAGAGTTTGTGTTCAACACACATTATTTAAAACAAAATTAACAATGTATTTCTGGGCATAAATCACATTTAGAAATATTACTACCAGTAGTCGGCCCAACTGTGTTAAAATAACATCAATAGTATGCACACTTGGTAAAGATCCTGCTTTAGCCCCAAGCACCCTTATGTGGTGCAAAACGTTGTCAGAACTTGGCTCACCATGGCAATTATTACAATTCAAAATCACAGTTATAGGGTGCACCCCAGATCATGATGATATCAAAAATGTGTACACACAGATAATTGCAATACTTTTAAACAGCACCATGGGCCAAGGCGGCTCAGGTAAAAACCAATGTAAAATGTAGAATTCTTTTGGCAAGGAATCAACATGTAAAGCAACATCACCGTGCAGTGTAATTAATAACAGGCGGTCCTCATGCAGTCAATCCCACAGCACCGATACGCGGAACCATGGATATCAGGCAGGTCTGTATGGAGTGCACACAGCGCCATAATGCGATGCCACTGATATCTGGCAGGTCAGTTGATAATATAAATGTAGACCCATGGCCCAAGGCCTCCTTCACCTTACCTCGACTACCCTACTCCGGACAGATTGGAGATAACCCACCCTCCCCCTGATACTAGGTCAATTGCGACCAAAGTTGCAATTAGTCAGGGTCCCAGGGAAGAAAGTGGGGGAAGGTAGCAGGGCTAATTAGGAGGCAGTCGAAAAATGGGGTCTGGCCACCATTCAGGAAGTTCACCCATGTGTTGCAGAGCAGAAGTGGTCTGAGAGCGATAGTTGTTGAATGAAGGCACCAGCCATCAAAGCACTGGTGGCATGCAGTCTCTTGACTTGCTTCCGATTGCTCTCGGAAGCGTTTATTAGCCCAGTCAATTACTCTCACCACCCAGGCCGGTTCCGGACAATACTACCTGGCAACACAAAGTGGTTGGGCCGAGTTAGGAGAGGGCAGTGGATCTGCCACACTGAGGGCACAAAAGGAACAATCAATGAATGAGGGATGAAGCAGGGGAGCCTCTTGGAAGGAGGAGGCACCTGGTCAGACACAAGTTGATCAAAGTGGGGGAGAGAAAAAAAGAAATTAAAGATCCTATCTACTATAAACTGTGTTGTTGATCAACTCTAATATCTCCTCACTAGCATGCTTCTGCACTAATGACAGCCACAGATACTGTAGACCACAGCCACTGATTATTGGCACAATATAGCCCATTAGGGACGAATGTTGTCACCTGCCACACATGCATGGTTTGAGCAGGTTGATCCTTTATGCAGTAGATGGGATCTTTAATTTATTTTTTCTCCCCCCCCCCTCTTTTTTCCCCCTCATCTTTTCTCCTTTCCTAGCAGGCAACATTCTGTCAGGCATAATTCCTTTTGTCCTGATGATGATCCCTAAATGATGTTAGGGGATCGAAACGTCGTTGACCTCAGTACCATGATTTAAATTGTTAACACACTCCTTCCACCTGGCCTGCATGTAGGCAGACATGAACGTTTTGCCCCTGCCAGAGCCCACCTCCTTGGGGAATCCCACTCGGGTCAAAATCCCCATCAAGGCCTTTGCCACTGCCGGTGCAGTCATGGTCCTCAGAGGGATTGCCTTGAATCCAGAGAACATGGCTCTAAACATTAGCTTTACGATCATTATCCATCAGGCATATCGCAAGTTCAAGCAATCCATTAGTATCGATCAAATCACTGGAAAATAAGGTAACTACCACAGGTGGTCATAACAGTTGGTTCTCGAAAAAAAAAAAGGAACTGATGCTTCAATGTGTAAAGCTAGCAACCTCCAATTAAAGTTCATTACAAGGAACCAGGCTAAAAAGAACCAATAGCTAACCTCAGACTGATCTCTGCTACTGACTAGTGTGAGAAGTTGGCCTGATATATGCTGTCCACTAATAAAAGTGGGCACCTTGCACCAGTCCAAACGACCCTTATGATGTATGAGGTCAAAGATAACTTTTAGAAAGCTATCCTATTGGTTGCTGTGGAGAGCAGCCTTCAGGCTTAATCTTGAAGGAATGTAAAGCAACTTGTTTTACCAGAATATCACCTTTAGCATTAACTAAATGAAAGGAGAACCACACAGTAGTTATAAAAATATGTATTTATTTATATAACACTCTCTAGTATCCTCTACACGAGGATACAACACAAAGCACACAATACTTTAGCAAAGAAACAGTTGTAAGTAGCACAATACACAGTGGGCTTCAGGGGGAGACCAAACCATATACTAAAATAGTGGTATAAGAACCACAACTGGAGTCGAGACGGTGTCTAGAACACGTAGAATCGCTGGGACCCCAAGGAACCACCCAAAGTGAGTAGAAAGGGACCCCACAGAGGACGGGTGCAGTGTGCAAACACACCCGCGGGCTCCATACAATTCTACGGGGAAGTCGCGGTTACAATTTTAAAGTTTAAGGACCCTTCTCGGTGGACTTTGCGGAAACCCTTTGGAACTTAGGAGGTTGGAGAGCCACCCCACCCATGAATACCGTAGTATCCGAGTTACCTATCCCAGAGGAGCCAGGTGCATAGGCCTGGAATGGTGTCGGAAACCACCGTCGTTCTCAATGGAGGGCTGCAAAGAAGAGCTGCTGCCGGGAAGGAAGAAAGTGTCCGTAGGAATCCAAGGGTGGATTTGTGATGGAAGGAATCTGAAACATAGCAAAACCAAAGGGGATGATGGACGGAGTGTTGAACATTGCAAGCACTCACCCCCAGTCAACGGATCTGGGTTTAATCCATCATCATTCTTTAGCTCACTCTGCCACCCCAGTTCAGACATGGCATATGCAAATCAGTCTGACCCTGTGCCTCATGGGAACAGTCCAGCCCGAACTGCCAAGCCATGTCTTCCCTGGACCGGAAACAAGCATCCTGGGACCGGTTTCTGGCTTACAGCCGTCATCAGCCAGGCTATCTTGAATCCAGTGGCAAAGTGAGCAAGGGACCCACGTCTGGGCATACCCTGCCAACTTAGGGCGAACATAGCAAAACCAAAGGGGATGATGGACGGAGTGTTGAACATTGCAAGCACTCACCCCCAGTCAACTGATCTGGGTTTAATCCATCATCATTCTTTAGCTCACTCCGCCACCCCAGTTCAGACATGGCCATATGCAAATCAGTCTGACCCTGTGCCTCATGGGAACAGTCCAGCCCGAACTGCCAAGCCATGTCTTCCCTGGACCGGAAACAAGCATCCTGGGACCGGTTTCTGGCTTACAGCCGTCATCAGCCAGGCTATCTTGAATCCAGTGGCAAAGTGAGCAAGGGACCCACGTCTGGGCATACCCTGCCAACTTAGGGCGAACATAGCAAAACCAAAGGGGATGATGGACAGAGTGTTGAACATTGCAAGCACTCACCCCCAGTCAACTGATCTGGGTTTAATCCATCATCATTCTTTAGCTCACTCCGCCACCCCAGTTCAGACATGGCCATATGCAAATCAGTCTGACCCTGTGCCTCATGCGAACAGTCCAGCCTGAACTGCCAAGCCATGTCTTCCCTGGACCGGAAACAAGCATCCTGGGACCGGTTTCTGGCTTACAGCCGTCATCAGCCAGGCTATCTTGAATCCAGTGGCAAAGTGAGCAAGGGACCCATGTCTGGGCATACCCTGCCAACTTAGGGCGAACATAGCAAAACCAAAGGGGATGATGGACGGAGTGTTGAACATTGCAAGCACTCACCCCCAGTCAACTGATCTGGGTTTAATCCATCATCATTCTTTAGCTCACTCCGCCACCCCAGTTCAGACATGGCCATATTCAAATCAGTCTGACCCTGTGCCTCATGGGAACAGTCCAGCCCGAACTGCCAAGCCATGTCTTCCCTGGACCGGAAACAAGCATCCTGGGACCGGTTTCGGGCTCACAGCCCTCATCAGCCAGGCTATCTTGAATCCAGTGGCAAAGTGAGCAAGGGACCCACGAAGGAATCTGAAAGCAATGTGGACAGAGTCTGGGTCACTTCAGGGTTACCTGGGGCTCAGTAGACGAATGTCCACCGATGGGTGCTTCAGTTGCAAAGAAAAGATGCTTGACTCTGCAGCCACGAGGCCCAGGAAATGTGGAGGATGACCAGGAGCCAGATGCGAGCTGTCCCACGAAGGATG
Organism: Calotriton arnoldi; assembly: GCA_963921515.1. NCBI lineage: Eukaryota > Metazoa > Chordata > Amphibia > Caudata > Salamandridae > Calotriton > Calotriton arnoldi. The sequence goes on along the minus strand of CAWUFW010005247.1, from coordinate 1,164,012 downwards.
TCGAGTGCTGAGGGGTCAGTGTCCAGCTGGAGCACCAACAAGCCTTGGCAACAGCAACCCACGCAGGAAGGTCAAGCAGGTTACGGTGTGGACCAGCAAGGTCCAGGGGACTCACCAAGCAATGGGGAGTCAGGGCACGTCTGGAGGAACCAGGAAAGCCCAATAGAAATCAAGATGACCCTCAAGAGGACCCACAGGTCGAATGACCAGGAGTCCCAAAGGGACCTCAAGCAAGATCACAAAGTACCAGCCCATGGAGCACTCGGTGTGAGGAGGCCAGAGTTCTTTGGTGGAAATACTGCTCAGGGTCAGGACTACACGGAGTCTAATGCACAAGCTCGGGAATTGCCAACAAGCATATGCACTTGCAAAAGTATTAGATGCACAGGGGTTCAGGTTATGCGGTCCCCACGAGGGATACTGACCTCAAACTTGATGAGAGGGCAGATCAACCTCAAGGAACATCAGAACCCACCTCCTGTGTTGCTGGAGCCTTTGGAGTCTGCAGGAGCTCAGGATCAGGAGACCTGTCAGTTGCGTTACGGTGCCTGCGAATGCAGGGGAGTGACTCCTTCACCCCAAGGGTGATTCTTTTGTTGTCCTTAGCGCTCCACAGGTCCTGCATGGAGCCTGTATGGTGCAAGGGCAAAGACGATGCTTTGGACGGAGAGGGAGACAAAGTCGGGCCCAGTCGAATTCCAGCAAAGTCCAGAGTGTCCAGATGGTCGAAGGTCAGTGGTTTCTTTTTGCAGAATCTTGTCCACGTAAAATCTAGAGTCTTACAGCCAGGTAAGCCCTTATGTAACCACGGGAGAGGGTTGGACAGATTCAGGGGACCCTCCTAGGGGAGGGTCAGGACAGAGGGGAGGGTACTCCCATGTCCTTTGTCCAGTTTCACGCCAGAGCAGGAGCCAATGGCTCCCAGAACTGGTTTGAGCTGGACTATGCACAGGGACACCAAAATTGCCCCAGGTGCAGACTTTCAGGCACTTTGGAAGTGCACCCACCCAGCCCCAATACACTAAATCCTGTCTGGGAGGTGGTCACGCCTCCCTGTGACAGGATGCCTATTGTGCTGCCTTCCTCTGCTTGAGCTTATCTCAGCAGCAGGAGGGCAGAAATGTGTCTCTGGTCGGCAGCATCCATTTTGTGCTGACCGGGTCGAGAAGGCTGGCACCGGAAAGGGGTCGAGAAGGCTGGCACCGGAAAGACCAGGGACCCCACGAAGCTCGCTTCAGAAGGGTGGAATCATACCTCCCACACTGGTTACTGGTGTGGAGGTATGATTTCAAGGTGTTTGATACCAAACACGACATGTTTTGTTTCAACCGTTTTCGAGATAGCATTTACCGCGAGGTTATAATGCACCTCTACCTATATGTCTGGCTGAGTCAGACAACCCGGGAGAATGGTCTCCGAAGGCTGCAGAGAGGCTCTGCTCATGCAGGGGCACCCTCTCACGTAAAACCCAGCACCCTGCCTTCAGGATTGTTAAGGCCTGCTATAGGGGTGACTTACAAGTTTTAAGTGTAGTGACCTATAGATATAGTGAACCTATATCTCAAGTAAGCACCAGCTTACACAGGGTGCAATGGCAGACCTCTAGTTCCATTTTGCATTGCCTCTCATGGGTGGCATAATACATGCTTCAGCCCATGGGAGTCCTCTGGGGTACCTATGCCCTGGGTACATGTGTACCATATACTAGGGACTTATACGGGTACTCCAGTATCCAATCTGGAGTGTACCAAAGTACATGGCATAATATTTCAAGGAGAAAGCAGATAGACTGGGGTCCCGATTAGCAGGATGCCAGTCAGACTAGTCAAAACAGTGTAACACCAGGCAAAAAGTGGGAGTAACCATAAGAAGCAGATCCTACTTTCCTACAACTAGCACCATTCTATGTGCATCAATGATTTGTTCTGCAGAGTGCCATCTGGAATCCCCTTCAGTGGCAACATGCTGTTCATCTTTGATTTGCCTACAGGTTTTCTTACCACCTTGCAGTTATCTAACTTTCTCGGTTTTGCCGGACTGTGAACATTTACGTATTTTAGAATAACTCTGCTCCAGTTCTTTCACTATGGCTACCTTACTTTTGAAGGGTCTTCTCACCAAGTGTATATTTTAATATATAAATGTTATACTTTTTGCCTGGGATGGGAGCAATGAATCGTAAATTGTTCAATTATTGTTTCTTAAATACTGTAATGACCTTATATATCAAACAATAGGCCATCAGTTGTTGCCCTTCAGCTCCGTCTTAATTACAATAGCACTCTTAATAGGATGTCTTTTTCAAACTTCTACCGTACGCTAGGTGTTGAAGATCAAGCTCTGCTTATTTGCACATGGGTCTTATTATTTTCTAATTTCGATCTGCACTTGCACTGAGATTTTGACCCTTTTAACAAGGTTGCAAGACGCAGGTCGTAGTTTTTTCTTTTTCTTTTTTATATATGTAAGGTTAGTCTAGAAACCGACATAGAGACCCTGTATTGAGTAAGATTATTTGCACAAGGATTGTCCTTTCAGGTTGATTACTCTCTGCTCTTAGACAATTATGGCTAACGCGACTAGTAATTAGAATTTTATATAAAGTTTTAACCTTGCAGCTATGTGTAGTTATAGGTATAACTATTTATTGTTGTTTTTGTTATATATCGTATACTGCTTTTGAGATCCTTGGGATCAAATACAACTTATTGTATAGCCTCTGGGTACAGAGTGGCATGATCCACCAGAACCAGGATGAACCTGTGACCTGCGGCTGTCTGGGGAGCCATAGGCCCTACAATGTAGATGCCCACCCTCTCAAAGGGGGTGTCAACAATGGGCAAGGGGTTAAGGGGAGCTTTACATTTCTGCCCTGCTTGCCACTGGCCTGGCAGGTCACACAGATCCTGCAGGATGCATCTGAGGATACCCTGAGTCTGGGCCAATAAAAGTGAGGAGCAAGCTGGACTAAGGTCTTGTCCTTTCCCAAATGTCCAGTCAGGGGAATGGCATGGGCCAATTCCAGTAGGAAGGTCCTATAACACTGGGGGACCACAAGGGCCCCGTGGGCCCCCTGGCCAGGAGCCTTAGACTTACTGTACAGAAGATTGTCTTCCCAGTAAAGGTGATGGGACCCTGATTCATCAACGGCTGCTTGGGCCTCAGCTTGCCACCTCCGACCCTCAAGGGTGGGGCACTCTCTGTGCCCTACAGTACTCCTCCCTGGTGAGGTCTCCTTCCACTTGCTAACCGGCAAACTTCGGGCAGGGCACCAGGAGGAGTAATGTCCTCTTCATTGGACTCTGGGGCAGCCTCGGCCAGTTCCCCATCCATCTCACCGGAGGTACATTCCGAGGCAGGATTCCTCTGTCCTCATCCTCTTCCCTTCTTAGCGGGGGGGCTAGGGCCATTTTTCCAGACTCCAGCCGCTTCTGACTCCCTTCTCTGGTAGCCATGGACTGTGTGGTAGCACAGATCCAGTCGGGTAAACCCAACATCTCCACATGAGCCCTGAGCTCCACTTCCTGGAACCATCTCACTGTAATCGAGGGACACTAGGGTAACACCACTAAACTTCCCACATTACCTGGGACCACCTCCTCCCCCCGTTACTACGCTTGCCACCCCCAGAGCCTTTCCTCCTGCGGGCTAGGGCACTCGCTTTGGACACTTAGGATCTCTTTTGTAGTCTCCGTACCCGTAACACTCGTAGCACTTAGGGGTTTTTGGCCGTGGATTCTTGCCCAGGTAAGTTTGCTTCTGGGGACCGGATTGGGTATTCGGGCCAGACCCTATTCCCGGTGAATGTTTTAGGGGGGCTGACAGAAGACTCCTTCTTTTTGTCACCCCCTCCTTCTTTTGGTGGGTACCCTGGCCCCCCTTTTGAAAGTCCTCCCAGTTATCTTTTTGGACACTCTGGTGCTGGCCTAGAGGTCTGATTCCTCCGCAAGCTTCCGGCATTCAACAAGCTTGCTGTCTACCAGGTCTTGTGCAGTTCGGAAAAACAGGTCTTGAGGAGGTGCTCCTTCAATGCTAAGTTGTACAATCTCTCACAATCATTGACCTTACTGCCCAACACCGAACCCTTCAGTGCCTTACCCGCGTAGTCTAAGAAGGCTACCCAGTTTTGTGTGGTAAGTTTGCGGCTGGCCCTAAACCTCTGGCGGTATTTCCCCAAGGTCAGTTTAAACCTATTGACCAACATGGTCTTCATGGCAGGGTAGTTACTCTGGTCCCCCACATCCAGTGTAGGGAGGGTGTCCCTCCCCATGGGGGGAATGTACGCCATAAACAACCTCCTTAGCTCTCTTCGGGGACCCTGTGTACCTTCAAAGCTACCTCATAGGCTGCCAGCCATTTGTTGATGTCATCCCCCACCTGGTAATCCTGTACCATATACCTTGGGATTCAACCATTACTCTAACTGTTAGACACTGGAGGGGCGCTGCCACCATTACTGTTGTTGGACCCTATTTGTAGTCCAACTCTGAGGCTAAGCTCATGGGCCATCTTTTTATCTTCCATGGCTAGTCTCTTTTTAGTCAGAGCTTGCTTGGTTTCCAATCTGGCAAGGGACTGCTCTTTTTCTAATTTAGCAAGGGCTAGGGCCTGCTTTTTCTCAATCCTGGCAAGCTCTAACTTTAACTACCTTTCTTCCCTTCTGTCCTCCAGCTCCTCAGAGGATATGCTTCTTGAGGATATACTACTGCTGGTTCTATAGTGGCCCCCCAGGTCTGGGAGAAGTGGGTCCTCCCCCTCTAAATGTTGTTTGTCAGGGCTCCTCTGGCCCTGCTCTGACTGTTCCTCAATCTCAGACTCTCCTCCACTATTGTCCTCCCCTTCAGGGTGGGCCTCTGCCCAGGCCTTCAAGGCTTCCTGCAGCTCCACCTTCTTGGCTCTTACCTTGCAAGCCACCCCCTTTGCCTGGCAGACCTCCTTGAGCTGTGCCACCATATAGGTTTCCAGATCAGCCAGCTCAAACTCTACCTCAGGTAGGCCCGCAGGCATATTACATAATTAGAAATAGAGATCTATGAGGAATACAAAATAAATCACCACTCCCCAGCTATCTCTTAGTCCCTTTTAGAGACCCCTTTGGGTAACACAAGGGAACACTTTGCCTATGTGAAGTCGTGGTGCACAATTAGTTATTGTGCGATGCTCTGCAAATGCAAGTCCATCCACACCAAATGTTACAACTGGCACTTTATGGTTGACAGAGGTGGTCTCCTAGCCAGGCAGAACCTACCACTCCCATCATCGCAGTCAACTCGGTATACTAATGGAAAGTAATGGATCGGTTAGGCATAGACGAATGCTATATTGGAGCAATAAAAGCCTTATAAAAATAGCCTACATTAAAATTACAAATTAACAGGAGATTGACAACAAAAAATAGTATTACTTAGAGGTACCAGACAAGGGTGCCCGATTTCCCCATTATTATTTGATCTCTATATAAGGACCGCTAACTCAGGCTTCCAGATTTAATATAGATATAACCGCATTTTGCTGTGGAAGTTTCAACAACAAGTTGACATTATACCCAGATGATCTCCTGATCTAGGCATCAGATTCAGGGAGATCAATGTGGAAACGCAAGCAGATAACTGAAAGTTTTGGGGAAATATCGGGTAATCTGATTAATGAAGAAAAGTCAGAAATTCTGGCATTAAAACAGACATCAGTTAGTATAGAGGGATACGGCTAGAGCTGTGCACAGAGAGGTCATTGGCAGATGGTGGGATTACTGGACCGAGTGAGGTGGGCCATATCAATGTACATGCGGGAGGACAGGTTCCGGCCCTACTGTCGGTTGGTCAGTCGTTCAGTCGTGGGATATAATGTGATGTCTTTTCTGCCATCTTCTTGTTGTGTAATGTATTCTGAGATTCTGCATTGGTACTGTGCTCATTGTGCTGCTTTCACTATTGACCCCCCTGGTCGTCCGTCCACTTTTGGAGTTTCAGAGAAAATTGTGTGGAACCTTGCTAGAGGACTATTCAACAGAGGTCACCATTTGTACCTTGATAACTTCTACACTGCTGTGCAATTGTTTAAGGAATTGATCAAAGTGGACACTTTTGTTTGTGGCACAATCCGCTCTAACGGTAAAGGTTACCCAAAATAGCTTGTTTGCAAAAAGCTTCAGAGGGGACAGTGCAGTGCCTTGCATAGTGAGGAACTGCTAGCTGTGAAATTTGTGGACAGGAGGGATGTGTACATGCTGACTACCATCCATGATGACAGTACTTCACCTGTGACTGTTTGGGGTCAGGTTGCTGAAGTGCGCAAACCTGTGTGCATTGTAGACTACAATAAACACGTGTGGTGTCAATAGAGTAGGTCAGAGGTTGGAACCTTACACTGCTGTTCGTAAGGCTTACATTTGGTATAAGAAGTTGGCCATCGATCTCTTCAATTTAGCAACTTTTAATGCTTTTGTTGTGTTCAAGGAGTGTTCTCCTGCGTCAAAGATGACTTTTGTTCAGTTTCAGAAGTCTGTGATAGGCAGCCTTGTTGTACTGGAACAGGCAAGTGTTCCTAGAGTTGGAGTGGTGGAGGATGTGGCTAGATTGAAAGATCGCCACTTTCCTAATTTAATTCCTCCCACGCCCAAAAAAAACAATCCCTGTAAGAGATGTAGAGTCTGTTTGCGAAGAGGTAAGCAGAAGGAGAGTCATATGCACTGTGCTGATTGTCCTTCTAATCCTGGGCTGTTTGTGCCCACATGTTTCAGATTGTATCACACTCAAAAGAGTTTTTGGGAGCAACCGTGAGTCTAATAGTGTACTGCCTGGTCTGTATGGTTTTATATAGTAGTTGTCCAGTTTCATGGTTGGCATTAGAATGATGTCTTTAGTTACCGCTGTTGTTTTTGTAGTTATAGTTTTGTATCTAGTTCCAATTGGTTTGTGTTTTCTTTCTTGTTTAAAAAAAAAGTGATGACGGTGTGCGTGGACTGGCGCTTTGCTGGCGGTGTGTATTGCTGGCGCTTGGCTGGTGGTGTGCGTGGGCTGGCGGTGTGCGTGGGCTGTTGCTTGGCTGGCAGTGTGTGTGGGCTGACGCTTGGCTGGCGGTATGGGTGGGCTGGCGGTGTGGGTGGGCTGGTGCTTAGCTGGCAGTGTGCGTGGGCTGGCATTTGGCTGGCAGTGTGTGAGTAGTGACTTACTGCTGGTCATTACACACTCTGCTAGTCAAACGCCACTGCACACACTATGTCAACCAGGAGCCGGTGTGATTGCTGTGTCAGTCATGTGGGCGTATGAAAGTGATGGGCCCTTGAATGGCGCTGTCTGTTGATGTGAATGTTGTAATGTGCTGGGCCCGGGGCTGGCGGTGTGAATGGTCTTGTGTGTCTCGTATGAAAGGTGTGTAAATGGCCTGTAAAGAGGTTGGTGCCTTGCCGTGGCTTTTCAGCTCATGAGCTGAGAGTCATTGGTTCAGGTTTTTAACCTTTTAAATATTAACAGTGCATTTCCTTTTTGTGAAATCTCTTGTTAATAGAATTTTATACTCTAAACCTTCACTCACCCTCATGCCAAATCCAACCAGTATGTGTGAGTACTTAAGGAATTGTTCATTTTGAAGTAATATTTGTCTTTTCTGTCTCTCTCTGCCAGGGTGTACATTGTCTCCACATTGTCTGTGGATGTGAGTGTTGTAATGTGCTGGGGCCGCCGCAGCTGGTGGTGTGTAAGTGTGTGTCAAGTATGAAAGGTGTGTGAATGGCCTGTAAAGAGGTTGGTGCCTTGTCGTGGCTTTACAGCTCACGAGCTGTGAGTCATTGGTTCAAGTTTTTAACCTTTTAAATATTAACAGTGCATTTCCTTTTTGTGAAATCTCTTGTTAATAGAATTTTACGCTCTGAACCTTCACTCACCCTCGTGCCAAATCCAACCAGAATGTGTGAGTACTTAAGGAATTGTTCATTTTGAAGTAATATTTGTCTTTTCTGTCTCTCTCTGCCAGGGTGTACATTGTCTCCTCATTGTCTGTGGATGTGAGTGTTGTAATGTGCTGGGGCCGCAGCTGGTGGTGTGTAAGTGTGTGTCAAGTATGAAAGGTGTGTGAATAGCCTGTAAAGAGGTTGGTGCCTTGTCGTGGCTTTACAGCTCACGAGCTGTGAGTCATTGGTTCAGGTTTTTAACCTCTTAATTGTTAACAGTGCATTTCCTTTTTGTGAAATCTCTTGTTAATAAAATATACATTTTGAACCTTTCACTCACCCTCATGCCAAATCCAACCAGTATGTGTGTGTACTTGAGGAACAGATGGATAGGCAGTCATTTTTGTCTCATCTGTCTTTCTGTGCTAAGGTGTAGTCTGTCTCTAGGGAAAATTTACCAACTTTAGATATTTCTGTAAACCAAAAATAATGGGGAGTGCTGGGTGGTGTGCCTCTCATGGATCCCAACTATTTTTTTTTACTCACAATGCCATGCAAACCTCAAAATGTGACTATAGTCATGCATTTTTCTTGCATTACTGTGTCATAATATTCTGGTTTCAGAAAAAACACAATTTTCCTACCATCCAGCATTTCCCCCCAGGTCTCTTGATAAAAATGGTATCTCACTTGCGTGGGTGGGCCAAGTACCCGCGACAGGCAAGGGCCCAAAACATTTTGAGGCGACATCAAAATTACCTATCGCAAAACAACGTGGTTTTGCAAGGGGGGGTCATCTGGGTTTTTGGCCCCCGGCTCAGCGGCCATCTTGGGAAACCTACCAAACCCACACATTTCTGAAAACTAGACACCGGGGGTGTCCAGCGAGGTATGACTTGCGTGGACCCCCCAACGTTTTCCTACCCAGAATCCCCTGCAAACCTCAAATTTAGCTGTAAAAAACACAGTTTTCTCAAATTTCTGTGTGGGAAAGTTGTGGGATCACCGGGCTGACACAAATTTCCTACCACCCAGCGTTCCCCCAGGTCTCCCGATAAAAATGGTACCTCATTCACGTTGGTGGGTCAAGTACCTGCGACAGGCAAGGGCCCAAAACATATTGAGGAGACATCGAAATTACCTATCACAAAACAACATGGTTTTGCAAGGGGGTCACCTGGGTTTTTGGCCCCGGGCTCGGCGTCCATCTTGGGAGACTACCAAACCCACACATTTCAGAAAACTAGACACCCGGGGGAGTCCAGTGAGGTATGGCTTGCGTGTATCCCCCGGGGCTAAAAACCCAGGTGACCCCCCTTGCAAAATCAGGTTGTTTTGTGATAGGTAATTTTGATGTCTCCTCTACGTTTTGGGCCATTGCCTGTCGCGGGTACTTGACCCACCCACAAAATGTATAGCCATATACCATTAACTGGAAGAAGGTTGAAAGCACAAAAAATAGAAAGATAGGTTATGTCCCAGTAAAATGCCAAAACTGTGTAAAAAATGTTGGTTTTCTGACAAATGTCCGTCAGTCCCTGAAAGCTGGTGATTTCAGCACCACAAACCCTTTGTTGATACCATTTGCAGGGAAAAAACCAGACGCTTTCATTTGCAGCACTTTTTCCCCATTAAAAAAAAAATATTTTTTTTTGCTGTATTTTGGCTAATTTCTGGGTCCCCTCTAGGGGAATCCACAAACCCTGGGTACCTTTAGAATCCCCATGATGTTGGAAGAAAAGGACGAACATTTGGTGTGGATACCTTTTGTGGTCAAAAAGTTACAGGGGCCTAAGCGCGAACTACCCCAAATAGCCAAACAACAGGCTTAGCACAGGGGGGGAAGGCCTAGCAGCGAAGGGGCTAATAATGTACAGCATATTCCTGTGTATGTAAACATTTATAATTGATTATATGTATGTATTTAGATACGTGTATTTCTTTGAAGAAATATGTATAATAATGTTTTTAAAATCTATAGATATTCTTTAGGTCTACTTAAAAATGTATATATTACGTATGGTTAAAAAAAATATATATATATTCTATGTGTACCATGTTTATAGGTCACTGAATACTTTTTATACAAGTTATTTGATCAGATGCTTATGTGCCTATTTATTTATCTAACACAATATGTAAATATTATCACAAATATTTTATCTACAAGTGCTTCGCTATTGAAATATTGAGGAAAAGATTAAATAAAAAAAAGAATTGTTATAAAAATGCACAAATAAATTAGCTTCAAGACAACAACACTTTAAAGTCGGAGTTTTAAAATACAACTTTAAATCTCAATATATTATCTTCCTTATACATGTATACCCTTTCTATGTAGTCGTGTATCTATATATTTATAACTTTACTCCTACTGTAGAAGGAAGAATAAAACAGAAGAAAACAAACCCACAAAAAACATTCGCTCTTTCCAATGTACTACTCTCTCACTCTTTACCTCTCTCAATACATCTTCTACCTCCACTCTCTGACTCAGCCCAAACCTCATTCTACTACTATGATCTCTAAAATAGCCCTTTCTAGATTATACCTTCCTCTATCCCTCCTGGCTCACCCCAACCCTCATTTTACTACTATGCTGGCCGAAACAACCCTTCCTAAATGTTTTCCTCATGTATCCCTCCTTTGACTCATCCCAAACCTTATTTTACTACTATGATCTCCTAATCCCTTTCTACAAACTCTTCTCTCAATCTCTCCTTTTACTCATCCCAAACCTTATCCTACTACTATGATGTCCCAAATAACACTTTCTAGACTCTTCCCTCTTCTATTCCTCCATTATCCTATTCAATCCAACTACCAGGCTCACATGTCCTCCACTCTAATTAACTTATATTTCCCTATACTAATCCACCATCCATTTGGGTTCCGGAGTAGCGTGTTACTCGCCAAATAGCACTTCGATGCCTCGTCAGGAGTAGAAAGCACTATATAAATACAATTACAGTTACAGATGTCAGTCATGGATCTGTACACAGAGTGTGGTTTCTTCAGACTTCAATAATGGTGCATCTTGTTTGTTCTTTGTTTCGTTTCATGCATTTGAAGGTGAGCCATGAAACGGAAGCTAGACATATGATGGTCTATGTGAAGAGTACGTAGAGATTGCATTGTAGTTATTAAGTCACAAGGGGAAAAGATCCAAAGAAGAGACTACATCTTCCTCTGAACCTGTACCTTTTTGAAACCTCTTTAAGACCCTTCCATTCATACAGTTGGTTTATCCTCTTAGCAGGTTCAGGCTTTTATGTAGGCTATGCTTAAAATATTTGCCATGGACCTTTTAACGCACCAATGACATCCCCAACGGTACCACTGTGGAAGTCGGAGCCACTGGTCCTGGCCTTGATTCTGGCATTTTTCCCGTCTGCTCTAACTCATGTTTCAGTCGGCTGCCAGCTGTGATGCCTCTTGTGAAGACAGTGCTGGTTTCAATTTTGATTCCTTAATTTTGTTGAATTGCAAAATTCTTTGGAAAAATATAACTGGCATTCACAATTTTAAAATGATATTCAAGCATAAGATTATGGATTTGTCATGATTTTTAGCTTGAACTAAAATTGGGGTAAATGTTCTATCGGATACATCAGGATATTAGTCGTCTTTATAATTCCCTGATACAGTCAGTCCAGCATTTCATATGCATTGGCTGCCCAACGCTGATTGTCATAGAGAGGAGTTGATTAAGGCCTTCATTTAAAGAGTGTGGATTGCAGACTTGTCTTTCTTCTACTTAAATTGCTTGCAGTTGCTCTTGTCTAAAAATGATAGCTTGTTTAGTAAAGTATTGGAATTTGTTTGTGCTTGATGGAACTGATTTTAAAATTGGACAAATATTAATACAGCATATGGATGAGAATGAACTTTTAAATGTTTTTAATAATGTAATTGGTTATATTTTATTTGGATGTTTATACATGTTCATTGTTAAGGTTGGGATGACTGTGATATGCACATTGTGATGTGTCAAAAAACAATAATGGGAATTGAAATTGAACACTACTGGGTTCCAACTCAACAACATATGCATCAGTGATCAGTGGCATCACAGACTTGGAGAGGGATCTTTCCAGGTAAGAGATCCTGACAGCACCTGAGATGTAGAACTTTCATCTGTGTATGCTAAGGTATGGGGTCTGTTTCCAGTACCCAGAGATCTTCTGATATATAATCATTTTAATTCAGTAGAAGGGGAGGGAGGTTAGGCTACCCTGTCTTATATAATGGCAGCTCCTTTTAGGATTTATGGACTACTTACTATGCTGACCGTATTTGTATTAGGCATTTTCTTACTTATTGTGGCACGTATACTGCATACTAGAGCACAATAGTTAAAATAAACATTTTAAACTTTTCTCGTGTCTCTGTCAGATCTTATTGTGGACTAATAAGAGTGTGAGAGTGAAAGGGTGTGTCCTGTAAGTGCGATTCCTGAGAGGGTTGGGAGTGTTGTGTTCTGGGGTGTCTAATCACTTGTTCCTCTGTGAGTGAGTAGGAGGGCAAGTGAGACACTATAGCTAGACGGTCACAGGCACATGGGTACTAAGGTGGTAGAATGACTCCTGCCTACTAAGGTTCTGTGTTTCCAAGCATAGTTCTGTGCCTACGCAGATTCCCTGCAACAAACCTAGCTCCGACAAGGATGCCAGACCTAATGAGTTTGCTAATAAACCATGGAACAAATTTAACAACAAAAAAGCACCGTGGAGGTACTCCACCCCAGACTCCTCTGAAAGATGATACGATTTTTGTGATCATACTAAAATAAAGACTCCAGGCAGCTATCAGATTCCTGATACACATTCTCCTCGTTCCTTTCAGGAATCGTCTGACCAGCAGTACGAGGGAGGAGGACGATCTGACCGCAGACAAGAAGAGTACGTGAAACCTAAAAGGGAGCTACAACTCTCGTCTCGCGTGAAGATATAATAGGACAGACCACCTCCCTATAAACCCCAGTTCCAGAAAAAGAAGGTTGCAGCCTTAACTGCTAAATATGCCACAGATGGTGCAAACCCTCCTCCTGAACAGGAGTTGGGCAGTGACTCTCCTCAAAAGAGAGGCGGAGGTCACCATAGTGTGCCGGACACTCCACCCGTTTCTGGTAGCGAAAGCAACTGAGACACTTGTTACGGTTGAAACCGCGAACACCTGCGTAGCCCCTCCAGACTGACTGTATCTAATGTATATTCAAATTGAAGGTGATATTAAATGCACTATCAAGGCGATTTTCGGGGACAACTTAACTACGTCTTATGACATTTTACTTGGGGAGGTTGATTGGCCCCCAGCTTTTGTTCCTTCTTCCCCCTCAAGGAGAGGATGTAATTATACATTCTTTTTCACATCTTGTCCCGGATGTTACCAAAACTAAGGCTTTCTATCCTCGATGGATACAGTGGCCTACGTCCTTAACAGCCGTGGATGTAGACTTGGTCTTTGACCCTTCTTTGCAAACACAAGAATTTTTACAATTGGAACATGTTTATCCCTTGCCTTCTATTGTTATGCCTCTTGATCAGTATAAATATGTCATTTAAACCGACGGTTCAATGCAACCAGCTATTAGTTAAGCAGCGCTGTTCAGCTGCATGTGCCATTGTTATTGGTATTATGTTAGATGGCTCTTCACCCACAAATTTCGCGCACACAATCTCTAGGAGATTGTACTACACAGTTGGCTGAACTAAAGGCTTTGCTACATGCCCTTCAGAATATGAATCCTAAATTCCCACGCTTATAGTGTGCGATTCGTATTAGTGCATACAGTCCTTTAATGATAATTTACATTACTGGCGACAAAATGACTTCACAGATTCAAAAGGTAGCGCAATCAAGCATAAATTGCTTTGGGTTAAGCTGGCTGAACGTAAAGATACTTTGCCATGGGCTCATGTGATACATACACTGGGCCATCAACGTGTAGGATCGCATGCTGTAGGGAATTCTCTGGCTGATGAAGCAGCCAAATCTGCAGTAGCCACAGCTAAAATATCAGCGATTACATGCTCTAAAACTCATATAGAGAACGATATCTTGGCTGCTGTGAATGCAAGCAAAGATGAGACTCCTTTGCCGAAAGGTTTTCCTTCTAAATATTCTTATCATTTAAATGTTCAGAATGTTCCCTTTGTAACCATTCTTGGGGTTGGCAATCATTTGATTCCCAACCAGGACTGCAGACGTGCTTTAATTTTAGCGTCTCATGAGGGTGTTGCTTATGCACATGCAGGAGTTGCAGCCACAATCTTGTAGCTGCAGCAACGTTACTGGTGGCAAGGCTTATATCAACAGACCAGGAAGTATGTCCTCTGTTGTGACAGTAGTCCCTTGCAGCTAAAGTGTTAGGTACAGGGCGTGGTTGGTTGAACCATCTCTGAGGTTCAGCGAGCATTCAATAACCTCCCAAAAGATCTCTGGGTGGGCAGACCCCATACAAAATGCTTTTTGGCATCAAGATGTATGTTCCGGACCTTGACGATCCAGACATTATGGCAGCAGCTGCAAACTTTGAAGTAAATAACCATTGTGCTGTCTTACAGGACCTACAAAAGTTCTGTGACGCTCAATCTCGCAATCACTTGCCTGGATCTCTGCCTTCAAATGCTGGAGATCAACTTGCAGTTTCCGGCTGGCTTCCGAAAGTTGGCGATCTGGTTCGAGAGAAAGTGGCCCTTAAAAAGGAATTTGGCCTGGCGTACTGTACTCCTGTTCCAGTCCTTGGCGTCCAAGGAACACATACTGTGATTTTGCCACCACTCCCAGGATACAAAGACAACCGCTTTGTCTCCATCGAAAATGTCAAACTACACCATGTGGCTAATCCTCCAAAGTATGCCACGGAGTAGTTGTTCCTTTTCTCAAGACTTTTTTTTGCAGCCCTTGGGCACCATCTATGCTGATACTCCCCGGCTATGGAGGGGAGAGGCTGAGTCCTCCGCTGACAACTTCCTGACGCAGCATCTGTTTCCACTATCATGTCTTCTACAACAGCTGTTAATTAAACGGAACCACCATTGGCGAATCCTTCTCCATTGGATCTTTTGAGTTCTGCTGCTGAGTGTCAGCCTCCAGTTTTCCAGTTGAGTACCTCTGGATACTATATGGATCAAGATGACTTTTTTCCGAATGTTCTTCTGTTTTGCAACAGCCACCAGCATGGATTTGCGTTTTTATTTCATGGTTAAAACACACCTATCTAGTCCCACCTTGGATATATATCTGGATCATACTTACCTTGGTTTTCTTGTTCATGTGGATTGGATTTGGGACTGTTTTCTTTCTATTAATCAATGGCCACTACCTCCCGGAACGTTCTGCTACAGAACTTGTTAAGGGGGTGTTGGCCCCCTATTCTTCATTGCATAAACTGAAAAGAGATTTGCCCCTTGTCAACATTTCAGTCATTCCAGTGACTGATGGCATTGTTTGGGATAAAGTTCCTTTCAACATATTTGGTCCTATGGAGATCCTGCAGATACCATATGTGTTCAAAGTTTCTATGGGTGATGAATAGTACCTGGGTTACATTCAGATGATTGGGATGTTGATACTGTAAATTCTATGGTTTTGGAACAAGAGTATTATACTATTTTTGAATCAGAGGACCTATGTATTAATTCCGCTAAATATGCTGATATGTTTTGTTACCATTACGGTCATCATTTTCTGCACCCAGCCAGTGGTCAATGTCCGCATTTCAAT
Source organism: Calotriton arnoldi (assembly GCA_963921515.1). Lineage (NCBI taxonomy): Eukaryota > Metazoa > Chordata > Amphibia > Caudata > Salamandridae > Calotriton > Calotriton arnoldi. The sequence goes on along the minus strand of CAWUFW010005247.1, from coordinate 1,148,396 downwards.
TATACACAATGGTAACATTGTCTAACTCCCCCACAAGGGAGTTCTAAAAAGGAAATGGGCAAAATCACATTCTTTACAGGACATGACACTTCAGACACAACTTCATATTATTTTAAATTAGCCCCTAACCCGCAAAAAAACAATATGCTTACCCAGACTAAGCTCATATATACAGGTTCGTTTGTCAACCTGTTAGCCCTTAAGGGTTATGATTACTGGAAGGACACAGTTGATTTAAAGTCAATTCGAGAACCAAATTTTAGCAGGTGCAGGGAACAGAAAAATTATTTTGAGCTTGTCTAATTCCCACACAAATTATTTTTTTGATTGAAATAATCCAACTACCCTGTCTTGGATTGGCAAAGATTAAAGAAATGAATGGCCCAACAATTCCCTCTATTGCCTGCTTTGATAATTTGATAATAGAATCTGACAAATTACACTGAAGAGCAACTCAATAACATGGTGCAGAATGGTACATTCAGTTCCACATTTTCAGGTCCTGATGAGTTGTTGTTGTGGCCTATGGACACAAAAGGGTGTCATACTAGTTTCCTCAATTCCACACCTGGGCTCAGATTAAGTAGACCGATCCCCGAAGCCTTCAATCACAACATTCTGGTACTGTTACCACCTATTCGGTGTTACCACCTATTCGGTTGGAACATTTTACACTGTCTGCAGTGAAACAACATCTTTCTCTCCTGTCCCAAGACATTAATTTATCAGATTTTCTTTTAGGTCCTAAATCTCCACGTTCTAAAATATTTATATATGCTGCCTATAGTGAAATTTAGAAATTGTCCCCGATGGAAGCTGCTGTATGTTTGAGACAAATTGATCAAGATAATTCATATAAAGTACTTGCTATTGTTGATAGTAGCATTAATGCGTTGTCTTCTCGTATTAACAATTAAAATAACATAGTATTCTCTGTTATTGACATTATGCAAAGTGATCTGTCAACATTATATAATGGGCAAAGTCAGCTTCGATCTATTATGCAGTTTAGCTACACGCTTCAAAACCTAAAAATGGACTCGTTCCATGGAAATATTAGGATTGTACGGATTTGTTTTTGCCTTTTAATTTAACACACAAGCAACAAATGATGGCCATGAAAGACGCGACCTACATAATGCTACATTTAGAAAAATTAAAGCAACTTCTATGTACCATAGCTGAAATGCTTTTGGCTGTATGGTTAATACATGGTGTCACTGCCAATCTCAAATTTTCAATTCACAGTTTGCATGAAACATTTCCCTGTAGTATGAACTCCTTGGAAGTAGCTTTATTCATGAATTATACTCACTTCCCTTCTCCTATCTCTGTGAACGTGCTGATAGGGAAGTTTTCCTTACCCGAGAGGAATGTGACTCTTCTGTCAGACTCATCTGCAAGCATGTTAAAATTCACGGTGCTTCTAACCCTTCAACGCCCAATTTGGTCTGTTATTTTAAAGAAATCCTGGTTCCCTTGATACTCCCCTTCATTACAATACTCTCTAACGGGAGTTATTTGATGCTTAGTGATCAGGATTGTTGCAGAATGCAAGATAAAGTTCCATATATTTTTTCCATCTCCTAATTAAGTCACTTGTGGCAACAATGTCTTGTTTCCCCTTCCACATGGGATTATAGATAGCTCTTTGTGACCTTCCATTCCAACTTTGAAGGCAGACTTCAGCAAGCTAAGCTGACTCAAAGCATTACTGTTCCAGCAAGAAGTAGCTCTCACATCTGTACGCGAGACCTTCGAATTGGAGGTGGCTAGAACTTCTAGTGAAATACAGACATTGTTAAATACAAACCTTCACCTGCATTTCAGAGAGTTGGTGCATCAAATTTCGAATGCCTCTAGCACGGCCGGTCTTGACCTCTTCTTTAAGATTGTACGATCCGGCCTCGTTAGTTCGTTCCAAACTATCTTTGGAATATTACCGGCTTACATTCACTCCATTTTTTCCAGTGTTTTCAGAGGATTCCCGTTGCTGCTATTCCTCATTGAGGCATCCTCATCCTGTTCCTGGTATTTCGCGATGGATGCTCCTTTTGTCAGCCCTCTGGTACTGGACCAGCTCCAACACTACCGTGAGCGTATGCTCCAGATCTTTGGAATATTACTGTTACAGGAGCTGGTTCTTGGTTGGTCCTTAACATTCCATCCTGCCTGGTTTACCTGTGTGCAACCCCTGTTCTACCGTCTCTGTTGCCCCTTTGAATGGGCATTGGATATATGCCTGGCTTCGCAGACATCACCTGCCTTGGACATCGAACTGTTGATGAGTCCCTAAGCTACCCATTTTCAGGACTGTCCCTTGGGTTTGCGACTTCTTATCCATGTGAGGTTCGAGCACCTTACTTTCAGAGAGATATGTGCATCGGCACATGGATCACAGAATACAATCAATCAATCACAGAATTTGTAGAGCGCACTACTTACCCGCGAGGGTCTCAAGGCGCTGGGGAGAGGGAAGGGGGGGGTGCTGCTATTGGTCGAACAGCCAGGTCTTGAGTAGCCTCCTGAAGATCAGCAGGTCTTGGGTCTGTCGTAGGCTTAGTGGAAGGGTGTTCCAGGTCTTGGCGGCGAGGTGTGAGAAGGATCTGCCGCCGGTGGTTGTTCTTCGAATGCGAGGGACGGTGGCGAGGGAGAGGTTGGCGGAGCGGAGCTGGCGGTTGGGGACGTAGAAGGAGAGTCGTCTGTTGAGGTAGGCTGGGCCAGTTTGTGGAGTGCCTTGTGTGCGTGGATGAGGAGTTTGAAGGTGATCCTCCTGTCGACGGGGAGCCAGTGCAGGTTCCTCAAGTGGGGGGTGATGTGGCTGTGGCGTGGTACGTCGAGGATCAGGCGTGCGGAGGCGTTTTGTATGCGTTGCAGTCGCTTGATGAGCTTGGCCGGGGCTCCCGCGTAGAGGGCATTCCCATAGTCAAGTCTGCTACTGACTAGGGCCTGGGTGACTGTTCTTCTTGTGTCTGTCGGGATCCACCTGTAGATCTTTCGAAGCATGCGGAGGGTGTTGAAGCAGGAGGAGGAGACTGCGTTGACTTGCTTGGCCATGGAGAGCGTTGAGTCGAGGATGACTCCCAGGTTGCGTGCGTGGTCGGTGGGTGTCGGGGCTGCTCCCAGCGTCGTTGGCCACCAGGAGTCGTCCCAGGCTGAGGGTTGGAGCCGAGGATGAGGACCTCCGTCTTGTCCGTGTTCAGCTTTAGTCGGCTGATCTTCATCCAATCGGCGACGGCCTTCATCCCTTCATGGAGATTGGCTTTGGCGGCGAGGGGTCCTTGGTGAGGGAGAGGATCAGTTGAGTGTCATCGGCGTAGGAGATAATGTTGAGGTCGTGCTGTCTGGCGATGCGTGCGAGCGGGGCCATGTAGATGTTGAACAGTGTTGGGCTGAGGGAAGATCCCTGGGGTACGCCGCAGATGATCTCGGAGGCTTCGGATCGGAAAGGTGGGAGGCGGACTCTCTGGGTTCTGCCGTCGAGGAAGGAGGTGGTCCATTCCAGGGTCTTGTCTCGGATCCCTGCGTCGTGGAGGCGTGTGCGTAGAGTGCGGTGGCAGACAGTGTCGAAGGCGGCGGGCTCTAATAGCACGGATGAAGGTTACCCAGTAACTGTCTTGGCATCGGCTGAGAGTGGGTATCATGTTTGATGACTGGAGCTCGTGACTAAAGCTTTCGAACAATCATCACATGCGGAGTCGGACTCCTTTATGGAGTCCCTAGCCTTTGAAATGGCAAGTGAACAATGGATTCCTCCAAAACACCATAATTTGCTAAATTTTCCAAATTGACACTTTCCATCTTCTATTTCCGCTACTGTCATAGTTTCAAACTGTGCTTTGAGTTTGCTTATTTTCTAAATTACATTCATAGAATTTCTCATTTCTTACGTGCTATTGTCCTGACCAAGGGGAGGGTGTTGTGTGTTTCCTGCATGGCCCATTGTGGTTTTGCCTCTGTTAGCCTAATTCTGCACGTTGTAGGCCGCATTTCTCTGCACACGGTACTTTATAAACACGCTTGCTTTTGTGCTACATTGTATTGTCACATAGAACCTGCGTATGTTTTCGTGTTCCGTTCTTTTCCTGGGATTTAGTCTGAACATCATAGACATGGTCAAACAACAATGCTCCTTGTTATTCTCTTCGGTCAGGCAATAGCACCTAGTCATAATATGAGAGTGCAGCTACTGTTTGTGGGAAAACATGTCTTGTCATATAACTGAGGACAGGAATTCTAGAAACACACTCTGATAACGAAGGTCTTGAGGCAAGATTGCTGTGTCAGCTAAGATGTAGAACGTCCATCTATGTATGCTAGGGTACTGGGTCTGCCAATAATTCCAGAGATCTTTGATAAATATTCATTGAGCTTCATTAGGAAGGGGGGGGGGTAGGCAAATCTGTCTTATAACATGACAGGGCTTTTCATGGTATATGGTTTGTTAACCATACTGGCAATATTTTTTATATGGATTTGTCTTCTAATTGTGGTGCAAATACTGCCTCTTAGATCACAACAGTTTAAATAAATATTCTAAACTTCTTCCTTGTCTCTTGTTTATCTTATTGTGGACAAGTACAAGTGAGAGAGCAAAAGGGTGGTCCTGTTACCGCGATCCCTGAGAGGGTCGAGAGGGTTGTGTTCTGACGTGTCAATTCACTTGTCTCTCTGGTAAGGTTAGGAGGGCAAGTGAGGCACTGTAGCTAGTTGGACTCTGGCTCATGGATACTGAGGTGGTATGGTGACTCAGTCCCTAATTGCTGATGTTCTGTGATCCCAAGCATAGTTCTGTGCCTAAGCAGAATCCCTGCAACACTCCTTTCAAGTGTCTTTTCCAGGCTGGTCTCCACATGCAACCTTTGTGTAAAAGATGCTTCTCGCAGAAGAGCGGTTTCCACAGAGAGAGGTTTCGTTTCTGCATTTGGCTGTCATCAGCACAACTAATGGAGTAATCAGGGAAGAACAAAAGGGCAAGCCTCACCTAAAGGTTTCCTCACCTCGCAAAACAGTCTGCAGTCCATCCACTTGCCTCTACCATCCACTGACTGGCAGTGCTCAGGAAGACTAATCAACAGCTCCTTGCTACCCAAAAGGTCTCATTGAATATCTAAGGATCCCTGTCTCTAGTCTCATTCTAGTTTTTAGGTTACCTTCCTCCTTCAGGATTGTGCGTAATATACTTCCTTTGTGCGGAAATAGAATTCTCACCTTCATCTTATGTAAAGCTAGGCCTTCGGTATCCAAAATGGATCCTACTTGTTCCATTACTACTGCTAACTAAAACACACCATGCCTGTACCATGCCGCCTGCATACATCAACACCTCACTCAGGGTGTGCGTGCTATGGATTGAGTAAGCACATAGAAGCAAAACTTTACTCGAGTGGACCAGTAGGCCTCCACTCCAGTGACTCTGAAAAATAGGCATGCTAGCACTGTGGATTCTCAAAACACGCTATGCTGTCATCACCGCTCTATATGCTGACCCCATGATACAGACAGTAATTTGCTATCACTCAATGAGGGTCCACTTGGTGGCACCTCCAGGTTTCAGGGAAGTCCAGGAAATACTCATACCAAAGATGGATCTAGGCCTCTGTGTACATACTAGGTTAACATGACTCCAGGGCCAAAACAAATTCAGGATACCAGATGGATGCAGTCAGCCACTCATGGCAGGGAAACGCACTTATAAATGTTGCAGGGGCATTCCTCTCCCAAATGCGTTACAAATGAAACCATTAGACAAAATCCAACACCACAATTATCAGTTAGGATAGGGACTTCACATTATACCTGTCAGGTCTATAATCACTTAATATAAGTATTTCAGAAGATCAAAGATCGTCTTCATGTGTCAATTTCGGTTTTTGAATAGGTGGTCAGAAATGACTGTAAGTTGTGAGGTTCTATGAAGTGATGAATTCTCCCTTTTTATATTATTGACTTCCTCGCAGGAATGGTGAATCCAAAATTGATGTTCAGTTGCTTCATCTGTGTTTGTTTGTTCACAAAGGATTTTTTCTTTGTCCATTTTCTCTTGCATAGTTTTGAGCACAGTATATAGTCTGATTTCTTTTGCCAATTTCTTATTTTCCTTAGCCGATTCTAGAATCATCATACTGTGCTGATATCTCCAAGGGTGAAAGATCATTGCTCAGCGTCGTTTGCTCCCTCTGGTTTACGGAGAGGAAATTCATTGTGCTATTTCAGTTTTAAAAAGCATAGTGGAAGGAAAGCTGAGTTATTGACTAAATCCACGTGTCCAAACATTCAACATGAGTTGGCATCTTTTTGTTTGCCTTCCTTTAGGCCTCTGTGATTCTATCCTCTAGTTCACTAACATCTAAAGGGCGGCATTTGATCTCTGCTTCTTTGTACTCTTTATCTTATTGAAGGTTAAAATTCTGTGTAATGCTGATCCGAGTTTCTGCTTCTATTACCCTCAATGTGAATTTTTTATGCCCCGTCTGTATAGCTTGTGTGGAGATTGAGTGGTGATTGTTATAATCCTTTTGCCTACTGATGAAATTAAAAAAGTTTTAGCCTCCAGAAAATATGCTATGAAATCCATCTACATGGGTCACTTAACAAATGTATTTAATGGTGCGAGTCGGAATGCCTAGATACTTTTAAATCTTGCCTTACTGACTTGCAGTGATTTGCATTGTCCATTCCCATGCAGTGTTGTGTACAGTTAAGCGCTATTTGACTGTCCTGTTCATCTTTGTGTCTTCCTAACCAGCCGGCCCTGTTTAAATCGTCATTGGTTGTGTGTTTTCTAAAAGGTTTACTTTATCCCCCCACCCCCCTTGCTTATTACTTAGTGGGATTTGAATCTTGTGTTGATTTTCTTGATGGCTTCCCTATTCAACTTCTCACTTTAAATACATTATGGGTGACAGTTGCTTCACCCTGTAACATCTGATAATTTAAGGCCATCTCAATTCGCCCACCTTTCACAGTTTTCTACCCACAAAAATTTGTTCTTAATACCTGCCTAGTCTCCCTATGAAGGTGGTGTCAGTATTTCGTATGGGACAGTTTATTTCCCTTCCACCCTTCTTCCCCCCTCCCCATCCCATGAAAGAGACGCAACGGCTATGAAGACTAGATCTGAAACCTGTTGTGTCCTATTACATCAGTCGCTCTTGACAGAAAAGAGTGGATAATCAGGTCTTAGAAGACTTTGAAGGAGCAAAAATGGCAAGGTGATGACCAAACACACAATTATTTGTTGGGTCTCGTTTTTATCAACATCTGTTACACCTTGGCTAAGAAAGACCCTCCAGAAGACCCGAGGACACTTCACGAGGACATTGACCTCTTTTGCTGCCATTTCCAGAGGGGTTCCAGTGCCTGATTTCTGCCAGGTGGTTGTCATGATCCCTCCATACGTTTACCAAACATGGTCTCACAGCTCAGGCACGCGGTAACGTACTTTGCTAGTGCTGTGTTACTTGATTTCCTTGATTAACAGACACTAATAAATCCAACCTCACAGTGATTAGGGCTCATTCTTAATCCAAAGAATTTGCAGGAAGATGTAGCCATCAGAAGAAAATGTTACTTACCTTTGGTAACAATATTCCTGATGGCAATGTAATTTGTCTGCAGATTCCTCACCACCTTCCCTACTCCCTTAGTAAATTAGTGCAGAGAATAATAAGATTCCAAAGAATGCAAAAGTGTTTTGTACTGTAATTGTCCTAGATAAGCCACAGAAAAAGAACCAGGAACTAATGCCTGTGCACTGTTCAGCACCAAAACACTCAGCTGTCATCATGTCCGGTGGGCAGAGTCAAGGATAAAGCTGCAGGCACTACCTGCCACGCTGGAAGGCTATTGCTGGAGAAATGTTTTCTGGGCCAAATTGACACTTATATGAATATTGTTAAATTGAGGAACCTACAGGGAAGATTGTGAATCCACCAGATAGTTATATTGTTACCAAAAGTGCATAACTTTTACTTCTAAGGACGTTGCCTTGAAGTATAGGCCTCCTCATCTGGTCATCATTACTTCAACTAATCCCCTATTGCTGAGAATTTGGTAGACTTCTGCATCTAAACTTAAATGTGGTAATAGGTCTTTGATGTCACCCAATACAGAATCTAAGACGTGGGATTCTATAGGGTGTAGAGTCATTAAGTGGAATGAGGGAAATTACTGACGCAGCAGTGAAGAAAGAGAAAGGACTGCGTCGACAGGGATTTATATGCATTTACAGACAGTGTTACTATTGGTTAATGATTGTCATGGACACTCTCCCCTGGACTCATTGGAGTTGTAGTGTTTGATGTTTTTTCTGTTTAACTTTGAATCTGCTTAATAATAAAAAGTGAAGAAAGAACTGCATTATCCTCGCCTCCTCGTCCTTAATAGAATTGAAACTTAGCTTGGTGAGCTAGGAAATTTTTCATTTTGACCAGACACTCTTCATTTTTGGTCTTCGCCCCCTAGTCATTTGGTGTGCACACTAGGGGCATTCACCAATAGAGTAGTCTTCCTGTCTTTTCCCTCTTTTAAAACCTAAATATTTAAGAGACTCTAGACAAATTATTTTCCTTAGGAGAAGTCAGGAAACTTAGAAGGTTTGGTGTTAAATATAAGGAGATTTGAGAGAAAGAACTCAAGCCAATTTATATGTTTTCTAAAGATTCAAAATTGGATTTAACAAGAAGAAATGACTTACAATATCTTCTGTGGAGCTTAATTGTGGCATGCTGAAATACAGACTTTTCATTTTCCAAGGAAATGTAGAGACAATACCAATAAGTAGAAGAAATGTGTTTTTTTTAGGTTTTCTACAAATTTACAGCTGCAAGAACACCATTTAAGAGAGATGCTAATTCTATGTCAGGACCGGAGGCTCTGATTATGCTTCTCTTTCTTTACTCTTCAATTTTTCAGCAGCCAATCATATAAAACCTTTTTAAAACACTACATTTCCCATGACCACCTCATAGTCACATGATCAACCATAGAGTCCCAGCCCTATATAACCCTCTTGCTGTGATACAGCTTCCTCTTCCTTTGCTACTTCGGAGCCAGTTGAGTGCATTTTTCTATTATTGGGCATTTGATTTATTACTGTTATCCTGCATTAACTATTGTGATCTTATTTTGCCTGTACTGTGCGATCTCTACTGTTGAAATACTGTTCCTGTTTATAGTGGTTATTTACTTTTTTGATATTGCCGCTTATGCGCTGGTTGCGTTGCGAGCCGCTTGTGTGCTGTGTTAATTGCGGGCTCCGCGTGGGTAAAACAGGAGCATTTATCCTACCGGCAGGGCGGCGTGCCGCCCCCACCTATGTCACTGTGTGGAGAGGGAGAAGGGGAGCGAGGATGCACGACTGATTGTCGCGCGGTCCTCTTTCTTTGTAAACAATTGGGCAGCCTGTGCGCATGTGAGATGGCCACATTGCCTGATTGTAGCTTCAGCGGGCAGTTTGTGGACGCGGTGAGGTGCGTTACTGTTTCTTGCCTCAGCCCTTTGTTTTTGGCTCCCCGCTTACTCCCTGGTGGTTGGCTCTCTCCCCCAGGGCTGGAAAATATTCATAGGCTCTGCCTAGAGTTTTGTAGAAGGTCTTCCCTCCACATTTGAACTGTTTTACAACCACACTACATGGTTAGGCTTGACCTGCAGTTTGGGTGCGATCAGCTTACTCCCCCTGAGTTGCTCCTGTTTAGTGGACTGGCCTTATCCTCCTGCTGCCCTTTAATTCTATTTCCCTCCTGAGGCTCTTGTATCTTTGCTGTGCAGATTTTAAGGATGTCGGACTAGTATGATAATATGGAGGGCTATTATTATGATGATCCTGATGGGTCTTTGGAGCAGGACCTGGTGGACGTGCTTGACACTGGAGTACAGCATTTGTGAACAAAGCCCCGGTAAGGGCCATTGAACCTCTAAAGCGACACCTATGTGGGGTCGCTGAACAGCAAGGTTGGCTTCCAACCGCTCCTTTGAGAATTGGGGGTGGTCAGTCGGGCTCCCAATCCAAGACCAGTGCAAAAACCCTAAGGGCCCCCATGCTGCAGATTATGAGAGGTTGGTGTATTCTGTGGTGAAAGACCACGATTATAGCGCTCCACCTGTTACCACAGTTCCTGACCCGAGGCAGGGTGACTCCAGCTCTACTTTGTCTCAGAGCTCAGATCAAGGAGATGGACCAGCCCCTAGTAAGCGCAAACGCAAGACACCCCACACTAATGTAATACACCAAGCTTAGGTGCTTACCTTTGAACCTAATGAGGCCATCCACCCGAAGTGTGCTGTGTGGCTCCCGCCACAAGAAGTGACAGATTATGTTCAATCGCATATCCAACAAGAGTTCAACAAGGATGTAGGAGCACAGCTGCGATCTAAGTGCCGAAGACCAGACCTCCCAGGCAGGTCACTGACACACCTGAGGTGGATCCCACCTTAGTTACTTACCTGAAAAAATATTCTAAGGATCCGAAGAAAGGTATTGATCAGGCTTGGTTCGGGTGCTACTAGACATATCAGGTCCTCTAGCCAAAATAGTTGAACTAGGTTACCACGCCAAGAAATCAGCGACTCCCATTGACCCAGATGTCTTGGTCGGCTGGGCCCAAAGAGCTATTTGCCAACTGGGAAACAAAAAACTGCACCATATCAAGTGAACGGCGCCGATCCATCCTCCTCAAACTCGACCCGAAGCTCACCAAGCTCACGTCGTCGGACTCAAGTCCTATAGCCCAAGGTCTGCTGTTTGCAAACCCCTTTCTGAAGGTATTGTTGAAGTTTGTAGCAACTTTCGGTAATTTGGATAAGGCTCAGAGGTCCCTCAAAAAGGTCTTCCGCCCACTTTTTGGCAGGGCTGGGCACTTCCTGGGGCAACCAATCAGCCGTGGTTATCACCAAGGCCTGCAACAAGGTTTCTATCAACAAGGTGGAGGTGGATACCAAGATTCCTCCAACAATTCCACCTTCTACCCCATCCCACACCCAAGCCAGCAGGAGCCTTTTTCAGAAGGGATGATACAGAGGGCCGCAAGGCTCTTCCCAGGAGTATGGTTCCACAGATGAGAATAATTCCACTTTCAGTAGTATTGCTGGGGGCAGGACCAGGTTATTCCTATGCAACTGGCAGAGTATAACACAAGATTCTTGAGTTCTAGAGGCCGTACAAGGTTATAAGTTAGAGTTCTACACGTCCCTGAAGCAGATCTCCACCCCCCTATGTATTTTTTGCAAGAAGAGCAAGACTTCATCTCATCAGAGGTTAAAGCTCTGCTGCAGAAAAGCGCCATAGAGGTGTCGTTTCACCACCCAAACTGGTTTCTCAGATGCATTTTCTTAATGGAGAAGAAGGGAGGCAGGTCTCGCTTGGTGCTGAATCTGAGGGATTTCAATGGTTGGATCGTTTACCGTCATTTCAAGACGGAAGGAATCCATCTGTAAAGGGATATTCTTCAGGAGGGAGATTGGATGGTCCATTTGGATTTAAGACGCCAACCTAACCATCCCTATTTATTCGCCTTATCAACGCTTTCTTTAATTCCTCTGGCAAGGTTGTTGTTACGAGTACAAAGTCCTTCCTTTTGGTCTCTCCTCCACCCCTTGGTGCTTCACAAAGATCATGAGACCGGTGGTGGAATCCCTGAGAGCACGAGGTGTTCATCTGATCATCTATCTAGACAACATCATTAAGATCGCCCAATGTCCTCAGTTGGTGTGGATGATTCTCCTCCTTCAGGATCTCGGCTTTATCATAAACGCTGAGAAGTTCATCCTGACTCCCTCCCAACGATTGGAGTTCTTGTGTTTTCTCCTGCCCCAACTAATCCTGCCTCCCCAGAAAGTCTTAAGTATCAAGAAACAATTGAAGTCAAAGCTGAGCAGGCAGACTATCTCCTTGAGGTTGATAGCTCGCATTGTGGGCCTTTTAGCCTCATCGATCCAGGCCATATTCCCTGGTCCCCTCCACTATCGCGCCCTTCAGAGACTCAAAATTCAGCATCAGTGAAAGGGCCTCAGTTACTTGGAACAGATTCTTCTTTCAGATGAGGAGAGGACAGAGATGTTGTGGTGGTTGGACCACATGGAGGCCTGGAATGGCAGGGCGATTTTTGGCTCGACTCCATGGATAATAATCGAGTCTGATGCCAGCTGGTGGGGTTGGGGGGGGCTTGCTGTGGTCCGATCTCGACAGAGGGGTCGTTTGTTCCAAAGTGGAGCTGGATCTCCACATCAATTGCTTGGAACTCCTGACAGGTTTGTTTGCGATTCAGAGCCTCTCCCCAGAGAAGTTTGATTGTTGCATACTACTTCGTATGTACAACATCTCAGCAGTACATTATGTGAGCAAATTGGGCAGGAAAAAATCCAGCCTTCTTGCAGAGATAGCTAAAGATTTTGGGCATTTTTGTCTTCAACATTGGATATTGATGGTAGCGGAGTACCTCCCAGGCCAGAGCAATGCCACGGCGGACTGGTAGTCGAGCTATCATCAAGACTTCAGCGACTGGAGACTTCACCCAAAAGTATTTCTTGCGCTTCACTGTCTTCAGGGACCGTGTTTGGTAGACCTTTTTGCATCTCACCTCAACCGGCAGCTCCCAAATTTTTACAGCTGGCCCCCTCATCCTAAATATTCTGTTTTATGGGAGGTTAACATAATCCTGAGATTTTTAGATTCCTAGCCAGACAATAAATATCTATCACAGAAACAATTGTCGGCTATATTGACCATGCTCTTGTGCCTGATTTCTTGTAAGTGTATGTCTGCCGTACAAGGCTTAGATCGGCTGGAGAGAGTTTGTTCTCCTGAGGGTGTTACCTTCTGATTTCTTGACAGAACAAATGTAATTTCAGGTCAGTATCTTACCCAGCTTTTCAGGATAATTCTAAGCTTTGCGTAGTGCAATGTCTGAAAGCCTATGAGGCGAGTACTGCTGAATTTCATATGGATATGGGAGGTCAATTTTTTATTGCTTTGCAGAAGCCTTTTCATCCTGTGGCATCTGCTACTCTTGCCAGATGGGTGCGATGCCTTATGAGTAAGGCCGGTATTGATACTTCTGTGTTTGGTGCCCACTAAGCTAGAGGGGTGATGGCTTCCAAACCGTTTGCTTTGGGTTCTAGTATGAATGTTATTCTAAAAGCGGCAGATTGGTCAGCGGAATATACATTAAAGTAATTTTATTATAAACCTATTGTTGATGTTGCTTCTGTGGTAGTGGCTCAGATTTAAATAAGCATATTTGGAGCCTCTGGTCCTGACATAGAATAAAAAAATTCTAGCATTTGCGTCAAGAATTTTCAATTCTATTGACACGGAGGCAAGGACTATTCCACCCTTTTATTTTTTTTATCTTCATACAGGTCTTTGCATACATATGTATTTTGATTAATTGTTTGAAATGTAATTGTTTTCCCTCCCAGATGATGTATATTTGTTATGATATGTCCTTTATGGGACCAGTGTTTACGACTTTAGTATTTTTACTTCCTTGTTAGGAAATGTGGACAAGAGATTAGTCTTCCAACGGCAATCTGAGATTTTGGAAATTTTCTTTCCTGTTTCCGGAGTTCTCTTTTGTATAATTGTTTCCTGATGTTACAGATGGAGGACTTCGGGTCCCGTGAAGCCTAGATCTTTGAGTTAGGCTCCCATTGGGGCAGATGGTGATACTCTCAGTTTGTTGATGATCCTGTCGTTGCAGGGTCTCGGACTGTTTAACTGTTTTTCCTAGGACTGGAGCAAAGACAGAGGAAGCTGTATCGCTGCAAGAGGGTTATATAGGGCTGGGACTCTATGGTTGATCATTTGACTATGAGGTGGCCATGGGAAAAAAAAGTTTCATTTGATTGGCTGCTAAAAATTGAAGAGCAAAGAAAGAGAAGCATAATCCTTGCCTCTGTGTCCTAAATAGAATTGAAAATTATTGTCAAGAACGCTAGAACATTTTTTATTCCTCTGAAGTACTAGGTTAAAGACAGTCATTGTCAAGTACTTGTGAGTGAATGGGAGAGTCAAGTGGAAAAGAGTGCATGATAGAAAAGTATTGCCTTAGGTGAATGAAGTAATTAATGTAACAACTCGGTAGAGAATGTTAGTTAGAACAATTGTTACTTTTTTCAGAAAACTTGCCACATGAAAACTCAACCCAGCTGAACTATTACCAGAAGGCGGGTGCAGGTTGAGTATTCAGAAGATGGCACAGCAGACTTGAAGGCAGTCTCTCTTTAATCCCAATTCTCTTTCCCCGCTGTAAATGCATAGCATTGCAAATGAGTAAATTCCTTTGCATGTACGCATAAGTGGGTATAGAGAAAAAATCTTCTACTCCTGTGGAATCTGGCACAAGGTTAGTACCTGACAATTCTAGCCATCAATTTGGTTGGAATTAGGTGCCAGTGATACTTCAAAAACAGCAAAAGCAGCCCACTTGCTCTTTCGAGGCACAAGGTCTTAGAGGGAACACAAACAGAATGCTTTGACCTCTTCTTCTACACCACCTTCTAATCCTTTTTGACTCTTTTCTTTGTAACATCACAAGACTTCAGTTGGATGGGTGGTTAGTTTGATTACTGGACCAATGGCAGAGGAGAATATTCAAAAGTTATTGTATGCTATTTATGAAGAAGCTACATCATGTTCTCTAAACCCTCCTCCCAATCCCTCCTGCTCCTCCCACCTCAACCAGACATCTTGTTGAAATCGGTGAGAAGCTTTTGGCAAAAGGCACCATAGAGACCATTCCTTGCTTTCAGAGCACTGGGTTATTAACTGTATTTTATGATATTGAAGAAGTCTGTGGCCCGGTGCCCGTTTTGGATGTAAGATTTATCATTACATTTCTCAAGAAAAAATTCAGAATTGTCTCTTTTCTTGGAATCATTTCAACTCTTCAAAGTCATGACTGGTGAGTCTGATTGGATCGTCAAGTTTTTTTTCCATATACAAATTGCTCATTGTCATAAGACATACTTATGATTTACCACAAGGGATCTACATTTGCAGTAAGCTGTTCTACCCTCCAAGCTGGGATCAGCACTTTGGGTGTTTGTCAAGTTGATGGCCCTGGTTGTAGACAATAATCATCAGCAGGGCATTCATCTTTCCTTGTATTTAAACAACTGGCTCCTGAATGGGAACTCGAAGGATTTTCTGTAGAGAAACATTCCAGTTACTGATTTGTTTCAGGTCACATTTAGTTCCATCTGACGGCACCCAGTTCAATGAAGCAATGCTGGAGACACCCATGTAATATGTCCTTCAGGAGAGACTAAGCAGTACTTTGCAATGGTCAGTATTAGATGTTTTGGTGGTGGCAGCCCAACTGATGAGAACAGTGTTCAAGTTACTGGGGTTGATGGCTTCTTGCCCCTTCTTGGTCCCTCAAGCTAATCTCCAGATGGGACATCTGCAAGGGTGACTTTGTTTTCAATGGCACCAATTCTAATAGAAGCTATGAGACAAGATTTTGTTGAATGCTAACTTGTTTTGGAGTCTTCTTTGGGATCAAGGCTGGAGAAACTGGTTAAGGAGGAACCCTTTCAGTGACCCTGTCAGTTGAAGGTCATGGCAGATGTCTTACGTCTAGAGGTGGGACCTCATCTAGGTCATTTGTTGCTCATTGCACTCTGGAGCTTTCAAGACATATCAATCTCCTTGAGTTAAGAGAAGGGAGGGCAGCTGTCAGAGTTTTTATTCCTGGTATGTTGGTAAAGGAGGTTCAGGCCTTGACTAACAATACCTGTTTGATGGATTACCTGAGCACTTACACTTTCCCTGTGTCATAAGGCCATGGACCCTTGGTATTGGGTCTCAGACAGAGAATTTAGTCTGCTAACAGTTCATCTAGCAGAGAAGGACAATGTGACAGCTAATATACTCAGCAGGTGTGAGATTCAGTAGGAGGTATTGCTTCCTATCTGTCTGAGTTGGGGATTCCATTGATTAGATCTATTTGCAATAGGTTCCACAGGAAGTCATGTCTGTATAGCTCCAGATACTTTCCAACTCAGGATTCATTAGGGGGTACGTTTACATTGGAGTAGAATTTGCGGTTATACTATGCCTTTTCTCTGTTTCCTCTTTTTCCAGAGGGTCCTTCAGAAGATCTAGCACCATCAAGCTCATCTAATTCTGATTCCACCCAACTGGTCCAGGAGCCCGTAGCTCTTAGATCTGTTGCAGCATTGTCCATGTCCTCTCTTTAACATCCCTCTTTGAGAAAACCTCCATAAAGAACCGAGGAGAGATTCTTTACCCCGTTCTGCAGAACCTAAGTTTGCATGCTTGCTACTTGAGGAATTCACATTAAAATCTTATGATCTTCCATAGGATGTTGTGGAGGTTCTTCTCTCTGCTAGACACCCTTGATTTAAGTCTGCATACTCAAGTAAGTGGTGTGTTCTTATTGGTGTCATTGGAGATCTTTTGACCCTCTTTGTGCAGAGTAATTGCGCATTCTACTCTTTGCAATTTCATTGGTGGAGAGAGGTCTGAATTTTAATTCTGTGAAAGGTTATTTGGCAGTCAAAGGCATGTTTGTTTTCTTCTAATGAGGGATCATTTTTCATGGTGCTGAAATATGGTTGGTTTTTAGAGAGGTTTATAACATACGTTTCCCCCAATTCAGTTTCATATTCCTGAGTGGGATTTGAATTTGGTCTTGATATATTTGGCGGTGCAGCCTTTTAGTACCTTCATTACAGATGTCACAAGTATCTTTTTTGGAATACAACATTTTACTCTATTCAGCTATAAAGTTAAGTGAGTTGCAGGATTTTCTGCTTCTCCTGCATTCATGACTTTTTCTAAGGATGGGGTAGTGCCTGAGGTTAAGCCTTCTTTTGTTCTAACATTTCCTGTAGGGTTTCATGTCTCTGAGATTATTTATTTACCATCAGTTCACCCTTCTCCAGGTTCATCTGAGAAGAAGGGGATTCATAGGCGGGACCATGGGAGAACCTGGAGTCATTAATATTAATAGAACACAATCCTTTAGAGCAGTGGTTCTTAACCTTTTGCTTTCTATGGACCCTTACTTAATCATTACTGGAACTCAGTGACCCCCCACTGAATCATTATTGGAAGCTAGGAACCAAAGCCTATGCATTTTCTGATGATTTGAACCCCTAAACAATTCACAAAAAATACAGAGTTTAGCATTCATCAAACACATACATAAATGGTGAAATAGTTCCTTTAATTCCCAAACAAATATAAAACAAATCTAACTTTTAATTTTGGTGGGAAAGTTGGAGCTTTTCTAAATTCAATTGAGGCCCCCCGTCGTGGACATTATATTCTCTTTGCTGCACTTACACTGCTCCCACAAATGAATCTGAGGAAACCAACTTAATTTGTAGCCTTTAATTTCATATTCCTTCAAATTTACAGAATGTTTTAAAGTTTTCAAATTTATCTTTTGCTTCTTTATTTATTTTCGAGTTATTACTCTGTTAGGTGAAGAACCATTGCTTCAGAATGGATGGCAATTTGCTTATAGGCTTTTGAGTTCATCAACGTGGTAATGCTTCTGAGAAACAGATGGTTTCTTTTTAGTTGTCCACCACAATTCATCATTGATATGAGGTGGCAGGGAGACAGACTTCTGAATGTTTTTGATCTCACTCTTTCAGGGGTTTGGCAGACCCTTTAGCTCTTGTGAGAGGAGTTCTGGTTAAGACCATATATAAAATGGAAACTTGCTCTTCTCTTTACACCTTCACATGACATTGCCTGGCTTCAAGGAGAAATAGCAGTCTCATTTGAGAATTGCTGCTGTGGAGATGTAATGGGGAGTTGTGTATGTTCTAAGGGAAAGCTGTTATCTTGTCATTCTGCTGGAGCTTACTGACTTGTCCACTACTTGATTTGAAATAGCGAAAAGTAAAGTGGAAAGCCACCTTGGATTGTGTCCAGTTGCTGAGCTTCCTACTTGGGGTTTCAATATATTCCTAAACATCCTGTGGGAAATTTTCATTTTAAGAAAAATGTAGAATTGGGTATCTATTAGAAGAACAAGTTACTTACCTTTGGTAATGTTCTTTGTGAATGATATACTAGCTATCACAGATTCCGTAGGACCCTTGCACCTCCCCTATTGAGTTTCTTTTTCTTTTTACAGCCATGGCAGGATTGAAATTGGTGACCTTTAGTGCACAGAATATGTCAGTGGTGAGTGTTGAAAACAGATCCATTCTCTCAACTTTCTTTTTTAGGAAGCCCTCTCTCGCCCTCTTCCATCTTCTCCTCTACACCCACAGACACAAAACATCTTGAAATTAGACCATATGTCTACTTTCAAAGGGAGCAATAGTGAGAGTATCTGTCTCTGAGAAGGGCAAGAGGTGATATTTCAGGTGCTTCCTATTTCCAAGAAGGCACAAGTTTTGCATCCTACTGTATCAGTGATGTCATTTGAGATGTCATCAGTGATGTCATCAGTGATGTCACTGACCATGTCATGAGTGATGTAATATGTGACGTCATCAGCAGTGCATTGCAGGGGCGCGAGTTATAGTTAGCTGAACTAACTATAACGGGGAATTTCACGGGTTTTGTACGAGTGCAATGTCCAAGTAACTAAAACTGTCCCTAAAACCTATGGTTTTTCAGTGAATTTCAAAGGTTTTTAAATGCTAATTTGTAACTATAACGTGTCTGAAACCTATGGTTTTTTCAGTGAATTTCAAAGGTTTTTAAATGCTAATTTGTAACTATAACGTGTGTGAAACCTATGGTTTTTCAGTGAATTTCAAAGGTTTTTTAAATGCTAATTTCTAACTATAACGTGCCTGAAACCTACGGTTTTTCAGTGAATTTCAAAGGTTTTGTAAATGACAATTTTTAAATGTATTAATTGTTATATTAATTTTTTTCATACTGATTTACTACATTTTTAGAAACAATTTTTTTACATATTTTATTTTTTAAATTACATTGTAATTACATTATACATTACATTACAAAAATACTTTCTCAGAATGAATTACTTTAGTTTAAATACTTTGCAGATAGGCAATAGACTTTTAAGTACAGTAGTTACAGTTGTTGCAATGGGCAACACATTTTCAAACACAATGCAACATTCAGCTCAATGTGAATTTCTAGTTAAATGCAATTAGTTACTTTATGGATTACTTTTGTAACCACAGGACTGGATCCTAGATTCAGTCCTGGTACATCTCCTGTAAACAGTTGAGTAAAAGCGTTTTGGTTACAGTCGTGATTTTTAAGGAATATTATTGTATTTTAAAAGTTGACACTTAGAAACTTTTTCTCATAGAATCACCAATGTTATCCTATGGAAGGAAATTCACTTAGCAGGTAAAAACTGTTATCGTTACTTTTTCTTACTCAGTGTTGGATCCTGGATCCAGCACTGGTGCATCTCCTGTAAACAGTTGAAAAAATGCGTTTAAGTCATACAGGCGATTTTTAAGGAATATTTGTAGTTTGTGAAAATCAACACTTTGAAACTTTTTGCTGAAAACCAGTCAATCTTAGCCTATGAAGGAAATTCAAGTTACCGGTAAGTACGGTTAAAATTACTTTTGAGGATCAGTACTGGGCTGAAAGATGCAGCACTGAGGTCTTTCCTGATAACAGGTGAGTAAATCGGAATTCGTATTTCGGCTGATTTTAGAGGAATATTTTAAAGTTCCAAAACTCCACACTTAGAAGAATTTCCAAGTGAAACCAGTCAATGTTAGCCAATGGAAGGAAATTCAAGTTACTGGTAAGTACGGTTAAAATTACTTTTCAGGACCAGTACTGGGCTGAAAGATGCAGCACTGAGGTCTCTCCTGATAACAGGTGAGTAAATCAGAATTTGGATTTCGGCTGATTTTAGAGGAATATTTGTATGTTTCAAAAATCAACACTTAGAAACTTTTTTAGCAAAAAGCAGGCAATGATATCCTATGGAAGGAAATTCAAGTTACTGGTAAGTACGGTTAAAATTACTTTTCAGGACCAGTACTGGGCTGAAAGATGCAGCACTGAGGTCTCTCCTGATAACAGGTGAGTAAATCAGAATTTGGATTTCGGCTGATTTTAGAGGAATATTTGTATGTTTCAAAAATCAACACTTAGAAACTTTTTTAGCAAAAAGCAGGCAATGATATCCTATGGAAGGAAATTCAAGTTACTGGTAAGTACGGTTAAAATTACTTTTGAGGATCAGTACTGGGCTGAAAGATGCAGCACTGAGGTCTCTCCTGATAACAGGTGAGTAAATCGGAATTCGTATTTCGGCTGATTTTAGAGGAATATTTTAAAGTTCCAAAACTCCACACACAGAAGAATTTCCAAGTGAAACCAGTCAATGTTAGCCTATGGAAGGAAATTCAAGTTACTGGTAAGTACGGTTAAAATTACTTTTCAGGACCAGTACTGGGCTGAAAGATACAGCACTGAGGTCTCTCCTTATAACAGGTGAGTAAATCGGAATTCCTATTTCGGCTGATTTTAGAGGAATATTTTAAAGTTCCAAAACTCCACACTTAGAAGAATTTCCAAGTGAAACTAGTCAATGTTAGCCTATGAAGGAAATTCAAGTTACCGGTAAGTACGGCTAAAATTACTTTTCAGGACCAGTACTGGGCTGAAAGATGCAGCACTGAGGTCTCTCCTGATAACAGGTGAGTAAATCGGAATTCGTATTTCGGCTGATTTTAGAGGAATATTTTAAAGTTCCAAAACTCCACACTTAGAAGAATTTCCAAGTGAAACCAGTCAATGTTAGCCTATGGAAGGAAATTCAAGTTACTGGTAAGTATGGTTAGAATTACTTTTCAGGACCAGTACTGGGCTGAAAGATACAGCACTGAGGTCTCTCCTGATAACAGGTGAGTAAATCGGAATTCGTATTTCGGCTGATTTTAGAGGAATATTTGTATGTTTCAAAAATCAACACTTAGAAACTTTTTCAGCAAAAGCAGGCAATGATATCCTATGGAAGGAAATTCAAGTTACTGGTAAGTACGGTTAAAATTACTTTTGAGGATCAGTACTGGGCTGAAAGATGCAGCACTGAGGTCTCTCCTGATAACAGGTGAGTAAATCGGAATTCGTATTTCGGCTGATTTTAGAGGAATATTTTAAAGTTCCAAAACTCCACACTTAGAAGAATTTCCAAGTGAAACCAGTCAATGTTAGCCTATGAAGGAAATTCAAGTTACCGGTAAGTACGGTTAAAATTACTTTTCAAGATCAGTACTGGGCTGAAAGATGCAGCACTGAGGTCTCTCCTGATAACAGGTGAGTAAATCGGAATCGTATTTCGGCTGATTTTAGAGGAATATTTTAAAGTTCCAAAACTCCACACTTAGAAGAATTTCCAAGTGAAACCAGTCAATGTTAGCCTATGAAGGAAATTCAAGTTACCGGTAAGTACGGTTAAAATTACTTTTCAGGACCAGTACTGGGCTGAAAGATGCAGCACTGAGGTCTCTCCTGATAACAGGTGAGTAAATCGGAATGCGTATTTCGGCTGATTTTAGAGGAATATTTTAAAGTTCCAAAACTCCACACTTAGAAGAATTTCCAAGTGAAACCAGTCAATGTTAGCCTATGGAAGGAAATTCAAGTTACTGGTAAGTACGGTTAAAATTACTTTTCAGGACCAGTACTGGGCTGAAAGATACAGCACTGAGGTCTCTCCTGATAACAGGTGAGTAAATCGGAATTCGTATTTCGGCTGATTTTAGAGGAATATTTGCACAATGGTGAAGGGAGGGGGCGGGGCCTGAGGTTACATCTGTGTAAACGCGCCCCGTGGCGCGTTTTAAGTTGGGGGATTAAGTCCCCTTGAATCCTGAGGGTCCCTAGGGGCCAACTAGCCCACCAGGAACCTCCAATATGCGCCAGGGGCTGCGTTGCAGAGACGTGTAGAGAGGCCACACCCCTTTTACACCTCTCTGCAACGCAGCTCTGTGGCGCTTTCTGGATGTACCTGTTGGGCTAGTTGGCCCCGAGGACCCTCAGGATTGAAGGGGTTTAATTCCCCATCTTAAAACGCACCACGGGGCCTGTTTGCACACATGTCACCTGAAGCCCCGCCCCCTCCTTCACCACTGTGCAAACGCGCCCGTGGCGCGTTTTAAGTTGGGGATTAAGTCCCCTTGAATCCTGAGGGTCCCCGGAGTCCAACTAGCCCACCATATACCTCCAAAAGCGCCACAGAGCTGCGTTGCAGAGAGGTGTAAAGGGGCGTGGCCTCTGTACACCTCTCTGCAAGGCAGCCCCTGGCGCATACTGGAGGTACCTGGTGGGCTAGTTGGCCCCAGGGACCCCCAGTATTCAAGGGGATTCGTTCCCCCTCTGCAAACGCGCCAGGGTCGCGTTTGCAGAGTGGTGAAGGAAGGGGCGGGGCCTGCGGGCTCGATCGTTTTTTTTTGTTTTGTTTTTTGTCCCCTGAAGGGGGCTGTGTAGCCCCCTTCCTTTTTCTGTTTTTGGGCCCTGGGGACCCCATCCCCCAGGGCCTTACCCTCTTTTAAATTTAAAAAAAAAAAAAAACGGGAAGGGGGCCGCGTGGCCCCCTTCCCGGGCCTGTATTGGCCCCGGGGACCCCATCTCCCGGGGCATGGCCTCTATTTTTATTTTTAATATTTTGAGGGGGCTGCGTGGC
Organism: Calotriton arnoldi; assembly: GCA_963921515.1. Classification (NCBI taxonomy): domain Eukaryota; kingdom Metazoa; phylum Chordata; class Amphibia; order Caudata; family Salamandridae; genus Calotriton; species Calotriton arnoldi. Next base: position 1,125,771 of record CAWUFW010005247.1, on the reverse strand, counting down.
CCCCCTTGTCTGGCCATTTAAGGCCCGGGGACCCCATCCCCGGGCCGGCCATACCCTTTTTTATTTTTATAATTTTTCAAAACTTTGGGGAGGGGCCGCGTGGCCCCCTCCCGAGCCCTACTTGCCCGGGGACCCCATCCCCCGGGGCTGGCCCTCTCGTTGGGGACTGTGGGGGTCCCCAAACCCCCACAGTCCCGCCGGCTCCCCATGTCCTACGGGAGCCGGCATTGCTTCACACATGGGGAGCAGCTAACATGCTGCTCCCCATGTGGAAAGCAATCAGCTGGATATTGGAAGAGAGAGCAGGTTTCCTGCTCTCTCTTCCAATATCCAAGCAAGTTTACAATGACAGGACGGGAGCCGCGAGGCTCCCGTCCTGTCATTGCAAGCAGCAGTGTCCCGGGGTAGGCACCCGGGACACTGCAGGAGCCGGCCCTGGGGGTGGCGGTCCCCAGGGCCACCACAGGCTCCAGGAGGGGGCCGCGCGGCCCCCTCCCATCGTGTGCATAGCCCCGGGGAGGTGGTGGTCCCCGGGGCTCTGGGAGTCCGTAACGGACCCCCATGTTTAAATGTTTAGTGCCCGGGGAGGTGGCCCGCGGGAGGCCCCCACACAGGTTTTCATTTAAAAAGAAGCCCCGGGGAGGTGGTGGTCCCCGGGGCTGCGGGAGAGCTCAGAGCCCTCCCGCACCATTATGCATAAAGCCCCGGGGGGTGGCGGTCCCGGGCTTGGGGGCCCTAGAGGCCCCACACATAAAATTAACCCCCCCAGCATGCCCCCGGGACTTGGCCCACCCGGGGCCAATTAGCTATCGAGCGCGGGAGACCGGCGCTTCGATTTTTCGGCAGGATTCGCGCACGCTGAGCGCATCCTGCCGATTTAAAAAAAAAAAATGCTTTTGCCCAGGGGTCCTTGTGGGACCCCTAGCAGGCCTAGGGGTTAGGGTGTTTCTACCCTGCCCCCTTTGTGCGTTTTGCGCACTTGTTTCTTTTTTTCTCGGCGGGATACGCGCACCCTAAGCGCATCCTGCCGATTTAAAAAAAAAAAATGCTTTTTTTTGCCCAGGGGGTCCTTGTGGGACCCCCTGAGCAGACCTAGGGGGTCAGGGTGTTTCTACCCTGCCCCCTTTTTGCGCTTGCGCACTTGTTTCTGTCCCTCGGTTCTACCGAGGGACAAAATGGCTACCAACACTTCCTGAATCGGAATGTTGACAGCCAGCTGACAGCCAATTAGCATGCAGCTCGTGATCGGGACGGTGCGCGCAGGGTGCGCTGAGGGTGCAGCGTATCCGACGCGCCCATAGATATATATGTACTTTTACTTTTGATTTTCTCAGGAACTACTGAACGGATTTACACCATTTAAGCAAAAGGCACCAGTCTGAACCAAGGACTACCTCTTTGCCAAATTTGGTGTAATTCCGTTCAGCAGTTCGGGCTGTAGCTGCGACTAAAGGTTCCTATGGAAAAATGAATGGGGAAAACGCGTTTTGGGACCCCCTTTTTTCTCGGCCCCCGCTTCACGTATCACCCCGAGACTTTCAGGGTAGGAGCGGAGCGGAGCGCCTCCAACAAGTTGGAAACTTTCACGAAGATTCGTCAACCGGCGCCAACGTTATTTCAAATAGAATGTCGCGGATTTCCTATGGATAATAGGTTGTAACTATAACTATCTACTGGCGACCGCCAGTAGATATATATATATATATATATATATATATATATATATATATATATATTGAAAAAAACAAAGGTTACAGGTCTGTTATAGTTAGGAAATAGAATTAAAAAAAACCTTAGATATTCACTGAAAAAAACAAAAGTTACAGGGACGTTATAGTTAGGCTGACATTTCACTCGTACAAAACCAGAGAAATTCAGCAGTTATACTTAGCTGAGCTAACTATAGCTCATGCCCCCGCAGTGCACTGCTTATGACCTCACATATTGCATCACTCATGACATGGTCAGTGACATCACTGATGACATCATCCTGAGACTGTGAGTGTTTCTAAAAAAGTTTGAGTGTTAAATATATATACAACAAGGTGTATTGATGAATCAGTGGGTGTATGAGTGTCTGTGTGGATGATTTAGTGGGTGCGTGATTGGCTGTATAGGTGAGTGATTGTGTCTCAGTGATTGTATGGGTGAGTGACTGGTTGTGTGAATGTTTGTATCAGTCTGATAGTTGATGTCTAACTGGCTTTGGTGTGAGTGGGTACATGAGTGGCTGTGTGGGTGGGTGAGGGAATGTGTGGCTGTCTGTATAGAAGAGTGAGTGGGTGAGTCAGTGGCTGTATGGGTTAGTGAGTGTGTGTAAGGGGCTGTATGGGTGAATGAGTATGTGTATGCCTGTGTGGGTGAGTGGATTTGTCAGTGGTATATTGGTAAGCAACTTGGTATATAAAAGACAGCATAGGTGAGTGATGTGGTATATGAGGGACTGTATGGGTGAGTGAGTGAATGTGAGTGGCTTTATGGGTGAGTGTGTGCTTGTCTCAGTGACTGTATAGTTGACTGAGTACGTTTTAGTATCTGTATGAATAAGTAATTGGATGTGTGTGTGTGACTGTATGGGTGAGAAAGTGGCTGTGTGATTGACTCTATGGGTGAGTGAGTAGCTCTATGGGTGACTGACTTAGTGCGTGAATGGCTGTATGAGTGGACATGTCAGTGGCTGTATTAGTGAGTGGGTGAATGAATGGATATATGGGTGAGTGAGTGGATTTGCGTGTAGATCTATGAATCAGTTAGTGGGGGTGTAAGCACTGGTATGGGTCCGTGAATGGGTTTGGGAATGGTTGTGTGGGTGTGTGTACATGAATGGTTCTATGGGGGTGTGAGTAGATGCATTAGTAAGGTTGTGGATGATGTCATCAGTGATGTCATTTGAGATGTTATCAGTGATGTCATCAGTGATGTCACTGACCATGTCATGAGTGATGTAATATGTGAGGTCATAAGCAGTGCATTGCAGGGGTACGAGTTATAGTTAGCTCAGCTAACTATAACTGCTGAATTTCTCTGGTTTTGTATGAGTGAAATGTCAGCCTAACTATAACGTCCCTGTAACCTTTGGTTTTTTCAGTGAATATCTAAGATTTTTTAAATGCTAATTCATAACTATACCTTACCTGTAACCTTTGGTTTTTTCAGTGAATTCCATGGTTTTTAAGTAGCAATGGTCTTTGCAGAATGGTGTGGCCTCTGACCAGCTCTCAGAAATCCCACTGAGTAGGACTTATAGTAAGTACCAGGAGGGCTTCATGGTCCCCAAGGTCCTTTAGCATCCAAGATAACTTTATTCCCCAACCAGTAGTGTGCCAGGAGACGTATATGCAGAGTGTGCACCACTCTGCAAACAAGTCTCCTGGGGGTGCAGGCTCTGAACACCTCTTAGCAAACTGACTGTGTGGAACTTGCTGGAGGTAACAAGAGGGATACTTGCCCCCCAAATACCCTCAATAGCCAAGGGGACTTCATCCCCCCAACTAGTACTATGCCAGGAGGCACGTTTGCAGAGTGATGCAGAAAGAACGTCCTTGATGATTGAACAGGTAGTGCCTGTATGATGTTATGAGTGCCATTGCCAAGGACAGCCTGCGAATACCGGGTGTTTTAACAAAGTGTAAATCACATATATAGACATATTTTACATAAGGTTTCAGTATAGCTATTTAGTAAGATACTAATTTAACTTTTGCCTTTGTATTCATTTGTCGAAATAACTAAATCAAAAATGCATTTTCCTGCTTCACAGCAACACCAGAGGTCGTGATAAAGTGAAAAACAGATATATAGACATATTTTACACAACGTTTGAATCTAGCTGTTTAGTAACATAATTGTTTAACTTTATTTTAATAACCCCCCCTGCCCCCCTCCAGCGCCTTGAGACCCTTACGGGTGAGTAGTCGCGCTTAACAAACACCTGATTGATTGATTGATTGATTGAACAAAAACATCAATTTAAAAAAATAACAACATCTGAACTCACAAATACAACGTAACTACCAAACACCCCATTGTTACCCAAACTCATGGGGAATTAATAACTGTTGCCAAACCAGTGCAATGCACAAACTTAAAACATCACATGACCGGGAAAGTAAGGAATATCATTGGATAATATACTGATCAGAAAAAAGAATAGGAAGTATACACCAGCTCCTCCTTCTTGAATCTTCTTTTCCAGAAGTTTATTTTGAGCAGGTGGTAGATTTTGACTTGAGACTTTTTTTGGACTCACGTGGGACGACGTTCATGTTCTATCATCTTAAAACCTATCATAGACAACGTCTCCAACTGCAAATCAATCAGAAGGAAGCTGGAGGACCATCTACATCAGTGGCAGCATCAACAATTCCCAGACAGAAAGTCCCTTTAGAGGTGCAGACTACTACAACAAATATGGCTCCAGAGTATTCAAGAATGGCCACGTATTGCATGGACTGTACTGTTGATCTGACAGCTGGTGAGCAGTGTGTTACAGCTATTCGCAATGCTGCCCAAAATCATACACTGTAATTTTTTTTCCCCTTTTATATTTTTTGCACATTTCATAAGAAGAGTTCATAGTGAACAGCAAGAAGGCAACGCAAAGCTGAAGGACCCTCGACTTCAATAGCAGCACAACAACACCGAAGCAGAGTGTCCATTCAAAAGTCCAATCTCAACTTCAAGATTTGGCTACACAGTTTTCCTCGATGGCATCATACTGCATGGATTGTGGAGTAGTACTGAGTGCTGGAGAGCAGTCCATAATGGCCCTTTGTAATGCTGCAAAGAATAATAAATGTTGATTTTATTTTTGGCCCTTCATCGTTTTTCTACATTAGCAGCCATTTTATTATCCTACAAAATGGGTATCTAATATCTGTGTTGTTCATTTTATTGTCTTCTAATTTGTTGTAACACTACTTACATATAACTTGCCCTATAGACAAGTCAAAAAGTCCCTCTACAAATAAATACACAGGTAACTTTTGCCAGTTATCATGATTTACTTGTTCACTTTTTAAATAAAAGTGAACAGTCTGGGTTTAAATCTTCTAGTAAGTGCATTGACAACATATACAAACATACTCTGTTCTGTTACACAGCACTTTCTAATCTCTTCTTTAAAACTATCAACTGTAATGTATGTGTCTTGTTCTGCAACTACTCCTCTTAATAACTCTTCATTTTCCCTAGAATCCTGCTCAGGACCAAAGAAACGAAACTGCACATCACCACAAAAGTTTTCTACGTCTGCCACGCTACCATGCAAAAGTGCTCTATTCCCTTCCCCTAAACATATAGCAGGAGTTTTCATATAATACAGCCTCCTACTTAAAGTTCACATTGCTGAGTGGTATAACTTATTTTGTGTTTTAAACTTCGCCTTGGAAAGATACGTAGGAATTTTCTTAATATATCAATGGATTGCTGTCTAATACTGCAAACACTACTACAATTTCATTTGTATACAGTACCCTGACTACATCTTCCTTGTACCTTTTCTGCAATAGCTTCTTCTACATTTCTAGGTACCATCACCTCTCTTGCTATAGGACTACCTGTTATGATTCTTCCTACCTACGCGGAGCGTTGCCAGATCCAAATCGTGTTCTCGTTGGAAACCATGAACTACAGCTCCCAGCATGCCCAGTAGCACTTCCGGGGCGCAGGTTGCACCAGGAGAACGTACTTCCGGAAGAGGCGGACATTTAAACATTGCCGGTTCGGAGAGACGCTGCAGATTATTCCTACTGCTAGCGTGAAGTCGGAGGTTTGGAAGCGGAGCTCTCTCTCTCCCGCTCTCTGGTCTGGTAAGGGTGCTACGGCAACGGTTATGATTACTTACAGAAACTCTTGCTGTTGGTCTTATTATCGCAGGTACGCTGCGACTTCTGTTGGAGGTTTTCAGCGCTTCTCTCCTCCCATTCAGTCAGTGGAGGTTGCGGAGCTTGGGTAATTGTCTTGTGCAGTCAGGTGATCCCAGCTGTGAGGGAAACGGCTTATTTACTGGCACTTGAGTATTACGACACTGACAAAGCCGTGTTTAGAAACGGCCTGGTTTTTTGTTCCTTTGCTGCATGCCGAAGCCGGGTTGAGAACCGGCATGATTGAGCTAATTACATTGTTCGATTAACATAGCCGTGAAAGAAACTGCAGGAATCATTACAGGAGTCCCTATTTGTCAAAGAAGATAACCATTGCATATTCTTTTGGCATTTATGACACATGTTTATTTCGTTTACTGTGATATCATTTACCTACCTGAGGAATGCTAATGAATCCAAGGAATCATGGATATGGTATGCTATAAATGCTGATTATGCAATGAATCATTTGTTATTATTTATGCCTTATTATAACAGGTCTATAAGGGATTGGTGATGCCATCCCCTGTGATGTTCAAAAAGGCACATTTAATGGTGGGTATGAAATGAAGTGGCATAACGTTGAATCTATAGAAGTCGCAATAGAGTTGATAGTAACTTCATCTTTGTTATTCAGATTCACAGTTGATACTATTGTTCCTTGGAGCTGACAGAATAATCTGCCTCCCTATTACATTACCTCCCAGTTGGGTCGAGACACCAAACAGATAGCCACTTTAGACGATGTATTAGCAGCTTTACAGATTGTCCAAACAAAGTTAGCAGCCTCAAGAGCAGAGACAGCCGCGTTACAGGACAAAGTTGAGAGAATGCAAAAGAATCCCTTTACAGTGGCAGGAAACAAGGCAGAAGGGGTTTTTTCGTGGACTAGTGGGGAGGTCATCTTTTCCATCTACTCCCATGACTGTAGAAATTCCAACTCCCATACCTTTAGCCGCTCCAGAACGATTTTATGGAGACGTAAATAAGGTACAGGTGTTCCTTACCCAAATATTACTCCATTTTACATGTCGCCCTAAGGTGTTTAACACAAATCAAGCAAGAGTTGCCTTTTAGGTTTCCTATTTAGCAGGAGACGCGGCTCAATGGGCTGTTCCTTTAGTAAGGAGAGACGATCCTATGTTATACGATTGGGAAAGGTTCAAAGAGGAATTTGAAAGAATGTTTGATCGTAGAGCTAATTCTTTCTCGGTAGACAGAGAGCTATTAGATTTAAAACAAGGTAGTAAAGAACTATTGGTATACATAAACACATTTCAGAGGTTAGTTGCAGAAACCAATTGGCCTGAAGAGAAGCAAGCAGCTATATTCCATCACGGATTCAAAGATGAGTTAAAGGACGTAATAGCTCAAATAGATCCGCAACCCAAGACCTGCATAGATGTAATCAATTTGGCTATGCGATTAGATTATCGTTTAGGAAAGAGGAAAGGAGAATGTAGGAGATATGAACGCCCTCCATCTAAATATGAAAGATCCCGCAATTCGTTTGGTGCTTCTAGTTCCACATCAGAACCTATGGCAATAGGAACAGTAAGAGCCTCTTTAACATCAGAGGAAAGAGACCAAAGAAGGAAACAGGGCCTCTGCATGTATTGCGGAAAGAAGGGACATTTTGTAAAGGATTGCTTGTCTAAACCAAGGCCTAAGGAAGGCAGTCATATGAAGGCTGCTCCTATGGCAGTTCAGAAACAGGAAAACTAGAGGGCCCAGGGGGTTAGAGAAGGAAATGCCGTGGGCCGTAACGAAATACCTTCAGTTATAGGAAAGAAAGACCATTTCTATTTGGAGATTCAACTAGTCATTAACTCCATTCCTCAAGTCATGAGCGCTCTCATAGACTCAGGTGCTACTGGGATATTTATTGATATTGATGTAGTGCAGAAATTTGGAATCCCTCAAATCGCTAAAGAGCATCCAGAAACAGTGTTGGCTGTAGATGGTAGAAATCTTGCTTCAGGTCCCATCTGCTTTCAAACTTCAGAAATAGTTTGTCAAAAAGACCATCATGAAGTATTGTCTTTTAATATCATCAAGGCACCGTTGTATGGGGTGATTTTAGGATTGCCTTGGTTAACTAAACACAATCCTACTATCGACTGGAAGGAAAGGAGTATCTTATTCAACTCTCCTTTTTGTGAACAAAAATGTCGAATACCTGCAAGCAGTCCTGTACAGTATCTCACCTTAGGACATGCTATAGCCACCGCCGCTGAAAAAGACATAGAGGTACCAGATGTTTACAGAGAATACATGGATGTGTTTAGCGAAAAGCAAGCTGAGATACTTCCACCGCATCGACAGTACGATTGTCAAATCGACTTGATCCCAGGAGCAGTGGTTCCTTGTGAGAGAATTTATGCACTGTCAGAGACTGAAAACACCCATCTACGGGAATATCTAGAGAAGTATCAAGCTAATGGGTTTATACGTCCTGCCAAGTCCCCAGCTGCATCTCCACTTTTTTTCATCCCAAAAGCTAATGGAGAGTTAAGGACTTGTATTGACTTCCGCTCCCTTAACAAAGTAACCGTAAAAAACAGATATCCCCTACCTTTGATCTCGGTACTCCTAGATCAAGTGAAAAAGGCGGTAGTATTTATGAAGCTTGATCTGAAAGGGGCATCCCATCTCGTACGTATGAGACGTGGGGATGAATGGAAGACTGCTTTTCGCACAAGATACGGACTATTCGAGTATCAAGTGATGCCATTCGGGTTATGTAATGCCCCTGCTGCGTTTCAGTACTTTCTCAATGACGTCTTGAGGGAATATTTGGATTTGTTCGCCATAGTATATATTGACGACATTTTGGTTTAATCTCCCAGTCTTAAAGAGCATAGTCAACATGTAGGAAAGGTGTTAACAGCTTTGAGGAATAACCACCTTTACTGTAAGCTCAGTAAATGTGAGTTTCATGTTGACCAAGTTGAGTTTCTAGGGGTGATGTTGTCGGCCCAAGGACAAGAGATGGCAGAAAGAAAGATTTCGACTGTCCAGAACTGGCCAGTACCTGCCAACGTTCCTGATGTCCAATGTCTTTTGGGCTTCGCGAATTTTTATCGCAGGTTCATTAATCAGTTTTCAGACGTGGTCGCCCGTATCACTAAGCTGCTCAGAAAGAAGGTACAGTTTGGTTGGAATGAAGAGGCAAACCAGGCGTTTGTCAAATTGAAAGAAGCCTTTACCTCCGCTCCTATCCTGGCCCATCCAGATCCGGAAAAGCCGTATCTGGTAGAAGCAGATGCGTCGGAGGTAGCTATCAGAGCAGTTCTCTCTCAAAGAGATACAGATAACGGATTACTTCATCCTATCGCTTATATGTCCAGAAAATTAAATGACGCTGAGATACACTATACCATAGCGGAGAAAGAGCTCCTAGCATTCCGAGATGCCTTCAAAGAATGGAGACATTACCTCATGGGGGCAAAACATACGATCACGGTATATACCGACCACAGGAACTTACAGTTTATGACATCCGGTGGATGCTGTTTTTCGAGGAGTTTCAGTTTATACTTACCTATAGACCAGGAAGTGAAAACAAAAAAGCAGATGCCCTTACAAGACAGGAGACTACTTAAACACCAAAAGAACTAACTACACATTCCATCATCAATCCACAACAGGCTCTCTGTGTGTTACAGACCGACCAGTTTTTAGACAAGGTTGCTCAAGCTATTAAAGGCCCTGAGTGGAAGACCTGGTTGATAAGTAATAAAGAATGGAAAGTAAGAGAAGGCTTGCCCATCCGAGGAACACAACTGTTAGTTCCTACAAAGGAACTTGGTAAGGAAGTACTGCAGTGGTGTCATTCAGCACCATTTTCCGGACATAACGGAGTAGAAAAGACAGTAGACCGGATCTTAAGACAGTTTTGGTGACCGTCCTTAAGAAATGATGTACAAAATATGATCAGACAGTGCGAGATATGCATGCAAGGAAAGCCAGACAGAGGTAGGCCTTATGGTTCACTCCGTCCATTACCCACGCCTGGAATACCTTGGGAACATATCTCCTTGGATTTCATTGTTGGATTGCCTAAAGACCAAGGATGCACCTCTATCCTTGCGGTAATAGACAGCTTAACTAAGATGGGGCATTTTATAGCTTGTGTCGATACTCCAACCTCAGGACAGGCAGCACAACTGTTACTTCAACACATTGTGAGATTGCATGGACTTCCTAGAGTCATCATCTCAGACAGGGGTTCACGGCACTATTCTAGAGAGTATGGTGTTCAGCATTACAGGTCTCATCTACCATGTCCACGAGTTTCCATCCCCAGGCGGATGGACAGACTGAACATCTTAATCAGACACTAAAACAGTATCTAAAATGTTATGTGAACAGCAACACAGAAGCTTGGGTGGAATGGCTTTGGATAGCAGAAGTGGCATACAACAGCGCGCAACATAGCACCACCAAGTTAGCCCATTTTTACTGTACCTACGGGTTTCATCCTTGCTTCTTACCCCTGATGCATCCCGGAGGGGGACAGGAGATACCTGAAGTACAGACAAGGGTGAAACACATACAAAGACTTATGAAAGCCACTCAAACAAACATCAGAAAGGCTAAAGACAAATATAAAAAACAGGCCGATAGACATCGTAGAAAGGAACCCCATTATAAGGTAGGGGATGGGGTTTGGTTGTCTACTAGGAATCTACGCTTCAAGAAATATAGTGTATGCAATCCTAGGTATATCTGTCCCTATGAAATCATTAAGGTGGTAAATCCCGTAACCGTGAAACTCGCCTTACCCAAACACATGAGAATGCATCCTGTATTTCACGTCTCATTGGTTAAACCCTCTTTTACTCCAGTGCGGAAACCAACCGCACCGGTTTGGGTAGATCAGGAACCGGAATACGAAGTGCAGGCTATCGTGGACTCAAAGAAAAGAGGTAGCAAATTGTGGTACCTGATATCATGGAAGGGTTATGGGCCAGAAGAAGACTCCTGGGAGCCAGCTACCGGAGTGCACGCACCAAGATTAGTGAAGAGGTTTCACGCTGCAAATCCCACTAAGCCTAAACCCTGACAACGTTCTCCTGGGGAGGGATGTACTGTTACGATTCTTCCTACCTACGCGGAACGTTGCCAGGTCCAAATCGTGTTCTCGTTGGAAACAACGAACTACAGCTCCCAGCATGCCCAGTAGCTCTTCCGGGGCATAGGTTGCACCAGGAGAACGTACTTCCGGAAGGGGCGGGCATTTAAACATTGCCGGTTCGGAGAGACGTTACAGAATATTTCTACTGCTAGCGTGAAGTCGGAGGTTCGGAAGCGGAGCGCTCTCTCTGGTCTGGTAAGGGTGCTACGGCACCGGTTCTGATTACTTACAGAAACTCTTGCTATTTGTCTTATTATCGCAGGTACGCTGCGACTTCTGTTGGAGGTTTTCAGCGCTTCTCTCCTCCCATTCAGTCAGTGGAGGTTGCGGAGCTTGGGTAATTGCCTTGTGCAGTCAGGTGATCCCAGCCGTGAGGGAAACAGCTTATTTACTGTCACTTGAGTATTACGACACTGACGAAGCCGTGTTTAGAAACAGCCTGGTTTTTTGTTCCTTTGCTGCATGCCGAAGCCGGATTGAGAACCGGCATGATTGAGCTAATTACATTGTTCAATTAACATAGCCATGAAAGAAACGGCGGGAATCATTACAGGAGTCCCTATTTGTCAAAGAAGATAACCATTGCATATTCTTTTGGCGTTTATGACACATGTTTATTTAGTTTACTGTGATATCCTTTAACTACCTGAGGAATGCTAATGAATCCAAGGAATCATGGATATGGTCTGCTATAAACGCTGATTATGCAATGAATCATTTATGTTATTATTTATGCCTTATTATAACAGGGGTCTATAAGGGATTGGTGATGCCATCCCCTGTGATGTTCAAGAGGCACATTTAATGGTGGGTATGAAATGAAGTGGCATAACGTTGAATCTATAGAAGTCGCAATAGAGTTGATAGTAACTTCATCTTTGTTATTCAGATTCACAGTTGATACTATTGTTCTTGGAGCTGACACTACCATTCTTCATTTCATAACATCCTCCTCTTTACTCAATGGCATGAACTAATTTGTTATCCTGGAGTTAGCTTTCTTCATTAAAGAAAGGCTCTGTACAAGAAGTATGTATCCATTCTCCACTAAAGACTGTACAACAGTTACTTCTGTTCACTAATCTTTTCTTCAGGGTTTGTCTCCTCATGCACAGCACAATTTTGTCAAGTCTTCATTCTATTTAGAATCAAAATGAAAAGCTTCCTCTTCAAAGCAAAGGCCTTAACTACATTCTCAACTCGTTCTTTCTGTTTCACTGCATCTCTCCTTCTTCTACACTTTTTTAAATTTAACAACAAATTTACAAGACTGTAACTATCCAATCATTATAACATTTGCACAGAACATATGCAGCCATCTAAACACCCACTTACAACCCATGCAGTCATTGAAACACTGAGGCACACGCTTGCACTAATGAAACACTCTACTCATGCATGCATGTAATTATGTAGAGAGTACCATTGTAGTAAACCTATCACCCATATTGTCTAAAGACTACATATTCCTTAGTAAAACCTGTAAATACACAGGTTTGTGGTTGAATACATCAATACTCCCTGGATGATTGAATGAGTCCATAGGTAGTGCCTAGGTGATTCCCTAAAGATACAAGTAGTACCTAGATGATTCCCCAACTGTCATAACTGCACGGGTCATTCCAGTTCTGCTGAATTACTGCCTGCGTGTTTGCATGAGTATACCACTAGTATCTGGGTGTTTGGATGAGTAGAACCTGAATGATTCGACATTCGACATGAATTATTGAAGCATGACTAATGATTCAATAATTCAATACATGCATAGATACTGGTAGGATGATTAAATGAGTGCAACTCTAGTGCCTGGATGATTGCAAGAGTGCATACATAGTATATAGGTGATTTATGCAGTGCATGGATGGTGCATACATGATTGTTTAAGCCCATGCATAGCACCTAGCCTATTGGATGAGTGGATGAATAGTGTTTCAGCGATTGGATGCAGTCCACGTATTGGATGCAGTCCACGTCTTTTTGGTTGACTGAACAGGTAGTGCCTGGATGCTTACATAACTACATGGGTAGTGCCCGGAGAATTGAATCAGTGCATCAGTAGTGCCTACCTACTTAGATGAGTGCATGACTTGTGTCTGAGTGACTGCATGATTCCATTGTTAAAGCTTGAGAGATTGGATGAAAGTAAGTATACTGCTGGGGTGATTGTATCAGTGCAAGACTATTGGCTCAGTAATTAAACAACTGCATAGGTACTGGATGGGTGATAGGTTTACTACAACGGTACTCGCTACGTAATTACATGAGTAGACCCTGAGTGTTTCATCAGTGCACGCGTATGCCTCAGTACTTCAATGACTGCATGGGTTGTAAGTGGGTGTTTAGATGGCTGCATAGCTTCTGAGCGCATGTTATAATGATTTCATAGTTACAGCCTTGTTAATTGCATGAGTCAATAGAGAGTACCTAGGTGATTAGATGAATGTATACGTAGTGCCTGCATACTTCAATAACTACATAATTTCTGCCTGCCTGATTGAAATAGTACATGTATAGTTTCTGGATAATTGAATAACTCCATGGATAGTGAATCACTGATTTGATGACTGCCTGAGTAGTGGCTGGGTGATTCCATGAGTGCCTGAATACTGCCTGAGTGACTGAGAAAGTACCTTCATTCCTGTTAGATACATAACCATTGTCACTATGTCTCGGAATCATTGGTTATCTCCTTCTGTCAGTATCAATCTACCTGTTTTACTGTATACATGCTTTTCTTCTGAGCTATGTGTGAGTGAAATCTGGTATCAAACTTGATATATAATTGCATACATTGCATACTGGTAGAGGACAATAAATTAGATGTCCTGTTCATAACAGAAAGTTGGCTCAAAGAGTATTCATCCCCGGATATAGTTATGGCGTTGCCACCAGACTATAAGATACATAGGCTGGACAGGATAGGACAGATAGGGGGGGACTAGCCATTCTTATAAAGGAGGAGTACAAATGTACAACTGAATCACTGGCCCTCAAAGGGTGTGAATGTCTCTTCTTCTCAATCCTTCTAACACCAACCTACACTCTATCAGGCCTCCTAATCTATAGACCCCCAGGCCCCTATGGAGAGTTCATAGAAAATCTGCCCGAAGTATTAGCTAGCCTTTTATTAAAGAAATCTAACATCACTGAACTAGGAGATCTAAATTTGCACATGGAAGACAAGAGCCATCCGAGTGTTAAAAGACTGCTATTAGATTTGAGAAAGCCTACAACTTGCCCAGCTGGTAACAATGGCCACACACGTTAAGGGACATACCCTGGATGTGGTAATCTCCAATGATCCCAATATCAAAGTTGCTGCACCAATACCGGTACCGTGGTCTGATCATCACATCATCCCCTTTAATTTACGGAAGACAGGAAGAGAGTATAGGGGGGGATACCACCAAGGTTACGATAAGGAAAAGATGCTGGGCCAGGATTAACTCAGGGGCATGGGGGGACATCTTAATTGACACAGTGATCCCGAACACTGAGAATCCATGGTCAGTAGAGGAAGGATATTCCAGGTGGGAATCCTGGATTACTCAATCTTTGGATATAGTAGCCCTAAGGTCTCCATAAACCTAAATCCAGAACCGAGAGCAGATGGATGGTTTAATTCCCAGCTGCTGGGCGCTAAAGAAAAACTGTAAAAAAATCAAAAGGGATTGGAGAAACAATTATGACCCACAACTCAAAACGGAGTATAAAGTAGCCATTAGAAACTACCATAATAGTATCAAAACAACTCAAGCTAAGTTCTTTGAGGAAAAAATTAATAGAGCTCAGAACTCCTCAAGGGAACTGTTTACGGTAATCAAGGCTCTAACTAATCCACCCATTGACACCTGTCCATCAGAAACTTCTGAGGAGAGGTGCAATGACTTAGCCGCCTACTTCCTCTCGAAAGTAACTGACATCTATAGCTGCTTTAAAACGAATGGAGAGCTAACCGCAGGGTGTGAAGAGGAACAGGAAATAGTTCCCCCACAACAAACTATCACTGATCTCCCGACTATGGAACAGAAGGGTGTAGAAGCCTTGATGGATAAGGTGAAGTCCGGTTCGCCTTTGGACCCAGCCCCCGCAAATCCTCAGAACAGTAACACCTGTCATTCTACCGACTTTAATGAGGGCCATGAATCAGTCCCAAGAAACGGGCATAGTTCCAGTTGCTTGAAACACGCTGTTATTAAGCCTCTGCTGAAAAAAGCAAATGCAGATATATCGCAACTATGTAACTATCGCTCCATCTCCTTGCTACCGTTTGTGGCAAGCTACTAGAAAAGCATGTCAATAGAACACTGTCAGAATTCCTAGAGACTAACCAGTGCCTCCACCACACTCAGATGGGCTTCAGGGCACAACACAGCACAGAGTCGGCTCTGTTGGTGGTGGTGGAGGAACTAAGAAGATCGTTAGACCAGGGAAAATCAGCCGCCGTGCTCCTGTTGGATCTGAGCGCCGCTCTTGATACGGTGAGACCATCATATATTACAAAAAGGCTCTCAGACATTGGGATATAGGGCACAGTGCTTAAATAGCTGTCGTAGTTCTTGGAAGATTGAACTATTTCAAGTACAGGAGAATACTACTCTTTCTAAAACCATGTCACTGAGGTGTGGGGTCCCACAGGGTTCCTCATTGAGCCCAATGCTTTTTAATGTGTACATGGAACCACTGGCTAAGATTGTGCTGGAGTTTGATATATCTATGACGTCCTATGCCACGGCACTCAGTTGGTCATCTCCTTGGACCCAAAAAATAGCAAGGATGGTGAGAGATTATCTTCCTGCTTGGAAAGAGTCAAAGCAGTGGATGATAACAAGTTGTCTAAAATTAAATGGGGACAAAACTGAGTTACTGTTTCTCGGAAGTAAAGCAATACCCAGGCCCACCATAGGTTGGCCTGCTTGCCTAGGCAATCTACCCATCCCCACAGAAATAATAAAAAATCTAGGCTTCTGGTTAGAAACAGATCTCTCCATGGTGACACAGGCTAAGAAAGTTGCAGCGACCTGTTTTGGACTACTTCGAAGTCTTCGGAAAATTCTAGACAGGATTCCTACACAGCTTAGGAAGACAGTGGTCCATTCTTTAGTCACCTCGCGGTTAGATTATGGAAACTCAGTGCTCCTGGGGGCACCTAAATTTGTAACCCACAGACTGCAGGTGGTCCAGAATGCAGCTGCAAGGCTGCTGTGCAATGTTCCGGCACAGGAGTCAGTGAAAAAGCACTTAATCAGACTTTATTGGCTCCCTGTAGAGGCCAGAATAAAATTCAAAATACTGGTCATCACCCACAGAGCTTGCCATAACAGAGGTCCCAAAAAAATCAAGAGTCTAGTATCCCCTTACATTCCAAATAGGCGGCTGTGTTCAAGCACGGAGGAACTTCTAAAATCAACAAAGGTCAGGAGGGAGAGAAAGATCCTTCTCTCACCTTGCTCCTAAACTCTGGAATTCTTTACCACTGGAATATAGGTTGATGAATAAAGAATTACAGTTCCGCAAAGCGATTAAAACCTGGCTGTTTAAGCAATACCTTTAAGGCCCGGCCGACCCCTATCAGCTATGTGACCTTCTAGCGCTGGGAAGCCTTAGGGCAGCCATGCGCTCTATAAATCCCATAAATAAATAAAATAAAAAAATAAAAAAATACATGGCCCTCTAGAAACATACATTGCTTTGCTGCTGAGTGTGCACATGCATCAGTAAGTTTCTAAAATGGAAAACAACATTTAGAAATTTTTCAAAGCACAAATCCTTTGTGAATGGCATACCTACATCATTTCTCAACTACTTCTTCTGCTTCTAAAACATATATTCAGCATCTCTCAAACAAAGAGTTACACTCGAAATGAAGCTAGCACAAGATCTCTGAGGTATTCTGCACTATTAATCCTTCTCAATTTTAAACAAAGCATGTTTAAAAGAAAAACACAACTCTCACCATATACATGTAATTTTCTATCTAGCCTTACTGAACATAGATCACCATGTAAACATATATGCTATTTCTGTAATAGATGTACAACTTTCAAGCCATCTTTCCCAAAATATATACTTCTCATGCATCTTTAAGCAAACTCAAAAGTTCCACAGTATACATAGCTATCGTGCAAGCACAAAACTAAATCTCACCATCTAAGCATATGCAAAGTGGTCAAAATAAGTTAAAAACCACATTGAAAACACTTCACAATATATACCTAACAAGTATTACTTCTTTCTAATTCATATACACGAGACAACATGTTCTCATCTTTTATTTCTCACTACACTATTCCTGTTTAATAATGTTACTAAAGTACTACAACTCCCAGAATTGGAAATGACAGATGTATCTATTCTGCACATGATGTTTAGTACATTTAAAACATTCTTAGTTCCTCATTGCAACTTTCCACAAAACTGTTATTTTTCAATAAAATACACAATAGAGTAAACAGGCACTAATTCATTTTTCTCTTACTTCCCAAAACATACACCACTAACCTCTTAAGCACATACCCTCTAATAGATACAGTTCAACTCATATATTTTTTCTCATCACTGTGATACTCTTTTTAATCAAATTTCCATAACTCATCTTAATTTCTAATGTAAATTTTTTTTAAAATTACAAAGTTATATACATAGCACTGAATTCAGTTTGTAGATTATATTGTTTTAGCTCTTTCTTCATAGTTTGGACACTGTTAAGGCTTGTAAAAACTAAGCACAAGAATGGTACACAACTCTCATACAAAGCAAGTCTAAAATGGCAACCTCTTCAACTTTCCACTCTGTCATCATAGATACGTTGTGAAAGTGGAAAGCAAAAGAAGGATTTCAATAGCCACCACCACCACATTCAAAAATTATAACTATATGAATAATTTTAACCATCACAGTAGATAACTCACTACATAAATAACTCTATAAAAACATTTATCAGAATCTCAAAATAATGTAATGTGTATTAATGATTCACTGATTTTAAAAAATATTTTCACCAATATTCGCGACAACGTCGATAGTCGCGACGGTACACAGGGTGGACGCTCTGGCGATCGCAACGTCGCGAATATTGCACGAGATTTAAAAAATCAATTTTGGACACATCAATTGTGTCACTAACACCTGCATTTCTCAACCATGGGGTCAGGGTATCTCCACCCTGACCCCTTATGTGAGCTTTAACACAGATTTTCAGCCCCGGGAACCATTCCCGATAGATAAAATGGAGGCCACAAAATTCTATTCAGGTTGCCACCAGCCATTCAGAGCATTCCCGTTGGCGTGTGCATTCACGATTCATCACAAAACCACCGCAGCCAGAGATATCACTATAGTTTTAAACTTACATTTCTCAAAAACTACTAAACAGATTTATACCAAATAAGCAAAAGGAACCAACATCCACCTCCCTACCAAATTCGGTGTAAGTCTGTTCAGCGGCTCGGGCTGTAGAGGTGGCTAAAGGATCCTATGGGAATTAACATTACAAACGTAACCTTATTTTGCTCCCCAAAATCTCGGTCCCCACTGCACGGATCACTCCCAAACTTTCCCAATCAATAGTACCCACCGTGACACTTTTTGGGCAAAATGTCATGCAGATTGGTCAAGCGACACCAAAGTTATAGCCAAGTCAAAAAATGCTTTTCCTATGGAAACTAGGTCCTAACTATAACTACCTATTGGCGATATATATATTATAGTTTGGGGTTATTATAATGTTCCACTATTACACACCACATTTTAACTCCACAAACATTAGAAATACAATAGATTTAAGTTATATATTTCTGTTCTTAATTACAATATTATTTGTCCCACTTATGTTACAGCTCACAGCGTAACATCAATTATCAACGTCACTCATACAGTCAAGCAACTACAACTCACCCATTGCATCTCCATTATGTATTCTACTTAATTACCTCTTTAGAAACAAAATGTAAATAATTGCATTTATGAATACAACATTATATTCTATTACATTTTTTATATATATTTATTATAAATGTGGTGAGATATGGATGCTTGACTGTATGAGTGACATTGATAACTAATGTTACGGTGTGAGCTGTAGTATAAGTGGGACAACTAATGTAATTAAAAACAGAAATAAACAACAATAACTATTGTATTGCTAATGTTTGTGTAGTTTAGATGTGGTTTGTAATTGTGGAATATTATAATAACCCCTAACTATAACTGACTTGTAACCTTTGGGTTTTCTTGTGAATTGCATGGGTTTTTAGAATGAGTACATTTAAATATATGATATTTTTTATGAAAGATGTTACAAAATTAGATGTTTGTGAATTTGTTTTTATGTGAAAAGTACTATATATGTAAAATATACCCAAATAAATGTGTTCTAATATATTTATTGTATTTAAATGAAATGGAGATTATATGATTAATTTTAGTAATACATATATATGATTTAAATGAATATAAACAGTGAGTGCTTTTGTGTTAGTAATATTAGACTACACTTTTGAAACCTACTTTGTGTGTATATATGTAAACATTTGTAACTGTTACTATGTTTGTAACTAAGTTTAAAAATGTGTTGTTAGGGGGGCTGGTATTCTGTATTGTTGGAAGTTTTTTCCCCCAGTTTTCACTGGTACCTCAGTACTGTCTTGTTAGGTACGCGTTACCTTGCAATTGTAAGAAAGCTTCTGATAGGCTGTAAAAATTTGGTCGTGAACTATTAGAAAGAAGGATTTTATTGTGGTTTATCGTTGTGCTTTTGACTTTAGCAGTATAACAGTTGAGGAGTTGCTTTCACTGTGTTAGGCTGTTCTTTTCAACAATTGCAGAAGTGGGAGAAGTTAGTGGTGTTCCTCTGGCTGCAATGGAGGAAGTAGAGGAGGCTATTGCACAGGAAGATTGAGAGCTGGAGCAGAGAAAAACAGCATAAGGTGTCAGTGGTATTACAGTTTTTTTCCTTTCCAGCGGGGGAGAAGAAAGTCAATGCATGTGACATGCACCTTATGTCACTAAGTCATTTCACATGGAACTGGCCGGCAGTACTTGCTGGGTACAACTGGAATTCAGAAACACCTTTGCGCTATGTATTCTGCACGTTTGACTAGGGCTAAACGGAAAAGGGAGTTGGAATTGGCTCAACTGGAGAAGGCAACATTGACAACAGCTGCTGAAGTCCCAACTGCTAGACCTTCCACTTCGGCCGTGCAAACTCAGCACTATCTGCAATTCCATTACCTGGTTCGGCAGTCGCTATACACCACTTGAGGAAAGACCACCACATCGTCTAGCCTTATGCAAGGGCAGCGACATACTGTATGTGCTGTCAAACAGTGATAGTGGCTGGGGAGAGTTATCTTAATAATCACAGGGAGCTAGTAATAGCTCACCGCTGCCCTCCTTAAAACACCAATGTGTTTTTTTAGTTTTGGTAGCAGGTTTTGTTGTGCCCTGTTGGCTGCGTTGTTTTGTTTTGTTATTGTTGGTCTGGTTGACCTGTAGTTAAAAAAAAAAAAAATAGAAAAGGGGAGGGAGGGGGGGAAGTTCTTTTCAGAACAAATTTCATTGCAATAAAGAGCTGGTTATTCTCATAACTTTTCCCATACAGGTGTAGTAATTAATATATATGAAAGAAGAGTAAATGAGAAGTTAAGTGAAGTGTAAGTTATATTATGTTGGTACTTATCGTAAACAAATAATATTAGTACTTTGTATTTAGTTATTTCTACTTTGTATTTTGTCAGTATTACATTTTTAGTTCAATAACAAAACAAAGTTAAAAAATGTAATATTTACATTGCTCCACATAACATACTTAATAAAATTAACCTATTTTATTTAGTGTTGTTCAGATGGTGGTAGCAATAAAGTTACTAATAAATGCTATCATTTAGCATCCAATAAGGGAAAGATAAGCATTATATTTTGCCCATCATCAAACGCTGGGGGTAAACACAAATCAAATGGATTGTGAAAATACCTGTTTAAATGCTGTGCTTGTTAAACTGTGAGTTTTAGTAAAAGTACGGAAGTAAATAATAGTAAGTAAGTCAATTTTGTACCTAAAGTAGTAGAGCCATGGTAGGCCAAATAAAGACATGGCTACTGTTGGTAGTATGTACTATACTCTGTCCATATTTCCAATATTTGGACAGCTGTACCTAAACTTTATATTTTGGAGTTAGAACAGAAGGTAATAGTTGTTTACAATTTTAGGGAATCTTTGTTTAAATGTTAACTTAGTGTCATCACGTTTAGTTCATCTTGTATTATTCCTTAAATATAGCATATAATGTCCTGAAATAGTGCTTTGCCCATAATGGAAAATAATCATGGAACTACTAAAAGTGCGTCCAGAAATGGAAATTTGGCTAGCAGTGAATTCAGTAATTAAGGTACTAATTTTTAGATTATATGGAGTACTTCTTTGTATCAGACATAAATACTTATCGACCATCATTAATCAAAGTGTAGACGGAACCTTTGATTGACTGTTTTAACAAAAGTTAGTGTGTGCAGCTTGTTGTATCTAATTTTTAAGTAATATTGAGTTCCGATCAGGAATAAGAAGGTATACAAATCTTAAAAATCTTTGAATGTTGAGAAAGCATTCAAGTATTGGAAACATTCATGTTCCCAATAGTAGCTTACAGCAAAAGGATCTGCATATCGCAAAGTCTCATTAGCTATAATTTCAGGAATAGCCATACAAAATTCTTGAGCATCTTGTTGCGGATTTATAGAGAAGCCGAACTGTTCCTGTACAAACATCAACAATATCTCTAATACCACTTGTAGATTGGCACAATTGTTTTTCTGATTGAAGTGCGGATAGCGATGAGCTACAGTCTTTCAAAAAGGCTTATCTGTATGTTCCAGAAGTAATTCTTTCACTAAAGTTAAATATAAAATCAGATTAACTATCACATTACTATAGCAGTTAATACAATTTGTATTACTGAACTGAACGCCTTTTTTTAACACGGATCTGTATTTTGTATAGGCTCATTGTTTGTGAACCTTTCTTTCCTTTTCATGTATATGTTAGGCTTACAGATCACTGGAGATTCTCCCAGAGAAGGAGTATATA
Organism: Calotriton arnoldi; assembly: GCA_963921515.1. Lineage (NCBI taxonomy): Eukaryota > Metazoa > Chordata > Amphibia > Caudata > Salamandridae > Calotriton > Calotriton arnoldi. Next base: position 1,103,684 of record CAWUFW010005247.1, on the reverse strand, counting down.
GTTTTTCTCAAACTATTATATTCGCATGCACAGAAAGTGTCTGCATTAATTTTGGTGTCATCTAGATCTATAATATATAGTCCTTATAATGTTTTCAAACGTGATAAAGCAACATATGCCATACCTTTGCCATTCTTTAAAAATAGTAGAGCCAATGTTGATTAATGCATAAACCAAATTTAAACCTTGAGATTTATTCATTGTTACAGCATAAGCTAAATATAGAGGAAATTGTTCTCTTCGAATACATGTCTTTCATCAGTAAAAATCTTGCCATTGCTCTTGAAATGTGTTTTAGTTCCTTTATATTGTCAAATTTTACAATAACCAATTCAATATCATCATTACTTTTGTATTTAACAAAATGTAGTACACGTCTCATTGCTCCATTTACAAGTCCATGTTCCACATCCAAATCGCAACGTAAAAAGACAGAGCATTTTTTGTAAAGAAATAAGTCTTTTTCTAATCCTGCAGTCCGTGACACACATTTCTCCATATTTAACAATTTTGTAGATAAGGATTTAGTTAGAGCAATATTTGCTACATGAGTTTCAAAACAAACCTTACAAGGTAAATGTATAATTGTTTCATTTTCCCTATTTAAATCACAGCATTCTTTTAGCGTTGGCATCAAACATACAATAGGTAGTGCTTCCAAAGGAAGAAAATGCATAAATTACGCTGCCGTCTTTAAATGTGTGAATAAAGTAGATATACTTCTTGTTTGAAGCATATATTTTACCTTTTCAGTTACAATTCCTAGCCTAATATATTTTAATATACTTTACCATATTCTTTATCATTTGCTTGTCTCATATTTTGGGTAACGTTCAGTATATGAGAATTGTAATCAAATATTAACAGTACCTATACTTCCTATAGAGTATCTAGTTTGTTTTGCTGTCGCTGTTTTAAAAATTGCCTCCCCTTTAACTGGAGTAAATTGAAGTAGATCTGCAAAAACCATCATATGTTTGTCACCAAATAGATGTCTTTAGTATTTCTGTCATATGTAAGTGAGCAAAAGCCATCATTAAATTGGAAACCATACTAACCTCGTCGATAATCAAAATGTGTAATTTTTTAAGAACTCTATGAAGTTCCTGAGTGGTATCACAATGTAATTTTAAGTATTCTAGTTTATTATTATGTTCCACTGGTGGTGGTAGTTGTCAGTGTAAAGTTATCCCTTTAATATTATGTGCCACTAATCCAGTTGGAGGAGTAACAAAACTTGGTAAGTTTGAATTAGTAACTTTTTGAAGGTAAGTAGTTATATCTTCTATAAGGAAACTTTTACCTGTACCAGCCTGGCTTGATATATATTTTAATATAGGCTGAAAATCTGAACATAATCATAAACTGTGTTCATGTTGAAGTCCATGATCTACAGTTGTTTGTTTATATCTGTTGAAATATTTTACGTTGCTCAGTATTTAATTGTGATAGATGGTAATCAAAGTTTTCACCATCCTTACGCATTTCGCACATAGCAAGTTCTACCTCACCCATAGCAACAGTACCTTCATAACCAATATTTGGTTGTCCAACCGGGTCTGCAGGTGTAATATTTAAAAAGTTATTGGTACTTGCACAATGCATAACATTTCAGATTGGATTATTTTTTCCTCAACATAAATCTGGAACTCTGGTATTGTAATGTAGGGTTTGTACTCATAAAAAGCTTTACTCATATGATATTGATGTTCCAATCAATTCTTCCTCTTTTTGCCATGGTTTAAAAAGCTGTAACAGTGCTAAAAAATAAAATTATGTATTACCAGTATTATCATATGTCAGTTTCGGGTGAATAATTAGTGTAGGTTTGGAAGGACGTATTAAGTAGCCATCTGTTCCATTGACATGAAATATGCCACTATTAACCTCCTCAACAACATTAATTCTGTAAGTATAAAATTGAGCTACTTCATACAGTGATAACTGTGCCAATAAAGGACTTCTGTTAGAGTAGTAAGTGTCTCACAAATTTGTTTTCACAATTCTTTGGTTTTCAGGTTCAAAGTGGGCAAGATATTCAATTTCTGCTAAACTTTTTAAAACTCCTGTTCAACAGGATTCTAATCCTAAACTAAGCCATGTAATTGCATGCGATTTAGAATATAAACTTGAAGAGCTTAAACTATAACATGCCTCATAATTGCTAACCTCTCTGTGAGATAGCATTTGAAGGCTAAATTGATGCATCCTTTTATTTAAATATTGCTCAGCAGATCTCTTCCCATACTTCCTTCATATCTGTTTTTTCAGCTGTAGTAATCTATGAAGTCACATAACGGGCGACAGCAGTCAAATTATCAGCAACAAATTGTATATCGATATTAGCATTCCACATATGCAGTATTAAAGGGTTCTAGTCATTTATCCGCTGTGATATGTGTGTTCTTTTTAAATTGTATGTGTTTATAGGGGACATTCTTTTAACAACATGCTTAACAGAAGACATAAGATTATTGATCCTTCCTTTATTTAAAATTGGTCTTGGGAACCCAAAACTGCATATAGGGGCTCATTACAATGTTGGGCGGATCGCCACCGGTAGGCCATTGGTGGCGGTCCACCCGACAGTCAGGGACTCGGTCTGACCACCGCATTAGGATGCCGGCAGTCGGAACAGAAACTGAGGGGGAAAGACCACCGACTCCGTCAGGATCTACGATCCCATCGGGGCACCAGTCGTAAATCATATTTCCTTAATGGCAGCGGTGCCAGCTGTCGGAGTTATGATTACCATTTTCCGCAGCCTTTTCATGGCAGTCCTACCGCTATGGAAAGTCTGTCAGAAATACCATTTGGGGGCCCAGAGCAGGGTCCCCTCCATTATGGGCTGCTGAAAAGTGGCCCTGGGGGCACATGTAGTGCCCTTACACATGCATGCACTGTGTGCCATGCACCACATGGTTGTTCAAGCAGTATCTTGTTTGTTTCTTTAGTTGGGATGTCACAAGTTACATATTGCTCAATAAACTTAAGAACAGATTAATCTGAGTCATATCCAAAAATAGGTGCACTTTATATCCATAACAGCATATGAATATGAGGTGCACCTCTTGCTTGGTACTCTTCTGTCCAAAAGAAATCAACAACCTCTCCTAAGGAAGTTTTATTTTTATTTGTTAAGAATTTAAGTATAGTTTGGAATTTGATTAAAACATCTGCAAACATTTGCTGGATTTAAAGAACATATTTCCCTAGATTTTTTAAATGCAACATCTGTAAGATTATTGTTGGCTTCAAATACGAATCTATATAAATCATACCATAAGTATTCTGCACAACTCAAAGTAAGAAACCAAGTACTTGGTCCCAAATTTCTCAACATACATCTTAGTTATCCATGTCTTCGGATCCAATATTCATTTGAACCTTGCTGACATGCCATAATATTTATTAAATTATGTTCCACGTTTGTCATTCCATTTCACCTTGTTTAAGAATTCTTTAGCTGTTAATTTATTAAATCCTGTTCTAGTTCGCATCAGCATGAGAGGTGATGGATAATTCTCTTTCATATAGTAAAGTAAAAATATAAGGTATATTTTGCCTAAAACGTAGGTCCTCTGAATGTAGTCTTGTGGAACGATATTCTGATGCAGTAAATTGAGTAGGATAATCATCATATTGCCCTCCTTTTCCAGTTGGAATTAAAACTGGATAACATCTAGCCTCTAAAGTTTTTCCCCAGATATTAACTGGATCTCTTGTAGCCTCTCTAATTTGATACAGTTTGAAGGCATCACCCATGAATTCTTTAGAATGCAGTGGGCGTATACTATAGTGCTCATATATTTCTTCCAAGTGTTCTTTAGTAAATTTCTCAAACTGCCCAATGTTAGTTTCACCTGTAAGTACCAGATCAGTAGTATCTACGAAGTCATTAATTTTGAAATTTTGGTAGTGTATGCAATTTTGTAACCAGTATGAAATAGCATTTTGTATTTTAGAAATGCTTATTAATTCTTGACCATTTTTTTAATCTTTTGTTGGCACTCCATTAATTATACAACTAAAGTTTCTTCTAATGTGCTCTCTAATCCCATAGTCTCAATGTTTTTTTTTTTAAATATAATGGTACAAAAACAACCTTTCCTTTTAGTGCACAGACTAATTCTTGTGGTTGAAAATTTTCTGGATTTAGGTTGCATTCTAATAATAGTTTGAAATGGATGTAAAGTATGAATTAATATTCTTTCATATACATTTTAGAGTTTTTAATTCAGAAAGTATAATGTAAATCTCCAAATTATTGTGAATTACACGTGAAGGCATAAAGTTATGGTCTAATTTTCCAAGGCAATAATAACGTGATTTGATCACCACAGACATCATATCTATTTTCCACAATAAGATAAATATCAAGTTTCCGCCAAACACTCTCTTATTTTTCTGTTTTTTGTAGTAAATCAATATATTTAGCTTGTTTGGCATAATGTTTCCGTCTACAACAAATGCACACTTTATTTGGAATTTAAGAAATGGCTTAGTTAAATCGCAGAATATTCAATTCATACTGTTCAAAGCCCATATTTGGATCGTCCATTGTAGTCTGTGAGTATATCATACTTGGACACACCGAAATTTCAGATTCACTAACAAAGTATTGTGATTGTATATACTTTGTAATTGTTAGGACCTTTTGCGGATTACATTGTAGTAGGGCATGGGTACTCGCAAACATTTTCCCAGGGTCAACCAGTTTGGTCTGTGATGTGACCAAGGGCCGCATTGAAGCCAGCAGGGTGGCTGCCGAGGGTGGAGAGGCAGGTAAGGTGGGTGTAGGGGAGACGGAGCATGTACATCTAGTGGCAGAATTGCACAATGTTAATCTAGAAAATCTGGGTGAATCCCTGCATCCCCACCAAATCAATTCGTGTGACCCTAGGTAATTGTTTTATTTCACTTTGCCTCCTTTTGCGTCATTATCACATATCGGACCTCCAAATGCAAAACTTCGGGATTTGCACTGTACAAAACCTTCGGTGTTTGATTTAATAAACTGTAAGGTTGTTTCTGTAGAATAGCAATCCAGGCTGGCTAAAGGGTGCACATAACTGACTTGCCTCTTAGTTCACTACTGGCATTGTAGTCAGGGTGGGTGGAAGCACAAATGTTTCTAAATTCATGTTTAAAAACTGTCACTTTTAAAAACTACTTTGCAATGCACTGATAAAACCTGATGAACTAAGGGGAAACAGTTCTGCAGGTTAATGAAATACAGTTTTAAAAAATTTCATATTTCACCCATTTGCTGCTAGATTCAATTAACATTTAAATAACTGCTTGCCTGTTTATTTAACATCTTTTTAGGTTTAGTGGAGTCAAGTAAATTGCAGCCCAGTACTTCTGTGAATGAGGGGGACGCATGTAAAGGTCAGGAGGTCCACATCCGGACCCCGGGCCGTACTTTGAGCATCACTGTAGTAGAGAATAATTTGTTTGCTCCAATTGTATTGCTGGTCTTTTAAAAAGTACAACATTCGTACACGTTTTTGTATACTTGAATGATGAGTAGAAAGCATTTTAATGTCATGAAAAGTTGAATTACACATTTCATTTTGAAGGCAGCCTAAAGAATGACCTTGTAGCTGTGTACTATTTCTAAATTGGCATTTGTCCAATGTTTGCAAAAATCTTTATTTTTCTTTGTTTTAAACTAGTGATAAACTCTTGTAGTTTGTCTATAGATTTTGTCTGAATCTTGCATATGAAAGTGCAATTCCATTAGTAAACAGGATGTTTAGTATCTTTCTCCTCAAAATCCTGTTGTGTGTGGTATGTTCTATTTTTAACTTTTTTTCTAATCCTACCACAGAGCCATGAATAACGTCAGAAAAGTGATTAATTATTTACAGATGTGACCCAATTTGTGTATGTATGGTAAGCCTCTTCCTGAAAGTATTGCTCAATACTGGACATGTCTCCAACAGCCTCCAAATATAGGTGAAAACTGTAACCAATTAATTTTTTTCGCCTAACTTATATAATTTATATGTTAAAATGAAATGTGTTAGTGCTTTCATGCGATTCATACTTAACATAAATATTTTTTGTTTTACAGCAAATGCTTTTTTCCACAATCAGTTGAACATATTGATTGTTTCAGTTTGGCAGTATGTTTTCTTGAACTGGAAGAATTTTGGAGAAAATTTGCAAGTGCTTTATTTTTAAACTGTTCACATATATTATTTCTAATGCTCTCCCTACTTGTATGACTGTACAATGGAAAAGAATTCTCCTGTTTGTTTTTGTATGTGTGTTTTCTACACATATTGGCAGTTGTAGAACGTTTTTTTAAATGCAAAACCCTTTTATCAGCACAAACTGCTTTCTCAGTTGGCAAACATGTACTAATAACTTTACTATTTGTCTTTTTGGAATGTCCATTTTTTCCTTTTGTAGGGGTGGGTACGTTTTCTCTAATCTGTTTGGGATACCTTTTTATTTTTCTCTGTTAACATTTTTAAAGCATTGTGCTAACTCTAGCTATATCTTTATATAAAAATATAAAACAAAGCAACAATACTGTTCATAATTAGAGTAAAGTATAAATCACACATTAGCTATACATATAACAAGTTTTCTTATTAAAATATGACAACTTTATTTGCATTTACCTTAAATATTCTCTGATTCTTTTCCTAACAAAATAAAAGTGTTACAAAATATAGGTCTATCTCCAAGCTTTAGTTGAAGTTGAGTTGTAGTACAGTAGTTTACCTACTCTCAGCAGTTCACCTACTGTCAGTGGTGTATACATAACTTTAGTAGTATTGGGCTAAGTTTGTAGCCTAATGCAAAATATAATGAAATACAAATCCTTATTACAGCTCAATTGTATTTGTTAGATAGCATACTATTAGTTAATTTTATCATGAAATTGAAGTTAGTCTCTCTTTCACATGTGGTTTCAAAAATCACAAAATGCATTACATATAAATGGTGGCTTTCCCTTCTAATCCTGGTCATCTGAGTTAAAACCACACTGAAATAGTTGTACGTGTACTATAATATTCAGAAAGTATACAGTCTAGTCTATTTGTTATTCAGTGTGCTTCTTTAGTAGAGTTTGGGCTATGTTAGTAGCCCACTATTACATCTAACCAAACACAGTGTTTCCTTCATAAGTGTATTATGTTACATAGGATCTAATTGGACAATGCTGTAGCCCAGTACATACATCTATTACTTTTATAGATTCAGTTAGTGTTTCTTCAGCCTTTTTGGTAGTCTTCAAAGGAGACGGTTCATGTGTAGATAATTGGACACAGTTCTATCTTTTGGGCTAGGGAGTATACCAAACAATGGGGAATTGAGCATAATTTGGGTTTGGCAAATGGTGAGATAACTTGGGTGGCTCAAAGAGGTTCAAGGTGGAACAACATCCTACATCTCATTTCATCTCTTACTGCTTGTGAGCATCCCCATTTTATAATTATTAATTGTGGAGCCAATGATATTGGCCACCTCACTGGTGTTCAAATAGAAATACAGAATAATGCTAGTTTTAACTCTTTAATGACTCTATTTCCTCACAAAACGCTATTAAACATGATCAGCACCCTAGTGAGAGAAGCAAAGGACAATGGATGGGTAACGTCCATGGAAGCTAAGTTCCTGATTCAACCAGATCCCATCATTCCTTACTTTTATGTCCTTCTGAAAATTCACATGCCACAAAGACCACCACCTGGATGACCGATCATCTTGGGAATTGGGTCTCTGTAAGAGCCCCTTTCCCAATTTGTTGATTTCTTTCTTGGTCAAAGAGATGCCAACCTACTTACAGGACACAAAAGACATATGTGTCTTAACAGATATGGGATTCAATACTGAAACAGATTTCTTGGTCTCCTTCGATGTGGAGTTGCTCTGCACCTGTATCCCGCAGGACCAGACACTATCCACTATAGAAACTCTCCTAAGGTCTAAGGAACTAGACACGATCACACCAGTGTCGTTCATCATGTAATGTGCTACCATTGCAATGAAAGAAAACTTCTTTCAGTTTGAGGAAAGGCTGTACCTACAAGTCTCAGGGAAGTCGATGGGCAGCACCTTTGCCCCAAGCTTAGCTAATCTATACATGCACTCAGAGGAGACAGAAGTGATTCTAACACCACTTAACCCCCATCGTGCTTTGGAAGCGCTACATCGACGATATCTTTATTTGCTATGGGACTGCAGAGACCATCGGTCTCTTTCATGAATGGCTTAATACCCGCAATATGTTTCTCAAGTTCACCTGCGAATAAAGCAAGGAATGCCTCCCGTTCCTGGATTTCACGATATACACAGGTGAGGGTGGCTTGCACACAGAGCTGTACAGGAAACCGATGGCACGGATGCACTCCTCGCCTATTCAAGCTTCCACCCTAAATCCCTCAGGGATAACCTGCCATTCGGCCAGTTTTTGAGATTAAGACGTAACTGTTCAAAGACCAAGAAATACAAAGAACATGAGGCTAACTTTTAGTCGCAACTGCTTGATCGCCAATATCCAAGTTTCCTAATTCGCAAGTCGGCTAAAAGAGCCAGAAACAATAATCTGGAGGCCCTTTTGGAAAGACGGCCTCCTAAAGAACCAGACGACAGACTAGTGTGCGTAAATACCTTTAGCAGTATGTCAGGCCTCTTACAGAGATCCATTAACAAGAACTGGGCAATATTCAATAAAGGCTCAATGACACTACCACGCCCTTTGTTTGCATTCAAGAGAAACGCTAATCGAAAGGATAAATTGATACATACCCGTCCCCTGTCTTCCATTGCAAGCACACAGACCACCCTCTGGGGCCTTCCATCCGTGAAAGGACACTTCCCTTGTGGTTCATGTGGCATCTGTGCTCAAACCTCACATACCACTCTTATTGACCAAGGCACTAATATACCCTGAGAGCAGAGAATGCACACTAATGGCTATTCTGTTCGCCTTTTCAATCTGATCACATGCCACTGCAGCCTGAGATACGTTGGCATGATGACATGGAAAGTAAAAACACGCATCACAGAACACAAAAGAATGATCTGTTGTATGAAAAACCCCACTAAATTAATAACACATTTTGTAGAAAAGAAACATAGCACTGATCAACTGACTTGGACTGTCTAGACAAACCCAACATGACTCCTACCACTACCAATGTAGCCCAATACCTCTTTCTAAGAGAACAACAGTGGGTGTTTAGATTAAAAAGTGACAAAGAGAGTGAATGATGACATCCCATGGTCCTCCCTAGACCATACCTAATAGCCTCCTGGAGACTGAATGACTGAGACCACATTAGGTCTTTCCTGCTGCTGACACAATCCATGACAGCTATAGCTTAGCTATTGGAAACACACTTCATGCATACATAGTAAGCTATAGACTTAATGCATATGAGATCTAAGCAGATGACTTTCATCTGGATTATTCGTATGCACTATGCCCACGAGAGCACCCTGCACAGTTAGGCAACAAATGAATGTATAATAGAATATTTGGCTTTGCTGCTTGGTCCCTTTTGAGTTTTTATGACCAACCTATTTGCACATCTTCTCAAATCATATACGGCGTAACTTGAGGTCACGAAGTCACTTTGTCTACATGCCTGTCCAGATTTTTTGAGCCAATGCCACAATCAGTTGAAAGCCAAGGACGGCAGAACCATGCCCGGCAATGGCCAGTCTATCATGTTTTTTTACAAGTCATGGCTGAATTTTACAGCGTTGCCCTCTAGCCTCTTAACACCAGCCTGAAGAACAGGCCCCCCTCGCGTCACAGTGATTAAACCCCATGAGCGCCCATCCACTTTACAGGTTTACCCTTGCAGATGCCCCTTTAACACTGGAACTGCATTTCCCACTGCTTTTGTAGTTCGCGAGCAGCGCTATTGAAACTACAAATCCCAGCATTTTTGTAGTCTGAACGTGACCGGAAGGGGCGGTTTTTGATACACGCACAGCCGTCTGGATCATAAACTCCTCGCTTCCTTCTAAAAGTTACTGTGCTAGGCGCGATCCGATGCCCGCCACTCTCTGTGGTCGAGGTAGGTCTACACACCTTATTTTTTAATAAATTTTTGTGTGGCTATACATATCGTCTGGTAACGGGCATGTGTGGGGTGCACCAAATATTTTATATATTTAATTTTCTTTAACTTATTACCGATCGGGATGCAGAACCCGATGTGTAGCACAACTACTTTTGGACGAGAGACCTTCCTCATATTGAGGTCGTTCATTCTGAGCACACCCAGCCTGTAACACTGTATGCTGGTCATGTTTTACAGTGTCTTGGGGCCAGCCCAGATTTTTTGTTTTTCAGGTTTAGGTTTGAGTGAGCACAGCACCTGTAACGATTCACCCGAAGCACATCACAATAACCACTTAAGGGGATAGAACATTTCTAAGGACGTGAGAGATCATAAATCAGCACCTGATCTATTAATCACATCAATCAGAATCATGACCCCTTATATGGGCGATATTTTATTTCACTCCATGCCAATAGATTCACCAGATTCATTATTCATTTCGAATAGATCAATTATAAATATTACCCTTTGCAATACGCTTTGAGTCAACTGTTTACAGTTTTTTGGGTCAAGTTGCCATCTACCTACAACTGTCCCCCCCGCCCATATTTCCCTCATAGGATATAGACGCCCCCTCGAGTTTCGCAACGAGGTGCAGGTGTCTGTGGCTACCTGACATAGCAGGTAAGCTCACCAATTTTTTAACAGACCAATGTTGTCACTGCTCACATGAGGTGGATGGTATCCAAGGAATATAAAGATATAGAGTATACATCACCTTTCCCTCATAATTAATTGATAGCTGGAGTGAGTGAATTGTATATATAAAAAAGAGTTTTTTTGCATGAATATTTATTCAAGTTATTTCTTTCAGGTAACACACTCACCCGTGGAACTTTGACTGAGGGGCGATCCACTCCAACAACTGGTTTAGTATACCTTTTTATGGCTGTGTATGTCTCTGCTAAGTATTAGGAGGCATACCTCACACAATTAGTCCTGAAGAAAGCCGCTACGCCTCTACGGAGGGTATAAGACTGAAACATGTCGACCATCACAACACTACAACAGGTTTAATCAGTAGCAGCCTGTGGTGGGAGTGCTGCCGGGTGGTGATGTGGGGCGGGGGAGGGGCAGGTTGGGGGGTAGTAAAGTACGGAATACGGCCGTATAGAGGTAAGTAGACATATAAATAAATAGAACGAATTTCGTTGCGCGCTGCATCGCCAAATGCGATGCAGCGCGCGCAATACGGCCGTATTCTGTACTTTACTATCCCCCACCCTGCCCCTCCCCCGCCCCACATCACCGCCCGGCAGCACTCCCACCACGGGCCGTTACTGGGTTTAATCCACTCCTGCTACAGGTCTCGCTCTTAATCCTAACTCTGGGATTCCCCAATAAAGTCTTTGGTGTCCTCGGAGTTAGTTTTAACTCGCATATACTTTCACAAACTTTTGCACAACCCCCACCACACCCTGCTAATCTACAGGTTTTAGTATACCTCTCATCTTATACTAAAAACATCCCTGAGGTCCTCCCTCTTAGTGAGGGGGGTGTAACCCGCTTTGTGACCAGGCTCACATTGCGAGGAGGTTACACTATGCTGAAGCATGCCACCTTTGGGTGGGTGAGGGAAACCGTCCTATAAAAGGGACACTCCTTCACTCCTCTGCTATCCTCCACCAGACCCAGGGACCTTTCTGTGTTATATGACTTTTTTGAAGGAGAGTTGTCCCCTGTCGGTCTTTAAATCTCCTCAGGAAATTTTTAGTGTGGATACTTTTTTTATTTCCTCACACCCATTTTGTGTTTTCAAATATTTGCCAAAGTTTAGACTGGAAGTACTCCTGAGCAAATGTTGGAAAGTATGAAAAATCCCTCAGACATATAAACAAAATGGTGTCTCCCTTCGTAAGAGATCACAGCATGTCTTCCATATATAACCTAAACATTGTGTTTTCAAAAACCTTCTCTTTATTGTACAAATGGTGTACATTTGACCTGCTTTGGCAATCATGTGTTCATTAATAACATCCAACAATTACTGCTAAATCACGTATAAATGCAAACTAAACACTTGTAATCAAAGGCTCTTTTAAGAGCCAACATAATAGCGAAATTAGTTAAATGTCAAAATATATGGATACTTTTAAAAAATTACTTTTACGGAGCTGCCATACTCCCTAGAAATGTTTGCTGTCATACTGTGGTATTCCGTATTTTTTTTTATAAAAGCATATAGCCTTTTTCACATAATTTTCTATACTTATCACCACTGTACTAAAGTGTTACTAATTAAAACTAAAACAGAAAACTTATTTCTCAACTTATTCTTTAGGTGTAACACAAAACACGAGCAAAGTGGAGTAAAAAAACAATATGGATGCCTTAATGTTTTCGAAAAAAACACAGCCAATCCGATAATCCCTTGTCATCGCTATGTATAGTGGTAGCACCATGGTACTACTGCGGTCAAAGATGTCACTAACATAAAATACCTTATAACTTAACATTTACCTACTCTACTTACCTGCACTACTTCACAGAATCATCCCCCCTAATATGTAATACTGCCAAATTCCATAAAAATCCAGCTGGCAGTTTTCACGCTACATGAAATAGAAAAGCCTATGGAAAATGTATTAGATTTCAACATCGTTTTAAGACCCCCCCTTTTTTCTTTGCATCTCCTTCACCAAACGCAATGAAACTTTCAGTCCTCACAAATGGTGGCCGGCTTTTCAGCGTTGTGATTGGTAAGCACTCAGGCTTCCCTGAGCCAAATCACAGCACTGCAATGTAGCCTTGTGATTGGTCTGAGCGCCGTGGTTCGGTGCTCAGATGGGGACTGGGGGCCTGGGCATGTTCTCCACCCAGGCTGTAATGCAGCCTGGGTGGAGAACATGCTAAGTGCGCAAGACAGTTTGGCCGACCCGAGAGGGCCAGTCAAAGTGGCATGCACACTTTAGTGTGCCCACTACTCCTCTCCTGCCCTGCTCGGTCAGCAGAGCAGCCCCGCCCGCCAAGCTACCAAACCAGGAAAAAAAAAATGATAACAGGAAGTTATTATTTTATTTTCCCTTTCTTTCACTGCGTCAAAGCAGTGGGGCGATGCACATTAGTCAAACAGGTATAAATTTATTAAGGGACAGAAAATCCTAAAAATCCCTATCTCTGGGTGCCCTAACAATAAAGTGGCTTCTGCCACTCTGAGATATATATATATATCTATATTTTTTCTTTCGGCAACAACAAAGTAAAACGCTCTCTCAGGGGATCAGTTTGTGAGCTTAGATTTTATATATATATCTATATCTCAGAGTGGCAGCAGCCACTATATATATATATATATATATATATATATATATATATATATATATATATATAGATATATAGATATATAGATATATAGATATATATATATATCACTTCTGATTCCCTGCTAGAGATCAGACACCGACGTAGGGACAAGACTTTCAAGATTTAATTCTGCGTTTTATTTTATCGCTGTAAAAAAAAAAAATGATACGTGTTTTGGCATTGCTCACACATATATATATATATATATATATATATATATATATATATATTTTCTCGGCCCCCACTTCACGAATCACCCCGAAACTTCCAAGACAGGAGCTGACCTGAGCGCACCATTAGTTTTGAAAATTTCGCTGTCGCCACTAGGTAGTTATAGTTAGGACCTACTTTCCATAGAAAAAATCAAGTCAATCCAGCTTTATTTGGTTTATAAAATACAACCATAAAAGCATTCTAAAAAAGTTTACATCAATCCATTAAAAATACCGTTTGCTTAATCAATCTGATACATTCTAGTACATAGAGTGCATGGCAATTGGAGGCGATAGATAAATAGGTTAAAATTTAGTGCAAAGTCTTCTAAGTAAGTTAAAATATTGTACAAGATCTAAAAAGAGCAGGGAACAATTAATAGAAAAATAAGTTCGTTTTTTTGGCTCAGTGTCACGATTTTTCGTATGTTAAGGCCTCCAAATGGTAGTTGTCTATTCTTCTTTTAATCCCCATTTGTACAAAGACAATTACTGCGTTGCAAACCATTTCATTTTCCAAACTACAGATATAATTAAAAGCATGTTTATAAAAATACAATTTGCTATCAATAAACAGAGGGCGTAAGACGTACTTCCTATTATCTCTGTAGAAATGACAAAAAAATATAAAGTGCAGTCTCGTCTGTGGTGATTTTCCATCACAGGAGCAATTTGGGAGGGTGCGATTCTACTTGTCCGTCTTTGGAAATGCAAACAAGTGATGGAGAGTACCCAATCGTAGTCTAGTTAGAAAAAACCTATGTTGTATGTTTCTTGTAAACAATAAATATGGTTGGGTACTCAATGATACTGGCCTTTCACAGTATAATTTTATCGTCTGTTTGGAGCATACTACCCTATCTCTTAGAGCTTCTCTTGATTTTGTAAGTCTCAGTTTTAAGTCCCTTTTACTGTATTTCCGGATGATCATAGGATCTTTAAAATCAGCTTCCACCTTGCACTCAGTTAAAAGGTTATAAATATGCTGAAGCCAAGGGATTTTTTTTATAGTGGTCTAAGGCTAAGCAATCCATTATGATCTCCTTTGTAAATTTCATCTCTTCTTTAGTCCAGATCCCATACCAAAGCATAAGAGCTGCCATGCTGATATAGTCGCTAATGTAGGGGACGGACAATTCCGTATGGACTATATATGAGGGAGTAGAGTCAGGGACTGCTAAAAGCCTCCTTAAAAATGTATTTTCCAGAGTTTGCAATAAAGTATAATTTGCTCTCCCCCATATTGCCGCTCTGTAACAAGTACCTGTAAGGCATTTGCTCCTATATAGGGTCAAAACTTTCCTAACTGGCTTATTCCCAATTTTTTGTGAAAATCTAAAAATGGCTTCAGCTAATCTTATAAATTTCAATTTGCAACGATCTATGTGGGTACCCCAACTTCACTGACAAGTAAAGAGGAGGCCTAAATATGAAAAAGAGGGTGTTCTTTCAATGGGAACACCTTCCATATGGTGGTTTCTATGTTTAGTTTTCCCCCTTCCACAAGTCATTGTAAATGTTTTGCTAAGGTTGAGTATTAAGTTTTTCCCATGCCTAAAAAGTGCAAAATTTTCGATTAGACATTGTAGCCCATTTGCTGTCCTTGACAGCAGGACAGCATCGTCTGCATACAAGAGGATTGGAATAATGTGATTACCAATTGTAGGGGCATCAGCCTGTAATTTTTGCAGAGTGATGTCAACATTATTTATATAAAGGGAGAATAAAAGTCGTGCGAGGACACACCCTTGGTGTATGCCTCGAGTAACTCTAAAACGGGGGGTACATTCGCCATTAAGGCCATAGCGGACTCTTGAAGTTAATAGCGCATAAAGTTGTGACAGATAAACTATGTCTTTTGGAGCACCCATCTCTATTAAGGTCTTCCATAATTTTTCATGGTTAACAAGATCGAAAGCACTTGTCAAGTCTACGAAACAAATATGTAATCTGACCTCCTTAGTGATGGTATATTTCCCTATCAATAGTTCGAGGTTGACACACTGCTCGACGGTCCCTATACCTCTTCTGAAACCATATTGGGACTCGGTAAGGATGTTGTTTTCACTTACCCAGCTTTCTAGCCTTTCTAAGAGGATTCTTTCCATCAGCTTAGATATTGAATCAAGTAGGGATATAGAGCGGTAGTATTTTGCGTCCCCTCTATCGCTCTTCTTAAAAATCAGGACTATAACGCTTTCCACCCAACTAGTGGGCAATACACCTCCTGCTTTGGCATTGCAGACCCTGAGTAGGATTGGGGACCAGAAATCTGTATTGCTTTTGAAAATGTCATTAGGAACCCCATCCGGGCTGGATGCCTTACCATTAGCGCTTTTATCTAAGGCAGTTTTAATTTCATTTAACGTTATGGGGTCCAAGTTAGGGTGGGCCACAATTATAGTATAGCTGTTATCAGGGATTAAAGAGTCTTCTTTGCTCGGATTAAATATGTATTCAAAGTGCGATAACCATTCTTCCGGTAGTACTATGGTCTCGATCTTAATGGCTGACTCATCTTCAAAAAAGCATTTTTTATTTTCCAATATCTCTGGCGCCATTAGAGGAATCTTCGTGAAATTTTCAAAACTAATGGGGTGCTCAGGTCAGCTCCTCTCTTGAAAGTTTTGGGGTGATTTGTGAGGCAGGGGCATTTTCTCTATGTTAATTTCCGTAGAAAACTTTAGACAAGGCTACAGCCCGAACTGCTGAACGGAATTATTCCAAATTTGGCAAAAAGGTAGCTCTTGGTTCAGAAAGCAATCTTTTTGTTAAATGATGTAAATCCGTTCAGTAGTTCCTGAGAAATTTAAATATTTACAGATATCTATATATGGACACGAAGGATCCGCGAACCCTCCCGATCTCGAGCCTGAGATCTGATTGGCTGCCAACACTTCCAACTAGGAAGTGTTGGCAACCATTTTGTGACTCGGTTGAACCGAGTCACAAGAAAAAAGGTTAACAATGACGAAAAGGGGGCAGGGTAGAAACACCCTGACCCCCCTACGCCTGCTCAGGTGGTCCCACAGGGACCCGGTGGGACAAAGAAAGCATTTAAAAAAAAAAAAAAGAATTCGGCAGGAGTCGCATAGGGTCCGTGAATCCCGCCAAATAATAAAAAAAGCAAAGCGCCGTCTCCCGGGTGGGTCAGGTCCCTGGGGCAATGCAAAATTATAGTGCAGAGGCCCTCATGGGCACCCGCTGCCCCGGGGACAGCCACCTCCCCGGGGCTAAGGTTTTTATTTGCGGGGGCCACGCTGGCCCCCCGCAGCCACGGGGACCACCACCTCCCCGGGGCTAACTTTTAAAATATGGTGTGGGGGGGGCTGGAGCCCCCCCACACTGCCCCGGGGACCACCACCTCCCCAGGGCTTTGTCAATGTTGGAGGGGGGCTGTGGGCCCCCCTCGTGGAGCCCTTTATGGCCCTGGGGACCTATACACCCAGGGCCAGCTCCAGCAATGTCCCGTGGTGCCCACCCCCAGGACATTGCAGTTTGCTATGGGATGGCGGGAGCCCCCATAGCAAACAAGTGCTCCACTGTGAATAAGTGAGAGAAGTTTGCTCTCACTTGTTCACAGTGGAGCACTTTGTTTTTGGCCTTCAGGGAGCTGTATGTCAGCAGCTCCCTGGAGGCAAAAAGCAATTCCGGCCCTCGCAGGAGGCGGGAGTAGGCCGGGATCGTGGGGGCCTTCAGGCTCCCCCCACGGTCCCTTTAATGATGGCCTTGCCCAGGGGGATGGGGTCCCCGGGGCAGAAAATGGCTGGGAGGGGGGGCGCTTGGCCCCACGCCCTTCTTTTGGGGAAAAAAAAAGAATGGTCGGGCCTCAAGAGCTGGGGTCCCCGGGGCCATAATCGGCCTTGGGAGGGGGGCCGCGCGACCTCCCTCCAAAAATTTAATTTTAAAATAATGAAATTCTGGGGCCCCGGGAGATGGGGTCCCTGGGGCCAAAATGGCCATATGGAACAGGGGGGTATTATTTTTTTTTCTCTCATGATAGGAGTCACGACCCTATCGTGGCGCTCAGCGTGGCCCCCCATGTAACGTCGCGGTGGATTTGCGGATCCATCTTAAATAAATAATTAAATACTAACTAATTCAGAAGGTAGTGTTACAGTTGTGGACATTTTTATACATGTACTGAGATTGAACTTCATAATCACATTAAAATTGTGAGAGTTTGATATATTTAAAATGGAAATTAAAAGTTAAAGTTGAAAGGTTATATGTGCTGTAGTACATTGAAATCGTGCTTTTGTTTTGTGAATTCGTGATGGGTTCGCAAATCCGAAAAAAATAAAAAATAGTATTTATGTTAAAAAATATATAACTTTCACTGTTGGGTTATAGGGTGGCTCTAAGAAGAGCCATTTAAGTGCGGACGCACAGCTTAAGGTTGTTGAGAAAGACTCTGTCCCCTTCATCTGTGAAGTGAACTCCATCACTTCTGTAGATGTTATACATGTAAAAACGTAGATTGCTGTTAGAGATAGAGCCCTTGTTATGGTCTCTGAGGAAAGCAGAAACAGCTTTATTGCCATTCTTTCTAGCCTTCTCAATCTGTGGACAGAATTGATTTGACCACTTCCATTTCTGTCTTTGGCATATGTTAGAGTATACAAAGACAGTATGGGTGAAAAGCGACATCAGTTGTGCAAAGGTACCCTTCATTGTGATTTCCAATTCTACCCCAGTCAATGTGCCTAGGTCATTGCCACCACAGTGCACAATCATGAGGTCAGGGGGTTGGAGATGCAAGAAGGTTTTAACCAAAGGCAGCAATCGGTGCCCATTTAGTCCTCTCTGGGCAAACCATTTAATATCCACATTTTGCAAACATAGGTCTTTGTCAATACCTCTGTCTTCAGCATACCTTTTGCCCCAGAATACATAGCTGTAGCCTACGATCAATACTGTTAGCATTTTGAAGGGATGAGTGGAAGGGATCCAAAAACTTCTGTAGCTGAGTATGTCAGTTGGTAGAATGAGAGGAATCTAAAATGGTGGAGAAGATGCTGTTTTTGAAAAAGCAGATAACTGATTGGCTGTTCATAAACATTGTGTAGTCAAAAATAGGATGCATGTTACTTAGTAGAAAAAGCATCTTTCTGATTGGGTATAAAGAACACTTTGAAAGGTACAGTAGACAGGATAAGCTAATATTTGCAAGACTCAACCACACCTGTTTGCATTTGTAAGCTTGTGTGCTGAACTTGAAAATATGGTGAACTTGTGACCTGGCAGTACAGTTGAATGTTGCAGAAACTGTTACTATGGAAACTAGGGTTACGCAGAATGGGGGAAGGGTTGGAAGTTAACTGTGGTTTTAAAATATGAAATGGTAAGTTATATATGAGTGATATGGTTTTAAAGTTAGTTTTCTTAAATCAATGCTATGTTTAGAAGTGGTATGTTCTTAAAAAGTAATACTGATATTGTTGAGAATACGTTTTTGAACTCCCGTCAGGGTTCGCGACTCCTACACAAACCCACACTTTAGCACTGCGGTGGCGACGCGACTCCTGTAAGTTACAGAAGCAGATTGGGCACTTTTAGAATGAAGTAATAAAGGGTTAATATGTGTATTCAATAGAATTTGAAAAAATGAAGGGAGCATTTTGATTTGTTACTTACATTCATTTGTGTGGAAAAAGAGAGGGAAAGTTTGCCATTACTGGTTTTACTTTGTTGAGAGTGGTACATCACATTTATTGTGTTGGAAAGAAAAACTTTTTGGAGTTTCTGACATTTTCATATTCTGCAATAGTATTTCAGAGGTGAGTTACAAATGTGTAAGGTGTGTTCTATATTGCGTAGCAGTGCTTCAGTGTTTGTAATGCTATTTTTAAGTTTGTAATGCATTACTTATAAAGCTTGCAAAACATTAGAAAAATGTGATATTTGAAATATGTTATCAAAAGTACAAATGTGGATTGTAGTTTGTTTTATTGTACTGAAATGAAGATTGAAATAGTTTGTGCATAGTCATATGTGTTGTTGCTGAGTGTCTAATGAAAGTAGAAGAGAAAACTGATGTTTAAAAGATGATGGTGGATGTATAAAGTGTATCCCAGTCTATATAACTGTGTACCCAGGTGTCCTGTATTATGATCAGAAAGGAATACATACCCTTTGTTCTACACAAAGTTAGAGAGCATGTGCTGTGAAAGACAGGTATTCAACTATTTGTATGTTTCGTTTTCTCTCTCATGTCACTAGCAGCAAGGCATACACACATGCATGCATGCCTTCAGAAACATGGTGAGAGTTAGAACAGTGACATGGGAAAGGTTGCTGTTTTAAAATAGGCTAAGCGCAACATTCTGAGCAGTTGGTGAAAAGTGAAGCTGCAAGAGAAAAGTGAGGTTTACAACATGGTGGCAAATGGATTAGTGATTGGGTACTCCCTATGAGTCTGTGGAAAGGTACACTTGAAGTAGGCCATAGAGGTTTAGGTGTCTTCTTCAAATGCCAAATGCAGTCTGTCAAGTTTAAAGGTCTGCGTGCTCTTGTGCGTGAGGTATGTGTCTATTTGTACATGTATTCTCTCATGTGTTATGCATCTGAAGATGGTAGCTTGAAAACCTGGTCGGTTTTCATACTGGTGGACAAATCTCTCAGTTCTGCTCTGTCATTCGTTCCCCCAGCCTATGATGACTTCTGTATGTAGGTGTTATAGAGCCTCTCAAATAGCCTGTTCAATACCCAGGGGCCCTGTTTTATGAGCCGAAAGGAATACATACACTTTCTTCAACACAAATTTAGAGAGCATGTGTTGTCAAACACAGGTATTCAACTATTTGTATGTTTACTTTTATGTGTCATGCCACTAGCAAAAGGCACAGACTGATGCATGCATGCTTTGAGAAACATGGTGAGACTTATAACAGTGACAAGGGAAGGGTTGCTGTTTTAAATTTGGCTAGGCCCAAGATTCTCAGCAGTTGGTGAAAACTGAAGCTGCAAGAAAAAAGTGAGGTCTAAGACATGTTGGCAAAAGGATTAGTGATTAGGCTACTTCCTATGAGTCTGTGGAAAGGTACACTTGAAGTAGGCCGTATACGTTTAGGTGTCTGTTTCAAATGAGAAATGCAGTCTGGCAAGTTTAAAGGTCTGCATGCTCTCGCAAAATCACCATCTTCACATGCATAACACGTGAGATAATACATGTAGAAGTACCCCATACCTCACTCACAAAAGCACTCAGATCTTTAAATTTGACAGACCTCATTTCAAACAGACACCTACATTTATACGGCCTACTTCAAGTGTACCTTTCCAGAGACCATACGAAGTAGCCTAATTAGTAATCCTTCTGCCAACATATCTTATACCTCACTTTTTAGGTCTCGCCTAGCGTTGCTGCGCACATGCGCAGCTCGCTCGGCGAGATTTATTGTCAAGGAGGACTTTGAGAGAAGGGCTTGAAGCCCCGCCCCTTATTTCCATTGGCTTGCGTCACCGTTTATGGTAAACGGTGGCCTGCCATTGGAAATAAGCTTTCTGGGGTGCCTAATTTTCGCTTTTTTGTCCGGCCCATCTGGACTGGATCGCCTGCTTCACGGCTGTCGTGAAGCAGTTTCTTATCGCAAGAGGCGTGTTATGTAAACAAGCCCTGCGATCCAGTCCGGATGGGCCGTCTCAAAAGGAGACAGGGCGCCGCGTGTTTATTTTTGCAAAAATAAACAGCGGCTGACTGGCGAGCGCTTGTTCGTATTTGTCTTCCTTTTTTTCTTCCCGTTTTTGTCCCCTCCCTCCGCATTCCTCCTTCTTTTTCTCCCTACCGTTTCTTAATGCGCATTGGTAAAATAGTGAGCCGTCCATGCAATGCAATAATGTCCTCTATGTGAAATGCATTTCAATACTGGTGCCTCAATCCAGACCGCCACTATCCATCCCTCACACCCACCTGCGCAAATTCAATTCAAGCCCTAGCAGAAATGTATGCAAATGTCTCCCTGAAGTGCCGTCGTGATCCCCACAGGCAGAGTCCACCAATCACACAGTATACTTCTGTTTCTGTGCCCTTCCATCACACAGGGCTTCGTAGGGATCACGCACGCTAGCACTATCAATAAAGCAGTCCCCCCCCCACCCCAGGCACAGTCGCTGCTCTCACAAGAGAGAGCTGCCGTGTACTCTTCATTAAGGCAGACAAGATTCCCACGAGCACATACGTGCCCTTTGGGTGACTCATGACGTGCCCTCACACACAACCACAGGGTATCTGTGAGTGCACACTAGCCATAAACTCTACTACACCACTGTGGTCTCACTCATCCACCTCAGTCGAATTCACACTGGGATCGATTGTCTCCACCCTACTTCATGCGTCAGCCCAACGCATAAATCGTATGCATACATGCTGTACAACTTCAGTATCATGTATGCATCTCTTGCCATTCGCCACTGTGTGCCCCTGCGTACTCTTCCCAGAGTCAGTGGCACAATCGTTCTCCAGCAGGCACAGTGGCACCGTTCACCACCTTCGTGCAAACACTGTGGCACAGAGAGCACAGTATTACAGCTCAACCTTCTCGCGCAGACACAGTTACACAGGACTCCACCCTCGTGCAGACACAAAATCCCAACTTACCCCGTTCGTGCCAGCACAGTGACACATCTCATTAACCTCACGCAGGTTCAGAGGCACAACTATGCTCGTGCACTCGCAGTATCACAATTGACTATGCTCATGCAGACACAGTGGCATATCTCACCTTCCTCGTGCAAAGTGATACAGGTGACCACTCTCTCGCCGCCACAGTGACATGCCTAAAATGCCTGCCTACACCCCACAGAGAGAGGCCTGATCCTGTGCCCACGCGGCGGTGCCAGCCAGCTCAATGTTACCACAACTTCTACTTTTTAGCACAGTTGGGTTGCTCTGCTCTTCCGTGCACACCTGGAGATATTTACCCAATCCTCAAAGCAGCCCATGTGCAGCCCACTTCTCCCCTTATTGTGAGGCTTTCAAGGGATGTCTGGAGGGCGAGTGTGTTATACAAATTTGAAGATTTGTGGACGTGTACCTACACTTTAAATGCCTCATGGGTAGCCGCATCTGATTGTTAAATGCAGCACGGAGATGGTTGTACCGCCTGACCCACAATAGGAGATTGGCCAAGACTAACTCCCCACGCACCCCGGTACAGCCTCGTAAACACGCCCCCAGCAATGGCGGTCTCCAGCCTCCCCAATACTTTAATAACCTCACCGGAAAGCTCACCCAAGCTAATTCAGTAGACGCTCGTTTAAATGTCCCTCTTGTGACTTATGCCAGCACCTGCGAAACCTGTACAAACAACACTTGCTAAATGAGTGTAGGACTGGCATCACAGGGAAGGGCGTTTATGGATTTTAAACCCTGATCTCTCGGTGTGCCATAAACACTGACTGCTTCTGCTACTCGCCCGAGCCTCTCAGTTTCACAGCTCAGTTCTATTCTGATTTGCCGCTGTTAGTTTACTGCAGTATTAAATCATATGCTTCTAATTTCTGTCTCAGTGAAAAGCAAAGTACACCTGGCAAAGGCGAATTTAATGTTCCCCTAACCACAGCTGTCACGTAGTTAATTGGTTGAAAAGCCTACACAGTTTCCACTCCACACCTTTACTCTATGCAGGAGTCCAATTACGAAGCACTGGCAGCAGCCAAGTCGAAAGGAGATGGGGAAAACAATGTTGGTGTCATTAACTTTCACTCAATGTGCTCCCTCGGTTCAGGTTTTTGTGTTTTTTTTATTTAAAGTAAATGGCATCAAGGCATTCCTTTCACAATACACATCACTTAATCAAAGTGCACCCAGCTGACTTTTTTTTGTATTCCCGCTACACTCCACCCCTTCAGCTCCTTAATCTATTTTAATGGCCAAGCAGTAATTGAAAAAGTAAAGTTCGGACTGTAGCATCTCCGTTCAGCATTTTCGTTCGAGATACAAACAGTGCTTTAAATGGGCCGGTACTCACCGGTACTGAGTACCGGCACTTCTTAAATTTATCACTCCGAGTACCGGCACTTCTCTACTGCCGAGGAGAGTACCGGTACTCATGAAAAGGTAGGCTCATTGGCTGTGAGTGCTAATGAGCAGGAGTGGAACGTGTCTGGCAGCCAAGGCGCCACCACTTCTGTAGCCCCGATCTGAGCCCCAGCTGAGCTATTAAGCAGGGCTCATTTGAATAATGTCCGGTGCTCACCATCACTCTGTGCTTGACAGAGCAGGGTCGAGATTCATTTTACCTGCTAGTGTGCGCGTGTGATTTTCAAAGCGCAGCACTTCAGGTAGTGAAAAGTCAGTGCAGGGTAATACTTTAAACATAGATATTTTATCAGGGGCAAGGGCGGCGGATTCTCACACTTCCCGTACTTTCTCTCGATCAGAGGGTTAATGCCCAGACAATGCGATCGAAGAGGCCCCTGGAGCGCTAATCTAACTGCTTTCTGCACTGAGGCACCTACCTTCCTAACGCCAAATGCCTCAATTACCCGGTCTGTGCATAGAAGGCTTTCTTATATGCCAAAGAAGCTCAAAACTAGCGCCAACCCTGCTTGCTGTTACTGTTCCCCGGGTCACGTCAGGTCCCACATGGACACACTGTTGTGGAGGAGCCATGTCCGGTTGGCGCCCGTGCTGTGGCAGGATGTTGCATTTCCTGCCTGCCAGCCGGGTCCCAGGGCACCCAGGAATTCCCCTGCTGCATGGAGTTAAAGGAGGAAGCCGGTGTTCGAGAATCGATCACCTGCTCACCTCCTCCTGACCTCGACATGATGTGCTATTGCTGTGCCCAGCCCAGCAGAGCCCAACTTCTGCCCCAGACTCACCACGCCAGCGTGAGTGTCTCAGAATGGGAGCAGATGGCACAGGCTGAGACACTGCAGCAGGGCTCGCTGTCTGACTCTCTGAAGAAGTGACAGGCTAGCGATCCACGTGGTGCCACGACTGCAGCTCCTCTCCGTGGATCATTCTGACATGCTAAGAGATTCAGGTAAGTCAGATATTAATTTAATAATCTCCTGCTGCTGACATTTAAAATGTTTGTTACGAAAATGATTAGGGGGCTCCAGCACGGCATAGGGCCTTGCAAATGGGCACACTAGAGTTGTCTGTCTGAGCTGAAAATGCGCTACGTTTTGTCTAAACTAGCAGTTTTGCTGATTTATTAGTAGTGCAGTGTTTAACATCCCTGCTTGACAGTGACACTACGAAGCAGCACCCTTTATTTTCTCAGCACAGTTAGACTTGCTAAGTCAGAGATAAGTCATGTGATTATTGTTCCCGCTGGAGAGAGGTCAGAGTTTTCTCTACTGGCAGTTTTCCCTCTCTCCATTAAGTAGCGTAGCAGGTTAATATGCCTCCTTCAAAAAAGCCTATTGTATTGTACTGTATTGTATGTGGATAGCTCAGTGAGTTGCTGTTTTTGTCACAGAGATCCCTTTGTTACATGTGGTTTGGCCGCGCCTGAAGCTGAGGTTGGGGTGGAGGGTGCTGATTTTTTTAGAAATTAAATAATAGCTTCAAAAGCACCTGCCGCAGAGTTTGACTTCCTTGTTGCTCAAATGAGTGTGATTTCTGATATTTGTCTATTTCTATTGACTTCATTCCATGATTTTGGTCGCAAGAAAGTGCCACTCCAAGTGTTACACATCTAGTTGTTGCCTGACTCTCGTAAATCCACTGACTCTATGAAAATGTTACACATAAGCAATCTGAAACATTAGCAGCTATACTCAAATGGGTGTCATTTCTGATATTTATATGATTCCCTCGTCTTCATTGCTTAATTTTGCTAGCGAGAAAGTGTCACTCATAGTCGTTGAAATGTCACTCATAATTACAATGAAAATATGAAAATGTCACACATAGCAATCTGAAACCTTGGCAGCTATGGGGTCCATTCAGGCCCTGTGCTGTCAACCACATTCACACTATCCTCTGCATTTGCGCAAACACAGGAATCATGGCAGTCCCCTGGCAGTGGCAATTAAAAAAGCCATGGTGAAGAGTATAACATGGCTTTTAACATACCGATTCTTTTGTGTGTCTTTTGTGTGTCTGCTTATGTTTGTGTGTTTGCTTGCATTTGTATGCCTGTTTTTGTAAGAAAAATCGAGAGAGAGAATCAAGACACTCTCAGGAGGTATTTTAAAGAAAATGGGTGGCACTTTGTGTGTACATGTCTGCTCGGCGACAAAGGTTCATAAATAACGTAGGGCCCAATTCACAGAACTAACTTAAGACAAAATCCTAAACTTACTACCATCTTGGTATTCACAGAAGGCACTTACTCATTTTGGTATTCACAGAAGGCACTTACTTACTCATTTTGAGTAACTTACTCATTTGATTAACTTACTCATTTTGTGTAACTTACTCATTTTGGTATTCACAGAAGGCACTTACTCATCAATGAGTAAGTGCCTTCTGTGAATACCAAAATGAGTAAGTGCCTTCTGTGAATACTCAAAATGAGTAAGTGCCTTCTGTGAATACCAAAATGAGCAAGTGTCTTCTGTGAATACCAAAATGAGCAAGTGCCTTCTGTGAATACCAAAATGAGTAAGTGCCTTCTGTGAATACCAAAATGGTAGTAAGTTTAGGATTTTGTCTTAAGTTAGTTCTGTGAATCGGGCCCTACGTAGTAGGGAGGGTTGGTGGGTGAGTGAGTGAGTGGATGGATAAGTGAGCAAGGGTGGATGTATAGATGGATGAATGGATGGATGAGTGAATGGATGGATGAGTGAATGGATGGATGGGTGAAAGAGGGTGGATGATTGGATAAAAGGGCGGATGATGGGTGGATAAGTGAAAGATTGGATGGATGAATGAAAGGGTGGATGATGGATGAGTGAAAGGAGGGATTGAGTGAAAGGGTGGATGGAATGAAAGGGTGGATGGTATAAAGGAGTGAAAGGGTTGATGGATAGATGAGCGAAAGGATTGATGGATGAGTGAAAGGGTGGATAAAGAGATGGATGAGTGAAAGGATGAATGGATAGGTTTAAAGATGGATGGATGGATAGGTTTGGATGTGAAGGGTGGACAGACGGAATGGTGAAAAACTAAATGATGGATGAAAAACTGAATAGACGACAGAATGTAAAGGGTAAATGGTGGACATCAGCAGGTAAATGGTAGGATGAAAGGATGAATGGATAGATTGATGGAAGAGACAAGAGATATCTTCTGGGGAGGGTCATGATGATTTGCTTCATTTGCTTGGTGCCATAAGAGCTTTGGTTCGAAGTGGGGGTATTTTCAGTTTCTTCCTACTCACGTCCTCAAAAATATATAGTATTGTGCGAAACAACAGCAATTAACAGTATGGCATTAAGAAGGTGCAACTATTGCAAAAAAAGGAAATGTTAACATATCATCGCATTTCTCTTTAATTTTGTGTAATGAGTTAACCTGCTTTGTTTATATAAAAACATTTATCATGTGTTTTGGTGTGTGCTGCAACTATTATAGAAGTCGTTAAGTATCATCATGTCTTGCCCCTAGCCCCGCCCCTAGCCCCGCCCACTCACTACACCTCTAACTCATGTTAATGAGTACCTGCACTTATTTTTTCCCATTTAAAGCACTGGATACAAATACATAAAATATATGGACAACCCTACGCTCTTTTCCTGCTGCACAATATTTTTTAAAACAACTTAAAGCTGGAGCATTCTCTTGCATGGAAGACTGCCAGTGGTGTAATTAAGCATTTTTATGGCTCCTGCCGGGACCCGGTCCTGGGTAAGCGAAGGGTCATTGGGGATGTGTTGGATTCTTCAAGATTTCAGGGTGCAGTACCTTAAGTGGCTAAAAGAGGTCATGAGACACCTAGTAACAGCCTGTGGTACTGCACCCTGCAAAGTATATGTTGCTGTACCGACAATCTGCTGCATGGCTAAATACGTATAAGGTCTCAAAGGTGAGACCGATTGCATTGCAAATGCTTGTGTTTCTTACCTTCTCACTTCGCCTAGGAAAGATATCTCTCACTGATTATGCATGTGAGTCATTTTCTGTCCTCACTTTGAGCAAGGCAGACTGTTGTGCCTCAAGCCCAACATGGGGCCTCTTCCTGTGCTCTGTCTCATTACATGAGATCTCATTGATGCATAAGTGGGGCTAGGGAGCTCTTACCTGAGGGTTTAAGCCCTTATCTACTTGAACTACAGGAAACCACGAGGACGTTTACTGGTTTGTAGGCAACTCTGACTAAATGTTGCTGGGGTAACTTTTCGGTAAAAGTGAGTGTGCATTAGTTGAGAGAGAAGGTATGAATGGCTATCTTTAGGCATAAAAACTGCACCTGTGATCTTTGGGACCACAAACTGCAGGAATGAGCTGCCTGTGCTCGTAGAAGCGTGCTGTGAGGCACTTGATCTGTCGACTTGTCCATGCTCCTCAAAGAGGACACGGAAGCTTGTTCTTCTGTGCAAGAATCCCTCTGGAACTAAACCTGTTTACCAGGACTAACCAGTCAGCTCAGCATCCTCCAGTGCGACCGACCAGTGATGTAGGCTTCATGTGGGCGTTCCTTCAGCAAGAAAGCCTGGGTGATCGTAAGTGGGGCCCTAGGAGAAGACAAAATCTCGTGTCTGCAGTGCAGCTCCCCAGTAACCTGTAAGGCTTTGAATTATGCCTTCTTCCCTTTGCTTGGCTTTTACAAAGAGATATGTGTACCTGGATATTTCTGCCTGTTTTGTAGGAATTACAGTTTGTGAACTGCAGATTTTCTTGAACTGAAATTGATAGAACCCCTAACCATTACAAAACGTTGAAATAGAGCAACTTTCATTGGAAGAAAAGGGTGATGTGCCTTAATAAGATAAAGATGTTTGCTCCTGCACTATCCACCAACCTGGATTGTTCAACTTTTACAAACACTAGTATTCCAGGATGATATTTAATGAGAGGGCCCCCTCCAACCCTCCCTGCAGTGGATTGATAAAAGCCTCAGTTCAGTCACTCATCAGATTCAGAACCAGAGCTTGGATTAAACCCGCGCATGGCTGCTTCTGCCTCCAGTCCAGCCCTGCCAGCCTCCACCATCTCTAATAAGAACACAATTCTTAGCTCTCACCGGAGCACCTTCTTAGGGAGACTCATCAACCCAGGCCCCTTCTAAAGCAATGACGTTTCGTTTGAGGGTTCAGTACTGACATGATCAAACTGCCGAATGACCCTGAAAGCGCCCAGGATAACCTATGCCAGCGTTTCAAGGTTCCTCCGATCAGGACTTCGTTTAGTAGTTCAGCAATTTCTGCTATTTCATTGAGCGGGTGGTTGCAAGGGGAAGTGACAGCCAGAGCTGCCGAGTCTCGGCGTCAGCTCAACCTCCTGTGATTCTGAGCAAATCACTTAATCTCCAGCGCTTTCAAAATTCATCTGACTTTGTGTGATGTAAGTAGGTGCTCATGTAAGGCTTCTAATGTCCTTGGATCAAGTTAGTGCTATATAACAAGCATTAAAAATGCAATAGGTCTCGCCTTTCATTAAGTTAAAGCCATTTGCTTTGCTATACAATACCATTAGCAAAGCAAATTGCTTTAACTTAATCAAAGGCGAGGCCTATTGCATTTTCAATGCTTGTTTCTTGTAGCTTCAGTTTTCACCAACTGCTCCGAATCTTGGGCCTAGCCAGATTTAAAACAGCAATCTTTCCCATGTTACTGTTTAAAGGTACTTGTTCTTGTGACTGACTGACTGACATACTTATAAAGCGCTCGATTGCCGAGGCGTCTTGGCGCTGAGGTGAGTTGATACCATTGCACAGGCTCTCCGGTCTGAGAGGTTAAGGGAAAAGCCAGGTCTTAACCTGTTTCCTAAAAAGAGACCTATTAGATTGTAGTCTGATAGTCGCTGGGAGGGAGTTCCACAGTTTGGCTGCTCGGTGGGAGAGGCTCTTACCACCCCATCTGGCCTTTTTTATCTTAGGAACCAGTATCAATCCTGTATTGGCTGACCTAAGATTCCGTTGCGGCGAGTACCAGGAAAATAGGTTTTGAATATCAGTAGCTCCCCCTCCATATAGAGCCTTTTTTTTGATAAACAAATTTTTGTTTATTAATTAATAAAATAAAGAAAAAGAAGAACAAACAAAACACCAGCTTTACAGTCCAACACCATAAATGTCCAAGACCTGGAAAGGAAAGCAGCACCTCAAAGTTGACAGACAATGATAAAAACAGATACATCGGGGTACCAATTTGGGCGTTCCCTCTACGACTACTCCACCTCCCCCAACCATTTCCCCACACCCTATGGTACTTCTTAGGGCACCCGCGAGCCTCGTACATAACTTTCTCCTGCGAGGCACACCAGTCCACTCCCGTCCTCCAGCGTCCAGCGCATGGAGGTTCGGAAAGCTTCCAGGAGGCCGCAATGTCTCTCTTAGCAACCACCATTGCCGTAGTGTAGAACAGTTTTTCGTTCCGTGACCCATCCAGCCCATCAGTGATACCCAGGAGTGCGTGCCTTGGGTCATGGGGGACCTCCCAGCCCAAAACCTCAGTGAGTTCCTCTTCAATCTCCTTCCAGAACTGCTCCAAGCGGGGACATACCCATACCATATGAAGAAAATCTGCGGGATCGTGACCGCACCTGGCGCAAGCAGAGGTTGGGCTAAGTCCGGCCCGGTGAAGGCGCATTGGGGTAAGATATGCAGCATGTAAGTAATATAATTGCACTAGGCGCAATCTGGCTGAGGCCGTGACCGTCCGAGGAGCCATAAGGGCGTCGCGCCAGTCCTCCTCGTCTAAGGTGCCTACCCAACCCTCCCATTGAGCCCGATGTCGGTCTAAGGAAGTGGGGGCATTGTTAATCAGTGTACGGTAGATGCGGGAGATGCCGCCTCTCCCAGATCACCAAACATTATCTGGGCCTCAGGCGGGCTATGATCTTGGAGGCGTGTGCCAGTCGTTAGGTGGGTGTGAAGGGCGTGGCGTAGCTGCAGGTACCTATAGAATTGTGACTGATGTAAGGAATATCTGCTTTGAAGGTCGTCGAAGGACCGCATGTGGTCCCCCACCCACACATCGCCAAGCTGCGAAATGCCTATCGAATCCCATGCTCTAAACCCCTGTAGTGTGTTGACTTCTTTGAGCCAAGTCCCTTGCCACAAGGGTGTGCATTGGGTCAACGTGCGTGTCCACTTGGTGTGGCGCAATGCAGCTCGCCAGGCCAACAGCACCGAGCGTGTCACCTCTGGCAAGCGGGAGGGAATAGGGGCCCCATATAGCATAGCTTGGATCTTGGCGAAACCCAATTCTCCGACCTCGAGCCTGTACGCCGGATCCGACCAACCCCCATTGAACCAATCGTGAATAGAGAGGAGCCGCGTGGCCAAGTAGTATAAATAGAGGTGGGTCATCCCCAGTCCCCCGTCGAAGGAGGGGATCCTACACACTGCAAGCGCCAGCCGGGCCCTACCATTTCCCCATAAAAACTTATTAGCAATGCTGTCAAGTTCACGGAACCAGGGTCTGGGAAAGCCGATGGGGGTGTTTTGCAATACATACAGGAACCGAGGAAGCACCATCATTTTAAATAGGGCGACCCTCCCCATGGGATTCAGGGGCAATAACTGCCACTTCTGGAGGTCTGCCTTAACCCGCCTCACCAGTGGGGCCACGTTGAGGGCCCAGCTGAGCTCAGGGAGCAAGGTCATCCATATCCCCAGGTATTTGAAGGATTGACGGCGAAGAGGAATGGTGGATTGCCAGTCAAAACATTCGCGAGACAGGTGTAGGGGGACCAAGGCCGACTTGTCCGGGTTAAGCCGGAGGCCCGAAGCCCGCTCGAAGAGGTGTAGGATGCGGAGACAAAGGGGGCCAGATCTGGTGGGGTCTGCCAAATAGATGAGGACGTCATCTGCATAGAGTGCGATTTTGTCTGGTTCGGTGTTGGGCCATTCCCATCCCCGCATACCCTTGCACGATCGCATCATGGACGCCAGGGGCTCCATCACCAAGGCGAACAGCAGCGGGGACAGGGGACAACCCTGTCTCGTTCCTCTGCGAACCGGGAAGGGCTCCGACAGAACCCCGTTCACCAAAACACGGGCGCGGGGAGAGGCATAAAGAACTTTTACCATGGCACAAAACGGGGACCGAGTCCCATTGTAGTAAGGACGTCCGCTAAGAACCCCCAGTCCACTGAATCGAAGGCCTTTTCAAAGTCTACCAGAAGGATCGCGAGATAGGGAGTAAGGAGATGACGGTGTGCCAGTGCGACGTGCAGTCTACGAAGACAGTGCCTAGTGCCACGTGAGGGCATAAATCCGCATTGGTCGGGGTGGACCAGCGTGGACAAGTGGGGTTTGAGTCGCTGGGCGAGGATCGTGGCGAACAATTTAATCTCAGTATTGATGAGGGAGATGGGACGGTAGTCCGCACACCGTGGTGAGGGTGGCTGAGACTTGGGGAGAACCACGATGGTGGCCAGATCCACCTCCTGGGGAAAGGAGCCTTTTGCAATAGCCTCCCGAAACAACCCCGCCAAATGCGGAGTAAGACTGTCCCGATAGTGCATGTAGTACTCTTGAGGGAAGCCGTCTGGGCCCGGCGTCTTACCAGAGGAAACGAGGGCGATCGCTCCCTCTATCTCCACACGTGTGATGGGACGCTCAAGGTCTTTCCGGCTAACGGGATCCAGGCTGGGGAGGGGGCCACCCTCGGCCTCCAACATACCAGTGAGTGATAAGGATGGGGATCTGTCCATGTATAATTGTTGATAGTAGGACGCAAAGGCACGAGCCATCCCGTCTGGGGACCGACACACCGAGCCATCCCGCGCTATGACCTCTGGTATAATGCGATTTGCCCTGGGATAAGTGGCAAGGCGATGGAGGAGCGAACCGTTCTTGTCGCCCCAGCCATACACCCTGGCCACGGACGAACGCCAAAGGAGTTTGGCCGCCTCCAGCGACAGCTGCTTGATTTCCGACCGGAGCCGGGCGAGGAGTCTGGCTGCAGGGGTGTCTGGAGATTGAGCAGAGGCCTGCTCGAGGCGTAAGGCTTGCGCCTCACGACTGGTAATTTGTTCTGCTTGGGCCTGTCGCTGACGCTTGAGCTGGCCCTTAGCGAACCCCCTAATCGTGGCCTTACCCGCCTCCCATAGAACCCCCGGGGAGGAGACGGATCCGTCGTTGGAGAGGAAATAATGCTTAAGTTCCTGACCCACCGCCTTCCGGAACTCCCTGTCTTGGAGAAACCAAGCATTAAATCTCCATGTCTGCCGCGAGCCGGTGGACGGGGGCCCGTGCGGATCACTACCGGGGAGTGGTCCGAGATACCACGCGGGAGGATGGCGACGTCCTGAACCGTGAGACAATCTGTCGCTGGAACGAAAATGGCGTCAATACGTGCTTGCGTATGGTGCGCTGCCGAAGTGTGTGTAAACTGCTTAGAATGTGGGTGCCATGTACGCCAGGCATCGCACAGGCCCAAGGACTCAGACCAGGTCTTCAATTGTTTCGCTTGAGCAATTCTACTGGAGGAAGGGGGCCAGACGTGTCAAGGTCGGGTGAGGAGACCGCGTTAAAATCCCCCCGAGATAAGTGGGGCCCAATGGTAAGGATGCCAGGAGATCCGTAGCTTTAGCCAATGTCGCCGCCAGCATTGAAGGAGGGGAATAGAGCGATACAAGATTAATGGGGTTCCCATGTAACATACCACTGATGGCCACAAATGTACCCTGGGCATCAAGGGCTGTCTGCACAATGACAAGGGGAAGGGAGCGCTTCACCAGGATCGCCACCCCTCGGGATCCCCGAGTGAACCCCGAGTGCCACGCCCTATCATATCCATAGCGCGTTAGGAAGGGGCAATGGTTACCCAGCAAATGCGTCTCCTGCAATAATAATATATCCACCCCCAGGCGGTGCGCGTGGCGCAGGGCAGCCATCCGCTTGAAACGGTCCAGGAGGCCATTAACGTTCCAAGATAGGATGCGCAGAGAAGTACTCAGTGGAGGTATGTCTGGCATAGTGGCATGGTGGGATGGCCTGGCAAGTGGGCCCCAGACGGGGGGCCCACATCAAAATAGAGCGCGTGAGGTTGTGGTGCAGTGTCCAAAGGGAAGTCTATGTACGCCCCCGGATACAGGGCTGAGCATGATGTAAGTACTGGTGAAATGCAGAGAAGTGCCCCGCAGGGAAGTGTCTGGCGTAGTGGTGTGTACATCAATGTGATTGTAGGTTCTGCGGGGGGTAAGACTTCCCAGCTGGGTATCAGCAGGCCCATCGAAATATCTGAAAGAAGGTCTGCATGTCTCTTGAGGTGCAAATTAGGGTGTCGTGTGAAAACTGGTGCAGCGGAGCTAAAAAATAAAACAACCAAAACAACCAAAAATAAAATCAGAACATGGGACAACGGTCCCACCCCCC
The DNA here is from genome assembly GCA_963921515.1 of Calotriton arnoldi. Classification (NCBI taxonomy): domain Eukaryota; kingdom Metazoa; phylum Chordata; class Amphibia; order Caudata; family Salamandridae; genus Calotriton; species Calotriton arnoldi. The sequence continues at coordinate 1,069,688 of CAWUFW010005247.1, read as the reverse complement.
AACCCCTCTCCCACCCCCCACCCTACACTTCAGGAACGGAAGCATCTGTCGCCCTAACAGTAAACCAGTGAGTAAACAACCAAACTAAAATGCTTGGGAATGGGGAAGCGTGGAGGACCCCTCCTCATGTCCGGATGTGAGTTTACGAGTCCATCGGGAAGGAAAGAAATGTTCAGAGTTAAAGCACCGTCTCCGGCCGCGGAGCCAGGCCCGGCGAGCAGAGACCAGTTCAAGCTGGGTCTTTCAGAAGTATTGGGCTACGGGAGAGGTCCGATTCCGGGAGGTCAACCGCCGCAGGTCCGGGCAAAACACCACCGCCATCCAAACGGCCGGAGGAGCCAGAGCGCCTCCCAAGCAGGGGTCCCCCGGAAAGCGATAGTGGTTGTCGGGGGTGGCCCAGCGGGGAGTCCGAGCGGGCCCTCCTCCGCCCACGGCGCCTGCGGGAGCGGTTACGCTGATGTTGAGGAGCAAGAGGGGCGAGGTGGCCAGGTCTGCTCTCCGTTCCCTCCATGCCCAGGGCCCGACCGTCGGCCCGCAGAGGGCGCTCCTCCGTAGCCCAGGCCTCCGTCGGGTTGTCGAAGAACAGCGTTTTGTTTGCGAACACCACTCGCAGGCGAGCCGGGAAGAGGAGCCGATACTGGATGTTAAGGGCCCTCAGCTTTTGCTTGACCTCCCCAAAGGAGCGGCGCTGGCCCTGGACCTCGCGGGTGTAGTCTGGAAAGATCATGACTGCCCCATTTTCGTAGCGGAGCCGCTGTTGTTTGCGAGCTTCAGACAGGATGATGTCGCGGTCTTTAAAGTTGAGGACCCGCATTATGAACGGCCGAGGAGGCGCACCCGGCGCCGGCCTGGGGGCCAAAGACCGGTGGGCCCGCTCAATCGCGAACCAAGGAGAGAGAGAGCCCTCTGGGATCCACGACCTTAGCCACCCCTCCAGGAAGTCCACCGCTCGGCCCCGTTCCGCTCCTTCCGGAAAGCCCACCAGGCGGAGGTTGTTGCGTCGAGATCTATTTTCGGCATCCTCCGCCCGACGGTGTAATTCCTGAGTGTGCGACTGGAGACGGGCCACCTGCCCCTTAAGTTGTTGGACGTCATCTTCCACAGTGGAGATACGGGTCTCAGTCTCTGTAATCCGAGCAGTGGCGTTTCGGAGGTCCTGTCGAATGAGAGTCATATCTACTCGCACTTCTGCAATCTTTCCCTCCACCGAGGTTTGGGAGGCCTGGATGGCCTGGAGGATGGTGGTCAAGTCCAGAGCTGGAGGAGCCTCCCGATCCGCCACACCCCCGGTAGCCCCCGCCTCCAAGGTGGTGAAGCGGTCCATTTTCGTCTGGGTGGCAGGGGTCTTCGTTGACCGGTCCGTCCGGCCCATGGCGACCCGAGGGAGTCACGGGTTCAGAGTCCCCACAAATAGAGGTTGACAGGTTAACACTGGTGGCCGGAGATCGGCGGGGGCAGGCCACAGATGTCGAGACTCAACCTGCCGCCGCCCGAAATGTGCGGCCGAAGTAGAAGGAGAAAGGGCCACGCGCAGGGTCCCCCCCACAGGCCACCAGGCACCCTGCCGGGCGGCAACACAGAGTGTCTCTAAAGGTCCGGGGCACTGCGGGTCCACCCGACCACCATGCCCAGGTCAGGGACGCCTTATAGGGGGTCACCGCCGCCGCCCGAAGTGACGGCCGAACAAATCCGCCCACACCCCAGGCCCAGAGAGGGACGGGTTCACCTCCGCCGCCAGTCACCGGGGGGCACATCAGGAGTGGGGGGGGAGGGAGGTAGGGGAGGGAGGAGCCGCGCCGACCAGTGGCCTCCCCCCGCACCTCGCCCGCTGCCCGGTCGACAGCCGAATCCTCACCCAAGCCCCCACTCCTTACCTCCAGGTCCACCCGCCGGAGCGCTCCGTCCGCTGCAGACCATCCACCGCAGCAGCGGCCCTGACCTCTGGCTCAGGTCGTGAGCAGTCCTCCCCAGCGCAGATACCACAGGTTCTCCACTCTCAGTAGATCTCAGTGCCGATGAAGGCCCGTGGGTGTAGTATCAGCCCTCGACACCGGTGACGTCCGTCCAGGCCCCAGGGGTGACGCAAGATCACAGCCCCCGCAGCTAGCGGAGGCCCCCGGCGATGCCCGCCCAGGCCACCCGGGGGCAACGACGACGCGCCGCTCCTTACAGCCCTGCAGGCCCACAGCACCCGCACCGCCAAACCAGGCACCAGTCCGACCAGGGGGCTCCGCTGCAGCAGGTCGTGTCAGCGCTGCCAGTCCGGGCCCCGGGGGGGCAGCAGACGCGCACACCGCCGGCGGGGGTCCAGGAAACAACGTCAGCGAAGTCAGGCCTCGGTGGGTGTAGAGAGGGCTCCCACGGCCTCGGGGCCCCTCCCCACAGGTCCAGTAGGACAGCTGCAAGCGGCCAGCGGGCACAGGGACACCCCGCCGAGCAGGGCCCGCCTCGGAAGGCCCCGGAAGGGCAGGCCCGCTCCAGGCAAGGGCAAAGGCGCCAGGCACCACCACTCCTCCACCACGCACTTCGCGGCCGCCGCCGCCGTAGCCCAGGAGGGGAGACCGGCCGGGCCTCGCGATGTGGGGGGGGGCACCAGCCTCACCAGGAGCCCCCTCGCTCAGCTGAGATTCGCCGGTGTCGGGCCGCGGGCTGATGATGGGACCGAGAGCACCGCGGCAGGAGCCGCCACCCTGAGGGGAGCCGCGCTGCGGGTCCGGGAGACCAGGGCAGCCAACGCGGTATCCGGTCAGCACCCAACGCCCCAAACGGAGCTCCGGAGGTCCCCAGGCAGCCAGATACGGGGCGCCAGGTGTTAGGCTATCCCGATGGTGATGGGTGACAGAGCGGATGACGGAGGGGTCCGGAGCACACCTAAGGTGCGACCGCCATCTTGACGCTCGTCCATATAGAGCCTTAAGCACAAGACAGAGGGCTTTGAATTCTACTCGCTGTAGAACTGGGAGCCAGTGAAGCTGTCTGATACTAGCGGATGTGGGGTGGTGTTTAGGAAGGTCAAGCAGCACACGTGCTGCCGCATTCTGCAAAGACTGCAGTTTGGCGGTCTTACCTTTGTCAATTCCCAAGTATAAAGCGTTGTCATAGTCGATTTTTGAAAGGACAAGAGCTCCTACGACCGTTTTCCTAAGGGTTAGAGAAATAAACTGCAGAATTTTATGCAGAATTTTCAAAGTAAAGAAACCGGAGGAGGTTAGCTGGCTGATTTGTTTTGAAAACTTTAGTTCATTATCGAACATAAATCCAAGGTTTCTGGCCTTGGTCACAGGAACAGGACAGTTCCCTGCCTCAGAAGGCCACCATAATTGATTCCAAACAGAAGGGCCCAACCCAAACTCAATGACCTCAGTCTTTTCAGTGTTAAGCTTGAGAACATTTGTGTTCATCCAAGCCATAACTGAGTTAAGACAATTACGAAAGCTAATAGCTGTGATGTCCACCTTCTGCATGACTGATACCACTATCTGGGTATCGTCTGCATATGAGACTAAGGTGAGGCCATGATCTTTGATTAATCTAGCCAGAGGGGTGACATATATATTGAACAGCGTTGGTGACAAAGCTGACCCCTGAGGAACTCCACACGGGAGGCAGAGATTTCCTGACTTAAAACCATCCCAGTGGATCAGCTGTTCCCTGGATGCCAGAAGTGATGATAGTAGTGTTAGTCGTCTCTCTGATACCTACTGCCTTCAGCTGCCGCAATAATACCGCATGATTGACGGTATCAAATGCTGCTGATAGGTCGAGCAGGATGAAGACAGCTCTCCCCCCCATCCATCAGTCTTCGGATCTCTTCTGTGGCCATGATCAGGGCAGACTCAGTGGAATGTCGCGATCTAAAGCCATGTTGGGTGGAGTCGAGAAGGTGGTTGCAATCTAGATAATCAGTGAGTTCCATGTTAATGGCTTTTTCAAGAATTTTGGTCGGTAATGGTAGACACAATATTGGGCGATAGTGTTTTACCTCAGTGGGGTCCAATGTAGCTTTCTTCAGGATAGGCCTGATACAGGCCTTTATCCATGACTGTGGAAAGACCCCAGAGCTAATAACCTCATATAGGAGGGGAGTCAGGTGAGCACTAATTTTCCTAGAAGCCAGGTGCAAAATATAAGGGGGGCAGGGGTCCATAGGCGAGCCAGACTTCGTCAGTAGTAGCAGATCCTCTACTTTCTCTGCCGCTAAAACAGAGAATCTTAACAGACTGCTATGAGTAAGATTGTCCTCCAGAGCGTCTTCATTGTTTTCAGTCGGGTTAGATACTGTCTTGTGAAGTTGTGACAGGTTTGCGAATGTGTAAAGTACAATATTCCAAATATTTACTTGTTATGGAGACATTTCCAATGTAATTGAAAGCCTTTGTTTATTCATTATTATGAATATTAATATATAATTATTTCAAAAGTATAAAATTATTTAACAAACTATTGAAACTTATCTTTGTTTTTTAGATATTTACTTTTGTTGGTAAAAAACATTGAGGATGGGGAAAAAAAGATCAAAAGAGAAGACAAGAAAAAAAACAGTGCTACTTAAAGAAAAGAGGAAATTAGATGAAGTGCAAAATGTTACACAAAAGAAAATGACTTCTGGTAAAAGAACTAAACAGTTTCTGAAAACAGCTTTACAGACTGAAAAAAGTCAAAAAAGTTAAAAAGAAAAGTTTTACAACAACTGAGAAGCAAAATGCAAATGGAGATGTAAAACAGTCATTTTATGGGAAAACAATCCATATAACATTAAGGCTGAAAGAACATAGGGACATAAGAAAAAGAATGTTTAGAAGTAGAGTAGTTCAAAATTTATTGAAAGATTGTAAAAATATAAAAAAAAGATCAGTAGCTTATAAGACAAAGCAACAGATTGAAAGTGTAGTAGATAAAGCTTTTGAGATAAAACGTAAATTATTTATATTAATATTGAAGAGAATGAGAACATTGGACAAAACAATGGACTTTATGAAGGAGAAAAGTAAAAGAAAAAGACTGGTTAATAAAAGTAACTTCTGTAAAAGTTTCAGTGGAGAATGGAAGCACACTTCCAGTACTGAGCCTTTCTTTAATGAAGACAGCTATTTTCAGCAGAACTCTTTAGTACATGCAGTTGATACTAGTGGTCGATGCTATGAGATGAAAGATGGTTCTTCGATTACAAAGGAAAAAATGGTTCCTAGGAATGTAGAATAAGTAATAGCTGAAGAAGTTCAAGGGAGGCGTACACAAGCTCCTGTATTTAAGTGGGATTGTAGCAGTATTTGGAATATTCGACAGAAGTCTATTGACATATTACAGTTTTTTTTACGAGAATATGCCAAAAAAAGTGTTAAACAGAAGCTTCAGATGTTACAAGGACTAGAACCATGTAAAATAAATAAGAAAATATACTAAGTTGCAAGGTCATTCTCTGGCTTGTCTTTCAAGAAACGTCTGCCAAAGTACTTTTCATCATTTAAGAATGTTAGATGTACACCACTCTGAAATGCGGAAGTTAGTAATGAGACTCTACTATGTAAAAACTCCTGCATTATGTTTGTGAAATGAACACAGCTCTTTTGCATGGTTCTGTATCTGATATAGAGAAAGTTTGTGATGATATCAAGTTTCGTTTTTTTAGATCAGAAGACGAGTGTAGAGAAACAGAGTTTGATAAGTGTAGGTGTTGAAGAACAGGAGAAGGAGATTAGTATTGATGATTTTGCAGAAGAAATTACAAGGTTTAACATAGTTTAATCTGAAAAACCAAACTTTGTATTTGTTGTCGATGTACTCACTGTAGAAGTCAAACTAGGAATGTTGATTTATATTTAAAAAGTGAAGAAAAAAACTGAGAAGTGGCAGCAATTTGGTGTTTATTTGTTGGTAGAATGTCAGTTTGAATTGGGTACTAATCAAGTTATTTGTAAATACTGTTACAACAAATTAGAAGAAAACAAAATGCCAGCTAGAGCAGTACATAACAACTTAGAGTTGCTACCTATTCCCCAGGAACTGGCAGATTTAAATACATATGAGTCTATTCTTATTCAATCTGTACACCCATTTCAGGCCATAGTTCGTATGGAGCCTAAAACAGGTAAGTTGCCACCAACAGATTTATGAAAAGGTCTCAAAGGAAGAGTTGTCTACTTACCTTTAGATTTTAAGAAAAACATTGAAACTTTTGGTGTAGACAGAGAAGAAAATGAGCCAGTAGTTATTCTAGTAAATGGTGTACCAACAAAGAGTCGAAAAATTTGGCAAGAGTTTGTAGATGTTAGTAAACTTCAAAAGGCTACAATATACCTGAGACAGAATAACATTTATTATAAGAATGTGAATGTTAATGTAGACTTAATATGCTTACAAGATGAAACAGTAATTTCAACAGGACAAATTGAAAAAGTGGACAAGTGCAGGACTGAAGAGATTTATGAACATTTTACAATACATCCTCTGCATTCAAAAGCAATAATTGGAAACAGTATTGAATTATTTCAAATGAAAAAAGCCAAGGGAAGTCCCATGAGTGTATGGGAATAAATATTAGAAGCTCATTGTTTTCCCCAGCTATTCCCCACTGGAGAAGGTGGATGATTTGATGTATGAGATGTACAGATTCCAGCTTCAGAATACCGATCAACAAGAATATGTTGTGAAGATGCAAGATTTCGGCAGTGCATTCCATACATATTTCATCTTCTGTTTGAAAGCGATTTGTCTGCACTTTCATATGCAGTGAACTGCATATTAAAAACAGGACTTCATCTTCAACATGTTTCTGCAAAAGAGTTCATGGACAAAGTTGAACAAAGAGATGAAAATGTAGAATATCAATTAATTTGATGGTGTGCCAACGTGGTACCAGTGAGTATTGGTATCGTCGTCATGGAGAACTTAAATACATGTTAAGAAATGTAGGTTCTCCTAAATGGTTTGTAACACTTAGCTGTGCTCAATATGCATGGGAAGATTTACTTGAATTTCTATGAGAAGCAAATTCAAATATTAAAAACATTGAATTGAAGGCAGCTGGACAACTGTGTTCCTTGGATCCTGTAAATGTGTGCAGATATTTTAATCATAGGTTTCAAGCTATGATGTCATTAATCGGCAATAAAAATATTCCACCTCTTGAAGAGGTAACAGATTTCTTTTGGAGAAAGGAGTACCAAGCCAGAGGTGCTCCTTATATAGGCATGCTATTATGTCTAAAGAATGCACCAACATTTGGATCTGATACTGATGAAACTGTTTTGTCTTTCATGGAACAGAATGTTACATGTGCCATGCCAAGAGATGGAGGAGAAAAGAGCTTGAGACAACAAGTTTTACGATTTCAAAGTCATCGATGTGGGAAATACTGCCGACGAAAATACAAGTGTAAAGAGACATTTTATACAAAATGTCGTTTTGGATTCCCACGTCCTATAAATTCTAAAGGAAGAGTAAATAGCTTTTTGTCAGTAGTAAGGCATACAATAACTCGGAAATCTCTCAAGAATACATACAACTTAAAAAGAACAGAACCTTCAAAGTACATTAATGACTACAATCCAGTTATTTTGAAAATGTGGAATGCAAACATGGATTTTCAGTATGCTGCAGATAATTCAATTGCTGTTGCTCACTATGTTACATCATATATAACCATAACTGAAAAGACAGAGATGAAAGAAATGTGGGAAGAAATTTCAGCAGAGAAGAGTCTTAGCAAGAAATTGTACAGGTTCAGCTTGAAAATGCTTTCCCATCGAGAGATTGGATCCAATGAATGTTCGGATCACTTGAGCTCTGCCAGTTTATATTTAAAGTCAAGAGGAATCATTTGGGTAAGTCTAGGTCTCGCCTCCACACGAAATAGAGTATTAAAATCTTTACACAAAATCAAATACTTAGCACAGAATGAATCAGAAAGTACAGATATTGTTAAAACTAATATGTTGGATACATACTATCCCAAAAGGAGTCCACATCTTGAAAACCTATGTCTGTATGAAATACTTCAACATTACAGCTTTAAAAGAAAAGTTACAGAAAATATAAAAGAAGAGAAATATGCAGTAATTGGATGTGATGGATGTTTAGTAAAACATGCCAAAGGAAATCTTATTAACCACAGAAAACTCAGTTGCGAAAGTCCAGATAAGAGAGTTTTTCTATTTAGCAGTTCTGCAACTAAAGATAGCTTTCAGTGCACAATTTTCCCAACTTATCTACAAATGTTAAATGATGAGATTGAACAAGAAAGTACTATTGCAGGTGAAATAGCTAGAGAACGTTCACAAGGCAGTCAAAGTTCTGGTCCACTGAGTCAAGATCACTGGGACAACCAATTATCAAAAATGAAGCAGCAATAGCCATGAATGAGGTAGAAACCGCAATGCAACAAGCACAAAAGGATATTATTCAGTTGGAAAAGTTAGAAGAACAACGAAATGTTGAACAAAAATAAATATATCTACAAGTCAAACAACAGATAAAACATGGTTTGGTGGAAGAAAAAAAAGAATGCCAATGTTCATCATTTAAACCTATTCTATTATACATCAGTGGTCAAGCTGGAACAGGCAAAAGTTTCTTAGTTAAAGTTTTGACCAGTTATCTACCCAAAACTACAGAATCACATTTATCTTGTGTTGTAACAGCTCCAACTGGATTAGCAGCACACAACATTGGAGGGATTTCTTTACATCGATTACTTATGCTACGTGTTGAACATGATAATAAATTGGAATATCAGAAGCTATCTGGAGAAGCTTGTTATGAAGTCTCAGGAGTACTGAAGAAAATGAAACTTTTAATCATTGATGAGGTGAGCATGATCTCAAACTTAATGCTTGCCTTTGTACATTTAAGAATGCAACAGATTTTTAAAAAAGATGACGATGTTCTGTTTGGAGGAAAACATTTAATTGTATTCGAAGACCTACTACAACTTACTCCTGTAAAAGGACAACCTGTTTTAAAAACACTTGTCCATGAAGAGACAAGGAAATCTTTGGGAAGTATTGGAAATGTGAACATTTGGTTACATTTTGAATATAAAGAACTGGTTAAGAATATGCGACAAGCAAGTGATGAAGATTATGGAAATATTCTTCAAGACATAAGAATTGGTGTCTTGACGGAACATGGTACACAAGCTATAGAAAGTCGGTTACTAAGGAACTTGTTTACAACTGGAAACACAGCAGCTGAAGTAATGTACAATTTGCTTGGAGAAAACAAGTCTATAGCTTGCCTAATGCCTACACTGCAAGAGGGTTCTACATTTAATCAACAACTTCTGAAACTGGAAAAACAACAAATTGTAGAAATTGAAGCTATTGATAAAATCAAACACCAAGGAGTGACTATTCTTTTGACAGAGAAACTACAGGCTAAATTGCATTCTTTGGAAAAGTCTGTATCTAAAACTGCAGGCTTAGAAAAGACTTTACATGTATGTATAAACTGTCGGGTAATTTTGCAGCATGATTTGAATGTAGAAGAAGGTTTAGTAAATGGAGCAATGGGAAACGTTGATTTTTAAAATTTTCAGAATAGAGATGGAATAGAATTTTTGATTATAAAATGTGATCAGATTAAGGAGGTAAGACTGATTGGGCATTGTGTTGTACGTTTTTTGCTTGTAAAACATTTGTATGTTCGCAGACAACAGTTTCCTCTGTCGTTAGCATATGCAGTAACTATTCATAAATCTCAAGGTTTAAGTATAGACAGAGCTTTTGTAAATATTGGAAGTGCAGTGTTCAAAGAGGCAATGGTATACGTTGCATTATCTCGAGCAAGAACGTTGTCTGGTTTGTATTTGATAGATTTTGGCAAGAAAAAGGTTAGTGCTGATGCAAATTGTGTAAGAGAGTACAATCGTTTAAGAAGACTTTATGCTCCTGATTTAGGTGAATATCCCATATATGAGAAACGTATAGTGTGTCAAAAACGGAAATATGTCAAAGATGCAACCGAGGTTCAAAAAAGGAAAGCAACTGAAGAAAAAGTTGAAAGTATAAAGAAAAATAAATAGAAAGTGTGATGATATTGTAGGATACCAGTTAGAAAACAGTTTAGGTATCAACTGTTATGCTAATGTGATTCTGAATGTTGTGTTTCACTTACCACATCCTCATCATGAAATCATGGGAAATCGTGAAAAAAGATTGTGTTCTTTACTACATCATGTATTTCAACTGGTTCATTGACATTTGCTCTCAACATACAACAAGATGCACAAGAATTTCTAATGCTTATGCTTGGAGTATTAGAACATGAAGGACTACACACGCTTTGCCCTTGATCACCTGTCGACCAGTCCACTGAACACCCTCCTTCCCCCATGGTTGAATATCACTGTCCCTGCGAAGCCCTACCTCCCCAAAAACAACGCATCCTGGAGTCTTTTCCAAACCTTGGATGAAAGCACTATTCCCAAAATGCTGTCGACTCTGAAACCTTCTAATCACTACAACGACCCCCTGCCATCGAACCTTTTCTCGGAAGTTAGAACCTCCTTACTCACACTTTGGACTAAGCTCGTCAATGCATCACTTCGGCAACGTGCTATTCCGGATTGCCTAAAATCGGGTCAAGTTACCCCGATTCTAAAGAAACCATCTGCTGATCCCACGGACCTTCATAACTTTCACCCAATCTCTAACATCCCCACCTTGGCAAAGCTCCTGGAGAAATGTGTGCTCGCCCAACTCTGTAACCACATCGATCATTTCCAACTCCTGGATCAATGCCAATCTAGTTTCCTCCCGGGCCCTAGTACAGAATCTGCGTTAACTCACATTGTCGATGATGCGCTAAGAATGTTGGATCAAAATGAATCTTGCCTACTGATCCTTCTCGACCTTTCGTCAGCATTCGATACTTTCAAACTCGATAACCTAATTGACCTCCTGGAACACAGGATGGGGCTTGCCTGGGCCTGTACTAAGCTGGTTTTCCTCATTCCTTCGTAACAGATCCCAAAGCTTCAAGGTGAACCAATCCCTGTCTCATCCTGCGCAGGTCACTCTGGGGGTTCCTCAGGGTTCAGCGCTTTCACCCACACTCTTCAACCTGTTCATGGAGCTTCTTGACAGAAATTCTGAAATCATCCAGCATTCACTATCACATGTATGCGGAGGATACCCAACTATACCTGAAGATCGCCTCCCCCGAGGACATCCAGTCCCTCAACTTAGTCCTACTGGAAACACAAAGCTGGATGACAAGTAACCACTTGAAGCTAAATGCTCTCAAAACGGAATTCCTTTTAATCGCACCACACAAGCAATCTCCGGTCATGGAACAATGGTTGAAACAGCTTACTGCTCTTAACTGTAGACCTCACCTTGTTGATTCGGCAACCTCTCTGGGTATTATGTTAGAGAAAAGTTTGAACATGCAGAAGCACATCAGTTCCCTCACCAAAGGAGCGAACTTCCAACTCAGCATCCTAAGGAAACTCAAACCTTATCTCCCTGCTCATGACCTAAAGGTTGCAGTGCAAGCATTAGTGATCTCAAAGCTGGACTATGGCAGCGCAACCCTTTGCGGCCTGCCCAGAGTGAAGACGGCTCCTCTTAGGGTTGCCCTCAACTCTGCTGCTAGGCTCATAACTGGCGCTAACAAATACAACCATATCTCTCCGGACCTGCTGTCCCTGAACTGGCTTCCATATGAAGCTCGGATACAGTTAAAAATTGCATGCATGGCAGACAAAGCCATCCACTTCAATACCCCGCAGGTACGTCACTCAGAAACTGGAGCTCTCATGTGGTTCGAGAGCCTCCAGAAGCGCCAGCACCCTATTGCTCAAACCACAAAAATTCAAGAAAAGAAAAACCTACAATCGAGCCTTCTCAGGTTTGGCTCCGAGGATTTGGAACTCCCTTCCCCCCGAAGTCAGGGTGAACCCTTCCACTGTCCTCTTCAAAAAAGAAGTCAAAGGGCTCCTGATGAAGAAATTTCTGCCTCAGACTGGTTATTCCATTTGATATTGAGGTCACAGTCGCTGATTTGTGGCCCAGCTACCAGGGTCACAAGTATGCAGGGCTTTATAAGACTGTGAATTTTCGCTTTGTTGGTTCTGTTTTGATTGCTTGTACCCTTCTTGATGTATAAACTGTAAAGCGCTCTGATACCTCGGTGGTCATGTTCGCGCTATAGAAAACTTTCTAAATAAATAAATAAATACACATTGAAACCTTATTTGGACTAAGTTGCAAGTGGAACCATAAGTGTGAAGAGTGTTCATTTACTTCTACCATTGAAATAGAACGATTCCTATACTTGACAATACCAGACTGCGAATCAGTACCTTTTAACAAATTGATAAAAATAGCAAATCAGGATTTGAGATGTTCACATTGTAGATCAGAGATGTTGTCTACATTACATATAGAAAAATTTGGAAAATCTCATTTTAATGTTACAACAATGTAGAGCAAATGGAAGAAAATTGGAAACAAAAATTACAAATTTAAAAGCAAGTCAAATATCTATTTCAGGAAGAACTTATACAACAGCAGCTATTATTTTTCATGAAGGACTTACTGCAACATCTGGACACTATACTGTTTATTTAAAGTGTAACAAAGGATGGACGCTTTGCAATGATGCCCACCTGGAATTCAAAACTAGATTGCCTTACGAATTACCAAATTCATATTTGTTATTTCTGCAGTCAAAGTTTTGAGTACATCATTCGGCCTATTGGTAAGATGTAAACGGAAAGTAGACAACACTGCAAACTATTAGTATTTATAGTTCGTATTTGGATTATTATTCGCGCTAATTGATATTACATTTGGAAAATTGTATTTAAAAGCAAATAGTTTATATATTTGTTGTCTATATTGTACGAGATGTAAATGAGTCTACATTTTGGCAAATGTATTTGAGATAAATTAGAGTTAATGTAGATGAAGGAAGTAATTAACAAAGTGTAGATAGGAAAACGCATAGCGACACATATTGATATTGATTTTCTATGCTGATTTGTTTTTTTTTCTACAATCAATTTCCTTGTTTTTTCCCCACTGTTCAATGATGATACTACATTGAAATCACTGTTTGGTGAAGTTAAGTGGAATCTGAGAACAGCAAAAAAGGGAAACTGAAAATGTTATGTAATTCTAAATTTATGTTGTGTTCTTAAAAATATAATATTATAATTTCAGTAATTTATTATCATTAAATAACAATGTTTCTTTTTCTTCTTTATAGTAGCTACTGTGAAGTTCGAAAACCGTTTTCATGCTGTTTAGGATACTACTACTCTAAAATAGTTCTACTGAGTAATGTATCTAAATTATTTGAAAGGTAAGAATACATAATATAATATGCATGATAATCTGGAAAAATGTTTAAAATTTAATTATATATATTTGTTTCTAATATAAATAATGTTCATCCTTTACACTATTTGGAAAGTATCATCATATTTCTGAGGAGTACTATCATACTTTTTACAACTGTGCATAGACTAATAAAAGTGCTTTATTTGCAAGTTATTTACTCCTCATTTTACAGGACAGGTGTGTATTGAGCTCCCTATCCAAGGACTTCTCAGATGCATACATAGAAAAGATATGCACTAATAGAATTACCCAGGGACAACCCATCCACTCATTGAATGAAACAGATACTATGAATGCACTCATGCAATCACACAGGGACTACCTGTACACTCATTCATTACTATCTTGCACTCATAGAATCTGCCAGACAGTGCTGTTGCACTCAGCTATTCATCAAGCCACTAGCCATGCACTCATCCAGTTACTCATGCAGTGCCCATGCACTCATCCAATCAGCCAGGCAGTCCCCTTGCAATTACCCGGGCACTACCCATGCACTCATATAATCACTCAGGCACTATTCTTGCTCTTAACCATTCACAAAAGGCATTACCCATGCACTCATCCATTCTCTCAGGCACTACCCATGCACTCATCCAATGACACTGGCACTACTCTTGCACTCATCCTTTCACTCATGCACTACCCATGCACTCATCCAATCACCCACGCACTATGCCTGCACTCATGCAATCACCCAGACAGTACCAATGCACTCATGCAATCACTTAGGCACTGTTCTTGCAGTCTACCATTCACTCAGGCATTATCCATGCACTCACCCATTCTCCCAGGCACTACCCATGCACTCATGCAGTGACCCAGGCATTACTCTTGCACTCATCCTTTCACTCAGGCACTACCCATGCACTGATCTAAGCACCCAAGGATTACTGTTCCACTCATGAAGTCACTGAGGCACTACACATGCACTCATCCATTCTCTCAGGTACTACCCATGCACTCATTCAGTGACCCAGACACTACCCTTGCACTGATCCTTTCACTCACGCACTACCCATGCACTCATCTAAGCACCCAGGCATTACCCTTGCAGCCATGAAGTCCCTCAGATACTACACATGCAGTCATCCAATCACCCAGGCAGTACCCCTGCACTCAAGCAATCACCCAGGCACTACCCATGCACTCATGCAATCACTCAGGCACTACTCTTGCACTCAACCATTCACTCAGGCACTGCCCATGCACTCATCTTTTATCTTAGGTACTACCCATGCACTCATCCAATGAGCCAGGCATTATTCTTGCACTCATCCTTTCATGCAGGTACTACCCATGCACTCATCCAATCACCCAGGCACTACACTTGCACTCAGACAATCACCCAGGCACTACCCATGTACTCATGCAATCACTCAGGCACTATTCTTGTACTCAACCTTTCACACAGGCATTACCCATTCACTCATTCATTCTCTCAGGTACTACCCATGCACTCATGGAATCACCCGGGCACTGCTCTTGCACTCACCCATTCATCCAGGCACTATTCATACACTCATCCATTCACCCAGGCATTACCCATGCACTCATGGAATCACCCAGGCACTGCTCTTACACTCACCCATTCATCCAGGCACTATCCATACACTCATCAAATAATCCAGGCACTACCCTTGCACTCATGCATACAACACGTACAAGTTTGTCTATCTTAAACCAAATAGGCGATTCTAAAAAGAACCATTTTTTAAATTGTTTTTCTAAATCTTTTGTTTATTTTTGGGGTGTTTTTTAAAAAAAAAAACGTAATCCAAAAAACAAGGCAATCAACTGCTGTAAAGCAGTAAAAACATTTTGCAATTAGAACGTTATTACAAAAAAAAAACAGCATTTGTGATTTTTGGCAGCAAGAATGCTCTGATTGATTGCTCTCCAGCACATAGAAGCTTCTTACACTTTAAGCAGTGTTGCTCTAAACCAGCAAATTTAGGTACGATCAAGGTTGTGTCAGCAGTTATAGTAGAAGTTGCAGATGTACTAGGTCCTGGAACTTCAGCATCTTGTGATTGTTCTACCAGTTCTAGCCGGTGCTGCTCTCTGGCGAGACGGTTAGGATGTATTGTCTGCAGATGTTTAATCATTGAGGAGTTCCACAGGAGTCCTTTTTCTCAGATCCCCGAGATAAAACTTTTTCACACCATGTGCAAGTCACTTTGCGTGCATTTACTTTTTTCTCCCCAGGTGGAATTGAGAAAAAGTCCAGACAATGCTTTCTTTTCTTTTCTTCACAGGCTCCTCCTCCTCCTCCACATCTTGAGGGTGGATTTACAGATGCCATTTGTAGGGTTGAGTTGAAACACCCAAAAAATAAATTCAAGACTAAGAGAGAACACAAGAGGTGTTTATTCTGAAGAAGCTCCAATTGGGTGGGGCCCTCCAAATAGTAGGATAGAAAGATTCTTAACCAATGAAATTGTTTCTTTTGAAGTCACATGGGATTCGCGAACTGGACCCGTAGCTACTGCGCACCGGCCGCCAATCCAGAAAATATGTGTAAACAATATTGTATATCTATTTCAGTTACAAATATAGTAGATTTACAAATATGAAAGTAAATCTATTGGTATAAATTATGATATAAAATTATATATATATGTTTTTTAGAACTTCATAATTTGCGCTGGAGTCGCGAACCTATCGCGCACCCGGAGATACGTGCGGGAGGGTACGCGGGAGCGTTGCGACTTCCTTAACTTCATCAGAAAAGGTCAAATATTCAAATTATTTATATTAATGTCACTTTTATAACTCTTTCTCTAAAATACATACTATTGATTTCAAAATAATATAGTATATATCATGTATTTAAATTTTACACTTGAAAAATTTGGGATCCGCACACCCTACGCGCACTCTACGTGAACATTAAAATATGGTGGCACAATGCTAGGATTCACACACCCATCTCGACTGGTAGGTGATTTTCACAGTTTTAAAAAAAAAAAAGATAAATTAGTAAATATATATATGAAAAAAGAGTTAAAAAATTATGTTACCTTAGCAATGTGAAAATATTTTTAACAAGCCTTCTTAAGATGTACTGTAACTTGTACACATTGCAATTCTTCAGAAATGGTTGAACATGTAGCACCATTTCTGTTCCACTCTGAAAATTTGACCACTAGTTAAAAACCTTTAGAAATTCACTGGAAAAACCACAGGTTTTAGAGATGTTATAGTTAGAATTTAGCATTAAAAAAATCTTAGCAATTCACTGAATCGACCAGAGGTTTCAGGGACGTTATAGTTAGGAATTAGTATTGAAAAAACCTTAGAAATTCACTGAAAAAAACACAGGTTTCAGGGACGTTATAGTTAGGCTGACATTTCACTCGCACAAAACCCAAGAAATTCAGCCTAACTCGCGCCCCCGCAATGCACTGCTGATGACGTCACATATTACATCACTCATGACATGGTCAGTGACATCACTCATGACATCTCTGATGACATCTCAAATGACTTCAGTGATTGTATAAGAGAGTAACTATGTGTTAATATCTGTATTAAATAAGTGAGGTGGTATGTGTATAACTGTATAGGTGAGTAAAGGGC
The DNA here is from genome assembly GCA_963921515.1 of Calotriton arnoldi. NCBI lineage: Eukaryota > Metazoa > Chordata > Amphibia > Caudata > Salamandridae > Calotriton > Calotriton arnoldi. Next base: position 1,052,760 of record CAWUFW010005247.1, on the reverse strand, counting down.
AGTGTGATTGACTCTTTGGGTGACTGACTAGGTGTGTCAGTAACTCCATGGGTTAGTGGCAGTGTGTGAGTGTCTGTATGGGTGTATGAGTGCATATATCAGTGGCTGTATTGATGAGTGACTGCGTGTATGAGTGACTGTGTGGGTGAGTGAGTGGATGTATATATAGACCTATGAATCAGTGAGTGGGTGTGTACTAACTGGTATTAGTGTCTCTATGGTTCCGAGAATGGTAGTCTGTATTTTAGAGTGGGTGTATAAAAGGTTATATTAGGGTGTGAGGACGTGCATCAGAGATTAAGTGGATGATGTCATCAGTGATGTCATTTGAGATGTCTTCAGTGATGTCATCAGTGATGTCACTGACCAGGTCATGAGTGATGTAATATGTGACATCATCAGCAGTGCATTGCGGGGGCGCAAGTTATAGTTAGCTCAGCTAACTATAACGGCTGCAATGCTCGGGTTTTGTGCAAGTGAAATGTCAGCTTAACTATAACGTCCTTGAAACCTGTGGTTTTTTCAGTGAATTTGTAAGGTTTTTCAAATACTAATTCGTAACTATATTGTCCCTGAAACCTTTGTTTTTTTCAGTGAATATATATATATATATATATATATATATATATATATATATATTATAAAACAAAAGGTTACAGGGACGTTATAGTTAGGCTGACATATGGCTTGGCGTCTCCTTTGTTTCTCACGCATATTGTGAGTGACACATTATTCGGTGGTGCTACATATTGACAGTTCCAAATATGGTGAGGGGACCAGACAATATTCATACTTCATTCATATGTAAAAATTGCCAAACTGTGAGCATTATTGCCAAAGTCAAAGGAGCATCATCAACGTTCAATCAATAATTGCACATCCTGATGTCATTTGATAAATGATTAAAGTGTTCATTGTATGAGTCTGTGAATGAGAAGATATACTTCTATTTTGCACTTGTCAAAATGGTCCCATAGCACAACCCTTTCCGTGACGAAAGTGCCAGATTTAATTGGATTCCAGAAGGAAACGAAATTTGCGGAACCTTCTGGTTAGAGCCAAACCCAGGATGGAGGACCTTTTCTGTCAAAAATCTATTACGGGCAGTAGCCCTATAAAAGGCAACCACAGGTGTGGCTCGTGCCAAGCATACGACAATGCCATAACTACCAGTTATATTAATATTGGCCATAGGAGGATTGAACTAAGAGATATGACTAATTGTAGGACCTCCAATGCAGTCTACTGTGTTCTATACCCATGTGACCTTTGTTATGTGGGTGAAACTGGAAGGGAAGCAAGAATCCGCATAGGGGAACATAAGTCGAACATCAGAAACAAGAAAACTACTGCTCCCATTGTTCAACATTAAGTTGAACAAGGACATACAGAGAGGGAACTCAGATGGACGATTTTGGAAAAAAGAATACCCATCCGAGGGAGGGATGATACTAAATATTGCAAAAAAAGAGAAGTGTTTTGGCTATTTTATCTGGACACGCAACAGAGAGGACTCAATGAGGCTACACCCTGGGAACATGTGATTTAACCTCCTTTCTAAGATCAGGTTTGACTGTCGGCGGCCTCTGACAACCCTTATTTGTGTTGTGTGTTTCCTCCCATCCCTGAGAAGAAAATTGTTTCCTGTGTAGCAGTCATTGGTTGCATTGTACCATCTAGATTCTGATATATATTCTCCTGCAACATTTATTTCTTTTTTCAGGGTTTGTGTTTCTTTATACATTACATTTGTAGCCATTTTGGAAACAACCCTGATTGTCGTTATTCTTGAGTTTTGATCATCCTTTTTTTTTTTATCTTTACAGCGCCTGTGTGGTTCCTCCCATCCCTGAGAAGAAAATTGTTTCCTGTGCAGTAGTCATTGGCTCATTGTACCATCTAGATTTTGAGATATATTCTTCTGCAACATGTATTTCTTTTTTCAGGGTTTATGTGTTTCTTTATAGATTACGTTTGTAGCCATTTTTGTAAACAACCCTGATTGTCGTTTTGAGTTTTGATCAACCTTTTCTTTATCTTTACAGCACCTATTGTGTCTATGTTCACTGTGCCTATTGTGTTTATTGAGTCGTTTAGTTTAGTTTGTGATTATTTTTGTTTATCTTTTTGTTTTTTGTTATCCCAGCCTGCGTGCGAGCTTTATTTAGTCATTTTTCCTCTATTTTGGCTATATATATTGCAAAAATAATGGTGTTGGGGCCATGACTTTTTTGGTTGCGATGTTAATGCTCCCGAGTTTTTTGATTTGTTACTGGGCATTTATTTGACATTTTTCCGTTTCCATGCTGCGTTCCAGTTTACTATAGAATCTCTTTCTATCTTTGGTTATCTGATTCTAGTCTTTCACATTGATTTAAACATGGCAACGTCATTGGCATTTTACCATCGTTTGTTATCGTTCTAGTGATTGGCTGAGATGGTGGTTTCTGTTGGTCACATGACAACAGTCCGTCCGGTTAAGCTTTGGAGAAATGCACGCCACCGGCCGGCTTTGCATGCATCGAGACTCGTAGGACTCTGACCTCGACAATTTTTCTCCCTCTGAAAATGATTTTCTCCTCGTGATCCGGTGTGAGACAGACGTTTTGGCTGCATTTCCCGGCCTTTGTGGCGGGCACCGCGGTGGCCCGCGAGCAGGACTTTCCACTTTGAGCAGAGACCTCCTCAGCGTTTTCAGTGTCACATCTGCAGGTATGTTAGCGATACTCTTGAGTGTGAATTTTACTGCTTCTTTGTGAAGTTACGACGAGCATATATTCACTGTACTCTAAGGACCTGCCAACCTAATAAAGTTGGTGGCCTACGCGTCATTTGCGGTAGTGCCACTCACTCCTGCTGCCTCTTTAAGGCGGTGTGTACAGTGATTGGATTTTCACTAGGATCCCGAATCCGGTGAAGCAAGGTTAGCATTCTGGTTTGAATAATATAATTTTGCTTATTATCTATGGAAGATTTATTTGGATCGCTTTCCGGGTTTGCCATGCTCGATGTTTGGGCCCTGTTTGTGTGACATTTATAATAGTTATCTGGGGCCTGGTCTTATACAATTTTAAGCACTGTTTTGAATTCACGAGACAATTTATGCGGTGCTTGCCTAAGGAGAATGGGTAGAAGTTAGTGCCTATATTAGGTTACATTGGCACTTTTTGTTCGTATCTGTGTCTTCCACTCTGCAGAAGAATGTCTTTTACTTCTCTTTTTTACCGCTAGATGGACTCTGCCTTTGTCTAATCCCTGTCTTTTAGACAGTTCAGGCCGGACATCCCACTCGCATCTCCATCTATCATCTCTCTGAGAATTTCAAATGAGTAAACAAAGGTAGTTATTCACATATATGTGCATGTATTTCTTTGTCCATCCTGTCTCTCCTCCTACCCTTTTCGGATAGTCCTTATCCCTCTTATATCTATGGTTCATCTTTTTTAGAGTTTCTCTTATTTTTTGTATTTGTTGTGGTTGTGCAGGATATGTCGATATTTCCAACTTCTTCTGGATCCTGGAAAGTCTGAATTAGTACGGCAGAGCCTAGTTATCTGTAAGTATTGTGACGTGTTTGGTTGCATCTCTCTTTTTCTAATTTACTTTTTCACTGTTTCCACATGTTTTGGGCTTCATTTCCTTTGTCTTGGCACAGCCATCTGAGGCGATCTGGGGATTTTATCACCTTTTGTGGCTTATATGTCTCACTAATCTTTTTCTTCTCTTTCTCTCTTTCCACCACATTTATGATGTGGTGTAGGTTGAGTTTTAAATCTTGCATACTTTGGGAAGACACGATTATATGGATTTCTACTCGGGTGAGGTGTTAGAAGCACGCTTCTCTTGATCTCAGACTTTTTGAGGATATTGCTTGGTTATGAGTACTTATAGATTTATTTGGATCGTGATTGCCTTTATATAAACATTTCTATTTTAGATTTGTGAGTTGGAACTCCAGTGTTTGGCTCCATTACCCCCTCCACACTGAATGTGGTTACCTTGATACCGTCGAAATACTTGTGCCCTGAAGAATGTCCTGGCTGCCATTTTAGCCTGTACCGAAATGCGCGCCGGCACACCCTGGGAGAGGAACTACCAAGTGTTGTATCTGATTTAAAAAAACACATTGGGATATGTCTGGCATATAGAAAAAATCCAAAAAGAAGGAAAATATATCTCTGCTTGCATAATAAAAAAAGAAAGTATTTTTGTATATTGTGAAAACGTAGTCAAATATTATAATACGGATGAAATGTAATGTTTTCATGCCAACTTAAAATACCCTATTTCTATTTGTATGGAAAAGTTGATGTCTGAATACATTTACTCAGGGTTTCCATTTACAACTCTTGTGTGAGTTCCTGTCCTTATCCATGATTTTGAATCTTTTTGTAGTTTTAAGTATGCTGGTTGAATGTGTATGACTGAAGCGTGGGGGATATAGTTTTGGATTGTGACACTGTTTTTTGTCTAGGTTGTTGATGTCTTTTTAATGGATTTATGATTAACTTTCTGTTTTTTGGGGGGTATTATTATTTTTGCATTAATTGCTATCGGTTCTTTCAAGAAACAATAATGTAGATGTGTTTAATATATTGTGTGTAAGTTATACAAAAATAATATTCTTGAGACTATAATAAAAATAATAAAATATATATTTTTCAACAAATACTACTTTGGATGGTGGCAATCTCTATCCTGTTTTGGGAAATTTATTTTCTGAATTTATTTAGGGATGTGTGTGGTCCAGGCCCATTCTTAGTGAAGGCAGGAAGTAGTTCTCCCTCCTTTGAGGGTTGTGTTCAGTATTTCAGTACTAATGACATATCAATAAAGTGGCATTTGTAAACTTTAAGAATGGGGCTCAAGAACAGATCTTTATTAAAAGTGTCGCTAAAAACAAAATCCTAAATTTGGAAAATGCAACGTGCTTGGCTGTTTATACTTATTTAGGTTGAACCATTTTCATATAAAGTCCCTGAGGGAAAGTGCATCGTGCTCGGATATTATGCCAGCCAAAAGTGACACGTGCTCAGATGAGCTTTTTAAGTTCATTCAAAACCTGATGATTATGGAATATGTCCTCCACAAAAAAGTGCACCATGCTTGAATGTTTATGATTAAGTAGAGTAATAAGCATTTGAAGAGGGATATGAATGAACAATCACTAAGGTGATATTTCATTATTCAAGACCCAGTACTAACTGAAATATACATTTAGGACCTAATCATTATCCCACTCATTCCCTACAAAAAGTTTCAACGTGCTTAAGTAATTATACTCAATTAAATAGAATAGCAAGCATTTTAAGAGGGAACCTAAATGAACACTAAAGTGACATTTCATCATTCAAAGCAAAGTTCTTCACTATGGAGCAAACTAAGCTAGAGTCACTGTAAAACCAACAATTGATCAAGATATTAAATAAACACTTAGATGACATTTCATAATTTATAGTAAAGTGCAATATATGTTCAGTTGTGATGTAAATGAGCTAGAATCATTGTGAGACAAACACATGTTGGTACATATGAAAGCATGTGCAGGTGTTGATATCAAGCATTCTACGAGGGGACCCAATTGAACACTCACAAAGGGTAAGTTTCATCATCCAAAGAAAAGTGCTCTGTGCTTAATCACTGTGCAAATGAGCCAAAATTATGAGACCAACAGTTGATCAATATGTTAAATACTCGGAGAAGAACATTCCAGAAGCACACTCACTACGGTAACATTTCATCATTTGAAGTAAAGTGCAATGTGCTCTATTATGGTGCACGTTAATCAGAATCATTATGAAACCGACAGCAAATCAAGGTATTGAGTATTCTGGCAGGAACATGACAGGAGGAGTTCTATGATACATATAAAAACATATATTAACATTGATCATTTATGGTCCATGTATAGACTACAAATGTACGTGGAGCTCCGCATCCGTGTTATGTCCCCAAAGAGCTTCCGTTCCTATTGTCATGATCAATCTCGACTCCTCTCTCCTCAGTTTGTTCTCCCTGTTACCTCCCCATGGATGGATCTGGACATGTTTGATCCTGCTAGGGATCGTCCATGATGTTGTTCAAAATGACAGGCCATGGGGTAACTCCTGTCCACATTCTTAATGGATCGTATGTGTTAGAAAATCCAAATTTTTTTACATTTTATTTCGCTCCCCACATAAAGTTTTCTACAGTCACAATGCAAAACATACACAACATTCTGTCCCAAATCGAAACGTTGCGGCAATCAAATGTTTTGTATGATTTCTGATTTAATCCATATTGACAGGCCTCACAAGAGTTGCCTTTAACAAAACCCTTCATGTTCTCTGATAGCCATTCTTTCTCCTTCCTGGGATCAAAAAACTCTGTTAGGATGCCACCCAATGACCTTGTTTTCCTGGATGTTATGCAAGGACCAGAGCCAATTACCTCTTTCAGATGTTCATCCTTCTCAAATATATGCCAGTTCTTTTTTAAGATCCCTTTAATACTTGATTGGGCCAAGTTGAACTCCAAGAAAAGACTTTGTGCCTTTTCATCTTTCTTGGTGAGCCTCTTACCCTGTTGGTAAAGTAGATGGTCCCTTTGTTTCTTACTGGCCCTTTCCTTTGCATCCTTAAGAACACTTGATGGATATTCATGTTTGGTGAACCTTTTTGTCATCTTAGTCACCTCTTTTGCAAATTCCTAATCTGTTGAGCATATTCTCCTCGCTCTCAACATTTGTCCATAGGGTATACTCCATTTTAGCACAGTAGGATGACCGCTGTTCGCATGCAAAATTTAGTTAGTGGCCGTGGCTTTTCTGTGAATCATCGTTGTTAGTTTTTATATTACTACAGCACCTATGTATAACATCACTTTAACTCTTGGCTTTCGAATTTTCAGGGAATTTCTAGTTTTTTCTGTGAATTTCAGATTTTTTTAACGTAAAGTAAAATCTTATTATGGTACTTAACTATAACGTCACTTTAACTTTTGTTTCTTTCAGTGAAAAAAAAAATATATAAAATTCTTGCACTAAAACATATATCTATATAAATATGTATATATATTCCACGGTCCTCGCTCCTCTTCACGACGAGAAACTCACGGCACCATAGACAGTAGGTTACTTCTTTTTGGTTGTTTATTAATCACACCATAGTGCTAACACAAATGGACGGTCTACGCATTTCGGCTCTCAGCCTTCTACTGGACCATAGAGTCCTTGCGTCGAGATCGCCTTTAAAAGTGCTCATGTGCATTCACCCCTCATTGCTTTCCATTACAATGCATTACTAGACTGCTAATCTTCATACTCAATCGATAACATTTGCGAGCCATTTTTATGTATGAATGTGAAGTACATTTCAATTCATTTCAACATATTCCTAATTATGGCAATTTAAAAGTTGGCATAAAGTGCAGGTGCATATATTTTCCAATATTTACAAGAAATTGATAAATTATTTGATAAAATGTTATCCAAACAGATGACTCCATGAAATTAATTATAAATATAATATAAAACCTCAAAAGTAGAAATGCATTAGATTTATAAAAAACTATATATGTTTTTCAATTGAAATTCATGATTAAATTCTATATTGAAGTAATAGGTTACAGTGGTGAAGTGCAAACGAGAGATTTCTGTTATATTTTATACTAATTGTGATAATTCTTTATATCATCTACTCTAAACAGAAAGAGGGCATTATTAATATCATTAATCTCTCTACCAATTTTTTGTAAAGTACAATATCATTGATTCTTCACCATTCCACTACTTATAATTCTAAAACAATCTTGTCTGAACTTTTTTCTTTTCTGTATTATTTGTTGTAACTATCAATTCCTATATATATATAATGTGCTAGTGCTATAGTGCAGACATGATTTAAAGCTAATCTGTACAATTATATTTTGCTTGGTCTAATGATCATGTTTTTATCAGTTATAACACCCTGCTATAAGGATTTGTGGATTCTACATCATCCTGTTATTATGTTTCCTACAATCTTAAGTTTTCCTATCTATTAAAACAAACGTAAAGGAGCAGTTATAAATTATAGTGACAGATATAAATGCACTGTCCTAAATTGACTTCACTTCTATAGGTGTATGTGCAATTCTGCGTCCAAGTTATGTCCATATGGAGTTTCAGTTCCAATTGCTAGAATGAGACGAGATTCTGTACGTCTTAGACTTAAAGTTCTGTCACCCTCCTCGTTCCTTTGCTCCTACGTGTTTTATTCCAAAATACTTCAGTTGTTGGCTATCTCTTGCGTGATGATCTAAAAAATGTTTTGCAATTGGATAGGAAAGATCTTTATTTTTTATAGCACGCAGATGTTGGAGAATTCTTAATTTCAACTTATTGATGGTACTTCCTATGTATTGTTTCCCGAAGGACATTCCAGTATATACACTACAAACTTCCATTCACAAGTAATGTGTTCTTTGATTTTCTCAATTTTTCCATTTTGAAATTTGTATGTGAATGAATTTTGACCATGTTCGCATGCTCGACATTTCAAACATTTCCAGAAGCCTGGTGTATTTAGTCAAGATGATGATGTTGGTTGTTTTATATCAAGATGACTTTGTGTAAGAATTTCTCCCAGGGAAGCTGTCTTTCTATATGTGATGTTTGGATTCAAGGATAATGTCTTTTCATCTAATACAAGGATTTTTCAATTTCTCTGTATGATATCTTTTAGCTCTTTATTTTCTTTATTAAAATCTGTAATCAACCGTATTTTTTCATTTCCATTATCTTTCTCATCATTTTTTATTTGAGGTGTTAAAAGTTCATATCTTGGTCTTTGCCTGACCTTGTTTTTTGCGATTTCTATTACTTCCAATGGATAGCCTCTCTCGAGAAATCGACTGCTCTTTTCTTCCAGTTGTTTTTCAGTGTCTAATGTTTCTGAGCAATTTCTTTTTGCTCTGAGCATTTCTCCGTACGGTATACTCCATTTTAGATTTTTTGGGTGTCCGCTGTTTGCATGCAGAATACTATTGCATGAGGTTGGCTTTCGATGCATTTTTGTACAGAGTTTTTTCTTCTTCATGAAGACCTCCACATCTAGGAAGATGACACTTTGTTTACTGATTGAAGATGTAAAGGACAAGTTGTATTGTTATTATTCAGTGAATATATCAAGTTCTCAAGGTCACTTTGGTTTCCTTCCCATATAACAAAAAGATTATCAATGAATCTTGTCCAGAATTTGATGTTCAGGTTTTTTTCTTACTTCATTATTTCAGTTTCCCAAAGTGCCATTACAAGATTAGCATAAGTGGGCGCAAAAGATGTACCCACTGCTGTCCCCTGTTTTTGTCGAAAAAGGTCGCCTTTGAAAAGAAATATGTTATGGGTTAGGCAATATGTCAACATTTCTATCAGCATTCTGAATGTTCCAAGAAACTTTTTTTTTTTTTATTGACCAGTCCTTTATTTTTCAATTTTTTTGTTCATTCATAGGTCTCTTTTCATTTCCTTCCTTCCCATCTGTTTATTTTCATCTTTTTTTTTTTTATTGGATTTTGCAAATTACAAACAAAGAGGAACAATGGTCAAGGCGTACAGTGTAGCAATACAGAGAAAGGTACGCAGTACCATCCTGAATGATAGTATATCTTGTACAGGTATAGCAAAGAAATACAAGGTCCCATACAGTACCAGATATCAATGCGTTCGCAAATCTTTCTTATAAAGAACCAGTGATTGAGTGCAATAGTCCTATCTCAAGGGGGGCGACACATAAAACAAGCACACCTTTACAAATTTACAGGCCCAGAGGTGTTAGTCATGCCTTGAGAGGGTGGATCGCTGCCATCCCGTGCCGCCAAGAGATAGGCTTGAAGCGGTTGCCAAATGTCGACAGGCCGAGAAGCCGGCGGCTGCAGCTGCGCATGTGTCGCTAGTGGTGTTACAAAACGTCATGCTATGAAGCCATGCAGCGAGAGTGGGGGACCGCAAGCAGGACCATTTGATAGCAATTTCACGCTTAGCGAGCAGCAGCGCTATGGCGACAAAGCGGCGTTTGGATTTAGGGAGATCGTGAATATATCCCAATAATGCTAGTAGAGGCAATGGCGCAATCTCGACCTCCATCATCCTGGATATCTCCCTAAAAATTGATCTCCAATAATCCTCAATTTTAGGGCAGGTCCATGTCATGTGCGCAAAATCGGCACCCGGGGAACGACATCGCGGGCATGCGTCCGGACGAGTGGGGTCCATACGATGCAACTTACTAGGGGTCATATATGGCCTCCATAAAAATTTTAAGTGTAACAGTTTATGCCTGTGATTGGGAGACACCCGGCATATCTGAGCACAACACCGCCCCCACTGCACATCGGTCAGGGGGTACCCAAGATCACTCTCCCACGCTGCCCGCACTTTCGTATCATGGCATGGGAGCAATGTCACCGCTGCCTTGTACATCCGGGCCACCAAGTGGCTCCCCTCACCCCCCTTAATGACCCCAGTTAAAATGGCAAAGTCAGGGGGCTCCACCGGATAACTATCCATACACACGCGCAACGCCCTCTGCACTCTCATCAACACAAAGTGGTCCATTGTGGTGGCGGAGCGAAGGTGGGGATCTTCAATGCGGGAGAAAATGTGACCACCTGGAAACAGGTCGCCAAAAACGTATCCATCTTGAACTTGGACAGCGTACGCTTGACCAGGGTCTCCTGCAAAATGGGAATCCAACTATTCCCTGCCAATGGCAGCGCGGTGAGTACAACATATGCGCCCCCGTCAAACGCTGCAGCTTATGCCAAGCCCAGCTAGTCGTGGAGACCGTCTGAATATCCTGCGGGTCCCTAGGGAACCCCCGCGGCAGCAGTGTGTTGAGCGTGGCAGGAAGAACCAAATCAGCTTCAGGTCTATGATACGGGATCTGAAGATCCGTGCAGTACCACTGACGGGCAAAACTAGCCTGCACCACCAAATAATAAAGCTGTTGGTTGGGCACGCCAAACCCGCCCCTCTCGTATGGGAGAGTCAAAGTGTCCCAGCCAACACGGGCACACCTACCTCCCCAAACCAGCCGTAGTAACAACGTTCTTAATTTAGTGAAAAAGCTATTATAAAGAGGGATGGGAATATTTAAAAAGAAGTACAGAAATTGTGGTAATACCACCATCTTAATTATAGCTATCCTTCCAGCCATTGACAGGGGGAGGTGCAACCAAAGTTCAATGTTACGTTCTAGTTTCTCTACAGCTGGGCCATAGTTCAGCTGCAGAATGCGGTCCTTGTCCCTATGGATGTGAACCCCTAAATATTTCACAGTCATCATCACACCATGTCAGAGGGAAGTCTGTCGGTCTCGCACAGGCCGCCTCCGTCAATTGAAACACCTCCGACTTTTCCCAATTAATATGAAGGTCCGACTTGGTGCCATATCTCGTCACTTCCTGGAGTAACGGCGTGAGGTTATCATCCGGGTGCCATACATAAAGGATAATGTTGTCCGCGTAGAGAGTAAGGAGCAAGGGCCCGGTGTTGAACTGCAATCCCCTGTGACTGTGCTGTTCCAACAGCTGGCGCGCCAGCAGGTCCAGCGCTAGAACAAATAACAGTGGGGATAGGGGGCATCCCTGCTGCATTCCCCTCGTTAGAGGAAACGCCTTGGTCAACGTACCATTCAAGCGGATGCGAGCCGTGGGCAGTGTGTACAATAGCCGAACCACCGCCAGGAATCGTTCGGGCATCCCCAGTCTTTTCATGGTAGCAAACAAAAGGGCCATTCAAGAAAATCGAACGCTTTCTCAGCGTCAAGGAGAACAGCAACCGCAGGTACCGAAGGCGAGATCTGGCTCAGAGTGGCAAACAGGGTACGAGTGTTCAGGGCAGTAGATTTCTGGGGGATAAACCCCGATTGTGCTGGGGAGATCAGCTTCTCAACTCTCAAAGCAAGCCTAGTTGCTAACACCTTGGCCAGGATTTTATTATCAAAATTCAGGAGCGAGAGGGGTCTGTAGGATCCGCACCTCAGTACGTCCTTGCCAGGCTTAGGCAACATGATTGACAGCCTCTCTCAATGTGGGGGAAAGCCTACCAATTTCAATGGCCTCCTGATACATATCAATAAGGTATGGCACAATCAGGTCCCTGTATTTTTTATAAAAACAACCCGTAAAGCCGTCCAGCCCAGGTGCTGTAGATCCATCTAGTGCATTAATGGCGTCAGTGATCTCGTCCTCAGAAAATGGTTCAGCCAGGAATTCTTGGTGGGCCTTTTCCAACCAAACAAGTGAGATCTCATCAAGGTAGTCGCTATAGGCAGTGGGGTGGTCAGCAGTTCCGGAAGTGTACAGGGTGATCTAGTACTTACGCACTTCTCTCAGCACTCCTACGTTACCCGTGATCCGCTCATCACTGTCCCCGCGGAGTTCGGCGATGTAGGCGGGCCCGCAGTGTTCCAAGAAACTTGATCTTGTTTCTAAGAAATGTTTTACAGCTGATATTCTATCCTCATGTAGAATTGATGTGTATAAGAATGTTACATCTATTATTGCCATTACAAAAAAAAATTCCCATGGGATTTTGTTGAGAAAATCCATTGTATCTTGTAAATTTGATGGTAAAGAAGTGACATAATACATTAGAAAGACATCAATGAATCTAGATGTTTTTTCTAGAAGAGAGCCAATTGAACTCACTATTGATCTTCCCGGTGGATTTATTAACAATGTGTGCACTTTCGGTAGAAAGTATATCATCAGGATAGTGGGATGATCAACCTTCAAGTACATGTACTCTTCAAAATCAATCAGATCTCGGCCTTTCCATTCCTGCAGTTTGTGAATGTGTTCTCGAGTTAAAGTTTCCAAGGGATTATTCCGAAGTCTTTCATAATGAATCAGGGGTGGGCGGAATTTGCGTAGTCGCGCTACGCAAAGCTCCGCGAAACGGTAAAAAATCTCCACGAGCACGCAAAAGTTCCCCAAACACGCGGAATTGCTTGTTCCGCCCGTTCGCGATGCTTTTTTCCTGTTCGCGAACGCTGTTTGCGTGCTCGGGGATAAATATCTCGCGAACACGCATTTTGAAACCGCAAACAAGCAAACAATTCCGCGAAGCCGCGGATCGCGGAATTTTTGGTAATTCCGCGTTCTCCGCGGAACGCGAAATTACCCAAATTACCCAAATTCCGCGAACGGAACGGAATTTACCGCCCAGGTCTTCATTTCTCAATTGTCTATTAGCTTCTTTATGTAATCATCAAGATCCTGAATTACAATATTACCGCCTTTATCTGAGGCTTTGATGATAAGGTTGGAGTCTTCTTTTAGTTCCTCTAGCGCTCTGTATTCTCCTTCGGTCAAATTCCATGATTTTTTGTATTTCTTGCTGTTCTTGTTCTGAAAGTTGTTTTGCATTAATTGATTGATGTCTTCTATCATGATCTCATGAAAGAGATCAATACTATTCCCAGGTGGTAGTTGTGGGCAAAAGGTTGATTGCGCTTTTAGGCCACTATCTCCTCCTTTCCATGTCGCAATGCCTAAACTCTGACAGAATTGTTAATCAGATTCCAAGGGTTGTTCCAGTCCTGTGGAGTTCAGTTCTTGTTCTTCTCCCAATGATATCAGGGTTCTTAGAGTTGGTATATCTTTTTAGCTTATTGGCGATGTATCTATAGTTGTTGCTGTGGTTTTTGATAAATTCCGTGGTTTATTCTCAAAGTGTTTCTTAAGCTTCAGTTTGCGACAAAATGTGTACAAGTCAGTTCGAAAATTGGGTAGGTTGGTGTCATTATTGAGGCAAAAAGAGTCCTTTGTTTAGCAGTTTAATTTGATCAGAACTTAGAGTTTTTGAAGAGATGTTAATCACAAGGTCCTTTGTGAATAATTTCTTTTTTAGTTTTGCTTTTTCTTTCCTCTTCTTTTTTTGGTTTATGCCACGTTTTCTGCTTCTTCTGGTTGTGGTTTGCTTTGTCCCCTCCCCCACGTGGTTCCTCTTCCTCTCTGTCGCGTAATCATCTGTACTAGTCTCATTTCCCCGAAAAAATCCAAGTTCGAGGTGTTGAAGTCTTCATCTGCTGAGCTTATGTCTGAGCTGTCCACTGTTCCTGATGTTTCGTAGCCAGCACATTTATCCATTATAGCTCTGTTTCTGTACATATCATACTTTCATGCAAATGTATAAATCCGTCCACTTGCATAATCTATTCTGTCCCTGTTGAATTTACTTGCTTTCCTTTTCTCCACCTCTGTTAAATGTTTATTTATCTTCTTTTCTATTGCTTCTATTAGTTCTTTACTCTCCTCATTTACGGTATGTTTTTCTAGTTCTTCTTCCAATTCCTTGATTTTAGTTGTTATTTTTTCCAATTTCCTTTCAGCCTACATGATTAAGGTATTCATTAATTTAAAGGAGCATTCATTTGTATTGGTTTGCCATTATTTTATCAGGTCTATAACCAAATCATTTAAAGTTGGCATTATCAAAATCCTCAGACCTCTTGGCACCCTTTTATATTAGATGTATTTTTGAAGGGGGGTCATTTCCCACCATTTGTTTACTTCCAACAACCGATTTTGTTCTAATTCTCTAATAATACAGTTTATTGTCCTCCTTTTTCCTTCTCCATGTGTCTCCTTTGTGCCTGTGCTTGTTGACGCTATCATGTCATCATTTAGCAATTCACTAGCTCTTTGTGTTCTGCTCCTGCTTTTTTCTACCATATTGATTTACAAAGATTGTCACTTATTTTTCTTGTGTTGCCTCGATGTGTTTATTTTTTCTCTTCTTTTCCTTTAATTCTTATTTTTTGTGTCACCCTTTGTTTATTTCTACAATTCTATTCCGTTATTGTAGAATTCGGGGAAATGTCCGATAGATATTATCTTTATTTTATTTTGTTTGTATTGCTTTTCTCAGTGTCTATCCGCGCTGACTATACAGGCTTAGTTTTAGTTCTTGAGATTGGCGCTGGGACGGTTGTGCAATCGCAGCCGCAAGTTCTTTCATCGGCGCAGCTCAATTCCCGACGGTTTTCCTTTCCAGCCTGGGTCGGGAAGGAACTGCTTCCCGATGCTGCCTCCGCAGCGTTAAGGCTGCTGCTCACTCACACCTCCCCCTGCACTCCCTGCCAGGTTTTTACCGCTTACCAATTCCCGATGGCCGCTCCTCGGTCTCAGCTTTCTTCAGCGAGAGCGACGTCAGCACTTATTCGGACAAAGACGCCGGCAAAGTTACTTCCACTTTTTTTTGCTGCAAGATTTTTGCCGTTTCGTCTCACTCCCAGAGTGCACATGATGTGCAGTGCAGCCACTGCATTCGATATATTCCACGGTCCTCGCTCCTCTTCACAACGAAAAACTCACGGCACCATAGACAGTAGATTTACTGCTTTTTGGTTGTTTATTAATCACACCATAGTGCTAACACAAATGGACGGTCTATGCGTTTTGGCTCCCAGCCTTCTACGGGACCATAGAGTCCTTGCATCTAGAGCATCTTCAAAAGTGCTCATGTACATTCACCCCTCACTGCTTTCCATTACAATGTACTACTAGACTGGTAATCTTCATGCTCAATCGATGGTAACATTTAAAAGCCATTTTTATGTATGAATGTGAAGTACATTTCAATTCATTTCAACATATTCCTAATTATGGCAATTTAAAAGTTGGCATAAAGTGCAGGTGCATATATTTTTTTCCCAATATTTACAAGAAATTGATAAATTATCCAAACAGATGACTCCATGAAATTGATTATAAATATAATATAAAATCTCAAAAGTAGAAATACATTAGATTTATAACAAATATATATGTTTTTCAATAGAAATTCATGATTAAATTCTATATTGAAGTAATAGGTTAGAGTGGTGAAGTGCAAACAGGAGAGATTTTTTACTAATTGTGATAATTCTCTATATCATCAATTCTAAACAAAAAGGGGGGTATTATTAATATCATTAATCTCTCTTCTGTTCATCCTTCTCAAATATATGCCAGTTCTTTTTTTAAGATCCCTTTAATACTTGATTGGGCCAAGTTGAACTCCAAGAAAATACTTTGTGCCTTTTCATCTTTCTTGGGGAGCCTCTTACCCTGTTGGTAAAGTAGATGGTCCCTTTGTTTCTTACTGGCCCTTTCCTTTGCATCCTTAAGAACCCTTGATGGATATTCATGTTTGGTGAACCTTTTTGTCATCTTAGTCACCTCTTTTGCAAATTCCTCATCTGTTGAGCATATTCTCCTCGCTCTCAACATTTGTCCATGGAGTTTACTCCATTTTAGCACAGTAGGATAACCGCTGTTTGCATGCAAAATTTAGTTAGTGGCCGTGGCTTTTCTGTGAATCATAGTTGTTAGTTTTTATATTACTACAGCACCTATGTATAACATCACTTTAACTCTTGGCTTTCGAATTTTCAGTGAATTTCTAGTTTTTTTCTGTGAATTTCTAATTTTTTTAATGTAAAGTAAAATTTTATTACCGTACTTAACTATAACGTCACTTTAACCTTTGTTTCTTTCAGTGAAAAAAATATATATATAAAATTCTTGCACTAAAACATATATCTATATAAATATATGTGTGTGTGTATATATATATATATATATGTATATATATATATATATATATATATATATATATATATATATATAAATAATACTTTGCTGCGTCCTCGCACGTCATATTAAGGATTACTGACACCAAAGGATGATGCTTATTAGCTGTTTTATTAAAGTGCTCTTGTGGTACCACTGACGTGTATCGGCTGCTCTGCAGCCTTGATCACAATCAGAGGCACCATATTGCTTACATAATTTAAAGGTGCACACAAAATACGTCTTTAGGAGCAGGGAGACACACTGCATTACTAGTCGCCCTCATTGTTGTGGAATCAAATCAAATACACATATAGCATTACATTTTTCAATAGAAGTATTTCTGCACCATAAAATACAATAAAATTAAATAACAGAATAAAATGTTATATTTCAAATTATAATCTTGCCTAATTGAGCATTATTTCTGATGTGCAAATATGCAAAAATGCCTTTTAAAATTATATCAGGCCATAATTAAGCCCCAGTGGGCAAAATTATGTACCTCATTGTTCGATATCATCACTTTCTTTCTCTTTCATGTTCTTACCAATGGAGCAAGACCGAACCAAAAGCAGGGGTGGTGTACCATCTTTCAATCTCAACAGAATTGCACAGTAACATAAGATAAAATGAAACAGAGTGAAACAATGTGTTTCAGTTATGAATTATTTTTATTGTGCACATGCTAAGCATTCCCCCTTCAATTTTGCATGACTGTGATTTAGCCCAAGTCGGCATACCTTAATACTGCAAATGCTTCATCAGTGTTTGTATCAGTGCATTACCTTTCATACATCATTTATTTCCTCCCACATTTGATTATTTACGGTTCTTCCCATTGCATTATCCCATTAAAAGTGAATAGTGCGAACCAAAGTGCTATCGTTCTCCGATAAAAATTACTTCTCCCTGTTACCTCCTCTATTACTTTTTTGCACAGCATCAACCACAAAATACTCCAGTCCTTTCACTTCACTTTTCTTTCTCTCTTCAAAATGTCAGGCTACTGGGTATGTTCTGTCTCTGTTCCTTATTGACCTTAAATGTTGCAAGATTATTTCATGTACGGGGAGCATGGTACTTCCTGCGTACATAGGATTACAAGGGCAATTCAAAATATATACCGCATGGTCCGTTTTACAATGGTAAAAATCTATTATCTTCTTAGCCTTCCTGTGTAAGGGTGATACATATTCTCTTTTATTTGTTCCATACTGGCATGCTTTACACTTATTGCACTTTTTGAAGACTTTCATGTTCCCAAACCAGTTATTGTTTTGTCTACACTCAGGGCTGATTTTAGTTGGAGCATCTCGCATGGATTTTGCCCTCCTGAATGTTAAACCTGGTCTTCCTGGTGCTTTTTTGCCAATTACTGGATCATTTTTTATTAGATGCCAATATTTTTCAACTGTCTTGTTAAAAGTAGTAATAAATCAAAATTGAGTAGATTTCTGTTTCTTCCTCTCAAATACCAGTTGTTCCCTAGACTTTGCCCTTGCTTTCTTTTTGGCCTCCTCTATGTTGTTATGGGAGTACCCTCTCTTCTGAAATCTTTGAGTCAGTTCTATTAAAACCTTCTCTTCTTCTTGCTTTTCACTACAATTCCCCCTGACCCTTAGTCTCTCTCCGTACGGTATACTCCTCACTAGATTTTGTGAATGGAAACTAGTCACGTGTAGCAGAGTGTTACTGGCTGTTGGTTTCCTGAATAACTTGGACTCATGTTTGCCATTTTTAACATACACAGTTAGGGCCAGGAAGTTTACCTCTTTGTCACTAACTGTACTTGCGAAATGTAGGCTCAGGACATCTGTATTTATTCTCTCTGCAAACAGCCAGGCACTATCAGTGGTACCTCTCCATGTCACAAAAATGTTGTTGATAAATCGACAACAAACCACCACACGTGACCATTCTAGTTGGAATTCATTATCGAGCACCTGCTCCTCCAACCAGCCCATATGCAAATTAGCATAGCTGGGCCAAAGCAGGTGTCCATAGCTGTGCCTCTAATCTGATGGAACAGTTCATTGTTGAAGAGAAAATAGTTGTTCCCTAGGCACCTCCTAATAATAATGAGTAAAATTCTGAGGTGTTTCCACAAATTCAGTGGTCTGGTAACGAGGACAAATTCTACCGCTTTCAAACCATCCTCATTTTGGATGCTGGTACACAGTGTTGTCACATCTATAGTCATCATTATGTACCCATCCTCCAAGGGAATATCAAAAATCCTTTTAAAGAAACTCCTGTGTCCTTTATATATGAGGGTAAATTAATTACAACATCCCTCAAAAAATGGTCAACGAATTTAGAAGTGTTTTCAAAATCACTTCCCAATACGGAGATTATAGGGTGGCCTGGTGGATTAACCTTATCCGTATAAATTTTAGGGATAAGATAAAGCAAAAACAGGTATTTTGGGGAAATCAATGCAAAGAAATTGGTACTCTTCATGGCTTATAAGACCTTGATCACTGCAGTCTAATAACCCATTGTTGTATTGCATTCTTACCATTTTTAGTACAGCGCTTAGAGCTCTTGCATAAGACAAATCATTATTCAATTGTTTATTTGCTTCACCCACATATTTATCCATTGGCCACAGAACTAGATTTCCGGCCTTGTTAGAATTTCTGATCAACCAGTATGTTTGATTACCCAATTTAACCATCAGTTCATGATATTTATTTTGTTGTGTGTAGTTAACCTTTGAGCTTTTCACTGTACAAATATATAGGTTCTTTAGATCTTGTATGACTAGTTCATTAAAGATGTCAAGAGCGTCTTTCACCATTATGGGGATAAATTTTCACGAGGTCTGAAATCCGTTGCCACATACCCGTATACATCCAATCCTTGATGTGCCACTACATCAACCTCAGTCAAAGTGTCATGAAGGCCAAATATTTCATTGTCTAGTTCTTGTAGGTATTTAATCAATTGCACAACAACTACCTCACTCACTGCTCTGCTTGTTTTTTCTTTTGATTTGGGTTGCATCATGAATAACGTTTTAGTTTGATGGATCTTATGAACTTAAAAGGTCTATCCTTGTTTGTGTATAGTTCATATTTTGTTCCGGGCAGAATGATAGTCCCAAAGTTAAAATCTTATCTTCCTCTGTTGCTAGTCCTCCAACTGCTCCCTCTTCAACATGCGTGTCAATTTCAAAACTCAACTCGCTATTTTGTTCTGTTTGTATGACCTCCTGACTGTGTCTGTTTGCTTCTAGCAGGTTTTGTCTGCATAAGTTATCAAACTTTTTCGCAAATGTGTAGATCTGGCCTCGGTTGTAGTCTTCCTTGTGTTCAAATTTTTTAGCTTTCCTCACTTTGATGGTCTTCCAGTTTCCTTAGTCTGTCCTTCATTTCTGTCATGAATTTTCCCTCTATTTCTAGACCTTTTTCTTTTTTTATTTCTATTAGCAAAGAATCGATTTCCTCCAATATTGTTTTTCTGTCTTTATCAATATACTTTGTCAGTATTCCAAGCATCCGCTTTGAAGTTTCACTATTGTTATCTACCCATTGGCGCAGCAACGCTGGGTCAGGGTTCTCTTAACTCAGAGCAATTAAAATCCTCAGTTCATAGGGACACATCCTACTTCAACGCATGCTGAGGGAGAGGCTCATCTTAGAAAAGTACTAATAGCTGCAAGAGAGGAGGAAAGAGCAGATTTACAAACCGCTAATATGGAAGTTAGAATAGCGAAAAATGAATTTGTGTTGGTCATGAAAAAAAAGCACAAGTACATGGTAGATGCATGCAAGTCGACACCTCTAAATAAGAACGCTGTGTTTCTGATGTGAGTTTTTATTTCCCCATGAAGGCAGATGTCCAGACATAGGACAAATGTTCAAAAGTTGTGATAAGAAACCACTTCATGATGGTTGGCAAAGCAAAAGAGAAACAAATTATGTCACTGCGAGAAGAGAAAATGGAAGCCAGAAGGTTCTAGAAGTGTTCTAGCTATGCCCACAAAGGCAAAAAGCACCATCAGTTACGACAAGTAAAAACTAGAAAAAGTTGATCGTCGTCAAGTTCGTCCTACAAAGACCTGTCAACATCATTGTCGAGCGCCAGTGAAAAAAATGGATGTGCGATGAGGGAATTGACCGGAGAACGACAGGCAAATGTAGGCTTGGCTGCTTGCAAAGAAGAACAATAGACGAAGGCGAACCACCACACGAAACGACAAAATTCATTTGGATAGTGCCCCAAGATTACTATAAAGGTCAACGATTGCTACATTACCTTTATCATTGACAGTGGTGTGCCGATTAACATCATGTCGTCAGAAGGTTCAGCAGCCTGTCTCCTATGCCCCGCCTCAACCTATCAAACATGAAAGTATGCTCTTGGTCTGCTTCTAAACCATTGCAAAGAAAAAGGATCATTTATAGCAACAATGAGACACATAACAGTACAAGCGACAATTCACGTTCTTCAAGGAGCCTCATCCAGTGCATGCCTTCTCAGTTTTGCCACTGCTGCTGACTGATGTCTCTCAATTACAACCTCTACACTCAATCTGCAGTTGTGAGTCAGTTTCCATTGTTATTTCACGGCCTAGACAGTCTCAAGACAATGAAAGTTAGTCTTCACATCAATGAGGATGTGAAGACGCACTTTATGCCCCGATGCTCAGCAGCACCATAGGGTTGATTTCCCCTTGCAAGAAGCTGTTGAGAAAGAACTAGAAACGCTGTTGATGCATGACATCATTGAGCGCTCCACCGGTCCTACGCCATGTGTTTCGCCCAGAGTGGTGGTGCCAAAAAAGGACGGTGGAGGTGCAGGGTGCATCTGTGTTGATATGTGCCAAGCAAACAGAGCAATTGAGAGAGAACGACATCCTGGTCCACACTTAGCAGACATGATCATGCAACTGAACGGTGTCCAAGACTTCCCCCGTCTTCACCTGAACTAGGGATACCATCAACTCGAGTTGGGAGAAAAATCCAGGTACATCACTACTTTTTCGACTCATGCTGCTTTGTTCAGATGCAAAAAGTTGAGTTTTGAAGTGTCTTCATCTGCAGAAATATTTCAGAATGTCATACGTCAAATAATCAACCTGTCACGCATGCTTTTTTTTTTTATAAGAATTATTTTATTTTATTTTTAAGGCCAAAGGAGTTGGCCTTTCGGAAACAAGCTAGTACGGCACTTGAATAACACATTGTGGAATAACACACCATGAGCACAGGGAATGACAGTACAATTAAATGTAAAAGCGGACACTGCACTTGCTGATCCAGAGCACCAAGCAACAGTCGAATTACAATAGATGACCCAACCATTTCACCCACCCGTGTTTTTGAGGGCAACCCCGTGATTCGAAGACTACCCGCTCCTGCTGAGCGCACCAGTCCACACCCCGCCTCCATTGAGTGAGGGTTGGAGGGATAGGACTTAACCACTTTGCGGCTATGTTGCACGTTGCAATTAGTAGGGCTGTGCCCAGGAATGCCTTCTCAGCACGTGTGCCATCGACACCCTCCAGTACCCCAAGAAGAATCAGGAGGAGGGAAAAGGGACCTCGCATCCTAAAACATCAGAGAGGTCTCTAGTCACTGCAGGCCAATAGCGATGTATCTTCGAGCATGTCCACACCATATGATAGAAGTCCCCCGGATCAACCTCACAGCACGAGCAAGCAGCCTTAGAGGGAAGGCCTGCTCGGTGAAAGCAGGTGGGGGGGGGAGATACACAGAATAAAGGTAGTATGTCTGTACTAGTCGTAGTCTGGAGGGGATTGTAAGTATGTGGGGTGCCATTAGGGTGTCTCGCCAGTCCTCATCATCAAAGGGCCCAACCCTCCCACCGGTATTTGACATGATCTAGGGAGTAAATTTGAGAAATGCCTCCATGGCCAATTTCACCCATAAGAAGCTTGGCCTCTAGAGGGCTTAATTCAGGGAGCGTTTCGTCGGCGTGAACATGCACACGAAGAACGTGCCTAATCTGGAGATAACGGTAGAATGGAGTATGGGCCGGTGCATATCGTTGTTGGAGGTCTGAGAAAGACCGTATGTGTGTACCCGACCAGACGTCTCCGAATTGCGAGATTCCAATGAGGACCCAGGTCCAAAACCACCCAGTGTGGCCACCTCCCCCAACCACGTGACGTGCCACAGAGGGGGTGTTGGGTAAGTCTGCCCTCCCACTGCACATGATGCAGTGCCACTCTCCATGCCAGCAATACCACCCGGGTCACCAGAGGCATGGAGGTGGGAATTGGGGAACCGTGAAGCATAGCCTGCAGGTGAGGAAAGCCGAGAGAAGAGAGCTCTAAGTGGTAAGCTGGATCCGACCAGCCACCGTTGAACCAGTTGTGAAGAACAAGGAGGTTACAGGACAAGTAATACATACCCAAACTGCCGTCGAAGTCACTCATGCTTTTAATTCAAGTGATGACATACCGGTATTTGGGACATCGCAAAAGGAGCATGACAAGGCTCTTACGCAAGTGGACCAGTTAATTGTTGATGCAGGTCTCACTCTAAATGCAGCAAAGTGTGAGTTTCACAAGACCAAACTCAAATTCTTTGGGCGCATATTCTCTGATGTGGAAATAACTCCTGACCCAGAAAGTGCGAGCACTGTCAGCTACCTTCCCCCCACAAGAATGTCACCATCCTGCCATCCTTCTTTGGCATAGCCAGTTATTGCTCAAGGAACATTTGTAACTTTGCTATTGTGAGTGCCCCATTGAGAGACTTGACAATACAAGATGTCCTTTTCCAGTGGTCTGCTAAATGTGATCAAAGCTTCAAATGCATAAAGCAGGCGATTTGAAATGCAACTGAGATGGCCTATTTTGATCCTGGGGGTGCTGGGGGGAATCCTTGCTAAACATAGTGGACATCTGAATGCTCAGAGACACATTGTGGACTATGCCAGCCAAAGCCTGTCTGACACACAGCATACCTATTCTCAGCTCGAGAAGGAGAGTCTGGCTGTAGTGTGGGCCTGCGAACATTTTCATGTGTTTCTATATGTTTACTATTTTTGGAAACCCGAAAGCCAAGATGCCCCCTCGCATTGAGAAGTGGGGGTTGTGTCTGCAAGAGTTTGACAAGCTGGGTAAAGACCAGAACCCTGCTGATTACTTTTCACGAGTACCATTACAGTGGCACAGTTCGACATCCAAAACAGCATTAACTTCATTGTGAGGCCCAGCATGCCGGCAGCCCTATCCATTGAGCAAATCATTGCTACTACTAATGCTGATAAAAACATGCTTATCCTCAAGGACATCATTTCAACTCAATCGTGGAAGAAGCATGCTTGACCTTTTGATGACTAAGTTGAATTATTATTTTATTTTAATGTACAGGATTAACTGTCCATTACCAAGGAAGGTGTTGTAATGAGAGGCTCACAAATTGACTTTCCTGAGAGCCTAAGACAGCAAGTCATTGAACTAGCTCATGAAGGAAATTGTGGCATTGTAACCACCAGAAAAGCCCTATGAGACTGAGTGTGGTTCCCACGCCTAGATGTGTGCGTGGAGACGGAATTAAAGGAGTGCCATCTTTGTAACTGCCTTTTTCCTAAAGTGACACAGCACCCATTGACAATGTCTGACCTTTTTTCACATTTGTGGGAAAGAATTGCAGTTGATTTTTTGGACCTTTAGAAAACAGACACCATCTCATGGTAGTCATTGTCGAATATTCACGTTTTCGTTTAGTAGAGGAGTTATTGTCAACTACCCATGGCAAGGTCATCGCATGGCTGGATGACATGTTTGCAGCATGGGGTATTCCCGCCATTCTCAAATCTGACAATTGTCCGCTGTTCAATAGCAAAGAATTCAAGGAACTTCTGATCAGACTAAATGTCAAGCATCAAAAGAGCACGCTTCTGTGGCCCCAAAGTAATTGTGTTGTGGAACGATTCATGGGTACCTTCAAACGGGTAATTCAACAAGCATCTATAGAGAGAATCAAGTTAAAGCAGGCCCTGTGTCAAGCCCTCCATGCGTTCCGTTCAACTCCTCACTGCACAACTGGTGAGAATCCTGCTACCTTGCTGTTTGGGAGAGCCATCGGAACCAAACTGTCACAGTTGACAGTAGACCGATCCTTGAATGCTGATAAGTTTCGTGTCATGGACCCTTCTCAGAAGTGCCAGATGAGAACATATGCTGATCGTCGTCGATGAGCTCAGGGAACAGCCTTCGATGAAGGTGACTGGGTCCTGGTCAAGCAGAAACAAAAGTGGAAAACAGACCCTCCGTTTGTCGATCCTCTGAGGGTTATGACGTGCAAAGGGCATATAGTGATGGCGCATCATCTCGGAAAGTCCATTACACAGGACTCATCACACTTTAAGCACCTACTTCAAAGGTCATCAGCTCCTGCAATCATGAATGAGGCGACCCCATCTGACAGTCCAGAACAAGCCTCAGAACCTGTGCCATTGATGCACAGTCAGGGAGCATCTCATACCACTCAATCTGGCTGACCAGGGCAAGCTCCTCGATGCCGTAAGGAAGAAATATGATGTGATTATTGTGTGTACTTTTTATTTAACAAGGGGGGAGATGTAGTGTCATAAGACTATGGGCTCTAGGACCTTTGCAGTTCTGGGGGGACTCAACAAGTTTAAAACATTTAAATCCCTGGACCTAAATGGCGGCCAAAGATCGACCCTCGCAACTGTGATACCGACAAGGGTCCTCTGATCATTTATCCACCTAAATCATCTTTTTGTCATTATATATATATGTGACAAATCTAGTCACTTTACCCTGTTAACCCCGCCGTTTCTCCATCCCCCTCCAACCTGTGCCCTACCTCACTCACCCGATCATGCCTGAACCCAAAATGTCGTCATGAATTAACACCTGCTGTGACCATGTCCCCTGATCACGGTACTGAGGGCCAAATATCCCACCTTGATGCTGCAGTAAGTGTTTGGATGGACCTGTTTACTTTTGCCTGCTAACCCTAACGCCCATGACCTCACAATAATCGTAAAATTCACTCGTTCAGCGGAATATGTGCCTTCTCCTTCTAGTACTTCTATCTGCTACCCTAGTGGCGCCTTCCTCTTCCCCCCACCACCCTCCCCCTCCTCATTCTCCAACTATGGCAACCAATCGAGTTAAGACTGGAGTTAATTGTTTCAAGATCATTTATCCCCCTAACTTGTCCAAAGCTTCAGCAAAACGGTTCAAACACAACACCCTTGAACAATTTCCCGATTTCCTCTTTGTTGACCAATTCCATAGTGGTCGTTATGGGAGGCCCAAAACTGACTTCCTTTTCTTCACTCACGACATCCCCTCCTGGTCCACCAGCTTCTATAACTCCTTCAACGTCACCTCTTCCTCCGCTATCCCACATGGGCAACAGCTGAAAATCCCCCCCTCTAATTGTTTTAATGGCTCACTCACTATCTCTCTCTATAACAATGGTTATTGATTCAAGCAAAAGACGCTTGTCTCTCTCTTTTCGACCACCTCTTCCCTTCCCTTCTTCCCATCCCTGCGACCGTTATCTCCCTTGATTCTTAATCTAACCCCTCCCTTTGCACCCTATCTCCTCCCCTGACCCTCCTAAACTGCAATAGTCTGCTCTACCGGGAGGCACTGGCCTCCCCCCTAGCTGACCCTTTGCCCCCCCTCTCCCCTGCCCCCTCTTCTCCCAATCTTCCCCCTTCCAGATGGGACGTTACCCTCAACATATCAGCCTTACCTATGGCTAACACTCTCCTTTTCCCCTATGCTCCATCCTGGAATTCTGTAGTAACCTCCTCCCCCCTAACCCTGCCTACCACTCCATTATTAAATCCATCTTTCCAACAGCCTGATCTCCAAGTTAACTCTGCGTACTTTCCCACTTTTCCCCTCCCTTTTGTTCTACCTTACCCACTTTCCCCTTCTCCTTGTATCCTGAATTCTGCACAAACCCCTTTCTTCTATCCTCATCCTTCCATCTCTACAGTATTGCTGCTCAACCCTGTACCCCCCCCCCCCTGGCAATCTCTTCCTTCTCCTTCTCCTAGCAGAACCATACTCTCTCTTCAACTACCCTCTAGGTCAATCCTCCCCACTCTACTTGGTGCCAGTCCCCTTACACTCACCTCTCCTAGCCCACGTGGCCTCTCCAGCCCCTTCTCCTCTCTTTTCCCCTAACCACCTGCCATTCCATGACTCCCCTCTTTCCCCTCCCCGCATTCCGCCCTCCCTCCACTTTCCACTCCCGTATCCTCCTAAATATGAACTCAATTCTTCTCCTCTGTTCAACAGCTGCAAAGATAACTCTCTTTCCACCTCAGATGCACCGACAACTTCTTTCAACCACCATCTAACTCCACCTTTCACTCCTATCCCCCATTACTCCTTCCCCACCCCCACCTCCCCTCCCTCACCAATTGCACTCCCTCCAGAACCCATCGATCCTCCCAACATTCCGTGCTCAGCCCTACTCTCTTTAGAAAACAAACTAGGACTTCTCATCTCCTCTATCTCCCAGCTTGAAGCCACCATCTCACTCCTAAGTACTAAAATGTCCACCTTTCCCAACAACCCAATACCCCTGGCAAGCACCCACTTCCCCCAAAGTACCGAGGAATACCTTGCTCCTGTGCCCCAAAAAAGCCACACACAATCTGTCTTGCAGACATCGCTAATTTAGTGGCTAGTTACAAGACTAGCATGATATTTTGATGAACCGTCTCAAGACATGTGGGGTCCAGGGTAAAGCATGGGATCTTCTTAAATCTTTTTTATCAGACAGAGGACAAATTGAATCTCTAGGTAAATTTCAGTCCAAACCCTTTGCACTGCCATGTGGTGTACCGCAGGGGTCCTCATTGAGCCCCACACTCTTCAACGTGTATGTCTCATCATTGGCCCCCATTATCAGTGCATTTGGGTTTGGTCTCACCTCCTATGCTGACGACACACAAATTGTGGTGTCTCTGCTACCTGGCCAAGAAAGGGGAATAGATAAACTTTTCCAAGTCTGTATGGAATCAGTGGGGAGATGGATGGCAGACAATTGCCTAAAACTTAATTCAGGCAAAACTGAAGTAATATTGTTTGGGAATGATATAAACTTCTGGACCCCAAATTGGTGGCCTGCCTCCATAGGTACTCTCCCTATACCCTCAAAAAAGGTGAAAAATTTGGGAGTAATAATGGATGAGAAACTCTCCTTTGGGGCCCAAGTAAATGCCGTAACATCAACAACAGTGCATGTTCTTAGAACTGTTAAGAAGGTGTTGCCGTTCTTACCTCCTGGGAGTCGGCAAACAGTGGTTACAGCACTGGTCATGTCGAGGCTGGATTAGTGTAACAGCCTCTATCTAAATATTCAACAAAGATTCCTGTATAAGCTTCAGCTGCTACAAAATGCTGCGGCCAAATTACTTACGGGCACATCTAGGTTTTCCCCAATATCCAAAGAGATAAAAAATTGCACTGGCTCCCGGTGAGGAGCCGAGTGCTTTTTAAATCTCTCTGTATGGTTTTTAAAGCACTCCAAGGCTTAGGACCGGATCATTTAAGACGCCAGTTTCAATGGTATACACCGACAAGAACCCTTCGGTCTCTGGGAGCCAAGCTGGTCGTAGTCCCACCGATAAAAAAAAAGCACAGTGGGGTGGTAGAAGTTTCTCTTCATGTGCGGCAAAAGCTTGGAATGATCTGCCATTCCACTTGAGAAATGCCACCAATCTTTTAGCTTTCAGGAAGGGGTTAAAGACATGGCTTTTTGATAAATAAACCTCTTTTTCTAGCTCTGCTCAAAGGAGAAGTAACTAGCGCCAGGACACCTTCGGGTAACCGTGCGCTTTAAAAGTTTCCTTAACATAACATAACTTCTAACGCCATCCCCCTTCCCCTCGCCTCTCCACTTAAGTCTACTCTGTGCACTATTCCGACCATCTCCTCTGCCAGAACTAAACATTAGCCTTATTCTACCCTGGCACCCTCATACAGGAACATTATCCCTATCACCCCTATAAGCCCAAACGCCCCCTTTACCAAAACAGTCTTGTCAGAGTTGAGCTGTTTGCTCCACAACTGCAGATCTGCAACTAAACACAAGCTGGAAATTTCTGACACCATCATTCTTCACAATCTTGACATTCTTTTCCTGTCAAGGAAAACCTGGTTCAACGACACCTCTCATACTGTTTTTGATCTTCTGCTACCCACCGACTACTCCATCTATAGAAATGACAGAACAGATAAAGTTGGGGGAGGTATTGCAATCATCTTCAGAAACTCCCTTTAATTCAAGGTACTTCCTAACAGCTCCTTCCATACATTCGAATGCCTTTCTCTGGAGCTTCAAGTGCAACACTGCTCCTCTTTCAGATTTCATGCCATATATCACCCGCACGGTGACTGCTCCTCTTTCTTGGAGGAACTCACCGACTTCGCCAGCGACCAATACTCTCAAAGTGACAGACAGATTTTTCTGGGAGACTTTAATCTTCACTGGGGCTCCTTGGAAGACTCAGCTGCCAATAAGCTTGCCACTTTTCTCTCAGTTAATGATCTTATCCAACACTGCACAGAACCAACACACTCTAAGAGCTCAATTCTGGACCTTGTTATATCCAAAGCAGATATGCTAACTGTTGCTGTCCCTATTCAAGTAGACTGGTCCGACTACTTCCTCATCCCCTTCTCTCTTCACCTATCTCACTCTGTAACTCTTGGCCAACCTAAATGGACTACTACCTGGTTCCGTAACACCAAAAACATTGACCTTGACATTCTTTGTGATTCTGCTATGTTTTCACTTCCAATGTTAGACCCTAATTCGGATGTCAACGATCTTACCTCCCAATGCCTCTCCAGCCTTGCAGTCGTAATTGATAATGCTGCTCCACTTCAAAGCAAAAAGAAAAGGCCTATTCCTTATGCTCCATGGTTCAATAAATCCCTTTATGAAGAAAGGAAGAACCTGAGATTCCTGGAGAAATAATGGAGACAATCTCCATCCACCACTAATCTCTCTACTCTGCACTCAGCAAGATCAAAATACCACAAACACATCTTCCATGAAAAAGCATCACACTTCAGAACCCTCTTCGACTCGGCCAAAAACAGACCCAAAAAACTATTTGACCTCATCAAAAATACAAACTTCTCTCCCCCAACCTTCAAGCCTGATGATCCTCCACAGAAGGCAGCAGAATTTGTTATATTCTTTGATGAAAAAGTGAAATCACTGGTGGATCAGGTCATTCACCCCACCCCCCTAGAGGAGCGCAAATCCTTAGTCACTTGGCAGAACTATGACATCATCTCTGAAGATGCCCTCCTCAAATGCATTCTTGAAATGAAACCCTCTAACCATTCTTTTGTCCCCATCCCGAGTGACATCGCCATTGACTTCTACACCAACACTCTTTCCTAATGGACCAGTCTGGTTAACCTTTTCTTTAGCCAAGGCTCCCTTCCTGTTGCCCTTAAAACAGGACAGGTTACCCCACTTCTTAAAAAAAACCCTCCGCTGATGCAAATGACCTCAACAACTTCCGCCCCATCTCCAACCTCCCTTTTCATGCGAAAATCACAGAAAGATGTGTAGTGAAACAACTCTCCCTACATATTAAGGATAACAATCTTCTCGACGAATTCCAATCTGGTTTCATGCAAGACTGCAGCACTGAAACAGCCCTGCTGCAAGTAATCGACGATGCCCTTCGTGTACTTGACTCGGGGGAGTCTTGTCTTCTGATTCTTCTAGACCTTTCTGCAGCCTTTGACACTGTTAATCACAACACTCTCCTAAACACTTTAAAACAGAGAATGGGCTTGGAAGGCACAGTGCTTAAATGATTCGCTTTATTCCTCTCGGACAGATCTCAAGTGATTAAAATAGCGAGCAGCCTTTCGTCTTCAATGGCGGTAGGTCAAGGCGTCCCTCAAGGATCTATACTCGCACCCACTTTGTTCAATCTTTACTTGGAACCATTGGGAAATCTCCTAAGTAAATCTGGGATACTTTACCACCTCTATGCTGATGACACCCAAATATACCTTAAGGTGTCTTCCGCAGACGACATCTCAACCCTCAACACTACTCTCAACTCTATTAAAAAATGGATGTTAGCTCATCAACGCATTCTGAATCCCTCCAATACTGAATTCCTCCTCCTCTCTACCTCACTCTTTCCTCCTCCTGTTCAATCTTGGATGGATAAGCTGACTTTACTGAACAACAAACCTATCGTTGTCGACAGCGCTAAATCCCTTGGTGTCATACTTGACAAAAGGTTCAATTTACACTCCCACATCAATTCCATTGCAAAGAATGCACGTTACCAACTGCACCTTCTCTCGGGGATTTGTCGTTTCTTTCCGGAGCAAGACATTAAAACCTTGGTCCAATCTCTGGTTCTCTCTAGATTGGACTATTGCAATTCTCTGCTTGCTGGCCTCCCCAAATCCCAACTTTCCCCTCTCAAATCCGTACTCCATTCAGCGGCTCGTTTTGTCTTTGGGGCCAAAAGAAGTGACCACATCACACCCATGCTGTGTTCACTTCGATGGCTCCCCATCGAAGTAAGGTCAATCTACAAGACTGCCTGTATCACCCACAAAGCCTTGCACACTTCCTCCCCTCGATACCTGGCAAATAAACTTAAAATCTCTGGAGGCTCTAGACCTTCACGCAATGCGGAAAATTTACTGCTTGAGCCCCCCACTTTCAAAAGGGAAAGATCGATGGCTCAATCCTTCTCAGGCAATGCGGTTAGAATCTGGAACTCGCTTCCTCCACTACTCCGTACCACCACCTCTACCCGGACTTTTAAAACTGACCTCAAATCTCTCTTCTTCCAAAGGCACTTCCAGAATTAACACATCCCTTTTCATGTCCCTCAAGGAAGTTCTTACAATGTTGTAAATATGTAATCTATGCCTTTACGATCCTAATCCTAATGTGTTTTTGATTTTTGTGTGACTGCCACCTATTGTTTTATTTAACTTTTTCATCTATCTCGTTTGTATCTGTAACGTGTAAGTATGTAAATTTCCTCATGTAACGTACTTTGTTCTATTGTGAAGTGCTCTGACACCTTTGGGTAAAGTCTGCGCTATATAAAATTGCATTAAATAAAAAACAAGGAATTACACAGCTTGCTGGGAGGTATTAAGGTGTGGTTATTAACGGTTATGACGTAATGAGAGTGCAGAATTGATTGTATGCTGAGAAATAAAGACGTACAATCCAGAGCTCCGTGTGTGACACATTCCATTGCATGCTCCTGGGGCTGGGGAAGATGCTACACATGCCTTTCTCTGCCATCTTATCGTCTCTTTACCTGTCTTGCAGGTTCATTTTCGTCACTGCTTTCCTCCTTTTTCACTATTTCCTATCCTTCTCGTGATATTTCTTTGTCACTTTTTTCCCTTTCTCTTGCTTTGTGTCAGTCACATAATTAAAAATAAGTTCCGGTTAAAAAAATATGAGTGCCTCTGTCCACCGCCTGCAACCCCTTGCGCAAAATAAGCACGCATCTACGCACAATACATGCAGCTGTGTTGTACTTTATACCGCACATAGAACAGATACCAGTGCAAGTTTCTTAACACAACATTATGGTCAACACAGGCAGAACGCTGCCTTTTCGTGGTGATGCAGGTTGGGAGGGGCCCACGTACTTCCTGATTTTTCACTGCATAGATTGAGCCTGGGGCTTCAGGCAATCGGTGCGACTGCAAGAGGGTGAGACAGGAAGAGAAAACGTCTTTCGAATCGGGAGACGCTGTTCACACACCCTAAGTCGCCCTAAGAGACAGTCAAGGGTTCTGTCTAACATTCGCACCTGGAGACATCTGGGAGAGACATCCAGGTAGGTCTGTGACAGGCTGCTGGGTTATCAGTTGTTGTTACTCTTTAACTGTCTTTCAGTTATTACGTGCTTTCCCCTCACAAATCACATCACATAACCTGCTGTCCCATTACCAGCCACAGTAGAGAGTCCAGGGACTGCATGGGCACGGAGTTTGAATTCTCTGCTTGAGCTGGTTTGATGTGCACTGGATGGTAGTGTGAGAACCAGGCATTAGAGGGCAGTGTGAAAGGGTGTCATCGATGGACAGTGGAAGAGACCGACACTGGTGGGCAGTGGAAGAGACTGACACTGGTGGGCAGTGAGAGGCACTGAATGGTAGATGACGTGAGGAGTTTGATGACAAGTGGGGAGGGGGTTATTGGTTTGCACTGGGGGCAGGTAGATTAGCTACTAGTAAGCAGTGTGAGGGGCAGTGAGCAGCGTGAGGGGCAGTGAGCAGCGTGAGGTACTTGAAGGGTATCATAAGTTGGTCTGGTGGGCAGTGTGAGGTGCAAGTATTGGGCAGTGTGACGAAAGCTGGCTCTGGTGGATAGTGTGAGGCGCAAGCACACGCCAATAGACCTGCTTCAGGTGGGAGACTCGCCAATTTTAAAGACAAAATGGCTTTATTTTGGCTGTCCCCCGCCTCAAATTGCCTTTGCTTCAATAGAAGAAATACATTCTCCCGATTATTGTTTTTTTTTAATCTCCACTTTCCTCTTCTAAACTTCTGGCATGCATGCATGCGCAAGTATTAGGCAGTGTGGCGACCTGGCCCTCGTGGGCGTTGTGTGAAGCTGGGATTGGTGGAGACAGGTTCGAGAAACCCTCCTTTGGATGAAGTGACAAGTATACCGGACAAGTATACCAGATGTAATCCGAGCTTTGTGTTTATGTATGGCATTCTTGGTACGAGCTTCAAACTAGTTTTACAGGAAATGAGCGTCGTTCCAGAAACGCACTTGTGAAGCAAACCAGACCATCCCTGAGAGAAGGGGTGCGCAGTGAACTTTTACTAAGAGCCCGTACCTCCCTTTCTCTGGACAGCTTTTCTTTAATTTGTGATTCTCATCCCAGCAACTTCCAACAGAGTTTTAGAACCGGCAGTTCATTCGAATATATATACTCGAGCACAGGGCCGGACTGGGAACCCAAAGCAGCCCTGGCAGATTTTGTCAGAACAGCCCCCCATACATACTGTGCATAGCGATGGAGCGCAGCGAGCGAACCTGACCACTGCAAGGGAGCTTGGGGGAGTTCTCCCCCAAGAAAATGTGCACAAAAATGGTGCATTCTACAACACATTTTTCATTATATATTAAATTGTATTCGTTTTTTAAGCATAGTAAATTATGACTTTACACTTAACCAGTGCTTTAAATGGAAAAAAATAAGTGCAGGTACTCCTCAAATTGAGTTAGAGGTGTGGCTAGTGGGCGGGGCTAGGGGTGGGACATGATACAATGGCACTACTTCCATCTGTTGTGTATTCATTTTGTACTTGCATTGTCCTTGTTAGTAATCTCAAATTTCCCATATGTGCAGATTCCCTCTGCACATGTGACATAACACATGCTTAGTAATTAATAGCTTTTGCTGCTATGACCCACTAAAATATGTATGCAGCCCATTGCACTTAAAGTGATCTTGACCTATTCTCTATGGTCTTTGGCCAGAAATGTGTGCATACCGCTCAACACTGTGATTTTTAAACCTTCCTTGTCTGATCATGAGCCATTGCTGTGATTTAGGCCAGCACTGAGTGATGTTGGGCCACCAATGTACTATCTTGTGCCAGTGATGTGGGGTCCTGGTTCAGCCCTATCAGACCTTGCCTCTGGAATTTCAGATCTTTGCTCGGTGCCTTGTTCCTCACAGAGAACACAGACCACGAAAAGATTAGGACGAGCTCACGAAGAGTAGCACCTAGTTGATAATGGCATGCATGCGAAAACTTGTGAAACAGAGGGGAGACTTTTAGCTTTAAATTATATTTTAACTTTCCCATTCTTTTTCCTTCATTATCAAGAAAGCTAACAGTAAATAAAATTGAAATGCATCTCTCTAATATTAACTCTTAGGTGTTCCCAATATGTTGACATGTATGCATTGGGGGACTGTAATGTAAGTGGTCATGGTCCTTCCACATATCTTTACTACATAAAAGGAGATTGCAGGGGAAAACTCTGGCACAGCAGCTCCAACATGCACACTCATAGACTACTGCTTTACCATTTTTTTCTTTAAACCAGGTAACGCCAAACAGTATTTATACAGTCCTGGGCATCGTCCCTCCTTTAGCACCATAGTTTTCAAGAGATCCTCATTTAAAGGGCTCATCCTCATTTCCTCTTGTATGCAATGGGCATATTCATGCATCCTGTTCTATTTATATGGACTGGCCAGATCAGACAATGTGAAAGAATCTTCAGAATGAGTTTGACAAATTAAAAAACATGAACATTGGTCATCACTGTGGGTTATGTTAGGCCTGCATGGTGTTGTAGGCCAACATTATGAGATCTCAGCACTGTGGGGTATTGGGTGTTGGTAGTTTAGTATGTTAATTTGGGTCATGGCTGTACACCGGACAAGCACTGTGTCATACTGGGTCTGCGGAGCAGAGGAGAGGCAGTGATGGGTGGGACCTGTTAGTTCATGGTTTTTAAGCACTATGGAAACCAGTCAATGACAAACATTTTTAGGTTCTGGAAGGGGGATGTCAGACATCTCAACTATCCCTCTTTATGAGTCATGAATCCACCAGCCAAGGCGTGGCACAGCCAAGCATGAAGGCAGATGTGTAATCGGGTCTCCCTCCCACCTGGTCTTCTTACATCGTCGTTAGTTGGTATCAGAAGGTGTGCAGATAAATATTCTACTCATTATCTTGGCTCAGTTATCCCTAAAGATGACATCACATTCTTTGAACAGTATTACTATTCATGCATTACTGCCACCACACTATAGAATACTTACCATCTGCCACCCTCTGCTTGAAGCCACCGACCTTCTAGGAATTTCTAGGGTCCTGGTTCTAGCTATCCTACGTAACACATGGAAATATGTTTGAGGCCTCAAATAATCAAGACTGACTGACTTTTTTTTAATATATATCTTTATTGACCTTTTGCCAAACAAACATCGCTGATATCAGCATGTACCAAAACATGGGCATACATTACTGATTGTCCAAATTCCAAATAGAACGGGCCGTAGCCTAAGTACAGCAACATTAAGTTCCATCTTTAATCGGACTTCTCCCCCACCTGTATTTTATGCATGATGCCTCAATCATGTATGATCCCGCGGATCCCTACTATGGCCCATGCCCCCAGGCTTCTGCGCTACGGATCAGCCAGCCAACCCCCCCACCCATCCCCCCTTCCCCCAACACCACTCCAGCCCCCCCATCCCCACCCGGCCAAGTCTGGTGTACAATCCCTTATAGTGTACCTTAGTGCACTGCGCTCCTCCACTCCTTCTTTTCCCCTCCCAGGAAAACTATGCTACCCTGCCTCGCTCACCTCCTCGATATTGTCTGGCTCCTGTCCTGAGTGTACGTCCCCCCCGCTATGTCACTGTCCGCTTCGTCTGCTCCCCCGTTTACCAGCTCTGTCACCATTGCCCTCCAGGCCTGTACGTCATCTTCTAGTTTCTCATCGCGTCTGGTCTGCTGCATCCGAATCACCTCGGCAGTCGCCCATTCCTGCATATCCCGCACCCACTGTGACATACTGGGCGGACGGCGACCCATCCACGAGATGGCTATCCGCCACTTTGCAAGCACCAGCCCTAAGAGGACAAGCTTCTGACTAAGGTTCTTGTTCTTGGGTCGAGGCAGCAATCCCAGCAACACCACCCGGATCTCTCCCGGTATCGCCCACCCTGTCTTCCCCCCTCAATGCCTCCAGAACTGCCACCCAGTAACCCAGAAGCT
This sequence comes from Calotriton arnoldi, assembly GCA_963921515.1. NCBI lineage: Eukaryota > Metazoa > Chordata > Amphibia > Caudata > Salamandridae > Calotriton > Calotriton arnoldi. Next base: position 1,016,414 of record CAWUFW010005247.1, on the reverse strand, counting down.
CAGGGCATGTCCAAGCCATGTGTATGAACGCAGCCTCCAACTTTCCGCACCGAGGACATTGCCCTGATAGTTCCGGGTAAATTTTGTGGAGCATTTTCGGGGTCAGATACGTTTGATGGACATAATTAAATTGTATTAATTTCAACCTCGTATTTGCACTCACTTGTTTGACGCCTTCATGGATCTTGGCCCAGTCCATATCAGTGAAACGGTCCCCTGTCAGTGCCTCCCATTTTGCTTGAATTGGTAGCCCCCCGTTCACTCGATCGTCCCGGATTGCCCGGTATAAATGTGAAATTAGCCTGCTGCCTTTAGCCATCATTAACAAAGTCTGTAGCACCTGGGAAACCGGGGGTTCATCCAGGAACATGGGCCACAGGTCCCTCGCAACCTGTGCCATCTTTTCATACTGTAGGAATTGTCCGTGACCCAGCTCAAACATCTCCCTCGCCGGCTCACGTGTGATATACCGTGCGTTATCATATAGGTCGCCCATGTTCTGGCAACCCCCCTCCCGCCATCTCCGCACTGACATTGATGCGGCAATCTGTCGGAATGGTTGGACCACCCACAGGGGCATGTCCGGTGCACACAGAGCCCTCTTCAGTACTTTCCGGACCACCACTTCCCACATCTCTGCCACATGACGTACAATGTATGGGCATGTCGGAGGCACCCCCGCCCCATCATGAGCAATTCAGGCAGCTCCCTTTCTCCAAAAGTCCCTGCCTGCAGGGTCTTTGCCCAGTTGTTGTCCCCGTCTAACCAATGCACTGCGTGGTGGAGCTGTGCGGCAATGTAGTAATATTCCATGCATGGGACCTCTAACCTCCCAACCTGCCATGTTCGTTGCAAGGTAACCAGGCTAACTCGTTTGCATTTGGACCCCCAGAGCAGGTCGACGATAAGCCTATCCAGTTCAGTAAAAAAGGATCGGGGGATCCGATAGGAGTGCTGCATCGCGTACAAACACCGAGGCAGGACCACCATTTTAATCAGCGCTATCATCCCCATGAGAGATAATGGCAACTCCCGCCAGAACTGCACCGAGCCTCTCAGACCCTCCACTACCGTGCCGATATTATGCACCAGATATCGCTCGGCAGTGTCTGCTAGTCGGACCCCCAGATAACGGGGTGCGGACCGTACCCATGGAAGTCCCATCTCTGGTAGTTCCTCGTCCGGGCAGAGGGCCAATCGTCCCAGCGGAACGAGCTTGGACTTCCCCTGGTTAATTCGTAAGCCCGACACACGCCCAAACCCCTCCAGGGTGTCCAGCAGCACCGGCATCGCTGTGCTTGGATCCCTGACGTACACCAGGGTGTCTCCCGCATACATGGACACCACGTGATTAGTCTTGCCAATCATGATCCCAAATAGCGCCATCCTTGTTCGGAGATCTATCGCCAATGGCTCCATCGCCACTGCGAAAAGTAACGGCGATAGCGGGCACCTCTGCCTGGTGCCCCTGTGCAGTCGGAAGGCCCGGGACACTAGCCGCCCCACTATGATCCTGGCACACGGCGCCGAGTATAGCAGCTGCACCCATTGTAAAAACCGGTCTCCCACTCCCATTGCCCTCAGAACCTCCCAAAGATAAGCCCACCCTACGGAGTCGAATGCTTGTTCAATGTCAAGAAGTGCTAGCGCGCACTCCTCCTGCTGGAGCACGGGCGAATGCCAAACATGAGACAGACATCTGAGGTTCAGGGCCGTGCTGCGTTTAGGGATGAAGCCCGCCTGGTCCGAGTGAACAAGACACTGCAAATACGGTTGCAGGCAAGACTGACTGACTTGTGGTGTCTTCTGGCGCAGAAGGAATCTCAGCTCACAACCCACATTTTTTTTCTCAGATTGGTGATTTCACAGGGGTGTGTTGCCTACAGTGAAAGGACAGCCTAAGAAAAGAACTCACTAAGTACAATGGACGGATTCTGCAAGTCTCTCTGCTTGCTGGACATGTCTTGGAATTATAGCCAATTCATCCATTCCCCATCTTAAAGATTTGTACAATGATAATATAGAGCAAAGGATCCTTATCTTACAACCTACTGAACACCCCTCCCCCCCTGTCCTCTCTCGTTTCAACTCGAGACATGAGACAACAATAAATGCAGCAAAAAAAATCACAGATCTGTCCTTCAGCTTCTGCAAAAGAAACAATTGATGGACGGAATGCTGGACAATGCAAACATTCACCCCTAGTCACAAGGATCTGGGTTAAATCCATCATTCTTTTGCTCACCACACCACCCCAGTTTGGACCCAGCCATATGCAAATCAGTCTTGACCCTGTTCCTTGTGGGAACAGTCCAGCCCAAACTGCCAAGCCAGGTCCTCCCTGGTCCGGAAACAAGCATCCTGGGAACGGTTTCTGGGCATCAGCCTTCATCAGCCAGGCTAGCTTGAATCCAGTGGTGTAGTGAGCATGGGACCCACGTCTGGGCATACCCTTCCCACTTCGGCCTGGACTGTTCCCATTGGGCGCAGGGTCAAGACTGATTTGCATATGGCTGGGTCCAAACTGGAATGGCATGGTGAGCAAAAAAACGATGGATTTAGGCCCAGATCACTGTACTGGGGTGAATGTACGACATTGTTCTGCATTCTGTCCATCAATTGTTGTTTTTGCATTTGTCACCCCGAGTGGGACGGGTATGCCCAGACGTGGGTCCCGTGCTCTCCATGCCACTGGAGTCAAGCTATCCTGGCTGATGAGGGGTGAAACCCCGAAACCCGTCCTAGGATGCTTGTTTCCAGTCCAGGGAGGACCTGGCCTGGCAGTTCGGCCTGGACTGTTCCCATTGGGCGCAGGGTCAAGACTGATTTGCATATGGCTGGGTCCAAACTGGAATGGCATGGTGAGCAAAAAAACGATGGATTTAGGCCCAGATCTCTGTACTGGGGTGAATGTATGACATTGTTCTGCATTCTGTCCATCAATTGTTCTTTTTGCTTCTTCAGCTTCTGCCTGTAATGAAGCCCAGCTAACCCCTTTTCATTTTTGGGCTTGGCCAGAGACAGCATTAGCTGTCTCATCAGCCTTATGAAATTAAAATACATCCATAAATAAAAAATGCATACATGTAGAGGGGAATTTACTCAACCCTCTTCATCCATGGGTCTGTTCAGCTATCATTCCCTTTCTGCTTCCACGCTCCACAACAAATAGCATGGGGTAAAGCGTCAGCCCATGAAGGCAACTAAACCATCTTGCACTGTGAGTGACAACATTTTTCCTGATCACATGGGCAAATTTGCCTTAAAATGTGCACTTAAGTGCCACGCTGGTGGGGCAGTACTTTAGTTTGGCAATTCTTTTTTTCTTTCCAGTTTTTATCAATTTTTTAGTCATTGTGTTTGTTTAAAATAGGTCTCCAGGTTTCAGTAATTGAGGGTCAATAGTAGCTTTTCCTTGCACCAATAAGAATCATACTTCCATGTGATGTGTATTAAAACTAAAAAGGGGTTCTAAACCAATTGGGGAGAGGATGTGGCCGAACGGCTAGAGCTGTCGACCTCGAAGCTGGGGAACCGGGTTAAAGTCTTGACAGAGATGCTCAACATCCTGTGATTCTGGGCAAATCACGTAATCTCCCCGTGCCTCATGAAAATATGAATGTGTCCTCTTGTAATGCAACTGGTGCTCGTGTAAAGCACTCTGATACCTTTGGGTCTAGTTCAAGCTATATAAAACTCCCCCCCCATTGATACTGTTAAATTATATGCAATGGTAAATCCTTTTTTATTTAAATTAATTTTTGCATGCTTAGGCTCTCCACATATAGGAGGTATGTTTTCTTTTTTTGTGGCATATTAGTGCAATATTCTTTTTTGAACTAACGATTGCAACAGCGTTACCAAGGCCACACCTAATGGCTTTGCCAATACTAGTTTATCTAGTGCAGCTTCTTGATGCCACACTATTATTGTCAGGGAAGTGGAATTATGCGATTCATTTCACATAAATTATGGATCTGCCGCATTTGCCACATCATCTGCTGCATAATCTGCAGATTTTAACAAAAAAAATTGTTTCTACCTCAAACAGTTCAAAGTTAATAAAATAGTAGCAACACATGCTGCTGTGCAGTGGAAGGTCCTTTCCAAAGGTTGACTTCTCACCTTTCTGTTGCTTAGTGCTATGTTTGGGTGTTAAACTGAAGTGCAACCAATGCCCCGAATACAATCAGGAAATGTTCTGCATTACACCGCATACTTTGCCTTTTGTTGCTGCATAATTTAATCAAACCTGCCGCATAATTACAGTGGCCCTGATTATTATTATTTATTTGCACTGGGCTCAAGTCAATACTTATATTCTCGTGTGCGCACACACTCACACAGGCCCGAGCACACATGCACATACAAAGCAGTCCGGCCCGAGCACACATGCACATACAAAGCAGTCCACACACTTTCTTTAAAACACCTTCGTAGAGTATCCACATGCTCTCTCGTCCTCTTTCCTTTACACGTAAACGCGCACACAAGTTGTTAAACACTAACAAGCAGTCAAACACTCACACAAAAGGCTCACGCAGGATAAAGAACACTTTTAACTCCTTACCTCCCGTGGCTTCCTTCATTGCCCCTCTCAGTGGGTCGCCTGGATTCCAGGGTGTGCCCAAATGCACACCATAGTGTAAATGTGATTGACAGAGCAGTGCCTGAATGGTATGGACACTGCTCTGTCAAGCACAGTGTGAAGGTGAAATTCTCAACACCTACACGTCCAAGACATAATGAAACTGAGCTGCTGTTAAACGGTTCAGTAGGGGCTCAGCACAGGGCTCCAGGGGCACTTTAACTGTCAGCGTATCCTGGAGGCAGGTTCCACCCTGCCTCTGCAGAATTAGCAATAAACAGTACATCAGACATGAGTACCGGTACTCTCCTTGGCGGGGGAGAAGTGCCGGTACTTGAAGGGATAAAAATAGGAAGTGCCGGCACTCAGTACCGGTGAGTACCGGCCCATTTAAAGCACTGCACTTAACCAGGATACGGCAATCTTTATTGATTCCCTCACTATCACCCCCCAACAGTGCCTCACATCTCTCCATAACCCCTCTCCTGTATTTCATTTGTTTAATAGCGCCTCTCATAAAAGTGTAGGGTGTCGGAGCATTTTACATCACGCACACATACAGACACAATGAATCATACCTGTGTAAATCAATGTATAAAAAAACCAAAATGTTACATAAGACAACGGAGACTATAAGGTGTAAATTCACGTCATCCATTCTGGTGGGCATTTTTTAAGAGTACTTGTCCTGGGGAATCACAAATTTGGGATTTAGAACGTAACATAGTGCTCAGGGTTGACTTTACTAACAAGAATTTATTTCTACCCAAACAACCCATTTTTAGCAAAATGAAGATAATGGAAGACTGGGAAAAAACCCCATAACTTTCTAACCTAGTTTACGATTGTAACTTATTAACTGCACGGTAACAAAAGGATCTCTGTGACAAAAGCAATAACCCACTGAGCTATGCACATAAAATCCTATTTTGTGTACACGCTTTTTGCTGCAGACATATCAAACCTCTGTGCTACCTTAGATGAGTCAAAACTGCCACTAGACAAAACTCCGGTCTCTCTCCAGCAGGTACGTTAATCACCAGAGTTATCTCGACACTTTTATTGTTGCCTGAAAACTGTTGGATATACAAGGAACTGTGCAGTCCTTTTAAAACTGCTACAAAACTGGCCCCCAGTAACAAAAGCAGCCCCCACCCTTCCAGCCTCCCGGGGAAACACCCAATGCCCAGTACGGCCAGTCTGACCTTGCTCAAGGACTCCTACCAACCTCTCGGAGTGGGTAAAAAAGGGGTGTGTGTTTTGTTAAATGGACGCTCCCACCCAGTGGCATAGAACAAAATGATAGACTCCCCTGCAGAATGTGAAGAGGTACCCCAAATTCTCCCATATCTCACAGATATTCATTTGCCTTGGGCTGACTTAGGGCCCCCATGAAGGCCCCCCTTTCATGCTGCATGGCCTGCGCTAGGCCCCTGCCCCCAGCAGCCAACAGGGCCTGTTTTAGGAGTTTTGAGACCCTGGGTAGAGAGTGAATGTGTGGGGCCAATCAAATTTGCATACATTGTGAAACGACATCACAGGGAGTGCCATCAATTGACTGTTGGTGTAGCAAATTTGCAAGAGGTAGCTTTCTTGGTGCGGTTATCAGTAAACAAAAAAAGAAATATTAACCCTAATAAAGTAAGTACATATATGTTACATTTTTAATAAGTGGAAATACATTATATGAGTCACACTGGATGGAACGGTCTGGCCTAGGTTTCTCCAAAATGTATATGTTTAATCAAATACTAACAATTTGTTTCCTGATTAATACAATAGGTATGTATATATATATATGTGCTACTCATGTGGGGGCAAACCTAGCCGAAAGTGTATAAAGGGCCAAAGACACAGTCAACTTGTGATAGTAGAAGTAGATATTTTGTGGACTGTGACTGCATCATGATGTAGTTTTTTTGAGTGTTCAGCTCTTTGCTAAATTGGAGCTGGGTTCTGGAGATCCAGGTAGATATAGCGATATAGCTCCAGATCCCTGGTGCATAGTTGGGAAAGGCCTGTTGCTTGTTCTTTCAGTTTTCATCTCTTCTTCCGTCTGAAGTTGTCCTTGCTGCAGGCATGTGGAGAGCCACGGAGATGGAGAGCTTGTCATCCAAGAAGGCAGGGTAGTCAGTGAGTTTTGTGTATGCGGTATGTCTATAGTGCAAACCTAGCCAAAAAGCAGTGGAGCACTGTACAGGTCAATGAACCGGAATAAAGTCAAGGAGTGATAAGAAAGGTAGCTGGTCTGTGGATTGTTAATGGACTGTTACCTGAGAGAGTTGCCCAGCCACGTGGAATAGTCACCTAAATACAGGACAGTGGTAAATATATAACCTTTGCATCAAGTAGCAGTGCACTGAAGTCCTATGTTTGCTAATCTAACTGTTTGATCCAGGGAAAATAATACTTTCCCTATGGTCCACGGATCTGACAATATGGCAGCACTTTGTAAGAATGTAAGAAACATACACCAAAGGAGTACTCCACGGACAGATCCTGTTCATGGTTAGATGAGGGGAAGCTGATGAGACGTTACGGACACAGCTGCTGACTTTAGAACAGGGGAACCAGGTTAGAGTCTCGGCGTCGGCTCAACATCCTGCGATTATGGGCAAATCACTCAATCTCCCCGGTGCTCAAGTAAAATGCTCCAATACCTTTGGGTTCAGTTCTTGGCATTTAAAACCTCAAAACAAAAATGGTTTTTATTCACTCATTTAAGGCTGCCTGCATCTCAGTAGCCGAAGGTGGTCCTGAACCTGCATAGTGCAGCACAAATCCTGTGCTACAATGCCTGCCTGCCACTAGCAAGCATCTCTTTCACAGCTCATTAAGGACTGAAAGAGAGTTGCTTGTCCTCTGAAAGGGTTAACAGTGCGGGGGGGGGTTTCGAGGCACCAAAATGCAGGACAGTGGCCGTCATGTAGTTCCTATAAGTGAGTAGCTTGTGTGTCATGTAGTGCCTTTGTATGGGCTGCGGGACAGGTTCCCCAATTACAAGTCACACCTGCCAAATACTGACAGGCTTCAAAGCTATAATGTGTGTCTGTGAGGTCAAGGGGAGAAGGGACCTTTCCCTGGTCTCACTGCCATTATCCAGTGTTGTGAGGGCCAGGGGAGGTGGGCCCCTTCCCCTATTTCTCGCACTACGCATGCCTGAAAGGCCCAAAAGGCTTGACCTACTGCCACCTGGGGCGCGTCCTACTTTTGCTGCCCAGTGCAGCTAAGAGTGGGGGTGGCGGCTGATGGACGACTTGTTCCGGGTGGTGGGGGGAGGTTGGAGGTGGTGGCTGGCGGCCGACTTGTTCGTGGAGGGATGTGATTGTCGACAGACCCGATTTGCTCACCTCCGCCGCCCCCAAAAAGAGTGCAGTCTGGGGCAGATAGCCCCCCCCCCCTACCTATGCCACTGCCCAAGAGAGAGGTGCCCTTTCCCTGGGCCTCGCAGTGCTGCACCATAGGAACACTGTCGCGAGGCCCCATGTTGGTGGGCTGAGTGAGGGGCGCTGGGCAGCTGCCTATGCCCAGCGCCAGCCCCGGCAGTCAAGTATGTAAACAAGCATAAGGTCTAGAATAAAACACAATCTTCATCTTTACAAGGAGTTAACTAGATTGCATATTTGTTACAACCTTATAATCACAGAAAAGTAATTCTTGACAATATATCTTTAGGAAGAGCATACGTTCCCAAAGCACTGTCCTCATCACAGGCACAGACCCAGATCCATTGACTTTTTATTGAGGACCAAAATACGGCCTGCTTGCTGATACGATGGTGTACTTCACTCCTCTCTCATCTGCTGAGTGTCCTGACACATTCATCTGACAATCAGTGACCAGCTCTGGTGTCTCCTGTTAAATGTAGAGCTCCCTAAGTCCATTCTTAATATGTAACCAAACCAACTAATCACATAAATAAAATAAATGGAGGGGCCCAAAGATTTTCTTATTCGCCCACCACAATGCTGCCCAACGCTGGGGTTGCTAAATACAAAGGCTGCGTAGTCTTGCTTCCACTTTATGCCATTTCCTGTCTCTATCTCGCTCTTGCGGGTTCTTTTTTATTCTTGCTTTCTACTTTTGTCACAGTTTTCCTTTCTTTCTCTTCCTCCATCCTTCTCCTGTTTCTTCCTTTCTCTCACAGTCTCCGGGTCAAAGTCCTAGTCCTCCAAAATGTGTGCGCTGTAGCGTGATTGCTGGAAGGACCACAAGGGTGACGTCCAGTGAGTTCAGGTTTTTTTAATGTACAAATAAGTATGTCCTAAAAGAAAGTTCTACAAAGGCCACTGACCCATTAGGTTATGTGCCCATTCTCCTTCCACCCTAACATTCCACATTGGAAACAACCACACAAACATCTTTCCTCTTAATTTTAAAGAAAAGAAACTAACAAGGAAAACAACAGAAACTGCAACCTCTACCTCAAGACATTAACACAATACCCTTAAAAGTATTTGGTATCCTGAGTTCTATAAGTGGATCCATAACAATCTCATCACTGGCTGCCAAGGACCCAACCCTTGATCTACCCTTCCACCTCCCTTTGCGTGAAAATACATTCCCCTCCTCTTCCTAGATAATCAACCTCTGGTTAACACCCACTGATTCACACCCATCAAGAACCACCTAAACTGCACTACTTTCACTGCAAAAGGACACAATTCCATATTCTTCCATCCCCTGAAAATGTCGATCACTCTCGTACGATTGGACCAACACAGGCTGCACCCTTATTAACCCACCCTGATTTCTAAATTCTTAGCCTTTGTCCCACCCGAACGGCAGCCTATATTGAGCCACTATTACCCTCCGATTGTTGATATACTTCATCATTTCCTCTTACTATATACATTTTCACCCTTTTTCCCATGTCTTCATCATCACATTCCTTGTCCAACTTCTTAGGTCGTTACTATTTACGAAGAAACTAGTCTAGTGACTGGTTTCCTTACCCGCAGCATTTCGAACGATGATTCCCCAGAAACAGACTCTAAGTCATGCTATAAGCCAAAAACCTTTTAAAATGTCATGCCTGGCCATTAGACTCAGGAGGTACAGAGCTACACAGGAGATGCCACTACCCATCAGAAAGGCTTGTGTTTAGGTCAGTGTGAACTGTATTCCATTGTCAAAAGCAATATCCTTAGTAATACTTTCTCACAGCAGGCATCCTCGAGAAAACCGATTATATCCTCTGTGGTAATACTGCATTCCATACCTATGTTGGGCCATTTAGAAAAGCCTTCAATTATTATAACAACCCATAACTCCTTTTGTGGAAACACCGAAAAATGTCCCAGGATATCTATTTGCTAATTTCTTCCAAGGACCATTGGGGAAGTCAACTGTGGTTCTGGGACACTACGCGACTTGGCTATATTTTCACTTCTGCTGCATGTAACAGAATCTCTCATCCACCAGTCCAGTACAGCATTGATACAAGACCACTAATAGAACTCCTTAGCCTCCTTTTATGTGATAAAGCCAAAATCTCTTTCTGCAACCCTTCTAGATGTATGACCTTATCTCCTTTCAACACAATATCGTTATTCACAATAACTCCTCTTTAACTTTCACAGAAGCTTGGCACTCACCAAGTTACCTCTTGTTAGAAATGGGGGTCTCTAGTTGGCAGAGGTAGGTACCGTTGTCCAAATAGGTACCCTTGCTTCTAGTCAGGGTAAGGGGGATACACACTTTAGATAACCCCTGCTCACCCCCTGGGTAGCTTGACACGAGCAGACAGATTTATCCCAAAGGCAATGTGTAAAGTATTTGTACTCAAAACACACAGTAATACAGTGATAACACCACGAATGGACACCACACCAGTTTAGAAAAATAAAGTATCTTTATCTAAACTCAACAAGACCAAAACGACAAAAATCCAACATACATGTAATAAGACTATGACTTTAAAAAGGTTTCAAACAACTTGGCCCATAAAAAAATATGGATGCGTGATTTCTCTCAAAGTACCTGTAGTTGCAACAAAATTCACAAGGCCAAACAGCCGCAGAGATGGGAAGAGTCAAAAAACAAAGAGATGCGCCAGTTCCTGAGACCATGAGGAAGCGATGCAACAGTTCTGCTGCACGCAGGAGAAGAGATGCGTCGAATCCGGTCTGTAGGGGGAAGTGGTGCGTCGATTCTGAGACTGTTCTGGTCCGCTGGTGATGCGTCTGGAAAACTTGCCGCACAGGTACGATGCGTGGAAATCCGGGATGCGTCAGCGATCGATGAGGCAGAGTCGAGCGGTGCTGCATTGGTTTCTTCAGCCGCGATCCCTCGATGCCTTGGTTCTTGCAGCGGCGACAGGCACTGCGTCGGTTTCGGGAGCGGCGCGGCGATGCATGCAGATTCTTCTCGCACAGCATTGCTGCGTCGGAAAAACGGCCGCAAGAAGAGCGATGCGCCGATTTTCTTGTAGTTGCGTTTCTTTTCCAGCTCCCAACAGCAGGAACAACCTCCAGAGGCCCAACATAGTGACAGGCACCTCTTGGCAGGTCAGAACTCCCAGCAAGGAAGTTCAGGGGAGCTGGGGGTGAAATCGTTGTATCCCTGAGACTTCAGAACAGGAGGCAGGCTCTACTCAAGCCCTTGGAGATCTTCCTCAAGCAGTGGGACACAGCACACAGCAACGTCCTTGCCCTTTCCTTGGCAGAAACAGCTACTGCAGGCCAACCCCAGACAGCACACAGCAAAGGGGCAGTACTCCTCCTCCAGTTTCTCCAGCTCTTCTCCTTGGCAAAGGTTCCTCTTGATTCCAGAATTAGTCTAAAGTTCAGGGGTTTTAGGTCTAATACTTATACCCCAAAATGTATTTGTTCCCTTTTGCAAGGGTCTCTGAGCCCAGTCCAAACCAGTTCTGTCCTCACTGGTGCAGCATGACCGCAGGGGGTGGAGACAGCATTGTGCAAGGGAGACAGGCCCTATTCAGGTGCAATGAAATCTCCTCCCACTTCTCTAAATTCAGCCAGGGTCTATTCAGCCCAGCTCCGAGTCATCCAGGAAGGGTCAGGCATACCTCAACCCCCCCCCCCTCCCCCCAGTGGCTGTCTTCACTGAATGCACATCCGCAGCCCCTGTCACTCCAAAACCAGACAATCAATACACAAACAGGCAGAGGCACACAGAATGGCTGGACACGAAAATGCCTACTTTCCAAAAGTGGGATTTTCAAACACATAATTTATAAACCATCTTTACTAAAAGATGTTATTAAATTCTGAGTTCAGAGAGCCTAAACTTTATTTCTCTATCTTGTCCCAATGGTAAGTTATACTTGTAAGATGTTACAAAGCATTTCCCATTCTATCCTATGGGGCAGGAGAGCCTTTCAATAGGGAAAAACGAAATTGACAGTATTTCACTATCAGGACATGTCACACACACCAGTGCATGTCCTGCCTTTCACATACACTGCACCCAGCCCAGGGGGGTACCTTGGGCCTACCATAAGGGTGCCTTACATGTAAGAAAAGGGAAGGCTAGGGCCTGGCAAGTGGGTGCACTTGCCAAGTCGACATGGCATTTAACAAACTGCGCACAGACACTGCAATGGCAGGTCTGAGATACCTTTTCAGAGCTACTCATGTGGGTGGCACAATCAGTGCTGCAGGCCCACTAGTAGCATTTGATTTACAGGCCCTGGCACGCTTCAGTGCACTTTACTAGGGACTTAGCAGTAAATCAAATATGCCAATCAGGGAGAACCAATTATAATCATAATTTACGCAGGGAGCACTTGCACTTTGACACTTATCAGCAGTGGCAAAGTGCCCAAAGCATCTAAGCCAGCAAAAACGAAATCCAGCACAGCATAAAAAATACAGGAGGTAGAGGCAAAAAGTCAGGAGAAACCATGCCAAAGATGCCAAGTCTAACACCTCTCTTCTGGCCACCTTTAACCACAAAAATTCACATCTCTAAGTAGCTTGTCCTTCTTCAATTCCTGGAACTTCTTACTTTCTGTCAAAACCAACTGTTTTCCTATTCTTTTAAGAGCATCTTCATATGTAACCGCTCCCTCACACTCATATTCACCCACCTCTTCCTCAGACTCTTCTATCCCTAACGTCTACCTAGGTAATCCATCTGATTGTTCATTCAGACTTCCCATCACGTGTGCAATAGTGTAGCAAACAGCTTGCAATTTAGATGTCAACCTGCCTAACCTATAAGTTAAAGTACGACCTTGCCCGGCACCAACATATTAACTAGTGGTTTATGATCTATTCCTATGGTAAACCTAGTGCCCTACAGATATTTACAGAAATGCTGAGTTGCCCAGGTACATGCCTGTCATTAAAGTTTTGGCCTAAGAGATTGAGACCCATACAACTCTATCCTTTCATCATGGGTATATTTCAGCATCAAAACTGCTCCCAGGCTCTAGCCACTAGTATCCACCACTGGCACAATTCTTATCCCCACAAGGAAGGGTTTCAAACATGTTGCAAAACAACTTCATTTTTAATCATTTCAAAACAATTGTTTTGTTCTTGTTCCCAAAATACTATACATTTGTATCATCAACCAGCGATTCAAACTGTGATGCATACTTTGCAATAAACCTTGCCTAAAATCCTTTAAGTACCACAAATTGATATTTTGTCATTTGTACTTTTACATGGTCCTCTTTGGGCTGAAATCCACACTTAGACATTTTGTTCTGTAGATATTCCACATCATCTCTAAGAGTTCTTGCATTCAGGTCACTTCGATAGTTAAGCCCACCTACAGTAATGCTGCCAGTACTTGCCTCAGATTAATGACCTGACCCTCATTATCTTCACTAAAAAGCAAAATGTCAGCCTGGAAGGCTTTTGCACCTTTCAACCCCTCCAAGACTCGACTCATCAACCTTTGAAATACAGCCGCTGCACTGGCCAACCCAAACAGCATCCTTTTCTATTGATAAGACCTCTTGCGTGTATTAAACGCAGTACGGTGTTTCGACTCATCGGCCAGTTTGATCTGATGGTAAAGACTAGTGAGGCCAATTGGGGAAAATGCTGTAGTCCTGACACAGTAGAGCACTAGCATTTCCTTTATATTTTTATGACTATCCCACTTTCAAAACGTTTTCTGACAGCTTCAGCACTCATCAGCACGCATCATCAATTTACTTTATTCAATCCAATTAAAACATAGAACATAAAAGTTCGAAACAATTTAGAAATAGCAATGCAAAAGCTCACATTGACAAGTATAAAGATAAAAAATATACACGTTAGTTAGCCTCTAAAACATCTAAGGATCTCCGCTACCACAAACTCATCTGTCCCATACAGACCCGCACAAATATGCCTCGTAATCCGCTTTAGCACTCAACTCACATAACATTGAATTGAGTTTCACCCTATACGCCAAGGGAACATTCATCCTGTGTTGCCTCATGGGAACAGGATCTTGATTTATAATACATTTCTATTCGAACCCTTGGAATTTCCCCATATTCTTTAAACACTTCCTGAACTCACTCTGCCAGGAGCGCCAAGAGAGTCTCCAGGAGACTCAGTATTTTACAAGATAGTATAACTTAACATTATGTACAACAGTCTCTCCAAGTTTCTAATAATGCCCTACCTAATGCTGTTGAAAGCACACTCTACGTAAGGTAGCTATTTACATTCCTGATCTGCTCTCCATCATATACATATGCTACACCTTCCACCCCAGTGACGGGCAAACCAGCCTGCCAAGGGTAAATAACGCCCTATCACAAAATGCCGAAATGGATGCAGGAAAATTTGCCTTGGACCCATTATATGGCACGGCCTCCAGTCGGTAATTGGAGGGCTATTATTGGCTACCATAGAATGACCAGGTATTCTGTGGGAAGTGGTGCAGGAGTATGCACTAGATTGGTGGAGGGCGGTGGTCCCCTGATGTGGTTCGCCCTCCACATTAGTACAGTCCATGCAGTATTAGATTGGTTGGATTATTTGAAGTTGCCCTTGGGCTTCTACTTTATCGCTCTTTCCTCTGTTCCTTGCTCTCTCTCTTTCACTCTTCTCTTTTATTCTTCTCGTTCTTCAGCTCTTTTTCTGTGGTTGTCCCCTTAAGTAAGATCCACGTCTCTTTTTTTTGGTAATGAAATGTATTCTATTATGTTGTCTGTATTGTAGAATAATGCATAAACGGTGTATGCTCTTCTCTTTGGGAAACATAAAAGAAATAAAAAAAGAAAAGGACCCATTATAGGGAACTGGCTATCCGAATTGGCACCCATATAATCAGTAATAGGCTTTGGGGCTCCCTCTAGAAGCAACTATATCATGGGTTCTCTTGTTCCCACACCTCAATGCACCCTAATTCCTGCTGGTGTTAATTACTCATTGCTTTATAATTCTGGGGAACAAAGGTGCTGAAGTCCAACAAGCAATCCATACATTGCTTTGTAGGCAGCCTAAACAATGTGCCCACTATAGGCAGTCCACAGATATGTACCAACCACAAGCACACATTGCCAATGAGCACACATTGCCAGTGTCTCCTGCATCTCTTCAAGGTTCTGCAGTCTTCTCTTTCTTAGTACAGGATTTCCTTTGCTAGGTGGGCACAGTTCTTGAATCACCACGGTCTCCAGCTTCAGACCTGCGGGACCACCTCCGTGGACTTTTCTGCTGCAGCTACTTCGGAAGCTGGCCTGCTTCCTAAAGAGCGAGTATAATACTGCCTGGTTCGAGATCATGCAATGCCGCCTTCATTATGCTGCAGAATTGAAAGGCAGCATAAACCACATCTCATGTACTAATAATCTAAAGTTGTATGGAACCCTCACCTTCAAGTAGGCCATGGTTACCCCCAGCGGGCTGTGTGTGTCCTATTATATTAGGACCGCCAATCCAGTTTGTCTTTATCAGACTGTTTAGACTTGGATATCCTAACACTGGTTGTAGAATCATCTTTTTTATTTCAGCCATAAGTTCGCGTTAAAAACCCTTGCCAAGATATTTACATAAATAATTCAATTCCACCCAGGCGCACTCAAAACAAATCATTCTGCTTTCAATCCCTTTCTTTGTATAGCAGTTGTCAGTTTACTGACACTTAACCCTTAATGCCCCAAGGAAGAACAAGCAATGCACACATGAACAAAGCCTCTGCTGCTAAGAAGAACATTGCTCCTCCTTTCACCTCTCCACAGGGACAACTAGTTAGATTCTCTCAGGAACTCATCCCACACCTGAAGGTACGGCGGAGTTTATGAAGCTGATGGTACATTTGAATCCCGCTGCGGCTTTGGCGAAAGACCTACAAAAGAGTCTGCCAGGCGGTATCCTGTTGGTTGAAAAAATTCAACTGAGCCTCTATGGATTGCAGATGTTTCAAAGTCACTTTCTTCAACTTGAGGCAATCTCTAACTGCCATTTGGAAAGCTGGTATATTTTCAGCGAACAGCCTTGTCTCTTGTCTAACCCATGTCAATCTCTGTCCTATGCAGAGATAACTGTATCGTAAGTCCCTCATTCTTCTCCAACACCATCAGCACTCGCAATCTCTCTGTTCTACCATCTCTGCTATCATAGCCTTGACACAGTCCTCATTTCCTTGTCCGCCGACAACACTTAAGTCATATTTCTAAAGTTCTACGTCTTCTATCCTGCTTTCCATCTTTGTCTCTCTAGGAAAGTGCTGAAATGTTCAATCAGCATAAACGACACAGAAGAACCCAGGCACAAGCACTTGTTATAGCAGACTTACTCTTCAGCAGCAGAATGCAGCAGAGGATAACTACCACAGTGTACCGATAAGACGTAGAAGGCCAGCCCAAATATTCGCTTTTGCTAAATGAGGTATTCGTAATGCGTCCCCCATCTAGATTATTAATAAGAGAATTGCCTTCAGGGATGGGATAAATGATGCACCCACCGCTCCCTCTTGTACAAAGCTAAGCTGCTCTTAGAAAAGTGGAGGGCCCTCTAAAATCTATCGACCATTGTATACAAAGTGGTCCATGGTTCACCTTCACAATACCTTGCCAAGATACTGACCCCAAACTTTATTGGGCACCAGACCCAAGGGTGGCAATTTAAATTGCAGGCAAGGCTTCCAGTCAAAAGGGCACGGAATTCTTCAAAAACTCGTTTCCATTTCAATCTTTTCTACCCTTTCCTGAGGCTGCTTACTGTGATTTCAAACTCCCAGCAGCAATTATTTCAACTGAAAACAGAGGTCATCATTGTGTATGTGGGAATATTAACATGATAACCTTATTAACCAGGTGTATAACCCTGCTGATTTTATGATGTGCTCTGAGATTGCAGATGAAGCTTCTTCATGTAGGTTTATTAATTTGTGCAGAATAGGGTCCAATCTGTTGGCCTCGTTCTTAGAAATATCTTCAATTGTCTTTAAATAGGGCTTCAGGCAATAGGAAGCTTGATCAAGCAGGTTCATGACAGGTTTTATTAAACATCACAGCTTTTATCAAGGATGAAGAGATGTTGACTCACTCCTGAAATGAATGAACAATTTAGCTAGGCAACAGCAAATTATTTTTCAAACAATTTATGGGATCAAGCAAACAAACATGTATGGCTGGGAGCTAGGGTATGAAAATATTGAATAGTGAGCAATACTTCATCAAACGTGATGAACTTATGAGCAAGCATTGACATCTACAAATAATTGTGGAAAGCGATTTGTATCTATTTATTCCTTAACCTTAGTTTCTATAATAACTCCATAGAAAGCAATTTCTAATAAATTACCACACTGATCAAGATGAGTTCAGCCATGTGAACCTTTATATTGTTCAAAGTAGTTTTGTGTCTCATTAATACAAGTGTGAATGCAGACAGTTGATTTTGTGACAGTACAGCCTCGAACACCACCTGTACAAGAAGGAGGAGAAGTGTGAAAGAAAAATTAGTTTTCAAGTTTTGGTTGAGTCTGTAAATGTATTTATTAAAAATAAACTGTACATCACAGAACAATGGAGCATGAGCTCCCAACATTGGCTTCGGAGTTGAACTCCCAGGGGTTAGAAGAAGCGCACATTTGTACACTAACACAGAAGTTTCCGCATTTGGTTACATGTCTGAAACTAAAGGTTTTGCTACTACAGTGAGCAGGTGCCGAGATGAGCTCAAGAGATGAGCAAATTTTGGCTTTGGAAGTATCAACAACAAATCACAGTGGCCGCGAAGAGAGCACAGTTTTGGAAATCTCACTTTAGTTTCCAGGGACGCTCAGAAATGGGAACGTCTGGTAAACTGAGTTTAGCATCGACAAGGTAACATGGCGGTTACGGTTTACTTCATTCAAGTAGTTACATATGGTAATCCGTTTAATCTGACAATCCACCCTTATGCGTTCCTGGGCAAGGCAACGCGCTATCTAGCGCGCGCCGCCATTATGGCGGTCGCCCCAGACCCCGGCAGTGAACCGGAACGAACGCCGGACGTTCGTAGAAGACTGGTTTAGACCAGCCTGCCTGGTGGTCCCACTGCCCCCTCTTAAAAGGGGGCGGTGGGCGCAGGAACAGTCTCTTGTTCCTCGCAAATCTCACTTTAGTTTCCAGGGACGCTCAGAAATGGGAACGTCTGGTAAACAGAGTTTAGCATCGACAAGGTAACATGGCGGTTACGGTTTACTTCATTCAAGTAGTTACATATGGTAATCCGTTTAATCTGACAATCCACCCTTATGCGCTCCTTTACAGTGTATCCCTAAAAATAAGCACACAATTCAGTACTCGTTAAACAGAAAACATCTTGTCCCTCGCCATCTTCTCTACTCTATACATCATTTCTATCGAGTTCATCATCAAAACGCAAAAGGTGGAAAAGGAGAGATTTGTGTGCCACGATTGAAACTATGGGGGTGATGCAACCTTGAAAACATACGTAAATAAAAATAGTGATGCGACTAACTTTTAAAATGGTCGTGTCCCTAGCCCCAAATACACATTTCAATCAAGACCAGATGTTCCACCAGTCAAATTAATCATCAACAGTGTGTAAGTCTTTAACGCTATTTTGTATGTCACTCACTTGTTTGTGAACTCCATGGAGTTAACTGGAATGAGACCCCAGGATTCAGTCACTGCTGTAGCACCGACATGGCCCTGTGCAGCCAAACTGAGGATCCATAGTACCAGCATTGGCAACCTACCCCACCCCTCCAACGTAACATGCATGCTCATAAATAATCACACAACACATTTCTTGTTTGGGTAAAAATTGCTGCAGGTTTATTACATACACCGTTATGTAATATGGTGGGTTATCTTACGGGCGATCCAAGGGCAGGCAACCGTCTGGGCCGCCGGGCCGCCTGATGAGCCAAGCAGCACTGGGGCGAACCCCATCTGTGCTGCCACTTCTGGTAACGCTATTTTGTATGTCACTCACTTGTTTGTGAACTCCATGGAGTTAACTGGAATGAGACCCCAGGATTCAGTCACTGCTGTAGCACCGACATGGCCCTGTGCAGCCAAACTGAGGATCCATTCTGTTCAGCAGCATAACAATTCCCTGAACAACCAATTGAGTAGTTACACTTTCAAGACCACTCTCAGGCCTGTTTTAGAGTTCGGCGGAAGGGTTATTCCTTCACAAACCTGATGGCTATCCTGTCCTCCGTATTGTATTTCCCATTTGATTTAATGCACTTGTAATATGGCAGACGCAGTATCCGTTATGCATGTGACAGAGTAAACCATCCACCAAAATCTGAATCAGGCCCTTAGTCTCCATCTACCAGCACTCTCGCAACCTTTCCGTTTTCGTTGGTAGACAGGGCCATGCTGTAGTTGGAAACATGATAGAAAATAATTGCGCAGTCACTGAATGTGCATTTCTTTCTCCGTCGTAAAGTAGAAGGAGGTGTGGATAAGTATCTACAAACTGGTGCTAAAGAGAAAAGTGGGAACCTGACCAGGGATTTGGTAGCCCCATGCAAGCTCTGTTGCATCAAATATAGGAACCCGACCATTCTACAGTAGCCAAATATAAGCTCTGTTGCTACAAATATAGGATGCTTGTTTCCGGTCCAGGGAGGACCTGACCTGGCAGTTGGGGCTGGACTGTTCCCATGAGGCACAGGGTCAAGACTGATTTGCATATGGCTGGGTCCAAACTGGGGTGGCAAAGTGAGCGAAAGAATGATGATGGATTCAACCCAGATCTGTGACTGGGGGTGAGTGTCTGAAAAGTTTCAGCACTCCGCCCATCATCTCCTTGTGTTTGCTTTGTTCGCCCTAAATTGGCAGGGTATGCCCAGACGTGGGTCCCTTGCTCCCTTTGCCACTGGATTCAAGCTAGCCTTGTTGATGAGGGGTGTTACCCTGAAACCGGTCCCAGGATGCTTGTTTCCTGTCCAGGGAGGACCTGGCGTGGTAGTTTGGGCTGGACTGTTCCCATGAGGCACAGGGTCAAGATTGATTTGCATATGGCTGGGTCCAAACTGGGGTGGCGAAGCAAGCTAAAGAATGATGATGGATTCAACCCAGATCTGTGACTGGGGGTGAGTGTCTGAAAAGTTTCAGCACTCTGTCCATCATCTCCTTGTGTTTGCTACAAATATAGTATGCCTTTGCTTTGTAGGCAGCCCTTCTTGCCAAGACCTGCACCTGCACTTTAAACCTGGTCCCTGCTTGCCGGTCCCAGCGGGAGGAGTCACGAGCGCAGGAGCGCTACAAGGGCCGCGGGAGAACCGGTGTAGCGGGAGCCCTTCTTGCCAAGACCTGCACCTGCACTTTAAACCTGGTCCCTGCTTGCCGGTCCCAGCGGGAGGAGTCACGAGCGCAGGAGCGCTACAAGGGCCGCGGGAGAACCGGTGTAGCGGGAGCCCTTCTTGCCAAGACCTGCACCTGCACTTTAAACCTGGTCCCTGCTTGCCGGTCCCAGCGGGAGGAGTCACGAGCGCAGGAGCGCTACAAGGGCCGCGGGAGAACCGGTGTAGCGGGAGCCCTTCTTGCCAAGACCTGCACCTGCACTTTAAACCTGGTCCCTGCTTGCCGGTCCCAGCGGGAGGAGTCACGAGCGCAGGAGCGCTACAAGGGCCGCGGGAGAACCGGTGTAGCGGGAGCCCTTCTTGCCAAGACCTGCACCTGCACTTTAAACCTGGTCCCTGCTTGCCGGTCCCAGCGGGAGGAGTCACGAGCGCAGGAGCGCTACAAGGGCCGCGGGAGAACCGGTGTAGCGGGAGCCCTTCTTGCCAAGACCTGCACCTGCACTTTAAACCTGGTCCCTGCTTGCCGGTCCCAGCGGGAGGAGTCACGAGCGCAGGAGCGCTACAAGGGCCGCGGGAGAACCGGTGTAGCGGGAGCCCTTCTTGCCAAGACCTGCACCTGCACTTTAAACCTGGTCCCTGCTTGCCGGTCCCAGCGGGAGGAGTCACGAGCGCAGGAGCGCTACAAGGGCCGCGGGAGAACCCGCTACGCGGGACGCGTGCGCGGGCGCTGACAGGGTGAAGACTGGGCCAAGACGGGCCCGTCTGAGCCCGTCCGAGGCCGAAGGAGGCCGGGCTGGGCATACTCTCTGGCCCCTATATCGGCGAGTGCATTGGATTTTGAGGATTACAACTACCAAGCCGCTGGGTTGAGAGGTACAGTCATGTATATTTTAACAATCTACAACGGAAATTGATCGAAGGGGTGACATTGCTCTGTACGTCTTTGACAGTGGGATATTACGATATTACGTTGCTCTCAAAACTCGTCAAATAATAGATTTAATTGACTACCTAGAGACCATTTAAGAGAGCTGGACTTAATTGCTTGATAATAAGGTACTGTCAACATGGGGAAAAGAAAAACTTTAACCAGTCAGCTCCTACCCCCGAAAAAGGTCGTTGGTGGCGCACAACAAACGCTATTGACATATTTGACTGTGGCTATGGGAGCGATAGAGAAGCAAATATCTTCGGTTGAAGAGTCACTAGAAGTAACCACACAACGTATTAATGAAGGGAGTAAAGCCCCGAGTGAAGTTACAATTGGAGAGATAAATATAGGGGTGGCAAGTGGCGGTGTTCTTGAAAATGGTTGTGTTCAAGATACGATTGATCGAATAACAGATAGCGATCAGGACTCATTTAGTCAGCCCCCACAAAAGCGGACAAAGATGCCACCGCATATAGATAAGAGTATTGAGGTTATAGGATTCGAGAGTCATAATACATCAGCTATTGTGACCAGTTCTAATACAGTAAATATCTCAAAAAACGTTAAACTCACAAAAAAAGCGGCAGGGGGGAAAAGAACGGCCATAAAAGCCCCCCCGGAAAGACTTTTGGTAGAGAAAAATAGTAAAGTAAATTCTAAGGAAGCTGATATTAGAAATCTATCTACCCTTGTACGGAAATTAGACCTGTTTCTAAGAGACTCACTCAAAAAGATTGAGGGAAGAGTTAACATGATAGAGCAGACGATAACAGGTCTCCTAGACAGAATAGATTCAAATAAACATCCATTTAACAAACAGGAAGAAAAGGTAGATGGTAAGGCTATTTTAGGAGGGAGCCGTATGACGCAAGATGAAAATGATCAGCTTCATCAAGCCGAAGAAGGGGTAATATCTAATACGAGCAATAGCCACCAAGGGGACTATCCTTTGCCTACGTCTACCCGCTCAATTAATGTAAACCAAACTAACCACCAGTGGAGTGCTATACAAAAAAAGGGTAATAGGGAAGTCAATAGGGCAGCTATAACGAAAAATTACACCTCTAACCTGACTTCCTCCTCCCAACAAAGGGAAATCTTGCATATAAAAGGCACACCAATTGAGCCTCCATACCTAGATCTACCACCTGCGTGTACCCCATATACGATAATACTTGCTAACACACCAAAGATAAGAACTGAGGAAATCGAGTCTTGGGAAACCCTAAGAAATAAAGCTCTTCACTGGTTAGGTACAAAGGTTGGCCTAACTGAGCAACTCTTTATGGAGTTCAAAATGGCCAGGAGGGTAAAATGGGTAGGAAAGGATCGAAAGACCCTGTCCGGCGACTGTGTGGTACTAACGTTCAAAACCCCTGACCTAGTCAAAAAGATCTTATGGAAGGGAGGAAATGTGCCGTTATCCATGGCTGACATTAATATCCTGCCGTTAGGTTATTTTTATAAACCTCTAAATGTGATGGAGAGGAGAGGCACAGATTGGGTAAATGAACCAAGAATCGAGTATGTACATAATATTCCGGTGAGAAATCGCTTTGCACCGCTGTCCTCTTTAGAGGAGATAGATTGACTGATTGACCCCCCTATAGATACCACCACTACCCTCCTCCCCTACAACATTCAAGAGCTAGATAGGTTAAGTGCGACAAACAACAGTCCTGCCATACTTGAACAAGATTCCTCTGCTACCCTTTTCCCCCAGAATATTCGAGATTTAGAAAGAATCAACGCGATCGCTTATAGAGCTGCCCCACTCGAAGGAGGAAGTCTGCATAACCAGAGTGAAGTATATAGATTAAATTATACAAACAACATGGAAGTTTTGGAACCTATGTTAAGTGTAGAACAGGATAGGCTGTTGCTCCCTAACTCCTCCATAACTTCACATATTGATAATCAAATTCACCCAAGAGAAAATAAAAGCAGTACTACTATACTCTATTGGAACGTAGCTGGTCTACGCTCCAAAATGGAAAATCCATTCTGGTTCAAGTTTGTGAGTAAATTTGATATTCTTTGCTTACAAGAAACATGGTCTCTGAAAGAAATACACTTAGAAGGATATAAGACCTTTAACACAGTAGCTCTACCATCAGCAAGTGGGAGACCAAAGGGAGGCCTGTGTATATATATATCAAATTTGTTAAAGGTAAATAAAATATCGTTTACTGTTTCAGAACCTAACTACCAAATAGTGAGTATAAATATAGACAAGCGAGACTCTGTAGTTTTGATTAACTTTTATAATAATGCCCAGAAGGAACATTTAATAGATATTTTAAAGCAGCTTAGAAGTGCTATGCAGAACATCCAGAATGATAATAGGGAGAATGTAATACTTGTTTGGGGGGTGATTTTAATACCGCTTTGTGTCCACACAGCGATGATGTAGTATGTGGTCTAATAGACGAAAAAGATTGTAACCTTCCGCATTTTATACATAGTGCACATGGCGATGTTTTAAACGAGATTCTGTTTTTTATGGATATGGGGTTTGCAAATGTATTGAGTTCGCCCCCGATCCCATTTACTCAGACTTTTCATGGGAGAGGGTTGAGCACGATTATTGATTTTATAACAATTCCAAATAGATTCGTGTCCAGGCTTTTAAGTTTTAAAACGCATAAGAACGCTCTAAGTGATCATTTTCCCCTAAGCTTGGATCTATTGGTTTCTACAAAAATACAGGGAGCACATTCAAGGGGAATACAACCGATACAGGATTTGGTAATAAATAAATTAAATGGCTACTCTCTAAAGTGGGCACAGGTAGAACCACTCGTAACTACCAAAGTAGTGGTAGAGAATAGTCTGGAGCAAATTCTGAGCTGTCTTGATGAGACCATACCGTGTGAAGAAATATTGAGGTCATATGTACAGATAACAGAAACAATTAGGAACACACTAAAACGTGAAATAAAAAAGGGGAAAAAGAAGACAAATGGGTGGTTTGATAACAATTGCTAAGTAGCCTATACTAGTTTAAAGCATGCACTACATAAAAAGGAAAGGGATGGAGTGGAAATTAGGCGGTGTAGGAAGGTATATAACCAAGCAATGAAAACACGAAAAAGTGAAGTAAAAAGGAATATCTGGGCTGATCTACACAAGTCGAGTATAGAAAGGGATAGCACCGCCTTTTGGCGTGTGGTCAATTCTCCGTTCTTGAGACCCGAAGAGACTCCAACATTAGAAATTGCAATTGATGAAGGACAGTGGGTAGACCATTTCTCCAAAATGTATACCAAGATAAAGGAGGATAATGACGTAACTGTGTGTTCTGTTCCTACTAGTCCTTTAGCACAAGATTTCCCAATTGATCTAGACTTCACCTTAGAAGAGGTGCAATATGCTTTGAAAGCCAGTAAAAGTGGAAAGGCCCCGGGCCCAGACGGGGTACCCGTAGATATATTTAAACAAAATTTAGAACTATGGGGCCCCTTAATAAAACAAGTTCTTGCAGCCTCATGTAAAGTTGGTCTTTTGGGAACTTGGTCTGAGTCACTAATGGTACCAATTTTTAAAAAAGGAGATAGACAGAACCCAACATGTTATCGTCCGATTTCTCTGCTTGACTCGGTGGGAAAAGTGGCAGGCCGTATTATATTAAATCGCCTACAGCAGTGGGCCGAAGATAACAGCATAATATCGGACCTACAATTTGGCTTTAGGGAAGGCCTAGGAACAATAGAACAGGGCCTTAATTTAACAATATTAATGGGAAAATATACTAAAGTGAAAAAAGGAAAATTGTACCTAGCATTCGTAGACCTCTCCACAGCATTTGACTGTGTATGCCATAATAAATTGTGGAAGATCCTCGAATTAATGGGGGTTGACCTCCCCTTAATCCAAATCATAAGAGAATTGTATTCGAATGCAAGAGCTAGGGTAAGGTATGGACCAAATGGGGAATACACAGAATCATTTCCTGTGGAGAGGGGGTTAGACAGGGGTGCGTCCTGGCACCCTTCTTGTTTACATTGTATACCAACAGTCTGGAAGGAGTTATGCTCGAGGGGTGTCAGGACTTACCGCAGGTACATAAACGACCTATACCCGCCCTACTTTATGCAGATGATGCAGTGATAATGGCGCAAACACCATTGGGGTTACAACGGGTTCTCAACAAATACAGTGAATATATGAAAAATCTTGACCTAAAAATAAATGTCACTAAAACTTATATAATGAATTGTGGGAGGGCAGATAGAAATCAAAGGACCATTTTTATTGAGAAAAAGAAAGTTGAAAACACAAAGACATATCCATACTTAGGTATTCTCATAGACAATAAGGGCACGTGGCAACAGGCCATAAAGGCCAGGAAACTTCTGTTTATGAGAACTACGACTGCTCTGGTAAATTTTTCACAGAAGCTGGGAAAGAGGCCCCCTATGGAAATGATTAAGATCTATCAAGCTAAGTGTATTAGTGCAGTAATATATGGGGCTGGGATCTGGGGATACTGCAATGTGTCTGAAATACAGAAAGTGGAAAATGCGTTTCTTCGCTATTTATTGGCAGTCCCTAGTTCAACATCAACTTATATTTGCCACACCGAGCTGGGGATACATTATATTACAGATACAATAAGAATGCAACCAGTTTTATTATGGCATCGAATTTGGACCTCAACAAAAATGACTTTTAATCAAAAGGTCCTAAGTGATACCCTCAATTTAGAGCAAGCCCTTACTATCAAGTGGCTGAAGTATATTAAAGATTTTATGATGGATTTGGGACAACCTGAATTTTTTCTTAATCCCCAAACAATGAGTTCAATCTCCAGGAAAGTTTTTAAAAACGTTGTATGTCTCATTTGGAAGAAATAAGACACGTGAGTGAGGTTCTTAAACCAACAGTACAAACAAACCAGATGATTTTATCTTCTACCGCAATGCAACCATATTTAACTTATTTTATAACTGGGTACGATAGATTTATTCTCACACGTTTTAGACTAGATGTTTTTTATCGAGCAGTATCTTTTCCAACGACTAATGACTGGTCAAAAAACCTAGTAAATTGCCCATGTGATGGATCTTCATCTCAATCAACAATCCATGTTGTTTTATTTTGTAAATATTATCTAGATCAAAGAAAGAGATGGATCCTACCGATTTTAAGAATCTGGGGCTTGAGGCAATGTCGCCCAGCCTTTCTTGCACTGAAGTTTTTAGACAATGAATGCCATACAAGAAATATTGCTCTCTTTTTGAAAAGTGTAATTAAGTATAGGAAACGACTTTGAATGTAAAAAATTGATTTTAACTAGTTGTTTTTATTAATTGTGATTTATATTGAGAAATGACACTTTTAATGATTATCATGAAGTATGAAAACGATAAAATCTACTCTGATTTCCTTTTTAACAAATGATTTTAAATTGGTTCTATTGGAAATAGTGTAATGTGTACTGTGTTATTGTGCTTTTATGGTTTTGTAAATTTAAAAATGAAAACCGAATAAAGCAAATTTCTATCTATCTATAGTATGCCTCACTTTGTTCAGATACACCATTCTGGGTGAACACTACACCAGAAGAAACAAGCATTTGCAATGCAATTACTGAAAGTTTGAGCTATTGGCGTTGCTAATAGTAATGCAATGCCATTGGCTCAAACCTTTAGAAATGCACTTTAGCTTTAAACATCTGAAGCTAAAGCGCGGGTGCCGCGATTGCTTCAAAAGTAAAGAAATAGAAAATGTGCATTTTTTTACTATTTCTTTACTTTTGAAGCAATCGCAGCACCCTCGATTTAGCTTCAGATGTTTAAAGCTAAAGTGCAGGTGCCGCGATTGCTAAAGTAAACAAATAGAAAAAAAACGGCGGCCGCAAGCAATTTTTTTTCTATTTGTTTACTTTTGTTACAATGGCTGCACCGGCGCTTCAGCTTTGAACATCTTCAGCTAAAGTGAGGGTGCCGTGATTTCTTTAAAAGTAATGAAATAGAAAACAAATGTACATTTTTTTTCTATTACTTTACTTTTGAAGCAATCGGGGCACCCACGCTTTAGCTTAAGATGCTTAAAGCTAAAGCGCGGGTGCTGCCATTGTAAACAAAAGTAAATAAACATAAAAAAAGGCATGCAGCCGTTTCGGCGATCGCAATTAAAAAGCTAGTTAAATAAAAAATAAAAAAGTTGCGGGAGAGCCTGGCAGGAGAGGAGAAAGACATTTAAGAAAATAGTGCATCTGATAGAGACATCTAGCCGCAGATTCCTTAACTTAGAATATCCCCAGGCGTCAGACTGGATTCGCAAAAGTTTTCCCAAGCAGTACCTCTGCGCGCCGGCGGGCGGCATCACCCGGCTCCGTCCTGACGTCGTCCACGGATATGACGTCAATGGAGCCATATAAGTCCCTCCCAGCGCACTGACGTCAGTTTCCTTCTTTTCTGTGTCCCATCGCGGATCCAGGAGAAGCGGTTCCTCTGGCCTGTTTGTTGTTTTCAGGCCCTCTCGACGCCTTTTAGCGTACGGGAACAGTGTGCAATGCCTACGGGCTTCAAATCGTGTGGGACCTGTACACGGCAGATGTCGGCGACGGATCCACACAAGATCTGTATGTGGTGCTTGGGAGAGCACCACGACTCAGTGGAGTGCGACGCCTGCCGGCAGCTGAAGCCGAAGTCCCTGCAGGAATGTCATATGAAGTTGCTGGTCCGCCCGGATGTCCCATTCAGAGTCCTTGCGGCACCGGTCTCCATCTCCAGCAGAGGGGTCCAAGTGGCGCCAGTCTTCTCATGCTGGGGTTCCTGTTCGGGACAGGCCCCGGAGTCGTTCCCGCAGACGTTGCTCACCTGACGCAGGTAAGCACAGGAGGGAAGTCATGGAGGGGCATCCCAGCCAGACGTCAGGCCCTCCTGTAGCGTCTCCGCACAGCCCTGTGGGGCTCCCTGCGTCGACGTTGGATGCGGCTGCAGCGCGGAGCTCGACTCCGAGTCGACACCGTTCCTCCCCGTGTTTTTCCACCTCGAAGGAGGTCGAATCGACGCCGGTCTGGGGTGCGACCCTCATCGGGGGATCCTGTGGATCGTTCTATTGCGCATCGCCATTGCCCGGCTCCAGATGACCCTGCCTGTTTGTCCCTACATCCTAGGGGTCAAGGACTGGTAGTCCAGGCAGCACTCTCTTCTTCTTCTTCTTCTCCTCCTCCATTGCTTCCTCCGACTAGGGAGTCTAGATGGTTGGGGTCCTGTGGCGGGCATGTCTCAGCGTCCACCAGCTCGGGACTTCGGTCCCTGAACATGTCTTGGGTGTTTGCTCGGGCTACTTTTGCCCTTTGGGACTCAGTCGAGCGCCTCCTTCCATCCTTGCTGGAGGGCCCTCGTGCTGACCTGGACCGGCTGCTTCGTGATGGGCGCAACATGGCTCAGTTTTGCAATCGGTCGACCATGGACACCACTGATTCCGTGGGTCGGGCTATGGCCAGGTCAGTTGCTCTGCGTCGCCATGCCTGGCTGCACGATGGCAGTTTCCCTGAAAATGTTCAGGAGCGTCTCAGGGATCTCCCCTTTGATAGGATCAATCTGTTTGACAGTCATGCTGACTCGGCGGTCCAGCGCCTCATGTCTGGTTTCCCATGACTTCCATAGTTTAAAGTCCTCGTTGCGGACTTTTAATCTCGTTGCAGTATTGTCACTGTTTTTCTGGTATCCGTCTATGGGTTCATGGCGTTATTTCCCGGACGGTTTGTGCGGCTGATCAGCCGTTTTTTCCCTTAGTTTGGTACAGCTAGGCCAGCTGTTTTCTGCATTTCCTCTATGAGCCCTCTGTCTACGAGCTTGTCTCAAGAGGTGTCCCTTGTTTTTTTAGGTCGAGCATCAGCGCGCATGCGCTGTCTGCATGACCTGCAGTAGTCTCTATACCGAGTAAAATCCCACCTGCTGCTTACCATAGGTTGTTTCCGACGTCGATCTTCTTTGCTGCTTCCTCATTCTTTCGGACTCCCGATACGTCACTTCCGTGTAGAGCGCAGGAGCACCGCTCAAGTACATATTAATTAACCTTAATTAGTGGCCGTCAGCTGTAATGCAGGCACTATTTCCTATTTGCAAAGCCTCTTTATACTGTGGTTTAGAAGTTTTTTATTTTTATTTAATAGTTGCTTTTCCGCTAATTGCTGCTTTGGTTTCACTTCACCTGCCATTCTTCTTTTTTTTTTGGCGTAGCGCGGTGTCCATGTCCCCGTGTCTGCTTCATAGTGTTTGTGCTTTATTTTATTTTTTCTTATTGTTTGTGCTTTATTTATTTTTTTCGTAGTGTTTGTCCTTTATTTTTTTTTTTCATATTGTGCCAACCTTCACCCTCCTTTACTTCGTCCACCTTCTTACCAGCACACACAGCGCAGACTCTTCTCCGGTTGCCGTCAGTGCTCCGCCTCTGCCCAAGACCCGCCTTCTTCCACTTTGAGCCTTGCAGGCAGGCCATGGACGAGGCGGAGGGCGCAGAGGCAGGATCCGTGAGTTTCCCCGGGACGCAGGTTAGGAAAGCAGTTCCCAAAATAATTAGTATAGACAGTGGGAAAAGGCTGTCTTTGTTAAAATACTTATGTCTAGATTGTGAAGTTATTAGCTGCTGGAATAGAATGCAAGTTAGTGGGCATATTAAACCAGATTAGGGTAGAAAACAGTTTTTAAACAAGAGCTTCTGTTTTCATCCGATCCTAGTTTATTTTGCAAGCCCTTGTGTTTTCAGCTGATCCTCGTTAGCCGCTTGCAAACAAACGAGGATCAGCTGAAAACAAAAGTGCTTGTTTAAAAACTGCTTTCTACCCAAATTTGCTTTAACATGCCCACTAACTTGCATTCGTGAGCTTGTTTGTAGGTCGAGCCTATAGCGCTTTGCGAGGCATGCAGTATTCAGTATGGAGTAGAAGCTCTGTGGAAGCTCCGCCCACTCTCCGCCCATCTTTTTCATTGGCTTAGTTCCTAAATCCTGCCTTCCGATTGGTTTTAGGCTTGTTAGTCCCTCCTTATGACGGCCATGTCATCATTTGTATCCTTCCATGGCCACTGGCCCCTTTACTTTGAGTGTTGCACAGTATGTTTTATTTAGATTGTGAGCACTATTTTCTTCCCGTGTCTCTTCCCCCCCCCCCCCCCCTCGTCCGTGCCTTCTCGGGCCCCCCACCGCACTTTTAAACAGTCTGTGACTAAAATCACGATTTTGCGACAAAGGCGTAAACCATATGAACACCCTTTAAAATAAATGAATGAAAACGTTCACACTCCAGTGTTTACAGTTCCAGGAATGTGCTTGCCTGCGGCCGTAGTTGAGACGCCGAGGCAGTTTTCTTCTATAGCTAATGAGTGCTCAGCAGTGCATAGGTTTAAATGGCTTTAGGGGTCAGCAGAGGTCGATAGGGAACAGAGGGCGCCCTTTCTTTGATAAACATTAATGTTCCACACGCAATGCTGAGCTTGTAAGACTAGGCTGCTGAAGGGAAGAGCCAGGTTTCACCTGAACCAGCTTTCTAGTTTCGGTTTCACTCAAAATATTGACCCAGAAGATAGCGCTGTTTTCAGTCACCATATTTACTAATAAGATATCTCAGTGAGTTAATCAGTCACGCGGAGTTGTAAATGAAAGGGGCAGCTTCTAGCCTGCACTAAGAGCTCTCTCAACCTTCCGAGGTCGAAGATTTGTGCGTTGTGAAGGTTGTTTTTTGGTAATATATCTGGGTTATATTTAAAGCACCACTAAATAGCAGCGCAAGCGCTATTCAAAAGTATTTTAGAATGCCGTTTAAAAACAATACATCTATTTTCAGACTGCTGCCGTACTTGCATACTGTCCTGTGGTGGTTCATTTTGCAGCAATACATGGACAGGTGTTTTTGGCATGGCTCCAGCATGCAAAATGTGTAAAGGATTTCCTCTGTTATCGTCGTGCATTGAAAGTGTGGCTCAACGCGAGCTTTCTATTGAAATTCACACCATTGCCACTGTGCCACATTGTGATGTAAAAAGGTTAATGTGGCTAGTAGCCGTGAGTTTCCGCCTGCACGCTGGGGCTTGAAGGGGCTCCTAGAAGCTGTGAATCATTATCGCGGGGTAACCGCAGACAGCCTGCAAATGTTTACTTTTAATTTCTCTCAGTGCTGCAGGCCATTTTGTTTCCTCTGTAAGCACTATCTCCGAGAGGCAGTTCAGGCAGGCTGAGCTAAATCCCGGCAGCCCCGTCTCCCCGCATGCTGAGCTTGTGCGTCCCCGCCCAGTCCCAGTCCTCCTCCCTGGAGAGTCGCTGCCTGACTCGGGGCTGAGCTTCCACTCGCTGCCGCCGCCACCTCCTGCACTTTTCAGTGTTATTGTTGGAGAGTCGTGCAAGGCCGACTGGACTTTGGGAGCAGTGGAGCCACGCGCTCGCATGCGTGAAGGGTTTTTGAACTTTCTCCGGAACTCCAGCCTCTTCTGTCCATCCCCACAGGCGCGGGGGAGGCCACCCCACCTTCAGAGCTCAGCTGCAAGGGACATGCAAACCCGCCACTGATTACGAATCCGTGCCACCCTCCCCAAGGGCACGCACAGCTGCCGGCATGTTTGAAGGTACGAGATACACTGGTTTACATTTCCTGGTTTCTACTGCATAATCTTGTAAATAGTTTGTTTTGTAAAATTCAAAGCACAGTTTAGTTTAATAACTTCTTTTACGACTTTCTTGATCCTCTCGTACACACACATGGTATTTTCTGATTTCATTGCTACACTCTTAAAAGTAATGGTGAAAGTTATAGGTCACCTAGTTATGCCTTTTCTCCTTATTTTGGTATCTGTATTTTATGTTTGTAATTAAAGACTTCATGTACCAGAATCCAGTGTGAAGGAAGCAGGGCTAAATGAGCGTCTGGCATCTAACACGATGAGGCAGCTCAAAGCCCGCTTCCGCGCCTCTCTCACTTTGGTGCCGATTAAAGTATTGTTTGTGTAGTGAGCACCTCTCCGCCCCGGCCCGCATGGTTTGGTTTACCCAGCTGTTCCAGCAAACAGATGTTTCACCGGTTAAAATAAACTGCATCCGAAGCAAGTGACCGCAACCCTGATAGCCGGAAGCCATGCCTGGGCCTGCGCCCCCCCCTCCCCCCCAACCCGTTAGCGTGATCAGTGTTT
This sequence comes from Calotriton arnoldi, assembly GCA_963921515.1. NCBI lineage: Eukaryota > Metazoa > Chordata > Amphibia > Caudata > Salamandridae > Calotriton > Calotriton arnoldi. Next base: position 984,067 of record CAWUFW010005247.1, on the reverse strand, counting down.
GTTTGTGAAGGGCAGCGATCGAGCTGGGCATTCCCGCTCGTGGCAGGTGTATTGGTTCAAATATTTTTCACACAGTGGAGGGCGGGCAGCTCCCGCCCCCCCCCCCCCCTTTAAACCCACGTGACACAGCTGCAGGTGCCCTGTTTATTAATTTGAATTAATTATGACCTGGACGTGCATCGGTACAAATGAAAGTCAAAAACGTGTATTTGTTACGTATGAATTTGTATAGCACAGTTTTGCCAGTTTATTTCCGATTTATCGACCAGCTTGTACTTTGAAATGAAATGAAAATGAGATTTGTAAAATGGTCTAATACCCTGAAGTGTCTAGGCGCTGAGCTCAATACAGGTAGCTGATGAGAGGAAATAGGAGGGACCTTAATGATGAAATAGCCGGGTTTTTAGAGCTTTCCTGAATGAAAGTAGATCAGTAGTTTATTTCATTTCAATCGGAAGAGCGCTCCAAAGACCTGAGGTGCTGGTTATGAAACTCCTGCCACCCCACTGAGATTTTTAGGTCAAGCATTCAAGACCTCTTGTATATACCTTAGTATATACTTATGTGTGTATGTACTTTGTGGGCTCTGGAGATCAGCCCTAGGTCTTGTCTGCTTCCGCTTAGGGACTTTTTTTTCTGTTCAACTGCCTCTATTTAACTGTCTTGATAGACAACAACCAGTAGAGGTCAGTAAAATACCATAATTGCTTTCTGCTGAGGAACTTTCTTTTTTATATTTTTCTGGCAACTGCCTCTATTTAACTTTCTTGATAGAAAGCAACCAGCAGAGGTCAGTAAAATACCAGAATCACTTTAGCATTCTCTTGATTCCAGTCCATAGAAATTGTCTTCCACGAGCACCCGTAGACAATAATATTTTTTTCAAATCTTGTATTTTCAGTGATATGACCACCGAAGGCCCTGATTCCATATTAAAAACAGAGCGTTGGACTATACCATTTCCTGCTGAAAGGCAATATTTCTCTCCATGTGTTCCCATACCTGGCGTGTCACACAGTTTGGTGCTTACTTTCCCTCCATGTTAAAGAACAGTAGATGTATCAGCACCCAGGCTAATGTGCTGCATAGCTAAATACATTTAAGTTCCCAAAGGCAAGACCGATTGCATTGCAAATGCTTGTTTTTTCTTGCTCTGCATGTGTGCATTTATGGGCAGGACACTGGCGCTGACCCTGTTGCACTCTTTACAGCTGAAAACAAGCCAATTGAGCAGCTAACAGCGACAATGGTAGGAAAGCCAAAATTACCATTTGCAGTGCAATAGGTCTCGCATTTACGCGAGTTTGAGCTATTTGCATTGTAAATGACAATGCCTTTTATTTATGTTTTGGTTTATTATGAATTTGAGGAGGAGTAATCTCCAAAATATAGTTTTCGCGTTTGAACAATTGTTCTATAATGGCGCTTATTCCGCACCATCTCACCACTCTAAGATGGCGTGGGTTATTGAGGTTGAATAGTCACCTCTTCAATGTCTATGGAAGACTATGTATACGAAGATTCCCGGAAGCCTCCTGCGTTTACCTGTATCCGGGTGGCGGGAGCAGTGAGAGGTATGTTATGCGTCTATTTGTCGCTAATAAGGAGTTTAGGTATACACGGAGTAGCAATTTTTGAAGTAGTATACATTTTTTATTACAGGTTCCCCGTACTTCAGGGACCTGTTGAATATTCTTGGAGGGATCGTCTCCTTGTTATATGTAGCGCCGTGGCATTTTATTGAATGGAAAACATTAATATTCTTGTCTTCACGATTACCTGAAGTGAAGGTAAGAAATGGGAATGGAGGAGTGCGTTTGACTTTGTTTGTTGTAATTGAGAGTGAAGACTCGGGTAATGTTTTGACGAAATTACGTCTCTTTTAGGGTCGCATTTCAGCATTGAATTTGGATACTATTAACCAATGTAAAGGATTTTGAGTGGAGGACATGACCTCTTAGAGGTAAGATTGTTTAACAGGAAGTTTGTTAGTGGTTAATAATAAACGTATTGAGAGACCTGTGCCTCATGTGCTCCAGAATTTTAATAGTGATGATTTCTATCACTTTAACCCTTACAGACATTTGATTTGGATAAAGTTTTAAGGTATCTGTTTTATTTATTCAATACTTATGGAGCATGCCATTCACTTGGGTTGGATAAGATAAAACAACACTACGGACTTTTACTAGTCTTATTAGCACTACTGACACGGTAATAATGAGGAACTGGGTGTAGCAAATAAGTAGAAATGATTAGAAAATGTGGCATTATAATTGGTATGTATTAACCTACTGAATTTCAGTGAATAGAACTGTATAGAATAATCTGTAAATCCGTACATAATCATGTTTAAGAGCACTTTTATTGTCTCTTTATACACATTTGTCAGTCATTTTGAATAGTCCCTCTGCACGAGGTTGGAGTTTTGGGCTCACAACATTTGATAATAATGGCTGTAATTGTGTTATGTACTCCAATCTTGGTATTTGTATTACTTCCAGCCCTGAGGAAGTCGTTTGGGTTAATCCCTATAGCGACGAAACGCGTTGGGAGTGGAAGTTCCATTGGCAATAAAAGAAAGAAAGAACAGAAGCCCAGCTTATTACTGCTTTATTTTGATACATTACCGTACTGTGATATATTATAATATGCGTGTGCTTCAACAATAGTGAATCGTTTAATCAATCTTTGATTGAGTTTAGGGGGTTTGGGTGTTATTCCCCATGTTGAAAGCACCGCAGGACACTAAGGATTAATCTGCATATTGAGAAAAGTGTTAAGCTGTTTGAGCGCCTGAATACCCTTTACACCCAATTAGATAATGCAGAAAATGTGTAGTTGCACCTAGGCTTGGGTGTAGGAGAGGAGTGTGAGAATAGACGAATTGTGTATAGGTACACCTACCATCTTTGGAGTAGCCTATATCACACAGTTGAGATCATATTGAATATGGATAATGGAAAGTTCCTGTAGATAAAGGGTTCTACCATTAGGAGGTGCAATCTTGCATCAAGTATACCATGTGCTATGGACTTCACGCCGGGGCAGCACACGAGCCAACCATAAGAATAGGTACTATGTCATGTTACATCCTCTGAGGAGTTCACCAAGGAGGGCAGGGAGCAGCTCAGACAAATGAATACTATGAAACCAGTCATACCATTTGCTGTCATGGGTCCACCATGGAGTTTATACAGCCAGCCAAGCTCTGTGAGTTCATCCAGAAGCAGATGACCGAGCCCTTTTCAGCTTTAAGTTCAGGTCTGTTGCCACCTAGTTAAAATTACATAGGACGTCTGTGCTCTTTTTTTTGGCATGAGGAGAGCTGTAAACCTAGATATATTCATCATATTTTTTATGCATTTTTTTAAAACAAACAATTTTTATTGTTTTTTCTATTTATCAGAAATACACGTTTTCTTGTATATTGTCAAGATACTCTCAAATTTAGTTTGTTACACTGTAGTACTAGGCATCCTGTTTTGTAACACATTAAGCAAGATATTATGGGGCCGATTCCGATTCAGGCCGGAAATCTCTCCGACCGAGCCGGACCCGGAGAGATTTCCGACCGAATCGGACCCGTGCAGCCCGACCGAACGAGTACGATGCGTCCGTATGCTATCGTACTCGAGTCGGTCGGACTCCCATTGAAGTCAATGGGAGCCGGTCGTACAGCGCGTACGCGGGCTCCCATTGCCTCAATGGGTGCGAGGCGAACAAGGGCGCCCCCTACAGCGGGTACGCGGCAAAGCGACTCGTGCCGTACACGCACTCACGCTACGCGGCTACGCGTACAGGGGGGTCCGACACGGACCCCCGAAGTACGGCTCCGACTGCTCTTTCGAGCCGGACGGCGCGTGTCGGTCGGATTGCTCGCGGCGCGCATCGTACTTACCCGGCCGGGGAATGTCTCCATTGCGCGGTGCGAGTCGTGTCCGAGCGAGTCGGTCGGTGCGGTTAGACCCGGGAACGAGTCGGTCGGAGCGGTTGGGACGCCCGAACGAGTCGGTCGGCGAATTCGCATCGTACTCGCTCGTCCGGACGCGCGTACGAATCGGTCGGGAAATAGGGCTCTGAATCGGATCCGGTTATGCCGAATCCGATTCGGAGCCCTACCGGCCGAGATCGGAATCGGCCCCTATGTCTTATTTTACATTTTTCTACTAAGTGGAGTTGACTGGGGTAAAAGTGGTTGAGTGATTCCCTATTCAGAATTTACATTTCCAGACTTTACCTTTATTCGATCTTATAATAGCATTATTCTGAATCATAATACGTTTCATTACATTTCCTCACATTTTCTGACGTGTGTGGGCTGCCCCTGCTTTCTTCTGTTTCTTTCTTTTGCAACATTGAGCAATCCATATCTAAAATCGGTTCATCATAGGTTGGTACTGCCTCTCCTCAAAGCCTAGCAGTATTTTGTCTAGCTACTGCCAGGCAAGTATTACAACATAATGTTTTGTATTAGTGTTCAGCCAGTCTTTAGTAACTTTGGGGCACTCCCACTGTGTGTGAAAGAATGTTTGCTTAAGCCACATCCCCTCAATCAAATATTCAACTGTATATAACCTGTAGCCAGGCTCTGGAACGGCAGATGTTTTGCGGTATGTTCTATGCAGCAGTTTAATTTGGACCACGTTAAACACTGCTTCATTGCTACTTTCCTTGGTGTGATCCTACTCTTCTCCAAACAAGGCTCCTCTCTGTTCTCTTCATCTAAATGGCCATGGCCTCTTTCCCATTTTTGCTTTACTTCTGTCACCTCATCCGGGAAATTGTTCATCAGTTTGTTGTAGATCATTGATTTATTTATGGCTTTTTCTTTTATGAGTCAATCAATATCCTATTTTTCTAGTAAGGAAATCTCTTGTACCTCTCATTTTTGCTTTATGTTTTCCCTAATTTTGCATTATTACTATACAATGATTTCCTATGTTTGTGTTACTGGCCTGCAATTGTGACTTCAAAGTTTTGCATCATTGGCCTCAAGCCCATTAAGATAACAGTTATCTGGGCTTTACTTCGACCTTCAGAAAGCCAGTGTCTTTGAAAGGTCCTCCAGAGGGTGATCTTCTCTATGCTTAAGGGCCCTCTTTCTGGAAAAGTCTACTTCGCCAGAGCCATTTTGTTTAAAGCAGCAGAGGCAATTGAGTTGCCCTTACCATCTCTGAAGTTCAAGTCCAACATTCTTATAGAAGGCCTTCGGCGGCTCTGGGGCCTCTTCTGCCTTTCAACAAAGCTCTACTAGAACTCGTGCTGGATTCATGGAGGAAATCCTTTTTGGGCCAGGCAGTTCACAGGCAGATTTCTCAGTGCCACAGATTCATGCTTTCTGATCCAAAATTCTTATTGACCCATCCTTCCCCTGAGAACTTGGTGGTTCAAGCATCCTCAGGTAAAAATTATGTTTTGAAATTTTTAGGTCGAGCCTGGGCAGCGCATGCACTGCTCTGCGAGGCATGCTGTATTCAGGTAGGGACTTGAAGCTCCGTCCACTCTCCACCCATATTTTTCATTGGCTTGCGTCATTGTCCAATGTAAACTATGGTTGTTCATTGGTCAATAGGCTTAGTAGACCCTACTTAGTTGTCTCATTTTGTAACCTCCCATGGCGACACACCCTGTTACGTATGTTGTTACTGGAAGGCTTTAATTACAGCCTCGGAGCACTATTTTCTCAAATAGCATTGTCCTGTCTGCGGTTGCAGGCAGGACACGCTCTCTCCTAATGCTTTTTAAAAAAAATTATAGCGCGGGCGCCGAACACATTTGCAATGTAATAGGTCTTGCATTTGCGAGAGTTTAAGCTATTGCCATTGTAAATTGTTAAAAAAACAACACATAAATAAAAGGCATTGTCCTTTACAATGCCAATAGCTCAAACTCTCGTAACTGCGAGACCTATTGCATTGTAAATGCTTGTTATAGGGATGTGACATACCCTATGTGGGGTATTCCTTGGCTGTTGTATAACTGCTCAGGAAGTTTCGAAGGCTCCCGCGGAGTCTTCTTCTTACATTTTCTGTCCCTCTGGGGATTTGTCCTATGGATTATACTGTAGACTTCCCACTTCGTTGCGATGAGTCACCGTGGCCTAGTGGTTGAGGTCTCAGACTCTCACTTCAAAGGTTCTGTGTTCAGATCTTGGTGTTTCACTGGTTGTGAGTCGTCATTCAAAAATGTAGGCAATGCTGCTTCCTCTCTTCCTACGGTTGTAGGACGGCTCCTCTGGTGAGACCCACAGGTTTGGCGTGGCTCCCTCCTGGAGCTTCTGTGTTGTAGCCTACGGTTGATCCGTGGCACTCCTGCCTCTCTGGATGCAGCCTTCTCCAGAGTATTGTTGGGTTTCTGCCACACCTCGCTCACCCCAGCGTGTTCACGTTCCCCTTTCTTGCCTTTGGCTATTCCTTCAGCTTTCGCTAAGTTCTTTGGCCACGTTGGCTATCTTGAACGTCAGCACGTGTCCCTTGTGGGCATATTGTTCTGTTCCGCTCGGGAACAGTTTGCCTATGTTCTATGCGGACATGACATGTGAGTACACACTGGGTGTGTGCGCTGTCACGAGGTGCCGTGGTATCCCTTGCGCCACTGTCTTGGCTGCGTCCTATTCTTGTGGCATTGTCTACTCTTCTTCCCTGGTCTTGGGAAGGGATTGGGTCTTCTCTCATGGCTCAGACCCCGTCGGGGTTTTTGCCTATGGGCAGTGGAGTATACGCCAGACACGTCACTGCTGCGTGTTGTCTTGTGCCCTTATTTCCCTCAGCCCATCCCAGGCTGAGGCTCAAGTTCTTCTATTCATTGCCGCGCAGAGCTCAGGTACTTCTGCTCCTGGATCCTGCTTTCAGTGGAAGTATTCTGCCTAGGATACTCTCTGGCATCATGCAGTCTCTGTATATGGCTTTGTACACATTATTTTGGACACTCTGTGTCTGTGTCTTTCTGACTCATTCCTCGTTTATGTGATGGTCAGTACCCCCGCCTGTCATGCGGGAGAACAGGTTTTCCTTCCCAGGTGGGGAGGATGGTGTCGTCTTTTCCGTGTCTTGACATTGTTATGTCCTGCGATGCTTCCATTATATGTCCTGCAATGCTTACATCAGTGCCATTGGTACCTATTGTGCGGCTCCCTTTAGCTAGGGCTGCTCTTCGAGTTTCCCTTTGTCTTTCATTGTTCATGACTTTTTCATATATATCTATATGTCTATATATATTCTGTCATGAGGGGGACACACGACAAAACGGCCAGCATGCTAAGGTTTCCCTGCTGCGGTTACTGGAGCTTTGCCCCAGATTCCCTCTCTCTCTCTCTCATGGGAGATAGCTTTTTCTATGTGCCTGGCCTTGCCGGTGTCCTTAGCCATTGTACCTCTGGGTACGGTTGGCCGGTTTTCTACCTGGTGATGCGCCGTCTTCTCGGTGACGCGCATGTGGTGTCGCTGTTCCATTTCATTGGGCTTTTGCATTTGTGTGGTGTGGTTATGTGTATTCCTGTCATCCACATACAGGTGTCTCCTGGTAGTCATGGTTCTGTGTATCTCAGCATGGTGACATCTGTCCCTTGCCATGTCATTTTTAGCATCCACTGTTGTGCAAGCTCAGTTGTATGCTTGGCTCTGCCATACTGTTTTTGTTCCTTCTCTCGGACTTTGTCTCTTGCGGATCCATGGGATCCTGTGCTCAATTTCACTTCCTTTGTAGAAGCTTGTGGCATTCTTCCATTATGCACTGACCATTCTGGTTCTGCACTTGCATTTCATCCCTGTCTGGACGAAAGAGGGCTTGTGCCGTCCTCTGATGGTTTGTGGTACCTTTGCTCCCCTTGCTCATACTTCCGTCCTGAGCTTCGTGGGTCTGGTGTCAGCCACGCTGGCATTGTGGTCCCCACCGTGTTTTAGTCAATATTATTGATGGATTAGTTCTCTTTGGAACTTGGTAGGTTTCAATCGCAGACCCTCCTCCAATGGGGTATAGCTTTGCTATCTAATCTAATTTAAGGAATCTGTGGCTAGATGTCTCTATCAGATGAACGAGTTACTTACCTTCGGTAATGATGTATCTGGTAGAGACACAGCCTAGCTGCAGATTCTTTAACGCCCACCCAGCCTCCCCGTTCTGCGAAGACCTTACCAGGTTGGGTTCGACCCACTTGCCTCCTTACAGGTGGCCTTGGTCTTCCTGCAGTGTGGTCTGCTTCACCTCCCTCAGGGGCGAGATGTCTCATTCTGCTTATCTGTTGCTTCCACACCCATTCTCGTCCTTGGGTGGTGAAGTTATGTATCCTTCCACGTTCCTCCACCCTGGTTCTTCCAGTGTGGGGATTTTTTTCATGTTCTTCTACCCTCCCTTCCACCCTCATCTATTCCTTTCCCATTACTTTGGGGTCTCCTTGACTACGCTGTGGTCAATTGGTTTGAGGGTCTCTTTGGCTGTGCTACAGTCAATAGGTCATTTCTGGGGTGTTTGGTTGCACATTCTCTGATGTTGTAGAAATGTGGTCCATTACCATCAGTCATGTTGTTCCAGTCTTGTTGCCCTTTACAACTACATCCTGTGGTTGCAGAGTGCCTATCGTTTGTCATGACATTCATTTTCAACGCCTTTTTGCCACATAGGAGGGCATGGCTTTTCGCTTCTGCGAAATTGTTTCTAGGGGCAGGTACTCTGTTTTCTCCCTTCGGTACCTTACAGTTTCAGGTACTCTTTCCCGACATCCATTGTGATGTTTCTCATCATTCTATGCATTATTGTCATTGTTGTTTCAAAGATGTTTGATCTTTTTTTGGCACACTGTTCCCACACTCTCAGAGTTTTTGTAGTGGCTCCGCGTTGTGGCGCAGAAACGTTTCACAGTACAAAACTGACTTCAGCGCGCCGGGAGGGACTTATATGGCTCCATTGACGTCATATCCGTGGATGACGTCAGGACGGAGCCGGGTGACTGGGCCCCCAAGCACGCAGCGGTAGTGCTGGGGAAAAAATTTCCGGATCCAGTCTGACGCCTGGGGATATTCTAAGTTAAGGAATCTGCGGCTAGACTGTCTCTCTACCAGATACATCGTTACCGAAGGTAAGTAACTCGTTCTTCAAGGCTATAAATAAAAGCTACTGAGTAGCAACACATGTAACAGGGAGTGTCCTCATAGGAGGTTACAAGAAGAGAAAAGGCGGTACTAAGGAGGGACTACTAAGCCTATTGACCAATGAAAAGCCACAGTTTATAAAAGACAGTGACAGGACCCAATTAAAAAGATGGGTGGAAAGTTGGCGGAGCTTCATGACCATATCCTGAATGTAGCATGTGTCGAAGAGACAGCGCAAGCGCTGCCTCAGCGAGACCTAAAAACAGTGTTTGGCATGTTAACTTGGTTGAAAATCACAAAGGCATCGGGATATTGGGGTGACTTATGACCACATTACATTGTGCCCCATACATATCTGCCATTTCCTTTGCAGCGGCAGCTAGAAGAATGTCAGGAGTAGTATTTCCTTCTCACATATGGCCTTAATCACATCATCAAGCGTGATGTCTGTTTTGTATTTTTCTCATTCAGGAATGAAGGACCTGATGTACAAAGCCATTTTGTGGTTGTGAAGCCTGCGTATACCAAAACACAAATGTTATGACTTCAGTATAGCTTTTTGGTATGTATGAAACTTATCAGAAAACCATTTCCAACTCACAAATATGATTTACGGACCGATAATGAATTGCAAATAGGAAGGGGCATTCTTTCCTAATTGCATTTCGGTATTGAATATTAAAATGGTTTCTGACAGTAATTACATCCATTGATCAGTTATCAACATCTTAAAGGAGATTATAAGTGAATTGGAAAGAGGAAGGTTTCACCAAAACACCTTCACCTTAGTGAGTGCTGTTGGCAGTTTCGAGGATTTCAGAAATGCAATTGTTTTATTATTAGGTGCATTCGCTCCTTTAAGCACTTTAAAGAAAAATGTGCTGTTTGGGAATAGAAACGGAGGGATGTTGGTCTCCTGTTCCTTGCAGGCTGCCATCTGTGTGGTTATGGCCAATCGCACGGGGCCTCAAATAGCTTCCTGCTAAATTCATATTCATTAGGCAGGTCATTCTGTGACCTCTGCAACTGGAAATTTTGCAACACAACCTATTAGTACACTAGTCACAATACAAAAACAGAGGCAGGTCATAAATAGTTGGTGCACAATTTGCAAGCATTGTTTCTGTCCTGTCTCTTTAGACATCAATCCGCTGAATGTGCATGCTGATGTAAGTCAGGAAATTATTCTTCCCATTCAAAGGGAATGGGATCATGGGACACCTCTTTTTAGTCAGTAGTCACATGGGAAGACAGCCAGCAAGAGGAAAGATTCAAATCTCATTTGCATTGATCCAGTACTTGCAGAAAGGTTTTGTCTTTGTAAACATATAGCCTACCTCTGGGAAGGGTGCTGGGCACCTGTCTATTGACTTTGTCCATACTACTGCCTGCCCCCCTCCAACATTCAGGAGGGGAGAGACCAGACCAGAGGCTACAAGCTGCACCTCAAGAGGGCAGCTTATGCGTCTCTCCCACCACCCTATGCATAACGTTCAGTGATTTAAAAAGCTGAGAGCAAATGCAATCTCGCTTGCCGAAATGAATACGACTGGCCGCATAACCAAGTCCAGGGGATAGTGTCCCACCTGATGCAAGTAATATATAAAAAAACAAGGGGGGTTATCCTTGTCCCCTAAAATTGTTCCTGACGAAAGCCATCGACCCGACAAGGGCGCATGTCGGCTGAAACATGTAGACCATTTCTTGACCTTTTGTAAGTGATGTGAAGGACACATTACAGGTCCTATTTTTCTTATCCACCTTTGTTTTTAACCTTACCCTTATCATTGTTTTGAATAAATCTAATTCTATGATAAAGAGGTCATTTTAATTCACTTTTTTACAAAGTAGATCCCAACTATTTCCTCTGAATCACCTTCTGGTGGAGGCCAACAAGACCCGATGATGATGCTATCAACCATGACTACGCCAATGGCCAAAGACACACCAAAGGCGGAAAATGGCTGTTGAGGGTCCTACATATTTCTTATCAAGATCCCTCGAGGTCTCAGGGCTTCACTCCTTTTTGATTCATTGCCCCTTCTGATGCAGCCACACAATGAACCAACCAAACAGGCTTACCACGATGAAGGCCGGTCAGGAGGTAACTGGCATGCTCCCCAATTCCGTGGTCACATGCTGTAGCCTTGGGTTGTAAGAGGGGTTTCATATTCTTCATTTCTCTTAAGTGCACCTGAAGAGGCGGGAGCTCCTCTGTCAGCAGGTCTGGCTTCTTCCAGTTCTGTAGCCCACTTTCAATGCGAGGAACCAGGTGGGTACACTTTGGCACTTTATGACCTGTTGGTGATGAGCAAGACTTGGTAACGGCTTTACCACAGTGGCTGACGTGATGACTTCCTCTGGCGAATCATGATGTGCAATGAAAGAAGGTTCTGGAAAACCTTTGCAATACTCCAGAAGAAGTATGGAGAGTGATTGTATGTGTGTATTGAAGGTATCAGCACTGTCTTTGGTGCACTGGTGTGGTGTTCAGACACTGAACTCCAATAATATAATGCTACAACTTATCAGGAAGGATGACCAGATTCCCCTGCACACACATGGTAGTATTTGGGTACAGTAATGTTTACGAAAAGTATCTCAGACTGACATATTCTCGGAAACAGTCTTTCAAGGTGATTCAAAGTTCAGAAGCTGAAGTGATACGTTTGTCAGGCCACTCAAATCCTGTTTCCACACATATTTTTGATATTTTATTCGTCAAAGTTGCATTAAAGTATTTCACTTTGCCGGAGGACTCAGGATAGTAGGTTACAATGGAATGCTGTTCAATATCTATGTATTTGCACAGGTTCTGGAGTATAGATGACACAATGAGGTCCTTTATTGACTCAAATCTGTATTGGAATGCAAACCTAGGCATAAAGTCTTGAATCAGTCTTTTGGTCACAGTAACAGCATCTGCGTAGACAACGGCTAAGCTTCCACCCACCCTGAAAACATACAGACCATAACCACTGCTCAAAGGGTATCTGATGAAGTCAATTTGTATGCAGAGGAAGGGGACCAAAAGGCCAAGGTGGTCAGCATAGGTTGTCTCGACACTCTTACCAAAACTCGAATGACTACTGCAGTGCGATGGAGGGAAAATAAGGTGCCAACCAGTGGGTGTTATCTGCATGAATCTTGCCATCCCTGCAGATGTTTGCAAAATCATGATAAAGTTGGGCTAAACAGGATAATAGTATTCTAGTAGTAACCATTTTGCCAGCCTGGTCGTGCCATAAACCATCCTTATGCCTGTGGCACCCCTACCTTCTCCAAAGTGTCCTTTCACTCTCTCGTGTCTGATCCTCTCTCTCTCATTCTGCTCCCTACTTTCCTTGGTGTTTCAAACACTTTTTCTGGTGTTGATTTTAATATAGTTCTTAATTGTTTTTCTCTTTGTAATGTAAGGAGATACATTTTTCTACTGTTTTTCCTTCTGTACTGCGCAGTGACGCCTGATTTAGAGTTGCCCAATATAAAAATGTGAAAGAAAGAAATGAATATGTTGCACTTTAAGGTGTAAGACCTCCAGTGGAGTGAGGAGCTCTGTGATAATTGCTCTCACAGGACACTCAAGTCAAGGGGTCCAGGCCTTGGAGATCAACTCCTGTTCTTGGGTGAGACAAGTATTTCTCCTGTTGGAAAGACTGCTATCCATCAATTACACTTGCAATGCCTTTGTTGGGGATATAGCACACAACTGCTCTTGTGGTCCCGTTAGTTGTGGGGAACACCACAGTCAGTTGGGTGGGAGAGAACAGTTATTTGTCATTCCCTGGGGTCTGCTGTGCAGTATTATTGCAACCACTCTGTCTGAACAGTGGGTGTAGGGTTCCCGGTATACCCGTCTTGATTCCCTAAGCATTGAAAGAGACATGCTGGGGGTGGGGACCACCCCAATCCTGGGGGCAGCAAGTGGTTGGATGTCAGTGCATGTTGGTTGGAGCTCTTACATGCTTATTAATCAGGTAGGTCTGCTGGATCTGAGAAAAGTACTCTTAATTGAATGGTTGGCCCTTGCTGAGTGCAAAACTTAAACTATGGCACTAATCTTGAACTTGTGTCCTGCTAGTAGGTTTTTGGAATTACTGTGGCTTTGTGGAGGCAGACACCACTTAGACCTTTTGTGGTTGATGACACTGGATTGTGTTTTTTTGCTGTGCTTGTTTGTAGTTGGTGCTGTTTCGTGATGATTGATGACTTTTCAGTTATATGTATGTGTGTGTTTTTTGTGATTGGTTCTTTTTGTTTGAGATTACTAATGTCTATGAATGGTGAAGCTGAAGGTGACTAATCATTGAGCTCCAGGTCATGGCTGGTGTAGTTGCATTTAAGGATTGGCCATAACGTATGATGGTTTATGTAGTTCCATGTGCTGGCTGGTGTAGTACTCTTGCAGCAGTTGGTACAATTTCAGGTTTATGGTAAGCACAGGTCAGCACTCTGTGCACTTCTCTGTGTAGCAGTCTGTAACTACATGTGATGGTGGTTACTGAAATTGAATTTGGTAACATTTGGCACCATTGCATATTGTTGAGGTCAGTGGGATTGAATGCAATTGTGCTGATGAATGTAGTTGGCGTAGTGGCACATTGTTTAAATAGCTACCTTTCAATGCAGTGGTGCAGTTGTATACAGTTGATCAAGTTCTTTGCACTTGTGGTTATTTTAGTTAAACACAGTTCAACGCTGACTTTAGGGTGGTGCTACCGGTGCCACAGCACCGAGCGCAACCTTGGGGCGCCATTTGAGCTCCGAAATCAGCACATGCCACATCGCCCAAAAGCCCGCACAGTGAACACCGTTGCCTCTCTTTTATTTCCACAACATTGGTGTTTGTGGAAATAAAAGAGGGACAAGGGTGTTCACATGATGATGCTTGGAAGATAACAGCATTATTGGCGACCTGTGCGCTGCCCTTCCTTTATAGACACCTGCTTTATGGCGAGCCACAGAAAAGCTGTTCCTGTCTTGATTCATTCCATTACTGATGCAGCAAAGAGAAACAGTTGTGTTAAAAATGATCACACACAAGTACATATGAAGTTCCATTTAAGTACCATGTTGAGGCCTTTGCAGAATTTTAAAACCTGAACAAATAGTTAGTATTTATCTCTGTGTAATGTGGTGACCCTGGTTCCCATACTTCATTTTATGCACTACTACCCCTGCTTTATCACTTAGCTAGCTAAACTGAACACAAGAATGTAGCTTCCATTGGTACAGTAGCACCGGGGCCCACTAAACCCTGATTATTGCTCTATTATATAATTCAAACAACCAGTAGCGGTTTTGGGCAAGATAAGAGAAGCCTGCAGAGATCTTTGTGTGGCCATCATTTTTGAGGGCATAATAACAACTGCATGATAACTTTGGTGGTTAACACACTTAATGGATAGATCTGTGACAGGCCCCGAAAAATCATAAACTTTTTACTAGACCTGCAGGTCTAGTAACTTGAATAATCTACTCGACCCAATTCTAGTGTACTTGACCCATAAACTGGTCTCATTATGCCATCTTGAGCAAATATTTTATTTTGCAGAGCCACATTTTTCTTCATGATCACACATGAGAGCACCTTCCAATATGTGAGTTCAGCATTCATGCTGTACAAAAAAACTATTTGGTTAGATTTAAAAGACTAAACATTTGCTCCATGCATAATAATAATCTAGCCCACATATAGGGTACACATGACCCTTGACTTGCCTCTTAGTTTACAAATAGCATTGCCATCAAGGCTGGGGCAGCAATGTTCCCCAGTTCATCTTTAAAAACTCACTTTTAATAAATATATTACTAAAGCATGAGGAGGTAGTGCACTGTCATTTACAGACAGCACATTTTCAATTTAAATGGTCAAAAACTTTCCTACTAACATGCAGTTTTGCTTATAAAACGATATAGTGTATAAACAATAATCTGTGGGAATTAGGTTTCAGCAAACATATTTATCACTTGCACATCACCAAGTAAAGTGGTCTGATTTTGTTTTCATCCTATTAAAATATGTTTTTTTCATCACGCAGAATTATAAAACAAGGGGTTTCATAACTACTGAAATTTATTTTGAAATGTTTGTACAATTCACTTTTTAACTATTTACTATTTAAATGTCTGTTAGAATAAAACAGGACACCCTTTTTGTACAGCATGCTTGTCAGACAGTTCACTTTACAAAATCCTCAAACTTTGCAGTCAGAGAAAGAAAATTAATTGTAGATATAAACTGACTTTTACCTCTGTCTCCGAACACAAAATAAATGTAACAATATAAAAACAAGATTTAAAGGTATCTTTAATGCCCCTTCACTTTGTGAGTGAACAGAGCACTTGCTGTTTGTCAGCTGTAGCTCCTAAATATAGCTGGCCCTGATAAAATCGGAGTGGGCAAGTAGATTTGTGGTGGCATGTGTGATTTGTCCAGTCACAGTTTCGACTCATGATAAAGTAACACAGACTATGGTTAATGTTCTCGCTGCAAAGCACAAAGTGTAACATGCAGACCACACATTTGTATTTTGTGTGGATAGCTCAGTGTGTTATTGCTTTTGTCACAGATTATTTTGTTATATGCAGTTCATAAGTTACAAGCCTTCTAATAAGCACATTTGCCTATGAACAGGTATTAAAGCGCTGCATGCAAATTGCAAGGCATAGGTTCGGTATAATTTTACTCGGGACACTAAGGAGAACGCTGTGGGGTAGGACATTTGTGCCGGCACGGTGATTCCACACAAAAATATGTGGAAAATGTGGTTTTTTCAGCTAAATGTGAGGTTTGCAGGGGATTCTGGGTAGGGAAACGTTGGGGGATCCATGCAAGCCATACCTCATTGGACTCCCCATGGTGTCTAGTTTTCAGAAATGTGTGGGTTTCGTAGGTTTCCCTAGATGGCGGCCGTGCCCGGGGCCCAAAAACCAGGTGCACCCCCCCCAAAACCAGGTAGTTTTGTTATAGGTAATTTTGAAGTCTCCACAGTACGATTTGGGCCACTTACTGTTGCAGCCACTATGCCTACCCACACAAGTGAGGTACCATTTATATCGGGAGACCTGGGGGAACGCTGGGTGGTAGGAAATTTGTGTCAGCCCGGTGATTCTACAACTTTCCCACACAGAAATGTGAGAAAAAATTGATTTTTTTCATCAAAATGTGAGGTTTGCAGGGGATTCTGGGTAGGGAAATGTTGGGGGACCCACGCAAGCCATACCTTGCGGGACTCCCCCGGGTGTCTACTTTTCAGAAATGTGTGGGTTTGGTAGGTTTCCCTAGATGGCCGCCGAGCCCGGGGCCAAAAGCTCATGGGACCCCCTTGCAAAACCAGGTTGTTTTGTGATATGTAATTTTGATGTCGCCTCAATAGGTTTTGGGCCCTTGCCTGTCGCGGGTACTTGACCCACCCACACGAGTGAGGTATCATTTTTATTGGGAGACCTGGTGGAACGCTGGGTAGTAGGAAATTTGTGGATCCACGCAGATTCCAGAACTTTCCCACACAGAAATTTGAGAAAAAAGTGATTTTTTTAAGCTAAATTTGAGGTTTGCAGGGAATTCTGGGTAGGGAAATGTTGGGGGACCCACGCAAGCCATACCTTGCTGGACTCCCCTGGGTGTCTAGTTTTCAGAAATGTGTGGGTTTGGTAGGTTTCCCTAGATAGCCGCCGACCCCGGGGCCAAAAACTCATGGGACCCCCCTTGCAAAGCCAGGTTGTTTTGTGATAGGTAATTTTGATGTCTCCTCAATAGGTTTTGGGTGCTTGCCTGTCGCGGGTACTTGACCCACCCACACAAGTGAGGTACCTTTTTTCTCGGAAGACTTTGGGGAATGCGGGGTGGGTGGAATTTTGTGGATCCACTCAGATTCCAGAACTTTCCACCACAGAAATGTGAGGAAAACTTTTGTTTTGACAAATTTTTAGGTTTGCAAGGGATTCTGTGTAACAGAACCTGGTGAGAGCCAGACAAGTCACCCCATCCTGGATTCCCCTGGGTGTCTAGTTTTCAAAAATGTATAGGTTTGCTAGGTTTCCCTAGGTGCCGGCAGAGTTAGGGTTCAAAATCTACAGCTAGGCACTTTGCAAAAAAAGGGTCAGTTTTCACTGTGAAAATGTGGTGTCTACGTTGCGTTGTGGGCCGTTTCCTGTCGCGGGCACTAGGCCTACCTACACAAGTGAGGTACCATTTTTCTCGGAAGACTTTGGGGAATGCGGGGTGTGTGGAATTTTGTGGATCCACGCAGATTTCAGAACTTTCCACCACTGAAATGTGAGGAAAATGTGTTTTTTTCGTCAATTGTTTAGGTTTGCAAGGGATTCTGGGTAACAGAACCTGGTGAGAGCCAGACAAGTCACCTCATCCTGGATTCCCCTGGGTGTCTAGTTTTCAAAAATGTATAGGTTTGCTAGGTTTCCCTAGGTGCCGGCAGAGCTAGGGTTCAAAATCTACAGCTAGGCACTTTGCAAAAAAAGGGTCAGTTTCACTGTGAAAATGTGGTGTGTCCACGTTGCGTTTTGGGCCGTTTCCTGTCGCGGGCACTAGGCCTACCCACACAAGTGAGGTACCATTTTTCTCGGAAGACTTTGGGGAATGCGGGGGGAGTGGAATTTTGTGGATCCACGCAGATTCCAGAACTTTCCACCACAGAAATGTGAGGAAAATGTGTTTTTTCATCAATTGTTTAGGGTTTGCAAGGGATTCTGGGTAACAGAACCTGGTGAAAGCCAGTCAAGTCACCCCATCCTGGATTCCCTTGGTGTCTAGTTTTCAAAAATGTACAGGTTTGCTAGGTTTCCCTACGTGTCAGCTGCGCTAGGGCCCAAAATCCACATGTAGGCACATTGCCCAAAAAAGTCGGGTGCCTAGTGGGCTTTCTGCCGCCTTGGGGGGGAATCGGGGGAGGGGGAGTTCGCCCCGATATGCCCCCAAGGGGGCAGAAAGACTGTGGCTATTTTTTTGTGGGGGCATTGGTATGCCCATTTTGGGCAGCCCCCACCACCACGCATAAAAAAAGCCAGCGTAATCGCTGGCGCCTAGTGGGCTTTCTGCCCCCACAGGGGGCAGATCAGGGGCCACTGCCCCCATCTGCCCTCCAGGGGGCAGAAAAACTGGAATTTCTCTGGGGGGGTATTGTCATGCCCATTTTGGGCAGCCCCTACCCCGGGGGGCAGAAAGGCTGTAATGGTGGCGGGGGTGGGGGCATTGGCGTGCCCGTTTCAGGCAGCCCCCACCCTAAAAACAAATGCGCAAAAAAAAATCCCTGGTGTTTAGTGGGCTTTCTGCCCCCCCAGGGGGGGCAGAAAGGCTGTAATGGTGGTGGGGGGGTGGGGGCATTGGCATGCCCGTTTTGGGCAGCCCCCACCCTAATTACATATGGGAACAAAAAATCCCTGGCGTCAAGTGGGCTTTCTGTCCCCCCGGGGGGGGCAGATTGGGGGCTACTGCCCCCATATGCCCCCAGGGGGGGCAGGAAGGCTGTAATGGTGGCGGGGGGGGGTGGGGGCATTGGGGTGCCCGTTTCGGGCAGTCCCCACCCTAAAAACAAATGCAGGAAGGCTGTAATGTTGGCGGGGGTGGGGCCATTGGCGTGCCCGTTTTGGGCAGCCCCCACCCTCATTTAAATTTTACACAAAAAAATCCCTGGCGTCCAGTGTGCTTTCTGCCCCCCCGGGGAGGCAGATTTGGGGCTACTGCCCCCATCTGCCCCCCAGGGGGGGCAGAAAGACTGAATATGGCCAAATTTTGTTGGGGGGGAGCAAAGGCCCTTGCCCAAGGGGCCGCTCCCCCCTCCCTGGTGTCTAGTGGTGGATCCCTGCTTGGGGATCGCCCTCCTGGGGCGATCCCCAAGCAGGGATCCACTGGGGAGGGGTACCATTGGAAAGGGGAGATTCTCCCCTTTCCAATGATACCTCTCCCGTCTTTCTACGTGCTCAGGGGCTGAGATAGCCCCCTGAGCACGTAGAAGTGAAACTGAAATGAGCCTAAAGGCTCATTTCAGCTTCGATCTCAGTGAAATGACGTCAGCGCAACGTGCGCGCTGATCGTCATTTCACTGAAACGGGTGGGGGCCTCGGGAGCTGGGCTCCAGAGGCTTTGGGGATGAAAAAGAAATCCCTCTGGTGCCTGCACCAGAGGGATTTCCGGTGCCATGTGCCAGGACGGCCGGGAGCCGTCCTGAGCACACGCCCACCGTGTCTCAGGACGGCTCCCGGCCGTCCTGAGCACGGAAGGGGTTAATCGGATCTTTTGCTCGTTTCCGAATCATCTGTATCAATGGTTTCGCTAACATAGAAAATCCATTTATCCATTGTCTGCAGTATCCAACCACTCCCAAAAACATTCTCATTTCTCTCTGAGTCTGTGGCAATTGCATTTCTTTGATTATTTTTATTCTTTCTGGTGTCACTTTTCTAACTCCTCTTTCTATTTTATGCCCTAAATATCTTACTTCTTGTCGACAGAACTGTAATTTGTCTGGAGACACCTTGTGTCCTCCTTCAGCCAAATGGTTCAGTAACGCAATTGTATCTGTGACACAATCTTCTCACGTTTTTGATGCCACCAATAGTCATCAATGTATTGAACCAGAACAGAATTTCCAGGCATAATCAATGATTCTAGCCACTTTTTAAAAATCTGATTAAAGATTGAAGGACTTTCTGTGTACCCTTGAGGAACACGACACCATGCATAAATTCGATCTTCAAATTTAAACGTAAAAAGATACTGGCTGTCTGGGTGCAAAGGAATAGAAAAGAACGCTTGGCATAATCAATTACTGTGAACCATCCTGCATTCCATGGTATCTGATAAAGGATCACTGCTGGATTTGGCACAATTGGACAACAGGGAATTACAATTTTATTTATTTTCCGTAGGTCTTGCACTATTCTGTATTTTCCGCTAGGCTTTTTCAGTCCCATTATTGGCGAATTACAGGGACTACCCATCACTTCTTTTAAAATACCTTCTTTAACCATTTATTCAATTTCTGGAATAATTCCTGCTTTTACTTCTGGACTCATCTTGTACTGTCGGGTATTTGGATACACTGCACCTTCCTTCACTGTCACTTTAACTGGGTCTATATTCTTCATTAACAAAGATCCCTAGCACACGTAAAAGTATAAATCCATACAGTCAAATAATAGTAGCACATTCGAATATTATCACAAATATATGCACTGGTCACAGGAGATTTCTTTAGTCTTTTATTCTTTGTGTAGACCTTCTCACGTTTGAGTACTAC
This sequence comes from Calotriton arnoldi, assembly GCA_963921515.1. Classification (NCBI taxonomy): domain Eukaryota; kingdom Metazoa; phylum Chordata; class Amphibia; order Caudata; family Salamandridae; genus Calotriton; species Calotriton arnoldi. The sequence continues at coordinate 963,717 of CAWUFW010005247.1, read as the reverse complement.
GATAGACCAATAGCCAACACGTGTTTCGTCGCTTCTGATACATATATATGCGACTTTTTCAAGGCTACATGAAAGAAAAAACATAGTCAGTATTGTTTCTCCCCAACACATACATGGCTCTGAGAGACAAAGCACCACTTCCAAACCGTGAAAACAACTAGAATCCCATTTTGCATCCACCACACCACGTGACACTGCAGCATGATGGTCAAGCCATTACATGTCAAACAACGTTTTATTTCCAACATTAATCCATTTAATGGTAAACATTAATAATAGTCTCCTCTGAATCATGAGACAGTAACCATTGTTGTTACCAAAATTATGCATTACCCTAAACCCAGTGTGTTATGTGTAAATAATAGCAATCTATTGTGTGACTATTCACCATGTGTCTCGCACCGCTCAATATTAATTAAACTAATTAAAACCGTTCAACAACTCCACACCTCAACCGTGAGTGCTCTACCACCCTCCAGTGGAACTATTTAAAATTCACAAACCTCGATCATCTTTAGTGTAAAACTGCTAAATAAACAACAAGAAATATATAGAAAAATGAAATGGATCTGTATCTAAACTAAATATATCACTTGTTCACAACTGGTTGCTTACTTCAAATTGCACAATCTGATTAATACGTACTTAACATGTGGTGATAATTCCGACCCACATGGTCCTCCAGCGTGGGGTAATATTTGTGGTGGGGTCCAATTAACGACCGTCACTTCTTCAGTGTCTTGTAAATGGTAACTATAAGATAAGAACCCAGAAATACTCTAGTCTTAATCCTATTTGTCCATAGTAGCCTGACTGGTATCAAAGAGAAAAATATCTAGATACACCAAAATTAAAAATCCTAAAAATGTATGCCCCATAACAAGCTGTGATATCTCTTAAAAAACCATGTATTATTCTCAAGTAAATCGACTATGTAACACCCCATTGGACTACAAACCAGTCCTAACCAAAATCAGAAACCTTCTACAGTAAAAGTACTAGGATTATTTACAAGACAAACAGAATCCTCTCCTAAAGTCAATGAAAATGACAGGTATAAGTATCCCTAGGCCAATAAGGCAAACCAGCCATCTCTCCTCACCCTATCCGTTGCTCCGTAATGTGTACAAACCCCTCACGCTGGATCCCTCGAGTACGAGAGCGCTTCTCAAAAAACACCGGCGTTTTTAACCTTTTACCCCATGTCACATGACCGTTCCAATATCAGAGGCTCCTCAAAACCTTAGTCAAACGTGAGCTCCATCTTGGAGTATCATCCGTAACACTATAAATCGGTATCTCCGTGCCTCTACACCAACGATAAACCTGGATGTAGATTTGTTAGTAGCATGGGAACAAGAGTTAACCAACAACTCCAACAAACTTATGGGAATACTCATAGAAAGTTGTGATCGGAAAGCTGCCAGGTTCCAAACAGAAATAGAGGCTTTAGAAATAGAAATAAAAGCCTTGAATCTACCGGAGGCTACAGACAAAAACTACGCAATTTTAAATGATGTGTTAAAACGTCATTTAGCGGAGATCAAACAGAGGAAGACAAAAAAGCTTAAGAGGGACGAATATGACTATCTCAATGGCAGGATATTTACATTCGCCAGGAAATATGATGAGCTAGTGACTAAGGATAATCAGAATAAGGCCAAGGAAGGAACCTCACTAAGCTCTAGTTCTACGTCCTGGCAATTCATTCTCGGTTATTAATGAAAACATTTCATCTACCTCTGTTCCCTGTTTGGCCAGCATCATCTTATAGACAATGTCCTCATCGGGGGTTTGGAAAGCAACACCATCCCGTGTACAATAGATCGTGCAATTCATCTTGCACAAAAGATCTCTTCCCAACAGGTTTACGGGACTGGAATCGCAAACTACAAATTGATGCATTTCTTTGAAGTTCCCAATGTGCACCTCCATTGGCTTTGTGATAGGGGTTCTAATCTGTTGGTTAGATACGCCTACAACTTGGATAGTTTCTCCCGAGAGGGGTAGGTTTGGGATGTCTGCTGTTCTCACAGTAGACCTGGTAGCACCAGTATCCATTAGGAAAGTTATGTCTTTACCTTCTACTTTCCCGTCAACAAATGGACCTGACTGATCTACCGGCAAGGATGCGCCAACCACGCACTCCTCTTCCTCCCCCCTCAGGCACCGTCATTGTGCAGTATCTGAACGTTCTTCATCATTCTGCAAAAAATATTGTGCAATTGTTTTATTATTCTTACCACTTTCTCCTTGAAATCCGGTGTTCGCACTGAAACTTTGATGGTTCACAAAATTTGGCATAGGAGCTGGTGGCACCTGAAATTGTGGAGTGACTACCTGTTGCTGCTGATTCATAAGTACTTCATTCTGCATCAGTGGGATTAAATTTTGATTTGGCCCATTATTATTCTTATTATTCTGAATACTCTTACACTCGTTCTTCCAATGTCCAAGCTTTCCGCACGCATGACAAGGAAACTTCTTTTTCGCTTCTTCTCTGTCCATTCGCCCCTTAAATTTATTACCATTCGCTCCTTGGTTATTCTGACTCTGTTCTTTCACTTGATTATTATTTTGCTCATTTGCCTTCTCTTCCTGCTGCTTTGCCAATTTAACTTGAGCCCACATCATTTTCTCTTTTAGTTTCCTTCGCCTGGCCTCTGTCATCTCCGCAATATTTTGCGTACTTTAGAATTTCATCCACTGTCTTACTTTGCCAACACAACATGTGCTGCTGTATCATCTGACTGATTTCCGGTTTCAAGCCATATACAAACCGATACACAAAATGTCCCATATCTTTGTCACCAATATTCTCAAAACCACTATACTGCTTGAACACCTGCAATAACCGTTCATAGTACACGTGTACAGATTCATTTGGTTCCTGTGTTGTTCTATCTATTTTTACCCAATCTGTTTCTTTAGGAGGGATTTTTCCTTTCAAATACGTAATCACTTGGTGATACTTTTTCATCACTTCTTCCGACGGTGCTCCTGTTTTTGTATCTCTAGTATACTCCTCATTAGGCCAATCAATTGTGATCTTACATTCTGTCCATAAATCAGCAGGTACCACTATGTCAAATAGACCATCCAGGTCTTTCATTAACACCTTTGAAACTTTCACAAACCTCTCTACTTGTTTGTACCACTCAACTGGCTTTTCTCTCAACTTTGGAAAATCATTTGTAAACGATAAAATATCTTGTCTACTCCAAGGGACATGAACATATCCACCTCCAGGAACCTCTCTCATTGGACACAATGTTTCCACTTTTTCTGATTCTCTTACTGGAAATGCAGCTGCTGCCTCTCTTGCTTGCACTTCTTCTTTCTTTCTTATCCATCTAATCCTCCATTTATCAATGTCTCCCCATTTTCGCAAAATGTTCATTAATTCTTTTATCTGTAACCTTTTTCCTGAAGCATTCACACTTTCTAAATCTTTATCAGTAAAATCCACTCGATAGGGCTTCTGTAACAATTTTGATTTCCCTATGTGTATTCCAATCTCTGAAGCAACTTCAGTTAATCTCTCATGAAATAGTCTTGCTCTCCTAGTTATACTCTTACATAGAAACAATAATTCTTCATCATTGTAAACGTTTAATCTTTCCGTACCTACACATTCTGTCATCATCTCTTCCAATTCCACTTTCAATCTACTGATATCCAAAAGCTTTGGTATTGGGTTCCGATTATCCCTTTCCTGAGCCCACCTCTCTATTTCTTCAGAGGTAACTACTGTTGTACCTGAAGTTCCAGCCGGAACCAAAGGTCTTCTCTCTCTCAAATTCATAGGTGTAACTCTCTTTGGAGTTTCCGCATGAGGTTCCACAATAGGGAGATCCATTAATGAAATAACCGACTCACTTTCACTAACTTGATCATCTGTGATTACTACCTCTTTTCTAGGATCACTTAATGGAACTGTCACGAGTTGTGGTTTCTGGCAAATCTTATTATCCCCATATAATGGGATTACTGGACCAATGGTTACTGGTACTGTCAAAGCTTCAGTATTTAAATTCAATTGACTTATCCTTTGTACTAGTTCTTCCCTAGTTTTGTTCAAAGCTTCTCTTTCATTATCTTCCAACCCTCTGTTGTATGATGTCTCATGTAAAATCTGTGGAGTTAATGGTATTCCCATTATGGGCGCACTTGGGACAACCTTACTAGCTGCTTCTTGATATGGTGGTGGATTTTTAATTAAAATATCCTCTAATAATTCATCATCTGATTCTCCATATCCTGTTGAATTCATATGTTTTGTTTTCTCTTTACACTTTCCTCCAGATTGTTCCTCAGCCATCAACACTGGATATAACCCTTCTGACACCATAGCTCTCCTCCATTGTTTCATCTGCCCTTCTCGTGTCTCATGCAAATGTCTCGGAAAGAATCCTCTATATCTTCCACCTCTGCATTTCTCTCTTTCATATGACTCAGTCTCCCATTCTTCCAAAGCCTCATATTGAGTTAATCTAGGTCTCGGTTCTAAATCATTCATTTTCAATCTCAAATTCTGAAGAATCCTCCCATTAAACGTACCATCCTTAGGAAACGCTAACACACCATCATCCTTCGTGTACTCTACCCAGTTTTCCAACCACACGCAGGTATGATATCCTCTTTCCATCATCATAAAAGATGCTGGTATCTTCGGTGGCGGAATAGGAATGCCCTCTCTAGTCAATACAGGCTTATCCTTAACAAAGAAATTCTTTATTCTCTTAAAAATTGACATCTTTCTTTTCTCTCCATACATCTTCGAAGAACGGTGTAGGAAATTGTATTCCGCAAACCCTTGAAATCTTCTACCTGTTCGTCTTGCACTGACAGTCAAATCAAAATCCCGCATACAATCCTTCTCTCCTCCAATCCTAGCGCGGCTTCTAACTAAGTGTCCAATCAAATCAGGCTCACACTCGTACACTGACCAATGTCAGCGCGGCCTTTTCCTGACGTCAGTTCTGCTCCTCACTACTGACCCCTCCTTTACAATGCTGCTCCTGTCACGCACCCGCTGTTTCTACCAATCCCAGCGCGGCTCACTGTGACGTCGGTCCTACTCAGGCGATTTCTCACCCCTCCTTTACCAAGCTCCTCCTGTCACACGCCCGCTGTATCTGCCAATTCCAGCGCAGCTCTCTGTGACGTCAGTCCCACTCCGGCAACTGACCCTCCCTTTGCAAGGTAATACGAAACTTTATTTCTTCGAAAATTCTTTACATTTCTTTGTTATTAACAACGTAAAAACATTCGCTACTCTGTCTGTTCCACTAAATCAAAAGGATAGTTTATTTTCTTTCACTGGGAGTAAAACCTTCCGCTTACTCTTCACCTAAGCTCCAGAGAACCTGCTACTCTTCCGGTATCTCCCGTTAGGGAATTTTGAGACCGATGTTTCACCAGCGAACTCCTTTTGCTGCCAATCTAGCTTAGAAGAACCTGCTACTCCTTCAGGGTTACCCTTTCTAGGTGATATAACGCCTAAAGTTTCACCAGCGAACTCTTTGCTTTCAACCACTCTCACTTTTGTACAGAAAATAGTCCCTAGTTTAACACTGCCAGCCCTACGTAGCTTCTCAGTGTTATTCCAACAGACGAGTAACCTCACTGCAGTGTGGTTTCTATCGCCACCTGCTATTCATTCCCCGGGAATTTTCCAGACAACATAGAAACAGGACACTAACTCTTTTGTTAAAACATTAACCAAAAAATCAATAATCTATACTTATCACCAAAGTAGTCACTAACAACCATAGCTCTGCTACCAGAAAACTGATCCAGCGGCGTACTAGCAACAGATACTCCACTACCATATACTCACCTGGGCCCATACAACTTGCTTCCGCTAGCGCTAAGTAGACCACTGGAACTTTAATTTATAATGATTCTCATACCTCAAGATCTAGTTATTGCTTCTTTAACTAAACCTTTCACTGATCAAACAGTTCTTTCCTCTGGTCAATGGACCAGTTAGGTGGAACTAGTTGATGGCGATAATTAACATAACTTATTATACATTTCTTGATAAAAATAAAATAATGACAGACTCAGTAAGTTTTAAAATCTTTATCTAAATTAGGGGTTTTGAGCCATCTCAAGGCGTTTCAGTACAAACACCCTCATTCACGAGAGTGCCAATTCAATAATATTTCAGATAAACATTTAACAATTCAGATCCACACAATAACTATGCTCAGAAAGAAGAGGATAGAGATAGAAGAGCATTTATCAAAACGATGAATTTCATAGTTACCAAAGTATGGTGTGAAGACCAACCCCCTGGCCAAAGGGCTGGTAAGGGCCTCCCAGGACAGATCAGGAGACAAAGACTTCAGGACAGGAATCAGGACAAGATACTTCACCTCTCTAGATACCGACGACTAAGTCGCACCCCTCTCTGACACTCTCTTCCTCCTCGTGGTTCTTCCGCGATCTTCTTTCTAACCCACCCAAATTAAGTAGATGGTTCTGCATTCGATTTCTTCATCAGCATTTCAGAGCATCAGCACCACCCCAGCACCGACAGCATCCCAAGCTCCGAATTGTTGCTGCTGCTTCCGCTCTCATCAAGCTTAGCTCAACTAACTAACTAAACTACTTCAATTATACCTTTCTATTACCATGTACCACCCATTAATGTTTCAATTTTACAAAATACTAACTTCTGATTGGACAGGCGGGGGGGGTGATCATCACACCATGCTTATACTTCATTTATTTCTTTAAACCATTGTTTCCAAACTCCTCCCCTCAAACTTTTATTCCGCCCTTCCTTTCCCATACATCTTTAAACTTTATTAATACAAATGTAACAATTTTCTCGAATAAGTTCCTTCATATGAACTCTTCACCCTCATGTTCCCAGGGCACATCTCCGCCGACCTTGGACGCGTGACAAGTCCTTAGTCATCCTTCCAAGCTCCCACACCAGGGCGCCTGCATTGCACAACGTCAGTCTGCTCGACTCAGACAACTTTAACAGGCCCAAATACGCACTAATAATAAAGTCAAAAGGAGAAATGTTATTCTCATAAATAAATGATTTCACTGTATACCACCAACCTCTACTCTAGCCCATACCATTTATTTCTCTTTCTGCATTTGCGTTAGTGTAAACTCACTTTCTGATTTTCAGCAAGCAGGTGCCATGCATGTGAGCTTTCAAGCGGCCATTTTATAGCTCTTTGCGCAAGCGCCAGAATTTCCCTCCAAGCGTTATTTCGTCATACTACATAGGTGCAGTAGACGCATGCGCAGTAATGATTCCGTGTTCAAATGCATTCTAGTCCTACGTCCGAGTTATTGCAGTTAGTAAACACATAGGCAAGCTTCATTCTTTTCCCGCGTATGATGAAAATGCGTATTAGTAATCACAAAACACGTTGTTAGTAATTCGCTAGTAAGTTAAAACGAGAGGATTGCTTCCGAGCAAGTCTCATGTCCGAGTCCTTGCTCCATCAATCTTACAAATCAACTTCATACTTATTCTATTTCCATATTTAATTTTGCACGCCCCCATTGTTACTACACATTCCTTTATTAACTTCAACAATCAAACTCCTTCCCTCCCACCCGCCCTAGCAGATTCCAACAGTCATTCCATATTTGTGGTAGCCCCAGATTGTAATTAAATTGGTCGTCATGACCTAATCCCCCCCACCTCCCCTCCTCCCTCATCAGGTCCCTTCTACATCATTTTCCAGTGAGGGGATATTTTAGCTATCCTTCTCTACAGTCTTGCGCTTTCCTGCCCCACTACCTGTGGCTCTGGGGTTCCTCATGGGGACCTCCCGGTCGGGGTCGTCTCTCCCGAGGTTAGATCAGGCTCTTTTAAGCTATTGGCCAGGGCCTCCCAGGTGCGAGCTCGCTACAGTGCCCCCATCCCTTTCTTGGCGTTCCGGAGAAGAACCCTCCCCTCACAGTCCGCCCATTTTTCTAACTCAGCCCTCCAAGTGAGGCTTTTCGGTCTCTCAGGGATTTCCAATGCCTTGTTATCTCCCGTTTCGCAAGAGCCAGTGCTAGGTCCTGAAATCGACTGGTAAACCAATTCTTAGCATTGTGTGGGAACAATCCCAATAGGCAGTGAGCAGGAGTGGGCAGGATCGGTCGATCTATTGTCTCCCCAATAGTGGTTGTTACTTCTTCCCAAAAGCCTCGCAATTCAGGGCATGTCCACACCATGTGGAGTAGTTCCGCACCCACCTCTCCACATCTCGGGCATTTCGCATAATTTTTCTGAAAAAACTTGTTTATCTTCCCGACAGTGAGGTAGGCTCTGTGTAGTATGAATAAGTTAATTAGACGGAAGCGGGCATTTCTTGAGGACTTGGGGATCCCCCCTAATATATTTTCCCAGGATTTTTTGTCTATAGGGATATTCAGGTCCTCTGTCCAGCTTTTCCGCAATTTAGTCAGTGGCTGTGTCGAATCTCTACTCAGTGCCCCATATAGGCATGTGACTGCTTTAATCCTACCACCCCCAGTGCCCAAGTAACCACAGGTGGCGTGGGTAGGGGGTTCAGCGGGTTCCAATCTCTAGTGTGCTCTAATCGCCACCACTAGTCCCGCATGTAACAGAAAATGCCCCTGGGGCAGGTCGTAACCCTCTCTAAAGTCCTCAAATGGCATGAATTCTCCCCCGCTGTACAGGTCACCTATTCTATTTACTCCTGCTGTTTCCCAGTCCTCTAGCCCCACCCATTTTGCTCCACGAGGAAGCACCCACAGTGCCGTTATGGGAAGGTCAGGTGAGTATGGGAATTTGGTCTTTGTTTTTTGAAGCACTCGTCTCCAGCATCGCCTGGCTATCATGACCACCAAAGTGTCCTCAGGAGTGTCCCCCACCTTACCCAACAACAACTTCCACAGCATTCACAGGTCTGGAGCGAAGGATCTATTTCTCCGGTCTGAGATTGGAGGACACCTATCCACATCGCCACCCATTGAAGCTGGGCCGCCAAGTAATATTGTTCAAAATCTGGGACCACGAGCCCTCCCTCCCTCCCGTGTCGAACGCTGCATCGTTCTGAGTGCGACCCGCCTTCGACCTGTGCCCCATAGAAATGACGTAATTATAGAGTGTAAGTCTGCATGCCATTTTGGAGGTATCCATATTGGAAGTGTCGTAAAAAAGTATAATAATCTTGGCAACGCCACCATTTTCAGGAGAGCCACTCTCCCAGCTAGTGACAGCGGGAGTCCTCTCCAAAATTCCATGCTAGTCTTTAAGGATCTCAGGGCCTTACCCAAATTACCCTCGAATGTGTCAGCTTCGGTATGATAAAGTTTCACCCCCAAATATTCCAGGCAGTGGGGTTCCCACGTAAGAGTTCCCAGTTCCGCAATAAGGACCCCGACAGCCGTCAACGGAAACAAGTTGGACTTATGACAGTTAATTTTCAGACATGGCATTTCTCCGAATTCACCCATCAGCGTCTTAGCGCCCGATAGATCTTCCTGTGCACTACCCAGAAAAAGCAACAGGTCTTCTCAATAATACACACACAAGATGCGATAAGAAAAAAAGACTGACTAAAAAGTGTGTTTATTTGAACAGATGAACCCTGTTGCTTAACACATCTAAAATAACCACACAGAATATGGTTAAAACAGCACAAATGCATGTTGCCAACAACGAGAATAAAATGAACATTACTAACATGGTTAAAATGTCATCGAAAAACCTACTTCTATGCGCTACGCTAGGAGAGTATGGAGAGTAGAATAACATGCATCTTAATTTTCTTAGGGATGAAGAGTGCACTGCATACCTTATTTATAGCAAAACGCTGTAATAATCAGGAGTCAAGGAGGTCGTGTTTCCTGCGAAAGGCAAACACGCGTTCCGCATCAGCATAAACTCCTCCCGGGCTCAGGCTTGATATCCACTTTCAGTAGAAAGTGTGATACGGCGGCAGCATCTCTGGCAGGCAGTCTTGCAGTATCTTGCTCGTGATATTCTGGGACGAAGGACCTCTCCTGACAGGTGGTCAAGTGGCAGTCCTTATATACTGTATCTTACCTGAGATGGAATTTGCAATGTCACCTTTGGAATGTTTGATATAACCAATAAGCATCAAGATGCTAGTTTAAGACGCATTCCTTTATACAAATAAGAGTAAAATATGACAATTGAGACTCCACTGTTTTGGCTATTGTTCCTTGTTTGACCTTGAAATTGAGATAATAAGGCACTTGTTCCAGCCTGATGTTGCATCAGGTGTTTTGTTTGTCTATATCTAAGTGACTTGACACTTTCATGGTTCTTGGAAAGATAAGGACAGACGACATATGCGTCTGCCTTAGATGATTTTGCAGAAATACAGAAAATGGAGTCACAGCCTGCTTAAAATGGAGCATGGCCTTGTATCTTTACGTCAATATGATCTCCCACTCCATCCTAATTAGCCGCCTGTTCGAAAATGGGATTTGAGAACCAGTACTGGATTAGTTGACATCTTTTCCTACCAACCTTAATCAATCATGAGGCCTCCTTATTGCTCAGACGAAAGGTTAATAAAATGTGTGGAGTTCCTCAGGGCTCTTTAAAGAACCCAAAGTTGTTCCATCTTTATGTTTCCTGTTTAGCCACGCTAATTAGGATGTTCAGGTCTAAGGCAATGTCTTACGCTGATGACACTCAAATTGTGGTGCTGTTTACAGATTTGTTTGTGCTACCCTTGATTGCTTTAGTTTTTGTATGCCCGCTATTGCCAGATGGATGCATATTAATTGCTTAAAGCTCAAGGAGGACAAAACCGAGGTACATCTTATGGTGACCAAGCCTGTGTCTGGTGAAGCAGCTTGGTGGCCTTCTGAGCTTGGCTGCACCAGTGTCCTCTTAAGGATTTTTTGGGCCCTGGGCAATACATATTTGGGGGTCCCTGAAGGGAACAAACTTTAATTTTATTACTCACTTCCTACTCGTTCAAGCCTGAATGATGCCAAACAATACTAAGTTATGTCTTAAACTTTAACAGGTTCACACAAAAAAAGTTGTAAAATGTCTTGCCCAGGACCATAGCCACTGGCTAGAGAGGTAGTGGTAAGCAGGGAGGGCGAGGGGTTTCGGCAGAGAAATAGAACACACAGAGGTCAAATAGGATGAACGTTTACTTTCCCAGTAGGCCCCTTGGAGGGTGGGTGTCCGGGGCAATTGCCCACTTTGCCAAATGCCATAAACATCTCTGGGCTTTACCCTGTTAAGTTCTACTAAATCTAAGATTCTTGGGATCATTTATTTTTCACAAACTTTCCTTCTCTACCCAGGTGAATCAGATAGCTAGTACCTGTTTTTCCATCCTTAAACTTAAGGACATTTGTCTTTGCTCTTACTGACTCTGTTTGAATAACGGTCATTCAGTCTTTGATTATTTTCCACATGGACCATGGAAGCTCTTATTAAGCATCTTCAGATCACCCAGAAAGCAGTGACTTTCACTGTACTAAGACTTTCTTCTAGGTAATCATAGGCTCCTTTTCTTAGAGATCTGTATCAGCTCCCAATTTGAAAACGAAGGTTGTTCAAGGCTTTGTGCGTGACTTTTCACACCCTCAAAAAATCTGGTCCTCTATTTGAGATGTAAATTTTTTTTTATCAGCCTAAATTCACCCTTAGATCAGCAAGTGCCAATCTGCTCGTCTTGCCTCAGTTTAAACAGTGCAGGATGGGAGGAGGTTCTTTCTCTGACTTGTGGAGAAGTGGTGGAATTCCCTTTCAATTGACCTGAGATCCACTGAATCTTTAATCATTGTGAGGAAAAGACTAAAAACATGGCCTTTCAAGTGTCCCTAACTTCCAGGCTTGACACTACTATAATCCTTGTGCAGCACCAAGACACCCTTTTGGGTGGCAGAGCGCTTTAAGCACTTAATAATATAGCACTTAATAATATAACAATTTGCCATTGAGGCAGTTGCACTGCAATTGCCGCTCAGGCAGTTGGACACACTTGTCATTGAAGCAGTACTAAACAGTAATCTCTGGCGCAGTTCCACCCCCTTCCAGTTGATATATGTTGATGCGCTTGCCATTGAAGAAGTCCCAGGTACTCGCCATTGACACACTTACATGCGCCAGCCATCGCTGTAGTTCTAAGTGCTAGACATTGATTTAGTTGCATGGGCCTGCTATTAACACAATTTTAAAGGCAAATAATTAATACTATTGTTTGCAGAGGCAGACAACTTAGTTGTACATGTTCAAAGTTAGCTTTACTCTATATTCTCTCACTTAATGTAGTTACACCTAATTGCATTTAATGCAGCTGCAAGCATTCGCAGTTATTTACTTTGTATGCAGTATTAAGTCACCTACAGTATTGTTAACTCAACTGAACCTAAATCACTTTCATATGATCTTACTAAATACCTTTGCACAAAGGTTAGCCATTGATTTGCATTTGATCACAGTAGATTCAAGGGTGTGGTCTTTGTTTATACAGTTGCACTTATTGGTAGTCATACATGGCTGAAGGTGGCTTTATTACAGTTTGCTTGAGATGATTTATTTTGTTTTTCTTTCTTCTAGGTGGAGATGCTCTTTTGGTCCCTTATCTTCTATAGTGGCCATCTTCTAGCAGGTGTGAAAAGCTCCTATTTTAAATGGAAAGGCTTTTCCTCTCCCTTCCATCCCTTCTTTGCTCCCAATCCTTCTCTTACTGTACTCTTCACTCCTCATACTCATGTCTTGGCTTTCTTTTTCCCTTTTAGCAACCCCCTCGGTATCTGTCTCAGCCCCCATCTTTCGTGCCCGGCTTGAGGGCAATGTCCTGCTTGGCTGCACTTTCATGCCCAGGTCTCTGGTCGAAACCTCCAGGCTGAATATCCTCTGGTACCATTACTATGACGATGAGACACATGTTGTTCACCACTACAGTAGCACCCAGGACGGCAATGTTTCAGTAGAACCCCAGCACCCTTCGTACCGTGGACGGGCCTTGATGCAGCTCAGCCAGATCCACCACGGCAATGCCTCCCTGAAGCTCTCCAAAGTAACGGTGGATGATGCCGGGCTGTACCGCTGCATCGTCACCGAGGCCAGCGGAATGGCTTATGCTGAGACTGTCTTGGAAGTGTATGGTAAGTCTTGCCAATAGCACAGCTTTTCAATGCTCTGCTTTTCTAGTTTTGGACTAGGGACAGCTGTATAACTGTTCCACCAGCCTCGTGTTTTCTAAAAATTTCCCAATGAAAATATATGTATGTGTATGCATGCCTTCACCAAACCAGCAACCCAGATCCACACTTGCTCCCAGCCATCAACATTGACCTACTCGAGACAATGGTCTCCAATGTGGTCTGGGCCCTCTGCCTTCCCTCTTCTAAAACTACAGGCTGATACCTAACCCCAACCAGTGGGCTACTGCAGGGCTTGTTCTAGGCTGGGATTTTAGGCTTATAATTTTAAATGCAAAACTACAAGTCCCAGAACCTACACCTTCCTTGACTTAATGAAATTTGGAGTAGGAATACTAAATTATGTATGTTTAGAGTGCAGCATATTCACTGAGGTAATGTAGGTTGGTGTTGGAATAGTGACATTTGATTTAAGCGTCACAACACACTAAAGTTTCACATATAATATGAAGGCATGTTGCACCTCTACAAAAGGATCTGTGTGTCTGCAGCTTGGGAGGACTGCCCGCACTTCATACTATAGACGCCCTCCTTTTCTAGCACCAATAACAGACATAGGACTCATAGGGCTGCACTTGACAAGTCTTCCCGGTAGGACCATTCACATTCCCTTCCTCACCTACACAGACCTGCCACAATGATTATCACCATACTTATTGTTCTATAAGTGCATACATACCAAAACTCAATGAAAATGACAAATTGTTATGGCAACAGTGGTCCAACAACAATGATAAAATAGACTCCAATGATATCCACTCCCTGTTCTAGGAAACTCAATTTTCAGACCTCCTTCAAAAGTACTGCCCACTCCCAACCCAAGACCACCTGAACAAGGTACGATCAGTCAGTTGTGACTCCCCTACTCCATTCATCCTGAATGCTCAACAGACTGCCACTCAGGAAACTAGTTAAGAAATTAGCAAATCTGGAAAGAAGGACAGAGCAACTTGCACAGGCCAATCAGAAATCTAACTCATGTTGCAATTAGAGAAAAAAGCACCAGAAAACAAGCTCTCCTTAAAGTTTGATGCAAGCCTACTGCTTTGTGTGGTCTCTTCACCCGACATGCCAGCTGCTTTTCCACTGACAATTTTCTTTCCTTCCCCATCTTCTTTCTGCTGCCTCCTGGAGTTGACCGCACCCCACCACTCTCACTTCTACCTTTCTCGGGTTAAAAGAATCATTCTCTGCCTACGCTTTCCAAATTCCCTCTCCATTGGATATCCCATCGCATGCCATCTTCTCTTCGACCAACTCTCTACCACCTAGCTGTCCTAATTACCATATTGTCACCCCTTCTTCCACATTCCTGTCCTTACCTCCTCTCTCCTATCTCTGCTCACTGTTTTCTCCATCCAGAAACTCTTCACCTTCACAGCCTACCTCCTTTTTCCTCATCTTTCTATTCTTCCTGAACCCCTTCTAGCCCTCTTCTTCTCCTATGTGGTCTCTTATCTACCACTGATCTCATTCCCTCCTTATCTCATTCCCCTCTTTCTTGCTCTCATTTTCCTTACTCATCATCATCCATAAACTTTGTTCAGCCAAAAGACCATGAAAGTAAAAACATATAAAACCACATAGACAACTTGACAGCATACAGACATTATCCAGCAGCTCATTGAAAATACAGCCGGTTCCGTGGAAAACAAGAGCAAAAAAAGCTCAAATGAGCATGTGCAACATAGCCCCATAGAAGATAAAGTGCAAGTGGCATTAGAGCATAGTTCATAAAATACATATTAAGATGGCTAAACACATAACTAAGATCGTTAAAACATGCTAAAAAAGCAGACATAAATTCTGCTCCTATCAGTTTATTAATTTAGACTAAACTTCTCAGCTTCACCTAAATGAACCCTGCTCTATTGGTCAGAATTAGTCATGCAGTTACAAAAAATGTTTATCTATTACGTTCTGTTCATGGGGCATAGATATCTGCAGTCAATAAAACTGTGTAGATTATGTAACAACAAAATGGAACTAGAACAACAATATCCATAGATAAAAGAATAGAAGCAAAATTAAAACATGAATGTCAGCAATCACTAAAACAATTTGACCGAATATAATATTAATGATAATGCAAGATTAAGGATAACTAAGAATAAAAAGTAATAGGACCATTAAAAGAGTAGGGGGGGGCTCCTTAGGAATTCATACAGAAGGATCAAAAAAGAATTGTTTCTAAAGACTGGAGGGATTACACCCAACGTCAAGGCTTGCCAAGCACTGAATAAGTTGACCCCAGTGCTTTGATTCTTATGCACCAGCTCCAGTGTAAGTACTTGGAGACTGCGCAGATAACAGGCTAGCAATTCTCAGTACGGAAGAACCTAAGGGCTACATGGAGCTGTCTGCAGCCAAGTTGCTTACAGATAGGAATGATCCACAATTTTCTGGGGCCGGTATAACCAGGACAGAAGAAGTAACCAGCATTGGCATAGCCAATAGGTCTCGCCTTTGGGGCCTTATAAGTGTTTAGCCAGAGCTATTGACTTTGCCAATGTCTTCAAGCTGTGCTGTAGAGAAGTGTGGCTGCTGTGCGGCATGCTGAAAAGTTATAATAAAAAAGTGTCAGAAGCATTTTTGTTACTTTATATATGACCAAGAAGGCATTATGTAAAACTGAACGACCATATTAAAAAAAGTATTTACAATAAAAAATTTCCTCAGTTTTCTTTTGTTCTTGCAATGCTGGCAACTTGTTTCTGCCTATTCCAATGGTTGTTTGTTAAAGCTTTTTTTTGAGGGGGCATAAACAATCGGAGGGTGAAGGTTGGGAACTAGTACCTGTATTATAACACTAGCAGCGGCCAGACGCTAGGGGAGAATCAACAGATGCCAGATTACGAGAGCAGGCTGAGGTGGTGCTGAGTGATGCTGAGGTGGTAGTGGTGGTGGTGGTGACTGTTGCGGAGACGATGCTGAGGTGATGCTGAATGATACTCAGGTGTTGCTGAGTGATACTGCTGTGGTGCTGAGTGATGCTGTGGTGGTGCTGAGTGATATTGTCTTGGCGCTGAGGGATGCTGTGGTGGTGCTGAGTGATATTGTCTTGGCGCTGAGTGATGCTGTGGTGGCGCTGAGTGATGCTGTGGTGGCGCTGAGCGATGCTGTGGCGGCGCTGAGCGATGCTGTGGTGGCGCTGAGCGATGCTGTGGTGGCGCTGAGCGATGCTGTGGTGGCGCTGAGCGATGCTGTGGTGGCGCTGAGCGATGCTGTGGTGGCGCTGAGCGATGCTGTGGTGGCGCTGAGCGATGCTGTGGTGGCGCTGAGCGATGCTGTGGTGGTGCTGAGCGATGCTGTGGTGGTGCTGAGTCATCCTGTGGTGGTGCTGAGTCATCCTGTGGTGGTGCTGAGTCATCCTGTGGTGGTGCTGAGTGATGCAGTGTTGGCCCTGAGTGATGATGTGGTGTCGCGGAGTAAAGCTATGTTCGACCAGTAGCAGCACCCCCCCCCCCCCTTTTTTTCTCCCCCAGCGCCTTGAGACCCTCGCGGGTAAGTAGTGCGCTTTACAAATTCTGTGATTGATTGATTGATTGGTGCTGAGTGATGCTGTGGTGGCGCGGAGTGATGTTGTGGTGGCGCTGAGTGATGCTGTTGTGGCGCTAAGTGATGCTGTGGTTGTGCTGAGTAATGCTGTGGTTGTGCTGAGTAATGCTGTGGTTGCACTGAGTGATGCTGTGGTTGCAATGAGTGATGCTGTGATAGCGTTGAGTGATGCTGTGCTGGCGCTGAGTGATGCTGTGCTGGCTCTGATTGATGCTGTGCTGGCTCTGATTGATGCTGTGGTTGCGCTGAGTGATGCTGTGGTGTTGCCGAGTGATGCTGTGGTGTTGCCGAGTGAGAGAGAGAGTGAAGATATAATGCCCAATTAGAGAGGGTGGTGAGAGAGAAAGAGAGAGAAAGGGTGTACATAGAATAAAGAGTGGAGCGGGATAGAGAGAGAGAAAGAAGGGGAGAGAGAGTGAATGAAGGAGTTTGAAAGAGAAACAGATAAAGGGGTGAGAGAGAATGAAAGGCTAAAAAAGATAGAGAGGGGAGAGTTAATTAAGTAGAGAGAGAATTAGAGAGGGGAGAGAGAGAGAGAAGGAGCGAGACAATAAGAGTGGGGGGTGTGGAGTTTAAATAGAGTGAAGAAGTGACGCGGAAAAAGTAACCTTAAATATAGCTTTGTGCTTTGCGCGAATAAATATTTTTAAAAAAACAGTGAGAGACAAAAATACTGCTAATTAGGCTGTGACTCCCAATATAAAACAAATAGCGATATAAGGTGAAATCAACCCACCGAAGCAATATTTCTAACTAGACAAAACAAGCATTGGCATAGCCAATAGGTCTCGCCTTTGGGACCTTATAAGTGTTTAGTTATCCAGCACAATATCCTTCGTGCAACAACATCAACTGTTGCATGGCTAAACAATTATAAGGTCCCAAAGGCGAGACCTATTGGCTATGCCAATGCTTGTTCTGATTGCGATTACTTCTGCCAGGAGGGTTAGTGAATTACAGGCTCTTAGCTCTAAGCCTCCTTTTACTTCAATTCATGCGGATAAGATGGTTCTCAGGACCAGAGCTGCTTTCCTGCCTAAGGTGGTTACTCCATTCCATCCAGGGCAATCTATCACTTTACCCACTTTCTATCCTCCCCCTCCCCCTCCCCCTTCTAAGGAGGAGGAGAAACTTCGCCGCCTGGACCCTAGGAGGGCGATCAGCTTCTACCTGGATAGGACAAAAGACTTCAGGCTGGACGACCAACTCTTTATTGGTTACATGGGCAAGATGAAGGGCAAGGCTGTCCACAAGAGAACGCTGTCCTGGTGGATCATCCTCTGCATCAAGATCTGCTATGCCTTGGCCAAGAAGGAGCCTCCTGAAAGTATTCGAGCTCATTCCACTAGAGCTAAGTCTTCTTCTTTGGCTTTGGCTAGAGGTGTCCCTGTTGTGGACATCTGCAAAGTGGCAACTGGGGCCTCCCTCCACACTTTTGCGAAGCATTACTGCTTGGACTCAGAGGTGAGGAGGGATGGCCACTGTGCACTTTCTGTACTGTAGGATATTTCGGTGTAGGTAGGCAGGCACCCTCCTCCGGGAGCGGGACTGCTTGGGGATTCAATTCAAAAGGTGAGGAATCCACAGACAGATGTATCCATCAGAAGAACAAGTTACTTACCTTCGGTAACGCTTTTCTGGTGGATACAGTATCTTCCTGTGGATTCCTCACTGACCCACCCGCCTCCCGTTGCCTGCCTATTCATACCGAAAAGATTGTTGGCATGAAATTCATGTATTTCGTTGTTATTTGAAATGATGTGATGCTTGTCACTAGGAAATGTATATTTTAGAATTTCCAGTTTCTTTTCTTCTTTAAGTCGTATACTGTATATACTTGAGGAAATGTTGTATACTGTGTATACTTGTGAAATGTTGTCGGTTCACCCGTTCACCTCGAAGGCACGGAAAAAATGGTTGGAACTGACGTCAGCACTCCGACGAGGTCTTCCTATGGCTCCGATGACGTCGCAGGGGGTCGTGAGCAAAGCCGTTCCATTGTGACGTCCTTGTCGGCGTGGGAGAGCTATGGAGAAAAGTTTCTGTGGAATGCTGCGCATGGGGTAAATCAAAAGGTGAGGAATCCACAGCAAGACACTGCATCCACCAGAAAAAGCGTTACCGAAGGTAAGTAACTTATTCGTTTCGGCAAGAGTGACAAAAACAAGGTGACGGCTGGAACGTTTAAAATAATCTTAGCCACTGGCAGTCGTTCGGGCTGCATCCCAATCCATCGTTTTTCACCCACCATGCCACCTCAGTTTGGATCTAGCAAAAGCAAATCAGACTTGACCCTGCTCCAATGGGAACAGTCCAGCTGGAACTGCCAGGCCAGGTCCTCCCTAAACCAGAACACAAGCAACCCAGGACCGGTTTCACACTTAATAGGGCTCATCAGCCAGGTATGATTGTGATAGGAATGCTCAGGTGAGGGTCCCGTGCTCACTGTGGCCTGGCACATTCATTATGATTATCCCACTACTTCTTGTAACTCTTTTCAGGCTGATCACTTTGCGCTCTTGGGGGCATGAGACTCCTGGATCTTTGTGTTGTATTTTCTACCTAGCTCTACTAGCATTTGAGCTAGCATTTGGAAAGGACAGTGCAAATATGTTGAATGGCCTAATTGCAAGATTCTTTAGCACTGTTTAGTGTTTTTTGGGGTTTGAGCAATTGGTGAATTTGTTGGGGGAGTTAGTGGATTATCCAAAGTAGATGACAAAGAGGATTTGGTCATCATGCAGGTATTTGTTCTCATTGATTCATCTTGTTTATTCTTGTTTCTGGAAAACAATTGTTTGAGTCGACTGTATTGAAGATACACACCTGTTTTTGGCGTCTTTCTTGTTTGCTCTCAGACACTCTTGATTTGCTTTCCCTGGACTTCCTCAACAGCTGTGAAATCTTCATAAGAGCCCACTGAGATGGGTGGTTCTGTAGGTAGGATGATTCTGCAGAAATGTTTTTGGGATCTGAAGTTTTCACTAGAATTCTCTGGTGACTTTTCTCTGTGGATGGCCTTAATTCAGAAAACGTAGTAGGCTGAGGGCACCCACAAATTGCTGAAATTAGTCTGCCATTTTAAAGACCTCCTTGACCTCACCTTATGTGGCAAGTTTTTCTCCCTATGTTAATCAGCACGGAGATGAGTAGAACGCCCACACCAAAATCTGCTGCAAGCCACATCAACTACTGGTCCTCCAGCCCATGCATATGTATGTATGTGCATCTTCACACTTGCACCATGAGCAAGCCAACGTGCTATGGACCCAGACTAATATTTGCGAATACTTATATCCACCTAGACTAATATTGGCGAACACTTATATCTACCTAGGAGGCTGTGCATTAATAGATGTTTGTTTAGCACTGGTGAAAGTTGGTGAGTGGGCTATTTGAGCTTTGATATTTTGTGAGGTGGCAGCTATGGACACCTGACATAACATGCTGTAAACTAATATCTCTATGTTGCTTTAAATAGTAGTTTTATGCCTATTTCTAGTCACAAATTTTCTGTTCAGACTGTTAGCAAGGCAGCAAATATGTTATGTCTCCTTTTGATGGAAATATCTTAGTGGGATCTTATGGTGATAAGCATTCCTTCTTGATTTAGCAAATTTCTCTGTGTGTGCAATGTAACAGATCATTGTAGCAAGTCATGGCTTTCCAGCTGGCCTCAAAGCAAAATGGCATTGCAAAACCTGGTCATATCACTTCATTGACCCACTGTTGATTATTGTGTCTTCCCTAAACCAAGTCCATCTGGCAACAATAAAGTGGATCTCTGGTTCAAGGCATGGCAGTTGCATGTCCCTAGGTTCATCGTATGCCTAAAAAGGAAAGGCACCGTTCTGTTAGAGAATTCATCAATATTTTATCAAGTGTCATGCCCACAAATAGATCTCTGTTGGCATATTCTTTTTCATTCCGATAAAGACCAATCTTACTGTAGTTTGGCATTGTGTAATTTTGGAGATTGCTTTGCGAGGTGAAAAAGAAAGGAGGTCAAGACCATTGTTTTCAAGAAATGCTTTAACCAATGCTGTGAAGACAATTAAACTCTGCATTGGATCTCACCCTACTCTTAACTATTAATGCTCTGTGTGCACCACCTGAGGCCCCTTTTTTAAAACCCTGCCTCTTTCACTACTCCGGTAAATGATTCCGGGAATGATTGTGCAATATTTGTAAGCATGCTCTATCTGCCCCCTCTATTGTGCTGGCCTATCATCTTGTCCTGTCTTTTCTGTGGTTCCTGGCCTCCAGCCTTTCGATCTGGGCTCTTCAGGTGTTGTAAAGCCACCCTGGAGACCTTACTTGCCAGGTATGATGGGTTGCTTGAGTTTGCTTTCTTGAATCTGATGCAGCAGACTTTGAAAAGGATCTGGGTAGGTAAGCGGGAGCATGTAGAGCTCTCTGAGGGTGGGTGTAATAATTTCCCACTTCTTCAGTCCTTTCATCAGCTGGGCTACGGTGTTGGGTGCGGAGGATGGGTAAGAGACTCTGGGATGCCGGCCAGCAGGGCACGGTCTCTGCTGGAATGTGACAGGACCACTGTTTGGCGGGTAGCTCTAAAGTCTGAATCTAGGAGAAAATACTACACTTTGCAGCTCAAGGTGAGTTGATGTCTGGTGATTTTTATTTTTATTCTGAGAAATGTGGGTTCTGAAGTGTGGGCTTGTGTCAATGTAAAATCCCTAGGATTTGGAGCTGCTGACGATGCATGGGATGTAGCCAACAACAAGCACAAACTTCTTCCAAGAATTGAGCTTGAGGTAGGCAGTCAACATCCTGGCTTGCATTGTGACGAGGGAGTTCTTTAAATGTTTGATGTCTCTGCTGGATTAGACCGTTAAGTAAAGGGATGTGTCCTTCACATACATAAACATTAGTATTCATCACGAGAACTCAAAATGGTTCCACATAGAGCCTGAAGAACACTAGTAACAGAAGTTACTAAAGTAGGCTTGGATTTGTAGGCACCAATGTGGACTAATCAGTTACCATTTAATGATATATGTCAGCTAAATAGAAACCATCCTGCTTGTCTTACCTTGTCAGGATTCCAGAGTTGCATTAAAGTTGTGACCTGGAGGGCAGGGAGTTTGAATTAGTTTTTCTTGTTTAGTTTAGGTCTTCAAAGCCTTCCTTTATTCGCAAAACCTTTGAGGCGATCACCATAGAAATCCTGATTCCTCTGGTATCCAAAGTAAAATGACATTTGAGGTGGCAAACACATTGGTTACCAAATCTTGGCTAAGCTGGATCAGACCCCCTTTTCTTCTTGTGATACATTTGATGTTTAATTTATATTCTACAATACAACATCATATAGAGGATTTTTTATGCCTTTTCTCGACAGGAAGCAAATTCTGCAAGAGAGTTGCGCTTGTTGGCCTTTCAAGGCTGTTCCTCTACTAATGGTTTACAGGCCCAACAGCACAGTCGCAAAGGGGCCATTATTCCTCAGGCCCCACCCTCATATTGCAAGATTTATTTGTCGATTTTAAGCACACCTGCCCTATTTATTAATTGCGGGACAGCTGTTGTGGCTATTACTGCTAGATTGTGCCAGAGGCTGACTCTGCTGTTATTTTTCCTGGTCCAACAATGACGTTATGTTTAGGTCTGATGTTAGCCAAGACATTTTATTTTTAGTAAAATATATAGAATATACTTAAACTATCAGGGCTTTCAGGCAACTCTCTTCCATGTGGCGTTACATAGCCCCCTGCAGCCCCCGCAGTGTGGGGGGGGACAGCTCCGGGGGGCCCCCTTAGCACAGTACCCTGGCCTGAGTGCTCTTGACTGAGTCCGGAGGGGGTGGGCCTCCATGTACATTGCAGGGGGGCCCCCTCAAGTTTCGTTACACCACTGCCCTCTTCTGTTCAGCTGTCATTCACATTTTGCTTCCAACCTCTACAGCATACTACATGGGCACCCCACTTGAGCCATTGGTTTCATTCTCTCTGAGTGACCGCATTCTGCCAAATTATAATGATTTCACCCACCGATAAATTAGTCCTTTTCAGTGCCAGGGTGGTAAACCTTGGTGCAAACACACTCTGTGTGACATAGCATTTGCACCAAGTTTTTATCTTTTTTGTATTTTATTTATACCTAGTTGGTATAAAAGGGCCAGCAACGTGCAAACGTATATGTTTATACCCTACCTCTTCTACATTTTGTTTGGGCATTTAATAACCATTAAAACCTGGTGAGAAATACCTGGTTAGCACAATTTGTGCTCATCTCTTTAGATGCATTGATGCTAAAGCCAGCGCCACTACTGTTTTGATCAGTTTTTGCGCCAGTATTTGGGTCTAAAGGACCCTGCAGGCCTTTTCCCTCAGCCGGTGAATTCCGGTTGTACCGAAGAACAGGGGCGTCTTCATTTCTTACTCTTAAGGGGCACTTGATTAGGTTCAGATTCTATTCACCTCTCTCTTCCACATGCAAAAGCAGCGCTCCAAGGTGACAAAAAGCAACATGCAGCGCTTTGTAAAAAATAATAATAATAATAATATATATATATATATATGTCTAAGTGGAAATGCCTGGAGTACCCCTTAAATCTGGCATTGCTCCTTGATCCATTGCAGGGTAGTGTGGCGAGTTTGGAGAGGATAAAATGATCAGCTTCAAGCTAAACATTTTAGGTGTTGAGAAAAACCTGGCTATAAATCGAATAAACAGGGTCGTGTTTTTTTTGTTTAAATTGTAATGCATTAATAAATCACCGAGTGAGTCACTCACTATGCGCCAATTTCCTCCTTCTCGGTTCGGACTTTTTTGGCGGCCAACCTAACACAGCAGGGCCTTTGTCAAGCCTGGGTTATTATATTGGTAATTAAAGAGTTCTGCTTGCCTCTTTTATAGAACACCCCATTAAACTGGCTTCTGTTTCTTCATAAACTAATTGGCATCTGCTCTCTAAAAACCTTCTCGTATTTTCCTGTTAGAATACGGCAGGCGTCGCTCGATTGCTACTTTCGGCATCTGTATGTTAACGACTGCAATGAATGTATTAGAGCCTTTTAGGTTCCACTTGTATTGGCAGAAAGACGCGTCTATTGAAATAAACATTTTTTTTAAATGGTCGTACCTATTTAAACATAATCCTTTATAAACCTGAAGTATTTGAAAACATAGAAACTTTTTTTTTTATTGTAAGGTAACGTTGTGCAATTAATAAGCAAAAAATAAAAGAAACCGAAGCGTTTACCTGCCTTAAATGCATTGTTTTCATTTGTATAATATGATGTTAGCTTATGGAAGGTATTGTAGCCTTGAAATTAAAGGAGACCTGCCCAAGCTGTGTTGATGACGCATGCAGTATGTAGTGAGTGCCCCTTTCTGTAGGTATGGCTTGTTCAAATTTCCATTACCACCAGTGCAAAAAATAAATGCGTTCGATGTTCATTGTGGTAATTTGGAGGTGCCGCAGTGAGATCGTTTTAAAGCCTATATGGGGACCCATAAAATAGTGTGCTTTTTTATATTGTTTCTAAAGCAAATAATATACTCTGAGCAGGAACCCTGTAAGTATTTCAGCGCCCCAGCCTAAAAGGTATATTCGTCTGTGATGATGTAGTGCCCCTTGCCCAGCAAAAGTGCTTTATTTGCAGCTTCTTGGTGCAATAAATATTGCACTCTTTGCTCCTCCCCTCTGCTGCCTCCTGCTGGTGGTGCAGTAAGCCTATATCTCTTATAGACAGCTGGTCCTACTGCTAAGCACATGCTTGGTAACGGCCCTGCTCTTAATGCTGTAATTGGTCAGTGAGCGGCACGTGCAATGGTGGGATCTGCAAATTCTGAGTTCTGTTCCCAGCAGCACCAACTTAGCTTTCTGAGATTGGAAAATTGGGTACAATTAAATTGGTTAATAATAAGGCCTGTTATTTACAGTGCGTAGAGGTTTGAAGTACCACATATAAGCAGCTTGTTGTTGTTATCATCATCATTTAGGATAATAGGGCTTTTCCTTAAATCGGCAGATAAATTATGAACTGATAGGCCCAAGTTTTGTGGCTGAACCTAAAACTGGCTAATAGCCTGATGTCAGATCATACTTACAGCAACATATCCGACACTGTAACCGCATTTAGAACGTGGCATAGTTAAACAAGCACAAGCGTGCGCGCACGCCTCGCGCGGCAGCAAGGGCAGAAAGGAGGGGGCCTGCGCGATTCCCTTGCGGGAGCGAGCGGCGCCAGGAGCGATAATTGCTACCATATGGCGCCAGCTGCTCGCTTCCGCAAGTGAATCGCCAAACGTGCACGCGTTGCCATTGAAGGTGATGCAGCGCGTACAATAAAAACTATTCTCCTCCTAGGTCACTTATCGGTCATCCAGGGGCAAACTATATTTTCTCGCATCCACATGACGATGGGGCCCATAAACATCGCCTATCACACACACACACACCTGGATTTCCTTTATACCTTTACGAAATTCTGTACTTCTAGGAGAAACATGAGAATTAAATGGAAAACACCATTTATGTACCGCTGGAAGGAGCCGGGATATCTTATTACCTAAACCTATCGTTTTCTTTTTCAGTTATTTCTTAAGATATTCCTGCTCATTATTTTGTCGATGAATCATTCATGTAAGAAATTAGTTCATAGTGATTAAGACCAGCTAAATCACAATAACCAATTACTGGTGTCACAATCATTTAGTAAAATAACCACTGAGTCGTTTGATTTAAAGAATCTTAAATTTTATATAATTTTAAAAGCATTGAGAAAGAACTTAAACTTTTTATTCAATTATTCATTCATTATTAATTCAAATATTTATTAAGCATAATCAATTTTATTGCAGAAAGGAAATTTTTGTCATGAAGCAAAACCCTAATTACCTGCCTACCTTCCTAATTTAGCCTAATGATTTCTAACCTAAGTTTAAGAATTAAAATAACCTAATTCTCATACTCAACTGGAAAATTAATCTCTGGTTTCAATCCAAACACAAATCTGTACACAAAATGACTCATATCTTTTTCACTTAATTCCTCATATCCACTATACTGCTTGAAAACCAACAACAACCTCTCATAATAGGCGTGTACAGACTCCTTACTTTCCTGTGTAGTTCTATCGATTTTTACCCAATCTGTCTCTTTAGGAGGAATCTTATTCTTCAAAAGGTAATCACCTTATCATACTTCTTCATCACCTCAGGACCTGGAGCTCCTGTCTTAGGATCTCTTGGATATTCTGTAGTTGGCCAGTCAACTGTAATCTTACACTCTGACCACAAATCAGTTGGTACCACTATGTCAAATAATCCATCTAAATCTATCCACAACACCTTTGAAACCTTTACAAACCTCTCTACTTGTCGGGTACCATTCAACTGGTTTCTCTCTTAGCTTCGGAAAGTCATTTGTGAATGACAGTATATCCTGCCTAGTCCAGGGAACATGCACATAACTTCCACCTGGAGTTTCTCTCATAGGGTATTCTCTGGCAACAGGTTCTTTTTCAGTTATCATAAAAGCCAAAGAAGCTTTGTCTGTAGTTTTCTCATTCTTCTTTGTCCATCTAACCTTCCATCTGTCCACATCACCCCATTTTCTCAACAACACAATTAACTCTTTTATCTGTGTCAGCCTTCCTGCCGTGTTCAAATTTTCAATATCTTTTTCACAAAAATCTACTCTATATGGTTTCTGCAATGTTTTCACTTTCGCAAAGTCTATTCCAATTTCACTGGCTACTTCTTCTAGTTTGTCATGTAAATTCTTTGCTCTCCATGTAATACTTTTGCACAGAAACATTATTTCATCATCCTGGTAATTTTTTTATCTTTTCTGTACCAATTGTTCCTAGAATTAATTCTTCCATGTCAATTTTTAACCTAATTACATCTAATGGTTTCTCTTCTGGTTCTTTTATTTTAAATGCCTTCATCCACTCATTTAACTCATCAGGAGTCGGACCTATGGGTGTATTATTTAGTTCAACCCAATTACCACTCTTTTCAGGAGTCTCTGTTGCAGATTCTGTTACCATATGCATTTTCCTACCATTGCACTCATTCACAGTCAAATTTGTAGGTGGACTTGGTCTGTAAGTACTAGCCAAATTACTTGTACTTGCACTTTGTTCCATCCTTTCTTTTTCTCTCTGAAATTGTGAACTCATGGGAATCACTAAAGAGCGTTCATCAATTTTCTGATTCTCAAAAACTGGTATTACTGGACCTATTGTTACAGGGCCAGTTACTGCTTCCATATTTTTCGTTAATTCTCTAATCTTCTCAGTTAGTTCTTTTGTCGTCCTTGCTAATTCGCTTGCATTGTCGCTTTCTATTCCTTCATTTTGTGAAGTTCTCATTTGATCTTGTGACCTATTTATTTAAATTCTTTTTTCCGGACTTTTATTTCGCATAGTCTTTATTAGCGGCGCATTTGGTGTCACCACTGTAGAACTCTGCTGATACGGAGGTGGATTTCTATTTAAAATATCTTCCAGCAATTCATCATCCGTTTCGCTCTCATGCATATATTTCTCCCTCTCCATATGTTTCTTTTTCTCACTCCGTTTTCTCTTAGTCTCTTCCTCAACTGTAAAAGCTGGAAACAAACCTCCTGTCATGTTAGCACATCTCCAACGTTTTATTCTATCCTCATGATTTATTCCCCACATTCTTCCAGGCATAAACTCATGATCTCTTAAACCTCTGAATCTCTCTCGCTCATACATCTCATCCTCCCATTCTGTCAATGCTTCAAACTGTGTCGGTCTAGGTTTTAGATTTGTCATCTTTTCTCTCAAATTTCGCAAAACCGCTACACTAAATGAACCATTCTCAGGGAAAGCTAATGCACCATCATTCTTCGTATACTTGGCCCAATTTTCCAACCATATGCATGTATGATATCCATATTTCAGCATCATATGTGAAGCTGCTGATTTCGGCGGAGGAATTACTTGTCCCTCTCTAGTCACAACCTTTTTGTCTTTCTTAAAGAAATTCTTTAATTTTGTCGTCCAGGACGTTCTCTCCCTTTCATACTCGTAATACGGCATGTTTTCGATTGGTTTTTCTCTTCAAATCAACACTGTTCCGTGTACGGAACTTTAACCAATCACAGCGCGACTTACACTAACGCACCAATCAGAACAATTCCCGTCGTCCGCGAACCAACCAATCCTAGCGCGGCACTTTTCTACGTCACTCCTGACTCTGTGTTCACGTGACTAGCGCACTATCCAATCCTAGCGCGGCACTGTCGATGTCACTCCTGCTCTTTTACCCCTCCTTTACAAAATTTATCGGCAATTTTCTTTTCACTGTTTTCTTCGTTAGTTACAACAATTAAAACAATTCCATAGTCCGATTCGCTAAACAAAAGTGACAGCTTTGTCCTTTTACACCAGAATCCTGTATTTCCAGTAGGCAGCGCTTACCTCTACCCTACCACAGAATTATTAACTCTCGCCGATAAAGTAGCACTTTCCTCTACCTTACCCTTCTTTCAAGCAAACAATTTACTCGTTTCTCTGGGGATAAGACACATGTGGAGACTAGGCTCCTGAGAATTAAGGCCAAAGTTTCACAAGAAAACGTGATTTGCTATCTCAGTTATACACCTTTCGTACAGAAAATCCCTAACCTAACACAACCTGTGTTATTACCAAAATGAATTCAGACCATGTACCAAATTCCATGTGACTTCTCTTGCCACACGTGTTCCACTTCCTACATCCCAGAAGCGTGAAAACTCACATATAACATAACGCGACTCAACATATAGTGTTAGTCATCAAAAATAATCAATAATCAATAAACAATAATCACTAAACTAATCTATAGAAAACCATAACTCTGCTACCAAGAAATCTGATGCAGCGCGTACAATAAAAACTATTCTCCTCCTAGGTTACTTATCGGTCATCCAGGGGCAAACTATATTTTCTCACATCCACATGACGATGGGGCCCATAAACATCGCCTATCACACACACACACACCTGGATTTCCTTTATACCTTTACAAAATTCTGTACTCCTAGGAGAAACATGAGAATTAAATGGAAAACACCATTTATGTACCGCTGGAAGGAGCCGGGATATCTTATTACCTAAACCTATCGTTTTCTTTTCAGTTATTTCTTAAGATATTCCTGCTCATTGTTTTGTCGATGAATCATTCATGTAAGAAATTAGTTCATAGTGATTAAGACCAGCTAAATCACAATAACCAATTACTGGTGTCACAATCATTTAGTAAAATAACCACTGAGTCGTTTGATTTAAAGAATCTTAAATTTTATATAATTTTAAAAGCATTGAGAAAGAATTTAAACTTTTTATTCAATTATTCATTCATTATTAATTCAAATATTTATTAAGCATAATCAATTTTATTGCAGAAAGGAAATTTTTGTCATGAAGCAAAACCCTAATTACCTGCCTACCTTCCTAATTTAGCCTAATGATTTCTAACCTAAGTTTAAGAATTAAAAATAACCTAATTCTCATACTCAACTGGAAAATTAAGACAGCAACAGAAACTTCAGCTCGTCAGCATCAGCTACCTGCAACCCGTCTCATCTAACAGTCTTTCAGCATCTCCCGCTCAGTAATGGATCGATCAGGACCACCAAGCACTGGAAGCCACCAACACCAACACGACTCTGACTGCGACTCTCCAACTCCGATCGTGACTGTGACCCCCTCCCACTAAGAGTAGGCCCTCTTATACCCTAATTCTAACTTTGCTAACTAATTGTTGCAACATTAATAACACGCTTTTCTTTCATTGGTTCATACATTTCATCTATTCATTCTTTAATCAAGTTCTCTTGGATCCAACTGGTCCTTGGATCATTTCCTTTCTCACAGTTCAAGACATGTTTCCATCCGCTTCGATCAGTACATTTGTAACTTCTTTCGATACATTCGAGAACTCTGCAGGCATTGTCCTTTCTCTTAAAATGGTTTCCCACGGTTCCTTGCTGATCACCACGGCACACTATCAGTTCAATTAGGTCACATCAGCCTTGACCATTCTCGCATCCTAGCCTCTCAGCAACATCACGAGGTTAGCTTTTCTCCAACTTTTCTCCCTTGTCACGTGTTTCCCCGCACTTGCGCACTTCATTAACTGGCAGCCATTTTATATCGCCACTCGTTTATACTTAGAAGCACTATTTTGAAATAAACAAAACATAATTAAAATAGAGAAACATAGCCTTTTCGTTTCCCTCCCGTCATCTACGTACCCCAATTAGTTATTACCTAGCAGAAAGCAACATTTAAGCTGTTCCTTACTTACCATCACTATTGTTTTTGCAACGACACGTTTATATTCTATGAAGCACAAATCATGCATTTATTATAAATTAGTACGCAATTATTTTTATGTTATAATTAGACACACAGACATTCGTTAATAGATTATTCAGCACATATACTTGCGTATTACCCTTCCCACACGTACAGTGTTGATTAATACATTTAAACGAACATTTTATTAATTATTTATAAAATTTGTTAGGGGTTAAAAAAATTTATTTTCTCTGCTCCATCAACTCCCCCCTTTGGTGATTTTTAAATCACCACATAAAACCCAAGTTATACTTCTTTTTCAGGCAGCATATGTCTTTCATCCTTTTGCTTTTTGTTAGTTACACATCTGTTTCCCTTTCATCTTGTCTTCTTGTCTCCTTATACATGCTTTCTTTCATTTTCTCTAACTCAATTTCACCCATTTCTCTCTCTCTCTCTTTCATTATTCTGTTATTTCTTTTTATCTTATTTTGTCTTACTTTTCTTTTTATACACGTTATTACAATTTTCAACACCATGGCTAACAATATTATTACAGTTGCTATTATTATAACTTTCCCTATCATTAGTCTACTCATTCTGGTCAACCAATTTGCTACGGAAGAAAACCCTCTACCAAGTTTTCCCAAGACACTTTCAACCTCCAGTGGAACTAGTTCTTTGTGCAAATTTGTAATATTTGTAATATACTTCTGTATATTTTCACTTTTATCAGGAATGTAAGTGCAACAATGTTGGACTTTCAGCATTCCACAGACTCCACCCTCTTTTGCCAAAAGAATATCAAGGGCAAGCCGATTTTGCATCACCATAGCTCTCATGGCAACCATTTCGGTATTTACCATCAAGAACCCTCCCGCAGTATCTGTAGACAAACGATCTACTACTGTGGATAATTTCCAAATTTTAAATGCATTCAAAGATATTCCCACTGCTGGTATTAATGCTCCAAAAATATCACCTACAATTTCTGAAAAACTTTCCCTCTTTCTACGTGTAAAGCTATTAATCATCTTGTATGTTCCTTTTTCTTCTCTGTCCATATGAAAGATTTTTGGAAAGACCAGGCCTACATAGCAAGTTCCATACCAATGGTCCGGTAACCTGTAATAAGCTCTATTCCCACAAATATAATAGATACCTGGAAATATTGGATCTTTTCCACCTTTGAATCCCCAACCTCCCAAAATTTGATAATTGTCATGGCAGATACTGGAACCTACAAAGTAATTGTCATAGACTGTCTTATTTCTCCTAATACACAACTTTCCTGTTTGCGGCCAATCTAATGTCATTGCTGCATTTATCTTTTCCCTTCATGATTTCCTTCCTCAAACGTCCATAGATGTGTTCCTTCCTCTTTTATTGCTTCTTTTTGAAATTTCATTCTTCTTTCTTCAACCATTTCTAAAAATACTTTTTCTTCTTTCTTTAACTCACAGGTAAGGTTGTTATTAACTATTTCTTCTAAGGTTAATTTTCTATGTTCTAGAAAGAATTCTCCTAAAACTTTTGCTGGTTTTACTTTGTTAAGTTCTGGTACTACTGGAACGTTTGCAAAAATCTTATCTATATCAGTATAATAAGATTCTAATCTACCTGTTTTATAAAATAAACTTGCTATTACACTACAGGTTATTCCATAAGTTAGAGGTAGGTGATGATAAGTCACACCTTCTGACACTGATGCAGGCAACTGCATACAAACATAACAATCTCTCACATCCATTGTCTCTACATATTCGTACAACAATTTTGTAAAAACATTTTTAGAAAAGTCTGTTACTGACTTATCCTTATGTAATTCTGCACTACTTCTTAAAATAACTGGTTCTTTAATATTAGTTTCTTTTTCTGGTTTAGTATCATTCTTCGCTTCTATTACAGCTAAACTAATAGGAATTGTGATTGCTAAAACTATCCATACGGTCATTAATAAACCTGTACAAAAGCAGCACATTTTACACCATCTTTTTACAAACTCACATTTATCTCTTCTATCCCTAGTATTTTCCATTTTGCTTTTATCTTTTTGTTAAGTTTCAGAAAATTGTGTCACTACACCTCAGAAATGACTTAGATGCCACTCTGCTTTCAAAAAGTCTTTGCTTGGTACTTTCTTTTAATTCTCTCCAGAATTCTTTCGTTGTCACATCCGGTGATTTGTCATATCCAGTAAAAATGTCATGTCCGGCAGAAGCACTATAAGTCTTCACTTCAGGTTTGTTGCATCTCACCTTTACCCATTCGATTTCTTAGTCTCGGGTTCTCGTGAGTGTTTCCTTCTTCTTTGTAATCCGTCAGTGCGATATATAGCCACTCAGGTGACTTGTACTTTGCATTCACTTTCTTCGTTCTTTTAGACTTTTGCAGTCGTTTTCCACTTGGCTTTTCTTGTCCCTTTTGACTTGTTATTTCATTCACTTGTTCAGCACTTTCTTCTCCTGCTCTTATTATTCTATATCTCAATTTTCTTATATAGTTGCTGGGCCAATTATCTCCTTTTCTTGGCCTTTTGGCTTCACCTTCTTTTTCTTCTCTTTCTGATTTCCAATTTCTTTTTCTTGATTCAGTTTTTGCTTTCTCCTCTTCTCCACTCTCTTCAGATTCGGTTTCAACTGTTTCACTATTGTCTCTTATTTTGAAGC
The DNA here is from genome assembly GCA_963921515.1 of Calotriton arnoldi. Taxonomy (NCBI): domain Eukaryota; kingdom Metazoa; phylum Chordata; class Amphibia; order Caudata; family Salamandridae; genus Calotriton; species Calotriton arnoldi. Next base: position 931,046 of record CAWUFW010005247.1, on the reverse strand, counting down.
TTATGATCTCGTCGTCTCTTACAGGTGGATCTGTCTTCTCCTTCTTGTGTTCCCTTATTACTGTCCCTCCTCGGTGTTCTTCCGATTTGGTGTTTTCCTCACTCTCTACTTCTAAATTTCCCTGTTCTTTTGTTTCTCTATCTGTCCCTATTGCTCCTCGGGGTTCTTCTCGATTCTCTAACTTTTTGTGTACTTCTTTCCCTACTTCGTCTATTAATATTATTTCTGAAGGATTTCCACCATAACTTGTACTTGGTTGCTCATCTAGATCATTTTCTTGTTCATTTTCTTCTCTAATTGGTTTATAACCCCAAGTTCTCCTTCGAAATTCTTCACAGTTTGCAACTGAATCATCAGATCCTGAACTTGTATCAGATATTTCCAGATGTCGACTTACAGGTCGATCTTCAGGTTCTGGAATTTCTGAATTTCTTCCTTCTTCTTCTTCCTCCTCTTCTTCTCTAGAGGTGCTCGCAGTTGGGGTTTCCAGATGTCGACTTTCAGGTCGATCTTCAAGTTCTGGCACCCTTTCTCTTATTCCTGTTGTCCCAGCCGTTAAACTTTTATCCCACACTTCCAGACGTCGACTCACATGTCGATCAGTAGGTTCTTGAACTCTGATTGTGTGGCTGGCATGGACCCAGTTCTTCACTCCTGCACACTTGACTGCAGTCGTTGTCACTAGGATTACCTGTTGTGGCTCGTCCCAGCGAGGAACTAGACAGTTTCTTCTCCTGTGGATTTTTATGCGGACCCAGTCTCCTGGATTCAAGTCGTGGGCTGGTTTTCTTTCAAGAGTGGTCGCATCCGGTCCAACCTGATGAAACACAGAACGCACCACATCAGCCAGTCCCTTGCAATAATCCAGTACTAGATCATCAGTTATAGTCAATAACTTGTTGACAGGTACTTGTGCTTGTCTCATTGCTCGTCCCATGATCATCTCATGAGGACTAAGTCCAGTTTTCTTTTCAGGGATGCTTCTGATGGTCATCAGAACAAGAGGCAGTGCATCTGGCCATTTGAGTCCTGTAGCTTGACACATTTTTCCTAATCTGTTCTTAATTGTTCCATTAATTTGCTCTACTACCCCAGAAGCCTCTGGTCTGTATGCACAATGTAGTTTTTGTTTAATACTCAATGCTTCGCAAATCAATTGGATCAACTCATTTTGAAAATGTGTTCCTCTATCTGTCTCAACCGTGACTGGAAAACCATACCTTGGAATGAACTCTCGCAGCATAAGTTTTGCCACCGTTGTTCCATCATTCCTTCTAGTGGGGTATGCCTCCACCCAACGAGAAAACAAACAGACGACCACTAGAACATATTTTAGTCTGTTACAAGGGGGCATTTCGATAAAGTCCAATTGCATTCTAGTGAACGGACCTCCTTCTCGTCCTATTGTTCCTAGACTCACTACCGTCTTTCTTCCTGGATTAAACTGCTGACAAATAAGACATCTTTGACAAAGGCTTTCAGCTATCGCTCTGAATTTTGGGTTATACCAGGTTTGTCTGAAAAGTCTGATCATTGCATCTCTCCCAATATGAGCTTGTCCATGGTACATCCGTGCCATGTCTGCAATCATGCTATCAGGCATAACTGGTCTTTCATCTCTGTACACCCACACACCATTATTTTCCTGTCTTCTACATCCTGCTTTTATCCAGTAATCTTTTTCCTCATCATTTGCAGCTTCCTGTAACTGTCTCACTTCATCCCATGTCTCGACAGTGTTAGTAAAAAGCAAAGGAGAAGAGATATGCTCCCTTTCTCTATTTTTATTCAGGGACACCATGTTCTCTGCACAATATTTGGCGATCTCATCAGCATAGTTGTTGCCAACAGCTATGTAATCTTCGTTTTTCTTATGTGCCTTGCACTTCACTACAGCTATTTGTTTAGGCAGCTGTATCGCCTCAAGCAGCTTTTTAACAAAATCTCCATTTCTGATAGGTGTTCCTGCAGACGTCAAGAAACCTCTTTGTGACCAAATCTGACCGAAGTCGTGTACGATACCGAAACCATATTGGCTATCGGTCACAATCGTAACTCGTACATTTCTTCCTAATTTACATGCTTGAATCAAAGCAATCAGTTCCGCAACTTGTGCAGACCTTATTCCTTTCAGACAAGACGCTTCCATCACAGTTGCCACTGTGCACACTGCGTAAGCTGCGCTTAAAACTCCTTCTTTCGTTCTTAAACATGAGCCATCCACAAACATGACATAATCTGATTCCTTTAACGGTTCATCTTTTATGTCAGCTCTTGGTTTTGTGAAATATTCCAGCACATTCAGACAATCATGATCTACTTCGTCTTGTTCAATTATACTCTCTTCATCTGGCAATGATGTTGAAGGATTCACATTCATGCATCTATCTATGGTCACATTTTCAGCACTCAAGATGACTTTTTCGTACTTAGTCAGCCGACTATGTGTCATGTACTGTGTTTTTGTTCTTGTCAAAAGAATTTCTACTGAATGGGGAACATATACTCTCAATGGATACCCCATCACTATACCTTCACTTTGTTCCAGACTTACACAAGTAGCAGCAACTGCTTTCAGACATCCAGGCAACGCTTTTGCTATAGGATCTAAAACAGCTGAAAAATAAGCAATTGGTCTTTTCATTGTTCCATGTCTTTGTACCAGTACTGAAAACGCACATCCATCTCTTTCACTGCAGTACAATTCAAAATCCTTCTCATAATCAGGCATGCCTAAAGCAGGGGCCTCACACAATTTCTTTTTCAATTCTTTGAAAGATTTCATTTCTTCGTTATTTAACTCAAAAGGGTCTCTTACATCCTTCTTGGTCAATTTTTGTAATGGTTTTGCAATCAAAGAGAAACCACTTATCCATTGTCGGCAATATCCAACCATTCCCAGAAACATTCTTACCTCTCTTTGCGTCATTGGTGCTCTCATTCCTTGAATCATTCTTACTCTTTCTGTCGCTATCTTTCGCACTCCTTTCTCAATTTTATGCCCTAAATATTGAACTTCTTTTTGGCAAAATTGCAATTTTGAAGGGGACACTTTATGTCCTCTTTTCTCTAGATGGTTCAGTAAAGCAATTGTATCACTTACACATGCTTCTTTTGTTTTCGATGCCACCAACAGGTCATCGATATACTGCACCATCACTGACTTTTCTGGCATTTTCAAATCTTCCAGAGATTTCTTTAGAATCTGATTAAAGATTGAGGGGCTTTCTGTATACCCCTGAGGAATTCGGCACCATGCCAAAATACGCTCTCCGAACCGGAACGCAAATAATGGCTGGCTATCTGGATGCAAAGGAATAGAGAAAAATGCGTGACACAAATCTATCACTGTATACCACTCAGCTTCGTGTGGAATTTGATATAGAATTACTGCAGGGTTTGGCACTATTGGACAACAGGGCACAACTATTTTGTTGATCTTTCTCAAATCCTGTACTATTCTATATGTTCCGTTTGGCTTTTTCAGTCCCATAATAGGTGAATTACATGGACTGCTCATTATTTCTTTTAGAATTCCCTGTTCAATCATTTTATTTATTACAGGAGTTATTCCTTCAATTATTTCTGGAGTTAATTTGTACTGTGGCGTATTCGGGTAAGTTGTTCCTTCTTTTACTGTTACTTTTACTGGATCAACTTCTTTCATTAATCCAATATCTTCTCCTGTAAAATCCCACACATTTTCTTTCACTGCAATTTTTAGTTCTTCTGGAAGTTTTTCTGCATCAAATGCAGGAAACAAACCATTCATTTCAGGTTCCTGATTCATCAAAGTTACTTTATACAATACATCTTCATCTGAGGTCTGAAATCCAATTCCATCTGGTGTACAATAAATTGTGCAATTCATCTTGCACAAGAGGTCACGACCTAAAAGATTTACAGGACTACAATCGCACACTACAAATTTATGCATTTTGCTAAAAGAACCAATTTTTACTTCCACTAATTCAGTAAGTGGTGTTTTAATCTGCTGATTTGCTACTCCTACCACTTGGATGCATTCACCTGAGAGAGGAAGGTTTGGAATTTCCACTGATCTAACAGTAGAACGGGTAGCTCCAGTATCGACAAGGAATGTTACATTTGCACCATTCACTTCTCCATCCACAAAGGGACCAGACTGATCTACCTCTAGAGTTGCGCCAAGTACGCACTCTTTCCCCTCTCCTGGGCACCGTCAGAAACTTTCATCCGGCTCATCCTCACTCTGACGCAACCAATACTGAGAAATGTTAGCTGCTCGCGGCAACTGTGTTACCTGCTCTCCTCCGTAGAATCCTGTTTCTGTACTGTATCTTTGCTGGTTAACAGTGTTGGGAAGTGGTGGTTGCGGCACCTGACTTTGTTGAACAACTACCTCATTCTGCACCTGTGGAGTTAATGATTGATTTTCCGGATTAGGTTTAGGTGGGAACTTACACTCGTTTCTCCAATGCCCTAATTTTCCGCAATTATGACAGGGCCATTTCTTCTTTGCCTCCTCTAGACTCACTTGACCTTTCCCTTTACCTATGTTAGGTCGCATTTTATTCTGTCCTGTTTCATTCCCACTATTATTATCCAATTGAGCTTCTTGTTTTTCTGCCACTTTCACCTGTGCCCACATTGCCTTCTCTTTCAATTTACGCTGTCTACTCTCAATATCATCACTGCAATACTTAGCATACCTCAGCACATCATCGACTGTGCCATTCTGCCAATTAATCATATGCTGTTTAATCATTTCACTAATCTCTGGTTTCAATCCAAACACAAATCTGTACACAAAATGACTCATATCTTTTTCACTTAATTCCTCATATCCACTATACTGCTTGAAAACCAACAACAACCTCTCATAATAGGCGTGTACAGACTCCTTACTTTCCTGTGTAGTTCTATCGATTTTTACCCAATCTGTCTCTTTAGGAGGAATCTTATTCTTCAAAAAGGTAATCACCTTATCATACTTCTTCATCACCTCAGGACCTGGAGCTCCTGTCTTAGGATCTCTTGGATATTCTGTAGTTGGCCAGTCAACTGTAATCTTACACTCTGACCACAAATCAGTTGGTACCACTATGTCAAATAATCCATCTAAATCTATCCACAACACCTTTGAAACCTTTACAAACCTCTCTACTTGTCGGTACCATTCAACTGGTTTCTCTCTTAGCTTCGGAAAGTCATTTGTGAATGACAGTATATCCTGCCTAGTCCAGGGAACATGCACATAACTTCCACCTGGAGTTTCTCTCATAGGGTATTCTCTGGCAACAGGTTCTTTTTCAGTTATCATAAAAGCCAAAGAAGCTTTGTCTGTAGTTTTCTCATTCTTCTTTGTCCATCTAACCTTCCATCTGTCCACATCACCCCATTTTCTCAATAACACAATTAACTCTTTTATCTGTGTCAGCCTTCCTGCCGTGTTCAAATTTTCAATATCTTTTTCACAAAAATCTACTCTATATGGTTTCTGCAATGTTTTCACTTTCGCAAAGTCTATTCCAATTTCACTGGCTACTTCTTCTAGTTTGTCATGTAAATTCTTTGCTCTCCATGTAATACTTTTGCACAGAAACATTATTTCATCATCCTGGTAATTTTTTATCTTTTCTGTACCAATCGTTCCTAGAATTAATTCTTCCATGTCAATTTTTAACCTAATTACATCTAATGGTTTTTCTTCTGGTTCTTTTATTTTAAATGCCTTCATCCACTCATTTAACTCATCAGGAGTCGGACCTATGGGTGTATTATTTAATTCTACCCAATTACCACTCTTTTCAGGAGTCTCTGTTGCAGATTCTGTTACCATATGCATTTTCCTACCATTGCACTCATTCACAGTCAAATTTGTAGGTGGACTTGGTCTGTAAGTACTAGCCAAATTACTTGTACTTGCACTTTGTTCCATCCTTTCTTTTTCTCTCTGAAATTGTGAACTCATGGGAATCACTAAAGAGCGTTCATCAATTTTCTGATTCTCAAAAACTGGTATTACTGGACCTATTGTTACAGGCACAGTTACTGCTTCCATATTTTTCGTTAATTCTCTAATCTTCTCAGTTAGTTCTTTTGTCGTCCTTGCTAATTCGCTTGCATTGTCGCTTTCTATTCCTTCATTTTGTGAAGTTCTCATTTGATCTTGTGACCTATTTATTTCAATTCTTTTTTCCGGACTTTTATTTCGCATAGTCTCTATTAGCGGCGCATTTGGTGTCACCACTGTAGAACTCTGCTGATACGGAGGTGGATTTCTATTTAAAATATCTTCCAGCAATTCATCATCCGTTTCGCTCTCATGCATATATTTCTCCCTCTCCATATGTTTCTTTTTCTCAGTCCGTTTTCTCTTAGTCTCTTCCTCAACTGTAAAAGCTGGAAACAAACCTCCTGTCATGTTAGCACATCTCCATCGTTTTATTCTATCCTCATGATTTATTCCCCACATTCTTCCAGGCATAAACTCATGATCTCTTAAACCTCTGAATCTCTCTCGCTCATACATCTCATCCTCCCATTCTGTCAACGCTTCAAACTGTGTCGGTCTAGGTCTAGGTTCTAGATTTGTCATCTTTTCTCTCAAATTTCGCAAAACCGCTACACTAAATGAACCATTCTCAGGGAAAGCTAATGCACCATCATTCTTCGTATACTTTGCCCAATTTTCCAACCATATGCATGTATGATATCCATATTTCAGCATCATATGTGAAGCTGCTGATTTCGGCGGAGGAATTACTTGTCCCTCTCTAGTCACAACCTTTTTGTCTTTCTTAAAGAAATTCTTTAATTTTGTCGTCCAGGACGTTCTCTCCCTTTCATACTCGTAATACGGCATGTTTTCGATTGGTTTTTCTCTTCAAATCAACACTGTTCCGTGTACGGAACTTTAACCAATCACAGCGCGACTCACACTAACGCACCAATCAGAACAATTCCCTTCTTCCGCGAACCAACCAATCCTAGCGCAGCACTTTTCTACGTCACTCCTGACTCTGTGTTCACGTGACTAGCGCACTATCCAATCCTAGCGCGGCACTGTCGATGTCACTCCTGCTCTTTTACCCCTCCTTTACAAAATTTATCGGCAATTTTCTTTTCACTGTTTTCTTCGTTAGTTACAACAATTAAAACAATTCCATAGTCCGATTACGCTAAACAAAAGTGACAGCTTTGTCCTTTTACACAAGAATCCTGTATTTCCAGTAGGCAGCGCTTACCTCTACCCTACCACAGAATTATTAACTCTCGCCGATAAAGTAGCACTTCCCTCTACCTTACCCTTCTTTCAAGCAAACAATTTACTCGTTTCTCTGGGGATAAGACACATGTGGAGACTAGGCTCCTGAGAATTAAGGCCAAAGTTTCACAAGAAAACGTGATTTGCTATCTCAGTTATACACCTTTCGTACAGAAAATCCCTAACATAACACAACCTGTGTTATTACCAAAATGAATTCAGACCATGTACCAAATTCCATGTGACTTCTCTTGCCACACGTGTTCCACTTCCTACATCCCAGAAGCGTGAAAACTCACATATAACATAACGCGACTCAACATATAGTGTTAGTCATCAAAAATAATCAATAATCAATAAACAATAATCACTAAACTAATCTATAGAAAACCATAACTCTGCTACCAAGAAATCTGATGCAGCGCGTACAATAAAAACTATTCTCCTCCTAGGTCACTTATCGGTCATCCAGGGGCAAACTATATTTTCTCACATCCACATGACGATGGGGCCCATAAACATCGCCTATCACACACACACACACACCTGGATTTCCTTTATACCTTTACAAAATTCTGTACTCCTAGGAGAAACATGAGAATTAAATGGAAAACACCATTTATGTACCGCTGGAAGGAGCCGGGATATCTTATTACCTAAACCTATCGTTTTCTTTTCAGTTATTTCTTAAGATATTCCTGCTCATTATTTTGTCGATGAATCATTCATGTAAGAAATTAGTTCATAGTGATTAAGACCAGCTAAATCACAATAACCAATTACTGGTGTCACAATCATTTAGTAAAATAACCACTGAGTCGTTTGATTTAAAGAATCTTACATTTTATATAATTTTAAAAGCATTGAGAAAGAACTTAAACTTTTTATTAAATTATTAATTAATTATTAATTCAAATATTTATTAAGCATAATCAATTTTATTGCAGAAAGGACATTTTTGTCATGAAGCAAAACCCTAATTACCTGCCTACCTTCCTAATTTAGCCTAATGATTTCTAACCTAAGTTTAAGAATTAAAAATAACCTAATTCTCATACTCAACTGGAAAATTAAGACAGCAACAGAAACTTCAGCTCGTCAGCATCAGCTACCTGCAACCCGTCTCATCTAACAGTCTTTCAGCATCTCCCGCTCAGTAATGGATCGATCAGGACCACCAAGCACTGGAAGCCACCAACACCAACACGACTCTGACTGCGACTCTCCAACTCCGATCGTGACTGTGACCCCCTCCCACTAAGAGTAGGCCCTCTTATACCCTAATTCTAACTTTGCTAACTAATTGTTGCAACATTAATAACACGCTTTTCTTTCATTGGTTCATACATTTCATCTATTCATTCTTTAATCAAGTTCTCTTGGATCCAACTGGTCCTTGGATCATTTCCTTTCTCACAGTTCAAGACATGTTTCCATCCGCTTCGATCAGTACATTTGTAACTTCTTTCGATACATTCGAGAACTCTGCAGGCATTGTCCTTTCTCTTAAAATGGTTTCCCACGGTTCCTTGCTGATCACCACGGCACACTATCAGTTCAATTAGGTCACATCAGCCTTGACCATTCTCGCATCCTAGCCTCTCAGCAACATCACGAGGTTAGCTTTTCTCCAACTTTTCTCCCTTGTCACGTGTTTCCCCGCACTTGCGCACTTCATTAACTGGCAGCCATTTTATATCGCCACTCGTTTATACTTAGAAGCACTATTTTGAAATAAACAAAACATAATTAAAATAGAGAAACATAGCCTTTTCGTTTCCCTCCCGTCATCTACGTACCCCAATTAGTTATTACCTAGCAGAAAGCAACATTTAAGCTGTTCCTTACTTACCATCACTATTGTTTTTGCAACAACACGTTTATATTCTATGAAGCACAAATCATGCATTTATTATAAATTAGTACGCAATTATTTTTATGTTATAATTAGACACACAGACATTCGTTAATAGATTATTCAGCACATATACTTGCGTATTACCCTTCCCACACGCACAGTGTTGATTAATACATTTAAACGAACATTTTATTAATCATTTATAAAATTTGTTAGGGGTTAAAATTTTTTATTTTCTCTGCTCCATCAAAGGCAATGGAACGCGTGCACGTTTTTGGCTAAAAAGCCGAATCGATCGCAAAAGGTCTTTTTTCCTAAGCAGCGCCTGCGCGCTGCGTAGGCGAGACCTAAAAAAGCTTGCATTTCAATGCTAATCGCTGTTGTTTTTCATGTGACTGTAGTCCAGGGCCCTCAGTTGGTAATGTGAGCTGCTGCTGCGATTGAAACATCAGAGTCCAGAGAGTTAATGAGCCATGACGAGGAAATGAGGAAGAGATAGGAAACCCAGATGCCAGCTGCGCGTGCACGCCATCGTGAACTCAAGCTGGTCGCCAGCTGAAAGCCAGTGTTTGCACTTCCAAAACCCACTTACTAAAACTCTCGGCCAGACTAGCGCAAGCGCTGGTGCAGGCCGAGACCTAAAAATGAGCCAGAGATTCGCAGTCTGCTGACATGTTGGACAAGTGGAACTCGGGACAGTTTGGGGGTTCCATCTGGCTAACAAAGACAGAAGAGTTAATGTACCATATAGAAATTTGAGGGACAGGTGTCTTGCTGCTGGTGGATGAATATAATCTAAAAAAGGTTCAAATGCAGAATAAAATTTGAAATCCGGAAAATTTCATATTAAGACCCCTGTGATGTGTTCCTCATTTTGTTGCCATGCGTGTGTTTCCAAAAAGCATCCTTGAGGCTGGCCCTGGGTAGCTTTTCGCAGAGGAAGAAGAAAATCAAAGGTCACGTAGGCCAAGCTAGGTTAGAGAGTCCCTAACATAGCTTATCCACTTGATCTTGCCTATTTTATCTAGTGCAACAACTTCTTGTAGGGCTTTATAAAAATTCTCTAGGGCTGGAGTATATTTCACCCTCGCCAATATAATAGCTGCCTGAGTCCGGCCTTGTGAATCACTGAATCAATACCCATATAATGCTGCAATGGAAAAAGCAGGGCGTTTTGGGTAAGCTTGCTAGGGATCTCAAAAAGGTGCTTTCGGCCACCCCAAGTGAGAACAAACTCGCGTTACCCCATACTTCAGCCCACTACATTTTCCTTACTTTCCGAAAGCCCACCCCATCCACCTCCACCACATTTGCCCTTCTCTCTCTCTCTGTCGTTCTCTATCTCACGCCCCCAACTTCTTTCCACTCTCTCACCTCGATTGACACCAGATTCCTCACAGGGGTAATCTACCCCCACATGTGAAATCCTACCACAGTCATACATTAGCCCGCCAACAAGAACACGTATACACCTCAGCTCAGACTCCACTGAATCGCACATCCTTTTAACAAAAACCAATAGAAAATACACAGGCACATGCATGCCACTCCATGCTATGAGCCTCTAATAACATCGCTTCACTATCACGCGCCCCATCCGGCTCATTCAGAACAGAAATCTTTGCATGTTTTGGGTCTGTAATAAAGTACTATGTGAGGGTGTTCTGCACTGAAAAAGTATATGTTGCAGATAAAGAACCTCTGTTTGACAAGCTGATATAGTGTCCTGTGAAGTGTCAAAAATAATGTATGATTCCAACATTGTTCTCCGATTGTCAGCTAAATACGCCTATAATATACAGAATTTTCATATGCTAATAAAGGGACACGTCTATTTGATGTGTATACCGAGAAACATATTTATTCCTCTTAGTATAGCAATCCACAATTTTTAGAACTCAAAAGGAATTAAAACGGCAGTCGCATTTCATTAAACAAAAAACTCCTAAATAAATTTGAGCATTTTAATTTACAATTAAATTAAGATTAAACTACAATATTAAAATTACATTGCAACAAGCCAGCCCAAAATAAGAGAAACAAAAATAAAAAAGATCTCAGTCTGCATTTAAAGAACGCCTACTCTCAATGACAAATTAATGTAATTAAATCACCAAACAAAGGCCATTAGTTTGAAACTCACGGCCTCTAGAACCTCTCAAAAAGAGAAAAGATCATGGCCTATTTAAGAAGTGTGTCCTAAAATATAATTACCACAGCTCTCCTACCCCTGATATTACCTCAGATAAAGCTTCATGAAATCCCGGAGAAGAAAACGTTCATATTGAGTGAGACGACTTTGGCGTCCCTCTTTTTACCTCAGTTTTTCAGCAGGAGTGAACCAATAGCGAAGATGCTTGGATTATACTTGATAATATAACAGCACGTGACACAACATTTACTGACGCCAGATACTGCACCGACCTCTCTTTCACGTCCTATATGCTGCCCTCTAATCTCTTTCTGTTTTATTTGAGCTCGTCCTTCCTCCAGCTTGTTCAGCCTTTCTGTGTTCTTTTCTCTCCCCCATCAGCTCCATACCAGAATGGAAGGCTTCTGCTCTCTCGCCGGAGGGAGACCATTTTTGGTTCCTGTGAGTTCTCTCAGGGTTACCCACAAGCCGAACTGGAGTGGCACTGCAAGGACGGGAGCCCCATTGATGGTGACAGCACACAGGAGGTGACCAGGGACGCAGAGGGGCTATTTCGTATTACCGGAACACTGCGGCTTTTCCACAGAACCAGGGCTACTCTCTGCTGCTCCTGGAGAAACAGCTTCACATGGCACAATAACACTCTATGCCAGCCCATAGAAGGTAGGAACAAATTCTTACATTGTGTTTGAGATGCAGTGCAAGTTGTGAATGCAGGTTGTTCAGTTAATTGAAGTAACAGTTGATAGGTCAGTCATTCAAGCTCATTTTCTGTTTTTTTTTTTTTTAAACAAAGGAGCTACATTAGATGCTCGTACACATTAAAAAAACAAGCATCTGCAATGCAATAGGTCTCGCATTTGCGAGGGTTTAAGCTATTGCCTTTGTAAAGGACAATGCCTTTTATTTATGTGTTGACAAAAGCTGCAAGCGTGCTTGCACTGCCCAGGCTGTACCTAAAAAAGCATTTAGGCAGCCATGACTTCAGAGAGTAAACAACATGCAGGTCCAGGGCTGCTAAGGGACAGAAAGGTACCAGTTACAAGAGAGGACAAAAGAGAGCAACACTTTGTGGTACCTATCACTCTCTAAGAACTCTTGAGCAATTCAGGTGCTGCATCTTTTCTTTCTGTTTCTCAGGATTCCAGCGCTAGCATTAGTGTCCCAGATGCCAATTTTTACAGGTGGCACAAAAAAGGCAAATGCATAGCCATGTCACGAAGAAAGGTGTCCTACAATAGCTAGATGCAAGGGAGCGAACAGTCTTAAATAATGGGTCAGTCCTGCAAAATATGTGACCCACTGTGATGCTATGCTCAAGATGGCACAGGGAGTAATGACCAGGACCCTTCAAAAAGTGTGGAATATTTGCTGCTCATCCTCGATGGGCCCGCTACCACTGCACTGGTTAGCACTGCCAGAACCTGCATGGCATCAGTCAAGAAAGGGCTGCTCTCATTTGAACTATGACAATGCTTCATTAGAGTGGATACCAAGCTGGGAAATGAAAAAATAACCAAAGCTTGTTTTAAAATAGGATGTAGCCTTACGACTAGAGCGGTCGACGTCAAAGCTGTGGAACCAGGTTCGAGTCTTGGCAGCGAAGCTCAACATCCTGTGATTCTGGGCAAATCACTTAATCTCCCTGTGCCTAACTAAAATGAATGTGTCCTTGTGTAACGAAACTGGTGCTATGTAAAGCGTTCTGATACCCGATATCTTCAGGTCTAGTTCGCGCTATATAAAAACTCTAAAAAACTAAAAACTAAAAAAACAAACGTTTGAACCTGTGAACAAAAAAAGCATTTTATCTAATTTTTAATTAAGTAACATTTCTGCAAATGTATGCAAAGTATTAATTATCTGATCACATGTCCTTAAACCAGTTATGTACCAGCGAGGTGCTCCAGCAGCCTTCGGCATGGGTGCCACATCATCCTCAGCAGTGCTAGGCTCTCTAGAGGCCCAGGAAATAATTAGCCCCTGTATCTCTAGATCCTTCTACAGCAAAAATCCATTGGAATTTCTTGCCCAACAGCAGGGGATGCTGGTCGTTGTGGAGCCACCTTTTTTTAACAGAAGGTTAGCCCGGTATCCTAATAACACTGGAATTTCTCCGCTCGGACAGTGAGAACTAAGATGTCAGTCCCAACTACCTATGGTGACCATTCACCCCAAAAGCAAAGCTGCCGGAAGAATCTTCCACCATGGAAGGACTAAAACACTCTGATCATAACCAGTAGGTATAGGGTCAACTGACTTTTATCCATCCCCGAATTTACCTAGGCTTATTTCTTGCAAAACAGTATGAAGTCTAATGTTTGGAGAGGCACGGTAGCGATGTTCCACATCTAACCCACCATTCCAGAATGCTATCAGACGTTTAAGCTTGAAACTTAACTACTGTGCCTCTATGACTCCAGTGACTTTGATGTGAAAATAGTAGGTTCTCTGGACAGCTCGGGAGCTATCACTCTGCTAAATTATTATAGGAAAACATTGGTCCTTTGTTTCCTATGAGAGGTGTTGCACCAAAACAAAGCAGAGTGCATATCCCTGAAACGGTCTATGGTAAGCAGAGCCCGGGCAAACATCTAGTTTGCTAAAAATCCCTTGGACAGTCAGTGCTTTAACCAAGCGACTGCCACCGTTGTCTCTCGTATTTACTGGACTATAATCCTGTGTTGTGCGTGATACTTATACTAGATCTGGTTCACCCTCTGCATCTCCTCCTTCGATTGCTGCCTGTCCAATCTACCAGGGCAGAGAGGAGCAGGTTTTGTATGCCCAACTTGCTGTCGCCGAGCAAGTACCTAGCTTCATGGTCTCTAGCGAGCAGTCTCATTACTAATTCTGAATTTGGGAAAAAGCTAGGTACACCATTATCCACACATGGAAAAGGAAAGCCCCATCCTGAGTCACCTATGGCTTCATGAGTCGGGACTGGGAGATAATTGAACTTGGCAACCTGAAAAAAAAATTCTATTTGGACAAACAAAAAACATAGAAAACGCTACCAAAGCATGAATGTTTGCCCACGGAATTGAGGATATCTTTCTGCTGGAAGTCTGCTTAACAAGAGAGCACTTTAGTGGAAGGTTTGCAGCCTACATCTCACATCAAATCAATATTTGCTTAGAATGACAGAGTAGAACAAGTAAATGCAAAGTTTTTTTGAACATTTCTGAATGTGTTTTCTAGCCTCCACAGTTGCTGGAACCCGTATGCTTAAGGTGAAATAGTACTTAGTAAGAAAAGCATGGATGACTAAAATTGTCAACTTATTAATGGTTACACAATCAAATTATTGTTCTGCCTGTGTTTGAACATTGTTCTAAAATTACTTCCTTATTCTCGACTAAAATTAGTTTTGTAGAAAGACTACTGTAAACACTTTGCGTATACATAAAGGAAGCAAGGCATTGAACACACCTATGGTTTTCTTTTGGTTCTCAGGCGAATTTCTCTGGAATGCCCCTTTACTTGAAGAGGCCAACATTTTGTTAATGAGCCTTTCTGTGTAATAAATCTTAGGTTAGTTGTTAACTAAACTACCTGGTCTGCATCTTTTTGTGCAGCCATGTATAAGATTACCCTTCTCAAACTATTAACCAGATGGTTTGCGGCTGTGTCATGCAAGCGAAAATACAAGTAGCCAGTCTTAAGTGAAACAAACCTATCTTGCTTCCAATTGCACAAGCTTTCAGTCACTCCCAGGTTCGCCAGTTCATTTGGAAAGTGAAAACATCGGGAAAGCCTAACTGCAAGTGTTTCTCCAACGAGAAGAACCCTTAATTTGTGCTCGGCACAGACACTCACTTCCTATCACTGGCACATATTTATGACGCACATGGTGGCAAGGTCGGTCTATTTTTATACCATCGGCAGCCGTTTTAACAATTCAAGATACAAAAAACAATTAATGCCAACACGTCCAGGTCATTCTTGAAGCAGTGTGTGGTTAGGAGGAATCCAATTTGCCACATTTATAGGAGTGTGATAGTAAGAACCATCGCTGGTACTGGGATTTGGCAGCCCTGGCAGTAACAGTGGGTGGTGAAAGCTGCAGTGGCCTCCTGAGAAATATCTTGGGCCCTGCTAATTACGTTTCTTTTATTTATTTATTTTATATACAAATTAAGAACTGCGTCCCTACAACACCTGTCGTCATCTCGTGGTTCCAAAGTCAGCGAATAAGGCAAAGATGGAGGTCATCAAAGTCACCAGATGACAAAGCTTTGTCAGAAACAGAAAGTGTATACACGATACACAGTGACTCGACAGTCAAGAAGAAACGCGAAGATCTCTTTAGCAAACGGTACTAGCCTTCTGACAAAATCACTTTTCAGTAGATGGGGAACTAAGGTAGATTTTACTCCCTACGTTTTACAATAAGCGTTAACTATTCTCCTGGCAACACAGGAAGGTTTCCTTTACATCCGGTCATACGAGGAGGCTTGTATAGTGATCGGAGAACAATCTGAACGGTCTTTAGCAGTCCCTCTGGTGTGCAGCCAAGGAGCCTTCTAATGCGATGTGAGGCTCTGTCTGGCTTTGTCCACTGCAGTCGTCAGGAACCCCGCATCGAGCATGTTGAAATATTCAGTTCATGTAACGGTGAAAAAGGGAGAGAATGTGCCGGAATAGCACTGTTCAACGAAAATTGAGATCGGGTAGGTATTCCGGCTCAGACAGCAGTGATCTTTTGCCAGCTTTACAGCAAAACCCACGGCAGGGCACATGAGAGAAAACAGTTGGCAAAAGCAATTAGGATTGAGGGAAGCGAGGAAGCAAAGGGAACAAGCCTTTGTGGCACTCGAGGCTTTAGCTGTAAACATCGTAAGCTAAAGCGCGGGTGCCACGATTACCTAAAAGTAAAGTAATAGAAAAACATTTTTTCTATTTCTTTACTTTTAAGCAATCAAGGCACCAGCGCTTTAGCTACGATGTTTACAGCTAAAGCTCGAGTGCCACCATGGTAACAGTAAGCAAATAAAAAATAATTAATTGCTTGCATTCCAAGCCAGCCTGGGAGCTGCCTTTGAGAAGACTGGAACTGGGAGAGTGATTGCTGCAATAAAATGTAAGCAGCTATGGGTCTGAGCACCCACAGTGTAACACAAGGTTGAAAACATAATAAAATAGTCCCCCCAAGAGCAGATCAACAGAACAAAGCGTATTTATATTGTACTAAGTCCCTGCTCCTTGGAGGAAAAAGGAGGGACAAAGAGGCAGGACTGGCCACTAGTTAGCAAGGATTTTTAAAGGACATTGAAACGAACAAATGAGAAGCAAGGAATGGCATTTGGCCCACAGAGATATATGTATACTAAAGTATACAAGAGGTCGTACGCTTACGCTAGACTTAACAAGCATTTGGGTCAGTAGAAAATAAGTTTATTCAGACAATTGTCCATACAACATTCTAAAACACATTTAACCAATTAAAATCAGTAAAAAGGCCCCATCTTACAACCCAACACCCCCTTCCCCCAAGCATTTGTACTTGCAGTAGGTTGGGGTTATAAATGAAAAATCTGCATCCTTTCCTGATGGATTTATATACTGAATAAGATATACATGCACACTATGTCACCCATCCTTGCTCTCATGCATCCTTTCATCCACCCACTGACTTCCACAGCCACAATAAACCCCACAGAAACCTAACAACATATGCAGGATAGATTAAAACAATAAAATGCAGACCAATGACAGATGACTGGGCCAAAGCTTCTATGGATGTATAGCATATTTATGTGTTTTAATGAATCCTGACAACTCAGCCGGTTATCCTGTTAGCACTTCAAAGAGATTCTAGCAAGAACTATTTCAGAGCAAATCTTCTACCTTACTGTTTTCTAAAGTGGGTAATCAGCACTCAAAATCCTTGCTTACAAAGATAATATATGAGATTTCTTGTAACAAAATATGTCTTTAACACAGCGTTATAGGCTTTACCACGGCGCAATAACCGTGTTTAATTGAAACACTCCAGCCATTAGGTCCTCCAAAGCCTTCACTTGCAAATTTCTGTCTTGTTTCCGATACAAATATCACTGAGCTGGTCTCTGTTGTCCACCTGATTCTCCCCTATCTTCCATTCCTGTCAAACAAATGAGGGAGCTGATGACTATGCCTGCCATAGAGATTGAACTCATCTTCAATTCTTCCTTGGAAAATGAGCGAGTTCCCCAAGTTTGGAGGGAAGGCGTCGCAAAGCCAATTCTAAAAAAAAACTGGATCTATCCTTTCTAAATATCTTTCCCAAACTTTTTTTAAACAGTTTTTATTGGCATTAGCCTCCGGAGGGGGGAGGGGGGGCGCAAAGAAAAAAAGGAGGAAGGCAAGGCACAGCAGTGAGTTCTTTTTATCACAGAATACAGCATTGCAACAGCACCCAATCAGATAGATGACTTAAATAGCACCAAATTCATTGTAGCATATAGTGAGCCATTATACCGGCACTCCATCAAAGGAAAGTCTAAGGCACATAGGCACAGCACTGCAATCTACCCCACGTCGCAGAGTTTCAGGTTAGCAGGAGGCCAGGGGCTGGATTGTCTAGGACATTGGCAACATCATCGAACAAAGTTGAGATACCTGCATTGGCCAAAGCCCCCTCTGCATCCGGCGAGGGTGGGTGAATCTCTCTGTCTGAGGTAATCCAACATGGGTTCCCAAATGTCCTTCGGGCAGGATCTCGGTGGCATGAGTTTTCAGTAGGTGGAGAGCTGCTCCTGGCAATAAACTGCATCCTGTAGCCAGGTCTCAGTCTTTGGTTCAGGTTGCCTGCCCCAGTGCACAGCAATCTGTCAGTTGGCAAAAAGCAAAAGCATTGCTGTGAGGCACAAACTCCTGAGGGGACATCTTTATTGTATCCCAAAAGTCAGACTAATGGGGTATGCAGCAGTGAATGGGCAGTTCTTGGATGCAGGACCGAGTAAACTGCAGACCAGTATCCCACCACCAGAGGGTATTCCCAGGTGCGATGGAGGAATGAGGCCTGTGCGCATCATCGAACAACACCATGTGAAGCAATTGCACAGGGGTATGGTACAGCCTATGCAGGAATTTGAAATGGATGAGCTGCAGTCTGTAATTGGGTGAGAGGGCTGCAGTTTGCCCACAGTAATACAACCAGTGCGCGTCCGTGATGGGTGGGTCCATGTCTAGGTCCCAGGCATCGCGAGCCGCCGGAGTGCTGACTGGTGCCTTGCCTTTCTTCTCAGTGTATAGGCGGGTGACTAACTGTTGACAGGAGGTGTTGGTTAGCATGTGTTCAAGCATGTGGAGCATGGGTGTTGGTGCACGGAACTTAGCATGCATCGCCTGGCATGTAGCCTGGAGCTTGTGGTAGAGAAAGATGCCCAGCACTGTGGGGTGGGGAGCCTCCTCTGACAAAAATGGGGATAAAAATAGACCATTTGGGTAGAAGTCTGCAAAATTAGAGAGACCTCGTCTGTAGGCTCTTGCTCTAGCACCATCATCCTACAGGGGTGGCAGAATGGGGTTGCACACAAGGGGGATGGAGGGAGCATAGATGCAAGGCAGTTGGGCGCGACGCCACATGTCGTCCCACACCCAGCGAAAACACTCAACTGTGTTAATTTCTGTTTGGGGGCTTGTAGGGCTGATAAAGCACTGTGGCCAGGGGACAAGGGGCTGCCTGATCAGACCACCGCCGTATGGGGTTGATAGTGTGTGGGGTAGAGCCAAAAGTGAAGGAATTGGGCGTGTGCACAGAATGTGTATAGCGTTATGTTGGGTGCTTTGAGGCCCCTTGCTGAAATGGTGGAGTGAGTGTCTCCCATGCAATCCTTGGCTGTTTTCTGGCCCAGACCTGGGTCACCAGGTTGGAATGCAATCGCCGGAAGAAATGTGCAGTAAGTGGGATCAGGAGATTAAGAATGAGATATATGAATTTGGGTAAGACGACCATTTTTGCAATAGTGATACGCCCCGTCACAGACAGAGGCAGCCTAGTCTAAGTCGGGATCCGCTCCTCCAACCACGCCATGGCCCTGCCATAGTTAGCCCTCCAGAGTTTATCTAAGTTGCAACTGAGCCAAATGTCCAGGTAGCATACCAGTTCAGTGACCCATTGCAAGGGATAGTCAGATTTGAATGACTGTGTGCCCGAGGTGAGGAGAACTAGCATAGACTTGGCCCAGTTTGTGTGGATGCCCCAACATCCACTGAATCTGATGACTTCATGAATGACGGGGGCTAAGTGTGTTTGAGGTTCTCAGACATATATCGTGACATCAGCATACATGGACACTAATATCCGTCAGGCAGTAAAATTGAGTCCCCTGTGGGCATGGTGTGGCTGTAGCCGAGCGGCCAGCGCTTCTATTGCCACAGCAAATAGAACCGGGGATAAGGGGCATCCCTGTTGAGTTCCACGCGTGACAGGGAACAGGTCCAAAATCATCCCATTGGGGCGAAGTCAGGGTATCGGGGAGGCATAGAGGAGTCCAACCAGGAGCACAAAGCACGGGCTGAAACCAAGGCACAAAAGTAGGTAGAACAAATAGGGCCACTCCAGAGAGTCAAACGCCTTTGTGGCATCTAGTAGAGCAGCGACGGTGGCAAGCCGTGGATCTATAGCATGCATAAGGGCGAACATTGTGTGCCGTGGACCGGCCTGAGACAAACCCCGACTGGTCATATCAGGTAGCAGAGGGTAGAGGCGGTTCGCAAGGAGCTTGGCTAATATTTTATTATCAACATTTGTCACTGAAAGCAGCCAGTACGAATCGCAACGATTAGCAGGCTTGTCCGGTTTCAGTATCGTGACTATTACTGCGTCACGCAGAGACAGCGGAAGCTCACCAGACGCCAGAGAGTCATCATACAATTCCAGAAGATGCGGAGCCAAAAGGGCTGCATATTCTTCGTAAAAGCAAGTGGTTAGCCCATCTAGGCCAGGTGCCTTATCACCGAGAAGGCTCTGTATTACCTGGAGCACTTCCTCTACAGTAAAAGGGGAATCTTGGTAGAGACGATGGGCCTTATCCAGCCAGAGCAGCTGGATGTTATCATAGAACAGCAGACAGTTCCTCCCCTCTTTGTACTATCGTGGCACTGTAGAGCTGGGAGTAAAAGGGAGTCACGGTATGGAGCAGTCCAGCTGGGGTGGACTGTTTCTCTTGATGGTTGTCAATCAGCTCCACAACATAGGCTGAGGCCCATGGTCTGCGGAGTATGTTAGCGAGCGTCTTCCCGGGTCGGTCACCCTCTCCATACCGGCCCCGTCGCCTCCCGATGCAAATAGTGAGTTTCACGCAGAGCTTCCTCATCATATTCTGAGAGTTTCGTGCGAATGGCCGCCATGGTGGAGGCGCTTTAGGTAGTGTAGTATTCCAGTACGAGATCACGCTCAAGCGCAGCAAGTTGCGCAACTATCGCCTTGAGGATACTTGACTGTTTCGCGATGCATGTGCTGCAAATAACAACTTTAAAAGTCTCCCACAGTGACAACGGTGATGTGACAACTTCCTGTTAGTGACGAAATAGTCCATGATCGTGGTGCGGATCTCGTCTCTAAAAACGGAGTCACTATAGGCCCCAGGTGAAGGCCCGAAGGGTGGCCATTGGCGGAGAGAGTTCTAGCAGGACAGGGGCATGATCCGAGAGGGTACAGGGCAGATGTGTCACAGCGGTGGCCCAGTTAAGGACAGCCCAGGTGAGCAGCCAATAATCTATTCACAACAATGTGCCGTGGGCCACTGCAACACAGGTACCCTCAATGATATTCGCATGCATCAGCCACCAGACATTGGTTAAACAATTATCACTCATACGTTTGTGGAGTTGCACTGCTGCATTGGGATTGGTTTGTCATGGGGTGCCAGAGCGGTCTGTCGCTTGATCAAGGACCACATTAAAATTGCCCCCCAAATGACAGCTCCTGGTCCGATGTTGGCAATCAGTTTCCACGCTTCGGCAAAGAACTCTGGGCTATGAGTGTTAGGGCCATAGATCGAGGCCAGAATGACTGGGTGTCTGTGAAGAGTGCCAGCAAGAAGGACACACTGCCCGTTAGCGTCACAGATTGCCTGGCTCAGATGCCAAGGCAAGCCCTTGCATAGGAGCATGGCGGTACCACTAGCGTAACTGGAACGTAGGGACACAAGTTTCAGCACACCATACCGCACATAGGGGGGAGGTGGTCGCCTGAGTAAGATGAAGTTCTTGAAGAAAACAGAGGTCAATGCGGTGCCTGTTGAGATAAGCGTGTATTGTCCTGGCTTTCTGCTATTAGTTCAACCCTCAGACGTTCCGGGTAAGGCATCTGGTAGTGGTCATCACACTGCAAAATGAGGGTGGTGTGATCTAATGGGAATGGGCCAAGCATGGCCCATCAGCTGCACAGGGCAGTAATTCATTGTGGAGCCTTGCCAGGTGTGATATGTGGAGAGAAAGAACCAAGAAACACAAGCAAGTAAACAAAACCACCCCCCCACCCTCTTCAACCCCAGAACTTGGTTGAGAGCTCCCACCCCCTACCCAAACCCACATCCCAGAAATGACCATAAATGGAGGGAATCATCCTGTTGAGTGTCAAAAACCAGGCAAACTAACCAGTCAGGAAGGCACTGGGTAGCCGATGGGGAGCGAGTGCACCCTAGCTGAAGTTGGTGTGGAAACAAAAAAACATACAGTCAATATCATAAGAGTAACAGAGCAGATTGGAGGCTTCTGCCCAACTGATGGGCAGGGGCACAGGTGGCATGGCGGTGGCAATTAAAGTCCAGCCGCAGAGGTGACACACATCACTGAGGGTGCAACAGGGCCAGCAGCTCCGTAGGGCATTATTCATTGTTGTTGAGGCGGCTATCATCATGATGAGTAGGGGATGCTCGTGGAGTTGCTTTCTGGGTCAAAACTTGTTGGGAGTATTTTAGTGCAACTAGCATCTGTAAAGTAGTGGGGCTTTCCATCGTGGTGGATCCGCAGCTTGGCAGGGTAGAGTAAGGAGTAGACAATGTCTGCCTTCTGAAGAAGTTGTTTGTCCTGGATGAATTGCATTGTGCCGCCTGCACTGCCAGTGTACAATCAGGATAGAAGGAGACATTATTGCCCTGATATTGGACAGAGCAATGCTCACAAGCTAGCCGGAGGATCACATCACGATCTCTGTAATTAAGAAGAAGTCTAGCAACTATAGATCTAGCTGGAGCGCCGGGGGGAGGGCACGGACTGAGTGACCAGTGAGCTCATTCCACATGAAGTTGGCCAACAAAGCGTCATCAAATAGTGATTGCAGCATCCTTTCCACAAAGTCTTCCATTTTTTTGATCGCCGAAGATTCCGGAATCCCAATTATGCGGAGATTATTGCGCTGGGATCGCGCTTTGAAGTCTTCATTTTTGAGTTTGATGACATTGAGGACTTTGTCCTCCTGAAGCAGGTCTTCACCGGCTGCTGTCTGAGTGTCTTCCGCATCAGATGCATGGGTTTCAAGGTGGTCAAGCCGGTCCTCATGCTTATCCACTTGTTCTTCATGCAGTCAAGGAGGCTAGTGAGAAGCTCAATCTTGACATCGATAGCAGGCAGACTATTTTTGACGTCCACTAAGATCTCTTTCAGGTGTAGGTCTTGCAGAGAAGAGCCCTGGGACTGCTCACTGGGGTCCTCCGCAGCTCAGTCCGGCTCAGTATGTTGCGTCTGCTGCTTACCCTCAACTGCCAGTTTTGACTGGTGCGCTTTCAGTTGCGCCATGGCTCTCAGTCCAGCAGGGCAGGCAGGTGCCAGGTAGCATCTCTCTCAATTGGTTGCGCCGCCCTGGGAGGAACAAAAGGCCAGGGCCCCCACCAAAGAACTCACAGCGCCAAACAGGGATGCGCACGAGGGCCCCACGCCATAAACAGGTCGGAGTGCAGAGTGATGCAGGAGGTTCTCCAATGACCAGCAGCACACATAGGCCCCCGGCACACCCCAGCAGAGTTTCAGTGGGGGGCACGAGCATGGAGGGCCCAGACAAAGACACTGCAGAGCTGAGTGGACCCCCGACAATCAGGGTCCGAGGGGGGGGGTCTCTACCCTCAGGTTAGCAGACACCAAGTGCAGGCCCAGCTCAGCCACGCAAACAGGCGTACTCTCGCAGACACTCCCCCAATGGGCAGTAAATGAGCCAAATACCTAGATTTTGGGGGCAGAGTCAGGACTCGGTCCGGTAGGGGCCGCAGTGTCCACCCGCAGTGCCAGCAAGCCTAGCAGCAGTCCCTCCAGCCGCTGCCCCCTCTCGCCTTAAGCTTCCTCCGCAGTCAGCAAAGCCCCTGCCCTGGGTCGATGTGGAGTGTGTTCCCTGTGGAGCAAAATCTCACAGCGGACCACGTCCGATCAGAGCGCTGCCTTGCTGCTAAGTCAATTGAAGCCTGGTGGTAGCGTCTGTGGCCAAGGTCCCCAGCTGAAGTGCACGACGCAGGCCCCGCTCCCCCTCTGGGCTAGAATGGTGAGTTTGCCTCCGACAGCACCAGCCACCCGCTTAAAAGTGCTTCCATTCACTGCTGGGAGGCCCGATCCACCTCCTCGAGGCTTCCTCACAGCACGGGGCAGGCTGCACCGCTGTCTAGCACCGGCATTGAAGGTTCTCCCAGTGGGGACAGGAGACGGCCCACATGCTAGGCTGCGATGCTGCCTTTCATGTTCTTGCCTTTTTAGAAGTGTGGGATCCCCACCAGCGGCATCAGTAGCTTCACCTCTGCATGCGGCAGGCACAGTGCGAAGAGAACCAGTATCGAGCACTGATACCGCGGATTAGTGCGGGATTATGGCATCGGCCAGCAGATGTGATGCAAAAGGTTTGCAGTTCCTGAGGGGGGAGAAAAAGGGGTAGGGGCAGAAAAAGATCAGGTGGGCCACTGAGAAACCAGATTGGGGGATCTGATTGCTCAGGAGCAAGGGACCTCACACACCCAGATGGGTGTCATGCTTTATCATCGGGCAGCTCCTTATTGGGCCGGTGCTGCAATGCAAGGTTGGAAAGAGGAGTAGACGACCACCCATCCTCTCAACCCTCACCTTTATGTTCACTGTTTGCAGTACTGTATATTGTGGTTCAGCAGAGTTCAGCACAATCACAATGGTCCCACCTCCTGTCACACCTCTTCTGCTGTCACATGTAGGCAGCGTATAGGCTTTGCAACACATTAATTGAGGCTCCTTACCGGCCAGGCTTTACCAGGCCCTTAACAGTTCCTCTTTTTCAAACCAGAAGACAGTCCTCAGGGGTTAAAGCTAGGGCACCCAGCACTCACATCCGCAACAAGCCTCTGGCTTTCAAGTGCCTCCAACCCAGTGGCGCAACACAACATGATGGGCCCCCTGTACAATGTGATGAGAGCCCCCAAGTCTCCCTTATCTCTCAGATATTCATTGGCGTTGGGCTGAATGGGGCTTGCCTTAGAGGGTTCGGGCACTCTTGCGCCGCAGTGGCTCTGGGGCCTGTGTTACACCTCTGGTCCTACCTCAGAACAATACCAACCGTAAAATCCATAAACAACATGAATTGTCCAAGGGAGTTCTTTTCATCTCAGATACAGCATTCCAGAGCCTGGATCTTAGTTCTGGCATCTGTCACCTTGCATTCAATATGACCTACCATATTCGACAATCCCTCAAAATTGTGTTTCACTGCCTTCGCTGCACCATCAATGGTAACCGAAGGATGCATCAATCCCTCACACAGGGCATTTGTTGACCTCAGGAGTATCCTCTCACCCTTACTCAGTTCCGCATCATCAGGAAGGTCACTATTCAATGCGTTCTGATTCCTCTTCGAGCGTGAGGCTTGTTTCTTAAAAAAGTCCTCCTTTAGGTTGTCCCTTTCCATCATGGGCTGTTTCAAGTGAAAATACCATTGGAGGCCACATGATCCAATCAGATGCATCCTCTAAATGGTAGAGGGTGAGCGGTTGGCGGAGCTGCAGCAGGCCTCCCCACCTTACCCCTATATGGGCAGGCGCTGCTGGACACTAGGCAAAACATGGGACAGACTACACAAATACACTCTTAAGGAACACCGGCAGAGTCATCACAGAGAGGGAGACAAACTGAGTAGGCTCCAGGCCTGGATACAAAACAGAGAGAAACAACATGCCCCAATATTAGCATTAAGCAATCCAGACAATAAGATAGCCGCTGCAAAACTTGCTGTTAACAAGGCACTTGCCTAGCACTTACAACAAATATTTCCCAAGGGGCCACCGGTAGTGCCTAACCTCATTGCTCAATACCTAGATACACTCATCCTTCCTGTTCTGGAGGTCACCTTGAGGTAGGATCTTAAGAGGGATCACACTCGAGGAGCTCCGTGAAGCCCTCCAAGAGGTGCCAAAAGACTGAACGCCAGAGGGGGGCGGCTTCCTGACTGATAATTATCAACCTTTTTCCCGCCAGGTAAGAGAAAACCTTCAGGCGGTGCTCATGGCTGGGATCCTGCCCCCACAATGAAGGAAGAGATCATTTGTATGATCTAAAACTGGGGGGAGAGGAACTGAACCTTCGTCGTGCTGGTCAAACACCATGATTAACTCTGATACAAAAATACAATGCAAGCCTTTAGCCACACGGTTGATCCGGGCGGTGGGAGGACTGATGCAGGAAGACCAAGGTGGGTTTGTCCCACAATGGAACCAGTGCTTTAAATGGGCCGGTACTCCCCGGTACTGAGTGTAGTGACCTGGGTCAGGGGCACTAGGACCCTGCACTCAAGCAACGGGAGGGGACAGAGACCGGACACCACTTCCGGTCAGGGAGTGGGGCGGGGGCGACAGGACGCGAGGGCAGAGGGAACAGACGTGCATGCATGCACGGGGCTACACCAAGAATAAAGAAACAGATAACCACGTACCAGTCTCAGTGTGAGTCATTTCCAACGACACGACAACTGGCGACGAGCAGGTGGGATCAGGAGCCACCACCAGACGCAACACGAAGCGCACCTCGACCAAGACGTCCACACGGAGCCAGGAGCCCACCCTGGTCCACCGACTGACGAGACGACGTCGGGACGTCGAGAGTACGCCCGACCACAGAAGAGGTCGAAACCAGGAGCCTACCCTGGTCCGTCGGGCCCCGCAGAAAGAAGATGCGACATCGGGAGCCCACCCTGATCGCGAAATAGACGGAGCCAGGAGCCCACCCTGGTCCATGTGCAGCGGTTACAGCGACATCGGGAGCCCACCCCGGCCGCATCGGGAAAGCAAGGTGAGGGAGACACAAGTGGAAGACACCCGATTGCAGAGAAAGCCGCCCGCTGACTAAAAGAGAGCGCGAGCCTCCCGCGTTAAGATTCAACGTGAAATCTCGCGAGACCTGGCGGCCATCTTAAAGTCAGGCGGTACAGCCAATGAAGAGCTGAGGAAGGCCCGGCGGCCATTTTGAAGTCAGGCAATTGAAAAGATAGCAAATCTTGCCCACAGAAGTCCCGGCGGCCATCTTAGAGTCAGACGGGACAGCCAATAAGAGGCTGGGGAAGGCCAGGAGGCCATTTTGAAGTCAGGCATTAACAAAAAAGCCATAGGAAAAGAAGAAAAGAAAGAAATAAAGGGACATTGCAACACAGAAAAGGAAATAAGGAACAAAGCAACAGAAAGAGGATGGAAAGATAAAGGAAGGAAGGAAAATGGCCAATGAAAGTGAAAAGACCAGCGCGCAAGCAATGTTTCGCAGACCACTACCATTCAGCCTATCGGAACCACAGACAGGCATCAGGTGGGAACGCTGGATTCGGCAATTCGAACGCTACATGCGCGCCACAGATATCATGGAGGCCAAACACGTTGACCTTTTCTTAAACTTTGTAGGAGATGAAGTGGAGGACCTGCTCACAACATTCCCCAGCGATCGAATAGCGACGTACAAGGGACTGATACAGTGCCTCACAGAGAAGTTCGACCCGCAAAGAAACATCGACTTCGAGAGGTACACATTCACCACTGCGTGTCAACGAGCAGAGGAGTCCCTTGACGATTTCGCGACAAGACTGCGAAAACTAGTAACATATTGCGAGTTTGACAAATTCGACAATGAACAAGCGATACGACTGCGCATCATTGAAGGTTGCCAGTCCGTGGAGTTCCATGCACGTATCTTGAAGGAACCAACGACGCTGGAGAAAATACTGACAATGGCCCGAGCAGAAGCAAGAGCAATGATACATGCCAAACAGATGGAGCTAGGTAAAGAGAGAAGGGCTGAACAAGCGAACCGCGTAATGGGAAACTGCAAGATAAAAGACAGCACACCGCCACTGCCAACAAAAAGGCAGGAAAGAACGTGCTACAGGTGCGGCCTTGAATTCCCACACGTCGGTGCATGCCCAGCAATGGGCCAGAAATGCAGGAAGTGCAACAGAGACAATCACTTTGCGAGTGCCTGCATGAGTAGACAGTTTAGAAGTGAGCGAGGAAGACCGGCAATACCACGAGCAGTAACGAGCAGGCATGCCAGACACATAGAGACGGCAAATCGCAGTTCCTCAAATGAATCAGAAGGAACAGTTGCGGCAGAAAGGGCGGAACGACTATATCTGATGTCAGATGCACCCACGGAAGAAAGAAGGCCAGAGCACATTAACACTGTGGAGAAGCATCAGATCAAAAAAACAGCGACAGTGGAGATTGAAGTAGGATGTCACAGCACACGGTTCGTGCTTGATAGTGGGGCCACGTGCAACATAATGTGCACGTCGGAGTACGAGAAGATGAAGACAAGACCGCCACTATCACCATCGACCGTCGACGTTTTCACCTGGGGCTCGAAGAAGCTGGTGGAAAATATGGGGAAGTTCACAGAGACACTGACGTACAAGGACAGTTCATGCAGAGAAGAGATACATGTACTACGGGGAGACATCCCAGCACCATGCCTGTTAAGCAATGTCACGGCGCAGGTAATGGGCCTCCTGGCAATGACATATCACATGTCAGAGAAGCGGAACATTCTACAAGAACACCCCGCCATACTACAAGGCCTAGGAAAACTAAAAGGGAAACAAATAACACTGCACATCAACTAGGCAATCAAACCTATGGCTCAACACCACCGGCGAGTGCCCATACATCTACAACCTCAAGTCGAAGAGGAAATACAATGTCTACTGACACAGGACATCATTGAGCCTGCAGAAGGGCCGACTCCCTGGGTGTCTCCAATAGTGTCGGTTCCGAAAAAGAACACCTCAAAGATTCGCATATGCGTGGACATGAGGATACCAAACACAGCCATTGAGAGAGAACGACACCCTGGGCCACACCTAAATGACATGATAAGCTGTCTCACTGGGGCATGCCGATTCTCGAAGCTGGACCTGTGCAAAGGGTACCATCAACTGGAGCTCGACGAGCAATCAAGGTACATTACCACATTCTCCACGCACATGGGCCTGTTCCGCTACAAGCGACTGAGTTTCGGCATATCATCTGCTGCAGAGATATTTCAGGAAACGATAAGGCAGGTAATAAGGCCGGTGAAGAACAGTTTAAACTACAGCGACGACATCCTGGTGTTTGGTCGGTCCGATGAAGCACACGACAGTGCCCTACGTGAAGTATGCCTACAGCTGGAACAAGCAGGACCAACACTGAACGCTGACAAATGTGAGCTGGGGAGAAGTGAACTGGTATTCTTTGGGCACATCTTCTCCAAGAAAGGAATGAGGCCGGACCCCAGCAAGGTAGAGACATTGAAAAAGGCGAGTCCTCCAATAGATGTTGCAGAAGTAAGGTCATTTCTTGGGCTTGCCAGCTACTGTGCCCGCTACATAAAGGATTTCGCCACGGTGAGCACACCACTGCGGGACCTCACAAAGCAGGGTCAGAAGTTCATCTGGTCACAAGAGTGCAGTTGGGCATTTGAAGCCATCAGACATGCTGTGATGGCCGTAGATCATCTTGCCTACTTCGATCCGCTGCTATGCACCGAGCTGACCGTAGATGCCAGCCCGGTCGGACTGGGGCAATCCTAGCACAACACTTGCCAGGTAGAGACTCACTAAGAAAAATTGTTGCATACGCAAGCAAAAGTCTGTCTGACGTTGAAAGAGCATACTCCTAACCAGAAAAGGAGAGCTTAGTAGTGGTATGGGCGTGTGAACACTATCACATGTTCATTTACGGCAAACCATTCACCATCGTAACTGACCATCAGGCCCTGGTAACAATATATGGCAATCCGAATGCAAAGATGCCACCTCGCATTGAACGCTGGGGCATAAGACTGATGGACTACGATTTCAAGATAGTGCACTAGCCGGGCAAAGAACACAACCCGGCTGACTACATGTCTCGGCACCCTTTATCACAGACACCAGAGAAGACCTCAATGGCAGAAGAATATCTCAACTTTGTACTAAGACAGAACACGCCGGCGCCAATAACACTGGCTGAACTAGAGCAGGAGACAGCAAAGGACGACACAATGCAAGCCGTGAAAGCAGCAACAAGACAGCAGAGATGGAGACACATCAACAACAACTGCGCAATAGGAAATGGAGTAAACAAGGAGGAAATGATAGCATTCAAAAAGATACATGAAGAACTATCAGAGACTGAAAATGGTATACTAATGTGAGGAACAAGGATCGTAATACCAAGGGTACTACGTCGACGGACTGTCAGCCTAGC
The DNA here is from genome assembly GCA_963921515.1 of Calotriton arnoldi. NCBI lineage: Eukaryota > Metazoa > Chordata > Amphibia > Caudata > Salamandridae > Calotriton > Calotriton arnoldi. Next base: position 901,149 of record CAWUFW010005247.1, on the reverse strand, counting down.
GCATGAGTCACACAGAGGCATGGTCGCAACAAAGAAAATGCTACGGGAGAAGGTATGGTTCCCTGGCCTAGACAGAATGGTGGAAGACACCATCCTGAGCTGTCACATCTGCCAAACAACAGGCCAGCCAGCAAAGCCGGAACCATTACAAATGTCAGAATTTCCAAAGGCAGTGTGGACAACGTTGGCAGCAGACTTCTATGGGCCGCTAGACACAGGCAACTACCTGCTCATGATCATTGATGAATACTCGAGGTTTCCCATAGTACGCCACACCTCCTCGACATCAGCAACTGCGACATTACCAATATTAGATGACACATTTGCAGCCTGGGGATCACCAGAAACACTAAAGACAGATAACGGTTCTCCGTTTTCAGGGGAGGAGTTCAAAAAAATTCATGACCTACCTAGGCATTCATCACAGGAAGATAACGCCTCTGTGGCCACAAGCGAATGGCATGGTGGAGAGGTTCATGGGCAACATAAAGAAGGCTGTCCAAAGAGCAAAGCTGGCACAAATTTCCATAGGACAGGCACTCTGTCAAGTACTACGAGACTATAGAAACACCCCCACAGCTCCACAGGACGCTGTCCAGCTGAACTAGTACTGGGGAGGACAAGCAAAACGAGGCTACCACAGCTAGAGGCGAAGAGGCCACCAGATCACAGCAGCATTGCTGTCAGGGACCAGGAGGCAAAGGAGAAGATGAAAACGTACGCGGACGCCAGGCGACATGCCACTCCGGTGCACCTCAAGCAAGGGGACCAAGTGGTGGTGCGTCAGCGACAACGGAGAAAGTCTGACAGTCCATTTTCAAAGGACCAGCTAACGATAACAGAGGTCAAGGGGCCGATGATCACGGCAGAGCCGGGCCCCTACAGAATAACAAGAAACAGTTCTCACTTCAAAGGAGTGAAGACCATCGATGAAGACGGAGAGGACACTGCGGCAGAGAACATCAGTGCACAGGAGAGAAACAGAGCAATAGACAATGAAGGAAGAGGTACAGACAAGAGCGAAGGACAAGAAGAGGGTTCACAGGAGGAAAAAGAAGGGACTTGTCCAAGAAGAGTGAGCAAAAAGACAAAAAGACTGATTGAAGAAATGTAGTGATGGGGACGAACACATGTCTCTCCATTCTTCCCACTTTCTCTATCTATCTCTCTCTCGCTCTCTCTCTCTCTCTCTATCTATCTCTCTCTCTTCCATTTCTTCTCGACATACAGATAGACCTCTCTCTCTCTCTCTCTCTCTCGTCGCATTCTTGTTGTGACAAAGGGGGAGATGTAGTGACCTGGGTCAGGGGCACTAGGACCCTGCACCTGAGCAACGGGAGGGGACAGAGAGCGGACACCACTTCCGGGCAGGGAGTGGGGCGGGGACGACAGGACGCGAGGGCAGAGGGAACAGACTTGCATGCATGCACGGGGCTACACCAAGAATAAAGAAACAGATAACCACGTACCAGTCTCAGTGTGCGACACAACACTGAGTACCGGCACTTCTTTGATTTATCCCTCTGAGTACCGGCACTTCTCTTCTGCCGAGGAGAGTACCGGTACGCATTAAAAGGTAGGCTTATTGGCTGTGAGTGCTGGTGAGCCGGAGTGGAAGGTGTCTCTGGCAGCCAAGGCGCCACTTCTGTATCCCCGATCTGAGCCCCAGCTGAGCTATTCAGCAGGGCTCATTTGAATAATGTCCGGGTGCTCACCATCATGCTGTGTTTGACAGAGCAGGGTCCGTTCAGGCCCAGTGCTGTCAATCACATTCACACTATCCTGTGCATTTGTGCAAACACAGGAATCATGGCAGTCCCCTGGCAGTGGCAATCAGGCTACGGCCAGTCCGGCCCTGGTGGCAATTAAAAAAGCCATGGTAGGTGAAGAGTATAACATGGCTTTCATCATACCCAAGTCTTTTGTGTGCCTGCTTATGTTTGTGTGTTTGCCTGCATTCGTATGCCTGTTTTTCGTAAGAAAAAAGTGAGAGAAAGAGAGAGAGGGAATCAAAACACTCTCGGGAGGTATTTTAAAGAAAATGGGTGGCACTTTGTGTGTACATGTCTGCTCGGCGACAAAGATTCATAAATAGCATAGTAGGGAGGGTTGGTGGGTGGGTGAGTGAGTGGATAGATGAGTGAGCAAGGGTGGATGTATAGATGGATGGATGAGTGAAAGCATGGATTGCTGGGTGAAAAAGGGTGGATGATTGGATAAAAGGGCGGATGATGGGTGGATAAGTGAAAGATTGGGTGGATGAATGAAAGGGAGGGAGGATGGATGAAAGGGTGGATGATGGATGAGTGAAAGGAGGGATTGAGTGAAAGGGTGGATGGAATGAAAGGGTGGATGGAATAAAGGAGTGAAAGGGTTGATGGATAGATGAGCGAAAGGATTGATGAATGAGCGAAAGGGTGGATAAAGAGATGGATGAGTGGAAGGATGAATGGATAGGTTTTGAGTTGGATGGATAGGTTTGGATATGAAGGGTGGACAGACGGAATGGTGAAAACTGAATGATGGATGAAAGATTGAATAGACGACAGAATGTAAAGGTTAAATGGTGGACATCAGCAGGTAAATGGTAGGATGAAAGGATGAATGGATAGATCTATGGAAGAGACAAGAGATATCTTCTGGGGAGGGTCATGATGATTTGCTTCATTTGCTTTGTGCCATAAGAGCTTTGGTTCGAAGTGGGGGTATTTTCAGTTTCTTCCTACTCACCTGCTAAAATATACAGTTTTGTGCCAAACAACAGCAATTAACAGTATGACATTAAGAAGGTGCAACTATTGCAAAAAAAAAAAAGGAAATGTTAACATATTATAGCATTTCTCTTTCATTTTGTGTAATGAGTTAACTTGCTTTGTTTATATAAACACATTTCTCATGGGTTTTGGTATGTGCTGCAACTAATATAGAAGTCGTTAAGTATCATCAAGTCTTGCCTTTAGCCCCGCCCCTAGCCCTGCCCCCTCACTACACATCTAGCTCATTTTAATGAGTACCTCCACTTATTTTTTCCCATTTAAAGCACTGAATGGAACACAGCCATGAACATATGGCATCAGACACAGGTATTGCACTCGGTACAGGAAAGAGACGAAGAAATAGCCGTAGTAGCAATTGATTTTGAAAAGGCCTTGATACACTCAACTGGGACTATGTGTGAGAGGTGATCGCGATGCATGGGAAGAGGCCCGGGGTTCGGTAAATGGCTTACATTTTTCTATGAACAACCAACAGCCAGGGTGAGACCGGACAGAATAGTCTCGAATGCATGGAGCATACAGAGGGGGGACACGACAGGGGTGACCACTGTTGTTTGCGCTACCTATAGAGGAACTGGAACTTCAAATTTGTTAAAAACTGGTGGAGTGGGGACTCAGAGTGGAGGAGGTTACCCATTTGGGGTCCCTGTTTGCTGATGATGCGTTGTTTTATTTGCGACTCCCACGGTTGTCAGTTCCCATGTTGCTGTGTTGCTTGGAATGATTCGGAGCAGTCTCAGGACTCCACATAAATACTTGGAAAAGTCCCCTCTTCCCCTGTAGAGATCTGACGTTCCAAACTCTTACAGAGCTCTGGATTTAGGGCTGAAATTAGAAACTGAAATAATGTGGTATTTAGGAATAGAAATGGCCCAGACCCCAGAAAAATATTTTGAATACAACATGGGGAGTGTGATACGGGGACTCCAGGCATCGATTGACTTCTGGCCGTAATTGCCGTTACTCTGTCATGGGACGGTTGGCAGTGGTGAAGATGGGGGTTCTGCCACACTGCCTTCATACCCTGTGGAATTCTGTTTACAACTGTCCACGTTTAAAACATTAGCTAGTGTCCTGATCAAACTGGTCTGGGCAGGTAGGTGAAGCAGACTTTCCTTGGCCTTACTCAAACCCGCATTTGGAGGAGGGGGGCCTGGAACTCCCGGACTTCGAAGCCTACTACTATGCATGCCGCATTCAGCATGTGACCAGATGGGCGACAGATGAGGACAACTGGGAACAGAGATTATTAAGTGGTTCATATAGGGACGACTCCCTGGTGAAGATCCTAATGAGGGAATCCCCCATCCCCGCAAAATACCCTCACATTGTCAGACAGACAATTTAGGATTTAGGAGCAGATCATAAATCGGGTGCTCCAGATACCGTCATTTGATGGGGACTTGGATCAATGGGTGCCACAACCCTAAGCATAACGGAGACAATGACGATGACCCAGTGGAGGGAGTGGGGCTGTGAGACCCTAGGGGATGTTTACCCAGGAGATACTTTTCTCCCTTTCCAGGTGCCTCAAGATGTGTTTGTAGTGGGCCCTGGCCAGTTTCTCTAATACACAAAGCTGGCGAGGACGGCCAGAGAGATTTGGACCAGTCTTCCGCTCACTTCCCCCCTTCGTGGATGTTGGAGGCCATCCTACAATTAGGAACTTCACGACACACCATAGCACACATGGATGGAGCTCTCAAAAGTGACAACTTCCGTACAGAGTCAAAGGGAAAACCTGACTGAGCAGTTGATACAGAGGATCAGTTCACAGTGAGCCCTGGGACAAAGCATGAGTGCAGGTGAGAGCGGTCTCGGGCAATGCAAAATTTAAATTGATACAGTTTAAATTCTTACACCGCATGTATCTTACACCAGTGGTCCTAACTAAAATTTACCCTGGGACAAGTGCTGCCTGCCCCAGGTGCCAGACATAGAGGGCCCCATTTCTGCACCTGGCCTGGGACTGCCCCCTGTGATGCATTACTGGGACTCCATCTTCTCCACTTTAGAGGTAGTAACTAGGATCACATTAGAGTTTGAGTCCCTGCAGGGCATATTAAGAGTGAATCCCAAGAAAAAAGGTAAAAAGATGCACCATGGATTCCTGAACCTGGCATTGATACTTGTACATAGAAGACTCGCAATATGTTGGATGGGTAACAGGAGCCCCCCACATACACTTATGGCACAGAGATTTGGTGCAATGGACCCTTGCGGACGAGAAGCATATTAAATTGAATAGGGGGGATGACACGGTACAGAAGGCCCTGCAAATATGGGCAGACCTTTCAGACAGTTTAGTTTGGGGGCGGGGGGAGTGGTGAGTCACATTGCAGGAGAGAGTACCTCAGATGGTGGGTCCCCGCGGTCCCTTCTGATGCCCCCATACAGCGTACGGAAAGCATGGGAGGTGCTCTAGAAGTAGAATTGCAATCTTGCCACTCAGGGTCCTCCAGGGAGGCAAAGATGTGCATCTTGGGTGCAAGTAGAGAGAGGGAATGGGTAGCTCGAACCTCCGCTGGGGATTTTTTTAAATGTACCTTAGTGGGGTTTTATATTGGAGCTAATTGCAATGTTACGTGTTCACTGCTATGTTATTGCGGTGCAGTAAAACTAATAAAGAAAAGTTTTAAAAAAAATATAGAGGGTGGGGACAGGCCCCCTTTTACTCAGTGTTGGCCTTAAGCCTACCCATCTGCAAGCCTGCGAACCCACACCACTCTGAGTAGGGCGCGGTAATAGCAGGATTCCGATGTACCCAGGACAGCCAATGCAACCCTCTGGTTGTCATTTCTCCACTCATGTTACTCCTAGCACCTGCCAGAAATACAGGACCAGGCAAGGGCAAGTTGCAGTGCCGGTTCATCTGCAGCTACTCTTCTAGATGTGGCCTCCTCCACTTCACCATCATCCCAGATGCCGGGTACCACCCTGAGCTGCAGCCCTAGCAGACCACAGGCACTTGGACAGTGGACCACGTGACCCCTTTGAAAATAATATCGCCATGTACAAAGAACTCCTTCAGGCGGATGAAGGAGAGATCATGCGAGACAGAGGGGTCCGCTCCATGGGATTTTGTACACGCCCCCCCCCCCCAAAAGCAGGTTCAGAGAAACGGCGACCAGGGCTGAAGGGCTAGTTCTTTCAGCTATCTGCACCAGCGTCGGACCACATCTCCTTGATAAATTGTGTCACTCTATTTGGCATCTCTGCACCTTTCACTGTAACAGTGCAAACACATTCCAAATTAAAGACTAGAGATCTGAGATGTCACAAATTCTGCTGTAGATTCCAAAATATTTTCTCAGAGGAAAGCACTGGATTGGGTGCAAGGCCTTGATAAAAAAGACACAAGAGAAAAGTAATAAAAAAATCAATTAATCTCTGTTCCTTGCATATTTAAACTTAGATGCTCTCCCTTTTCCAGATAGAAGTATATTTGGCTTTGGGGGCGGGGGGAACCCATCCCACAATCAAGGACACATTGCATAGATTACGAGGCAATAAAGAGGGATGAAACATTGATGCGTTTGAATTCGAGATTATTCCAAACACCAGGATTTCCTGCCTTAGATATTTATGGCACACAGATGGTCAATTTAGAAGGGAAGAAATCCAATGTAGGAATCAAACATCGTGCCACTTACGTGCTCATTGCAATTGGGGTAGTAATTCCAACTTGGATGCAAATGAGATGTTGATGCTCACATGGGATATCCAGCTGTGCGCAAATTTCCAAGAGTCTTGACGTTTTTTATCTGCACAAAGTTTGCCAGGTAAAGCCTTGCAAACTCTGCGTTCTCTTCAGGAGGACTATATTATTGGTCTTTCTCGAGAGGATCCGCCATCTGCTGATTTTGGATTGGATAAAAACAAAAGCACTAAGGCACAGTGTTTAGCAGAAGTGCAAGAGAGGGTACGGCCCTGCTGTTTGCAGTCTCTTCAGCGACAGGCGCCATTCCTGTAAGATCCTATAGAAACCCAACATCCGTGCTGCTTCCCTTAAACCTAACCACAATCTAGCGTCCAACATTTGAGGTTTTCTCCATAGAAGCAATATTCCTAAGTGATAACTCCTAGGGAGTCCAAATGCGAGATCACCCTTCAACTGGATAAACTCAAAATCAATTAGGGGCTGAAAGCTCCCTAGGCCTGCCTTAGCTCTCCTTATTTAAAAACTTCATGTACATCCTAAACAATTTAAACACAAACGTAAACCAAACGGCGGCTGACCAAGGCTCAGCACCTCAAACCCAGTTTATGAGAAGATTAGTATTCTGTGCAATCTCTTCCAGAGCCTGCCGCTGTTAGGCTCTTCTGACTTCCAGAAAGTTAACTTTTTACGAAATAGGAAGGTGCACCAGAGAAAGAGTCCCAAACATCCAAATGAGTCCAATTGTCTTCTTTATTATAATTCAGAATCGTAAAATGGCCTTCAGCCAACGCGTTTCATTCCAATGACGGAACTTCATCAGGGCTTGGTTTGCAACATAAGGGATATCATACCCTATTTATTTTAAAGTCATTCCGGATCAAGCAACTTGAACAAACGGCCAATGGTATAATAATCCAATTTTCTTAATATTCAAAGGGGAGGAAATATCTCCAATAGTGTATGCTATGTAGTAGTAAATGCCCAAATATGCGGGTACGATTGAATCAAAATCCAAAGTCCTTAATAAGACTGTCTGTCTGCGCGCATAGGTCCGTACGATAGCGGGATTCAAAAAAGCTTTTTTACATCCTAAACAATGCCCAGTAAAATTGAATGCCGCATAAAGTCCATAAATATGATATAAAGGACTACAAATAAATGATGAAAAGTAGGAAGAAAAACGCTTGATTTATAATATTCTTGAGGGGAGGTGGGCTATCAGTCATTTGTTTGGTTATTTTGCCCTTTTCCGCTCTTTTTCAAACCAGGGGACCCCTTGCGTTAATTTGTTTTCACATCTGCTCATACACATCTGTATGAAACACACATATTCCAGTCAGTTCTAAACTAACTAGTTAAAAATCTGTGATATTTCGTAAGCTTGCTGAATGCAACATCTATATGCATCTCAGAACAGCTGGGATGACTGAATACCCTATTGCACTTAGACATTTGCGCATGTCCCATCCTAACCAAGTCCAACACGTACTAAACTAATGCTATTTATTTAATTTAATGTAATTTTATATCGCACACAAATCACCCCAGCGAGGTATCTCGGCATTAAGGATAGACACAACAGCCGGACCAGAGAGCAAGTATAAAATAGGTGAGCCTTTAATAATTTCTTGAATTTGGCATAATCAGTGCTCGCGTGATTGTGAAAAGGCAAATGATTCCAGTAGGTGGGGGCTAGGTAAGAAAAAGATCTGCCTCCACATCTTGATCGATGAATGCGGGGAATGATAAGCAGCTCTTTATCCGTTGATCGCAAATTCCTCACAGGGAGATAGCGTTTAAGCTTCTGGTGTAGGTAGCTTTGTCCTTTTCCCAACTAAAGCTTTGTGGGTGAGGCAACAGATCTTAAATGTAATTCTCTTTCTGGCCGGTAGCCAGTGTAACGTTCTTAGAAGAGAGGTAGATGCAGATCTGGATGGGAGATTACAAATGAGCCATGCAGCTGTGTTTTGCACGACCTGTAGCTTAGAGAGTAATGTCTCACTGGCAGAAGTCAAAAGAGCATTACCATAATCAAGCCTGCTAACAACAAGAGCCTACACCAAGGTTTTTTCGGGCCTCCAGCAGAAGAAAAGGAAGTGCTTTTGTCAATAAACGCAACATATGGAAGCAGGTGCCCGTCATAGATGGGACCTGCGTTTTCATTGTGAGAGCTTGATCCAGGAGCCCTTCCGAATTCTGATTGCCACCAATCGGGAGTCCAAATTTGTTGGGCTTTCCCAAAAAGCATAATCTCTGTCTTCTCAGCATTCAGCTATCTGACATTCACTCTGCTGTCGCTTTCATCCCATTCGAGAAGAGTTCCTTTACTTTATCCACCTTGTTATTGAAGGAGATAACCAGCTGAGTGTCATCAGCGTAAGACAGGATTTCATAGCCAAAGGTTTTGATAAACTTGGCAAGAGCGGCTACATATATGTTGAACAAGGTGGGGCTCAAGCAAGATCCCTGGGGTACACCTTTGTCAATCAACATGGTCCTCAACTTAAAGTCACCCAGCGAGATGACTTGAGATATGTTCTCCAAGAAGTCACAAAACCAATCCAAGGCTGTCTCATAGATCCCTATCTCATCAAGCCTTTGCAGCATCTTATCATGCGACACAGTGTCGAAAGCTGTGGATAGGTCTAAGAACACAAGCATAGAGGGAATGTTCGCATTCAAAGAACATCTTATGGAGTCAGTTGCGTCAACCAAGGCTGTCTCTGTGCTGTGCTCTGATCTGAAGGAAGATTGAGAAGGGTCCAGGATATTGTTTTCTTCCAGGTAGACTGACAGCTGTTTGTTAATAAGATCTTCCAAAAGCTTACCAAGGAATGGAAGCAAGGAAATTGGCTGATAATTTGTGAGAATTTAGGTATCTAAATTGGCCTTTTTCTGACTTGGCATAACCTGTGCTGAATTCCAGGACATGGGAAGCTTCCCTGACTCTATTGATAAATTAAATGGAGATCTAATAGCCGGCTCAATCTGCTTAGAGAGTCGCACTGAGATCCTTGCCAGACAAGGATCAGAAGGAGACCCAGATTTAGCCTTGTCTAATGCACTCTGTATTTGTTCAAGAGGGAAAGTTTTAAACTTTTTCAAGCTGTGCCTATCTTTTCTGGAAGGAGTATTAAAGTTCAGTTTAGTTTTAGGCTGGCTCGATGGAGAGGCAAAGTTTTGTAAATTGATGTAATTTTAGTCTCAAAAAGTCAGCAAGAGAGTTGCATAATTCCTGTGAGGGTTGAATCGTCTGAAAGCAGGCCTGGGGATTAATAAAGTCGTTTAAAACTTTAAAAAGCTCTTTAGAAGAGTTTCCAGCATTGTCAATTTGGTTAGTGATGTATATTTTGCGAGCATTTTTATATTCCGATGATATATAGTAAGTCCATTTTTATAAGCTACTTTGTCGCTGGAGTTGTTTCTCAGACGCCGGCATCTCTCCAGCTTTTTACATAATAAACATCCATATGACATTCTAACACTCTCTTGTGCCTTGCGTACGAGCCAAGATATCATTCACTGTTAGACAGTTATACACAGACAAATAAATAAAGATATGACATTCAATAAGAAGGGAATGCCATCCCTCTGAAATCAAACATTAGTTTGCCATTCATTGAGGGTGAATGAACATGATCTGTAATGCATTTTGGCACTCATGACCATTCTCCCACCCTGTCCCACACATGTGAACCAACTGCATAGTCCGTGTGCCATGGGCCCTAGTGCGAGGAAGGAAATTGTCCCCCTGGCTGCTGTTTGAATTGCAAAATACATCAATAATCAGGATTCAGTGGGCACTTGAAGCCTCTAGGCCCTGCTGCCACTGCACCTGTTGCACCAATGAAAGCTACGCCCCTGATGGGAGCATATCCACCCACCTAGCTAAAATGTCATTTATGAGAGTGAAACGCTCCTTGCTTCCTGTGGAGGAGGAAAAAAGATAAGGGTTAAGAAGAGGAAACATATTTATTTTCTGAGTTTCATATATAGAGCAAACTCGCCCCGAGGGCATTGGAATACGTTACATGAGAACCAGTCCATAGCCATAGCAAAGCCAGACTGGGATGTTGGTTTATAAATTAAGGTTTTACCACAATACTGAGAACAAGAGATAATTAGACCAGTTGCGTTCTCCCAGCATAAAATAGTCACACACAGAGCAACTAGAAATCTGGGGGATGACCACTTGACAGTGGTCAGAGAGGACACTCCAGGTATTCCCGCGGTGCTGCGTCTTTGAAGAATGTATGACTAAAAGACAGCACCACCCTCCAGAACCGCATGACTCGCGAAACATCAGAACAGAGGAAAAACCTCAAAGAACAAGAAACAAGACAGGCCGAGAGCCTTAGGCCTCATGAGTGTGCATGGTGTGCATGCATAGAAAGGCAGGGACACATTCACTCAGCCCTGATGAAGACCCTAGATCCAAATGAGCTCTTAGAGCAAGCCGAAACATGTTGGCATAAATATAGGAGGCTTAATTGAATGATTATATTCAACAAGAAACCTCAACATACGTTTTGTATCTATACCCCAGGTACCTGATGAATAAAGAAAATCTTTGGGTATACCTGTAGGTATTTTTAACAGTAAATTCTCACCTGGATCCCTGCTTATCCAGTTTGATTTATTTTAAGAACTCCCATACTATCTTTGGTTGAGTCCGCCCTGGTGGGATAGGCGCTGATGATGAAGCATGTCACGATAAGTGAGTGAGGCGTCTACTCCAATATCTTTGGATCTCTGAGATGTTAACATAGGGACCCTTTTTGATAAATGGTCAAGAAGTGGTCATCCCCTAGAATTCTTTAAATATTCCAGTTGCTCTTTGTGTGTGACTATTATAAATTAAGGTGCTATGTTTTCTGAAAGAATTGGGACGGGTGCTGGGGTCTTGTTCCTTTGTATGTCTTCTTTATATAGAAGGCCTTGGTCTTTCTTCCAAGGTTCTTGGCATGCTAGAAGAGAATGGTGAATCGTACAAAATATTTGCAATACCTAGTGTATTCCCTACTTGTCCTGTGCACGTAGCAGCTCATATGAGGCATACTCATTGGTCAACAAATGCAATCAAAATGTACCCCATTACATTAAATTGACACCAGGATATAAACACTAACTATACCCTACCATCTACCTCTAACCACAAGATGGAGGACTGTTATTCTAGTCTCAATGACTGTCCTCTCAGTATCAATTTGATATAATTCATGTCACCATACACCATTACATGCTCCCTCATGTCAATGGTAGAGGTTCATAATGTATGAAAGGACCTGTGGAACCTTGGTGGCAACTGGAGGCCATTCTCTCAGTCCACCTACCCTGAGGATCTGCTCGTTCATTGCAACCTGGCAGGGAAAGAGGTATTTCCTCCCTATTTGCAATCAACAAGATCAAGAAGGGAACCAACCCAAAGTTATAATATAGTAGGCCAGAAATAGCTTATGCCTAGACCCTTGGTGTTGCCACCCATGAACGAGAGCTCTAGGAGTCCCATGACGGAAACTAATGGCTCTCATTTATCCTTGCAGCTGAGCTCAAACTATACCCCTTGTAATATTGTCTTAGACCTCCCCCCAAAAGCCATTCATTTTGTGATGGTGTTGACTAACGTTCACCCTTTGGCGGAGGGGTGCATGGAAACCACTGGGCAGCGTAATAATAAAGTTATCCATTGGTACATACCATTGATGGCACATTACTGTTCAGGCATATCTTGATAGCCAGGAGGGTGGGCTAGATAGGCCAAAGACGGAAAAAGGCAACTGGGGACTTTGTGGTGGTGAACTTTAATAATAAAGAGCTGGTTGATTATTTGGCTTTGGTCACCTGTGATGGGCCTCAATATTTCTGTCTATCCCTTGTCCTTCTTTTATCCCCTTCTGACTAGGATCGTTGCCCCTACTTTACAACATCGGATAGTAGTCGCAGGACCAAATTTGGATCGGTTTGAAGTTTCGACTCCAAACAGGTTTTCTGCTTTGAGCAATCTTGAAGGAGTAGACTGAGATAAGGTGCACACAATGGGTCTTAGCCCACAGCATACATACACAAAGGATAGGGCTCTGACACTAGGCACAGAATGTAAGGCTGGAAGTGTTAAACTGATAAGTTGTAATATTGCGGAGGCAATGGGCAAATCAAACTACCCGCTGTCGGTCAAAGTTGTTTATAACTCTAACATTCTGTGTTGTCAGGAAGCCTAGGATGTCTAGAATGGGCTTTTGAAAGAGGGGTTTACTTCTTTTTTCCCCCAGCTGATCCCTCCCTGTCTGGTCGGGCAAAGAGGGGCCTGGCCACTTTAGTGTCTCACAACCTAGGCTGTATTGTACATATTATGACAAAGGCTCTGCTAACATGCTGGGAGTTATGTTTCTGTTTTCTAACTCTAATAGGGTTCTTTTGTTGAATTTTTACAACCCTAATACCTCTACTTAGACCTCAGTACATTTGTTGGGCCTTTGGGACTGCTTAGACTGATTGAGGATAAGGTCTAACTTGGCTATTCTAGTGGTCATCCTGGGTCACTTCAATCTGCATTTGTGTGTTGAAAACTGTGAGATGGCTAGATGTAACGAGGTGGAAGGTCACTCTACGTTTCGAGTTTAAGCCACAAGGAGAGATGTTGAATGACATTATGTGTGATTTTAACATATCATTTGGTTGGAGTGGCCTTGGGGCTGATCTTTAACACTGTTTCAGTCCATCATTGATGGGAAGGGGGGCAGATACCATCACTGATTTTGTTCTTCTCTCGGCCCCGCTATGTCTCAGTTTCTACATATGTCATCACTAGTCAGGCCTGGAGTGATCACAATCTAATTAGGGTTTCCTTAAGTTGGCATGTTGCTGGGGCACCTGCCCACCATTCATTTTTGAGGGGCAATGACGTGGCGATAGCAGCTCGGGAAGAAGGATTAGCTGGAAGACCATCTGTCCAATCCCTTTTTTTATCAGAGTTGGTCAAGAATAGCTATGGGGACTTTGAGACATGACTATTGGAAGATCTGTCTTTAGAACACCAGGTGGCTGCTTTTTCTAACATTTGCTCCACTGTAAATGCTATGCTAACTGTTCAGGGGGATAGGAGGCAGATGTATTCTCCCCGATTGTTTGATTATGCACTTTCGAGGGCCAATCATGATTTGGTACAGGCCCTCAATTCCAAACCTAGAATGGCTGCCAGGGTGTTCGAATGCAGGAGGATATACAAAGCAGCTATTAAAAATAGGAAGGAAGCACTGCACCATGAAGTTTGGGAGGACCTAGCAGAAGCATGTCTCCAGAAAAGCAGTTCCAAATTTTGGGAAATTGCCAACCACTCATTTTGTTTTCTAGCAATGATTTCCCAGCCATTCATGAGTTTATTGCCCCCAATATTCGAGTGTCCTATTTCAGTGGCATTTACGGCGCCAAGACCTCTAAGGGAACAAGTGCAGACTCTTTCGCTGTCTTGGACTACTCAAACCTTAGATTCAAACTTGGGGAAGTCAGGGACGCTATAGGTTGGATTCACAGTAATAAGGCTCCTGGCCCTGAAGGGGTTCCTGCTGATTTATTTAAGTTGAATACTAATCTGTGGGCACCCCTGCTTACTGTGTATCTGAATGGGGTTGTTAAAACGGGGATCCCTTCCTCGTGGATGAGCTCTGTGACTATCCTCATCTTTAAAAAGGGAGATAACATAGAACGGAAATGTTATAGGCCATTATCTTTATTGGACTCCACAGTTAATATTGTAGGGAGGGCCTTCCTTACTCGCCTTCAAGCGTGGATAGAGCAACATCGATTCTTTCTGATATCCAATATGGTTTCAGTCAAGGGACAAGTACCAATGATCAGCCCCTGAATCTATATTTTAATATTAATAATTTTACCATAGCAAGGCAGGGGAGTATTCACTTGGCTTTTATGGATCTCTCCTCTGCTTTCGACTGTGTAAATTGAAACAAATTCTGGTTGTTGATGGTCACCTTAGGGTTTGAACTTGAGATTGTACATGTCCTGTATGACTTACATTCGAATATATCTCTGTGTGTAAGGTATAGCAGGAATAGGGACTGTACAAAACACTTTACGATCACTCAGGGGGTCAGGCAGGGTTGTATCCTGGCCCTATTTCTATTAACATTGTATATCAGTTAACTCGAGAGCAAATTATTATGGGAGGGCCATGACCTACCCCGAATGGGCAAGAGACACATCCCTGTTCTCCTGTATGGGGATGATGCGGTCCTTATAGCAAGGACAGCTTTTTCACGATTATTAGATTCTTTTGTGAAATTATGGCCTCTCTTGACCTTTCAATTATTTGGGAAATCACATGTAATGGATATGGGCCCTAGATCCACAAAGAGCAGGAAACGCAGGATAGTGGGGGTAGAAATTACTGTGGTCCCCTTGTTTTTATATCTTGGGGCTCTGTTTGACCAGAAAAGGTACCTGGAGTCCCTTGATCTTTGCCAAACGGTCTCTCTTCAGGAGGGACTGTAGGGGCAGTTTTTGATTGACACTAGGCTCGGCAGCAAACCTATACAAACTCCATTGATGATTTTTTATGCTAAATGTAGGTCTGCTGTCTTATATGGTCGCGAATTTCGGGTGTACTCTGACTGTTCTCAGTTTCAAGTGGTGGAGAATCTATTTTTGAAGCTCTTGTTGGCTTTGCCCAGTGGCACATCCTCGTTCAGCATTCATGAGGAGGTAGGGTAGAGCTATTTAGTAGATTTAATTGTCCTTCAACCACTTATAAAATGGCTGGCAATATGGGTCAACCCAGAACTTGAGTTGAATCAGCTATTTTTGAGAGATTGCCTCTCTTTTGATAATGGCAAGAAAATTGCTTAGTTGAATTAGGTGCAAGAACGTTTCCAGGCCCTTGGGTGGTCTGAATCATTTACAGACCATGAGTCCATCACTAAATCTGATTTAATTTGGACTAAAGATCATTTTCTTGCCCGTAGAAAATCTGATAGGGAGGCTCTAGAATTGCAAAAAGGTACGGTGGGGGCTATTGTCTTGCTTAAAACAACTCTGGATATCGAGATCCTATTTGATCTATGGTGATAATTGTTATCATTGTTATCGTCTAACCAGTTTTCATTTTGGGTTGACACATCAGCTGTTTGCTTTTCCCAAAGGGTTGTCCTTGGCGGCGAATCTTCCTCCCTGTCACAGTGACAATCATTCAACACAACACACTTTTCACTTTATTTTTTTCTGTGATTTTTATAGCAACCTATGTCGCAAATGTATAATTCCCCTGCTTAAAGGTTTGAATTTTGCGCTGGCAAGATCGGCCTGTATGTTTTAACAGATGTTTTCCTTTGATCGTACTTGTCTGTTTGTGGCAGGATTTCTAAGGGCAGCTGTTAGGAAAAGATCGTTTTTATAGGTTTTTAACATGATGAGATGATTGTTGGGTTTATTTGGATTTTATGTCTATTTTAAACCTTATGTTATTTTTAACAAGTACTTATTGCTTGCTGTATGTTTTATGGAAATAACTTTCTAAATTAAACATTTTTGACTGACTGAGTGCTGCCTAGGGCCAACGCAGGCACCCTTAAGCCAAGGGTGCAAGGGTGCCTGCATTACAGGCTGGGTTGTTTTGTGCAGGAAGGGCATTTTTCTTTTTCTAAGTGTGCTGCAGAATGTAAATCTGGGATTGTGCCAAAATCCATGGTTGGATGTGTGGGAATGCTCCACCCATTGAACACCTTCCCAATGCAGAATAATGCAAGTCAGCGATTTGCACTGTTTGAATTACTCTGGATTTACTAAGCCACGAAGAGCCACACAAGGTGGCGTTGCGTGGCTTAGTAAGTTTCACTGAAAACCCTCTCCATTGCCTTGTGTCACCTTGCGTGACACAAGGGCAATGCAAGGCCTTCGAAAATCTGGGTCATAATCTTAATTCCCCTCCGCTAATGCGGTTGCCTGTGACCTCACAGATTACATCACTGAGATCATCATTGATGACATCATGCATGATATCATTATTTAGACCCTTTTCATGAATGGTTCTTTCAGCTCACACTCTCTTTACTCTCCTCAGATCTCTGGATGTCTCAGAAGCGGTACACAGGCACCTGGGCCATTCTAGCCTTCATTTTATTCCTGGCCTTCTGTGTCTCTTGCCACAGTTGCTGCAGCAATGGACCAGCAGGTAGGTGCAACCTCACTAGTGTCATCCTGGATGAGGAACTTATCAATTTCCATTAGAACGAGCCCCCACCACAGGAAGCATCATCATATTTTACCCATTACAGTAAGACTACTACTACGAAATATAAAGCTAAAACATTTATTGGCCAAAATGCCAGAAAAAAAGCCCAGCGTCGAAACCAGAGTAGTGCCACACTCGAAATGCGCTTCGGAGTTATAAATTTTGATGCGATAATGAGGCCAGGGAGAGCCACAGTGGTGCTGCTGCACGGGGGTGGGCGGGTGTTAAATATGGCATACTTTACCGTCATTCAAACTCCTGCAGCGGAGGTCTGTAGGAAGAACCGGAAAGAATGATACCGTGTGCTTGTTTTCTGGCGCACTGCGATTTCAGTGCAGTGGAGGGTTCTAGGATAGGGTGGTGACCAGATTATACAAATCAAAAACTCAGACATGCCAAAAACAGAGAAATGCAAAAAGAACAATTGATGCCCAGACTGTTGTACAATGTCAAACATTCACCCCAGTACAGAGATCTGGGCCTAAATCCATTGTTTTTTTTGCTCCCCATGCCATTCCAGTTTAAACCCAGCCATATGCAAATCAGTCTTGACCCTGCTCCCCATGGGAACAGTCCAGCTCTAACTGCCAGGCCAGGTCCTCCCTGGACCTGAAACAAGCATCCTGGGACTGGTTTGAAAGTTTCACCCCTCATCAGCCAGTTTAGCTTGACTCCAGTGGCATGGAGAGCACAGGACCCACGTCTGGGCATACCCGTCCCACTCGGGTTGACAAATGCAAAAAGAACAATTGATGGACAGAATGTTGAACAATGTCAAACATTCACCCCAGTACCGAGATCTGTGCCTGGTGTAGTGAGCAAAAGAAAGATGGATTTAACCCAGATCTCTTCACTGGGGGTGAATGTTTGATCAATTCAGCATTCCATCCATCATTTGTTGGCACAGCACTTTCTGCCCTTAGTGGAATGGGTATGCCCAGATGTGGGTCCCTTGCTCGCTGTGCCACTGGATTCAAGCTAGACTGGCTGATGAGGGGTGTTATCCCAAAACTGGTCCCAGGGTGCTTGTTTCCGGTCCAGGGAGGACCCGGCTTAGCAGTTTGGGCTGGACTGTTCCCATGAGGAGCAGGGTCAAGACGTATTTGCATATGACTGGGTCCAAACTGGGGTGGCGTAGTGAGCAATAGAACAATGGATTTAACCCAGGTCTCTTGACTGGGGGGGGGGGGGTGTGAATGTTTGATTCATTTAGCATTCTGTCCATCATTTGTTGCCACAAAAACAGAGGAGGACTACAAATTTTGCATCGACTGAGGAGCAAATACTGATTTATTTAATAGAACTCGCCAACATTGAAAACACAAACACCAAAGGGAATTGCATGCAAATTTTACACACAGTACCATCAGTGCTAACTATTTATTGATTACTGCTGGGGGTTGCGAACTAATTCTGCACTTGAAATCTTATCTCCACCTGTATTCATTCGACCCATCCGCGATGCCTGATCACCCTAATGTAGGAACAATGGCAAGTAATAGCAAGGCAGTGTGCCTCTTTATAGGCACACTGGCCATTGTCCCTCGCAGCTCCCACTAACCACTCCCTGCAGCACAAAGAGGAGAGGTTTCTTGCAAGGCGCTGCCCAAGAACTAATATAAAGCATGCAGCACTGCAGGAAAGCAGCCTGCACTCCTAAAGGTATAAGTTCAGGACTAGTAACGGCTGTGCTGATTTTCCCACACTCTGCAGAATTGGCAATCTTGTCATCTATGTGGATCTCAGGTCATGCAGGAAGGAAATCTACACATGTGCGGCCACACTGCGCAACACCAATCCACGCTTTGCCGAGTGGAATGTCCCATTTATGAGCAGAACCAAAAAGTGTTGGGTGGAATGCTTGACTTAGTCTCAGCCAATGGTAATTACTTGGGATGCAGCCAATCCATCCTCGAACTGGAATGCAGCCCCACGCGGGCGCCAGTGGCTGAGATTACTTAAGGATTCGATCCATAACTTTGTTTATTTCAGTGATTGCCCTAAGTGTGATGGGTATTCTCAGATGTGGATCCCGTGTTCAATGTGCCACAGGCACCAAGATATAGCTCACTGACCTGAGGTACTGAAAAATAGCCATAATTGGGGTGCAGAGGACCCCTTATATTCCTGACGCCATCACACATGCTGCACCAGGTGTACGTGATTCCCTAAGTGCAAAACTCTTCACTTTCATGGTGTATGCCTTTAAGACTTGTGATAGAAAGTAATTTTCCATAAAGACAAAACAGACAGGAACAAAAAAGATATTTGTTAGTCAAAAGAATGTTTATATGAGCAACAAGCTCGTGAAACATAAAAACTTGATATATTATCCCAGTTACCAATACAAATAAAATCAAGTTATATTAAACATCTAAACTAGAATTTATACAAATGATAAGAATACAGACTTCTTAAAAGGATATTAAAACATTATAACCGCATGAGCCCAATCAAGGAACAATCAAGGTACGAATTCTTTTAAAACCTTTAGAAATCTCGCTAAGGCACAAGCTACATCCAAGGATTACATATGATAAATAAAAAAAACTCCGTGCAGCCAATCTTTATCTTATATTGTACTTAAATAATTGTTTTAACAATTTTCGACAAGCCCGTATAAAATACCGGCAATCCAGTAAAACATGTTTTCTTGTACAGTGCATCTATAACCCACTGCTGCACATCCCTTACACATTCTTGAAGGAAGATAACTATAAGGGATGAGTGACATTGGGGTGGAGACCTATTCTGAATTTAAAAATGATATTGCACATGTCTCCGTTTTCAAGTTCATGCAGATAAGTGAATTTGAATGTAAATAATTGAGATTTTTTTTAATGTTACAATCTAATTTAGAGAACGGTTGTGGCATAAGTCACCGCACACTATGTCGTTCCCAAAGTACAGGTGCTCCACTCTCAGGGCTAACCGTCCCAACAACACACCACTTATGAACAAATGTAGCAAAAATATGGGAGAAGCACTCTGTATATATCAGTCCAAAAAGTTTGTTAGTAGACTATATTTTTTAAATGCATCTGATGGCCACCACACCCAATGCAAATATTTGTATTGTGACCACGCTGAGGAACAAGGGATGGTCGGTATACACAGACGTCCCCCGTCCAGGCTTAACTACCAGTGTTTAATTTGTGTCTTTGGTCATAGTTGGTTGGCACCGGCACTAGTTTTTGGGGACTAGGACTTAATTTCATCACCACACAGAGCTAGAGAGAGAAATGCAGAAAAGGGGGAAAGAAAGAGGAAGAGGGTAAGCGGCCTCAAAGGGAGAAATTGGATGAGAAAAAAACTGCAAGAGATAAGATAATTCAATCAACAAATCAGGTGACTTGTAAAGTGCGACTACTCCCCCGTAAGGGTCTCAAGGTGCTGGGGGGGACTGAGGGGGGGCTGCTGATGCGCCGAAGGCACTGTGGTTCAATTGAAGAGCCAGGTCTTGAGGTCCTTCCTGAATTGAGTCAGGGACGGTGATTGCCTGAGATGGAGAGGCCGGAAGTGTCAGGTGGTGAAAGACAGAGAGATGCAGCGGAATAAAGACTAGACCTCATGGGTATTTAGAAGCTCTGCCCTGGCATTCTCAGCGCTGGTGGCAGGTGCCAAAGGAAAAAAAATATTTGTTTCAAATTAGCACTGACAGTAGCGATCATTCAGGTGTGCACATTCAGGTTGCTGTCACAGCGGAATTGCTGCATGCTGCTGACGCTTTAAAGACCCATGGACTGGATTTTCTTCTTGCCGGGGATCGTACAGTGATAGGCCAAGGATTGAACGGATTTTTTAACCCTTGTCCCTTGCGGTGAAAATGGAGACACTCACGAGGTTAATTGCTAAGGAAACAGAGTTGACAATTTTAAATTAAGGGTATAGAGAGGACTAGTTTGAGTAAGACATTATTCCTTTCTTCTAAGACTAGGTTCCTCCCCATGGTAGTGTTCAAACGTTAAGACCAGTTTTTCCAGCTGCTTTGGGGAAATTATTCGATCCGACTGAAGGTTAGCGTCACTTACTAAAAGCGTAATTTAGAGGTAACAGGTGTTCTGACAAACAATGGCAATGGTTCGACTGACCATTATGAGTCTGTGGAAAAGCAGCAATTCCAAGGGTGGCGCCAGTGCGAGTTTCACTATCAGGAATGCCGTGTGGTCTGGTCAGCCGGGTTAGGCTTGTGGACACACTACCGTTGTCAGTCAGTCAGTAATAGCTTTATTCGATCGTTAACAAGTAAGATCATAAAAGTACATAATAAACATTAAACTACGAATTACTTCCACTAATACCATAAAAACTCATCATACCTAAAACACTTGTTAAATTTTTTTTTAAATTACATGGTTCATTCAGCGTTAAAATACAGACGAACGCAGTTGCCTTATTAAATTTAAGCTAAAGTGCAATATATCATTAAGAGTAAGTAGCATAAACATTTATGGTCCCAATGACTTTCTTTTTTTCGTGCAGGCCCATAAAAATGATGCTACCGAAAAGCAGACTAGGTGGTCAGGGAGTGATTTAAAAAAAAACAATGCGACCCTACATTGTTTAAAATTATACCTCCTTAAAATCGGTGCAATATACCTTTTCCTTTCAAGTACAAGGGGGGCAGTTCTGAATAAGTAAACCTTATAGCTGGGAACCCTAGCATCAATGATATCTAATTTAAGCGAAACCGCAGCAATATAAATTTGTGTTGCGGTATGGAGCTCCTCTAAATAAGAATAGCCTCCTGTTAAGACTGTAGTTTCTGCCTTGGCCTTAAAAATGTCCACCAACCTTTGTCTTGACATCAACCTACAGGCAGTTGGGTCCTTAAATAGGTTTGTCAATCCCAGCGCAGTCAGTTCTTGTTCGACGTAGTTCAGCCATCTGATCCTTTTGTAGTTTTCCAGTCTCAGGCAGTCACTTATTATATTTTGGGTTAAAGGTATTGTATCTCTTCGCCAGATAGAGAGCCAAAGGAGGATAGGGGCCAGCCTAATTGCATCCGTGATATACGGTAGGCCCAGCTCCATATGTAATATATAATTTGAAGTAGTCTGCGGGAGGGAAGCAAGGGATTTAAAAAATGTATTCTCTGAGGATCGAAGTAGGTCGATGTGGGACATGCCCCAAACGCCCGCCCCATAAATAGCCGCAGCCTTAGTTTTCGCTTGGTAGATGTTTTTTATAACGGCTAAGGGTTTCGCACCCATCCTGGACATAAATGCCTTTAGCGCTGTTAAGCTCCTCTCCTCTCCATGCCCATGGCCCTTCCGTTGATTAGCCGTGACCAGGTTTGATTTCTATCAAAAAGTACCCCAAGATACAGGAAAGACTCCACCACCTCAATTTTCCCTGTTTCCATAAGAAAATGAGGAAGTTTTTGTCAGACCCCACCCCCAGCTGAGATTACAAATGATTTGGTCTGATTGACCTTCAGGTCCAGAGAACCCATGAAGGTCGTATAGGCTGTAAATAGACGTTGCAGCCCTATCCCAGTTCTGGCGATAAGGACTGCATCTTCTGCATATGCCAGAATTGGGAGCTGAGTGGAATCGCACACAGGGAGGTCCGGGGTTACGCCCAGAAGGGCCTTCTCTATGCCATTCGTGTATATGGAAAAAAGGAATGGCGCGAGGACACAACCCTGCCTTACCCCCCGTAAAATTTAAAATGGGTGGGTACATTCTCCATTTTTCCCAAATCTAACCGTCGCAGAGGCGTCAGTATATAGTTGTCGGATGAAATCAATTATTGGGAGATCAATCCCCATGGATTCCATTATATACCAGAGCCTAGAGTGAGAAATGCAGTCAAATGCTGCTGAAAGGTCCATAAAGGCAAGGTAGATTTTCCCACCCTTGGCCCTGGTATATTTGTCCATGATCAGTGAGAGATTTAAACACTGGTCTACGGTGCCTTTTCCCTGTTGAAACCCGTACTGAGATTGCATGAGCACTTCCTTATCTACTGCCCATGTTTCTAGCCTGGATAAAAGTAGTCGGCCCATGAGCTTCGCAGTGGTATCTAAAAGTGATATTGGCCTGTAATGTTTTGGGCATCCCTTGTCACCCTTTTTATGAATGGGGACAATTATGCTTATTTTCCACGAGGGAAGGGGGCCTATAACAGCTATATTGTTAAAAACATTGGTTAATAGTGGGACCCATAAGTCATAGTTGTCCTTAAAAAAATCTATCGGGACCCCGTCCGGGCCTGGGGCTTTCCCTATGCTACATGCCTCTAGCCCCTTCCTTACTTCAAAGAGTGAGAATGATAAAAATGATGAGTTCTCCCTCGTAGTTAATGGAGGGGGAGCGGGCTGTTGAACAGAAGAGAGGGTCGGCGAGAAAATATTTACAAAATGCTCTACCCACTGCTCCTCTCCCACATTAGTGTCTAATGTAGGGTCGCTGTGAGTTTAAAAAAAGGGTGAGTTGATTATTGCCCAGAAATCCTGACTATCGCCCAGCGATGTTGGATGACCAAGCTTTTCCCAAATTTCCTCCTTCAAGGTCATTTCCCTTTGTCTTCTAGCTAATCTATACTGGGTGCGAAGTTGAGCAATCTGTGTTTGATTTCTCGGACGGGTGTTGAGGGCTATCGTTAGAGTTTTCTTGGCCTTTGAGCAGGGGGAATTGAACCAGCCTTTCGCCTTATTACTTTTATCTTTTGGCTGGCGAGTGAGTGCCCCCTTTTTATGTTCTAGTAGCACCGTAACGGAAGAGACCAGGACTGCTGGCTCTGATCCCAAATCTAGACATTTACTGATGGATGTCTGATTAGTTTTTATTATTTCGGGTGTGAATTTGACCTTTTCAATTTGGGCCCACTTTAATTGGTAGCCATTTTTCCTGGCCAATATCGGGCGGTCGGTACTCTGGTGCAACACTTTTTCCCTAGAGATTAGGGATAGTTCACCGGTTAAAATTGCGTGGTCGCTAAAACTATTAAATTGGGCTTCTATATGTTTAAAATTACCCTCAATGGAAGTGGAAACCATTATATAATCGATCGTTGACTCCTGGAGTTCACGGCGATACGTTTTCGAGGGGGAATCCTCTTGGATATTCCAGATACTAAGTATAGCCATGTTCCTAGTAAACATAGTCGTATTAAGACTGTTTCCATAATTACTGTGGGGAAAGTGGGGTACAGGATTTCCTGCCACATCAACCAAGCCGCAGAGATTTGCTTGAGTGTGCTTACAAGGGTGAATGTTAAAATCTCCCAACCAAATTAGAGTGAGTGCACCATCACTCTTTTTAAATTTTAGGGCCTCATCAATTGACGTATTTAACTCATCTACAACTGTATGCATTTTTGGGCCAAAATTATTGTTATAATAATTTATCAAAACCCAAGTGCCTTCTTTGGGAAGCTCAAGGATAAGGAGGTGGAAGAAAGGACTCCTGCTATCAAACTTCTTTGTTTTGCATATCAGTGTATTTGAAATTAGCATTAGGAGACCCCCCTTAGATCTTCCTGCGGGGGCTGGGGTTGCCATTGTCTGGAACGACCGATAGCCATTAATAGTAGTGTCTCCTTAGCAAGTCATGAATTCTTGTAATGTGGGTAAAGGAAATTACCTAAGCTTTGGGAGAAGTATTTCTAATACCCACAGGCTGTGGCAACAATTCCACCTTGTGGACCAGACAGGTAGAAGTGCTTTTTATGATGTTTTTCTAGTGTTTTTCCCCATAAGGCTGTTCTTAGCACACTGGTGGAAAAATACTTGGGGCTGAGGGAATCAACAGCTCCTTAGTGGAGTTTCTAAATACAGTCGACCTCCATCTTCCAGTGTGGCTGAGGTGTATGCTCCGCCATACTGGTGGGCTGAATTTCCACCAACCGAACTTTAAATGAGTGCCTTGGTGAGACTAAAAGTAGCGTGAGTTTTAAATGCTGAGCCAATTGTGTTTTATTATTTGCAGGTAGACATTTTTGTTAAGGTGAAAGTTTTTACCCTTATTGTCTAAGGAAGATATTGAAAAAGGTGCAATGATATCATTCTGGAACAAAGGTCTAGATGGACAAAAATCTTGAGGAAAGAATTGGAACTGCAAACATATTGGGTATAAAAATGTTGGGGCAGTATACAGGTCGGTGTTAGTGTTTGCTTAAATGCCAATGTTATGTAAGGTTGGGGTAATATTAGGAATAGAGCATATGGTAAAGACTTTGGGTTAGTGTTAGTGATAGCGACAGAGTTAGGGTTACCATGAGTGTTAGTTTAGGGATAGTATTAGGGTATAATTTAGAGATTGGGCCAGTGTGAGTATTAGATTTAGTGTTAGAATTAGGTTTTTGGTGTGTGATTGATAGAGCTGGCAAGGCATGGGATTTGGCTAGGAACAGAATGAGTATACCACAATATTGAGGTCGATACACAAGCTGTCAGCCTGGCACTTTACTCCTCGGAAGCCCAAAAACCCATCTGCAGAGTGCCTTTAGGTTAATTCCTCAGCCTCATCCTCTTGAACGCATACATGATCCCTCTGGCCACCGTCATCCGCACACACAACATCAGCATCCTCTCCTATGCTGACAACACGCAACTCATACTCTCCCTCTCCGACAACACACTCAGAACAAGAAACAAGTTCACTGCTTAATCAAACAAAATTGCTAACTGGATGAAAGCCAGCTGTCTCAAGCTCAACACCGACAAGACAGAAGTAGTGCTGTTTGGTAAGATCACCTCATCAAAGGACTCCAACTGGTGTTCGGCCAAACTCAGACAAACCCCCACACCCAGAACCCACACCAGGAACCTCGTAATAATCATCAATAGCAAACTGGACATGAACACACAAGTCAACGCTGTCACTGCATTTTGCTTTCACAACGTGAAGAGGCTGTGGAAGATCTTCAAATGGCTCCAAAGCAACACTAGAAAAACTACCACTCATGCCTTAGTCACCAGCAAGTTGGATTATGGGAACATCCTATATACTGGGATAACCAAGCAACTCACCAGAAGACTACTAACCATCCAGAACACAGCAGCCAGACTCATCCTCAACCTCCCACATCACACCACACCTCAGGGAGCTCCACTGGCTCCTGATATACAAACACACTCAATTAAAACTCCTCACACACATTCAAGGACTACACCTCTCAGGCCCCACCTACCTGAACAGTCACATGTCCTTCCACCATCCACCCAGACACTTCCCCTGAAGTCCTATTCGCACACATCCCACACATACACAGAACCAGATCTGGAGGACAGGCGTTCTCTTACATCGCTCCTAAAGGGCGGAACGGCCTTCCATTCCACATCAAAACCGCCTCCTCTCGCCTTGAATTGCGCAAGAAGTTGAAGGCCTGGCTTTTTAATAAACTAACCTACCATAGGCAGGGCTAGGCAAACACACCTGCGCACACCAGGATATCGCAGCTGATACTGCACTTTACAAATGCACATAACATAACATTCTATAAGCCTGGCTGTACATCAACTCCACAGTATCAACTACCAACAGATCGTCAATTTAAGCATATATGGGGAAGTATAGGTTTACCGTTCTTAACTCCATGTCTACTTACATCGACAATATGTTGATAGTCCGTATTGTGGAACTGATGTAAGTACAGGTCAATATTAAAGCTTCAGTATTGTGGTACAACACTGAAAGAGGGCAAGTGTTAATGTAAGGCGTATGTTACCGTATTTAGGATATTGTTAAATCTAGAAAGAGATTGTGGGTTAGAGTCAGTACCAGGGTTGGATAAAAAAAAAGTTACGTTAAGAGATAGTTCTGGGATGTCTACAGGGGTTTTACACATTTAAAAATGGTAAAAGAAAATTTAACTCAAAAGTTCTCAAAAAATGCCCGAGATTCTTTCAAAAACAAGGAAACTAAATAGGATCCTGAGATTTTTGTGAAACATGGCTATTCTCAGAGTGATTTTTCCCAAAACAATCACATGGGATCCTTGAGAAGGTGTCTGATCAATGCCTTTTGGAAGGACAGCATACTAGGCGCCAGGCTAATGATTTCAGGTTAGTGAATCAATGTTCTTTGTGCGAGGCAGGAAAGAACGTGATTACGTGCTTTTGGAATTTAGAGTAATAGATAAGTCTTCTGATGTTAATTGATCCTCCTGCAATGAAGAGTATGACATGCAAGTAGGAGGTTATTTGTGGGCGGATGGGTTTGTAAGTAACGCCTTGTGTTGGCTCTACTCTAAATAGGGCCAGTGCAAGGATTTTTGCTGCCCTCAGAAAAGTGAATGTTTGCCCTTCCAACCTTCCCATCACCTATAGCATCCCTCATCTAATTTGACAAAATTGAATATATTTTACAGGCTCAGTTGCAAAGACAGGTTTATGGATTATCTCCATCATAGCATTGAATGTCACAATTGCAGAGCCAAATAATGTTAACACACAAGGTACACTTTAGAAGAATGACAGTGAGCTAGCCCATACTGTGCTGATTCTATTACATCAAAATATCACAAAAAAGAGAGACTAGGGAAAAAAGCCTTCTCTGACTCCCCTATTATCCATGAAAACTCACTCAACAGAGAAGAACTGAAACCATTACAACTCCTTGTTCTAAACCGACAGGAGCGAAGGCATAAAAATGTCCTTTACTTTCAACAGTACAGAATAAAACCCAGAGGATGGGGTAAAGGGAGAAGAAGGGCAACACTTGTCTTAATACTGCCCTCACACACTTTGCAGTGTCATGCTTCATCATAGGGTCGCATCTGACGTCCAGGTGCAGACCAACACACTGGACGGAGCGCAATTATTTTGGGTATCTATGTGAAGAATAGTGGTGAGGGTACAGAAAATGTGGCGGAACAAACACACCAACAAAAACCCACAACAAAGGGATATAAAGGAAAAATATTCCCTTCAGAAGGGACCAAAGAGTGCAGACACACACAGTTAAAACAACCTAAGGGGAAACTGCCATCACTCTTTATTCAAGTAACCCCTTGGTAGGATTAAAAGTCAAAGAACGGGATAATCAGGGGAGGTAAAGACCCCTATATCCCTGCTGCGTTTACCAACATGTTTCAGCCAATATTTCACGCCCAACAGGGTCGCTCTGGCATTCGTCAGGGTGTAGGTCCCACGTTACCTGGTCTTCACCCCTATTTGGAGTTTTTACCTTATTTCAACAGGCCAGACAGTCCTGTAAGATCGTATACTCTTGGAAATTTCCGAGAGGAAACAATTTCACGGGTTTATTAGAAATACTCCAAACCCGGGACCTTCGAACTGTGGACCGGCGTGAGGAACTGAAGTTGTGTGGTTCTTTGGAGTAAGTGTGACTACAAGACCACGGTCCCACAAAGGTCCCGGGTTTGGAGTATTTCTAATAAACCCGTGAAATTGTTTCCTCTCGGAAATTTCCCAGAGTATACGATCTTACAGGACTGTCTGGCCTGTTGAAATAAGGTAAAAACTCCAAATAGGGGTGAAGACCAGGTAACGTGGGACCTACACCCTGACGAATGCCAGAGCGACCCTGTTGGGCGTGAAATATTGGCTGAAACATGTTGGTAAACGCAGCAGGGATATAGGGGTCTTTACCTCCCCTGATTATCCCGTTCTTTGACTTTTAATCCTACCAAGGGGTTACTTGAATAAAGAGTGATGGCAGTTTCCCCTTAGGTTGTTTTAACTGTGTGTGTCTGCACTCTTTGGTCCCTTCTGAAGGGAATATTTTTTCCTTTATATCCCTTTGTTGTGGGTTTTTGTTGGTGTGTTTGTTCCGCCACATTTTCTGTACCCTCACCACTATTCTTCACATAGATACCCAAAATAATTGCGCTCCGTCCAGTGTGTTGGTCTGCACCTGGACGTCAGATGCGGCCCTATGATGAAGCATGACACTGCAAAGTGTGTGAGGGCAGTATTAAGACAAGTGTTGCCCTTCTTCTCCCTTTACCCCATCCTCTGGGTTTGATTCTATTACATCCACAGAGGAGTCTGTAATTCTATGTCAGGACCCGGAGGCGAGGATTAGGCTTCTCTCTTCACTTTAATATCATGAAATTTCTCCAGCAGCCATTTTAAGTTTATAGAAAAAACATCAGAAAAATTACATCTCCCATGAACACCAGGGAGTGACATTAACATCTTCCATCCAATAGCATTACAGTCCATTATATAACATCCTGTGTGGACCTTCCATCTTCCTCTTTCTTCCTGCGACAGTTGTCACCCGTTATTTTTACTGTTCCTATTTGTTAGACTCTGCCCCTGTAATAAAAGGGAAACCCATTACTTGCTACGGTAACGAAATTTCAAGAATCATAACACAACAAGATTCCAATTTAGAACAACATGATCATAAAGCAAACTGATTTCACATCTTAATTCAAAAGCACATAGATTTCATATCTTAATTCATTCCGTAAAGATATCAACTTATCTCCAATACAGGGAAACAGAGAATTTCTTCCCAAGAATTCCTAGGGTGGGCTAATCCTCGCCTCCGTGTCCTTAATAGAAATGAAACTTTCCTTTACGTTAGCTAGGAAATTTTTCATTCTATGTCAGGACCCCGAGGCGAGGATTAGGCTAGTTCAAAGCTTATCCACTACCACGCTTGCCAGAGAGGGAACCGGTCTGAAATAAATAGTCTTGAAAGTGGAGTCATTTGACCAGTCTGCCGCGTTGAGGATATCCTCAAGACGGGCTCCTAGACAGAACGCCTTTGAGGCCATGGCCCCTCTGAATGAGTGGGCTCCAAAACGGGAAGTATCAATCCCTGCTTCTTGCATGACCCACCTGACTCATCTGGCAATCGTAGGAGACGAAACCGCTTTGTGAGGTTTGATGAGTGCAATTAGTAGTTGTTTCTCCCTATGAGGACGGAGTTCTTCAGTCATAACCTCATAAGCCTTAATAGTGCGAACCACACATAATTTAGGACTTCCTCGTAAAGCTGGGTAAGAAACAGATGTAGAATTAGACTTCGTTCTACGAGAAATATGAAATAAAAACCCTTCCGGGGTAAACACTCTACTTGTTATATCCAGGGCTCGGACATCCGAAACTCTGCAACAGGATAACAGACATAGGAGCATTGCCAGTTTTGCCGACAGCTGCTTCCTGGACAGATATTTATTATGATCCCAAGATTGAAATAATACAAGGACCTTGTTAACATCCCATAAGGATGTGTACTTGGGTTCAGGAGGAACTGAAAGTCTAATCCCCCTTAACAGTTTTCTGACCAACTGATGTTCCCCAACTTGGTGACCATCCACATGCAAATGACCTGTCAAAATCGCTGACCTGTACGTATTGATCGATCGATAAGCGAAACCCTGGGAAGCCAGACTCGCTAGGAAATTTACCACCTGGACAACATCTGCCCCCACGGGATCAGTTTGGTGTTTATGACACCAACATAACCATGCGGAATTGTATCGTCTGTTTGTATTATCTGACCAGGCCTTAGCGAGCAAGGACAAAGCTTCTGTCGAAAGGCCAGGGACTTGCCAACGTTGCCGGTAACCCTCCAGGCCATGAGACAAAGAGATCCGGCTAGGACCAGCGGGTGAGGATTGTCTTGAGGATTCCGGAGGAGAGCCGGAAACTGGGGTAGAGGGATTGGAAAATCCCAAGAAAGTTCCATCCTCACTGGAAACCAGAATTGAGATCTCCAAATTGGGGTTATCACCACTACCTCCGCCTTCTGCCTGCGCACCTGTGCTGTCAACTTGGTTATCATGGCGAAGGGGGGAAATGCATACGGTTGTTCCTTGCTCCAATCTTGTAGGAACAAAGCGATACCAAAGGGGATGATGGACGGAGCGCTAGAGCAAATCAAACACTCACCCCCAGTCAACTGATCTGGGTTTAATCCATCATCATTCTTTAGCTCACTCCACCACCCCAGTTCAGACATGGCCATATGCAAATCAGTCTGACCCTGTGCCTCATGGGAACAGTCCAGCCCGAACTGCCAAGCCATGTCTTCCCTGGACCGGAAACAAGCATCCTGGGACCGGTTTCGGGTTCAAAACCCTCATCAGCCAGGCTATCTTGAATCCAGTGGCAGAGTGAGCAAGGGACCCACGTCTGGGCATACCCTGCCAACTTAGGGGCGAACAAAGCGATACCAAAGGGGATGATGGACGGAGCGCTAGAGCAAATCAAACACTCACCCCCAGTCAACTGATCTGGGTTTAATCCATCATCATTCTTTAGCTCACTCCACCACCCCAGTTCAGACATGGCCATATGCAAATCAGTCTGACCCTGTGCCTCATGGGAACAGTCCAGCCCGAACTGCCAAGCCATGTCTTCCCTGGACCGGAAACAAGCATCCTGGGACCGGTTTCGGGTTCAAAACCCTCATCAGCCAGGCTATCTTGAATCCAGTGGCAGAGTGAGCAAGGGACCCACGTCTGGGCATACCCTGCCAACTTAGGGCGAACAAAGCGATACCAAAGGGGATGATGGACGGAGCGCTATTGCAAATCAAACACTCACCCCCAGTCAACTGATCTGGGTTTAATCCATCATCATTCTTTAGCTCACTCCACCACCCCAGTTCAGACATGGCCATATGCAAATCAGTCTGACCCTGTGCCTCATGGGAACAGTCCAGCCCGAACTGCCAAGCCATGTCTTCCCTGGACCGGAAACAAGCATCCTGGGACCGGTTTCGGGTTCGAAACCCTCATCAGACAGGCTATCTTGAATCCAGTGGCAGAGTGAGCAAGGGACCCACGTCTGGGCATACCCTGCCAACTTAGGGCGAACAAAGCGATACCAAAGGGGATGATGGATGGAGCGCTAGAGCAAATCAAACACTCACCCCCAGTCAACTGATCTGGGTTTAATCCATCATCATTCTTTAGCTCACTCCACCACCCCAGTTCAGACATGGCCATATGCAAATCAGTCTGACCCTGTGCCTCATGGGAACAGTCCAGCCCGAACTGCCAAGCCATGTCTTCCCTGGACCGAAACAAGCATCATGGGACCGGTTTCGGGTTCAAACCCTCATCAGCCAGGCTATCTTGAATCCAGTGGCAGAGTGAGCAAGGGACCCACGTCTGGGCATACCCTGCCAACTTAGGGCGAACAAAGCGATACCAAAGGGGTTGATGGACGGAGCGCTAGAGCAAATCAAACACTCACCCCCAGTCAACTGATCTGGGTTTAATCCATCATCATTCTTTAGCTCACTCCACCACCCCAGTTCAGACATGGCCATATGCAAATCAGTCTGACCCTGTGCCTCATGGGAACAGTCCAGCCCGAACTGCCAAGCCATGTCTTCCCTGGACCGGAAACAAGCATCCTGGGACCGGTTTCGGGTTCAAAACCCTCATCAGCCAGGCTATCTTGAATCCAGTGGCAGAGTGAGCAAGGGACCCACGTCTGGGCATACCCTGCCAACTTAGGGCGAACAAAGCAATACCAAAGGGGATGATGGACGGAGCGCTAGAGCAAATCAAACACTCACCCCCAGTCAACTGATCTGGGTTTAATCCATCATCATTCTTTAGCTCACTCCACCACCCCAGTTCAGACATGGCCATATGCAAATCAGTCTGACCCTGTGCCTCATGGGAACAGTCCAGCCCGAACTGCCAAGCCATGTCTTCCCTGGACCGGAAACAAGCATCCTGGGACCAGTTTCGGGTTCAAAACCCTCATCAGCCAGGCTATCTTGAATCCAGTGGCAGAGTGAGCAAGGGACCCACGTCTGGGCATACCCTGCCAACTTAGGGCGAACAAAGCGATACCAAAGGGGATGATGGACGGAGCGCTAGAGCAGATCAAACACTCACCCCCAGTCAACTGATCTGGGTTTAATCCATCATCATTCTTTAGCTCACTCCACCACCCCAGTTCAGACATGGCCATATGCAAATCAGTCTGACCCTGTGCCTCATGGGAACAGTCCAGCCCGAACTGCCAAGCCATGTCTTCCCTGGACCGGAAACAAGCATCCTGGGACCGGTTTCAGGTTCAAAACCCTCATCAGCCAGGCTATCTTGAATCCAGTGGCAGAGTGAGCAAGGGACCCACGTCTGGGCACACCCTGCCAACTTAGGGCGAACAAAGCGATACCAAAGGGGATGATGGACGGAGCGCTAGAGCAGATCAAACACTCACCCCCAGTCAACTGATCTGGGTTTAATCCATCATCATTCTTTAGCTCACTCCACCACCCCAGTTCAGACATGGCCATATGCAAATCAGTCTGACCCTGTGCCTCATGGGAACAGTCCAGCCCGAACTGCCAAGCCATGTCTTCCCTGGACCGGAAACAAGCATCCTGGGACCGGTTTCAGGTTCAAAACCCTCATCAGCCAGGCTATCTTGAATCCAGTGGCAGAGTGAGCAAGGGACCCACGTCTGGGTATACCCTGCCAACTTAGGGCGAACAAAGCGATGCCAAAGGGGATGATGGACGGAGCGCTAGAGCAAATCAAACACTCACCCCCAGTCAACTGATCTGGGTTTAATCCATCATCATTCTTTAGCTCACTCCACCACCCCAGTTCAGACATGGCCATATGCAAATCAGTCTGACCCTGTGCCTCATGGGAACAGTCCAGCCCGAACTGCCAAGCCATGTCTTCCCTGGACCGGAAACAAGCATCCTGGAACCGGTTTCGGGTTCAAAACCCTCATCAGCCAGGCTATCTTGAATCCAGTGGCAGAGTGAGCAAGGGACCCACGTCTGGGCATACCCTGCCAACTTAGGGCGAACAAAGCGATACCAATGGGGATGATGGACGGAGCGCTAGAGCAAATCAAACACTCACCCCCAGTCAACTGATCTGGGTTTAATCCATCATCATTCTTTAGCTCACTCCACCACCCCAGTTCAGACATGGCCATATGCAAATCAGTCTGACCCTGTGCCTCATGGGAACAGTCGATACCAAAGGGGATGATGGACGGAGCGTTTGAGCTAATCAAACACTCACCCCCAGTCAACTGATCTGGGTTTAATCCATCATCATTCTTTAGCTCACTCCACCACCCCAGTTCAGACATGGCCATATGCAAATCAGTCTGACCCTGTGCCTCATGGGAACAGTCCAGCCCGAACTGCCAAGCCATGTCTTCCCTGGACCGGAAACAAGCATCCTGGGACCGGTTTCTGGCCATTCAGCCGTCATCAGCCAGGCTAGCTTGAATCTAGTGGCAAAGTGAGCAAGGGACCCACGTCTGGGCATACCCTGCCAACTTAGGGCGAACAAAGCGATACCAAAGGGGATGATGGACGGAGCGTTTGAGCTAATCAAACACTCACCCCCAGTCAACTGATCTGGGTTTAATCCATCATCATTCTTTAGCTCACTCCACCACCCCAGTTCAGACATGGCCATATGCAAATCAGTCTGACCCTGTGCCTCATGGGAACAGTCCAGCCCGAACTGCCAAGCCATGTCTTCCCTGGACCGGAAACAAGCATCCTGGGACCGGTTTCTGGCCATTCAGCCGTCATCAGCCAGGCTAGCTTGAATCTAGTGGCAAAGTGAGCAAGGGACCCACGTCTGGGCATACCCTGCCAACTTAGGGCGAACAAAGCGATACCAAAGGGGATGATGGACGGAGCGTTTGAGCTAATCAAACACTCACCCCCAGTCAACTGATCTGGGTTTAATCCATCATCATTCTTTAGCTCACTCCACCACCCCAGTTCAGACATGGCCATATGCAAATCAGTCTGACCCTGTGCCTCATGGGAACAGTCCAGCCCGAACTGCCAAGCCATGTCTTCCCTGGACCGGAAACAAGCATCCTGGGACCGGTTTCTGGCCATTCAGCCGTCATCAGCCAGGCTAGCTTGAATCTAGTGGCAAAGTGAGCAAGGGACCCACGTCTGGGCATACCCTGCCAACTTAGGGCGAACAAAGCGATACCAAAGGGGATGATGGATGGAGCGTTTGAGCTAATCAAACACTCACCCCCAGTCAACTGATCTGGGTTTAATCCATCATCATTCTTTAGCTCACTCCACCACCCCAGTTCAGACATGGCCATATGCAAATCAGTCTGACCCTGTGCCTCATGGGAACAGTCCAGCCCGAACTGCCAAGCCATGTCTTCCCTGGACCGGAAACAAGCATCCTGGGACCGGTTTCTGGCCATTCAGCCGTCATCAGCCAGGCTAGCTTGAATCTAGTGGCAAAGTGAGCAAGGGACCCACGTCTGGGCATACCCTGCCAACTTAGGGCGAACAAAGCGATACCAAAGGGGATGATGGACGGAGCGTTTGAGCTAATCAAACACTCACCCCCAGTCAACTGATCTGGGTTTAATCCATCATCATTCTTTAGCTCACTCCACCACCCCAGTTCAGACATGGCCATATGCAAATCAGTCTGACCCTGTGCCTCATGGGAACAGTCCAGCCCGAACTGCCAAGCCATGTCTTCCCTGGACCGGAAACAAGCATCCTGGGACCGGTTTCGGGTTCAAAACCCTCATCAGCCAGGCTATCTTGAATCCAGTGGCAGAGTGAGCAAGGGACCCACGTCTGGGCATACCCTGCCAACTTAGGGCGAACAAAGCAATACCAAAGGGGATGATGGACGGAGCGCTAGAGCAAATCAAACACTCACCCCCAGTCAACTGATCTGGGTTTAATCCATCATCATTCTTTAGCTCACTCCACCACCCCAGTTCAGACATGGCCATATGCAAATCAGTCTGACCCTGTGCCTCATGGGAACAGTCCAGCCCGAACTGCCAAGCCATGTCTTCCTGGACCGGAAACAAGCATCCTGGGACCGGTTTCGGGTTCAAAACCCTCATCAGCCAGGCTATCTTGAATCCAGTGGCAGAGTGAGCAAGGGACCCACGTCTGGGCATACCCTGCCAACTTAGGGCGAACAAAGCGATACCAAAGGGGATGATGGACGGAGCGCTAGAGCAGATCAAACACTCACCCCCAGTCAACTGATCTGGGTTTAATCCATCATCATTCTTTAGCTCACTCCACCACCCCAGTTCAGACATGGCCATATGCAAATCAGTCTGACCCTGTGCCTCATGGGAACAGTCCAGCCCGAACTGCCAAGCCATGTCTTCCTGGACCGGAAACAAGCATCCTGGGACCGGTTTCAGGTTCAAAACCCTCATCAGCCAGGCTATCTTGAATCCAGTGGCAGAGTGAGCAAGGGACCCACGTCTGGGCACACCCTGCCAACTTAGGGCGAACAAAGCGATACCAAAGGGGATGATGGACGGAGCGCTAGAGCAGATCAAACACTCACCCCCAGTCAACTGATCTGGGTTTAATCCATCATCATTCTTTAGCTCACTCCACCACCCCAGTTCAGACATGGCCATATGCAAATCAGTCTGACCCTGTGCCTCATGGGAACAGTCCAGCCCGAACTGCCAAGCCATGTCTTCCCTGGACCGGAAACAAGCATCCTGGGACCGGTTTCAGGTTCAAAACCCTCATCAGCCAGGCTATCTTGAATCCAGTGGCAGAGTGAGCAAGGGACCCACGTCTGGGCATACCCTGCCAACTTAGGGCGAACAAAGCGATACCAAAGGGGATGATGGACGGAGCGCTAGAGCAAATCAAACACTCACCCCCAGTCAACTGATCTGGGTTTAATCCATCATCATTCTTTAGCTCACTCCACCACCCCAGTTCAGACATGGCCATATGCAAATCAGTCTGACCCTGTGCCTCATGGGAACAGTCCAGCCCGAACTGCCAAGCCATGTCTTCCCTGGACCGGAAACAAGCATCCTGGGACCGGTTTCGGGTTCAAAACCCTCATCAGCCAGGCTATCTTGAATCCAGTGGCAGAGTGAGCAAGGGACCCACGCCTGGGCATACCCTGCCAACTTAGGGCGAACAAAGCGATACCAATGGGGATGATGGACGGAGCGCTAGAGCAAATCAAACACTCACCCCCAGTCAACTGATCTGGGTTTAATCCATCATCATTCTTTAGCTCACTCCACCACCCCAGTTCAGACATGGCCATATGCAAATCAGTCTGACCCTGTGCCTCATGGGAACAGTCCAGCCCGAACTGCCAAGCCTTGTCTTCCCTGGACCGGAAACAAGCATCATGGGACCGGTTTCTGGTTCAAAACCCTCATCAGCCAGGCTATCTTGAATCCAGTGGCAGAGTGAGCAAGGGACCCACGTCTGGGCATACCCTGCCAACTTAGGGCGAACAAAGCGATACCAAAGGGGGTGATGGACGGAGCGCTAGAGCAAATCAAACACTCATCCCCAGTCAACTGATCTGGGTTTAATCCATCATCATTCTTTAGCTCACTCCACCACCCCAGTTCAGACATGGCCATATGCAAATCAGTCTGACCCTGTGCCTCATGGGAACATTCCAGCCCGAACTGCCAAGCCATGTCTTCCCTGGACCGGAAACAAGCATCCTGGGACCGGCTTCGGGTTCAAAACCCTCATCAGCCAGGCTATCTTGAATCCAGTGGCAGAGTGAGCAAGGGACCCACGTCTGGGCATACCCTGCCAACTTAGGGCGAACAAAGCGATACCAAAGGGGATGATGGACGGAGCGCTAGAGCAAATCAAACACTCACCCCCAGTCAACTGATCTGGGTTTAATCCATCATCATTCTTTAGCTTACTTCCACCACCCCAGTTCAGACATGGCCATATGCAAATCAGTCTGACCCTGTGCCTCATGGGAACAGTCCAGCCCGAACTGCCAAGCCATGTCTTCCTGGACCGGAAACAAGCATCCTGGGACTGGTTTCGGGTTCAAAACCCTCATCAGCCAGGCAATCTTGAATCCAGTGGCAGAGTGAGCAAGGGACCCACGCCTGGGCATACCCTGCCAACTTAGGGCGAACAAAGCGATACCAAAGGGGATGATGGACGGAGCGCTAGAGCAAATCAAACACTCACCCCCAGTCAACTGATCTGGGTTTAATCCATCATCATTCTTTAGCTCACTCCACCACCCCAGTTCAGACATGGCCATATGCAAATCAGTCTGACCCTGTGCCTCATGGGAACAGTCCAGCCCAAACTGCCAAGCCATGTCTTCCTGGACCGGAAACAAGCATCCTGGGACCGGTCTCGGGTTCAAAACCCTCATCAGCCAGGCTATCTTGAATCCAGTGGCAGAGTGAGCAAGGGACCCACGCCTGGGCATACCCTGCCAACTTAGGCGAACAAAGCGATACCAAAGGGGATGATGGACGGAGCGCTAGAGCAAATCAAACACTCACCCCCAAACAACTGATCTGGGTTTAATCCATCATCATTCTTAGCTCACTCCACCACCCCAGTTCAGACATGGCCAAATGCAAATCAGTCTGACCCTGTGCCTCATGGGAACAGTCCAGCCCGAACTGCCAAGCCATGTCTTCCTGGACCGGAAACAAGCATCCTGGGACCGGCTTCGGGTTCGAAACCCTCATCAGCCAGGCTATCTTGAATCCAGTGGCAGAGTGAGCAAGGGACCTACGTCTGGGCATACCCAGCCAACTTAGGGCGAACAAAGCGATACAAAGGGGATGATGGACGGAGCGCTAGAGCAAATCAAACACTCACCTCCAGTCAACTGATCTGGGTTTAATCCATCATCATTCTTTAGCTCAACCACCACCCCAGTTCAGACATGGCCATATGCAAATCAGTCTGACCCTGTGCCTCATGGGAACAGTCCAGCCCGAACTGCCAAGCCAGGGTATGCCCAGGCGGTCCCTTGCTCACTTTGCCACTGGATTCAAGCTAGCCTGGCTGATGACGGCTGAATAGCCAGAAACCGGTCCCAGGATGCTTGTTTCCGGTCCAGGGAAGACATGGCTTGGCAGTTCGGGCTGGACTGTTCCCATGAGGCACAGGGTCAGACTGATTTGCATATGGCCATGTCTGACCTGGGGTGGTGGAGTGAGCTAAAGAATGATGATGGATTAAACCCAGATCAGTTGACTGGGGTGAGTGTTTGATTTGCTCTAACGCTCCGTCCATCATCCCCTTTGGTATCGCTTTGTTCGCCCTAAGTTGGCAGGGTATGCCCAGACGTGGGTCCCTTGCTCACTTTGCCACTGGATTCAAGCTAGCCTGGCTGATGACGGCTGAATAGCCAGAAACCGGTCCCAGGATGCTTGTTTCCGGTCCAGGGAAGACATGGCTTGGCAGTTCGGGCTGGACTGTTCCCATGAGGCACAGGGTCAGACTGATTTGCATGTGGCCATGTCTGACCTGGGGTGGTGGAGTGAGCTAAAGAATGATGATGGATTAAACCCAGATCAGTTGACTGGGGTGAGTGTTTGATTTGCTCTAACGCTCCGTCCATCATCCCCTTAGGTATCGCTTTGTTCGCCCTAAGTTGGCAGGGTATGCCCAGACGTGGTCCCTTGCTCACTTTGCCACTGGATTCAAGCTAGCCTGGCTGATGACGGCTGAATAGCCAGAAACCGGTCCCAGGATGCTTGTTTCTGGTCCAGGGAAGACATGGCTTGGCAGTTCGGGCTGGACTGTTCCCATGAGGCACAGGGTCAGACTGATTTGCATATGGCCATGTCTGACCTGGGGTGGTGGAGTGAGCTAAAGAATGATGATGGCTTAAACCCAGATCAGTTGACTGGGGGTGAGTGTTTGATTTGCTCTAACGCTCCGTCCATCATCCCCTTTGGTATCGCCAATCTTGTAGGAAGGCATCCAAGACTGTCGCCTGTGGATCCGGA
Organism: Calotriton arnoldi; assembly: GCA_963921515.1. Lineage (NCBI taxonomy): Eukaryota > Metazoa > Chordata > Amphibia > Caudata > Salamandridae > Calotriton > Calotriton arnoldi. The sequence goes on along the minus strand of CAWUFW010005247.1, from coordinate 861,808 downwards.
CTCCAGCTGCAATACCTGTCGAGCTGGAAGTCCAATCAAGATGCAAATAGATCCATGGAAAAAGGACCCCACCTGTCCTGGATTTGTCGAAAGATCTGTGGATTCAATTTCCACAGGCTGACATCTCTCCAATGGTGAGAGTGCCAGTCGGCTACCTGATTGGAACTCCCAGGAAGGTGTTCCAATGATAAGGAAATTTGATTGGTTGGACAATACTCCCAAAGGGTTCGGGCTAGGTCTGACAATGTCTTCAACCTTGTCCCCCCTAGGTGATTGACGTAGCGTACAGCTGCTACATTGTCCATTTTGAGGAGTACGGACCACTTCACCTTCTGTTTGGTCCAACAGCGGAACGTGAAGGATCCCGCCATCAACTCCAAGCAGTTGATATGTAGAGAGCGTTCGACGGAGGACCATTTTCCACCTGTGGAGAAATCCCCACAACGTGCGCCCTATCCGGAACCGCTGGCGTCTGATTCGATAATGAGGTCGGGTTGAGAGCCGAAGATCGCTCTGTCATTCCAGGCTTCCATGTGGCTTAGCCACCAACCCATCTCTTCTTTCGCTTTGGGCGAGAGAGCAATCATCTGCGAGTACGACAGACCCTTCCGAAGATGTTCTATTTTCAGATGCTGCAGGGTACTGTAGTGAAGGGGACCCAGAAAAATCGCCTGGATAGAGCATGACAGAAGTCCCACTATCCACGCCAATTGCCAAAGTGACACGTGGGACTTGGATACTGTCCTCCGCAGTTCGTGTCGAATTCTGGATAGTTTCCTCGTTGGTAGACTGAGCGTTGCCTCGGTTGCATTCACCATGAAGCCGAAAAATTCCATCGATTGGGATGGGATCAGAGCTGACTTGCTCTCATTTATTACGAAGCCCAAAGACTCCAGCAAATCTACTGCCGTTTGCAAATGTTTGGAAAGTCGAGTCGGGCATTGGTCCATGAATAGGATATCGTCGAGATAGATGATAAGTCTCATCCCCTGAGCCCGTAAAGGTTCGACAACCGGTTTCATCAGCTTGGTGAAACCCCAAGGAGCTGAGGAAAGGCCGAACGGAAGGGCGGTGCACTCGAAAATTTGGGTCCCCCAGCAGAATTGTAGGAATTGTCTGTGCGGGTGAAAAATGGGTACCGCCAAATAGTCGTCCTTCAGATCTAGGCGGACCATCCAATCGGAGATTTGGAGCAGGTCTCGCAGGAGGTGAATACCCTCCATTTTGAAATGCTGATAGAGTAGCCAAGAGTTGAACTCCTTGAGATTGATAACCATGCGCTGTCCCCCGTCTCTCTTTTCCACTAGGAAAATGTTGCTGACGAAGCCCCGAGGGTGAATCACTGAACGAGCTATTGCCCCTTTCTGCAAAAGGTTGTCCACTTCTTGACTCACCATTGCTCTCTGTTCGGGAGGAAAAATCAAAGGAGTGGGCGGGTGGGGTTGGGACGGGGTTCCATAAAACTCGATGTGGAAACCCTCTACCGTCTGTAACACCCATGCATCTGAGGATAGCTTCCTCCAATTCGACTGAAAACGGGCCAACCGCCCCCCGATGGAGATCCCCATAGAATCTTGAATTCTCACCTTGATTAGTGTTGAAGTTGCCTCTTTGGCCGCCTCTGCCTCCCCGACGACGGGGGTAGGACTTGGTTTGATAGAAATTTCTGAATTTTCCTGGATCCTGCCATTGGCCACATCTGGAATCTCCACCTTTGGAGGCTGTTTGGAAAGGGCGGCCGGACGAGCACCCCCTACCTCGTCCGCCTGAGGCAAAAACACGGGGGTGAAGATTCTTTTAATTGAGGTTTGCTCCTTGTCCAAAGAATTGAAAGTATTGACGAATTTGCCCAATTCTTTTATAAATGGGTCCCCGAATAAATTCCCCTGGGCTATAGTCCCTGCCTCCGATGTGGAGAGCTCCCCCAGTTTGGGGTCAATCTTAATAAAGAGTGACCTCCGCCTTTCTGTGGAGATCGCACAGTTCGCGTTCCCCAGAAATATTATAGCCCGCTGGGCCCAGTTGGACAGCACCTCTGGGGATATGAGGGAGCCGGAGGCCTTGGCATCCTCCGCCATATCCATGATCTTCGCCAGGGGTCCGGCGACATCCAGGAGTTTATCCTGGCATGAGCACCAGGAACAATCAATCCCTTTTTTGGGATCGCGTACAAATTTAGCGAGAAAAGTGGCCATTTTGGGGTGTATCTCTGGTGTTGTGGCCACCTTCCCTTCCAGGGCAGTACAGAGACATTCTGCTTTGAGGCAACCCCTCACTTCTTTATCTAACGGCTTCCTGAGCCGACTGGCCATATAGGCCACCACTTTGGGAGCCGGACACCATTCTGCTTATCTAGGGTGCAGAAGGTCATCTGGGTTTAATAAATCCCCTTGGGTGGCTAAGTCGGTGTCCGCAGGGAGGTCCGACCCTCCCAGGGAATTGGTCGTCGGGCGCCATGGTCTAGAACCAACCCCCTCTCCATCGGAATTATTAGGTGAGTAATCCCCATCCCCTAAATCCGTCTGCGGTGGTGAGAGCGGAACCACCCCGAGGGACCAGGTGTCTGGACGTCTAAGATGGGTTGGGCGTCTAGAAAGGCTTTCTTAAGGCGTGCGAAAGCGTCCAAATCAACCCCAGGGTCGTCTGTGTGTTTACGCTTTTCCACACTCTGGGGAGGGACGCAGGGTGGGTTAGCCGCCTGTCCAGGAGGTAGGGGGGCCAGGGGGATCATTGGGATCTCCCCTCACTTTGAGGGATTGCTGACACTGCGCCTGGAGTGCCGCTTTTCTCTTCTCCAGGGGGGCCACCATCTGCGTCACTGCCCTAAGGATGGATGCGTCCATGACCTCGCAAAACTGGTCATTAATAGGAAGGTAGGTAACCTCTTCCATATAATCCCCAGCTTCCTCGTATTCCATGAGGGTTAATATTAATTAAGGGAAAGATTCCCATGTAAGTTGAGGGGTTTAGAGTCTAAAAGACTAATTAAATTAGTGCAAGTCCTATAGACAGGAAATTGCAGGGACTGCCCCCTATGTTTCTGTGGGGTAAAGTGCCTGGGGTGTCCCTTTCCAGTGAAAACAAAAGTCTTACCCCGCAGGGTGTTTTCCCTTCAGACACCGGCTTGTTTTAATTGAAATGGATTCACTACGCGAGTGCAGAAAAAACAGCTGTCAAATATCTATCCTGTAGCCCGCGTAGGAATTCCTGTCAGTTTCAACCACTCTGGACGCACGCGCTCCTCGGCCTTCCCCCGCATTCGTTAATTGCAGCTGGAACAATGCGTCAGCCTCAAAGAGAGAAACTGACCTGTTCCGGCTGCCGGGAGAATAGAGGGCACGCTGCCCGTGTACACAACAAAGCGGGCCCCCTGCCGGTCGGAAGATCGCACTGCGTTACGATCCTCAGAAAAAAACAGCCGCGTAGGAGCGAGGGCTTCCGCGGTGATAATGACAGCAATATACGAGCCTCAGAAGAAACAGCCGCGTAGGAGCGAGGGCTCCCGCGGTGATAATGACAACAATAAACAACAATTAGGAGCGGCCGCGGAGCAGGGAGCTCCCATAGCGCTCACACTATTACCAAAGTAAACAGAATAAAGGACACTTATCTGATTGCTGCTGGAGCAGCGAAGAAAGAGGAAGATGTAAGGTCCACACAGGATGTTATATAATGGACTGTAATGCTATTGGATGGAAGATGTTGATGTCACTCCCTGGTGTTCATGGAAGATGTAGTTTTTCTGATTTTTTTTCTATAAACTTAAAATGGCTGCTGGAGTAATTTCATGATATTAAAGTGAAGAGAGATGAGCCTAATCCTCGCCTCTGTGTCCTTAATAGAATTGAAACGTTCCTTTACGTTAGCTAGGAAATTTTTCATTACCCTCCTTGCCACACTCTCAACCACAGCCAAAGACAAACATTTCCACACTCTCTTGAATTGCCTTGACCAAACAAACACTTACCTTTACTGACACATTTTGAATTGACATACTAGACTATCTACTCCCACGAAGATGCTCCACTTCTTTACAGCGAGCATGCCAACTGCCATGGACTGTCCAATGACATGGAGAACTCCAGGTGGTGGCTGTTGGGTGTGTATCAATCAACATGACCTAAGCTCTTCTTATCTGTTTTAGAGAAAAGGTGCAGATCCCCCCTTGGCTGGAGATGCTTGGACCCAAAGACAGACCAGGAGGAGGAAATGTGCAGGTTGCTCTTGTGTAACTCAAATGGTAAGGGGCCCAGTTAGACCACCTCAAAGGGTGAGTAGAGAAGCATGACACACTGAATATGAGGGGTCTGCATCCTAGAACTGGAGCAGCATATGATGCACTAGATGAGAATGAAGGTGGATCGGTCCTGCAGTTGGTGGATCGCAGCACTACCAGAGTCAGTTGCATAATCAGGATTGATGCTTGTTTCCAGAGTTCTGTGTGGGTTCCAGGACTGGAATATCAGGGGCATAACTGGGGGAGGGTGCCCCTACTCAGTCCAGGGCCTCTTAGGGAAACTTAATACATTTTTTGGGCCCCTTCAACAAATTTTGCAGGGGAAGCGGGGTAGTCCTTTTGTCTTAATCCAGTGGCAGAGAGGAGTGACCGAGAACGGAAGAGCTTTGACAGAAGTGTGCATGGGAATCACGTTTTTTCGTTGCTGACATCTTGTGTCAGTATTCTCATCTGTACCACCTATTTCTACCTTCCAGACTGGAAGATTGTGAAGAACGGCGTTGGCGCTGGAGTGGAGATTGTTTTGCTGGGATTGCCACTCCACACAGAGAAACTACTTCTCCTATTTGAAAGCCACAAAAGTCCTGATTGCCTCTCTGGAGATGTTGACCCTCTGCGGAGGCCTCTTCACACCATGAACATGCGTAGCGGTCTCTCAATCTCTGTGGAGTTGGACTTTGAGTTCACACACAGCTCCCTCACTCGACTGGAGACAAGCTATAGTGATTTTGAGAGGACCAAGAAGAAGAGATTTGCATTTGTATACAGGTAAAACATTATATTCTCCCTTCTTGAGGGAGCATTTATTGGTCTGGCATTAGCCAAGACCTTTTGATTTGACTAAATAACATGAATAATATACGTACTTAAAGGGGCTTTTAGCCACCTCTCTTCACCCATTGGTTTGTCGTTGTTTCTTTCCCATTTTGCTTCCGCCCACTTCAGCGTACAACATGGGGTAATGGGTGAGCTTACACAAGCCTCTTGTTAACTTCACTTTGAGTGATTGCGTTTTGTTGTTTCAGAAGGTGCACATCCGCACAAAGGGAGTTCCCTTTCGTGCCAGTGTTGCCTGATATGATAGTAGGATGTATTTGAAGTGAGTAAAGGGCACATTCCAGCTTCATCAGTTTCTGTCACTTTCCAAACATGTTGTAAATTTCTTTTAAAGTAGCCTGCTGCTAATTACTATATTGTGTTCCTGAACTCGGTTTCACTTAATGGTAAACTTTGCCGAGAAAGAAAATCAAACTTTGAGTTGTTTACTTTGCAGCACACATGTGGCAGTTTTATCTAAACACAGGTTGGGTGTAATTTGAGTTTTAGCATCCATTATTTTATACTGTGACCCCTCCTTTCCATCATCTTTCTTTCCTTTTTTCTTTAATTCTTTTACTTTTTCTTTCCTTATTACTTTCCTTTTTGTCTTTTTCATTCATTTTCTTTTCTTTCTTTTTTGCCTTTCCTTTTTCATCCTTCCTTTCTTTTCCTTCTTTTTTCTTTGCTGCCTTCTTCTCTTTTTCTTTTCATGTTTCTTTCCCTCTTTTTGTTTCTTTCTCTATTTTTCTTTCTTTTTCCTCCTTTCCCATTTCTTTCTTTTTGTTCCTTTCCTCCTTTTCTCATTCATTCTTTCTTTATTCCTTCTTTCTCTTTTTCCTTTTATTCATTCTTTCTTTCCTTCTTTCATTTTTGCCTATTTTCCTCTTTCTTTCTTTCGTTTTCCTTCTTTATCTTTTGCCTTTCATTCCTTCTTTCTTTGCCTACTTTTCTTTCTTTCTTTCTTCCATGCCTTATTTCTTTCCTACTTTACTTTTTAAGTTGTGTTCCTTTCTTTTTGCCTTCTTTCTTTCTTGCCTAACTTCTTTTTGCCTTCTTTCTTTATTGATTTCTATCTTTTTACTGCATTTCTTTCTTTCCTTATTTCTTTATTTTCTGTCTTTCCGTTTTCTTTCCTTCTTTCATTCCCTTTGCCTTCTTTCTTTTAATCTTCCTTTTTGCCTTCTTTCTGTCTTTCTTTCGTTCCTTTTTTTCTTTCTGTTTTGCCATCTTTCATTTTTTCCTTCTTAATTTTTGTTCTTTCTTTCTTTCTTTTTCTTTTTCTTTTTACTTTTTCTTTCTTTCCATCTTTCTTTATTTTTGCCCACTTTTCTTCATTCTTCCATGCCTTTTTCCCCTTTTACTTTCCTTCTTTTTAATTTACTTAATCCTTTCTTCTTTTTGCCTTCCTTCCTTCCCTTTTTGCCTCCTTCCCTTCCTTTTAGCTAACTTCTCTCCTTCCTTTTTACCCTTCTTCCTTCCTTCTTTTTCCTTCTTTCTTTACTTTCTTCCCTTCTTCCTTGACGTCTTTCTCAAAGGCGAGGCTAACAGCCAATGCTAGACCAATGGCTTTTTTAGGTCCGTGTTAGCCAATACCTTTAGAATTTTTTTTAAAGTATCTATAACATAGTTTCTTATAGGGGTTTTCAGCTAGACTTCACCCTTTAGTCTGTGATTATGGCATTCACATTTTTCTTCAACCCACTCTAGCATGCATCAAGGAGCACATCCACACACAAGGTAGTTCCCTTCAGTGCTGGGTGTACCATGGTAATGTGTCCTTTTGAGAACAAAAACACTTTTGCCTTTAGCCATAGTTTTTTTTTAGATTTAATGAGGGACCAGCAGCTTTCCAATTAATAACGTTTTGCAAAAACCATGACAAAACAAAACAAGACTTGCCAAACGCCAGACCTATTAGCTTTGCCAATGCATATATTTTTTTGTACGCTTAAACACACAAAATTATATTGAAGAAAAAATAAGTTTGTATTTCATTTTGTATTTATTTGAAGTTTGTTGACAACACATTTCACAAGCAGTTAGATGTGTATAATTCACCCTCCCCCATTCCTGGCAAAATTCTGTGCAACTGAAATCTCTGCCATTAGGTAAACTTCCAGAGAATTGAAAAAATGTTCTGCTCTTTTCATTTGTGATCATTGCTTACACTACATTTTATTGTAATTTCCAATATAAACCAGAGGCAGCACAATTGACTGTTCAAGATGAAGCAAAAATGTGGTGTTAATTATGTTGTTGAAGAAGTAAGCACTGAAAGTGTTTAGCAATTACTGGCCTCATATATCAACAGTGTTTTCCTAATCTCCTTCCCCTGGAGTGCTATCAAATTGGTCCTCTCCCTTATCAGAACACTATCCCAAATTTGTGGTGTTTCTGAAGGTGCCCTCGGGCTTTATAGAGATGTATTTCAAGGGCCATACAGAGATTTAGGGCTGGTACCCAGATTCCTAAGTCTTGGGGTTCTGCAGCCTGATATTTGTGCAACATGTCTCCTTTTGCATTTTCGAAACAAATTTGCAATAGTGCATGTTTGTCTGAGTCTAATAGGATATTTAGTAGGGCCAGTTTTGGAGTGAGGTCCAGCTGTCGTACCCAAAGCCCATGACAACCTCTGCCAAAGGGTCTGTTTTACTGGGCAAAACCATGTTGTGAAAAAAATTGCTCTCCCAGTCACAACATCTCGGGCGCAGTGTAGTGGCACCCCATTGGAACCTCCAATGTATCTTCTGTGCAAACTAGACATGGTGCAAGTACTTAAATTAGATCAATCTGAATTGCGATGATATCCTTATCTCCCTCTGGGGCATCAGGGCCTTCCTACAATTTCTCTTCTTCAAGCCAACCCAAATCTGATTCTCATGTAGGCTGCAGGAAAGAGTCAGGGGGGTATTAACTACCACTAAACGATATAGTATTGAAATTTTATGTCTTCACTCATCTACAGTTTAACCTCGAGTGGGATAAATCGGGGTATAGTGTCTTAGAGTCTTAGACACAGGGAGAGGGTATGCACGAGAAGTAGGTATCTAAGAAAACGAATGTAGATTCAATTCTGAGTGGAGGTCTGTGAATGAATGGACACTGCCTTGTGTTACTATATCTCCTAACGTAGAGATGCCAATGGCATCCCACCACTGAAACCCAGACAGGACTAGGCTAACTTCAAAGATGTGCCCAACCATAGAGGGGCCCCCCATCATGAGGCGCCCAGTCAGTGGTTCTCAACACATCTTTCAATTCACAGATCATTGTGGTGGCGGCAGGTGGTGAGGCAGAGGGTGCATTAACCATGTATAGGAAGTTTATTTGGAGTATGCTCCCCATGGCCCAGAGCTAAGCTGCATAAGCAGGGTCTCAGCCAGAGATGAACAACCAATCGTTAATTAATACAAGTATTAACTGGGAGCCTTGATAATAGGTTTCCATGTCGGCCCGCCCCCAGGCTGCCATCAAAGAGGATTTGATGCACTTGTTCTTTGCCACCCTGAGTGTACCACTGTTCCATGCAAAGGAGCACCATTTTAGGAAGAAATCAGATGAAGTTGAAGGATCTTAAAAGGAGTCATTCTTGAGTTTGTATATAAGCCTATGGAAAGATAGCATTGCAATTATAGTGACTCGTCCTTACATTGATGGTGGGAGAGGGGCCCAAAAGCTCCCTGTAGGCCATGAAGTAAGAGCGTCATGTTTCCCTGCCAGCTTCTAGGTTCATCGCTCAACACATATATTCCAAAGTAAGAGAAGCCTTCAGTTGATAATGTAAGGCCCAAACCCAAGTACATCATGGCTGCATTTCCCCTACCCAGGTATACCACTGACTTGAACCTGCTGACTTTGAGGCCTAAGAATTCGCTACAAGTGCGCTGTGTTTGAATTGTGTGTACATTGGACTAGTCTGGATTCTGAAAGTAGATCATCTGCATATAGAGGCACTTTGTCTTTGGTTCTCTCTGCGCACCCAAATCCCTAGACTTGGGTGCTTTAGTACAGCCATTCTGCCAGTTGCCTTATAGCCAGAGCTAAAAGGAGTTGTGATAGGGGGTAACCTTATCTGGTTCCTCTTTCTCTGCGTAAGCGTTCAGGCAGTATTTCATTATTCCGGACCCTCGAAGTGAGATGCATGTAAAGCGTTCGGACATAGTGAGTGAAACAAGGGCCAAAGTTTACCTTGGCGAAGTAGGATAAGAGGAAATTTCAGTCAACGGAATTGGCCTTGTCATTATCCAACATGAGCAGAGCCTCAGGGCCATAAAGGTGGTGTGCTAGGGTCAATGCATTGTGAAGTGTACAGATGTTATGTATCATGGGTCTATCTGGTATGAAGCCACTTTGGTCTGGATGTATTAGGGAGCCAACCATATGGACAGAGTGGTTTGTGAGGGCCTTCACTAGAATTTTAACTGCCACATTAGGGGCCTGCCAGGTTTGCAGGTTACCAATAATATCTGCATCTGAGAAGTCAAGTGGTAGTAGTCCCTCGTTTACAGAGGCTTCGAACATTGCTCAAAGGTGTGGAAGAATCCTACCTCCAAGGCATTTAAAGAGTTCCTCTGGGAATCCATTGTGACATGGGGTTGTCCTGGTCTGAAGCTGGTGGATTATTTCTCTCAGTTCCTTGATGCTGATCGATTCCTAAAGCAAATCCCTGTCCGGAGCTGACAAGTGCCACATAGACAGGTCCAGTACAAAGCTGTTACCATGCGTTACCATTACCACGGATAACATTTACCACGCAGGATTTTACAACGTATATGCCATTACCACTTATGCCTATACAACGAATTTCCATGTAAAGGTGTGAATGGTAAAGGCATATGCATTTTAACTGTAAGTATTAGGCAAGTACATATATATATATATGTTAGGAAATGTTTTTTTTATAAAGAGTTTAGGGTGGGCAGTTTTAGGGTGGGTCTTGGGTTGCCTTATAAATGTAAGTATTAGATAAGTATTAAGCGGGATACTGGTTTCGAAACTTATATAAAGATTCTCAAAGAGTTATCAGCGGTGAAAAATAAACCTGTGTGAAAGTAAAAAGCCATCATGGATACATGGCTACAAGAGCGAGAGGAGGCAGCAAATTCTGTGTTTGACGACAGCAAAGAAACAAATGCAAACCGCAAAGAAAGATCGCAAACTGTTACTCATGATGTAAATGTGCAGGATTTGATGCGAAAATTGGAGAAATTAAAACGAGGAGAAGTCGCTAAATGGTGGGAAGTTAAGTCCCTAGAAAAGTATCTGGAAGTCGGGAGAGTCCCACGAGGACTAAGAATTTTAGTGGCACCTACATTTGAGGACCCCGACCCTGAGATGTTAAAGTAATGGGATGCCAACAATGCGGACTCCTCCTGCAACATGATGAAGATACTCATCAAGTATGCACAAAAGGACAGAGACAAGTTATTGGAGGAAATTAAAAAAGTTGGGTCCGAATTAACCCAAATGATGAAAGCAGATGCTTTGGCCAAATTCGAAACGGAATTACTAATTAAGTTGAAAAAACAAGAACAAACTATAAGGGACAGAAAAGCCACCAAATTCTTGAGAGATAAGCTAGACTACCAGAGAGGACAGATTTACACTTTCGCCCGTCGCTTCGACGATATCAGGAAACAGAGGCTGTCTGGAAAAGCAGTTACTTTGAAAAGACAAGGACCCCAAAACACAGGCAATGACAGTGCCTCTGAAAGAAGCTCGGTAGTAAGCTCTGATGTGGAGACGGGCTCCGAAGATGATGGTGCAGGCACCTCCCTTAACAATGTAACAATACCGACTGTAGTAGAGGAATTCCTTTTTTTAGGCATAGACCGGACACAAAACAACAGAAAGAGGCCGCAACAGCAGAAAGGAAGAAATCAGCAAGAAGTCGTAAAAACAGGAAAGGAGGGAATGGAGCTCAGGTCTGGAACAAAAACCAAGGAAAGATACAATCGCAAATAGGATGCGACCCAGCCACGATCATTAATTTGACCAATATGGCGCTCTCTGAGGAAGAAAATAATATACTAGCATTGGGACTGTCATTCTGTAGGAAAACAAATTTTGACTACTGTCAAACACGTATAGACTTCTTTAAGTTTGTAAGGAAGCTCAAATTTAGAAAATTCTTTTCCCCAAAAAATCAACCTGGAAATACGCAAGACATAGCAGAAGACAATTCAAATTTAGAGGTTGGAGATTTACATGTGCTACAAGAACTTCATGAACTAGAAATGGAATGTGAGGGTCTACAGCCACAAGGAAGGTTAAGAGACACAGCTGAAATATTGGGATTAGACATTTACAAAGGTGTAAAAACGACTTTTAGACCATCATCCACATTCATTCCTAATGTGCCAAGGGACTTAATTGATTCTTTTTCTGAAGCTGTGGTTAAAGATTTGAAAGACCTAGCTTTAGCATCAAGTAAGAACTTTGAAAAAGAAAACAATTTTCAGGATAGAAAATACAACAGTCATTGATAAAATAAAAAAGAACAGAAACATAGTGGTCCGAGAAGCGGACAAAGGAGGAAATGTGGTCCTCTGGCCACTGACAATGTACAACCAGGAGGCGAAATTACAACTCAGTGACAGCAGCTGTTATATAAAGGTCCCGCATAGCAATCTGATGGAGATAAAGAACAAATTGCACAAAGAACTGGCACGTTGGAGGGGACTAGGTTTGTTATCTCAAGGGGAATACCTATTTTTAAAGGTAGACAATCCTGTAACACCAATTTTATACTTAATCCCCAAAGTCCATAAGAACAAAGAGAAGCCACCGGGTAGACCCATCATTTCCGCTATTGGAAGTTTATTTGAAACAACCTCAACTTATCTAGATCACTTCTTGCAGGAATTTGTTACAAAACTCCCAGCTTACATACAAGATACTCAAGACTTTTTAAGTAAAATTGAAACACTGATTTGGAAAGATACTTATTTGTTAATTACGCTTGATGTTACCTCACTGTATACAAGTATTGAACATAAGGCGGAGCTGAATGCTATGCGTTATTTTTTGGACACACGGCATATCTCCTATCATCAGCATTCCAGAATGATGATTGAGATGGGTAGAATGTGCCTAGAAAATAACAGTTTCTTATTTGGAAATGAGACGTACAAACAAGTTCGCGGGTCGGCGATGGGCACCTGCTTCGCCCCCAGCTATGCTAATTTGCATATGGGCTGGTGGGAGGAGCAGGTGCTCAGAGTTGATCACGCCAAGGAATGGAACGAAAATGTGGTTATGTGGAAAAGGTTTATAGACGACCTTTTTGTGGTCTGGGAAGGCTCAGTGGAGTCTGCAAAAGATTTTGTTGTGCAACTGAATAACAACACACTCAAATTAAAATTCACAGATACAATAGACAGGGCGTCAGTAACGTTTCTAGACCTTGAGATTTATGTAAAGGATAACATACTACATACACGTAAATTCAGAAAAACAACAGCAGGAAACTCCATTCTGCACGTAAACAGTTTTCAGCCCACTAAACTAAAAATGAGCATCCCCTATGCCGAGCATCTCAGGATGAAAAGAAATTGCAGTGAGAGGCAGGCATTAGAGGAAGTTCAGAGTAGCCTAACTAAGAGATTTAAGGAAAAGGGTTATAAAGAGCAGGTCCTGAGCCAAGCATTACATAAAGCCAGTAGCATCAAAAGAGAGATCTTGTTAAAACCAAAAGAAGGAAAAGAGGAAATCAAGGAACATGATAAGGAGGAAATAAGACTAATCACCGGATACAGTGCCTACCACACAAAAGTGAGAGATTGTGTGAGTAGGCACTGGCATCTAATAAGAAGTGATCCAATGCTCGGTACAGTAGTAAAACGGAGGCCCCAGGTGACCTTCAAAAGAGCCAAACCCATGAGGCAAGAGTTGGTGGACAGCAGTCCAGAATTAATTAAATCTGAGAACTGGCTAAAGGCGAATCCGGGCTTTTACAAATGTCAAAAGTGCAAAGCCTGCACAATCGCCCAAAACACAAAATTTGTAATGTCCCCACTAATGGTGAACCCATGGAAAATTAGATGCTTCTTGAACTGCCGAAGTGACCATGTGGTTTATATCTTAAAACGCTCCTGCTCAAAGTTATTTGTAGGAAGCACCATCCACATGGTCCATGTCCGCATCTTGCAACACATGCGAGCGGTTAAGAATAACGATAAAACGTATCCGGTGGCACGCCATATTATTGAGATTCATAAAGGCAAACTGCAAGATTTGACCTATTTTGCAATAGACCAGGTACCCAAAATGGGATGGGGTGGAAATAGAGAAAAGAAATTGCGACAGCTGGAGTCTAAATATATAATGCTTTTTAACACCAGAATTCCGTCAGGTATGAACACAGATGAGGATTTACATATGCACCTAAGCTACTAGCAGTATCCAAAAGTATTGGCTCATTTTAAACAAGTCCCGAAAATCCACAATCAAATTTTAGAAAAATGAATTTGCCGTGTTGAGAAAAGGTTGTATAACAATTGAAAGAAATAGAATGCTTGCAGCACTTGGAGTTTAGGTGTCAATAGGCTGTAATATTGGTATAACGTAATTCAGTATTTGGATTTGAAGGTTAAACTCTGAAATGCACTAGCACTTTTTCTAGATGTTACAGGGTCTAAATAAGCTGGAATTGATGATGAATCATGAGTTAATCACGGTCATAGCACTTGCACTTTAACGTATTTTGCACTGCATTGTTATCTAATGTACTGTATTGATTATATTTGCACATTGCATTTTGCACATTGCACTAGCACTTTAGAGTTGACCGTCTATTTGAACCGTGTTTGCTTACTCATGTGGTCTTTTATCAGTTTTATTATTAGCATGGACCCACTCTTCTGAATTTATGAAAATCTAAATTGCTAATGCATGGTGCACTGGCACTTTATCCAAATCGAACAGTCCCAGAATGTTATATGTAATCTCTCCAACAGAAAGAACTTTTTTAGAGGTTTTAGCTGTGTAAATATTTAAAATACGTATGAATTTGAATATGGATTTTATAAAAATGAAAATTGCACATGATTAGTTCAGCCAGCTTTGCACATTCTATTATTTGAGGAATGCCAATAAGGTGTAGGATGAAGTAGACACTTGTCTAAAATCCTTAGCTTAAATGGAATAGAAGCAAAGCAAAAATATCTCTATGTTAATGCATATTTTCTAAAGTATTGTGAACCCGAAGCATATATTTTCAAATGTAAAACATGAATTTGAAATGTTTTAAATTGTTATACACGGCAATATTCTCCATAATTGGATTAAACACGGTGTGTGATGGAGTCTGTTTTCCATTGTAATGGAAACAGCGAACCACGTGATCGGGTACTTGTGGTTTTAAAATGAAGGAATGGCAATGGCGTTGTTGGTGGGAGCAAACATGTGGACACAGGCGAAACGCATTACCAAAACTGATAAAGAAATAAGGAGAATCTCTTTTAATTGAAACCGGAGACTGGAGGGGAACTGGAGTTGGTGTGTGTATATATATATATATTTTTTTTTTTACCCAGGGCTGGCACATGCAGGTAAGTAATTGCTTCCTGAAATCCGCGGCAATTTCGAAGAGGACAATCCCCCTCTGTAACATAAGTCCAACGCGTTTCAAGCCTGTAGCCCTTAATCATGGACAAAAAGGACTCTGGCAGCAGCTTCGTGATTTACTCATTGCCCCTCTTTTATTTCGATGTTGTGCAAATGCGCGCTCAAGAGGTTTTGTCGGCTGCTCAAGAGTGTTGGTGGTGCTGGACCCACCTTGATCTGCAAGTGAGTTCAGGAGGGAGCAGGATTAAGGCTCTTCAGCGGATTATAAGGTGCCAGAAATGAGAAGCCAAACTGACAGGAAGAGACCAGGCCACCCTGCTTGACTGGACATGGCTGTACTCTCTGCCTGTCTGGGGGAAACAGCATCGGGTTCCTAGGGAGCTGGGAGCCGAGGGTGGAGTATCCTATGGAAGGCGAACAGGCTCCTCTGGTTTTCCGTTTTTCTCCACTTCGGCTGAGTTCTGCACTAGTGGTTAAAGACCTTTCTCTAAGCATTTCAGTAAGCCATTTTTCCAGTTTAAAATTTGTATGACCTAAGTATGTTTAGCCATGGCAAAACAGAAATCTGATGCCAATTTATCAGCCCCAGTGAGGAAAACCTTAGAAGGCTCCACTAAAGATTGGTGCAAGGGGCTGGCAACAAAAAGAAGTGCATCTTGTGTTTCTGCTAAATCCAAGGCTCATCTTGCAATTCTTAGGGCAGAAGAGGAAAGCGGCTTTGTGTCTGGTGGCCGGGTTAAAGAATTTGAGATAGCTGCGGAAACAAACAGCTGTCCTGTGACGATACGGTGTTAAAGCTCCCTGTGGTCATAACAGATCAAGGAAGAAGGAAATCACTGACATCTAGTAGTGATGCTCAAGAGACCTGCTCGCTACTGGGCTATGATGAGGAAAATATTGGGGATTTGCACCTTGAAACTCGAGCTTTGAATAGTGGCATGGCTATGGATGTATGGGGCAGCAAGCGACGAGCAGTGGCGAATTTAGTCTCCGATGTGGATAAGTCGGATGGTCCAAGGATTGCTGCGGTGGTACCCAGCTCGATTATTACGATAAATTGGAAGGTTGCTACAGCGTCTTCTCCCGTCACTGCAACAAATTTGACCTCTAGCCAGCCAAACCCAATTTCCGCGGAGAAACTGTTTCCACTGTTTACCATGGTAAATCGAGCTGCCATGAATGAAAAGTCAGCTACATACCTAAACGAGGCAGAAAGAGGGATACTTGAGGTTGTGCAGCCCTCTTCCAGCCCCTCGCAAAGCAGTCCAAAAGTGCTGAGTTGGGTGGTATGGACTATGAGAAGAATGGGGCCGATACAACATTTTTATCTTTAATGTTAACAATTCTGGCTGAAATTCAGGCGGTTAAGACATCCCAAAATTCACTTGCTCAGACACTAGATACTAGGATGGCAAAATGGAGAAGGTTTTTGAGAAA
Organism: Calotriton arnoldi; assembly: GCA_963921515.1. Taxonomy (NCBI): domain Eukaryota; kingdom Metazoa; phylum Chordata; class Amphibia; order Caudata; family Salamandridae; genus Calotriton; species Calotriton arnoldi. The sequence goes on along the minus strand of CAWUFW010005247.1, from coordinate 845,748 downwards.
TTTGCGGGACAAATGGAGAAAATGTCAAAAAGGATTTCAGATCTTGAAAATACTCAAAGTGAATTGCTGAAAACCAACGCTATTTGTAAAAAAGAACTTTGCTCTGTGAAACAACAGCTGGAGGATCACGAAAACCGAGCAAGAAGGACTAATTTTAGATTTGTGGGGATACCAGAGTAGGAGGAATGAAAGGCTGCTACTGCTATTGAATTAGTGGATGATTTGATTCATACTCACATGCTGCAAGGATTTACAGATGATCTGACTTTTTGGAATATGCGGGCAGGCCCCATACAATGCTGGTGAATTTCAGGGAATATCTAATCCGGGAGACGGTGCTTAATAGTGTGATTAAGCAAAGAGGAGTTAAAATGAGAGATGGGTAAAATGTGCAGGTCTTTCCTGATATGTTGTTTGAGACTTCTAAAAGGCAGCAGGAGTTTAGGCAGATGATCTCTGCTTTTCAAGTGACAGGGGGTCAAGCCAGGCTTCTGCAGCCTGCTAGATTGAAAGCTCTGTTTAAGGGAACATTTAAGGTTTTGAATAACATTGAGACGGCACAAAAGTATTTGTCTGAAATGCAGTCTTAGAAACTACTAAGGGTGAACTGTAGGGTCCTCAGAAGTTGGCTTCATGAATTCAATTGAGGCTGATGAATTTAAGTGAAGCAGTGAATGGCTCTGGGGGGAGGAGTTAATTGGGGCTGTTTTTGCAATATGAAAAGGCTGTAATTGTGCTGTGATTTCAAATCATTCAAAATGTTTTCATGTAAGAGAAAAAGCAAGTGAAGTGTATGTAAGTCTGCTACTTTGCTTCACCTTTGTTTAGTTGAAGGGGTGTGGCCCCAGGTAATTGGGGACTCAGGAAGGTGCAAACACTGCATCGCAAGGTGGAAAGTAGGGGCAATGTGACTGGGCGACTTAGAGTCTCAGTGGGAGGGTGGGGGTTGGTGGGGATGGGGTTGAGGTTTTTTGGGTTGCTAGTGGGGTGTGAGTTTGGGGCGGAGGGCTGGCATAGTATGTTGGAGGAGAAAAAGGTGTCTTGCAGGAGCTGGTCAAAGCAATTTAACCAAGTAGACCCGGTGGATGGTGAGGAAGTAGCGAAGTGTTTTAGGTGTAGTGTTATATTTGGACTAGTTTGATATTTGGTTTCAGTTTCAAGATTGTTTCAGTGAATGTTAATGGGCTGAATAACCCACGCAAATGCAGGGCAGTTATCCATTGGCTCGTTGAGCAGAAAACGACTCCTGTTTTGTTCTACATGAGACTCATATTAAAAAATCTAAGATATTATCAGTAAAATGGAGCCCATATCCAATTTGTGGTTCATTCCTCTGCATCTGCTTTTCTCAGAGGTGTTGCGCTTCTCACAAGTAGGAAGTTTGTGGGTAGAGAAGGGCAGGGGGTTTCTGATCCATCCAGTAGATCACAGTGGTAGAAATTCAAATTAATAGCGAAAAGTGTACCCTGGTATCATTTTATGGCCCAACCACTGATGACAGTCAGCCACTTTGTGACTTGTCGCTTCAGTTGGTGAGCATTCCTTATAAAATAATAATTGGTGGCGATGTTAATTTTGCACAAAAGATAGAGGTAGATATAAGCAGGCTGGCGTCCCACCAAAGTAAACCCAAAGTTGCTAGAGTGATGCAGAGGCTTAAGGAAGAACGTAGTTTGTTAGATCCTTGGCGAGGTCTTTATCCATCATGTAAGAGTTATACTTTTTTTTCTTCCTGTTTCTGCTCTGGCTCTAGTATTTTTTTACTTCTAAAGATCTGTTGATCTTTTCTCCTTCAATCACTTCAAATTATTTATCAGATCATGCTGCTATTAGTCTATATGTTACTTTTTCTGAGAAAACGGTCTTCCCCAATCATTGGTCCTTAAAAGAGCCTTTTTAGTGGCAGAGTCCTCTGTTGAACAAATGAATGCCCAGACTAGTTTGTGTTGTGAGAATAAACAAATCTCTTATATTGAAAATGTGTGGGAGTGACTATGCGGGGGATTGTTGCTTATCAGGCCAACCTTTATAAATTAGGAAATATGAAAATTAGGGAACTCTCTGAGGCTTTTTCTTTGGCAGAACTCAAGCTCATGCAGGTAGTTAATCCTAAACAGTGCAAGGAAAGACAGCTAGCGAAGTTTATGCTACAATATTTTTTGTTGGAGAGACATATTATAAACAGTAGAACATTCAACAATTCAGTCGACTCCAACACACCGGACCTCCTCTTCCTCACCAAAACCTGTCTCAACCCCACATCGGCTCCGGACATTGTTTCAACCATCCCTACTAGATACGAAATCCTGTACCAGGACTGAATCCATAAACCAGGTGGAGGGCTCGCCATAATCCACAGAGACACCAGCAAGTGTACTTCTTACACGGACCCAGAAGCCACTTTTATGGAACACAAGCACTTCAAGCTTAAGACAGACTGTAAGTCTATCAAAGCCTAGCGGCTCCCAGGACCTGGCACACACTTCAGCAACCTCCTCACCGACCTCACTGCATCCCTCCCATGGGTACAAATACTTCATACTCCTAGGCGATCTCAACGACACCATGGATTCAAACTCCACAGACTTGCTTGAAAGTCTACAGAACATCGGCCTCACCTAACTCGTACAAGGCCCTACCCACATTGCTGGACGTACCCTGGACCCCATCTTCTCCTCCAGCGACAAGTTTAAAGTCAAACACATCAATCCACTCATGTACTGACCACTCCATCATCCACTTTCCCATAACAGGGCCACCAACCACCCCTATGGAGTCTAGCAACACCCCAAGCCGCTGCTGGAGGAAAGTTACAGAAATGGAATGGGCTGAACGCCCTCCAGCTATACTACCCAGACCACACCAATGACCTCATCAGTGACACAAACAACTTCAACAACTGGATCACCACCTGCACCAATACCCTGGCGCCCCTGAAAAACACTAAACCCAAAAGATCCAACAAATAAGCTAGCTGGTACAATGCTGGCCTCAGAGAGTCCAACAGAGTTTGCAAACAACTCTAAAGGAAATGGAGAACCACCCAAGGAACCATCGCAAGAAACACCTACAAGACTGCACTTAGACACTATCACATCAAGTGAAAAAGACCAAGAAAAAGGTCCTGACCCTGAGAATCGAATCTAGCTCCAACAACTGCAAATAACTTTTCGTCATCGTCAAGGCATTCACCAACCCAACAGCTACAACCAACACCATCACCCCTACACATTAACTCTGCAAAAAACACTCCAAATTCTTCCACTGAAAAATCACAAACATTTTTTTTTTTTTTAAACTTTATTAACTTTTTCTCAATAACAAAGAGACATTTCTCCATTTGGTACCTTTGGCAGGATTGGCAATAATCAAACACAGAATACAATATCACAGTCTGTCAAGCAGGCTTTGTCCTGCATTGTCTGCTTTCCACTTGGACAGCCAATGTTCGCGTCATAAAATAGCCTTCAATTCTACCATGCGTACAGCTCTTGCCTTGGCCTACCACCGCCTTTCTTCTCCTCTGCGTACTCTATCGGCAGTAATTGACTAACAACCCGTCTGTCCTTAGTGTTGCTGTCTAGTAACATCCCTCCGCCAATTTTACCTTGTAACTGTTCCCTCTTCCCCTAGAGCAGAAGTGTCAGCGCTTTCAGTCTCATTATCCTTAGTCGCTAGATATGTCTTGTACAACGCCCAGAAATTTTCGGGGCGACTGCGCGGGGGGAGAAGCTCGCTATAGTTCTCAGTCTGTGTGCTACAATACATCATGTCTCTTGACCATTCAGTGATAGTGGGGATCGGGCCTTTCGACCAGCGTATTGCCACTCTGTGCCTGGCTATCAGCAGTCCCATGTCTACCAGCCGTCTGACCGCCTTCGGTAGTGACTTGGAAAACCCCAGTAAAGCTAGCAGGGGATCAGGTGTGAGTGGCATATCTATAATGTTTCCCAGTTCATTAAATACCAAGACCCAGAAGTTTGCTATTCTTGGGCATATCCAGGCTAAGTGCAAAAAGTCTGCTATGCGTTCCTCACAGCGCTCGCATTCTGCCGTGTCCCGCAACCCATATCTGCATAGCCGCTTGGGTGTATAGTAAACCCTATTCAGAAACTTGAAATGAATCAGCCTATGCCTACCATTGAGGGAAATTCTTTTCGTGCTCTCACAACAGTATCTCCACGTTGCGTCGTCTAGCTCTATGCCCAAGTCAGTTTGCCATGCAAGTCGAGCTTTGGTATAAAAGTTTTCCCGGTATCCCATGGACAGTTTGTAGATGTTAGACACTATTTTGGTCGGGGAGTCTGTTTTAATCACATATGTGAGAGAGGCTAATTCAGGCGGCTCTGCAAGATCACCACCCAAGAGTTCCGTCAGGCCCTGTCTAGTTCTGTGAAATTGAAACTTTTGGAGCATTGTGACATTGCGGACAGTAGTCCCAACCTCGTCCCACTTCTTTACTATGCCCTCAGCGAACATCTCCCCTATCGTCTGCACGCCTAAAGAGCCAAGCGCTCGTGTTACCCCTTTATCTCTGCATGGGGTCAGCCAATGACACCAATCTAACGGAGTCAGCGGGGAATACATTATCGCTCCAGCTTGCAGTTTCAGTAGGTGCTGCCATGCATGTCTAGTCGCGTTAATAGAGTCTAATATCCCAGTCCTACGATCCGGTGGGGTGAACAACAACACGATGGCGACGCCAACACCTTTTCTATCTGCACATGTGGTGTATCAGGCAGACCATGCATCCAATGGTACACGTGAGCGCTCTGTGCCGCTCTATAATATAGGTCGAGATCTGGGGCACCTAGGCCCCCAGCCGGTATGGAAGAGTAAGTATTTCCCACTTGATCCGTGCTTGTTTCCCCGCCCAAGCTAGTTTTATCAGCAACAAGGTGAGTGTACGAAAAAGGCTCTCGGCAGAACCATAGGGATATTGGCGAATAGAAATAAGAAACGGGGGAGTATTACCATTTTCATAATAGAGATCCTGCCAACTAGTGATAACGGAAGCCGGATCCAATTCTCAATCTCATCCTCCAGTCTGCTGATTGCAACCCCGTAGTTCTCTCTGAACACCACTTCTGAGTCAGTATGTATTCTGACTCCTAGGTACCGCACTGGTTCCGTCGTCCACTGCAGCATGTAGTCAGGTATAAAGGGCTTGGTAGCAGGGGTGAGGGGGAATATTATAGATTTCGTCCAGTTCACCCGCAGGCCCGACAACGTGCCAAATTTCACCACTTCCCTCAGTGTAGGTGATAAATTGTGTTCAGGGTCTCTAACGTAAAGCAGCGTGTCGTCTGCATACGTAGATACTATCAATTGATAACCTGGAAATCGTATACCTCTCTGCTTGTGATACTCTCGGAGCGCGCAAGCTAGCGGCTCTGCCACCAACGCATATAATATCGGGGATAGTGGGCATCCCTGTCGCGTACCTCTAGTTATGCGAATAGGTGTCGTAACTAGGTTGCCTATTTTGATTCTGGCAGTAGGGGAGCTGTACAAGACCCCTATCATTTGCAGGAAAATACTTCCCAGACCCATTCTCGTCAAGACTTGTTTCATGAAAGGCCACTCGACCGAATAAAACGCCTTTTCCATGTCAAGGAACACTGCCACAGCTTGTGCATCTTGTCTAGTGTGTTGTAGCGCCCCAAACACCGTTCTTAGATTGTAGGTCCAATTTCTACCGGGGACGAATCCCGCTTGTTCTGGGGTCACTAGTAACGGGATCAGTGGATCCATCCGGGTTGCCAGAATCTTGGCGTATATCTTGGTGTCCATGTTCAATAGTGATAGTGGTCTATACAATGAGCAGTCAGCAGGTGATTTGTCCGGCTTTAATATAGCTACGATTACTGCCTCTCTCATTGAGGGTGGCATGATACCTTCTCCATACGTCTCTTCAAATAACGTAGCAAGGTGCGGGACCAGGAGGTCTTTAAATTCTTTGTAAAAGTTAACTGTGAGGCCGTCAACACCTGGCGCACTACCAGTTTTCATACCTGCCAGTGCTGACGTTATTTCCTCCAGTTCCAAAGGTTGCATTAAATACTCTCGGTGTTCGTTTGTTAGCCAGGGCAGTTTAATGTGCGTCAAATAGTCCAGAATTTCAGCGTCAGTGCCTGCGCTCTGTGAACTATAGAGGGTCGAATAGTATTGTTTAAACTGTTCCGCAATTTCTGTATCGTCCGTGTGTGTCTCCCCCTCAGCGCCTCTAATCTCTGTCACCACGGTAGCCTCCCTACGCTTCTTCAGGAGCGAGGCTAGGACCGCGCCCGGGCGCTCCCCCTCCCCATACGTGCGGGCCGACGCATATTTGCCTAAATGTTTGATCTCCAAATCCGCTGCATCGTGATATTCTTCTAACAGTGTATGGAATTCCGCTGTGACAGCATTATCAGCTCCATCCAGTAACTTTTTCTCCAATGTTCTCAGGGAACTTTCCAAGTCCGATAGCCGCTTACGGAGCGCCCGAAGGACTCGAGTGCTTGGACATGGCTATCCCGCGGATGTACACTTTAAATGCTTCCCATACTACCGTAAAAGCTTCCACAGAGCCAACATTGCAGGCAAAGGTGTCTTTAGCGTCAGCCATCTCTGACTTAAAAACCGTGTCTAATAGTGAGTATGGTGGGAATCGCCAGGTGAAAGGGGGGATATATTTCTGTGGGGTGTCTAACACCTGCATAACCGGAGAATGGTCGGAGAGAGTACGGGGGAGCACTGAACATTCACAAACTCAATCGTAAATCTTCCTAGCCGCCAGCCAATAATCTATCCTGGTGTGTAGGTCGTGAAATGCAGAATAGTGTGTGAACCCCCCCTTGTTCGTGTAGCGCTGTTGCCAGACATCGCACAGATCTAACTGTGTCATCGCATGCCCAATAGTGCGCGCCGTCGCAGTAGTGCGGCGTTCCAGACCACCCGACCTGTCTTGTCGTGGGTTCAACACGCAGTTAAAGTCGCCCCCCAGAGTTGATTCCCCCCCCCCGTATTCCTGCATCCGTTCTAGCAGTGACTCATAAAATTTCGGGTTGTCCTAGTTAGGGCCATATACGTTGACCAATATCAGGTCTGTACCTTTCCCCTTACATCTTGAAATCGCAAACCTGCCCTCCTGGTCTGTGACAAGTGGCTCCAGTTTTATATTAGATTTAGGGTTCACCCATGTAACCACCCCGCGCGCATGCGATCTGAAGCCTGCCGCGTGTATGTTTCCCAGCAGTCCCCTGCTACGAAGTATGCTGCTGGTCAATGGCAAATGCGATTCCTGTAGCAAAGCTATGTCTATGTTGTGCCTTGACAAATAAGCCATGACTTTCCTTACTTTCCTATAGTCATTAAGGCCTCTCACATTCCATGTAAGGGCTCTAAGCTTGCTATTTGTGTCCGCATCAGGTGTACCACTAGCTGCCATCATGGTGGTTGTGTAATTGTTTGCCGACCATGTAGTGACATGTAGTTGTAATAAAAGCTGCGTGTGTCGTGCCAAAGAACTGCGCTATCAAGAACTTCATTTCTCGTTAGTCTCTGTGTCCCGCCTCCCCCCACCCACGCCAAGCATACCCCAACTCTGCTGTGGCGGAATCTCCCCAAACAATTCCCAACAATCATATCTGAATTCACATCTAATGATAACAATCAATCCACGAATGTGGCCTGTCTCAGAATGTGGTGCTCACTCGTGGGCGGATGTTGCCAGCCCTGTTTAGTTACTTAACCTTATTAGGCTATATGCCTATTACCGCCTGCCATCAGGCACATCTGGAGCATCAGGGGTTATAATAACTTTACCCGTCATATCCAAAACTCCCACTTATAGTGGTGTCTCCACCAGCATGCTTCATGCAATCTGTCTAAACTTATAAGTCACTACAGAAATTCTTAGCAGTTCTATAGTTCTTGCCCCGTACCCGCTGTCTGTTACCACTGCAATTCAAATGAAGCCCAAGCAGCCCTCCATGCCCCCCCCCGGTACCCCCATCTTAGCTGCCAGCGTGTCTGTCTCTAATGTTAGTCCTGGTCATCAAGGCTGCCTCCGATTGCCCCCTCCAGGCCGTCGCGCTGTGTACTGTGCTGCTGCTCTTTTGACCACTCTTTCAGGGCTTTCTGCAGAGATTTAGGGTCTGTAAAAATCTTGGATCTGCCCTGTCTGTTAACACGTAGTCTCGCCGGGTACAACATGGCACAGTCCAATTTTTGTTCCCGAAGCTGACGCTTGAGCGGTGCAAACTGCCGGCGAGCTTCCTGCACACGGATTGTGAAGTCCGGGTATAGTGAAATAGCAGAGCCCTCGTACTGCAGTGACTGTTTCTCTCGTGCCGCCCTCAGCGCTGCATCCCTATCTCTGTAGTTCAACAACTTCGCAATGATAGGTCTCGGAGGAGCCCCAGGAGCAGGCCTCGGGCCCAGCGAGCGGTGCTCTCTCTCTACCACGAACATTGCAGAAAACGTTTCGCTTCCAAGCAAGGTGACCAGTAGTTTTTCAACAAAGAGCTCCATGTTCCCAGTCTGGGTGGACTCTGGAAGGCCCGTAATTTGTATGTTGCTTCTTCGGGACCGCACTTCTAGGTCCTCCGTCTTGTCTTGTAAGGTTTGCAACGCCTTCCCCATCTGCTTATGTTCTGCATCCATTGTTGACTGCACCTCCTCTACCTCAGTAACTCTGCGCTCGGCCATGTCCAACCTTTCTACTTGCTTATCCATTCGTTCAGACATTCTATCCATATGGTAGGACAGGGAATCCAATTTGGTGTCAATAGCTGACTAGCTGTCTTGCAGGCTTTTCTGCATGGCAGCAAGCATCACACGGATATCTCCTTCCACCTGCTCAGTTGGCTCCTCCTGCGCGCCAGGCCCCCCTCGGGCGTGCTCTCTCTCGTCCTGGGATTCCGTTGTTCAAAGGTTAGTTTTGGCTGTGCTTTGTCCACCTTGCCCATCTTGGCTGCGCTATATCAATAACAGTTGCGGGTATTAGCGCTGGTTGAATCCGCTTTGTGAGGAGCAGCTATCGGACCCTTGTGGGTGTCTCTACTTTCCCAGCCTGACGCTTCAACGGGAACACAGAACGGGCACCACGCCATCCACAGAGTCTATATGGCAAGCTCCCCAGAGGTTGCGGCCCTATGGTTGTACAAATTTGCGCTCTATGGTTAGGCAGGCACAGAGTCCCAGCGTCTACCCCCTGCTGCAGCACACTCAGTGTATGTCGCTCCTTCTCTGACCCCTTCCAATGCCAGGTATCATTTATCGTGAGTGCCCTCACTGGCAGTGACTCTATCTCGCTCTCAGCTGCTTACAGTGCAAGTCTCCTGTGCACCAACCTCACAGCGTCTGGACCGCCTGGACTCCCAACTTCAAAGCGCAAGTGCTCTAATGTGATTACGCCTGGGTATGCCTCATAAGCGCTCTCAATGTTCAGAAAAATTACTTGCTGTTGCGTGGATTGTGCAAGGCATGCAGTGCGCCTCGTAGCACTCTCCAGCGCTCCTCGCCGTGGATCGCTGCAGCCCTGATCCGCAGCAGCTGGGTTTCCCCTTCCTGAGCCGCCGGGCTGAAAAACAGGCGCGAGGCGTTACGCAGGATCTCTTTCCCGCAAGGTGCTGTGCCCTAGGCTCAGTTGTTGTGTCCCCGGCCCCTCAAGCCCAGCGGGCCCTCAGCGCCAGGGCCGCGCCGTCCTAGTAACAGCCGCTGCTTCTTTCCTGGGAAGCTCCGTACTCACAGGGGCACTCCTTGTGCATTGCGATTCAGGGTGCTGGGCAGTCGGAGGTCCACCCCTTCCAGCTATCTCACTATTGATGCCGCTTCCCGATTGCAGCCGCGGGCTCCGTAGGGGTCTCTCTTCTACCAGGACGCCGCACGTCCACACAGCTCTTCCAGGTCCAGGCAGTGCGTAGTGCTTAGATTCGCTTTAGGCCCCGTGACGCCATTTCAGAGCGCTGCCTTATCTCTTGTTTTTGGCAGTTGTAGGCGATTTAGTCATTTGTAATGTCTATCGGAGCATGGAGGGCACCCTGCAGCTCCCGTAGCGAGTGGAGTCGATCTGCATAGATCGCCCTGATGCAGGATGCTTGAAGGATTAATTAATGGCTCGACGGAGCTCTCGTCTTAGGCAGCCATCTTCGGCACAGGCACGCTCCGCCCCCCCAAAACAAATCACAAACATTTACAGCAACTTCAAAACCCAGCCAACCCCCATTGAGCTTCCCAGCATGCTAACCTCATCAGCAAAGACTATCAACTGACATCATGAAACCCTCTATCCATTCAGAACATTGCAACAATAATAAAGACAGTGCACTCTGGGTTGCCCACAGACCTCTGAACTCACCATATCTACAACCTGGGAAGAACCATGATCAGCGAAGCACTCACTTTCATCATCAACACCTCCCTCAAGACAGTCACCTACCCAGCTGGAAACACACAAAAGCCACCGCCCTGCTCTAAAAACCCTCAGCCGCCCCTGAAGCACTGAGCAACTACCGACCCATCTCGCTACTCCCCTTCCCAGCCAAAGTCATAGAAAAGACCATCAACAGACAACTCTCTGACCACTTGAATGCTACAAACTTTTGGCCGACTCGCAATCAGGATTCCAAAACAACCACACCACCGAAACAGCTCTCATCGCTGCCACAGACGACATTCGCACCATCTTCGACTATGGACAGATCGCCACCCTCATCCTCATCTAACTCTCTGCTGCTTTTGACACCATCTCCTGCCACACACTCATTGCCAGACTACACACAGTGGGAATTCAAGGACCTGTACTCAAATGAATAGCTTCCTTCATCTCTGGAAGAACACAACGAGTCAGGCTAATGCAGTTCACTTCAGAACACAAGGACCTCATCTGTGGAGTCCCTCAGGGATCATCACTCAACCCCACACTTTTCAACATATACATGACTCCTCTGGCTAGCCCCCTGGAATCAACATCAGCTACTGTGATGACATCCAGCTCATTTTTACCCTCTCAGAATACACCGTCATCACTAAGACAAACTTCAAACAATGCATGACCAGCATGGCCAATTGGATGAAGGAGAACTGCATCAAGCTCAATACCAACAAAACTGAAGTGCTGATCTTCGGGAATAAGAGCTCACCTTGGGACTCCCCTTGGCAGTCTGCCGAACTCGGACCCACACTCACCCCAACTGACCACACTAGGAACCTAGGCCTCATCCTGGACACCAACCTCACCATGTAGTCCCAGGTCAACATCGTTACCTCAGCATGCTTTCACATCCTCCATATGTTAGGTAAAATCTTCAAGTGGCTCCCACTGGACACCAGACGTACCATAACGCAGGCCCTATTCACAAGTAGATTAGACTACAGCAACGCAGTCACTGTTGGTATTCCAACCTATTTTCTTTGCAGACTTCAAACCATCCAAAATGCCGCTGCCAGACTCATTCGCAACCCCCCATGCTGGTCCCACACCACACCACACCACACCACTCAGTGAGCTCCACTGGCTCCCCATCCAAAAGCACTTCCAGTTCAAACTTCTCACACATGCATTCAAGTCACTACACAATCTGCCTCTCAAGCCTTGACCAAACTTAATTGGCCCCCCATGAAGAAATGCATTGATTTTTAAAGCAGCTGGAAATGTCTTTTCAGGCCCTGCATGAGTCTGGCCCTGACTATTTAAAACAAAGCTTCCAATGGTACTCTCCCTCCAGGTCCTTTACGCTCATCTTCAGCGTTTAATGTAATTGTTCCCAAAGTCAGAAGATCTAACTGGGGAGGCAGAAGCTTCATTATCTGTACTTCCAAGCTTTGGAATACTCTTCTACCTGACCTCAATAAAATGACAGGTCTGATGCCCTTCAGGAAAGTCTGAAAACATGGCTTTTCAATCAATAGTCTGCTCTTATTCATATTTTTAGGACAGCTGCTTTGGTTTCTTCTTTATCAGCTAGAGCCTAGACGCCTCTGGGCAGCAGTGCACTTTATAAATCTTTATTTCATTTCACAACATGGGACCCACATAACTCAATCACCGGCTACTCTTCCAGCAACCCATCAGACTACTTCGCTCAGGATCACTCTAACTTGCACACACACCAACAGCCAAAGAAGCAGAACAGGCGGTCGATCATTCTACCAAGCCACAAAATCCTGGAATGATCTCCCCCAACACACCAGGGCCTGGTCCTCACTTCTTGAATTCCACAAGAAGCTGAAGACTTGGCCAATTAGAATTCTTGCGGGACCATTGAGACTGCCTGTACTCAGGCCCAGCCTTACCACATGCCTACTCTCACCTATTCAGCGCCTGGATACCCTCACGGGTGACAATCGGCACTCTATGAATCTACCTTACATTACGTGCATTACATTACACCACCTCATTTCAGAATGTGGCAGCACCGCCCTCTCATTTGAGGATGGGGCAGCATGTCAGTCTACACCTTGGTGTAAATCTCCACTTGGAAATGGTGAATGGCCAAAACAGTAGAAAGTTACACCTAGTGAATGAGTAAATATATACATGAGTAAATATACATATGTATATTTACCTTTGTGAATTGGAACAATGTGCTGAACAGGAGCCTGTTCTCAGTGACAGCACACCTAATCACCCAACAAGCTTTTGAGTGTTGGAAACACAAAAGTAAACTTCTGCTAGTCCATGGCAGACTCTAGGCTGTGGAATGCACTGTCTCTAAGACAGACAGCAAAACTGAACAACATGTCCTTCAGGTGAAGCCAGAAAAATGCACCGTTCTTGGTCTCATTCAAATGAAATCCACACAAATCTGCAGTTCTGGTTAAAGCATAATAGACCGGGATCACATCTTCCCCTAGTATCATTGCACAAGCTTCACTAAGTATATAAAACTACTCACCATGGTCCAGATGTACAAAGCCATATTATAGTTGCAAACCGTGCAATTCAGATTAATAGGGTTTGTGACGGCAAATTGGCTTTATGGTATATATCAAATCTATTTTGCAAGTCAGAGAAACATTTCTGACTCAAACTTAATATATTGACTCAAACTAAATTTCAGTTTGGTAGGGATGTGAAATGGGTGTTACTCCGAATTGCGATTCTGTAAGGTATGTATCAATGCTTGCAAATCATTCATCAGTTACCAGCACTCCAAAGGCGGTGGTAACGGATTCGCAAAGTGAAAAGTGTCTGCTTGGGACATCTTCCTCGTTGTGAATAGCGTTGAGAGCCTTGAGGGGAGGAGGGACTGTGAGGGAGGGCAATAGGAGCAGCTCCAGTTCCTCTAAGCAACACAAAGCTGCTTTAAAAGCGAGCTTCATGGTTTGTAATGCAAATACATAGATAGTTGTCTGCTGTTCCTTGCACATCACCATCGCTGTTTGTAGCCAAACAGAGCGAGTTGCAAACACTGACCTGTCTCATGAATATTCATTAGGCAGGTTGATCTATGACCCACTGCGACAGGAGATTTTGTGATGCAACCTATTAGTACATAGGTCACATTGCAAAATGAAAGACTAATTGCAAAAGTCAGTGTGCAATTTGAAGCCACTTTTTGCGACCAGTCTTTTTGTACATCTGACCCGTCAACAATAAATAATTAACATTACATTACAGAGAAGTAGAACTTACTTGATTTTTCATGAAAATAACTTATGTTCTTGAACGGAACTCCTTTATATTTTTCGAATGAAGCCCAATATTTTTTAAGCAGTGAAAGTCATTAGGGGGTTAAAAACTGTTGCATTCGTTAACTACACATTTTAAAACATTTTGCAGTAAAAGAAAAGCCTTACTATCCACTAATAAATAATAATTTTTCTATACATTGTTGGTTATTCAGACATTGTGCACCTTGGTTTTTGAGCAATTGGGGTTGTGAATTTTATGACTAGGAATGGCAAATTTCTCTGTAGAAGATTTGCAATAGAGATGCAAATGTCTGCTCAAATTTGTATCACTCATGGGTCTTCACAAACCACCAAGAATACCTAAATCTCCCCCATAATTTCACCAATAAACTTAGCTAAATAGCTCCTAAGCTTTATATACGTGTGCAACTTTATTGTATGCAAGATAAGCAAAGATATCAAAGTGTTGAATTTTGTGCAGAAGAAAATCCCACAAATGTTCAATTCTGCAGAAACTGTAAATGTTTAATTTTTACAAAATAATTGTGGGGTTTGTCACCAAAACATCCCAATTTTGCACATTTTAATGCTACAATTTTGATAATATTTTCCCAATTTTTCTGATTTGTTCCCCCATCTTGTCATAAGGACAAATAAAGTGGTCAGAGCCCATCACCAAATTACTATAACCAGATTACACAAATAAACAGAGGACATGTCTGTAGTGACCTGGGGAAGGGCACTAGGACCCTGCCATAGACAGAGGGGTCAGGGGGGAACCGGACACCACATCCGGTCAGGGGTGTGGGGAGGTCAGTATCGACGGGAAGAAGAACAGGGACGGATGTGCACAGCCGGCTCACAAAGAGAGCAATAAAGAAACCTAACCCTTACCGGTGTCCTGTGTATTTGTGGGTCCGGGGGACGCGACAACTGGCGACGAGGCGGGATCCTCATCTGGCGACCACCGCTGCGTGAGGGACCGACGACGTGTGCAGGAGAAGCTGAACGACGGAGCCAGGAGCCCACCCTGGTCCGCGCCGTGGAAAGACATCCGACTGCCAGAGAAACGGAGCCAGGAGCCCACCCTGGTCCGCGCCGTGAAAGGACATCCGACCGCCAGAGAAGCGGTAAGAAACTGAAGTGCCCTGCAAGAGATCGTGCCTGCAGATCAAACAGCCGAGAGACGCGCGAAGTTCAAAGGAACTATCGCGAGAGCAGGGCGGCCATTTTAGAAACAGGCAGATTGGACCAATCAGGAGCGAGGAACAAGGGGCGGCCATTTTGGAAGGTCAGGCAAAGCTCAGAAGACAGAAACATCGTGAGACTACGGCGGCCATTTTGAAGTCAGGCAAAACAGGCCAATAGGAGCAAAGAACAGCGCGACGGCCATTTTGGAGTCAGGCGGCAACTGAAACCAATAGGAAAAGGCAGAAAAAGAAGAAAACAGACAAAAGAAAAGAAAAACTGTGAAATAAAAGCAGAACACAGTGGAACCAAAGGGGAAATAAAGAATAAAGAAAGAAAAAGAAAAAAAAGGACAAGGGAGAAAATGAGCGACAATGAGGAGAAGAAGAGCACGCAAGCAATTTTCCGCAGGCCTCTACCATTTAGCTTATTGGAGCCGCAAGCAGGCATCAGGTGGGAAAGGTGGATCAGAAAATTTGAGCGCTACATGAGCGCCACAGACGTCCCGGACAACAAACAACTGCACCTACTTCTGAATCTCGCAGGGGACGAAATAGAAGATCTACTGTTAACTTTCCCCGACGATCAAACAGCCAACTACAAGGGAGTGATAAAGTGTCTCACACAGAAATTTGACCCGCAACGAAATGTCGATTTTGAGAGGTACACGTTTAACACTGCATGCCAGCAAGGGGAAGAGAGCTTAGATGATTTCGCGACGAGACTGAGGAAACTGGTCGCATATTGCGAATTTGACAAATTCGACAATGAGCAAGCAATAAGATTGCGTATCATCGAAGGTTGTCAATCAGTAGAATTCCGAACACGCATCCTGAAGGAACCAACGACGCTGGAAAAGATACTGACAATGGCTCGCACGGAGGCACGGGCCACAGCGCAGGCCAAACAGATGGAGACGGGGAAGGAGAAGAGAGTGGCGTCAGCATATCGCGTCACTGGGAATTTCAAAAAGAAAGAGTTCCAGGCGCCAGTCCCAACAAAGAAGTGCGACCAAACATGCTACCGATGTGGCCTCGAATTCCCACATGTTGGTGCCTGCCCAGCAATGGGCCAGAAGTGCAGGAAGTGTAATAGGGACAATCACTTTTCAAGCACGTGCATGACCAGACAGTTCAGAAGCGCGAGAGAGGCAGAACAATGAGACCACGGATGACCAGCAACAGATATGCACGATACATGGAAACGGCAAATCGCAGTTCCTCTGACGAGTCCGAAGAGACGGCAGCACCTGTGAGAGTAGAGAGACTATATCTAATGTCAGACACACCCAAGGAGGAGAAAACAACAGAGCACATTCATCTCGTGGAGAAGCAGCAAATAAAGAAAACGGCCACTGTCAACATTGATGTGGGGAACCACCAAGCAAAGTTCGTGCTTGACAGCAGAGCAACATGCAATATCATGTGCAGCTCGGAATACGAGAAAATGAAAGCGAAACCACCGCTGTCACCGTCGACCGTGGATGTGTTCACGTGGGGCTCCAGCAGACCAGTAGAAAACATGGGAAAATTCATGGAAACTCTAACATACAAAGGCAAGTCTTACCAAGAAGAAGTACACGTGCTCAAGGGTGATATCCCAGCACCATGCCTGCTAAGCAACGTGACGGCACAGGTGATGGGGCTACTAGCAATGACATACCACATGTCAGAAACGGAGAACATTCTACAAGAATACCCAGCCATACTGAAGGGTCTCGGCAAGCTAAAAGGAAAACAGATAACATTACACATCAATGAGTCAATTAAGCCGGTGGCCCAACACCATAGACGAGTACCGATCCACCTACAACCACAAGTTGAGGAAGAGATAACCAGCTTACTGGCACAAGACATCATTGAACATGCTGAAGGGCCAACGCCGTGGGTATCACCGATTGTGGCAGTTCCAAAGAAGGACACCTCAAAGATCCGCATCTGTGTAGACATGAGGATCCCAAACACCGCAATCGCAAGGGAACGTCACCCAGGGCCACACCTCAACAACATGATCAGCTGTCTCACTGGGGCCTGCCGATCCTCGAAGCTGGACCTGTGCAAAGGGTACCATCAATTAGAGCTGGATCATCAGTCCCGGTACATCACGACATTCTCCACACACCTGGGCCTGTTCAGATACAAGCGATTGAGTTTCGGAATATCATCGGCAGCGGAGATATTCCAGGAGACAATAAGGCAGGTGATAAGGCCGGTGCAGAACAGCCTCAACTATAGTGATGACATTTTGGTATTTGGCAAAACAGACAAAGAACATGATACCGCTCTGCGTCAAGTGTGTTCACAGCTGGAGCAAGCGGGCCTGACGCTGAATGGAGACAAATGCGAGCTGGGGAGAGGGAACTGGTGTTCTTCGGACACATCTTCTCCAAGCACGGGATGAGGCCAGACCCCAGCAAAGTAGAAACGCTGAAGAACGCAAAACCTCCAACGGATGTGGCAGAAGTGAGATCGTTTCTAGGACTTTCCAGCTACTGTGCGCGATACATACAGGATTTTGCCACGGTGAGCACACCGCTAAGAGAACTGACCAGACAAGGGCAGAAGTTCGTCTGGTCCCAGGAATGCGACAAGGCATTCGAGGACATCAGAAAAGCGGTGATGACTGTGGAACATCTCGCTTACTTTGACCCGCACCTGTGCACTGAACTGACTGTAGATGCTAGCCCGGTAGGACTAGGGGCAATACTAGCGCAACACCTGCCAGGGAGAGACTCACCACGAAAAATAGTCGCATATGCCAGCAAAAGCTTAACAGACATTGAGAAGGCATACTCGCAACCAGAAAAGGAAAGCCTAGCAGTGGTCTGGGCGTGTGAACACTACCACATGTTCATCTACGGGAAGCCATTCACCATCATAACTGACCACCAGGCACTGGTAACGATCTATGGCAGCCCGGCCGCCAAAATGCCACCCAGGATCGAGCGCTGGGGCATAAGGCTGATGGACTACGATTTCACGATTGTACACAAGCCAGGGAAGGAACACAACCCGGCAGACTACATGTCGAGACACCCGCTGCCGCAGGCACAGACCATGACATCCATGGCAGAAGAGTACCTAAATTTCATACTAAAGCAAAATACACCGGCACCTATAACACTAGCGGAGATAGCAAAGGAGACTGAGGACGATGCAACGCTGCAGCTGGCCATCGAGACAATGAGAAGGCAGAGATGGAAGCACGTCAACAATAACTGCACATGGGGAGAAGGAGTATGCAAGGAAGAAATATTGGCTCTAAAGAAAATACATGAAGAGCTGTCTGAGACAGACACAGGAATAATGATGCGAGGGACCAGAATAGTGATCCCGAATTCACTCAGGCGGCAACTGGTCAATTTGGCTCATGAATCACACAGAGGCATGGTAGCAACGAAGAAACTGCTAAGAGAGAAAGTGTGGTTCCCTGGCCTGGACCGCATGGTGGAAAACACCATCATGACATGTCACCTCTGTCAGGTGACGGGCTCACCAGCCAAGCCTGAACCACTACAGATGTCCGAACTGCCAAGAGCGGTGTGGACAACACTAGCAGCTGATTTCTTTGGGCCGCTGGACACAGGCCATTATCTGTTGGTAGTCATGGATGAGTACTCGCGATTTCCTATAGTGCGACAGGTGTCATCAACATCAGCAACAGCAACCCTACCAATATTGGATGACATTTTTGCAGCCTGGGGCTCACCAGAAACACTGAAAACAGACAATGGTCCTCCGTTCTCAGGAGACGAGTTCCACCGATTCATGGTCTACCTAGGAGTAAACCACAGAAAGATAACTCCGCTGTGGCCGCAGGCGAATGGAATGGTAGAGAGGTTCATGGGGAGCATCAAAAAGGTAGTTCAAAGAGCGAAGCTGGCGCAGATATCGCTCGGCCAAGCTCTGTGTCAGATGCTACGAGACTACAGAAACACGCCACATAGCACCACAGGAAGATGCCCGGCGGAGCTAGTACTGGGAAGGACATGCAGGACGAGACTACCGAAAGTAGAAGCAATCATGGCACCAGAAAACAGCAGCATTGCAGCTAAGGACAGAGAGGCGAAAGGGAAGATGAAAGACTACGCAGATGCCAGGCGACACGCCATCCCGTCACACCTGAAGGAAGGGGACACAGTGATAGTGCGTCAACGTCAGCAGAGGAAATCTGACAGCATGTTCTCCAAAGACCCGCTGACAGTAACGAAAGTGAAGGGCCCAATGATCACGGCGGAATCAGAACACCAGAGGATCACACGGAATATCTCACACTTCAAAGGGCTGAAGGAGAAACATGAAGAGGACCAAGATGAGGAAACAGCAGAACACAACGGGTCAGAAAGCAACGGACAGGAGCAAGGACCAGTGGAAGAGCAACAAAGAGAGACCGGCTCAAGAAGGGCATGCAGGAGGCCCAAGAGACTAATAGAGGAAATGTAACGGGCGAAAGCACACCGGCACGTCAGCTGACAGGCTTGTATCTATGACCATCTACCGATCAACGGGTTGACGTGCTCGTCATTTCTTTGTGACCAAAGGGGGAGATGTAGTGACCTGGGGAAGGGCACTAGGACCCTGCCATAGACAGAGGGGTCAGGGGGAACCGGACACCACATCCGGTCAGGGGTGTGGGGAGGTCAGTATCGACGGGAAGAAGAACAGGGACGGATGTGCACAGCCGGCTCACAAAGAGAGCAATAAAGAAACCTAACCCTTACCGGTGTCCTGTGTATTTGTGGGTCCGGGGGACGCGACAATGTCAACTGACCTAAAATGAATTTATTGAAATGACCTAATATGACTTACTCTATTATTGCCCCCAGTGTATATTGTACACTTGTGCAAAGATCCTTATATCTAATAACTTTTGTCAATACTCAGAGGAGCTATTCCTAACTTTGCTTGGCTTTTAGACCCTCCAACGAACCTCTCCCTCCTCCTCCTTTGATGTTTTTCCTGAACATCAATAAGTGGAGCTAAAATGTTTATTTAGCTCGTCCTGATGTTTAATAAGACACATCTACAGTCTCAACATTCACCTTTTTCATAAATGTTCAGCATTTATGTGCATCCATTCTTGAGTCTGATGTGCTGCACCAAACTTGTATGTTGATGAAGCTTAGCTCATGGAAAAAAGCATTCTTTTCTGACACATGGTTAGAAATGTCAAAACCTGGGTATTCCACACCTATCTCCAGCTCAATGCAGACAAATGTAAGCTCATTATGTTTATGATGCAAAAAGGCAGAATATTATGTTACCACTCTGACTAGCAAATTTTGCTCAAATTCTCACTGTTGACCCAGTACTGAAAGCATCTTAGAGTGATGCCCATTGACGGACTCTACAGTACACCATTTTGTTGAAACCACTGCTCCTCCTTTCCTTTCATGTCTTAGAAAGAGCAGACCATATCCTCCTCAAGCTCCAACCCACTATGGTGGACACAATGATAAAAAATTAGACTTACTGTTGCAATGGTCTCCATCTAAGAACTCCCAATAAGGATTGTGTAGGTATAAAGGGCAAAAGTTACTGGAGTCCGGATAGCTTGAGGCCTAGAAAATGGGACCACATTTTTAAGCCAGAAGCAAATTCCAGATCTTGGCTTAGGTGTCTCTATGTCCTGTGCATTACATTGCTCCACATTATCATCAGTCCCTTAGCCTTCCAGGGCACTTCCGTCTGAAAGCCAAAATGGCTTATCCAGTCTTTCTCTCATCTTGCCAATCTGGGAAGATGCTGCTTGAAGTTCCAGGGCTGTAGATTTTGCAATACACTCTCTAATGCATTGTGGTGTAATCCATGTCTTCCCCATTGTAAGTACGTACTATGTATTCATCTTTTGAGTCTTTTGGTGTTCCTCACAGAGTAGCATCTTCAGCAATCCAGGCTGATGTACATGTGGGCTTATAAATGTTATTTCCTGTGCATTCTCCTTAATTCGATTTATGATCTCCTGCTGTAATAGGGCATGCACACTATCAGCTGTAATACCACAGGCAAGCTATCAAACATTAGGATTGAATGCTTATCAGAGATATTTCCATCTAACATGCTTTTGCTGTCTACTACTGACAGATACCAAGACTGATGTTCTTCTAAAAGGAGAGAAGGCTGGCAAAAACTTAAATCAATTTATAGGTTTACTGTAAACGTCCAGGGCAACCCTAACATGTCAGGTAACACTGAACATTCAAATTGAAGCACAGCCTGGATCTTGTGGTACTCAAAACACTGTTATAATTGTATTTATATAGTGCTTACTAGCCCTGATGGGATGTATAAGTGCTTTATGTAAGGCAGCACGCTGCTCCAGAACCCAAGGTTAGTGTTTAGTCCAGTGCTATTTGTTACTATTGGTTTTGCAGATTATTCTTGTGTGCTCAAGCAAACCATTCCATGCATTCACTCCAGTTCTCTGTGGAATATTAAATTAATAGGATCTAGGTGTTATCATTGGGGCACTACTGCAGATGTTTAGCAGGGTTAATAGAAGATCTAGAGGAGGTTAGGTTGCAGCGGTATGCCTTTTAACACAGGAGAGGTTATGACCTTTGAAAGGAGCTATGGGCAGATTGGAGAAATACATTAATAGTAATTAAGGCAAACATTTAAGAGACTTGGAGAAGGCTGTGCCCAAAGACAAAACGCGTGCAGAAGATGGGAATGGTAGAAGAGGGCCAATTTAAGAAAAAATAAAAATAATTTCATGCAAGATTTTATGCAAAAAGAGGACTCTTTTTGAGACAGCAAACAATTTAAGGAGGCAAGAATCTAGAAATAATCAACATTATTTACCTGTAAAGAGAGTGATATATTCCGTACTTAGAACTGGATGAACAGTGTGTGTGCTGCCAGGCTACAAGTAGACCACCACAGGGGTTGAAAGCTTCAAATAATGGCTTTGCACAAACCTTGAAAGGTGACTCTACAAATGCTGTAGTGGATGCCTTCTCAAGTCTGGCTCACAGTATTCATTGGAAGCAAGGTCAGATCCATTTTGGTTCCCTCTGGTTTGACATGGCAAAAGATGGAGGGTGAGTACAGTTGCCCTAGACAGTTGAAGTATATTTCCTGAGTTCCTGTGGCTGGAGAGTGAATACCCATGCACTGAAATTCAATGACGACTTTGTTAGCAAGGGGCTGCCGGTTACACTTCCTCAAGCACTGCCCTTTGGTAGATGGTGTGGGTGAGAGGTGGAACTTCAGATTCTCTTGTGCAAGGTGAAGGGGACCCTTAGGGCAGGTCCAGCCTTTTTGGGTTCCTTGATCACTTTTTCAGTTGGGCTGATGCAGGCTTCTCCCAAGAGGAACTCGTGAGCTACTGGTAGCTCTACAGCTATCTATGAGTAGCTCTCCTGTGTGCAGCTCAGTCGACAAAATTAGAAGCTTTTACTTGGTTGAAATAATATATGTATTATAAAATTGAAAAATGTGTTTTTGAGATGAAAATGTATGTAGTTTCAAAACTCATAAACTGATGTTTTGAGAGAAAAAAGGGACTTCAAAAAATATATAAAGCTGATATTTAAGTGATAAATCATGTTGCATTCAGAAGACGGATTACTAATATTATTACCTTGGTGCCTGAGGGATTGCAGGTATGGCTGCCATGTATTACTCTTACAGATGGATATCAAATTGATAAAGCATTTTTTTACACTACAGCTGGCAACCTTGCCTGATGCACTGAGGTGATCATTTCTAATAGTCCTGCATATGATGGCTATTACTGTAATCTTGTTTGACGTGGTCACTATTACAACACTAATAATAGTAGGTCAAGATGGTTTTCATTGAACATAAGTAGCTCTTAAAAAAGACCCCTGGTTGATGTCAGCCAGTGCAAAACCTCATACTTGTTTGTGCCTTAGTTGGGGATGCTGCAGGTTGGAGACTACCCTGCTGTGATGGGTATCACTATACAAAGGTTGTGTCTGGAGAGCCGACTGGAAAAGAACATTTGAAAGAAGAACCACTTCAAACTAGTTCTGCAGCATGTAGGCTTTCGAAATATTTATCACCCTTGTTTTAAAGCAGTCCCAGAATGTGTTAAAACAGCTGAAGTAAAATCCAACACTTGAAAAGGTTATTTAAAAAGCAGCAATTGAGAATATACTTACAGAAGCATTAAGAATACAAAACACACTGTTGAGGTAACAAATGAATGCACAGCAACACATAGGCGGTAAAAACAGAATGTGTACAACAGCATGAATGTCACAGATTAAGATGTTCTCCACAGTAGGAACAGGAGGTAGCACACCGCGAACAGAAGTAAGATCACTACTTCATGGAAGACACATAAATACACTTTAAAAAGCCAACAACAGCATTACAATTTCGGCCAGATTTGTTTGTTTATATCCATGTGCTATAAAAATGAAAAAACCCTGAATTTCTGGTGCGATGACCACTGCTTACAATCATGACTGGCCCTATTCAGCCAAGTTCTTTTCTGTGTTTTTTATGATAGCCTCAAAGCTGAAAGAGTATGCTTCTTACTTAATATTCCCACATTGAGTTGATTGCTCTTTAACAAAATAATGCAGAAGGTAGCACTTACTGAATAACAAGTTCAAAAAAAGCTTTTTGTGTGTACCTCTCATGCACAGCCTAATGCATGCCTGCTCCCTGCACCGCACATGCAGTGTCTTCAGTTTGTGTGTGCATGACTGTGCACATAAGTTACAGGGAACGTCATAGCAGCTTGTCCTTGTACCTCACATGCACAGCCTTGTCTGCCTGCCGCCTCACCTCACATGCAGCATGTGTGCCTGCTCCCTGCACCATACATTCACAGCCTGTGTGTCTGCACCTCACGTTCATTGTCATGAAAGTTTGTTCCCTGAAGCTCACATGCACACCATCATTTGTGTGTTCCTTGCCCCTCACATGCCCAGTCACATGTATTCCTGACTCTCACATTTTTCATGTGTACCCCTTACCTGTAATCCACATACGCAGAGTCAGTTTGACTCTGCACCTCACATAGAACCATGTTTTTCTGTCTCTGTAATTCAAACACAGGGATCACCCTCTTTGCTCTTCAACTGCATGTCAAGTGCTCAGCCATAATCTCTGCCTGTTTCCAGCACCTCATGGACAGAGCAGCATGTCTGCCTGCTCCTTGCACCTCAAATTACAGCTGTCCTCCCCACTGCACCTCACTGGCACACTGTGCCAGTGCCTGCATTCCACAAGCCCAGTTCCAAGTCTGTCTTTCCCTGTTCCACATTTCTCGTATATGCCTGAGGCTGTTCCTCACAAATCAAATGTATGGCTCTCTGTCCCTTCCTGACCCCTGTTTATAGGAAACACGGCTGCTTGTCTGCCCAGCCTCTGCACCTCACATGTACAAGTCACTATGGCTGTCTCCTACACCTCACAGGCAAAGACTGCAGTATCTGACTCCTTCAGCCCTGCCCTGCTCTGATATCCTGCATACATAGCCCTGATTTTAAGCACTACTCCCTGCTTAAGAACACAAAGCCTTCTGTTGTATCTTTTTCATACTATATGTGAGATCATGTCTTCATTCTGTTTGGAATGTGGAGTGCTGTGGCACAATGGTTCCACACATAGGAGGAACGGTTGTGGTGCTTGGAGTATGGTTGCTGCCACCCTCTCTTTGTATGAATATACTTATTTTAAATAAACCTACATTAAGTTTCCTCTCTGTCTCAGTGTGCCTGCCTCTTAACAACACTGGCAATGAGTGAGGCATGGCACTGTGTGGCAGGACTGTTTTGAGACAAGGGTGAGTGCGGGTTGTGAGCCATATACACATCTGTTGGCTCTCCTGCATTGTTTCCTGTTGGAATTGTTGCTCCGAGGAGTTGATGGCTCGCTTTTATCCTGCTGCCTGCTCATTTCACAGTTTGTGTTAACTGTTAACCTACGCTATTATCTGCACCCAAGGAGACTAGAGCCGCTGTCATCATATTACTACACGTGAGTGGGTGCATTGGCGGCCATCTTTGTTACCTGACTCTGTCTCATCGTGAAGGTCAGGTATTGCTGGTTTTCGCTTCTTCCCTATACAGTTGATTGCTCATCTTATGGTTTGTGGAAGCTGTTATTGACGCCATTATCTGCAACCAGGAAGACTTATAATAGTGATGTGATTGCTTTGCTCCATGCTAAAACGGGCACTAGCGGCAATCTTGGGTGCCTGGTTTTGTCTCATTGTGAAGGTCATACATTTTATTAGACGAAATACCTTGTTATTGCTGGTTTTTGTCTACTTTCTAGTGGGAATTTAAATACTATGATTATTTTACTGTGGCCAAAATAATATCTCTCATATTTGTTAGCTTCTTTGTGTCAGTTCTAGTGCCAACATGCATGCTATTAGTCCTCCTCCTCCTTTTTTGGAGTCACTTGGTGAACCACCTATTATTTAGAAGGGATGGTTTGGGGCATTTAATGCTTTTCTGGGAGCCACTGACAGCTTAAAGTTAAAACCTGAAAGAAAGTAATGGTTGTCGGAGCATTCACTGGGTCTGGAGGGACAATTCATTTTCGTACATTAGCCTCCTTTTGTACCTGAAGATGAAGAAGAAGAACTTGATTAGTATGTTGAAGCAGGTTAGAGATTGGAAAGCCATTTCTGTAAACCACCTAAGCTGGTGGTTAGAAGGCACCATTTTTCTTCAAGGGAGCCATTTTTTACAGAGTGTGAATTTGGAGTGTTTACTTACCACATTATAAGGGACCAGTTGGTTACCACATTATTTAAAAAAAATCAGGAAAGATTGTTGTCTTGAAAAAATTCTTCTCTTGAAGGGGCTTTGGATATTGCCAGTAGTATACAGGATTCCAAAATCCCTGCTAAAGAATTGAACAAGAACACAGATGAAAATGTTCTAGTAGTTAAAGGGAACAAGACCACATTAAGTAAAACTATGCCTGCGGAAGAAAGAAATAATCTGTGCTATCGTTGTGGGTCTAAATTTCATGTTCTGTGTCCTGCTCCTGGGAAGGACTGTAATAAATGTGGTGTTACACGTCATTTCGCAAGAGTGTGTTGTATGAGTACTAAGAAAACGCAGTACAGGTAGTATTTGATGAAACAGATCAAAAAGTTAACAGACAGTATGGATAATTTGCTTATGTGTTCCAGGGTTGATGAAGATGATGTCCCTAAATATAAAGATCCTATTGAATATTTTGCTATAGGAGATGCATGTGTTGCTTTATTAACAGACTCGGGGTCCAAGATAGATCACCATTATTTCAAAGAACACTTTGAATAACAAATTTGCTGTTAAAAGCTTGGTTCCTCCTGACATATCTTCATACAGACATTATGTTGAAAAAATTGATCTTTGATGCCATTATTGGTTCTCAAGGGGAGGGAGGTACAGGTTAAAGCATGTGTCTCACCGAAGGGTGCTGATATTCTTGGTAGGCATCACCAGGGATGTCTAGGGTTCATCCTTAAGCCAGTATGTGATCAATATGTTTTGTATGTTGAAGGAAACAGTGAATGGTGTTAGTGATTTGGAAAGTGTGTTGAAAACACATGAAGTTGTTTCTGAAAATGAACTTGGAAGGTTGGACGGGATCGAGCATGTTATAACACCTAAGGAGAATTGTGTGCCGGTCAAACGCAAATTAAGGTGTCTTCCCTTAAGTATCAGAGATAGTTTGGAGAAGCTTCTTTCTCAACTTTGTATTGATGTGTGGTAAAACCTGTAGATTCTTAATTGTGACTATCGCCTATTGTGGTTACGAAAAAGAAGAATGGCAAATTAAGGATGTGCATTGATCTCAGGAGTCTGAATAAGACTATTTGGATTAATGGGCATCCTTTAACAAAAATAGAGGCGATGATGGTCTCTCTAGCGGGGCATATTTTTTTTTTCCAATCTTGATATGAGATCGGCATACCATGAAGTTGTTATGGCTAAAGAATCAAGACATCCTATAGGTTTTGTCACTCCCTGTAGAGGATTTCGGTTTTGCAGAATGCCTTTTGGCTTGGCATCTGCTGCTGTGGTCTGGAGGGTGTCTTTGTTTTTCAAGATTATATTTTGGTCTTTAGCAAGGATTATGAGGAACACATGTTGAGATTGAAAATGCTGTGTGGGGTGTGTTGAGTTAGAAGGGTTTGAGACTGAGAAAAGATAAGTGTGAGTTTTGTGTACAGAAAGTGGAATATCTTGGATATGTAATTTCTTTGAAGGGCCTTGGTCCACGTCCAGGTTTGATTAAAGCAATCAAAAAGGTAGCTAGAATAGCAAAGAATAGAAAATAACTACAAGCCCTCTTGGGTATGAATGAGTACTACCCCAAATTTATTCAGAATTTACCTACTAGAGCTGAACTCCTATAAGCTTTGTTAAAGAAAAATGCAAAGCTTGTATGGGATCATAGTCCGGATGCAGCTTTTTAAGAAGTAAAGAAAGAATTGTCCAGTGCTCCACTTCTCACCCCTTATCAACTGGGAAAACCTTTAGTGATTACGGTTGATGCAAGCACTGTTGGTCTTAGGGCTGTTCAGTCTCATTGTAAGGGAGAGTCTGAACGTATTGTCGCTTTTGCCTCACACACCTGTAAACCGCAGGAGAGGCTTTATTTAGGACTTGAAGGTGAAATGCTTGCTTGCATTTGGGCAGTCAAGCGGCTTATGTTTGGGGTACAAATATTTTGTTGCCTACTGATCATAAGCGATTGGTGCCTGTCATTAGGGTTTTAATGTTCATTCGACAAAAGCTATTATTAAGTTGGTTAGGTCAATTGTGAAACTTTTTAGTGGAATACATACTTGGTGGCAAGAATAAGAAGATGGAATGTCTTTCTCGGCTTTCTTGTTCAAGTGATAATACAGATGATTTCTTGGATGATCAACATGATGTTGATTGTTTGGTTGGAAGTGTAGTTTGGGATGATGGCAAGTGTGTTGGTGAACAGTAATGGAGGAATGCTGTTGAACACAATGTTCCTTTAGAGAAGGTCATGGAGTACTTGAAGTGTGGCCTAAAGAAAGATATATTTCTGTAGATTTGCAGTCATTTAGCAAACATTCTGACTAAATTGCCTGTGGAGTCCAGATTGTTGTTCAGGGCTGACAAAAGAGTTCCTCTTACTTCTGTCAGAGACAGGTTATTGTATGCAATTCATGAGGATCATTTGTGTATGACTCTTAATAAGAAGTGATTTAGAGAAGCTTATTGTTGACCAGGTATGGATAAGGTTGTGGAGAATATGGTGGTGATATGGTGCTGATGAGAATATGGTGATGACTACTCTGTCTTGTTCTCATTTGTTCTCAAAATGACAAGAATTTAAAGTGTCTCACACCACCGAAGAGTTAGGTAGGTAGTCCAGAGAGCGTTTGGGACAAAATCAATCTTGATTTTTTGGGGTCATTCTAAAAGCTTCCAAATTTGCAATATTTTGTAATTGTGTTAATTGACCATCTATCAGAATGGTTGGAGGTGAAATTCGTGCATGAAACTAGTACTAAGGCAGTTATCACTTTTCTCATTGATGTTTTGCCAGAAAGGGTTTCACTACTGAAATTGTTTCGTATAATAGTGTGCAGTTTGTACTCACTGAGATGAGGGAATTTCTGCAGGGTGAAGGCATTAAACACAAAAGGTGCAATTTATAGCCCTCAGTTGGAAAGAGCGAATAGATTGATATCTCAGTGTATTAGGGGTGCTGTGATTGAGGGTGTGGATGTTGGACATGCTGTTCGAGCAATGCTATGGTTGTATCGCAAAACTCCACATAGTGTGACCGGTGTTTTCCCATTTGTAGCTTTAAGGGGAAGGACAGCGCATGATTTTCTTAAGCCTTTGTGGTTAAGTAAATTGTCTAAAATCAGTGTCAAGTGTTGTTGTTATTTGAAGAAAATGCTGTCTAATATTCATGTGAGTCTAAGGTGGAATAAAAAGAGGTCTGGTGCGGTTAAAAGATCTATGGGCCTGATCATATGTTGGCGGTATGTATACTTCATCGCACAAGAAACAGAGTATACACACCACCAGCATATTGGTCTGCCGGGCGGATTAAATTACAGGCAGACCTTAGGTTGGGTTACGGCGGTGACAACTCCGTCACCGCCATAAACAAACCTCTTTAATAGTCCAACGGAGTAAGGGCAGGCAGAGAAAGGGATACATGTCCACCCACCCAATCTTGCTGTCTCAGCCCTGCACCAAACCGCAATATGCATTGAGGGGAACCACCGTGATGGTGATTCCTGCCAATGCATTATAAATGACAGCCTGCATAACGGTCATTTATAAATTTGACAGGTGGTCCATCCCCATGTCAGCATGTCAGGCAGTGCATCAAAAATTACGGGGAAGCCCGTTATTGCTGCCACTGTTTTCCTGCCTGAGGGAGGGGGAGCGGAGCGGAGCTAGGACTTCAAGCTCCAGGCTCCCTTGTGGCCTCTGACGCCACCACCGACACCTGCACTTCGCGCCAGGAGGTGCGTTTAAAATCATCACCGGGCTCCCGCAGCGTGGGAAGCCCATAATTGCTACCACTGTGTTCCTGCCTGAGGGAGGGGGAGCGGAGCTAGGACTTCAAGCTCCAGGCTCCCTTGTGGCCTCTGACGCCACCACCGACGCCTGCACTTCGTGCCAGGAGGAGCGCTTAAAATCATCACCGGGGTCCCGCAGCGCGGGAAGCCCGTAATTGCTGCCACTGTTTTCCTGCCTGAGGGAGGGGGAGCGGAGCTAGGACTTCAAGCTCCAGGCTCCCTTGTGGCCTCTGATGCCACCACCGACGCCTGCACTTCGCGCCAGGAGGCGTGTTTAAAATCATCACCGGGCTCGCGGGACGCATGCAGGCATGCCTGAGCTGCACCCGGGCAAAGCCAGGGCCAAGGGCGGGCCCGTGTGTGCCCATCAGCGACCGACTGAGACCGGGCCAGCCCTCTTTCGTTGAGAAGCCATCATGGGTAAGCGAAAAGTCCCATGTACCTCAGACACTGTAAAATTTAAGGCAAAGATACCACGCAATTGTGCCTCCATTATCTCCTATTTAACCACAGCTGTAGGAGCCATAACCACCGAGATCCATAATGTGGAGGCCCAGTTGGGTTTGGGGTTGGGAACTGATGAACTGGAGGTAACTGTAACTGATAATGCTCCATGTGTTATTCGGTCGCCCTTAAACCCAGACCCTGACTTTAGTCTTACCTCAGAAGTGGTGGTTAGTAATATTATTTGGGACAATGAAATTCCATCAACTTCACACTCAAAGGTACAAATGGAGGGCAAGGGGAGTCCGGAAATGACAAGAACTAAGGCCTCGTCTGCAGCCGTTGGCAAAAAAAGGAGGAAAAAAGGCCTAAAAGCAGGCCCCGTTATAAAGGATCTATTAACACGGAAGGGGGGTGATGACCACCGGACCGCAGTGGAGCTACCACCTTCCAACCCAAATACAGCAATCGTGGACTCAGTTTTGTTACATATTGACACTCTTGTTGGGTCGCTCAAGGAGGACCTATTTAATTACGTTAAAACTGGATTAGATTGTGTGATGGAAAGGTTATCCAGAATAGAGACCAAATTGGGTGATTCTAGGGATACCAATACTGGGGGGAGGACAAACATGATACAGGTAATATACCCAACAGATCCAACATGGCTAAAAATGGCATAAGTCCTCAAACCACCTATAAGATGACATCTGAAGAGGGAAGGCCACCCACCATAACACTCCCGGGGCCCATGAAATCTAACGAGGCAACTAAAGGGCTTAGGGGTGGTATTGGTGAGGGGGACGTGACTGCAACCCACTGGAGGACCAAAACTCCATGTCTGACAGGGCCTAACAAAATAGCTATAGGAGAGCCTGTTAAGCAAGGAAGGCTGCACTTGCCACCAGAGGCTACCCCGCTGGTAGCGGTCTTAATAGGGGTGTACCCTCTCAAAAGAAATAGTATTGAGACAACTGAGGAACTCATTCGCAAAGTTAAGTTCTGGTGTAATAAATTCTCTGAGGGGGGGTCTAGAGCATCCTCACACGTTATAATGGCCAGACGGGTGGGAAGCTGCCCTAAAACAGATGATGGCGACTGTATAGTCATTAATTTTGATCGGATAGATGTAGCAGGCTGGCTTTTCCAGGAGAGGTCTAACTGCGGTTTGGGAGGGATTACAGTCTTGCCCTTGGTTTTTTTTTATCCCCCGGTCATGGGTGATCGGGGCAGAGATCGCAAGGGATCGCAAAGATACACAGCAGGAGAATGGTCCCTCAGGCCTACTGCCAGAACTATGTATATTGCCGGCCAACCCCTCCGTGTAAATACCATCAACCCATTCCATTGTCACTCAAACCTCACTGCTGTAGCAGATGAAAGGGCTAAAGACAGCAGGTTTGAAACTGCAAATAGATTTGCCCCACTGAGCCAGTTGGACAGTAACGATTGACTAGACTCTTGTTTCTCTACGAAAGGGCACATCAGATACAGGGACGTTTTAAGGATTTTGGGGGCTCTGGGCCAAATGTATTTTGGGGGCCCCTGTTCGGAACAGCTTTGATTTTATGATCAAGTTTCAGCTCCTTCATGACCTCTTTGGTCAAATTCTAAATGTGTGTACATTTGATATTCAGGGATAGTGCAGTGGCGTAACGAAAGTTTAAGGGGGCCCTCTGCAATGTACACGGAGGGGCCCCCGCTCCAGATTTTATCCGGAGCACTCAGAACTGAGTACTGTGCTGAGGGGGCCCCCTGCAGCTGGGGGGCTCCCTGCACCGCGGGGGATGCGGGGGCCTGTGTTCCGCCCCTGGTATAGTGATGCATGTTTTCAGTATTGTAACACAGCAGCAGCAGCTCACTAATATTACTGCAAATAATCTGTCACACCCTCTCATTTCTCATATGTGAGGTCCTTTATTGAGCTAAAAGAAACTTTTTATATGGATGTTGCATGAAACAAACACATTTTGTCTGCAAAATGTCTGTAATAGACTCTCACTAATTAAAAATAAATGATAGAAAAATGCTATTTATAACAATCTGTTAAAAAATTATTCAAGGTCATCAGGGCAAGACTCTTTGCAGAAGATAGCTGCCTCTGTCAGGGGGCCCCCTGAAAGGCTGGGGCCCTGGGCCAGAGCCCATTCTGCCCATGCCTTAAAACGTCTCTGATCAGAGATAGAGATAGTTATATGAACCCTATTACCAAACCCATACAGGGGGAGGAGGCTAACACAGGGGAGCAAGCCAAGATATTAAGCTGGAATATAGCAGTATTTAAAAATAAGATAGGTGATGAAAGGTGGAAAGGTTTTTTAAATGAGCATGATGTGATTGGGCTTCAAGAGACCTGGGAAACTGAGAATAATTTCTGGATGGATGGTTACACAACCTATTTTGAGCCAGCAAGACCATCTGTAGCTGGTAGGGCAAAGGGTGGCTTAATAACTCTGATTTCCTTAAAGGTCATAGGTAACCACTGTAAATTGGACTCAGGCTCACCAAACTGTCTAGCAGTGCAGATTACGCCCATTAACGCACCCAAACTTCTCATTGTTAACTTTTATAATTCATTTGACAGAACTGTCGTAAATGAACACTTGGTCAGTCTGAATCGTTTCCTTGAGTCTTATAATGGAAAACAAACTACCCCTTATTCGGTTATTGTTTTAGGTGATTTTAACGTACATCGATGCCCATCGAACTTTCATGTCACTGACAGCTTAGGCCCTGGTAATTACTTGGAGATACACTTCGAACACTCACAGCAAGGTGGATTCTTAGAGGGCACCCTAGCGGAATTTGGCTTATTATATCCTAATACCTCGCATGATAGCGATGACACTCCAACATTTAAAGGAAGGGGAATGCACTCTACTATTGATTATATTTTTATTAGTGCAGCCTTGACCCCCCAGGTGATTTGATATACCACTACGTGGTCACATTTTAGTGACCATAATCCTATACATATCACATTGGCGGGGGCATCAAGAACAATTTAAAATCAAATAGATGTGTCCTCACCCCCAACTTAAAAACTAAAGACCAAGCCCGTAGACTCAAGTGGTGTATGGAAGTGCCGGTGGATTTCCATGTGAACTTATTGAACACCGTTGGAATGGAGATTGACCTCTGTTTAGATGATAATATAAGGGACAAAGAGATCCTCATAGCGTATGCTAAAATCTGTAACCAGGTGGCCTGTGATCTTAAACGCCCATTTAAGGAATCCCTGAATAAAGGGGAGAGGTGGTTTGACCATAACTGTACAGTCGCCCACCAAAAGCTGTTGGTGGCTCTAAAACACAAACCACAAGATAAAAGTGTAATAGTAGCCCTCAGGAAAACATATAAGCTGGCCATAAATACACGCAAAGGAGAGATTAAAAACGAGGCGTGGAATGATCTCTTGTCCATCGACGTCATCAAAAATAGTGTCAAGTTCTGGGAAACCGTTAATAAGCCATTCTTTCAGGAAACCACGGGTAGCTCTCTAGAATGCAACATACAGGAGCAGGAATGGTTCAATCATTTTAAACTTATATATGGCGATCAGGAGAATCAAGGACCCTCAGGTACATTATTTAAGGCTGAGGTATACACTATGGTTTTTATAGAATCAGAAGTAGCAGAGGCCATAAATCAAATGACAAGTAATAAGGCCCCTGGACCAGATGGCGTCCCGGCCGATCTTTTGAAATCCAATGTGACACTATGGTCAAAACTTCTGGCTCATGTTTTTAATATGGCCTGTAAATTTGGCCTGCCTAGATCATGGTCTGAGTCAATCATTGTCCCAGTTTTCAAAAAGGGCAATAGAGGGGATCCAAGCTGCTACAGACCAATCTCACTTATAGATTCTGCTGTGAAGGTGCTAGGAAGAGTGGTACTCAGTAAACTTACGGTTTGGCTAAACGAAACTAATACACTATCAAACCTGCAATACGGCTTTAGGAAAGGGAGGGGTACCACGGACCAATGCTTGAATCTGCACCTATTAATTGGGAAGTATACCATCACCAAGAAGGGGACATTGTATTTGGCGTTCATGGATCTTTCCTCGGCCTTTGACCGAGTGAATAGATCTAAGTTATGGGCTATACTAATCAAACTAGGTGTCGACAAAAACATCGTTTACTTCCTTGCCGATTTGCATAGGGATCTGACAGCCACAGTGAGGTTCGACCAAAGGGTGAACTGCACCCAGGGAATACGTATCATAAATGGAGTTAGGCAGGGATGCATTTTAGCCCCCCTACTTTTTACCCTATATATTAACAACCTGGACTCAGTTTTAGGGGAAGCCAGTAAAGACATCCCGCGTGTGGGGGACCGGCTGATTCCAGCCCTCCTATACGCAGATGATGCCGCCCTATTAGCAAGAACTGCGGTTGGTCTACAGTGTCTTTTAACTTCCTTTGCCGCTTTTATGAGATCTTTGGATTTAAGTGTAAACTTCTCAAAATCTCACTCAATGATAATTGGCTCCAGGCCTAAAAGGCCTAAAACTCTCCACTGTGAAGGAAACAAGATCACTAGGGTTACTACATTTACTTACCTAGGTGTCATATTTGACTGATAGGGGTACATGGGTCCCGCAAATGAATGCAAAAAGAAATGTATTGGCCAGATCCACATCTGCGGTCCTAGGCTTTGCACGTAGGCTAGGGGCAAAACCAATACAAGCACTGTTAAATGTATACAGAGCAAAATGCATTGCTATCGCAAACTATGGCTCGGACATATGGGGATATAGAGAAGCAAAGGAAATCCAAATAGCTGAAAATAAATTCTTAAGAAATTTGCTATCGGTGCCACAATCTCAACCATCATATATAGTCCATCAAGAGACTGGGGTAGGTTTTGTGGCTGACCTAATTGAAATGGCACCTTTACTTAAATGGATAGCAATTTGGTTAAATCCTGAACTCGAAATGAACCACGAAATCTTGCGCGATTGTTTAGCTTTAGACCGAGCAAGCAGTATCCCATGGTTGAGCTACGTGAAAAGGTTGGCAGTGCAATTAGGACGGCCTGAATTATTTAACTCTCCGGATAAATTAGTAAAGGGAGATGTGTAGTGGGCCAAGAAATCTTAACTATACATGGCACTTATGGAAAGAGAGGTAAGGGAGCTGGCAAAACCAACGGTACGTGCCCATCAATTGTTAAAAACGTCTTGTGCAATTGAACCCTACTTAAATGTGGTAACCAACTCGAATCATCGCTTCCTCTTAGTAAGATTTAGGCTGAACCAGTTACATTTTCTACTTGCCGAACCTTCGGGATGGAGAAGGGAGGAGGAATCTGGGTGTCTGTACATGTGATAATTTCTCCACCCAGGACACATTGCACTTTGTTTTATTCTGTGAGCATTTTTTGCACAGTCGGAAACGTTTTATTCTTCCAATTTTAAAGGGCAAAGGATTTTTACAGGCGAAACCAGCGCTTATACATCTACAGATGCTGACCAATGTCTGGGAAATTTTTAACATAGCAAGTTTCTTAACAGCAGCAGTTAGAATAAGGAGAAAAAAAGTGAGAGTGATTCCCATGATCTAGAACACAATAATTAATTTTTTATATAATCTGATTTTAAAGTTGTATTTTAACTGTTTGTCCACCTTGACTATGTAACCAGTGTAATATTCCTGATGTTAGCTTAAGTCATATTATTGTTTTAAACTTTTTTTTCTGTAGAATGCTTTTATGGTTTTAAGTAACCGAATAAAGTAATTTTGACTGACTGGCATCAAAAATTAAATCAAGTCTCTACTTATTGTTAAGGGAGATTAGGCTTATGTCAAATTACCTATTTCTGAAGTGATGAAAGGCAATGTGAAATGTGGCTTTCCTCACCAGAGTGAAAAAGTGAG
Source organism: Calotriton arnoldi (assembly GCA_963921515.1). NCBI lineage: Eukaryota > Metazoa > Chordata > Amphibia > Caudata > Salamandridae > Calotriton > Calotriton arnoldi. The sequence continues at coordinate 810,106 of CAWUFW010005247.1, read as the reverse complement.
TGAGGATGGTTGTGCTGTGAAACTGTCTAATGGTCAATTGTGGAATGTTGCACGTGTGGTGACATGGCAGATGGTATCTGAGGATGATAAGGACATTGGTTTACCCGGGTATGATAAAGGAGTTGAGCAAGAAATGGTCATTGCCAAAGGTTTTCAGGAAGATGACAATTTCAAGGCAAAAGCACATAATCCACTTGTTAAATGCTTATGTAGGATTCCAAAGCAATTTGAGAAGTTTGTCTAGGAGTAATTGTTTTGGCTCCATTTGTTATAGTCAGAAGTGTTGCTATAAGGATTGTTTCCTTTTATAATTTCTTATGTTAAGAAGGTTTTTTTCGTTTTTTCTATTAACTTATTTTGTTTTATTATTAGATGTTTATTTTCTTTGTTAGGAAAAGGGAGGTGTGTTGTATCTTTGCCAGATTGTATGTGAGCTTTATCTTAAATAAACCTGCATTAAGTCTACTTACAGGTGTCTGTGCCTGACTTTTTACAACATCTTCCTTTCAAGGGAAATCATGTATAAGTATTAGTCCCAAAATACAGCACAAGGGATCATTTATCAATCACCACTACTCCGGGCACCTCTTGGTCCAGTACTTCCCCGAAGATCAGACCAGCAGGCCAGTTTTGCAGTGGTAGTATTCATGGAAGGTCACTTAGAGGTCACTAGTATTTCAAGTGCTGTACTGTACCTTGCCAGGTGATGAAGAGAGTCACTGCTTTCTGGGAAGGCAGTCAGAGGTGGTCAATGAAATTCAGACACATCATGTGTCCGGAAGGGTCCGAGCTGTACAGACTCTTCGCCAGTTCACAAGGTCCTTAACTCACAGTTCACAAGATCTTTCCTTCTTCAACACCTGAGAGAAACTTCACTTGCACCCTGCAAGCTCTTCCCCATCTGTTCCTGCACGGATCCTCATAGGCTCCCTAGCTAAGCCTCACAAATCCTTGCCCGGTGAGCCACAAACTCCATCTCCAACAACTTACAGGCTCCTTCACTTGCAGCCCACAGGCTCCATCAACTACAAGTGACAAGTTCCGTCTGCAGCACCTCCACAGACCTTCCATGTCACCTCAGAGGCTTCTTCCCTACAGTCCACAGGCCTGTTCAGCTGTACATTATATGTTCCTTCCCATGCACCTCAGAGGGTCCCTTTCCAGGCCACAGGATCTTTTAGTGGCACCTCACAGGTTCCATAATCCATGTGCTCCAGAACATAACCTCCATAAGTGTATCATGGCCGGCTGTGGCCTAAACATTTTCTACACCATGGAGAACACTCGGGTAGATAATGGCAATAGTGATGTAATAAAGGAAAATCAAATGAATAATACAAAACAACTTCAACAAGTCAGAGAACCATGGTCTCATTCTTGAAGTTATAGGGAAGTATAAACTGAGGAGCTTAACTTAAGCCAATCCTACCTCTGAATAACATTAAAGTTACCTATAAAGAAATGTAAAGGATTACATCTATAGGAACATGAACAATAGTTTCAGATTTTACGGCTGACTTAGAAAGCCTAGAAATTGGGAAGCCCTCTGAGGGAACACTTAAAAATATTACTACAGACTCAGTCAAGAGCTAGAAGAGATGAGAGATTACACTGAAGAAAGGAATTAATGTAATTCGGAGTTCAGGTATATGTATGGTAACACTGATTATAAATGATGGTGAATGTGTAGAAAACATTTAAAATGAGGCACTGGAAAAAGGAAACGTGGACAACTTCAATCAAATCCCTTATCCTTAATTCCAAAATCTAAAAATCTGCAATGAAAGGCTCTCCTTCCTTCAATAGAAGAACACTTGACATTTTACATCTGATATTACCTTTACAGGGGGTGAAGGCTAATGATGTTGATTTAGAATCATTCTCCAGAAATACTACAGGAGATACAGTCATACATAAAACAATAGCTTATTATCCAGTATTGGATCTTTCATAGATTCACATGCTTGAATCATTCCCCGTCTTCGAAGTGGAAGTCCCACTGTACCATAGTAAAGCAGTATATATAACTATCACAGTCTATAATGGCACTAGGCTATCAGTTTAATAGCCTATCTATGTCCTTTTTTTTCTTCAAAAAGGACCAAACTTTAACTCTGACCAATCAGGTGCTAGCACCCTCTAGAACACTCCCAGGAGAGGTTGAGTCCTTCAGATTTTCACCACACGTCGTTTGTGAAGGAAGTCTCCATGAGCTCTGCTCAGTTTTCTTCAAGAAAGATATTGAAAGCTTTTTCTACTACTACAATGTCTGAAAGAAAATACCTTTTCCATCCCTGCAAGACCTGTGGGGAGAAAATGGGTACATGTGGATGACCCACATAAGGATTGCCTTTACTGCCTCTACCCCCAGCACATGGTAAAAGAGTGCAAGATTTGTCACACTTTCTCCTCAAAAACATTGAAGGACAGGGAGGGGAGGCTGCATTTGTGGCTTCAAAAAGCCAAAACTCCGAGAACATCTTCTGAGGAAGACAGTGATACCTCTTCTAGGTCTCATAAGAGAGCTAGATCCCATGAAGGGACTTCTGAGGAGAGCAGGAAGTCCCTGAAGACTTCTCATCAGGCTAAGGACTCTAAAAAGGAGAAGCAAAAATAATTCTCCTCAGAAACAGCCTTATCTGCACCATCTATGCCTTCTAACAGTGATAGAGATCACTCTCATGCCTCCTCCTCTGACCCGTCGACAATGAGTCTTACTAGACTTTACTGGATCTTGAAGAGTTCGATGATAATGGCCCTTTTGGACCAGCTCACAGCCCTTCAGAGCTGCATGTGAAATGCCAGGATGAAGATGATGACTTTGATGAGGAAGGACAGTATTATCAAGACTATTATCCTTCTTCTGCTCAGAGGCTTTATGAGCCCTTCAGATACTATCCGGATCCTCCACCTAGGCAGGATGATGTTGAAGTGTGTGGTTACTTGGTCCAGGATCTTCAGGCTATGCTCACTGACTACAGGAAATGCTTTCCGCAACCTCCTCAGGAGTAACCAGTAGCACCACGACAATCTGTGTCTCCTATTACTCCAGCATCTATCCCTCTGCCCGCCACTCCTAGAATGACGCCTGCTTCCCATATAGCAGCACCACGGTCGGACAATCCATCGTCATCTGATGATGACAGAGAGTAAGGCAATATTCCTGAGCCTCAGCCTCCACTAGATGATTGGGATGACTATGTTGTACCCACACTGTCCCCACCTCCTCAACCACCTGTCCATTTGCCTCCAGAGGACATTGGAGATTTTTTATAACCTCATGGAAACAGCGGCAACCACGTTCCACCTCCCTATATCAGTTAAGCAGTCTGACTGTTTCCTTTATGATTTCAAGGAACAAACCAGAAAGTCAGTCCGGGCTATACCCATCATCAACTACGTCTGGCAAGAAGGTGTCAAGATAATGAAGAATCCGGCCACAGTGGCGGCTATCCTGCCTCGTATTGACAAGAAGTACAGAGCCCCAGAGGATTCCCCTGCATTCCTGACAGGACACCCCAAACCTGATTCTGTAATTGCTCGTGCAGCACAACGTAGATCCAAAAACCCGTCTACTCCTATATCTGCACCGCCGGACAAAGAAGGGCGCAGTTTAGACAACATCGGCAAGAGGTTTTCCACCATGTCTGCCATCACAGTTCATGCAGCCAAATCCCTGGTTATTCTGGGCCACTGTGACCAGTTGATGTGGTCGGATATCGTTCCATCATTGACCTCTTCCCGGAAGACAAAAGACCTGAAGCCAAGAAGATCTTACAGGAGGGCGAACACACCACCTTTGAGATTATAGATTGTGCCATGAACATCTCCTCAGGCTTCAGTCAACTGGCAGGCGCAGCTGTTTGGAGGTGCCAGGGATGGATTAAAGCAACTTCTTTTTAAGGCCCGAAGTCAAATCAAAGATACTTGACATGGCATATGATGGGAACACACTGTTTGGTAATCACATTGATGACTCTCTTCTTACCATTAAGATGTACACTGACACAGCCAAATCCCTCGGCACCCTCCAATACAGGAAGTTGCTGTTTCCGGGGGCGTGTGGGTGAGGTTTCTCAACCTACAGGGTTGACTACCAATGCTCCCAGCAATACCTGTCCTACCAGCCCCAAAACAAGTCTGCATACCAACAGCAAACATACCGTCAACCATCCACAGCGGGTTTCTCTAAGCAAGGCCCCTGCAGAAAGCCACCACCTCAGAGCCAGGATACAGGTCGCAAACAGTGACCTCATCCAGGTACCAGCTACACCACTTCTTCTCACCCAGTGGGTGTGAATATCTCCAATTACCTCCATCATTGGAAAAGCATCACCTCAGACAGATAGATATTGGACCTAGTCACCTATGGCCATACCCTGGCGTTTAAGGAAAGACCACCAAACACTCTGCCAAGGGGAGCGTACCCCCTAGTCTTCACTTATTAAGAAAGGGGGCCCTTATAATGCTTGACAAGGGAGCAATAGAGATGGTTCTGGTTGCTCAAAAGGGAAGAGGGTTCTAATCCAGCTTTTTACTTATACGCACAAAATCAGGGGAATGGAGACTCGTCCTAGATCTCAGGAAGCTAAACACATTCCTCCACAAGCAATCCTTTTGGATGATTACTCTCTCCAACATCTTTCACCTCCCGGACAGCGGAGACTTCATGACATCTCTAGACATGGAAGATACATATTTCCATATCTCCAATCATCCCAAACACTGCAAAGATCTCCGCTTCACTGTAGCTGGTACCCATTACCAATTCAGAGTCCTCCCATTCGCCCACAAGTCAGCCCCCCGCATATTCACCAAGTGTTTGGCCCCAGTAGCAGCCGCTCTCAGAAAACATGGTCATCAGATATTCCCCTACCTAGACGACTGGCTGCTAAAAGCTTCAACTTCAAGGCAAGCTGCCAGAGCTACAAAAGCCTGACTGTCACTGTTTCTCAAGCTGGGTCTCACTGTATATTGACGAAAATCCTCAACTACTCACGGTCAAACGATGCAGTTTATAGGAGCCAACCTGGATGCAACTCAGAACAAAGCCTTCCTTCCCCAGGAAAGACAAAGGAGACTAGCAGACTTGGCTCACAGAATCTCAAGAAAAAAGTATGTTTCAGGGAGGCTGTTTAAGTTGCTACTGGGCATGATTTCTTCCGCATCAACCTAGTTCCACAGGAGCACCTCAAGATGAGACCATTGCAGGAAGAACTGCAGCTCCAATGGATTCAATCAGAAGGGTCCTTCGAGAACTTGTTAACCATAACCCCAAGGATGATAAAACCGCTAGCGTGGTGGTCTCACAGATCTCATCTATCACAAGGCCTCACGTTTCTGCCATTGGTATCCAATTTCGTCGTCAATACGGATACTGCACTAAAAGGCTGGACCTACTGATCCAAGCAAAGTGGTTGACTCGTCAAAAGGCTATGCACATCAATAGCCTGGAACTGAAAGCCATTTTTCTCACCCTGCAGGCCTTTCTTCCAGGGACAGTAGGATCCTCGGTGCTGGTCCGTACGGACAATACGACCAGCATGTATTATATCAACAAGCAAGGGAGTATCAAATCTCTCAGACTGACTCACAAAGCCCAAGAGCTCTGGAGTTGGCTCATGGCCCACAAGATATCCCTGAAGGCCGAACACGTGTCCGGAGTACACAACACCCTGGCGTACACTCTCAGCAGAGCCAAAAACAGTTACCACGAGTGGGAACTGAACCAACTACAACTGAAAAAAGATCTTCTCGCTGTAGGGGAAACCAGCGCTGAGTGACAAACAGCAACACAAAATGCCAGTTCAATGCCAGTCGATATACCCTCCCAGGGTCATGGAGGATTGCCCTTTCGATGAGATGGTCCAGAATCTATGCATACACCTTCACCCCCTTTCCACTAATTCCCAAGGTTCTTAACAAGATGAAAGTGGAACACTGTCACCTCATTTTGATCGCTCCTAAGTGGTCCAGGCAGCACTGGTTTACGGAGCTCATCCTCCTGTTAGAGACCATTCCCATATGCCTTCCAACAACGGAAACACTCCTGACTATGCACCAGGGCCAGATATTACATCCGGAGCCAGTCTCTCTCCACTTGCTCCTGATATCTGTGAGTTCAGCGACTTAAATATCACTCAAGAATGCAGAGATATCATATCCAAAGCAAGAGCGGAAGGCACAAATAAAACGTACAAGTTAAAATGGAAAAGGTTATGTTCCTTTTGTCAGCAGAATGACTTACACCTGTTTGAACAGATTTTACCTTATCTCCTCTCGCTTGTCAAGTCAGGCCTTGTTCATGCATCTGTCAAAGTTCACCTTGTGGCTATCTCAAGGTACTGTGCTCTACACAGACTCTATCTCTCTGTTCAACAAGAGTCATAAAGCAATTCATTAGGGGGCTATTCAGAGCTTTCCCACTGGTGTGAACTCCTCCCTCAGAATGGCATCTCAATATGGTCCTCTCACAATTAATTAAACATCCTCTCGAACCCATTCACAAGGCTGACCTAAAGTTTATCATCTGGAAAGTTGCTCTATTACTAGCGCTCACATCTACGAAAAAGGTTAGCGATATACAGGCCTTCAACACACAAGACCATTTTCTACATTTCACAGAAGAGTCCGTACTTCTCATAACAAACCCAAAATTAATTCCAAAGGTTCCTTGTCAGTTTCATCTCAATGAGCCTGTCATACTTCAAACTTTTTCTCCCAATCCAGCTACACTGGCTGAAAGGCCTCTTCATACATTGGACATTAAACGGTGTCTCACGTTTTACCTCCACCGAACTAAGCATGTTCACTAAACGGATCAGCTACTAGTCTCTTATGGACAAGGTCGTCAAGGGACTGCAGTAATGAAAGTAACGATAGCACAATGGATTTCGGCAACAATTTAGTTTTGCCACTCCAAAGCGGGCAAACCCCTAATGATGAAAGCTAAAGTGCATTCTACAAGAGCAGTGTCCTCTTCGGCTGCTCTGCTTGCAGGCATTCCACTGGAGAAGATATGCCGTGCTGCAATGTGGCAGAGCACCCACACATTTATGCAGCAATACTGCCTAGAATCGACACAGCGCAGTGACGCAGCCGTAGGCTGGGCGGTGTTACACCATCTACTCCGATAAGGTGAGCCTCTTTAAATAGAGGTGCTTATTCATATTGAATTCAAATGCTTTTCAGACTGCTATATATATTGCTACTTGATTGTTCTAATAACGTTTATTTAGCTAAAATGTATAGATCAGAATGCTTAAATCTCAATATAGGTCTATGTTATAGATATATACAATAAAGGTGTATTGCTTTGTCACCCACCATCCTCTAAGGGTACTTACATTACCTACAATACTGTTGCTGTTCTGATTCATGCAAAAACAACAGTTGATGGACAGAATGCAGAACAATGTCATACATTCACCCCAGTACAGAGATCTGGGCCTAAATCCATCGTTTTTTTGCTCACCATGCCATTCCAGTTTGAACCCAGCCATATGCAAATCAGTCTTGACCCTGTGTCTCATGGGAACAGTCCAGCCCGAACTGCCAAGCCAGGTCCTCCCTGGACTGGAAACAAGCATCCTAGGACCGGTTTCGGGGTTTCACCCCTCTTCAGCCAGGATAGCTTGATTCCAGTGGCATGGAGAGCACGGGACCCACGTCTGGGCATACCCGTCCCACTCGGGGTGACAAATGCAAAAACAACAGTTGATGGACAGAATGCAGAACAATGTCATACATTCACCCCAGTACAGAGATCTGGGCCTAAATCCATCGTTTTTTGCTCACCATGCCATTCCAGTTTGAACCCAGCCATATGCAAATCAGTCTTGACCCTGTGCCTCATGGGAACAGTCCAGCCCGAACTGCCAAGCCAGGTCCTCCCTGGACTGGAAACAAGCATCCTAGGACCGGTTTCGGGGTTTCACCCTCTTCAGCCAGGATAGCTTGATTCCAGTGGCATGGAGAGCACGGGACCCACGTCTGGGCATACCCGTCCCACTCGGGGGTGACAAATGCAAAAACAACAGTTGATGGACAGAATGCAGAACAATGTCATACATTCACCCCAGTACAGAGATCTGGGCCTAAATCCATTGTTTTTTGCTCACCATGCCATTCCAGTTTGAACCCAGCCATATGCAAATCAGTCTTGACCCTGTGCCTCATGGGAACAGTCCAGCCCGAACTGCCAAGCCAGGTCCTCCCTGGACTGGAAACAAGCATCCTAGGACCGGTTTCGGGGTTTCACCCCTCTTCAGCCAGAATAGCTTGATTCCAGTGGCATGGAGAGCACGGGACCCACGTCTGGGCATACCCGTCCCACTCGGGGTGACAAATGCAAAACAACAGTTGATGGACAGAATGCAGAACAATGTCATACATTCACCCCAGTACAGAGATCTGGGCCTAAATCCATCGTTTTTTGCTCACCATGCCATTCCAGTTTGAACCCAGCCATATGCAAATCAGTCTTGACCCTGTGCCTCATGGGAACAGTCCAGCCGAACTGCCAAGCCAGGTCCTCCCTGGACTGGAAACAAGCATCCTAGGACCGGTTTCGGGGTTTCACCCCTCTTCAGACAGGATAGCTTGATTCCAGTGGCATGGAGAGCACAGGACCCACGTCTGGGCATACCCGTCCCACTCGGGGTGACAAATGCAAAAACAACAGTTGATGGACAGAATGCAGAACAATGTCATACTGGGGGTGAATGTTTTGATTTGTTCTGCATTCCGTCCATCAATTGTGTGTTTTTTGCTTTTTCGCCCTAAGTGCGCCAGGTATGCCCAGACGTGGGTCCTGGGCTCACTGTGCCACTGGAATAAAGCTATCCTGGCTGAAGAGGGTGAAACCCCGAAACCGGTCCTAGGATGCTTGTTTCCGAGTTCAGGGAGGACCTGGCTTCGGTTTGGGCTGGACTGTTCCCATGAGGCACAGGGTCAAGCCTGATTTGCATATGGCCAGGTCTAAACTGGGGTGTCATGGTGAGCAAAAGAATGATGGATTTAACCCAGATCTCTTGACTGGGGGTGAATGTTTTGATTTGTTCTGCATTCCGTCCATCAATTGTGTGGTTTTTTGCCTTCTCGCCCTAAGTGCGCCAGGTATGCCCAGACGTGGGTCCTGGGCTCACTGTGCCACTGGAATCAAGGCTATCCTGGCTGAAGAGGGTGAAACCCGAAACCGGTCCTAGGATGCTTGTTTCCGGTCCAGGAGGACCCTGGCTTGGCAGTTCGGGCTGACTGTTCCCATGAGGCACAGGGTCAAGACTGATTTGCATATGGCCAGGTCTAAACTGGGGTGGCATGGTGAGCAAAAGAATGATGGATTTAACCCAGATCTCTTGACTGGGAGTGAATGTTTTGATTTGTTCTGCATTCCGTCCATCAATTGTGTGTTTTGTGTTTTTTGCTGTTCTGATTCAAGTATGTGAATCTATGAAAGATCCAATAAAGGATAAGAAAATAAGTTACTTAGCTGTAACTGCACTTATCCAGTATTGGTATCTTTCATAGATTCCGATGCAACCCACCCTCCTCCCCTGAGAGGCTCCCCTTATGACTTGGGATGTTATCCCCACTTGTGCTTGAAAGTCTGAAGGACTTGGTGTCTCTTGGGAGTGTTCTAGAGGGTCATAGTTCAAGTTTGGTCCTTCTTTAAAAAGGGACATAGATAGGCTATTAAACTGATGGTCTAGTGCCATTATAGCCTAAGATAGTTATACATACTTCTTTACTACGGTACCGTGTGGACTCCTACTTCGACGATGTGGAATGATTCAAGGATGTGAATCTATGAAAGATACTAATACTGGATAACTGCAGTTACAGGTAAGTAACTTATTTTCTTTTTCTTCATAGATTTTAACCATAGCAATTATTAATTCAGTAAATGGTAATCATTTGTATGATATAGATATTATGCCAGTTAAAGAGCATACAGGGAAGACTAATAAAAAAGCTGGCATTCATTCTGAAATTAGAAAAATAGGAGTGCGACCGCTGCCTAATTAATTATCTGAAGCGACAGTAAGAGAAGCAACAGATAAGATAGAAAAAACTTCAATAAATGGAGAGAGATTTAGACAATTACTAGAATCTACAGAAAACGACCCCAAGAATGGTCCAAATGAAGACTAGTCAAGGTTAGTGATCATATGGAAAAAGGTGAGATAGATCAGCACTCGTAACAGCTTTCTGAATGGAGCTACCTGGAATGTGACAGGGTTCGCGAGATGTAACAAACGGCTAGAATTTGAATGTGGGAAACATGGAATAACTATTAGTGCATTACAAGAAACTTTTCACATTTCTGAGATTGACTTTATCAATTATGTTGTAATTGGCTAGAAGGCAGAGAAAAGGCCTCATGATAGTCCAGCAGGAGGTTTATTTGTTTTATATAAATATGTAACTTCATCTAGATGTGGTTCAGATATGTCATAAGGAAGTGGAGTTTTTAGCAATTTTAGTATGTTTGCTGAAAGGTAGCAACAAGGGCTCTACACACATGATAGTGATCAATACTTATATCCCTCCTAGTAGAGAAAATGATAGTTGTTTATCCAACCTCTCTGGTTAGTCTATTGGATGACGAAGAACAAAGTTGCAGTAATGCCAAAGTACCTCAGATCTCAGAATGGGTTGTAAATGATCAAATCTATGAATGCCTTTAAATATCGGTTCAGAGCCTCCAGGCAACCAAGATGGAAAAAAGAGGAAAAAAGTTGTTGGATATTGTAAAAGCATTTAACTTAGTTGTAATTAACCTATTTGGGGGTGATCAACCTGCTTGGACAACATTTGATAACAGAGAGCCACCTCTTTACTTAATTATGTAATCTTAACATCTCATTATTTCTTATGTGTAGAATTAGATTTATGAGGGTGAACTTCGTGGCAGTGACCATCATCCACTTAAACTGAATTTTGGGGTGAAGCAACAAAATAAAGATCATCGCCAAAATGGCGATCACTTTGGATGATAAAGGCTAAATCAAGGTATTTAGAACAGAGTTCCAAAAAAAAATGAGGCCATATAAATATAAACAATAGGAACATCAATTGACAAGAATAATCTTTGCACTCAGAACAAACAATTTGGAACTGTGTAGGAGCGATCATGGAGACAAAAGAAAATGGATGATCACAGTTTCAATAACCGAAAAAGTATGGATTAAATACATCAATGAGCTATACAACTCTAGGAACAATATATTAGAAACAGATTGAAAGAATGAGAGAGAAATACAAGTAGATCCAAAGATTCCTAGTCAAGAGAGGTGGTAGAAAATGAAGATGACTGTATGTGTCTTCCATAAAAAGATGTTGATAGTGAAAATAATAAAATCAATAAAAAAATCAAGACCTTAGGGCCGGGAGGGAATACTGGCCTTAACTAAAAAGCTGAACCCTACACAGTGGACCAAGCTGGTGGAAGGTAGAAATATGGAGGTAGAAACATTTTTATGATGCCCCTAGTGTAAGAGATCATGCAGTGATAGTTTTTATTTTTCGGTCATTCACAGTTCTTGTTTCTTGTATTGCAGAGCCTCTTTTTGCAAATATATTCTGATCTCTAGAAAAATAACATACTTTCTTTACCCCCTTAGTTGTGCGGACGACCTGGATTGCAGAATGAAGAATCACATCAACAAGGTCTTTGCCATCTTGCGATCACGGACAGGTCACTTTTTTATCCATCTCATTGTACTGATGCTATTAAGTTCTCTCCCTAATTTTCTCTCTCACGCTTTAGACTCGCCACTTGCTGTCACTCTACCTCTGCCACCTACTTTCTCTTGTGTTATCTTTTTCGACTGCCTTTTATTATAGCAGGCCAAGCTTTAATAATAACTTAATTTTTATATGGTGCTTCATATCCAATTTTTCTCTTTTCTAAGTGCTGTACATAAGAGGTATTCCTTAAGTTTTCCACCACAGAAGGATAAAGGTCTGAGGTAGCTTTACTGGGATTTAAACTTAGGACGTGCAAATGACATGACGTTCAACTTATTGTGCCATGTACTGCTGGTACTTTTAGACCCTGTGACTTCCGCTGACGTGTTTATTTTAGTATTTGTGACCTTTCATTTTGATCATTGTGCCACTGTTCAATATTGCCCAAGATGGGCATTGGTGCATGGCTCAAACTAGAAAATAAGGTGGTGCACATGTACAATGGAGCTTATAGGACCTGCTGTCACGCATGAACATGCAGAGTATGAAGTCCTAAGTCAGATAAGGTTATGGGAAGTGTGATGAGGAGCTCAAAACATTGCCAATTGGCCTTAGTCTCTATGGTCATTGTAAGCATGCAGTGGGGGCTTCTGTGATGAGGGAAATGTTAGGACAGAGAAGTTCTAGAGCTGAGAGTGAAGTGGTGAGGTTGACTTGAGTGTTGTGCTGAGAGTGACATGTTGCCAGTTTGTTGACCTCCAATGCTCTGGTGCATGAGGAGTCTCCTAGTACCATTGGTGGGTTCACGATAATCTGATAATGCACTATTAGTCAGTGGTTGAATAAACTGCTCATGCTAAGGTAGAGAGGGGCTGGGATTTAGCTAGCTGGGTGCAGCGATTAAGAGATGGGTCTAGTGGGCTGCTGTTGCTTCACTTGCCAGAGTGCCAGAATGTCTTGTGAGTCAGCATATTGATTATGCTCATGCCTTTAGGCTGTTTGGAATGTGCTGGTGGTGGGTGCTTAGGAAAGTGGAAAAGGGAAAAGTGGGTTTGATGGTTACTGGAAGGCTGAGTGTCCATGTATGGTTTACCATGGTATCCTCCCCTTCATGAGGGGTTTGCTAACCTCTGCTGCATCTGTATCCTTAGAATATGAGTGCCCAAACAGGGAAGAAGTGTGCATACACAATAAAGGGGGAGAGGGAGGACAGGAGGACGAAGATACACCTTTCCCACAACTAGTCTCTAACAACAGATATCAAGTCCCTAACGTGATTTTAAAACGAGATATATTCTCTGGTGTAGGGTGTTGTGCTCTGGGATTTATCCTAAAAAGGATGAACTCCCTCACCCACTGATTCATCATTGGTCTCCTCCTCACTGCAATCCCTGTGAATGGTGAGTGCAGTGAGCTATAATTTAATAGCTACCCTGGACTAATTTTTATCTTTATAATAGGGTCCCAAACCACCTGACTAATTGGAAGGTGCCTATCAAAAAACCTTTAAAAAACACACACCTTTCAAAGAGCTCCGAGTGGAGCCCACCACACTCACTAATCATGGGGTTGGCGGCGAGGAGGTGTCCAAGATGCAGAATGTTACTTTGATGGGGGAAGGCCTTTGTCCTTTCTAGGAAAAATCCCTGAGCACAAAATCCTAGACCTGCGAACGTCTTCTAACAGATCTTGTTTAAAATTAAATTAGGCACCAGATATCTGTTTATGGACAGATGTGTGCAAATGCCATTTAATTTAAAATATTCCTACTCAGATTTATTAGTTTCGCGCGGGCGCTCACACGATGGAAAGTGGCATCATCCAACAGAAAGCAGTGCAAATTTTAGAGCTGATCAGCTTCCGTGCTGAAAGTTGATATCAGGGGCCGTATTACACATTATGACTGTTTGAGCCCGGCGCACCTTTCAAAAGGTGCGCCGGGCTCAAACAGTGATAATGCGCCCCATTATGGTGTATGCGCTGCCCCCAGGGCTGCCACAGACCCGCGCTGCCCTGGGGGCAGCGCATTCATGTGAAAACACGGAGCAGCTGCTCTGTGTTTTCGCAGTGCAGGCGGCATCCGCCTGCACTTTCAAAGGGGATTAGAGATCCCCTTGCAGGCGGGTGCAGTCAGTGACTGCACCTGCCTGCAAGGGGATGTCTGGGGGCTCCATGGGACCCCCTTTACCCCCTGCAGAGGGCTGCTGTCAGGAGGTGCACTGACAGTGCGCCACCTTTTAAATGGCGCACTGTCAGTGCGCCTCCTGAGGGCTTCTTTGCCTCTGCGCCCACGTCTGTAATATGAGGCGGGTGCAGAGTCAAAGGAATTCCCTCATTTGCATAGGGAACACCCGTATGCAAATGAGGGAACACCCTCTGTTGATAGCGCTGGCGCTTTAAGTGCGTCAGCACTATCGGTATTATAGAAGGGGACGCACAAGCGTCTGCGTCCCCTTCTATAATACCAAAGTGCCCCGGGGGCGCGCAAAACGGGCGCAAATGCCCGTTGAGCATCCGGGCACCATCTGTAATACGGCCCCAGAATGGTGCTAAATGCCAATGGCGGATATAAGTGTGAAACTCATGCAAGACATCGCTGACTGGCCTTTGCTCAGTGGCACCCTGCTAAATTGTTTAGCATTATGCAAATACGTGGTTTTTTTTTAGCAGAAGCATGGCCAATGGCATTATTGGTGCGTGACTAGGTAAATATGGTGCTGTGTAATTTTTTTCATGATCTCAAAACATAACTCTGTAGATTTTCATGCAGCGCTGCACTGTATGCTTTTTAGTAAATCTGGCATTTCTTTTGTAGTCACTTTATTAACCAATCCAAAGTTTCTGAACCAAGACCTATGAAAGGGATTTCGCTCAAGGTTGAACACCAGGGGCTGTATTACACAAGCACCCCATGGGCACAATGGGCATGTGAGCCCACTTTATGCACCCCGGGGCACTTTGGTATTATAGAAGGGGCCGCAGATGTCCCATGCAAATGAGGGAATTACTTTGCCTCTGCTCCTGTGCCTTATTACCGACGTGGGCGCAGAGGCAAACATGCCTTTAGAAGGCACACTGAAAGTGTACCACAAAAAGGTGGTACACTTTCAGTGCGCCTTCTAAATGCAGCCCTCTAAAGAGATGAAATAGGGCGAGATCATGGCTGCCCGAGAACAGCACATTCTTCCTGATAGGGCGCACTTTCCATGTTTGCATCCAGCGCATCTGCTTTAAGGTGCGCAGTGGCACAAACATGGAAAGTGAGCCATATCTGTAATACGAGCCCCGATCTACATTTTTAGTTCAGTAACGCAAAGTGATTGGACCTCTCTGCAAAAATTGATGAGAGCATATAAAATTTCACGTAGAGCCTTAACGATGTGCAACAACTATGTCTCGAACAAGGGGTTTGGTTCTCCCTGCACCTGAGGGGCTGCAAGAGCCTGTGTGGTGCATCTCTCTCCACTGGTAAAACAATTGTCTGATATCCCACCATGAATACAATTAAACTGAAAGTTCCAGCCTGTATGTATGTATGTGGTAGTTCTATGGCACAAACTGAGCAATGTACATGGTCAAAGGCAAGCTTAAAGTCAATGAGTGATGGAAGTGGAAACTGAGTTGTGGATGGTTAATGCTTTATGAAGTAGTGTTGTTTTAAGAGGTGCATCTTCAACTCTTTCCTAAAGTGGAGCAGCGCTGGGCGGTCCTGATGGATATGGGGATTGCCTTCCCTCCTTGATTTTAAGGAAACAAACAGCAAATTAAATGAATCTACTAGTTTTACTAAAGAGCTCCCCATCCTGTATCCTCTTTTTTTGCAAGTCCCAAATAGAAATGAGTTTTAATGTATGGAACATGTTTATACTGCATGTTTACCTACACATCTATACCATACTCTGACATTATCCAGGCTTGGGTAGAGTGTGTGATTATAGGTAATCCTTCACCTTCTCCCTCAAAAGCATTTCTTTTCTTCCACATCCCTCATCCGACTCCTACTCATTTCACTCTCTTCTCATTCTTCTCTCAGTTCTTTCTCTCCACTCATCTACAGCTCACCCCTTCCTTGCATCTTCACTCGTCTTCTATCTTTCCTCACCCATTCCTCTCCCCCATGTACATCGATTTACCAAAATACCAGGGGTAATGGAAGTGACCAGCATTTTTATGTCAGTACCTTGGGAAAAATTGGTATAATCAGTGAAATTCGGATTTTTTTCTCTTTGAAATATCAACCTAAAACAGCAACAGCATACATGCCAATTGACATGATTCAGGTGAATCATTGCCTTTGCTTCAATAGAAGTCTATGGGGAAAAACCATTCTCCCACTTATTTTTTTTTAATCTCCCACTTTCCTCTTCTTAAATGTTGTCATGTGTGCAACAGGGGCTAGCTTGACTTTGGATTTTTGCCTGCTTGCAGAGCTGAAAAGCAGACACGAAGAAATCTTCTGACGCCCAAGTTACTCCAGGGTTGCAGACTTAATTGGCAGAAGTCGCAAGCAGTCTCACATGGGTAGCAGGCCCGGAGTGGGAACCCAAACCAAACTTTGTCAGACCAGCCCCTGTAAGTTGCGTAGCGAGTGAGCGCAGCGAGCAAGCCCAACCACTACAAGGAGGGTTTGGGGGTGGTTCTCCCACTAAGAAAGTTTAAAGAAAAAAGGCAAAAATGGTGCATTCTACAAAACATGTTTCATTATATATTCAATTGTATTAGCTTTTTTAAAGCATAGTAAATGATGGGCCTACAGTGCACCAGAATACAGCAATCTTTGTTGGGGCTCTTGAATGATTCCTTCACTATCACCCTCCAACAGTGCCCCTCATAACCCCATAGCCCCTCTCACATGTATTTCATTTATTCTATAGCACCTCTCATACCAGATTATGGTGTTTGAGCACTTTACATCAAACACACATAGAGAAAATTAATAATACGTGGGTAAGTCAGTGTACAAAAAATGTTACATAAGACAAAGAGCACTCATGGTGGAGTCATTCTTTAAGAGTGCTTGGGCTGCAGAAGCACAAACTCAGGATTCAAGATGTAACACAGTGGTTAGGGTTACATTTACTAATAAGAATTTAATTCTGCCCAAACAAACCCTTTTTAGCAACATTAGGATAATGAAAGACTGGAAAAAACATAACTTTCTAACCTGTACCGTGCTTGATGGCAGTTCATAGCTCACTGTGCTAGATTACAACTGTAATTTATGAACTGCACAGTAACAAAAGAATCTCTGTGACAAAAGCCGCAATCCACAGAGCTTTGCACATAAAATAAACGTATGTGATCCCAGTGGTACACATTCTTGAAGCAGGCATATTTACCATCTGCGCTACCTTAGATGAGTCAAAACTGCCACTAGGGGAGTGTGGTCTGGCCACGTAACAAGATGGCCACATAATTCTGGAGCTCAGCGCTGAGGGGAGCCCCAGACGGCAGCGAAAGAGCTTTCCGGTAACCATACGCCAATATGGACCCTTGCTTCGGACGACGTAAAACCGAGGATTATATCGCTGTGTCCTTTTGCCAAATTGATGTTCTCAGGCGGTATTTTTTGAGGGGAGCTGCATGCAGCCTGACAAACGGAAACCTGCGACCTGCTACATGCGTGCGGAGCTGTGGGCCTCCCGTCCATCCTTCAGCCGAGCGCCTTATGGAAGAGTGATCTTCCAGCCCGGACCCCCCTTCTAGTGTGGACGGACTGTGTCTATGCCTGGCGTGGGGAACTCGTCTGGCTTATTCGGCTCCCTCCCCACTGAATCTTGTCAGCCGCAGACACCAAGGTCGAAATATTACAACGCGGTGCTTCAATTTAAGGGAGGCGGTTTAAGCTCACGCAACCGAATGTGAGTTTCGGTCGGCGAGCGTTTGATTCTGTGAGCGGTCTGTGACTCTTTCAGCTTCCCGCTTCAGAGGAATTAGGCATCACCTCACACAGTCCTGTGTCGTCGTGTGGGTGCTTTGTATGTCAGACGTCCACACAGACGAGTGGATTGCGGCTCGTCTGACTCCCCCACCTCGGATGAGCTTCGTTGTACTCTCTGTGGACATTTTTCTTCCTTGCTCCTACTTGATTATAGGAGTCTATTTCTGGACTCGTTGAAGGCTGGTTATCCTCCTGAGTGGCCCCTGCTTTTTCTTCTTCACCCCTGAGGATGGGGCTTTGTGGATGCTGCACTGTGGCAGATTTGTCTAGAACTTTGACTTTTCAACAACAAATGTAAAAACGGACTTAAACCATTGTGTCAACTCAACAAAAGACGACCTGTGGGAGCTATCCTCCCTCATTGCACCTGGTTATAGCCTATTTTATTAAAAGCCTGTCACCAATTGCAAGATTTATCAGATGTGAGCCTCATTGTCACAGACACAGTCTTGTCTGTTCCTTCTTTGGTGCCTATTTGCCGATTTTAATAAAAAGCCTGTGCGCATTGATCATCAGCCCCTCTATAAGCGGTCTATAGGCAATCTCTGAAACTACACACCCGTGGAGACCAGTCCTGGTCTGAATCAACCAGCCTACCTCGCGCTTTTGGATACCCGCCGGCATCACTATTGAGCCCTACACCGGCCAATTTCAACTGCCATCTCTGCTAACGAATTGACCCTCAATATCAAATATCAAGTATCCATAATGAAGAAGATTGTCTCATCAGAGATCCGGATGTGTGCATTGTGACCAACACATGGTAGACATTAGAAGAGCGAGACAGAAGAGTTGGGTATGCCTTCTGGTAAGACGTCTGGAAAGCGCACTAGACAACTTCTTTTCTCTGAAGCTATAAGCCAGAGCCGATCCACCTTAGTTACACGTAACGCCACTCCCTTGACTCAGAAATCACCTTTTTGGTTTTTGGACCCTGGTACTGACCCAGCGGTCCGCCTCCACAGCAAGCTTCCTGGGGTCAGTCAGCCTACTATCAATCAAGTGCTGGCGTAGTTCCGGAAAACAACTATCTGACAAGTGCTCCTATGCAACCAAATTATAGAGCCCCTGCAAGTCATTTACTTGGCTACCCTTCCCCCAACCATCCAGTGCTCTGCAAAAATAGGACACATACTCCACCCAAGTGTTTGACTCCAGCTTCTTACAGTTCCTAAACTTCTGCCTGTACAGCTCTGGGGTCAAACCATACCTCCTTGCTAATGCTTCCTTCATGGGGCATAAGACATCTGATTCTCAGTGGGCAATGCTAGCAACGTTTCCCTCCCCTCAGGAAGCAGTTCCACAACCTCGCTCCCAAGTCTCTCTCAGGGACTCTGTGGGACCTCATTGCTACCTCATAGGCTTTGAACCACTGACCAATGTCCTCATGCTTCATAAAATCCTTAATAACCTCCTTGGAGATGTATAACCTCCCTTCTCCAGACACTGATGGTGCGCTGCCACCATTGGGATTGGACTCTATACTTTTTGCTTTTAGATTCAGTTCCCTCAAACCTATTTCATGCTCTAAGAGCATATTTTTCTCTTCTAGGGCTAATTTCTCCCTCTGAAATGCTATCTCCTTATCCTCTTTCCCCAGCCTGAGCTTTGTGAGCTCCAATTCATGCATCCTGTTTTTCTCCCTGTCCTCCAGCTCTTCTGCTGGAGACAGCCCCTTTGAAGATACACTGCTGCCCCCCGGGAAGGTTACCTCCCCCCAGGTAGACCCAATAGCCTATCCTACTCTCCATCTAAATTCTCCACCTCCTCCATTGGCTGGTCGTCATGCTCACTGGCAACCCTTGACCCCAACCAGGCCCTCAGCGCCTTTTGGAATTTCTCCTTTCTGAAGAGGCCTCTTACAGAGATTTTAAACTTTTTGCAGATAGCTTTCAATTGTGGCACAGTGTAGGTTTCAACCCTATCCTCTTCAAACTCAATATCCATGGATGCAATTGATGCTGGCTTTGACATGATGAAGATCTACAGTTCTCAGTTGCGAGAGAAAAAAAATTGTCTCAAAGAAAAAGTTCCAGCAACTGTATGTGGTTGCGTGATGGTCTGCACTCTACTAGTAGTGTACACCAATCACTGTATGTAAGACACAAATGCAAGTCCAGATCTCACAGCTGCCACCAATGTTAGAAATGGGGGTCTCTAGTTGGCAAGGGTTTGCACCTTTGTCCAAGTAGGGACCCTTCTTCCTAGTCAGGGTAAGGGGGATGCACTTCTAAAATAACCCCTGCTCACCCCCTTGGTGGCTTGGCATGAGCAGACAGGCTTATCTCAGAGGCAGTGTGTAAAGCATTTGTGCATGCATACAGTAATACGGTGAAAACACTACAAATGGACACCATACCTGTTTAGAAATATAAGTAGTCTTTATCTAAACCAAACTAGACCAAAACAACAAAAAATCCACAATACAGTTATCAAGATACCCAAAAAATAGGTTATTCACGTAAATTAAGTTTGTAGCAACAAATAACTCCCCCTGGAGCTATTACGATGTCGTGACAGATGAAAATCCCAAAGTACGGCGCCGACAGTGAGGTGCGCGGCGTCAGGCGTGGAATCACACAGACCCCTAAAGAACAGTACCTTGGAAACGATTAAAACAAAGACGGTGCACTGCGCCGGGGAGGTGATGCCTCGTTGGCGCTGGGCGGCGTCAGTTCCTTTCGACCACAGTGGAGGTGATGCGTCGGTTCCTTATGACCCCAGGGGATGTGAGGCCTTGGTTCCTTACAGCGATGCAGGGGAGGTGAGGCGTCGGTTCCTTACTGTTGTCGGGGAGGTGAGGAGTTGGTTCCTTACTGATGCCGGGGAGGTTACGTCACGGTGGCAGCGAAGCGTCGGTTCCTTGTGACGGTGTCGATGGATTCGGGAGTCACCCACGTCGAGTATCGGCACCGCGTTGATGAAGCACCAGCGGCGGTGAAGTCAGCGTTGCGGTGCGAGTCGGGACGGTGCATTGTGAACGTCACAAGCGGTGTCCTCCGGTGCAGACAGAGGCCTCGGTGACGGCTTCGGCGTCGATGTGGCGCGGCGTCAGCAGGCGTTGGGCCTACGGTGCAAGTCAGGGCGGTGTGTCGTGCTCTTCACGAGTAGTGCCCAAGGCTTCGGTGAAGGTTATGGCATTGCTCGCCAGCATCGGTGTTGCAATTTCCCTCTGTGGCAGCTGGAACAGCAGTTCCAGATGCAGAAAGACAGAGGAAATGAAGTCTTTGTGTCCCTGAGACTTCAGAACAGGAGGCAAGCTCTATTTCAAGCCCTTGGAGATCTTCCTCAAGTAGAGGACACAGCACACAGCAAAGTCCTTCTCCTTTCCTTGGCAGAAAGTAGCCACTGCAGGCCAATCCCAGACAGCAAACAGCACAGGGGCAGTATTCGTCCTCAGTTTCTCCAGCTCTTCTCCTTGGCAAAGGTTCCTCTTGATTCCCAGAAGTGATCTAAAAGTGTGGGGTCTGGGCCCCTCTTTTTATAATACAAAATCCTTTGTTCTCTGTGGCAGATAAGCTCTTTGCCCAGCCAAAACCAGTTCTGTCCTCTCTGGTGCAGCTTCCTGGCAGGAGGTGGAGACAGCATTGTCCAAGGCAGACCAGTCCCATTCAGGTGTGAAAGAAATCTCCTCCCCCTACTCTAAATGCAGCCCAGGTCTTTTCAGCCCAGCCCTGACTCACCCTGGAAAGGCAGGACACGCCTCAATACCCCAAGTGGCTGTCTGAACAGAATGGACATCCCTAGCCCCTGTCACTCCAAATCCAGACAGTCAATACCCAACCTAGCAGAGGCACACTGGATGGTTAGGCAGGAAAATACCTACTTTCTAAAAGTGGTATTTTCAAACCCAGAATGAAAAAAACACTCTCACTAAAAGATGCATCTTAACATTCTGAGTTCAGGCATATCAAACTTTATTTTCCTATCTTGTTCCCATGGGCAGTAATACTCATAAGATGTTAAGAGCAAACTCCCCATTCTATCCTATGGGACAGATAGCCTTACAATAGTGAAAAAACGAATTTGGCAGTATTTCACTATCAGGACATGCCACACACACCAGGGCATGTCCTACCTTTTACATACACTGCACCCTGCCCACAGGGATACCTAGGGCCTACCTTAGGGGCGACTCACATGTAAGAAAAGGGAAGGTTAGGGCCTGGCAAGTGGGTGCACTCGCCAAGTCGACATGGCAGTACCAAACTGCACACAGACACTGCAGTGGCAGGTCTGAGTTACATTTACAGGCTGCTTAGGTAGGTGGCACAATCAGTGCTGCAGGCCCACTAGCAGCATTTGATTTACAGGTCCTGGGCACGCACAGTGCACTGTACTAGGGACTGACTAGTAAATCAAATATGCTAATCATGGAAACATTTATCCATAACAACAATTTACAGAGGGAGCACTTGCACTTTGGCACTGAACAGCAGTGGCAAAGTGCCCAAAGCATCTAGACCAGCAAAACGAAGCCCAACACACAGCAAAATAACAGGAGGCAAAGTAAAAAAATACAGAGGAAACCCACGCCAATGATGCCAGGTCTAACACACCCTACTTCCATTACCAACTTTGCTCATCATTCTCCTGCTCCATTATGCTACTTCCTCGGACTCATCTTTCAACCTCCTTCATCCACCTCTGACGGCATCTAAATCACCTTCTCTACTTTGACATGAATCACCCTCCTACTCCTCTCTAATCAACCATCTCTGTCATAATATTTCTTCTCTTCCTTTCTAGTCACTCTGTCCCTCCTCTTATTTCATCTGTCTCTTTCTTTACCAATATTTTGTCTTATGCTTCTTTTTCCTTACCATCGTCTTTTCTAGCCTCACGCTCTCCTCTAATCACCCCCCTTTTCTCATCCCTGCACTTCACCACCATTTCCTCATATCAACATTCTAGAATGCTCATGTTCCTTATCTAATACAGCCATTGTTCTGAAAACCGTGGACCTGGGTTTTCAGGACTTATGACAAAAGAACATCAATCAATAGCCAATAACATTAGTGGTCTAAATTAGTTATGCACTTTACCTTTCAAAAATGTCCAAAACATCAAATTTTTTGATGCCAGGGCATACACGTGTGTTTACAGCGTTGCTGTCCCATTCTTGTGTTAGCAATGAAGGCCTGAGATTTGATCTTATGAAACTACAGATTCTAGAAACATCCTGGCAGCAAGTGCATTAGCCTACTCCATTATCTTATCTGTTTAGAATCAATGGGCTTATAGCAGTGGTAATACTGATTTCGATCTACTCTTGTGGAACACAGAGAGTATTTGTTGGAACAAAATAAATGCACAGTCACCAAAACCCCAAAGTGTGGTGTCTCTGCCGTTAGTTCCTTCTAATTATACTAGCAGACTCTGCCTTCAGCGAGTACCTCTGGTGAGTGGGAGTAGGCAGGACAGTGGCAGCTCCTGTTGCCAGTGTTGCCACAAGAGAACAGCCAGTGCTGCACTTTGTATAATGGGAACTTGCACTACTCCTGCCCATGCTGTGTCTGTGTTGTGTTGTATAAGTGAAACTTGGCAAAAGTCTTCACTTCAGAAAAGTCAAAACGTGGCTTCGATGGTGGTTATTTTTTCATGTAGTGCCACAAGTTAAGAATAGCGTGAAGGCAGGAAAAAAATAGAACTAACCACTACTAAGGTATACATTTGGATTGCACATTTTCAATTACTTTCCTTGGGATGGCAAAATCCTAATACATTATTTCTGGCATGTTATCTATTAAGTACTGTGAGATGGGAGATTGTGGCTCTCTTTTGGTATGGTGGGAGCATCAAAGGTACCCCTGCAATTCACATATTGGAATATAGCCATCCGCACTTAAAGTAGCCAAAGGTGTTGGTGCTTTTCGTCATAGTTAAACAATTAGCCAGAGAATGCAAGACTGCAGGTCCATATGCATCATTAAGAAAAAGATGCTTCTCCACTTGTGAATGGCCCTTGGGAGGGCCACTGGGCTACCTTGGGAGGGCCACTGGGCTACCTTGGGAGGGCCACTGGACTACCTTGGGCGAGCCACTGGGCTACCTTGGGAGGGCCTGGCCCACCCTCTAGCACCAACTTGCCGCAGCCCTTCTTCCTGTCAGCCGTACCTCTTCTGTAGAGTGCCACCCAGCCTCTACCATACAATGTTACCCCTGCACAACCGGAGGGCCGGGTGTGGCCCGAAGGTATAAATAAATGCAGAGTAAATGCTTGTGGTTCACTCAGTGATCACTGTGACACTGCCTGTGTATCCGTCATTTCTATAGTATTGGTCTAGCCAAACCGCACATTGGTGACGAGGCTGGCAATTCCCAAGCATTCCAAGAGGCACTCACCCCACCGGCAACTCGATCTGGTCAGCTTTGCCCCATGCGGCGATTGGAGGAATGTAGCTCGATCCGGTGAAGTGCACTCTCCTGGAAAACAGCCAGCTACCTGTGGACGGCAGCGCCCTGCCTGTAGCAATAAGGTTGGTGACTTGGGACCATTGCCACTATTCCTGGGTGTGCCGCTCCCCACTGCACTGGTCCTGTAACGGCCCGCAGCATTGCCGAAGCCGCTGATCTGCGTGCTGCTCGTCCCCAGCACCACCTGGTGGCCCAGTGCTGCAGCACACTCCCCAGGACGGGCTCCAGCATTTGCTAACACGCAGCTTAAGTGGAGGCCTGCTCAGGTGAAGGCGCCCCAGAGAGAGTTCAACAGGTGCATCAGGGCAAGACGTGCTCCTGTGTATGCGCCCCTTCCTCCTCAACAGCTATCAAGTGCCTGCCCGGATGCCTGGAAGGCACGCACCATGAAAGGTGCCATTTCTCTCTCTCTCTCTCACCCACATCGTGTGTTGAGGTAAAGAAGAAAGAAAAAAAAGGAGATAATAACAAAAACTGATAAATACTTTGTGAACATTGAAGAAAAAAAAAAAAAAGAGTATTAATTTCAAACGACTATATTTACCAGACAAAGGAAGAAAATAAATGAACACATGGTAGCCCTCATAGTGTGCATGACCAAGTGATACGTGTTGCACAGGGAGTGAAGGAATGCGATTTCAAAGGCTTGTGGTTTACAATGCACAGCATTCACGAATTGAAAAAAATAGAAGAAATTAAGAAGGCAATAACTTTCATAAGAACGCAGTAGGCCCCAGAACAGCACACCATACTTTGGGGGAAGAGAACAAAGCACTCTTGGTACATCAAAAACAATGCAAAGAGAGAAGAGAGAAAATGTCTGCCCAACAACAGGATGTGTACCACCTGGCCCTCAACGAGGTGCGCAGGCATCCATCACAGCCTTACTGCCTTTTAGCCAGTTGGTTGATCCCGCCACAGCTGTGCCACAATGGCGCCAGTGGATTAGGCACCTTCAACACTACTTTGACACCACGCATGAGACCGATGGGCAGTGGAGAGGTCCATGATGCTCCACGTAGGTGGAGCAGAACTATATGACTTGTTTGAACATCTTCCCAACACAGGAGGCAATGATGACTTCAATGCTGCTGTAGCAGCCCTAAACTGGCACTATTACCCCCAACTCAATCCCGACTATGAAAGATTCAAGTTGAGAAAGCCTTGTCAGACAGAAGGCGAGTCGGTGGAGGTATTTTATGTGCGCCTCTGCAAATTAGCAAGCACCTGCACTGGCATAAATCAACCAGACAAAATCAGAGCCCAATTAATCTAGGGTTGCCAATCATCTGCCCTATGCAAACTGATCGTCCGCATGCCAGGCATCTCCCGTGAAGACATCCGAATCCTTGCAAGATCCCACAAACTAGTGGACATTAGAGCTGAAGACATGGAAGTAGTGCTGGCAAGAGTTGCAGCTCTGTCCACAGCAACCCGAGCAGTCAAAGTCAAAGAGGAATAAGTTGACGCAATCCAATGACGTCCTGCTCAGCAGCGTACCTACACCCCGACCAAACAAACCAAAAAAGGGTGTGGAAACTGTGGCCTAACACACCGCACACCCAACGTATGTCCAGCCCAAGGAAAGTCCTGTTCAAAATGTGGCCGTATGAACCACTTCGCAAAAGTATGTCACAGTGGTGCACCAGCCACCATCCCAGGATACCGAGGAAGGGGACCTCCTACTCTCCGCCAGCTCTCTCTGAATGAAGACGAAGGTGGGCACTCAACGCAACATCCCGAGTTCGTGGGTCGCCCTGAGGATGACAATGAAGATGGAGTCTTCACGGTGTCCTCCCCAGGCAGGGGGAACCACCGCAGAAGACCGCTACCAATGTGCAAAGTACACATCGGAGGAGCAGAGATCACTTCTCTCGTAGACCCGGGTGCATCCGTGAATGTCATGAACACTACCCAATTCTGCAAGCTGTCACCACGTCCAAAACTGGCACCTGCCAAGGCCAGAATCTACACATATGGAAGAACAAAACCACTGCCCCTGAGAGGAGTAGTAGATCTGAAAATAGAGAGTAAAGGTCAGATGGGGCAGGCCAGGTTCCACTTAACCAGAGGCGACACCGGCCCCCTCCTCGGTTGCCACACAGTGGCGGACCGTGGGCTGGTATACTTTGCCCAGCAAGTATACGACTTGCACGCAGCGTGCATCCTCAAGGAATTCCCACAACTGTTCCGAGGGCTGGGGTGCCTCAAAGGCCTGAAGATAAAGCTTCATATCGACAAAACCATCCAGCCCACTGCACTCCGGCACAGAAGAGTGCTGTTCCATCTATGCCCACTAGTGGAAAAGGAGCTAGACCAGCTCAAACAGCTAGGGGTGATTGAGGAATTAACAGGACCCATCCCACGGGTATCACCCCTGGTTATAGCTCCCAAGCAACCGGGAGCCATCAGACCACCTCCAACATTGATGAAATAGTGGTGGACCTCAACGGAGCTCGCTGGTTCTCCAAGCTAGACCTGAATGCCGGCTACCACCAGCTTGAACATGACGAGGCAAACAAGTACATCACCACCTTCTCAACACACATTGGTCTTTGCAGGTACAGACGCCTCAATTTAGGGATCTCCTCTGCCGCAGAAGTCTTACGGGACGTCATCCGAGAGACCCTGTCAAGACTAATTGGCATACTGAATGTGAGTGATGACATTCTGATCTATTCGGACACCCTGGAAGATCACTTTGTGAGGTTGAGAGCTACACTGCGAAGATTGGCAGACTGTTAACTAACCCTCCCCTGACAAAAATGCTCTTTTTACACCAACTCGGTCGAGTTCTTTGGCTATCGGTTGTCCAGTGAAAGACTGCTAGTTGCCCCCAAAAAAGTAGACGCCATCAGACCAACAGCTGCCCCACGAAACGCATTGGAATTGAGAAGCTTTCTGGGGATGGCAAAATACTGTGGACGTTTCATTCCCAACCTGGCCACCCTATCAGCACCCCTCCATACTCTGACCAAGCACAACCGCCCCTGGGAATGGGACAACAGAACAAGCCTTTAAGAATGTGAAGACGACGCAACAATGGCATATTTCGACCCCCACTGCAAAACATAGCTAAATGTGGACACAAGCCCCCCAGGGCTGGGCGCTCTCCTACTACAAGAAAAGATGTTCTTCCATCGCATATGCAAGCAGGGCCCCTCACCAATACAGAAACACCTATGCCCAAATAGAGCGAGAAGCACTGGCAATCCGATGGAAGTCTGCACTTCCACGTGTACCTTTGCAGCAGAATTTCAGAGTGGTAACTGACCACAAGCTTTTGGCTCCCCTCGTCGCCTGCACTGCCAGGAACGGACTGCCGCGCATTGAGCGTTGAACTCTGCAACTCCAACCATACTCCTTCAAAGTCGTATACAGACCAGGTGTCAACAATCCAGCTGATTACCTGTACAGGCACTCGGCGGCACCCGCTGGCAACAACAACCCCTAAGAAGCAGACAAAGGTGCCGAAGAGTTTGTGAGCATGATAATCCATGAGTCTTGTCCAAAAGTTCTATCTCTGGAAGAGATGCAAAAGGCCACTGAGAGTGACGCCAGAATATCTAAAGCCACAGAGGCACTGCGCAAATGACAGTGGCAAAAACCTAGATGGCGCAAGAGCCCTCACCACTAACGAACAAACAGCAATAAATCAACTGTGGAGAGTGCGTGATGAACTCAGCACAAGTGGTACAGGACTCCTGGTACGAGGGCGCCAAATAGTGGTGCCACGGAGCTTATGGGCTAGAGTTGCTGAATTTGCACACCAAGGGCACCAAGGGATTGCAAAGACGAAGGCTTGCCTGAGAGACAAGGTGTGGTGCCTGGTGAATCCGCGACTGCCACTCCTGTGCCATCACAAGTGGGGACCCGCCAACCACACCAGTGATCACTGAAGCAGTCTGCACAACACCCTGGTCATGTGTTAGCATGGACTTTGGCAGTTTCCCCAATGGCAGGCTCACTTCAGGAATGATAGCAAGTCACACCAAATACCCCACGGTAGGACTGGTATGATCCACAGCATTCGGGAATGTAAAGCCAGTGCTAAAAAAGGTATTTGCAATACTACAGATCCCTGAAGAAATAAAAAACAGACAATGGGCCCCCCTTTCAGGAACAAGAGTTCCAAACCGACCTGCAAAGTTTGCATGTAAGGCATCAGAAAATAACCCCACAGTGGCCTCAGGCTAACAGCGAGGTAGAGTGCTTCATGTGCACCCTGAATAGAGCACTCAGGATCAGAGTAAAGTATGGAGAAGATGCCGAAAGCTTGCTGCACCGATTCTTGAGAGCCTACCAACAAACACCACACAGTACCACAGGGTGTGCCCCAAGTGACCTGCTAATGAGTAGATGTGCTCGAGCCATCACCCCAACAGGGCCTAGCTGGAGCCCAGTGGAAATAGCCATCCAAGTCACTCGAGAAACTGCAAGCCACAAACGACAAAGCCAGTAAAGATCGAAAGGCTGTGATCCCAGACCTCACAGTTGGAGACAAGGTGATCCTGAAGGATTGGCACCCAGGATGGAAATTCTGCGCTCCCTTTCGAAAAGGAAGTGTGGAAAATCAGCAACACCTAAGGGACATTGGTAACGGCTCACGTGACCAGACCACAGTATCAAGAAACATATCCTCGTTCAAACGAGTCAGATCCATGGTGAACGAGCAAGAAGACTGCCAACATGCAGCTGATGAGATCTATGCACCAGAGGCAGACATTCCCAGTCCCCGCATGGACACTTCAACAGCCAGACCTGATCCAGTGGTGGTGACCGCACCAAACCCAGGCAGATGCACTCCCGCTGGCCAAGCAAGCGTGGATGACGGATCTGCCAGGAGCCAGGGAGAGAGTGGCGAAGCCAGAGGTAAGGTCTCCAGCCCAATCCTGCACCTAGCCAGAGACTGAGAGATCATGTATGTCATGATTCAATCAAATGATTGACCAGTTATTGTTTCATGTTAGTAAAAGTTGAAAGGGAAGTAGAGTGCCTCTACTATACAATGCTACTCCTGCACAACAAGAGGGCCGGGCGTGGCCCAAAGGTATAAATAAATGCAGAGTGTATGCTCGTGGTCCACTTGGCGACCACTGTAACACTGCCTGTGTGTCCTTCATTTCTATAGTATAGCGGCCTTCGTCACGAGGTCCAGCCAAACCTCACACCTCCATCCTCCTTCTTCCCTTCATTGTTCCTCCCTTTGGCCCTCCTCCTTCCCTCTGCTCTTTTCCTTCTTTTACCTCCTCTCAGCTAATTTCTCCGTTTTCTCCACTCAAGCCGTCTCCCTCCTTTTCTCCTTGTCCAGTCCTTGTATCTGTTTTTGGTAATCTCTGCTCTTCGCCCTCCTCTTTTCTTCCCTTTTGCAGTTTTTCATCTTTTCCTTCTCACATCTCCTCTCCCAAGATTTCCACTCTTCATCCTTTACTTTTACTTTCAGACAACTCTTCGCCCTCCATTGCCCCTGCCTCTTCTCCTCTCTCTTTACTCAACTCTCCTTCTCTTCTGGAGATGGAGGCTTGCTTGATACTTATCAAACTCTTCCTCACACAACCACCCTCCAGATCATACCCAGGCTCTCTGCATGACGCAGTTTGGTTTTGGTCTGACCAGGACTGACCATGAATATCGGGGCTGCGCTAATACAGTGTTGCAGACATAACCACAGAAGTAGGTGGATTTCAGGAAATGGACTGAAAGAAAATGTTACATTTGTTACCTATGCACCCTTGATAGAGTCTGTTGACAACACACAGCTGGGGGTGTAGAAGGGTGCAATGGGCCATAATGCAATCATAGAAACTGAGCCCACATTCCCAAGTTTGTTGTAAAAAATCAGCTACAAATAGGTGCGAAGTGGCCCTTCACACCCATGGGCATTGGTGATACTGTACCTGCTGCACTATTTATAGCTATGTCCTGAACAAAGGCAATTAGTAAAACAACTTTAAAGCCAGAAATAAACTCGATAGAATCGAGAGTTTAGTTGTTAGGCAGTAGAATGCTGTCAGTTTCGACTGTAAGACACTGCCTTGACATGTTCTATAAAACCAACTTTGTGGCTGTCTCCTGTTATACTTATCCTGAAGAGGTTTCTCCCCCATTTCTCTCTATCCCTTTCAGACCCCATACTTTCATCATTTTCCTCAACTTTTACATTAACTGAGACCTAAGCACGATCCTATCTAGGCTTGTGCATCATGAGTGAATGTTTTTGGTTGCGTCACCAAGGCTGGCCCAGGCACGCTCCTTAGCTGCCAAACAGCCAGGGTTTCGAGCTAATCGATTTTCAATATCTTCATCAGGAGAATCAGCTTTGAGCTATCGTCAATGACTATGATAATTTATTCCAAGGAATTGGGTGTCCTAAATGGCAACTAGTCCTGCTTCAAATTGACAAATATGTCCATTCTATTGAGAAAAGAAAAAACAAAGGTAATAGCGAAACTGCACAATCATGTGAGCATTTTATTCGGAAATTGAATTGCCCACTCTGTGTTTTTTCTTCCTATTGTCCTCAAGAGGAGGTGGCAGTTTGGATTTATTAGCAACACCATGTGCATGCCCAAAAGAGGGAGAAAAATGAACCGTAACTCAACACTCCCAGGTTACTAGTACTGATCTTTTCTAAACTGGAGTTTCCCAGTGGTTATCAGGTGGCGTTGGATCACCACCTTCTTGACGTAATCTGATTGGGTCAGGTACGAAAGACTCAGTTTAGGGAACTCGTTTGACGCTGGTGGTGCAGAGCATGGTGAGGGAAGTGATTCAAGGCATGCAAGGAGAGCTCAATATGGGTGGCAATATCATGCTATATGCATTAATACCCTGAAAACACAAAGATCGACAAAGGGTGGCATACCAAAGGCTAAAAAAGTGGCACTTAATGGTTGAGAACTATGAAATTCTGACAACATCTCTGGAGTTTTTGGGTCATGTGGTTTGAGCTGTGTATATGGAAGCAGATCCACAAAAACTGAGACGCATCATTGCTTTTCAGCTTTTTAACGTCCCAATTTCTTGGACACAACCAAGTTCATTGGACACTTTATACCAAGCCTTTTCTGATAAAATTAGTGCTTAATTTCAATCAATCAATCAATCACGTCACTTATAAAGCGCACTACATACCCGCGAGGGTCTCAAGGCGCTGGGGGAAGAGGGGGGTGGTGCTGCTACTGATCGAAGAGCCAGGTCTTGAGGAGTCTTCTGAAGGCCAGTAGGTCTTGGGTCTGCCGAAGGTTGGTGGGGAGGGTGTTCCAGGTCTTGGCGGCGAGGTGGGAGAAGGATCTGCCGCCGGCGGTCGGTTTCCGGATGCGGGGGACTGTGGCGAGGGCGAGGCTGGTGGAGCGGAGCTGGCGGGTGGGGGTGTAGAAGCTGAGTCGTCTGTTGAGGTAGGCTGGTCCGGAGTTGTGGAGTGCTTTGTGTGCGTGGGTGAGGAGCTTGAAGGTTATCCTCTTGTTGACAGGGAGCCAGTGCAGGTCTCTCAGGTGGGGTGTGATGTGGCTGCGTCAGGGGATGTCGAGGATAAGACGTGCAGAGGCGTTCTGGATGCGTTGCAGCCGTCTCAGGAGCTTAGCCGTCGTTCCTGCGTAGAGGGCGTTTCCGTAGTCCAGCCTGCTGGTGACGAGGGCCTGGGTGACTGTTTTTCTTGTTTCGGTGGGGATCCACTTGAAGATCCTGCGGAGCATTCGGAGGGTGTTGAAGCAGGATGAGGAAACGGCGTTGACCTGCTTAGTCATGGAGAGGGTGGGGTCGAGGATGACCCCTAGGTTGCGTGCGTGGTCGGTGGGTGTCGGGGCTGTTCCCAGTGATGTTGGCCACCAGGAGTCGTCCCATGCTGAAGGGTTGGAACCAAGGATGAGGACCTCCGTCTTGTCCGAGTTCAGCTTCAGGCGGCTGGTACTCATCCATTCGGCGACGGCCTTCATTCCTTCGTGGAGGTGGGCTTTGGCGGTGTGAGGGTCTTTGGTGAGGGAGAGGATCAGCTGGGTGTCGTCGGCGTAGGAGATGATGTTGTGCTGTCGGGCGACGTGGGCGAGGGGTGCCATGTAGATGTTGAACAGCGTTGGGCTGAGGGAGGAGCCTTGGGGTACGCCGCAGATGATCTTGGTGGCTTTGGATCGGAAGGGGGCGAGGCGGACGCTTTGTGTTCTGCCGGAGAGGAAGGATGTGGTCCAGTCCAGGGCCTTCTCTTGGATCCCGGCGTCGTGAAGGCGTGTTCGTAGTGTGTGGTGGCAGACCGTGTCGAAGGCGGCTGATAGGTCCAGGAGGACGAGGGCTGCTGTTTCTCCGTTGTCTAGCAGGGTCCTGATGTCATCGGTGGCGGCGATGAGGGCGGTTTCGGTGCTGTGGTTGCTGCGGAAGCCGGACTGGGAAGGGTCCAGGATGTTGTTCTCCTCGAGGTAGCGGGTCAGTTGTTTGTTGACGATTTTCTCGGTGACCTTCGCGGGGAACGGGAGCAGAGAGATGGGTCGGAAGTTCTTGAGGTCCTTGGGGTCTGCCTTGGGTTTCTTGAGTAAGGCGGTGATCTCGGCGTGCTTCCAGCTTTCCGGGAAGGTTGCTGTCTCGAAGGAGATGTTGATTATTTTCCGGAGATGGGGCGCGATGGCTGTACTGGCTTTGTTGAAGACGTGGTGAGGGCACGGGTCTAATTTGAGCAAGTGGTTTCTGATGCTCGGCACCAGCACTTATGACAGCTGTCACATGGTGGCGCTGTTTGTGTAATTTAGGGAGAGGTGTGGCGCAGCAGCCAGAACGGCTGACTCCGGAGCACGGGGCTTGATCGCCGGCGGCAGCTCAGCTCAGCTCAGCATCATGTGACTCTGGGAAATAGCTCACTTAATCTCCCTGATGGCCCCCAGCGCCTTGAAACCCTTAAGGAGGTTATATATGTTCGCACTTTCCAAATAGAAATTATTATTATATTATATTATTAATTTAAAGATGAGCAGAAAAACTGTTGTTTGTTAATTCAACATACATTAACAACAACTAATACCTGCCACCCAAGCCATTCTTAAAGCATTGTCGGCCTCGAACAGTCTGAATTGTCACACTTCAGTGTGATGGTTTGTAGTTGTGCAATTACAGTGGCAATGTGCGGTGCAAACTGCGGTGGCTTATGACGAGGGCCCCGGCACCTATTTGTTTTACAAATTAAGCACTGGATAAAATAATTGCAATATCTGTTGGAATCCTCATAAGAGAAGGGAAAAGGGGCTGGTTATGTGTGTGATATGTTTCAGAACGAGAATGATGCACTCACTGCCCACACTTGTATACTTTTTTGTCAATGAAAAACACAACAGAAGTTGTGAATACAAGTCCAGTTGTCCTGGAGGCACCACTAATGGAAAGTTGTCAAGAAATCCAACCTCCTTCATTTACATATGCCAACAGAGCCCTCATAGTGTCGGGCATAGGCACCCCAAATAGAACGCGGGGTTCGCGATCCTCCCCTGGTATTGTCATTCATGCATGTATCTGTATGGACACCCGTCGATAGTGATCACAGATCAGTATTCACAACACCTATTTTTATAGGTTCTGCTTTGTTCCACCAGCTCCCATTGAGAAATAAAAGCTACAACTGCAGGACATGGATTTTAGAAATAATGTACATTCCAGAAAGAAACTTTGCTGGCATCCTGTCATGTCACCACGGTGAAGCTGCACCCACTGAGACTAGGGAGGCTAATGTGACTTAACTTCAGGTAGATTTTGTCTTAGAACGGGTCATGCAGTTGGCTGATGCCTTTGGAAACTCATTGAGGTGATTGTATTGAGTTAGATTTCAGTGCCATTTTCCAAGTGGAATGGAATATGCTGCACAACAACCATCAACCCTCACCCAGCAGATTTGATACTCCAAGTGCACTAAATAATATGGGTTCCGAACTGTCCAGGACAGAAGAGGATCTGTTGACAGGACCTTACTAGAAGGATGGAAGAAGTCACTCAAATGTGTCATAAGGGAGCAGGAAAGACAAAGGCTCATTTGAATGAGTGAATGAAAATACTTGTAAGTGAGAATTGTCTCCCAAAGGCCTCATGATGCTTGAACTGGTACTGGACATGGAAAAACCCTCAAATTAACAGAACAAATGGGATTTCGAGGACCAGGGAAATCAGCTGTGGCCAGAGACTTGGTGGAGGGTTAAAGCTTTTCAACAGGTGGTAGGGAGTGCAAGAAAAGAGAAGGGTCTCTCACCAACTCTTGACTTCTTGAAACAGGGGATGACAAACAGGAGAATAGATCCAGTATAGAGTTTATCAGGAGAAATATAGTGGCACAACCTACTTCAGAAACATTTGGCCCTACATCATAAAAACTCAATAGGTCAGACACATGGCGTCTTATTTAGAGTTTGTGAAGAATCTAAAATGCCTACGTTTCTTAAGGAAACTCTAAATATGGCATAGAATCCACTGGCTGTATTTCAGACACAGAACTCTCTCTATGGTGGAGGAAATTCAGAGAGTGGATTGTACTCCTTGTTTAGAATTTCCACCAGAAATTGGGGCTTTTCATTTCCCTCCAAACTGTAAATGTGGCCTATTGTCTTGAAGGAAGTTGTTTCTTCCATCGGAAGACAGTGAAGATGGTGATGGGCACTAGTCACATGGTCACATTTCAGGAGATTGAAACTCATTCTGACTGCCATGTTTTGTGTTACTTGAAGCCTGTACAGTCTTAGATGGAGAACCCAAGTAGCATTCGTTATAATAGTCTGACCTAGAATGTATGGTAGCTCCAACCATGGGGCCCTTAGATGAGGGAGTATAAAGCACAAGTCTGATTCTCTTGAATGGACAATCCTTTGGAAGAATTGGTCACTTTGTGCATACTTGCCAAGCTGCAGGCCAACAGACTTACTACATTTGCATACTTAACTAAGGAGCCAAACCTTTCAGGACACTTAACAAGGGCCCTGGAGAACATAGATCATGCATCCAGTGATGAGCTGAGCTGTTTGCCTTATCAGCCGGAGACACTGTGAGGAACCATTTCATTCTCAGCTAGAACTTAAACTTAGAAACATGGAGATTGGTCATCAAATGATATCCCTGATCATTGCTGCCAGAGAACACCTAATTTCAATCTGAGACTCCTCATTTCTGAAATAAGCATCAGCATTACCTATTGATCCTCATGAAGTATTTGTTGAATATCTCTGACGCCCTAGATGCTTGGACTTACAGGTCTCTATCCTTCTTCGAACCCAATAATTCCGATACTGACCGTAGCCTGATTTGTAGCCCAGAGTTTTCCTCCCCAGAAAGCGGCAGCTCATTGTTCAATGAAACCATGTGTGACATTGTCAATTCTCTACTGATAGCTTACCCTCCTCCCCAAACCATCCCACCTAGGAGCGGTCTACTATCAGGGAATGGACACCAGCAACACTCACAGAGACGCACAAGATTCAACAACCGAAGCTGCTTCCCCCTCACTGTGCATTAATCTGATCTATATGGTTTTCATGTTAACAGCAGTAGTTTGTTGTTAGGAGAAATGTTGTGGCACTTGCACACTCCATTGTTAAGTGAATGTGGAGGGTCTCATTTAGAAACCTTACTTGTTGAAACTATCCTGGAATCACAACAGTAGTGTATATGTGCCTCATCTTCGCCTCTCAGTGTCTCAATCACTCAATTATGCACTGCTAAGTTAGGAGACATGACAAATTTCCTGTGTTTCCTCCTTATTTCCTCCCCGTTTTCACTGCATCATGCTCTCTCAGCCTCTTTCTGTATCGCCACCTCTCCCTTCACTACTGCCATCTCCACTCTCCCTTCATTACTCACCTTTGTGTTTCTCCCTCTCTCGCTGTGTTTTTCTTGCTGAGATCCCTGTTTCCCCACAATCCCCTCTGAGACACCAGCACTAGGCCCCTAGAAAGCAGAAACTCGTTCTGTGAGACATCGAACTACACTTGAGTGGTCTGGAGCTGTAGCCCCGTCACTTTCTTGATATTACAATGCTATCAACAATTGAAAAGGATTTGTTGGCTGCAGCAGATAATAGGGAATGTTAAGGGTTAAAGATCTGGAATCCCCATACGCGTACGTGAACCGCCCACAACATTTTTGTCAACAGTTATGATCAAAGTGCTACTGGACGCAAAATATACAAATAGATAAATAAAATAAATATAAATGACAGCCAGTTGGCAGGCTTTTAATGGCAGTCACTGTTTAGGTCTTGCCTGCAGGGAGTGCGCATGCGCTGTCACTTGGTGACAATCTCTTGTGTCTACAGAAAATAATATATAAACAGGGGGTCCACTCAATGCCACTCCACTCAACACCACTCCAATTAATGCCACTCCAATCATTGGCACTCCACTTTCACTCAATGCCACTCCACTCAACACCACTCCAATTAATGCCACTCCACGGCATAGCACTCCACTTTCACTCAATGCCACTCCACCCAGTGCCTCTCCAGTTCACTCAGTGCTTTATATGAGAGGAAAACAGTTCAGGTACTCACTAAATTTGGCTGGCGGTTGGAGAGGCGTGGCCAGGGGGCGTGGATAGGAGTTGGAGTTAGTTGGAAACATTTAATGGAATGCAAATGATATACATTTCTGCTGTCTGTAGATTATTCTTGTTACCCCTTGCATGTACAAAAGAATAGTTGTAATATTGCACATATGTGCGGATTGCCTCTGGACTAATAGCACATGAAAAACATTAGAATTTTGAAAGTATACACAATTATGCCTACTGCGCGTAATTTGAAGAAGTCTGGATAATGATAAACTATAAGAGATTGTTAAAGTCCTTGAGGCCTCATCTATGAGATTTCCCTTTTAGTCAATGGCACTGGTTCATTTAAAGTACAATCTATAAAAATGTTTTTCTTAGGAGCTTGCTACTTGTGCTGCAGAATGCCATGACTGCCGCTTTTTTTATTCCACCAACCTGCACTTCCAGACTCTTAATCTCAATTTTGTAGGATTTATTTTAGTCTTGTTTTCTCCTTTTATCACAGATTTCTATTTTTCTTTTCCCATTTTATAGTCTCTACCTTTCTTTTCCTTTCTTTCTAAGTGTGATACTTACAAATAAATACTGGTCCCCAAAAATGAATTCCCATATCCACGACTGATAAAAATCAGCACAAAATAAGCATCAGTGTGTATGTTCGTGCGCACAAGGCGTCTTCTCAAATTGTAGTGCAATGGGCCCCTCATCATATATACATAGACCTCCCCGCTACTTCCAGTCAGGACAAAGCTAGGACACCTTTCATTTTTTTGTGCAGTGCCAATGTGTTTTTTGTCAATGCAAATGGGCCCCATCCTATCATCCCCTCAAAGACCAAATGTGTGATCTAGAAAGTCAGAAGGTAGCTGCGCGATAAAAGCTACTGCCAACTAAGGAATCCTTTCCAAGATGTGTGTACAAGATATAGTAAATGGAATCCTGAGTATGCTCCATGATCAGTATTTGGGTGTCTCACTGCAGGGTTTGTTACTTCATCCAGACTTATCAGTCAACAACGAACATAATCCAAAAACAAGCCTGAACTATTGGCTTCACCAATGCTTGTTGGCAGTATCAGATAAATGAGTAACAACTGTGGTTTCAATTCTGAAAATATGAGATTATGAATTAGACATTAGTAAGGTCTGGAAGTGGTAGTGGTATTTGGAATGTGTCAATCAATCCTATTCTCCCCTCACACCATTGTACTCTTAGACACTTATACTATTTCCCTCATTTCTGATGTCCTCCATCCCTCACATTATTTCCATCTTCATGACTGTCTTTTTTACTCTGTCCTTCTGCATCTTTGCTTCACCTCTCCTTCACTGTGTCCTCTCACACCAACAAACATGTCCACATTCATTCCCTCCTCATCTGTAAACACAGCATTTTCTTTTCCTGTTGTCAATATTTAATCAGCTGCATACCTCCTTACCTACAAAATCATAATTAAAACTGGCCCGTATGAAACTATCGCTCTGTGCACTCTGCTGAGAGGCCACAGTTTGGATGTGCATGTTGTCTGAATACTTTAGTGACCCACTAGCAAGCACAATGTAAATCTCACACTGCCTTCATCCTTGAGTCCAAAGCTCCTGATATCACCACACCGGGAGGATAGGAGCCATTCTCCAATCTCACTACACTGCCTCTTATTATCTGGAGCAAATAAGGCACCTCATATCAAGTGGCATCCACCTCCAGGGGACATAAATATAGGGCCTTCTATTGGAGACATGTCAAACCCCTTGAAGCCCTAGCCTCAATTGATCTGGAAGAATCTTTGTGTGCGCTGGAAGGCTCAGAGATGCATTCATTTAGAGTTGCCATCTGGTCGTTTTTTTACTGGCATGGTCCGTGTCCCAGCCAGTACAAAAATTAGGAAAATCACATAAAGCCAGTATGTTCCCCATCACAATTACATACTTAAAACAGCAATTATAAGAAAAAAACACTGTAAAATGTGTTCTTGAGCTGCATTGACTATGCCTGACTGATAAAGTTAAAAAGACCGAAAAGCCATGTTAAAAATTACAGACGAGTTAATTTAGAGTCTTACTTAAGCATCATGTCCAGGCTTCTACAGAATCTTAAAACATGAATAAATGTCCAGTATTTTTCACTGGGAAAGCTTGCAGACCAGTTCGCAATACAGCAGGAATCCAGGCCTAGCTCACTGGATGCTGTCTGGCGCTTGGTGGAAGGAGGGCCCCGCTGCAGATCCGGTGCTGGCTGCCTGGTGATGGCTTTCCTAGCTGGGTCTTCGAACTGGCGGTTGTGAGACTGCAGGAAACAAAGACAGTCCTCTACTATGCTCCTCACTGGGCCTGGCTGGAAATGTATAGTCATCATAGTTTGCTGGTGGCGTGGCCGCTCAAATCGGCTGTGGCAAACAAGGATGGTAAAGTCATTGCAAGCAATTACTTTTGAAGGGATCCCCTTCTTTACTGCCACACTGCAATGTCTAGGGTGACGTCATGCGTTACGTTTAATGTAGCAGCTCCTCACAGGAAAATGGTCATAAAAGCTTGGCCATTTTATTCAAAACCCGACATGCTGTAGTGAGTACCTGTACTTACCTGAGTCCTGGAGAAGTTCAGGTACCCACAAGGAAAAACAACAGACATGCCGGTACTCAGTACCTGTGAGTACAGGCCCATTTAAAGCACTGATGCCACTCCACTCAGTGCAGCTCCGCTCCACTCAGTGCCACACCACTCCACTCAATACCACTCCACTCTGCAACTCCACTCAATGCAACTCCACTCACTCAATGCCACTCCACTCAATGCAGTCCACTCCACTCAATGCCACTTCACTTTACTCAATG
This sequence comes from Calotriton arnoldi, assembly GCA_963921515.1. NCBI lineage: Eukaryota > Metazoa > Chordata > Amphibia > Caudata > Salamandridae > Calotriton > Calotriton arnoldi. The sequence goes on along the minus strand of CAWUFW010005247.1, from coordinate 770,723 downwards.
CCTCTCCACTCATTGCCACTCCACTCTACTCACTCAGTGCCACTCCACTCAAAACCACTCCACTCAAAGCCACTTCACTCTAAGCCACTTCACTCAAAGCCACTCCACTCAATGTCACTCCACCCCACTCAATGCCACTCCACGCCATTCCACTCCACTGCATGCCATTATACTCCATTCAACGCCACTCCACTCAATGGTGCTCCACTCAATACCACTCCATGCAATGCCACTGAACTACGTGACATCTACGCCACTCAATGCCACTCCATTCCACACCATCCCACTCCACTTGTTGCCACTGCAATCCACTCACTCTATGCCACTCCACTCAGTACCACTCCACTAGGTGCCACTCCACTCAATGCCAGCCCACTCCAATCCACTCCAACCAATGCCACTCTTCCCCACTTCTCTGAATGCCACTCCCCTCAATGCCACTCCACTCAATGCCACTTCCCTCCATTCCACACAACTCCACTCAATGCCATCCACTCGACTCAATGGCACTCTACTTCACTCCATTCAACGCTGCTCCACTCAGTGCCACTGTATTTCACTCCACTCCGTGCCACTCCACTCAATGCCACTCCCCTCACTCAATTACACTTCACTTAATGCCACTTCACTCCACTCAATGTCACTCCACTACGCTCCACTCATTGCCACTCCACTCAATACCAGTCCACTCCATGTCACTCTACTACTCTACTCAATGCCATTCCAGTCCACTCAATGCCAATCCACTACAATTAATGCCACTTCACTCCACTCAGTTGCACTCCACCCAGCAAAGCCAATAGATATCACAAAGGCAAGACCTATTGACTTTGCCATTGCTTTTTAAAAAAATATCTTCTTTATTGGCATTTATGACATTTAATACAATACAAACCATGCATTTTCGCAACATCAACAATATGTGCATATTCCAAACATCGGAGACATTTGACATCATCTATGATAGTCTTCAGGGTTAAGTAACCAGTAGACCAACCTCAGGAATCAATTCCCAGTTAATTCTCTCTCCTTAAGATGCAGCAGCCTTTTATCTGTCGATCTTGATGTCATGATCTTGTTGTGTCAAGATATCTTACGGGGAGTAGTTGTGTCCACTGCCCGTGTGTCATTCTCGCACATTTATGCCCTTTATGAGTTGGTATGTGTGCTATTATACAGATCAAAGAGAAGAAAAAGAAACCCCAACTTTAAGGCATCTGTGAAACAATAGATACCTATCCAAACTTAACTGTGACTAAAACTACCAGGAGTCCACTGCCTATAAAGTAAATCATTGCATTTTCTTTTCTGCTTTTTGGGGGTTAGTTCCCCCGGAGGACTGGGGGACTCCAGGGGGAGGAGGAGAGGAGGGGAGGTTCCCAGGGAGGGGGCGGGGGGCGACTGGGACAGGGGGGGGTGAAAGAAAGAAGAACCAAAAAGAAACAAAATGGGGCAGAAGCCTCTTGAAGCTTCCCTATGCTGTTGTGTTCCTAGGTCTGTCCCCTCAGCGTGACCCCTCTAGCCCATGAACACCAGATAGTCTCCAAGCCTGAACAGGACCATCCTCTACCTCTCACACCCCCTCAGATTCTGAGCTATCCGTCTGTGAATCTCGGTCAGTCTCGTTACGGGTATCCCAAGCCCCCAGTATTTCTGCCCATGGTTCTGCCAAGGGTTTACGCCTTTTCGTGACCTTGTCTTCCCAGATCAAAGCTCTCTCCTCTGCTCTAGCCCAGCAGTCAACATCTTTTTCCCAGTCAGCTATTAGTTGGCCCTTCGCTGCCCTCCATCGTAGGGCTATTCTCCGCTTAGACAGCAGGAAGGCCAGATCCACAAATCTGTGCCCCATCCGTTAGGATTTGGGCCTCGGGAAGAGTCCCAGTAAGCATACTTCCAGACAACATGACATATCACGGGCCAGGACCCCATTCACTGTCTCTACTACTGTAGTCCAAAATTGCTGTAGTTCCGGGCAGGACCACATCATTTGATCGAAATTGGCATCTAGCGTTCGACACCTGGCACAAGTCAGGTCATCTATCTTGTATATTACATTCAATTGATGAGGTGTAAGGTATGTTCTATGCAATATATTAAATTGTATGAGCTTAAGGGCTGCATTCCTTGACACCGTTTTCGGGCTCCTCAGGACCTTCTTCCATTCTCTCCCCAATAGCTGCCTACCCAGCGAGCCCTCCCATTTCTCCTGTATGTGGGGCAGGTGATTCTGTGACATCTCCGTTATTGCCAGGTAGAGCCGTTTCACCAAATGTCCTGCAGACCCCAGCATCACCACTGCTTGGAGGGCCCCATGGGTGGCAGGTTCTCCCGTGCCGTTGCCCCATAATTCAGCCAGCGCCCCCCTTATTTTATGGTAGTTTAAAAACTGTCCCTGGGGTAAATCATGGTACTCTAAAAAATCATCAAGTGTAAGCAGCTCACCATCCCGGTAACAATCCCCAACAGTCAAGACCCCTGCCTCTTCCCAGCCCCGTAGCTGGCTCTGTGTGAAGGGAGGGCCCATTCCCATCTGCGGAATTTCCGTAAGGGGTAGGTTTGGTGCATATGGCAACACATCCGGAGCCCTCTTGGTGCATCTGTCCCAACACGCCACCGCCACCCCGAGAAGTACACCCATGTTTTTGATCTTTTGGCAGGGATTAAGCATTCTGGCAAGCAGGGTTCCCCGGGAGGTCCGAGCCCGCAGCGTCAAGGTCTCCAGCCCCCTTCCATCTAGCCAGACACTGAAGCTGTGCCACCAAATAATAGGCCTCAAGATCTGGGGCTCCCGGCCCTCCTCCCGCCAAGGGCATTTGTAGCGTCTGCAAAGAGACCCTGTTGCGCCGACCGTCCCACATTAAATCCCTCAATAGTGAATCCAGGTTTTTAAACCAACTCCTCGGGATCACCACTGGGAGGTTAACAAAAAAATATAAAAGTCTCGGTAACACCACCATCTTAGAAAGCGCCACTCTCTCCATCACTGGTAGCTTGAGGGAGCGCCAGAAGGCTACATTCGATCGCAGGGATCTCAGGGCTCCCCCCAGGTTTCCTCCATCAGATCTGTGTGCCGATGATATACCTGTATTCCCAGGTATTTAAAGGAGCCCGGGGTCCACTCTAAGTCTACCGGGAGGTCTAGCGGCCTGCTAAGATCGGGCCTCAGTGGAAATATACATGTTTTTTTGGTATTTACGCGCAGTCCTGACAACTCCGCAAACTCCTCCAGTATATGCATCACTATCGGGATCCCACGAGAGCCATTACGTAAATAGACCAAGATGTCGTCTGCATATAGCGAGACTATATGCTCAGTCCCGTCCAACACTATTCCAAGGTCCCCACTCTCCTGCCAGCGGCTCCATCGCCAAGGCAAAGAGCAGTGGCGACAAAGGGCACCCCTTCCTCATTCCTCTGTATATAGGGTATTGGGTAGACACTGTGCCTCCCGTGCGCACTCTAGCCCTGGGGCATGCATATAAAAGGCGGACCCATTTCAGCCATTCATCTCCCAACCCCATCCGCTCCATCACTGCTAATAAAAAGTCCCACCGCAAGGAGTCAAAAGCCTTTTCCAGGTCTACAGCCATCACTACCGCGTCAGGAAACATCTCTAAACCTTGATGGTACATCACATGGTATAGCCTCCTTAAATTATTGGATGTTGAACGTGTGGGGATAAACCCGTTTTGGTCCGTGTTGACCAGTCTCTGCATTTGTGGCAAGAGCCGGACCGCAAGCACCGTGCTGAGTATTTTAAAATCAAGGTTCAACATTGACAGCGGCCTAAAATCTGTTGTGCTCACCACTTCCTTCTTGGTTTTCGGCAAAGGGATCACCAGCGCCTCCCTAACCGATGGTGGAAGATGACCTTCCTTGAACGCCACCGCGTACATCTGCACCAGTCTCGGGGCCAAGCTATCTACGAAGGCAATATAGAATTCAGCCGTCCGGACCCGGTGTTTTCCCCCGTGCCATTTCTTTGATGGCAGATCTGATTTCTTGTAGGGCAACTGGCAACTTCACAGTTTCCCTAGCAGCCTGGTCCAGACCTCGCAAACCTATTCCCTCCAGGTACCCAGTCAGCCTTTCCCTCTGTACTTCCGCCGGTTTCCCATATAGCCTCTCGTAATAGTCTCAAAACGTGTCGTTGATTCCTTTCGGGGAGTAGATCACCTGTCCATTAGGATCCAGGATGCTAGGAATCGGGGTTCCCCTGCCCTCTGGCCTAATCACCCAGGCCAGTAGTTTCCCGGCTCTGCCACCCTCCACATGCTGCCATTCACGGTAGGCCCGGGAATCCAGCATCCGTAGCCTATCCCATGTAGTGTTATAAATGGTCTTCACGTCTGCCAGTCGTCTCCGAGTGTCAACCCCCGCTCCAGACTCCCTATCTAGCGATAAAATCTGGGCCTCCAGAGATTCGAGTTCCTGGTTGATTTCTTTCCTAGCTCCCACCGTCTGCCCCATGCATTGCCCCATGACTACCACCTTAAAGGCGTCCCATTCAATCAAAGTGGAGCTAGCCGTCCCCTGATTCTTCTCAAAATACGTCGTTATAGCCCCGGAGAGTGTTTGTCTAAAGCTGTCGTCATCAAGTAAGTTGGGATCTAACCACCACAGCGGTATGGGGGCCCTCTTGGGTGTGGGGGCGAATCGCATCAGTAGAGGGCTGTGGTCCGATATGGATCTCCCCAAATACTCCGCCTCAATCAACATCGGAAAAAAGCAAACACAAGGAGATGTTGGACGGAGCGCTGAAACTTTTCAGATACTCACCCCCAGTCACAGATCTGGGTTGAATTCATCATCGTTCTTTAGCTCACTTCGCCACCTCAGTTCAGACCCAGCTATATGCAAATCAGTCTTGACCCTGTGCCTCATGGGAACAGTCCAGCCCGAACTGCCAAGCCAGGTCTTCCCTGAACCGGAAACAAGCATCCTGGGACGGGTTTCGGGGTAACACCCCTCATCAGCCAGGCTAGCTTGAATCCAGTGGCAAAGTGAGCAAGGGACCCACGTCTGGGCATACCCTGCCAACTTAGGGCGAACAACTTCCGTGTTCCGTGTTCTGCTTGCAGGAGTCCCAGCCCGACCGACACCGCTCCTATATCTTGCTGCAGTGCCGTTTTGGTTTCAGAGATCGCCGCCAGTATTTTATCCAAGTGGAGATGTAAAGAGAGGTCTTTATCAGCAGTGTCCCCTTTATCATGTCCGCTGTGCTGGGGGGAAGGTTCCCAGGTGTTGGGTTGGGTGTTCCCGTTTTTGGTCTTTGGGCGTACCATTTCACTCACCGGGGATCTGGTTCCGGCGTCTCCCCCACCAACGGGCATCTTCCCCGCTTGACAGAGCAGCCGGACCCCGGCCTTTGGGTTCGCTTATCCATTACTTCACCAGCTCCCACCGCAGTGTCTCAGGACTCTCAATCCCTTTCTTTACGTTTCTATTAGTTGCAGGGGCCTCGCTATTTATAGGCTCTAAACGGCCGGTGCTGCGCTGCCAGCCCTTCGCTGGAGCCTCCTGTGGCTACTGGATCTCTCTGGTCACCAGGATTTCCCGGTCAGGACTAACCTTGGATTGTGTGCTCCTCCGTTCTCATCTCCGCCTGTACCGCACTAATATTTCTCTTGCTCTTAATGGCCTTGAACTGCCTCTCTGTCCGGACTCTTGGTACTCTTTTCTTGCTGGTGTCACAGCACCCTGAGCAGATCCCTTCTTCCCTGTCCAATTCTCGTGTCGCCCTCTAAAGGCAAGGGTTTGGTTCACCTGCACACCTGAGGGACGATATGCTGTTCCGGCCGAGGCCCACCTGATTCCCGGCCTGGCGCCGTCCGCCTTGCCCTGGCTTCGTTGCGCCGCACTGTGGGGCCTATCTCCTGTCCGAGTGCAATCGGGCAGCCACCCCTGCTGTATGCCTCACGCGATTCTCTGCTGTTATGGGGTCTTCCAAGTTCGCCGAGGCCTTTCGGACTTGTCTCCCTCGCTGCGTGCCCTCTGGGGGCCGTTTGGGTATATGTTTAGTGGCCTCTTCACTACTCCTCTAGGCCTCATTTTTCCGACCTTCTTCGGGGGGGGGGGGGGACAGTCGGTTCCGTTCCCCCAGGCCGCGCACCCGACCTGTCTCTCTAAGGCGGAGGCCCGGCCCAGGGAACCAAACTCCCCCCGACCAGTGCCTCCTCACCTCTGGCTCCTGTATCCGGGCCCGAGAGGTCTCCACCTTTCCAGCGCACCGCTGCCCAGTGATGCTAGGCCGGGGATCCCCCCCGGAACCAGCTCAGAGGACTCGCGCAGCTCAAGGGTGCCTGCCTTCTTGTACCGCCGCTGCCTTCTCAGAGTGCTTCGCTACCCGTGCCGTCTCCTCACCTTCTGTGTTCTTGTTGTAGGAGTGCCTCAGCGTCGCGCCGCCTCGGTTAAGTCTGGGCGAGGCCTCCCTGGGAGCCACTTCCCTCCTCCCGCGACTTCGATGCTTCAGGGCCTACAGCCCGCTTCTCATGCACGTCACTGCAGGAGTTCTGGGTGTGTTCTGCTACTTCTTGCCCTGTTATCCAGGCCTCCTCAGCGTTCCCAGATATTGTCTCTAGTATCAGAGGGGGGCAACCGATTTCATTCTCTACCCGGTAACATTCGGCCAGGATATCCCACTCGGGTCCGTCTGCGGAGATCTGCGTCAGGCTGAGAATATCTAGCTGTCTTCCCTAGGCTCTGCTATCCCCCCACAGCGCCCTGCTCTCCGAGTTTCTGCCTCTCCTTCCTTCTTTTAGCGGTGGGGTTGCCTCAGTTCAGCGCCGCTCCGATGTAATCCGATTGAGGCCCCTCAGAGGCCGCCTCCCTCCTCCGGAGACTCCAGTGGTTCAGGGCCTACGGCCCGCTATTTACTCTCATCGATTCTCCACTGAGCCCTTCGGCGTCAGAGAGTTCTTTTTTCGATTTTGCAACTGCCGGTGTGCAATTATGGAATTTCCACCCCTTCGGTGAGCCACAGAATCGCCTCATCTCGTATAAATGCAGGATTAATTCGGGACCAGGATGGAGCCTCGCTATTATGCGGCCGCCATGTTGGAGATCCCGGCCACGCCCCGACTTTGCCATTGCTTGTTATTACCTACAGCAGTGATGTTGATTTGTGAAGCCATGTCAACAACTGATAAGTTTACATATAGCACATTTAAGTGGGGAATTCACTCAGAGGATTAGTTGAGTATTGGCCTGTTTCACTCCTTATAATCAAGCAAAACCCTAAAAGAAAACAAAATAGGAGTGACAGATGCATAAAACTCTACCTGACCTTCCCTCGGCACTGCTGTAAAATGACCAGACCTGTCAATGGTGACTTGTTACAGGAGGCATAACTGCTATTGTTGCTACATTCACTTTCAAGTATGTGAATTTTCAGCAGCAAAAGAATGAAAGGGGGACATAAAATTAATCTACATGGTATACAGACATAAAATATATTTTTTGTTTTGTTTTTGTAGCTGCTTAAAATTATTCTCATCAGGAATGAGAAAGTCTTTTTTAAACCCTAAATAGACACTTTGCCAGTAACATTCAAAAGTAGGCACTAAAATACTCCTACTTCAAAACTTTAACTCATGTCCTGTAGAGATGTTTTACAAGGCCTGGGTGGAGTTTGCGGAGTTCCGCAAGTGGCGGAGTGCAGCGCGAACTGCTGTTTGTGCTGAACTTCCTGCGGCTCGAGTAGAAATTCTACTCGAGCAGCAGCTCGCGCTCGACAACTTACCGTTGGCGAGCACAAGCGAGGAAAAAACTCAGCTGAACTACGTGGAGCGGAGTTTTCTGCACTCCGCGTGCTCCTCAGAGTGTGGAGTGCAGAAAACTCAGCGAACGAAGCGGAGTTCCCCGCCCAGGCTTATATTTTACCTTGTCAATGATGTTGCTGAAGATCTGGTTTGAGACTAGCTCTTGTGTACTAATGGTGGACATACATTTTCTAGGTGCACACATTTCCACATAGCTCCTAACCAATATAACCCCATCTGCAGAATAAAGGTAATTAATTGAATCCATCGTCACTTCAGAGTTGCGTATCTTATGTGTGATGATTCCCTGTAATTTGTGGCTGCCTTCTCTTGCTGCTCCTTTTTGCCATGGCTATGGAGCCTTTGGCATCCAGAGCAAGGGTGGAGGGGATGGAATGGGGTATCCCCTTATCATAAAGCACCCATTGCAGTCTCCCTGCATGCAGACGATGTTCTGCTTACCTGCGGGACATTGATTCCGATCCCACCAGGGTCGACTCGCCACTGGCGGAATTCAGCCAGGTGTCGAGGCTAGCAGTCAGCTGGGACAAATCTTGCCCTTTCTCCCTGGTGCCTGGAACTGTGCCGAGGGACATGGACCTGGGGGCGGGGGGGGGAAATCTGGTCAGATGGGAGCCCTCCTCTGTACTATATTTGGGGATTCGGGTCTACCACATTACCACAGACCTCCTAGAAGGTAATATAGTAGTAGTGGTCGCTTCAATAAGGTCACAGACCCCATTCTGGACGTCACGCCCATTGACTGTGGCTGGGCAAGCCGTGATCTCTAAGATGATAGTTCTCACCCACCTCCTGCATTACTTTGCAAACATTCTACTCTCACTTCCTCGTTCACAATTTCGGAACCTCCACATCCTTTTGGGATTCTTATGCTGACACAAATCATGCAGACGGGTGGATTTGACAAAACTCCAGCTCCAAGCAGAGCTGGGGGGCCTTGGGTGGCCAACATTATTACCTGCAATGACTCTCCTACTGGCCGGCAGGTTGGCATTTAGAAGACACAGGGACGATTAATCCTCCTCTCTCGAATTAAACCCTTCTGCACCTCTTGAATGCATGAGTACATCACCTAGAGGTTTGCCCCTCCACCCATGGGTGACTCTCGCATACCTGACACAAGCGCTTCAACTCACCAGACATGTTCCCCCGTATGATCCAGCAATTCTGTTAATTGGATTCCCTATATGGAGGGGCAACGTCACCTGCGGCTGACTACCATCGTCTGCATGGGCGACCTTTTCTCGGATGGGTGCCTAATGGCGTTCGAGGCACTGACTGAGAAATATTTGCTCCCTGAGGGCCAGTTCCTCCTCTATGTTTCTCTAAAGGGGGTGGCGGAGGACACCTGAGCAACTCAGGGCTCTGAACCTATCACACAACAGCTTCTACAAATGCTGGACACTATGGGCACCGGTCGCAGCCAAATCAATGGCTCACATATGCTATACTTGCACATACACAGATATCACTCCAACCCTTGAGGTAGGTCTGGGAGACGGAGTTTGGCAGGCCACTTCATGCTAAGAAATAGGAGAGGGTGTTAGCATACCCGTGGAGGGTATATCGCAGGTCCCGCGTATAACTCATCCAATTTTACATACTTCACTGGGCATACTTATCCCCAAAACAATTTGCACACATTTTTTCCCGGCACCTCTGACACCTACGCCAGATGTAATACCCCGGGGGCTGGCCCGCAACAAATTCTGTGGAATTGCCCACAGCTGCTAACATACTGGACCACTATTCACTCACAGTTGGAACTCCTTAAAGGCATCTCAAACATCTCCACCGGGGAGGCGGTCTCCCTTGGCGTATACTCTAGGCCGTGTAAACGCAAAGTTGCAATGCGCTTCCTTGACCTGACCCTCATACTGGCCAAGAAAACAATCACTACTCACTGTAAATCACTTATCCTCGACTCCTGCACAATAGCTGGCCCTGGTCACCCGATGGGCACAGGCCGAAGCAATGGCGTTACATTGTGAGGACACCAGAGTACTACACCAATGCTGGCTGACCCCAAGCTGGGAACCACTACTCTGTAACCTGATCGATCAACCGTTAGAGTCTTCCCCTGACTCCACGGCCTCGCAATCCTAAAGGCTACCACACACTGCGAGTAACCACCTCCTTCCCTCATTCTGCCCCTAAGACCCATACAATTCCCTGTCACAGGAGGTACACATTTTTACCCCCTTCCTATCCCCCTTCTCCTTATACTAACCCGCCACTCTGACTTTCCTGCCCTAGCCATACAAGAGGGATTATACCCACTAACCATGGGACTACCCTGAGAAATGGAAACATTAGACAATCATTATTGCTCTTTATAACTATTGAAAATGTATGCACTCCCAGATATGCCAATTTTTGTTGTACAATTGTTAAAAAACTCAATAAAGAAACGAGTTTAAAAAAAAATATGTCCTGTAATTTATATTGAGTTACATCACCTATTGCTAAACAAAGACCAGCATCCTTGAAAAGGAGTTGAGAAGAAATTATTAATAAAATGTTGCGTTGCTTGAATAAATGTAGTTTTAACACTCCTGGTTTGCGTCTTTCCTATTGCTGCCCTATTGCCCTTCTCTATGAGTTTACCTCTCTCACATGGGTGCATGTCTTCAGGAATCCATGGTTCTATTCCTGGTGTTCATATGAAAGTCCTGATGTATTTTGGGAGTTGTAGTCTTGGTGCGGGTCCCTTGCTCACTTTGCCACTGGATTCAAGCTGGCCTGGCTGATGAGGGGTGTTACCCCGAAACCAGTCCCAGGATGCTTGTTTACGGCCAGGGAGGACTTGGCCTGGCAGTTCGGGCTGGACTGTTCCCATGAGTAACAGAGTCAAGACTGATTTGCATATGGCTGGGTCTGAACTGGGGTGGTGAAGAACGATGATGGATTTAACCCAAATCTCCCTCCATCGTCTTATTGTGTTTGCTGTGCTTTCAGTAAAGCATGAAACCAATGAGTCTTATAATAATTATTTTTTCAGCGCCTGGATACCCTCACGGGTGACAAGTAGCAAAATACAAATCTACTGATTGATTGATTGACAGAAAAGCCCAAGACTGGAATCAAAGGTGTCCTATCGACATAATACGAAGTTGTAACCTCAGCCCAACCCTAGTTCTGACTTTCTCGCCTTCCTCCCGCCCATAACCTCACCTCATCCTCCCTACTTTCTCTTCTCCTCTCCTCATCCTTGCAACCTTCTGCATGACTAATGTGCCCATTTTTTGGCATTTGTTTTTCTCCAGGCAGTTACCCGGCAGTGGTGCTGATGGACGCCATGATGGACGAAGCATGTGACGTGGTGGCGTTCTTCCGCTCCTTCGACGCTCACCGCCTCCTGATTGTACAAGAGCAGAAGAGAGGAGCCGATAGAAGGGAGCTCTTTCAACGTTTTCTAGATGTTTGCCTCAGCGGATGGGCCTTGTCCAGTGACAGGACTAATGGCTGGCAGACCCAGAATGAGTCCTCGCTCTGAGCCGTAAGGCAGACACCTTGGGGGGATTTCTAAGAGCCGACCATTAGCATGGACGACCACTCCAACTTTCCTAAAAAGAGTGCACTAAGTAAAAGAGTTCAGTGACTTGCATTACAGAACTTAAACACCTTTGAGAGCGGCCGCACCATGAGTTTAACAACCGGAACAAACACAAACCTGTGTATTAAAGTGGGCCATTGTGTTCCGCTCTCGTTGTCTCTGCACCATTAACAATATTGTGGCTTCTAAAAAGATCAAGGCCCATGTGTTTTATAGGGAGGTTGCCTTTCTTGTCGACTTGTATTTATGGACAAGGGACAAAGTGGGTCACTTTAGCCTATAGAGTAAATGAGAGGGCATCCTGGCCTCCAAGCAGTTCTATACCTTGATTGGCCCCTGGGTGTCACCGTAGTACAGGAACCTGTCCGCATCCTCCGTGACCGCAGCCAATGTGATTTGCTGACTGGTCACTGGGTGGCACTACTGCATGATTCTTCGCTTGCTGTAAGATCCCCACAGGCAGAGTCACTCTGGGACTCTCAGGGAAGTTCACGCACGCATGGGTCTGCCAAATCTGACCCTGCTCTGGGGTCCAACTGAAGGCAGAGCCACGGAACAGCAGTTCTTTGTTCTTATTTTGCATCATCTTGCATAAAAAGGGATAGCTACTGTTACAGTATGAACTTGATTTGCATATGAAATGTACATGTTTGTCCTTTTACCAATTGTGCAGTTTAAATGCAGAACAGAAAAAAAGAATACATACCAGACTACAACCAGTTGAAACTTGCATTTTCAGCCTGAAACATGAAATTCATCTCCAAGCCCTGATCTTTGACAATAATTTCTAGTCAATTGATTTTATTGTCTCTATTAATGATTGATGCTTCTTCTCAGATAGCTGTGTGAGTTACGGATGGGGAGGCCGGTGGTATTAACACGCAGATGGAGTGCATCTCTTTCCTTAATTTAATTTTATTCTGTGATGGACAACACATATGGATTTTTTTTTCATTTATATAATTTACTGGACTTCTTCATGCTCACAATTTTGTGTATGATATTTCATGATTGAGTCACACCTGGTTTACTGTTGGGATCTATCTCGTTCAATGGTGGAATCTGTGTTACCGGGGTAACGGTACGGGTTTGTCAGTTGGGGAGTTGTTATTCTCTGAGTCGGAGGTCCGGCTCGTCCTGTCGTCTGCTGTACATAATAAAGGACTTTTCTTTCACCTACCTGCGTCCTTTCACTGGCGACGAGTTACTGGGACAGGACGAGTCCCCCACGCGGTGTTCCGGTTTCGGCATCCTGTCTTCTGCTGCTGCCTGCCTGGAGGTCGTAGTGGCTCTTCTGGAGTGCTCATCCTTCAGTGAAGTGTCCACAAATTCGTTCCTCTTCAGCCTGATACGAGGTTCTTGTCCACCTGTGTCTGCAGCTGTGAGTACTGTCATTTTCAAAGTAGCGCGTCTCGAGCTCCGAGCCTCATACAGTCTCGAGCCTCTGCGCGTGCGCTCCGACTCCGCTGACGTCATCTCTGCGTTCCACGCTGCGTCAGTCTTCTGCCTGAGAGCTTCTGGTATCCTGGCAACCGGAGCTCCCATTGCTTTTCAGCTGTTCCGTGAAATCTACTACTGCGTACACTGATACGCACAGTTTAAAAGTTTTTTTTACAGAGCAGTTTTCATTTCTCCTGTTCATAGTGCGTCCAGTGTTTTTACCGCTGATACGCACAGCTCAATTTACCACGTATATTTTAACTTATTACATTGTGTATCTACGCTGATACACACAGCTGTTTTGTATTCTTGTTGCAGTTCTTGTTACGCTAGATCAATCTACATTGTGCTGTGCAACTACTTTCACTGTTGCTGTTTCAACGTTCTCTTGGCTCATTCAGTGTGGCTGTGCTTTAATCTTCAACTTTATACATCTACTTGTGTACAGTGTTCTCCTATCACTGATACACACAGTTTATTCCTACGTGCACTGCTATCTTCTACGCTGATGCACACAGCTTTTCATACCATTGTATTTTGTTTTTCCTCATATTTTTCGTTTTTGTTGTTTCATAATGCAAAATTCACTAGTACCTCCACCTGCCTTTTCTCCAGATCCTACTACTCCTGAATCTGATTGGGAACAGTGGAAGGAAGCTTTTGAAGCATATTTAGATGCCTTAGATGGCGATACCTTTACACATAAAAAAAAAGTTTGCTGTTCTTCGCCATTGTTTGGGTAACGAGGGTCGAAAAATTCTCAAGCACATTCCTTCTGAACCTGTTTTGGTTAGTCAAGGTGAAAGAGAAGGGGATTTTGTAGTTGATGAATATGCCACGGCCTTAAAAGCATTAGATTTAAGATTCAAAGCAAGGTAAAATGTCATCATGGAAAGGCACAAATTTTATAGAAGGGTTCAAATTTCTGGTGAATCAGCTGCCAGTTACGTGGGAGCCTTAAGAATTCTTGCTGTTTCATGTGAATATAAGAACGTTGAAGACGAAATGATTTGTGACCAACTAGTGGAGAAAACTAATAATAAGAAGGTTCAGGAAGCCTTATTATCTAAACCCAATCTAACGTTAGAGAAAGCTGTAGAAATTGCTTCTAGAATTGAAAGCACCACGTCCTTCATGAGTCAACTATCTGTATCTGATAACAAAGCTTCTGAAGTCTTGGCAGTCAAATCCAAATATTCCAAGTTTAAAAAGAAAGATGCTTCTGGAAGCACTTCCGAGACTGCAAAAAGCTTGGATAACCAGGTTAAAAGACCTCCCTTCAGGCAATTGGAGTGTTACCGTTGTGGTAGCCCGTCTCATTTAGGGAATGCTGTTTTTTGTCCTGCTAAGGACCGTACTTGTGCCAAGTGCACTGGCGTAGCAAGGGGGGGGCGGAGGGGGCGGTGCGCCCCGGGCGGCACGAGTTTTAGGGGCGGCGGCAGCCGCAAAAATCATCGCCAGCACCCCCCCCTCAGCGCGGCGGCGGCAAAAGACAGGGACCGCCACGGGCGGCAGAGTGCCTAGCTACGCCACTGGCCAAGTGTATGCGGAAGGGTAATTTCTCTAAGGTTTGTAGAGCCTCCAATAGAGTCCAATATAGGAAAAAAGTGCTGGAGGTAAGTCCAAGCAATGGTGTTGAGGAAGATCAAGATTCAGGTGACGATGATGAAATACTCTTGATCAAGGACCCTGCTGCTGCTGATTCTGTATGTCGCATTGGTTTGAATAATTTTACAAGACCATATTGTACGATTAGTATTAATGGCATTGATGTAAAAGTCATGGCAGATTCGGGTTCACCTTATACTTTATTGAGTGAGAAAGTTTGGCACGATCAGTTCAATGGCACCCAATTATCTAATTCTATGTTGCGTCCTGTGGGTTATGGTGGCAAAACTATTGATGTTGTTGGTGAATTTTCTGCCACTCTCAAGTTCCAATCCAATTCTTCTGATGGGGTTGTTTACATAGCCAAGGATGATTCCTGTTTATTGGGTTGGCATGATCAGAAGAATTTAGGCATTTTACTCGACCCCAGTAATCCTGCTCAAGTTGTGTTAAGAGACAGTTACTTACCGGTTATGCCTGTCATAAATTCCAACATGTGGGAATTACAGTTTCCTGAAGTTTTCCGTAGTGGGTTAGGTACCTTGAAGGGCTACACCCATAAAATCAAGCTGGTTGAGGAATCGTGCCCAGTTGCTCACAAAGTAAGAAGGGTTCCTTTAGCCCTGCGTTCTGAGTTGAAAGCTGAGTTACAGAAACTTTGCGATCTAGGGGTCATTGAACCTATTGAAAGCTCCAATTGGGTTGCCTCCATTGTTTTAGCGCGCAAACCTAATGGTTCTGTCCGCATGTGTGTGGATTTGCGTGACTTAAACAAACAAATTTGGATTGATCGTCACCCCTTGCCAAACATCACTGAAATGCTTTCCATTTTGCAAGGTGGTAAAATTTTCAGTTTACTGGATATGACCTCAGCTTACTATCAGATCAATCTTCATCCTGATTGCAGATACCTGACATCCTTTATTACTCCTTTATTACTCCTGAGGGCCTATTTCAATTCAAGCGTATGCCTTTTGGGTTAGCTTCAGCCTCCGTGGTTTTTCAACGGGTGGTTGAAGGCATGTTTAAGGATGTTGAAGGTGTTATTGCTTTTCAGGATGATGTTTTAGTATTCTGCAATGATCAAGTCCTACATGACAACAGAATGCGTCATGTTCTGTCTATTTCAAAGAGCAAAGGTGTAACTCTCAGTACTGAAAAATGTAAATTTGGTGTTACTGAAATTGAATATTTAGGTTACAAACTTTCTGATAAGGGCATTGAACCTAAGCTCAGTCTTGTAAAAGCTATCAATGATTTTGATACCCCCAAAAATAAGGATCAACTGAGGTCCTTCTTAGGCTTAGTTGAATTTTATTCAAGGTTTATTACTAAGTGTACTGAAAAATCCTTTCACATGAGAAATCTTCTTAAGAAAAATGTTTCCTTTAATTGGTGTATTCTGTGTAGTCAGGAGTTTTCTCTCATCAAGAAGGAACTTGTTCATGCCATTCCCCTGATGCCCTTCAACACCTCTGTTGAAACAATCATTATGACTGATGCCAGCCAGATGGGTCTAGGTGCCGTCCTCATGCAACGTAGAGAAGGCAAGGATGAAGTTGTAGCCTTCGCTTCAAGAAGTTTGAAGGGTGCTGAATCATCTTATTCTGTAATTGAACGAGAAGCCTTGGCGTGCTGGTGGGGCATTGTTCATTTTAAAATGTATTTGTGGGGTTCACATTTTACTATTCGTGTTGATCACAAGCCCTTAGTACAGGTATTCACCACCAAAGGCATGGAACGTGCTACGCCTAGAATTGCCAAATGGCAGTGTAGGCTTCAGGAATATGATTACACTGTTGAGTATGTTCCTGGTGCTAAAAATGTCTTAGCGGATTGCATGTCTCGTTTGCCTAGTTGCAGCGAAGTGGATGAAGTTGAATTATCTGATAATTTTGATTCTGCTTTGGTGTGTGCGGTGGAACTCAGATGCAACGGTGCCATTCTGGAGAGTGAGTGGCTTACAGCTTGTGATACTGATATCCAGATGACAGAAGTAAAAAATGGTATTCTGCAAGGTTGGTCGCTCATCGTGGCAGGAGAACAGCTCGTTCAAGAAATTACTTCTAAAGGCCGACCAAGGCCCTGTGATACTCCTAGTGTTTCCAGAGTTACTGCCTGGAACACCAACTGGATTGATGGATCACTAATCTATGTTCTGAGCAAGAGGTCTAGTTGGAACTAGGCTGCACGGCTTCCACTCTACCTTAGGAGTGGCAATAATTCTCAATATATTTTATCTCACCATAAGGACACACATCCACTGAGCCCTGACGAAGTTCTCACCCGAGAACGAAACGCGTTGGCTGATTGTAAAATCACCAATTTTGGTGTTAAGAGTGATGTTTACAAGCATGTTTTTGGGGAACTTTCCATCATTGATGGTTTACTTTACCGTTCTAGTTTACTAGTTGTGCCAGAATCTATGAGGGCTAGAGTTCTCATTTTAGCCCATGAGGGACACATCGGTATGCGTGCCACGAAGAGGAGGATCGGGAACATTTTTGGTGGCCGGGGCTTGATAGGAGTGTTGAGCGTTTTGTTAGAGATTGCATTTTTTGTGCTGGAAGCGACAAGAGTCAAGTAACTGTTCCTAGTCCTGTTGAAGCTATTGAGGTTCCCAACAAACCATGGGGAAAGATATCAATTGATATTATTGGCCCCATGGCGTTCTCTGGAGGGTTACTGGAGTATGGTATTGTCGTTGTGGATTTTTACAGTCGCTGGCCAGAGGTCAAGTTTGTTAAGTCTCCTAATACCTTCAATGTCATTGAATTCTTGGAGTCTATTTTCCTTAGGGAAGGAATTACGGATGAAATTTTATCTGATAATGGTTGTCAGTTCACTTCCTCTCAATTTTCTGATTTTGTTACCTTTTTAGGTATTAAGCACACCAGAACCTCTTTATATCACCCCAGGAGTAATGGCCTGGTAGAACGATTTAATAGAGTCATCAAGGATAATGTTCAGCTTGCCAAGTCTAGTGGTTTGAACAGTAAGGACGAGTTGCACAAGTTGTTGTGGGCTGTGTGCACTACCCCCAATGCCGACACCGATCTATCTCCCTTTTCTCTTTTACGAGGGAGATTACCTGCATCCAAGTTAATTAGAGATTGGATGGGGTGTTCCTCTCCTTCCTCGCAGAAAGTGGAGAATGTGATTTAGAAAAGAACCGTTGCTCAGAATAAGTATGTGAGTGTGCGGGGAAGGGAGTCAAAAGTAGCTGTCGGTGATTTTGTCAGAATCAAGGTACCTAGGATCATTGCCATGAAGAATTCTAAGTTTTCTGCTCCGCAAAAAGTTGTGGTTGTAAAGAAAAACGTTGTTAAGCTACAAAATGGTAAGTGGTGGAACAAGGATAAGGTTTCCATCACTCACGACACTCAAAGCAATAATCTTGTAGCTGGTGGCGGTGAGGATTGTGTGTCCACCCGCCTCAGCGGTCCACCTTCCAAGTTGTGTGAATGTGAGAGACGTGTTTCCACCAGAACCAGATTTCCTTCTTCTAGACTTGTATTGTACATGTGTATATTTTTTCTGTTATACAAGGGGGAGGATGTGTTAAGTTATTAATTGTTTAATTTCTTCATTGTTCAACATGCTTTGTATTTTATTGTACATTTTGTGTTTGTTATGTAAGGGGGAAGATGTGTTAGGTTCTATCTCGTTCTATGGTGGAATCTGTGTTACCGGGGTAACAGAACGGGTTTGTCAGTTGGGGAGTTGTTATTCTCTGAGTCGGAGGTCCGGCTCGTCCTGTCGTCTGCTGTACATAACAAAGGACTTTTCTTTCACCTACCTGCGTCCTTTCATTTACCCACCTTGTTTCTAGAAATATTTCTTGTCAAATATCTTTAGTATGTTATTTGTATACTTTGCAAGGCAGTTTCTTTCAGCATTGTGAACAAAGGCCAGATATACTAACAATGGATTCACAAAACGTGATCGCAAATTGCGTGCCAACTTTTTGCGAATCCAATGACGTTTTGCGAATCAATGTGCTATTAGATTGATTTGCAAAATCACCATTTTTAGTCGGTTGCAATCTGACCTATCTCATGAATATTAATTAGGTATGGTGCAAATAACACTTCTTCCGACTCAATGCCATCAAAGATATGCCGGCTTGCTGGGGTCAGCACAGCAGATGACCAACTTAGTTGTGATCATATTTCAATAAAGCTTTTTTTTTTTTTTTTTTTACACTTGCAGCCCATTTTCCATAAAGGAAACAAGACTGCATTTAAAGGAAAATGTTTTACTTTTTAAAAACAAAAACTTTGTTTGAGACAAACTTTTGTTATCTTTCAATAAGGGGGATGGGCTGCAAGGCCAATGCTTCCCATTCGGAAATGAGTTTGCTCCTCCTTTGTGGAGTCAGTAACTTTTCAGTGGTTTGTGACCGAAATTGCAGTGGCAAACCATTGATACATTGCATACAATTCGCAATTTTGAAAGGATGCCTTAAACACACTCCTTCCAAATTCTGATTTGTTATACTTTTCTAAACTCATTTTGTGATTTAGTAACAATTTACCCAACAGCAAAATGTGTTTTGTACACAGTAAAAAATGCTTTCAGCATTTAACCAATCTCAGGTTTTGTGAACTCTAAATGGCTTAGTATATCTGGCCAGAAGTGTGCTCATTTTGCTCTAAAAGCATTGCCATTTCATGTAAAACTAGAGAAAAAAAGGTAACTCCTGTTCTTGTCCTGCAGATAGTGTGAACAGAAAACCAGGGCTGAAATCCCAGCTTCCATATTTGGGCAAAATATATGATTTTGTGCAAACAAATTTGCTTCACTGTAACCCATTGTCAACTGTAAAACATAGAATCCTTGATGAGTAAACCAGCCCATGGCTAGATTTGTGCTTCAGCAGTAAATTCATATTTAGTTTAATAAAATGTAAGAATATTCCATATATTATATTATTGACCATTTGCATAATGACCACCAAAACTGTAAGTCTCTTGTATCACGTGTCAAAGCATGCATTTTTATATCGTTTTACATTTATGTTTAGAAACAACAAATTGTAATGAATATCCTTCTGTGCATGAATGTTATGAAGAACAGTGAAACGCATGCGTAAATTGAGTGATTTACTTGATGACTCTTTCAATGACTGTGGCTCTTAAGGCAATGGCAGACCCCTTGACCATCTCTAGCTCGCACTCCTTAGGAATTTGGTATATTGCCTTACTGTGTGTGACTGGCCAATGAGGGCACCTGTCTGAAACCGTCTTACTCATGAATTTTCACTAGATGTCACTGCTGTGTCAGTGTTTTTTCTGCTTTTCGAGCACTTACGTCGTCAATGTAATGCTGTTGGACTTGGCCCTTTCTGCAGGTTTATTGCCAGACTTTTTGCCTTCACTCTTCCATTTTTGCTGAATTCATTTTTGTTGGCCATAGGACTCTGCATACTTTACCACCGTCAACCAGTGCTAAAGTGCTTGTGCTCTCTGCTTAAAACGTGGCAGAATTGGCTTATGCCCAATTGAAATATTTAATTTACTTGTAAGTCCCAAGTAAACTGGCACTACCATTGCCCGAGGAATGTAAATTAAATGCTACTAGTGGACCTGCAGCACTGATTGTGCCACCCACTTAAGTAGCACTTTAAACGTCTCAGGTCTGCCAGTGCAGCCTGTGTCTGCAGTTTTAAACTGCCATTTGGACCTGACAAAGTAAACCTTTTGCCAGGCCCAAACCTTCCTTTTTAATACATATAAGTCACCCCTAGGCTAGGCCCTGGACAACCCAGACTGCAGAGTGCAATGTATTTTTAAAAAAATAGGACATGTACTGTAAGTTTTACTTGTCCTGGTAGTGAAAAATTCAAAATGCGTTTATCACTACTGCAAGGCCTACCTCTCCCATTGGATAACATTGGAGTTACCTTTTTACATTTTAAAAGTGTAATTTCGAAATGGGAACAGGTGACCCCTTCATGTTTGGTGTCTCTGGAATTGTAATGAAAACTCCTAACTTATGGTGAAGTTGGATTTTAAATTACAAATTTGAAAATACCGCTTTTAGTAAGGTTGCATTTTCTTGCCTTAGCCATTTGGTGCCTGCAGCCTGTCTCTCGGTCACATGACTGGGTGTAGTTGAGTTGACAGTTGGGCTTTGTGTATTCCTCCTACGCAGCCACACACAATGGGTAGCTTAGGTGTGCCAGATGGGCATCACTGGCAGGATGGGAGGGAGGAGCTGGGCCCAGCCCCACTTACACTTGAATAGTCTGTGTCCTGTCTCCACACAAAGGGCTGCACACCCCCTTTAATCAGTCTGGAGCCTAGTCCAGGAAGGCAGGGCATTTTTGCCCTTCAAGGAAAAGCCTCTTAAAGCTTCTCTCCACTTTAAAGGCACAACATTGTATAAATGCTGGACCTCAGACACAAACTCTTCAGTACACTTCTGTGGATACTCCGCCAGGAAGAAGGACTGCTGTGCTGCTGAAAAGGCTGCCACTCTACTGGACTGCTTCTCTAAAGGAACTGCTGCCCTGCTGTGCTGACCTGCTGCCCTCTTGCCTGGGTGAGAAGTGCTGGAACTGTATCTCTTGAACCCAGAACCCAGAGTGACTCCAAGGGCTAGTTGACTGCTCAGAAACCTCAGGGACATATCAGGCTTCCAATAACCTTGCATCTGCACCTAGACTCTACCATCTGTGATTCTACCCTACCAAGTGGTGCCACCCCTGTCCTGGACCCTTGAAAGTGGCCTAAGGTACTCTGTCAGCCTCTGTGGTTCCTTAAACCGACATATCTCCTCTGCTGTGCTGTGCAAACTCGACCAGAACCGACGCATTGCTGCTGCTGCGTGGATTGGACTAGTCACAAAGATCCGCATCACAGCTTTTTAGAACCGCTGCATCGCCCCGACTGCGCAATGCGTCCTCGGCATAGACTCTTGCATCCCCTATCGACAGCAGCATCAACGACGATGCAGGACTATGCATCGCAGCCTCATAGCTCCTCGGAACAACATATCGACCCGACTTTGTGCGCGCATTATTGACTCTAGACATCGCATCACAAGCCCCGTTGATGGGATCCTCAATGACGATGCAGACCCTTTCATCACAGCCTCACTGCATCTCGGAACCGGCGCGTCGCTTTGGCTGCACAACGCATCTTTGATACAGATGCTCGCAACGCTCAGCAAACCAGGATTTAAGGTAACTTGTTCAGCGGGCCTACCTGGGCCTCTGTAGCTGGCCCGCGATCCATCGCGGTTGGCTTGAACTTGTGACTTTGACCCGGTCCGGCGTGACCAGATATCCACAGTTGGAGCTTTGTGCTTTTTGGTGCTCATTTCACTTAAATCTTTCAAATGAAATATCTCTGTTTCTACTGATTGGATTTTTGTCGTTGTGGTCTTCTTTTATTTATTATAGAAAGCTCTAGTTTTCTAACATGGTGTTGGATCCTTTTTGTGTGGTGTTTTCACTTTATTACTGTTTGAAGTGTTGCACAAACATTTTAATTGCACATTGCCTCCAAGTTAAGCCTGATTGCTCTGTGCCTAGCTACTAGAGGGTTAAGCGCTGGATAATTTAGGATTGGCTTGTGCCTCACCCTGACAAGGATTGTGGTTGCTGCTTGACCAGGGCTCACACCCCAGTCAACCAACAATCCAATTTCTTACAAATACTTTAAGTGGCCACTAAATGCCACTGTTGCAACAAACAGCCTACTCTAATTCCTATAGGGACCACCAAGATTACATAGTTGTAGCTCTGTGGTAACTGAGCATAGGAGTGAGCTGTTCTTTGTGAGCGCTTTCTGCTGTTAAAGCCTTTTTAAAGCTTTTGATGTGCTAAAGAAATTAGAGGATATATATAATAAACTCCTAGTGCCAATTGTACTATCTCTAGTGACTCAGTAAATGCCAGAGACACCTTACACATGTAAGAAAAAGATATGGTTCTCCCAAAACAAGAAATTATTTGCTCGAAAATAATTTAATGCAAAATCCAAACCCATGCAGCTCATTCAACCGGCCCAAACCAGCTTTATTTTAAATTACTTGGGGCCTGCTTTAGACTTTGGCGAATGGTACTACATCTGTCAGGGTGGTGAAGCACATTATCTCTGCCACATAGACGGGCTAGCATCCACCAGATTTCAAGATGACCATCGACCCATTGGCCATCTCTGTACCTCAAAAGAAGCTGTTGTCATGGTGGTTACCTTCAAGGTACATAAAGTTTGGTGAGCGGCCGCTGTCGGTTTTGACAGCGGTTCACCAAACTGTTAAACTTTTTTGTTTTTTCACAAATTAACTTCTAAAGTGGGAGTTTATATCAGAAAAACAAAAAATTAATGACCCCTACAACCTAAATGTTTTCTCCCAGGGTGTGAAGGGTCTTTATTTGTGGTTTTCTGTCCCTCACCGCTAAGTTTTACCTGGAGGAAAGGAAACAAAAAATAAGGACGTTACATCCTCCACCCTACATAGGGTGGGTAGTGTAATGCCCTTCTTCCGACAGTCACTATTCCGTCAGGCCACTAGAGGAAGCTTTCTGTCGATGTAGCCAACAGGCCCTCCTTTGATGTAAAGCTTACACTTAACCAGCATCTAAATAAGTAGGGCGCACTATGAGTTTGGCTGACATTTTACTCTGTTGTCTTTGCGATGGAGTGCCCTGCCCACCAAACTCTAATTAAGCCTTAAGATTGCTTCTAAACTTCCTTCTTATCCTTTTGTGATGGTGTAGGTATGATGTCGTAGTCAAGGAATAAAAGACTACATTAGGGCTGACACAGAAGAAACCTGCTCAAATTTGAAAAACTCGTATTGGGGAGACTGTGAAAGAGAGGGATTATACCAGCTTTCCATCTTGTATTCATCATAGAAGTTATACCTTACAGAGAGATTTGCTGTATTCTTAATCATTTCATAGCCATTTGTGGCCACTTTTATAATTGCATCAAATATCACTTATGTTAATTTCTGATAGACATGGGGTCAAAATTAATAGGTTCCAATCAAATGAGAGAGACTACGGCTACCCACTTCTCACAAAATCATGAGGACTGGGGTGGTGGTGAATAGCGGTGGACGAAGGGGATGTTGACAACATTAGCAACTCAGATTATCAATTTTTCCGAAATGCACCGATCTGCATGATTCTCAAGCACATTTTTGATGGATTGTTCGATTTATATAAATGACAAGTTACATTTTCGAATTCTTTATGGATTGTTAGATTCAGCTCCCCCTTTGCCTGTTTTGAGGAAAAATGTGGAATGAAGCTCCTCTTCCAAATTGGAGAACGGTTTTACATTTAAGGCACTAGTCTATGGGAATATATTTGGATGGATTGGAGGCAGGCAAGAAAAAGATCTTGGTATTGATCACTCACTCATTGGGAATCAATTTTTACAGAGAACAGTTTTTCAGTGGTTCTTAAACTGGTGTCCGCCGACCACTGGTGCCTACTCAGGTGGTAGGCGACTGTTTCAAAACTTAAATCTTATTATCAAATTAAAAATTTATATATATATATAAAAAAGGAGAATTCAAACTGAAAATTTTAAAACACCCTCTAAATGTGAAGGAATGTGAAACTGGAGGCTAAAAATTAAGTGGGTTTCCTCATCATGGCTCGTGGGAACAGCGCAAGTACAGTAAACAGAAACTAGTATTGATGGCTGGTGGCATCAATTGAAGCACTGATATGCAAAGATAAATAGAGAGCATGCATTAGGAGTAAAAAAAGACATAGTGATCTGCTAGTGTCCAGCCTACTGCTGTGTCTTTTAGAAATACTACATTTTGAAAAGCTCCAACCTTTACATTAAAATTTCGATTTTTGCATATATTTTGTTTGTGAATTAAATAGAATTTTTGATAATTTGTGTATTTATTTAATTGAAACTTGTTTCTGTAATTTTGGGTATTGTTTTGAGGTTCACATCATAGAACTTGCTCAGGTGGGGGTCCCGGGCTTCCTTGTGAATCAGTAGGGGTCCACAGAAGTCATAAGGTTAGGAACTGCTGGTTTAGATGTTTGTCATCAAGTTCAATGAGCACCTTGTGAAATTGTTGCAAAAACCACTGCTTTCCCTATATGATGTACCTCTAGAGGGGCTTAGATATGGCCATGTATAACTTTTAATAACCCGCTCACCTCAATGTAAATATTTAGGTTTTTATCAAATTTTAAAAACTGTGATTTCCCGTCTTTATGTTTCCAGCTTTGGGAGATGAAGGATCCGAGGAAGGCACAATGACATAATATTATTTGACAATTAGAGCATAACGGGGTCCGGTGGAGGATAGAACTCTGCTCTCCTTGTTCCAGAAGCGGCAATGCGACTTATAGCCCAACCACTTCTCCTCCCAGGCCACATCATCAATATGGAGTATTTGATCTGAGCAAATTTCACGAGTTATTGGGTAATGGGAAGTATGTTTGTTGTAAACCTGGTAAATAAAGAAGACATGGGAAGCTGCTATGAACACTCTAACCAACTCTTTCTGGAGCAGTGATCTAAGGCCACTGTCCTGATGCAGAGTCAATTGTTTCTTACAGCACAAACTGCTGCTCTGTTTTGCACCATCCTGGTGTCTGTCTCCGGAGTTATGGAATTATTTGTCTAGGAACCAAGGACCCCGATCGTTTGATGTACAGATCACCTAATACCTAACATTCAGCGACTCTTAATAACTAGGGCAAGATGGAGTGTATTGAAAAGTCAGTAAACCTTCTTTCATCGGTTCATGGTCTGAAACTGCTGAAGGCCCTATGCACCATCGATGTGTGCTTTTTAGGTTGAGTATTCGAGACCTCTTGTATATACTTTAGTATATACTTATATGTGTATGTACTTTGTGGGCTCTGGAGATCAGCCCTAGGACTTGCCTGCTTCCGCTTAGGGACTTTTTTTTCTGTTCAACTGCCTCTATTTAACTTTCTTGATAGAAAACGACCAGCAGAGGTCAGTAAAATACCAGAATCACTTTAGCATTCTCTAGATTCCAGTCCATAGAAATTGTCTTCCACGAGCACCCGCAGACAATAATATTTATTTCAAATCTTGTATTTTCAGTGATATGACAACCGAAGGCTCTGATTTTATATTAAAAACAGAGTTTTGGACTATACCATTTCCCGCTGAAAGGCAATGTTTCTCTCCATGTGTTCCCATACCTGGCGTGTCACGTAGTTTGGTGCTTAGTTTCCCTCCATGTTAAAGAACAGTAGATGTTTCAGCACCCAGGCTAATGTGCTGCATAGCTAAATACATATAAGGTCCCAAAGGTGAGACTGATTGCATTGCAAATGTTTGGTTAAATTTGCAGCCTCACCTAAAGTGGTTTTCTCAATCTGTTCTTAGTTATTTCTCACTTTTTTGGAATCCTATTTTCATGTTTCTGGGACAAAATGGCTTCTGGAGCATATGCAAAATTTGCTTACAAGAACCGTGCTTCTGTAAAACCTGTAGAACTGAGTTAAAGTTGTTTCTTCTTGTTTTTTGGTTGACTTACAGCGCTGAAAGAGATTTTGATGATTGTGAAACCACGGGGCTAACCCACTGACCACATCCTTTCATTGGCGTGGCTCTTCCCTCCCTGCCTAGGAGGAGCTACTGTCACCCTTGGCAACGCGCTACCATCTCGCATTTCATTGTCATCTGAGAGGGTGGGGGGGGGCACACAGGAAATTCATTACCCAGCCTGCCTGTGGTTTTGTCACCACTCACAGATGTTTAGATAGGTAGGATTTGTAATTTGTGCCACGCTCAGCCGGGGTGGCCTGAAAAAAGAATGTACTTCACCGGATTTTTATTTCGATCCATGTAAAGTTCCCAGACCTGGAGGAGTTCACATTGGACGGTAAGATTTGTTTCTTAGTTTTGCTTTTTTTGTTGAGTAGATGGAAGCCACAAAGTCTTTGTCCGCGCGCTCTGAGTGAAGAAATGAGGAAGTGACAGGCCGAGCTGCTGGGTGGGTTATTATTGGATTACATTTCTCCTATGAGGAGATTTCCAATGTAAGTACTGCGAATGCTATATCTCTTTTTGTGTCCCTTGCACTTATTTATTTTTTACCCTTTTTACTACATTCCTCTTTGGGTCATGTGTCTATCACAATAGTTGGAGGCACTTCCTCCTTCTCTACCGCTCCACACTGAACTGTATCACATGATTTCCTAATATTGCTACATTTGCATAGAGCGTTTGCCTCCTGTGGTGTGTTACTTTTTCATCTGAAAAGATAGTTCTACTTTCTGAACCTGCAAGGTCTGTGTACAGGAGGGATAATTACCGTTGGAGGGCTGATCCTATAAGAGCTGATGAACATGAAGGATAGGTCTGCTGTCTGAGACTGCATGATCTGTGTAACATAACATTTACCCCAACAGTTTGAGTCCAGAGACTTTTAAGATCTGTACCATTTGTGGGGCAGCTGTGCTGTCTGATGTCTACATGTCGCAGTTCATTCCCGTAGCCACATACCATCTGCCCTCCCTCTACCCCTTGATGTATGTTGCTTCTCCTTAATCACTGTGTACTTCCCATCAAGTCCTACTTCAGGCTACGTCACCATTCCAATATCATGCTTCACTGCACATCCCATTACTGCTCTGCTCCCAAAGCGTGTTGCTGGATCCAACTCCCCGCCACCATCACCCCGTCCTTTCCAGTCTGAAAGCCTTGTCTTTTTAACTGCCACTCTTGTTACTTTGTGTACGCCCCTTATCTGCTATTGTCCTGCCCAACTTTGCTGTGTACTGTGCGCTGCCCTCCATATTACTGTGTCCCACTCTCCGTACAACCCTAGCCTTCTGTTTCCCTCAACGTGCCAGAATGAGAAGAGCTAGGTGCGTCAATGGTGGTGAGACTCAGTGACTTATCAGACATGTGATGTGAGTTAGCTCTTGTATAAATTCAACAAGACCTTCTCCCCTCCCAAAGGACATGGTACCCTTTAATGAAGCCTCCTGTCTGATAATCAAATTTCATGCTAAAAGATACATTTTTGTTCGAGCTCTCTTAAATCTCAGACGTTTGAACTAGTTCATTTAGTTTACTTTTTTCAGGTTAAGAATTGAACATTCTCGTTCTACTCTGGGCACATTATGTTATCCTTACTAAAAGGAAGCATATGCAGTGTGTTTCTTTTAGACCAATCAGGTCATACTGACTTCCACTGATAAGATCAAGCTACTCTGAGACTATCATTATTGGATGGAAACTCTCTCATACGGTCTATCACCGTTTTGAACAAATCTAGCTTCTAATGTTAAAGTTTGTGCAGTAATTCACTAATTAGAAATTAAATCTGCCCTAAGTTAGAAATTACATCTGCCCTAAGTTAGAAATTACATCTGCCCTAAGTTGAACCAAGCTTAGATCCTCCCTCATTTTTAGGTCTACGCTTTGATAGTACAGCTGTCACACATACCTATTACTTACAATAAATAAAGATTGGGCTTTGGATCCTCTCCTTTTAACCAATGATTTTAATTATCAAGCCTCTTTCAGCTATTGACTTGAGATTTTTGTAATCACATCTTTGCCTGGAGTATTCATCTCTCACCTAATGTTATTGTCTGCTTGTGTTTATTATTTCACCTTCACATAAGTCCGTGCATTGAACTGCATGCAGGCCTACTTTACAAGTATAGACCTCTCTCCTCACTCAGGCTCTTTCCCATGATTGTCCTTATAATGTTGTAATGATGCATGCATTAGCACATTAAACCTATACTTACTGGCCTTCCCAATGCTTGCCAGATTTACCCGCTTAAAATCTACTAACCCATAATCAAAAGTGAGACACATTTTTACTGCCCCAGACATTGCTGACCTGTACATGCTCAATAGGAGACAAAATGCTCCAATTAAGGCACTTTTGTACATTTTTGAGTCCAGAAAACTTTAAAAAATCTTCAAATATATGCGAGCCAAGATGTCCAAGAGTTCCAGTTTTCGATCCTTAGAAATATGCTTACCTTTGTGACATACCTATTTGGCATTGCCTTTGCCCCTCCCACAGTTACTTCTGCTTACATTGAGAGTTGAGAATCTTAGAATTCCCATTGGTCGCTCTACCTTTCTCTTTAGGTCTAGCCTACAAGACAGCTTTTAGCTGTCTGGTTGTGAAAGACCTTTTGAGGCTATTTAAAGACCTTACAGTGAGTTTAGAGCCCACTCACTGCATCAATTGGCTAGCTTTGTTGACTCTCTCATTTGCTTCCTTTTTATTCAATGTCTTTCCTTCATCTGATTTTTCTCTCTTCCTTGGAGTAAAGCCTATTTATCATCCTTTCGATCGGCTGTCTTGTATATTTCCACTGCTCAGTTTTTTTGGGGGGTACAATAACTGCTATTTGCTGCCGGTCGCTCTGCTATAAGAATAAACCCTTTGTGCCCTTAAAATTGCATTATTCTTATTGACTGATCTGAGTGGTATCCGACGTCTCAGATTGGCCAATAAAAAATGAACATGGCACCTGCGTTATTCTGTAGGCATGCCTACACAATGATGCAACTGGCAACAGTGGCCGCATAATTGCACCTATTTTGTTCTGCTGATGCTGTGCAAAAAGCATTGGCATAGTGAATAGGTCTACCAGGCAAGAGCTATGGGCATTGCCATTGCTTATTTCTTATTTGAATTTAAAAACCGACAGAGGCCATCTGAATATTGACCTTGACTTTATTTGACATGGTGGCCATTGGTTCCCAGAATATAAGCTGAAAATATTCCTTACAAAAACCTCAAAAAGCCTCCGAATTCCAGGCATGGAGTTTTACAACTTCCTTTCCAAACAAGGCAACAAAAGGTCCAAGAAAGATACTACTTTGATATATATGCTCAGTAGTGACGCTTACCTTTGAGCACCTGCTCAGAAAGGGAACCCTGATCCCAAAAGTATACTTGGTAGCATTGTATCTCTTCAGCACACACTCTGTAGTGGGACACTTTCCCACTCCAGCTTTTAAGCAGTGTCACAGTACATCTGCACATGTTCAGAAGAGACATTTATCTTACACATAGTCATAGACTAAAATAAAGGGTGGCATGTTCATTAGCATGAGGTTATAACATTCAACATGTGCCTCTAAGGAGAGTGAGTCCATAGAAATCAATGGAACTGGCCAGTTTTAAAGTGAATGAGGTACATTTCTAGAAACAGTGATTCCCTTGGCGTCTGTGGAAGGCGTACTGCTTGTTTTGAGGTCAAGATGCAAGACACCATCCAAAATTAGACTAAGTTGAGAGAAATGCAATATATGAACAAACCTACATATGAGGCACGCTATGTTTGTGGATCCACATTAAGATGAGTTTGAGTTATTTCAGAACACACAAATTGTACTTGCTGTTTAGTCCACATCAAGGTGGCCAATGCTCTCAGTGGTGAGTCATCGAGAAAGGTCACTTGCTTTCCCCGCCTAGCCTTATGGGTACAGATTTACCACCTTGTGTACCAGGAGATAAATCTTGCTGTGATAGGCTCACGGCAGGTGAAGCAAAGCTGTGATGTGAGCAACAAGTGGATGTAGAAGGAGATTTCATTGCAGGATTCATGGTGATATCACATGAGTGTGCTTTATTAAGGCCTACAGATTGTTGGCCAGTATAGGAGGGCTTGGGGTTTTCTGAGTAGCCAGAACTAGGGTCTGTGGTTCAGATCCATCATCTCTACCAGAAGCAGTGGTGTCTATGGTCATTGCATCTTCTTTATCCTGGTGTTGCTATCACTATCACTGTCAATGTCTTTGTCAGGACCCTGGGGTTTGATGAGGGTGGCTCTGTTGACAGTAGTTGAGTAGTATTTTCAATACTCCTAGTTGAGGTACTAGAAATTAGTAGTAGTAGTAGAATAAGTTTATTCAATTTTTCATAAAAGTACATTAAAGAAAAGCACATTCATGAAGCAGACTCAATACATATAATAAAAGATAAAGAATACATCAACATGAAATGAAATGTATAGAATACAGGTACAGTAAAACTTTCCATTTAGCAAAATCTAAAAACAGTTTGTATGATCAAAATGGAAGAACTAATTTTAACCAAACCTCCTCAATAGATGTCAAGATTAAAATGTGTGTGCATAAGCATTTCGTAAAAGAAACCTAAAATTCCTAATAAAATTACAGAATAATTAACAAGATCAATAGGACAGCATAAAATCCAAATAAACCAACTCAGCTTAGGTGCAGTATCCATGATGAAAAACAAAAAGAACGCACATTGGGTGTGGGCAAAAGCTGTAAGAGCGCAGTTCTCACTTGTGTAAAATTCAAGGATAGAAAGAGGGGACAAATATATTTATAACATAAGGTGATGAATCTGGGGCAGATCATCACAATATGAAACGTGTCACAAGCAAACGCTTGCAGCTCCAAAACTTGTTTCCAACCCCCTTTAGAGAACATCAGATGGTGAAACAAGCTTTACCTAAAGTTGGTCTATAGCCTATGTTGGTAGCTCGATATGTTCAGATTCAGATACAGTTCCATCCAGCTCACTGATTTTACCAGGATAAACTGGCGCATCGAGCGCTTGGTCAAAGCAGAGGCCTCATGCTCCGCTGCCACCCTGTAGTAGAAAGTCTGATTTAACCCAGGCGATATCCCCTTTCACTATGTGCGCATAATCGTAAAAAAGTTCAGGTCTGCCTAGCTCTTTCAAATTTCTCCTAATGTATGATAACCAAGGAATTTGAGACCTATTGTCTTGACCCATACAATCCTGCACAATTAGTTTGTTAAAGCTTAATTCATCTTTCAGACAAACAAAAAGCCATAATTTAAGGGGGCGAAGGTGAATGGAATCAGATATTTACCCCGTCTCAGTGGGTATGCCTTGAGGAAAGTTTAGAAGAGCTCTCATGAGCATGTGTTCTACTGTCTGAACTGGAGCAATAGACACATATCCCCAGATTTCACATCCAAAGCTTGCTGTGGGGATACATTTAGCTTTATAAGCATTTAGCATCGTCTTCATTGGTTTCTGCCCTAACTGTCTTGAAAAATCTCCAATACCATAGATGGCCCTTTTGAAAATCATAGTATTTTTATCAAGCAGTGGTTGCTAACTAAAATATGAATCAAGTAAAATACCCAAGCAAGTGAAGTGCTCAACCCTGCTGATATGTAGACCATTAACCAGAAATTTTTGAGACTTAGTGTTTTCAGGGCACGCCACCATAACATGAGAGTTCTTATAATTTGGTGCAAGGTACATGAAAATGACAGAGGTCAAGGAAACGCAGCAAACCCCTGGCCATTCTTGCGACTAGGATAGCGTCATCTGCATATAAGAGGGCAGGCAGCGAAGGTCTTTCCACATTCGGAATGTCCATCCCTTGTTCAATTAAAACCAATTCCAGACTATTCACATTAATAATAAAAAGGAAGGGGGCCAGAACACACCCCTGATGAACTCCTCTCTTCAAACTAAAGTGCTGAGTGCATTCCCCATTTAGGCCATACCTCACCCAGGCAGTAAGGACGATGTGTAGATAGTGCAAAAAGACAACAAGAGCAAGCTCAACCCCCATAGATACCAATAAGGCCCAGAGCTTGGTTCTGTTAACACTGTCGAACGTCGAGCCGAGGTCTATGAAGGCCAAATGAATTGCATCCCCCTTCGCCCTTTTATATTTGGAAATTAGCAAATATAGGTTGAGCTTTTGCTCAATGGTGCCCCGACCGGACCTGAACCCATATAGAATCTCAGATAAAATATTATGATCTTTTGCCCAGATAGTGAGACGGTCCAGAAGCACCCGGCCTATGATTTTAATCTCCGTATCCACCAGAAAAATAGGTCGATAACAGGGTGGTCCCATTCTACTCTCCTTTTTAAATACAGGCTAAATCACACAATGATGACGACTACTCTGTAGCGGGCCACAAATGGCTGCAATAATATGTTGTGTCAGTAATGGTGCCCACAAATTCACTAGGGTCTTATACAGGTCTCCGGGCACCCCGACGGGTCCGGGAGCCTTCCCTACTGGAAGGAAATAATAGCTTTTCTGACTTCCTCCCATTCAAAAACAATCCTCGGACCTCCTGAACATAAGAAGCCCTTTGCTCTATATCCTCAATGTCATATATAGCCACAAAGTGCTCCGTCCATGCCTGAGAGGGAATAGTCAAAGCCTGATCTGACAACTGCTCTGGATGGAACAAAGACTCGTTCACAACCCTCCAAAAGGCTGCACTATCTATACGAGAGAGAGAAAATAAGAATTACTTATTGTAGCCACAATCTCTACACCAAGTTGCTTTGATAGAAAGACACATATAATTTGACAAAACTCGATTTATATCAAAGGACAATAATTTTCCTTTTTTGATGTATTTGTGTCTACTGTATGTATGAAGTGCTTGATTGCATGAGTATGTGTGCGTTGAAGATGCTGTCATGGTTGACATGCATTGTTTTTAAGAAATAAACTAATGGATTTATTTATGCATTTATATAAAAAGATGTTTTTGATAAAATTATCTTATATAATAAACATTTTCAGTTTCATATAAAGTTGTATCCATGTTCTCCTTTGTATGCACGTGCCTTTAGTCATGTTTGACTAAATGAATACTTTCCTAGGATTTTTTTTACAATGATTTATCCTTGTTTTAGGAATTGTAATCATAAGCAGGGGACCCTTTCTCTTGACATTAATGCACTATCCCGGTAAGCACACAAAGCCAAAAGGTTTTCCCACATCTCCTTTTTTAAATTTCTCTTCCATTCAATCAATCAATCAATCAAAAGGTACTTTATTCGGTAACTCAATGTACCTTTTGCTCATCCATTCATTACATTCCAAATAATAAGTGGCCCTGGCTTCCTCATCTCATCCCGATTGCAGGGTAACTTTTGCAGAGTCACCATCAGTTTTCTATGGACCTGTGAGCACTTCTTATAAGGAGGTGGGGATTGCACAGCCCCTTACAATGCAAAAGCAGCCTTTATACACCCACAGAGGCCAGAGAAGGCTGCTAAGATGCTTGCATCAGTAGCTTCCTCATTTAGGCCAATTTGGAATTCAGATTGACAGGTGGAGAACAAGTTGTGTTTAAAATCGACAGGCATAATCTTGTCCCATTTTAACCCTCGCCCCTGATCTTTTCAAACTAACTGATTCTTTATATGGACTCTCCCTTCCAAGATCGTCTGGCACCACCGAAAAGTGGTCAAGAGGGGGTTATGGTCACTTCATGTGTAGAAAAGGCATGTTGAGACGAACATATAGTCAATAATAGTAAAAAGTAATACTTTATTTGATTCAATGAATTGAAAATTGCTATGAAAAAGTAAAGCAGCCGATATCCCTTGAAAGGCTTCGAGCATTATCTAGTGTGCCGTAAAATATAACCATAAAAAAAGGGGAGTTAGGCCCATGGGGCAAGGCACAGGCACACGGCACATAAAAATACAGAGGAATAATTAATAAAATTTAATCTGAGAAGATTTCTAAAATAATAGTTTCCCCTGTATTGATTTGGGATACTGAATATAGACGCTTTAAGAGTTTCAGGATTAAAATTGAGAATAACAATTGTGATATATGTATTGGATGTGATATATGTATTTGATTTTTTTCTTTTTGTAAAAGTCATACACTGATTTATGTAAATATATGTTGTATAGCACATTTATGTCTAGAATTTTTATGACCAGACACATGTTTTTTTCTGATCAAAAAGCAGCAAAAAATAAGAATTTAGTGAAAATAAAAAGGTTAAAATAAAATACCTGCTCAAACTGAAATCGATGGGTTTGACTATTTAGTGAAATTGTATACTAAATAAAGAACGCAAGGTACAGGCTCATTCTTTTTTCAAGTAAAATATAACCATGGCACGGCCACAAAAAAATACCTTTCTTATGTACAGTGTAAAAAAAAAAAAAAAAACTTGGCAACGACAGCTACTGACAGTTGCCCCTTAGATTGATTGTGTTCTTTAAGGGGTCGCATCTAAAATGTGTGTGAGGTATGTTACTGTGCAAACCAGTCCAAGTTTGTCAAGCAGATGCTGTGCTTTTGAGTTTTTCAGGTAACCAGCAGGATGCACGGAGACTTGTGTTGCAATCAGTCCAAAACTGTAGAACAAAATGCTGTGCCTATGAGTCTTTTGAACAGGGTGCACTGAAACTTATGTTGGAGGCCGTAGTTGTAGTGCATGGAACCTGGTAGCAGCCGCCTTAGAAAGTATAAGGTGCAGCATGTGAGAAAATGTGTGCTAGGTCTAAATAATTTTGTGAGGCAGATGCAACCATGCCTTAAAGTGCTATTTGTAGGAGTATAGCCCAAGATTCACTTGTGGTGTTGCTGAGCTCTGAGACCTTCAGGGTTACACCATTGATTAAAGTGCAGAGTGCTATTTGTAGAAACGTAGACCCATTTTCACTTACGAAATGGATGAATTCTTAGTGCTTCTCATTGAGAAGGATTACCTTATGCATGTTTGCTCGTGGTTATTCAGGTTTGTTTCAAGGTGCAGACACAGTCATGGCTTAAAGTGCAAAATGACAATTGGAAGTACATAGTTCCACTTATACTTCTGAAGTAACAATGTTCTGGATGCTACTAAGTTTAAATGTGTTGGCTGGACCATCAGTGTCTCTATGTATCTGACGTGTTAGCAATTTGTGAATTAGATCAATAAATTTGGCAAATCTTGCCAGCTTCACCGGGGTTTCCAAGTTACAAAGCGGCTCTTTAGTTTCCTGCATGAACGGGCTCCATATTTTAAGAAAAGTGGTTTTATTAAAGTGCGGCGTGCGTTTAGAAAGAAGAACCAGGGATATAAAGATCAGATGGTCCAAGGATTCCTCCTTTAAATGGCAGAGTCTACATGTATCGATATTCTCAAGTGACTTCCAGCAGCCATTTAAATCTTTGATTGGGAGAGCCATGAGTCTTACGAAGAGGGTCTGATTGAGCATTGACTTATTTATGCACAGTTTAAGTATGGCTGGCAGCGCTTTTCTTTGTGCGATTATCGTATGACCTGGATGTTACTATTGGACTCTTCGATGGATTTTAGATCTTCCTGCTTAGATAAATCCTAACTTGTTTTTTCAGTGCAGTTTTCAAACTGGTTGGATGATTTGCAAAGTTTTCCCATTTTTCTATATCCAAATTTAATATGGAACAAGCTGCAGTCAGATAACCTGACCAGGAATTCTTCCCGTTTGTAATAATATCCAAGATCACTTTCATTGTGTTGGGAGGCAAAGCACAGGCTCTGCAGTAGTGCTGGACAATGGCTGCCCAGTTCTCAAGAGATTGTTTATGCAGACCGAACTCAAGGCATACTAGAGAATTGGGGACGTGTGAAGGGATTAGGAAGATGCTTTTATGGGCACAGCTTTGCTCCCAGTCCTTGATGCCCAATAAAGGCCCCGGGAAGGCTTATCATGTGATTCTTGCATGGCCCCTTGTAGTTTTCCTTATGTTAGCCTAATTGTGCACATTGTAGGCTGCATTTTCTTTTGCACACGTTACTATATAAACACATTTGCTTTTGTGCCACACTGTATTTTTTACACAAAACCTGCAAATGTTTTCGTGTTCTGTTCTTTTTTTAGTTTGAAATCTTTTTATTGAACCATGAACAAGCATGATGCAGCAAGAAAGAAAGCCCATAGCACGGGCTGGCATCCAACATGTTGCTTCGCAGAGCATCAGGATAACCCCAGAACAAACCCTCCTCCCTTCCCCCTCCGCACCACCCCCTCCCACCTCCTCCCCCAAGGGAATAACTAGACAACAAAAGATAGGGGGGAAAAGCAAATCCCGCATCCCATTGCACATAACCATACTGCTTAACTCGCGCTTTGATACAGTTCGGGAAGGCGTAAAAGTCATAAATATCTAGGGCAGAACAATTCACGAAATTCAGTGCACAACAAGGTAATAAATGGCTGCCAAATTTCAGCAAAGGAGGCCCCGTTCCCCTGGAGCATAGAGGAGATGCGTTCCATGCCAAGAACAAACCACAGACGATGCAACCATCCCTGCACGGTTGGTATCCTATCTGTGCCCCAATGTGAGAGAATGTTCTGTAGTGCCGCCCCTAAGGCTATGCCTAATTGTTTACCTTTGCGGTATTTGAGGGGAAAGGTAAGTCTGTCAGACACTCCTAAGACCACATAGGTGGGGAAGCGTAAGAGCGTAGTGTCAAAGTGTTTATCTTTCTCGTCCAGCACTTGCGTCCAGTAGGAGGCAAGGATCGGGCATTCCCACAGCAGATGTAGGAGTGTGCCTTCAGCGTCACAGCCCCTCCAGCAAGTAGGGGAGCGATCTGGGTCATATTTATGAAGTCGGGTGGCGGTGAGATACCAATATGTTATGATCTTAGTAGCCGTCTCAATGCTAGAGGTATTGCGTGCCGTGTGTCGAGCTCTATAGTAAGCGTCTGACCATTCTTTAGGTGTCAAGGTCCGGCCCAGCTCAGCCTCCCACCGTCTTTGGCCCGTGGACTTAACCGCCGGTTCCGGGAGACGCAGGATGTGATAGAGTTTTGTGATGAGTCGTTTTGTAGAATGTTTCGAAAGTAGCCAGCGCTCATACTGCGTAAGGGGCCTCTCCGCGCCGGGGCGAGTTTGGGGGTGCAGAGCCCAGTGTCGTATTTGAAAGTAGTGGAAGCGTTCAGATTCGGGTACGTCATAGTCAGTTTTAAAGTCCTCAAAGGATCGAGGGCCCTCTGTGTCGAAGAAGCACCCCAATGACCGGCGTCCTAGTAGGTCCCAGTGACTAAAAGCGTTCCAATCAAGACCTGGGGAGAAGTCCGGGTTTTCGGTGATAGGGGTGAGGGGCGACGGGAAAGTTGTTTGGCCGTTGCGGGTAGCGGTAGCGTCCCAGGCGTTTAGCATGGCGCAAACCACAGGGGAACCATACAACCCGATTGGCCTGGAAGCCTTGCGGAGGAAGGGGACCTTCCAGAGAGCCTTTTTCGCTAATGCACGCTCCATGAAGAGCCAGCTCTTCTCCGATTCAGGCTGAGCCCATTCTAAAAGAGAGCGTATCTGGGTAGCCTTATAGTAGCGATCCAGATCAGGAATCCCCAATCCCCCCTCTCCGTGGGGTCGAAAGTTCAGAGCCCTGGCAATTCGCGGTCTCTTATCCGCCCAGACATAGTTGATAAACTCAGATTGTAGTTGTTTTAGAACCCCCCGGGGTGGCTCGATCGGTAGGGTCTGGAAAAGGTATAGGACTTTGGGGAGTATGTTCATTTTAAGTGCCGCGACTCTACCCAGCCATGAGAGATTAAACGGCCGCCAGCGCCTGAGTTCCTGCCTGGTCTGGTGGAGCAACCGAGAGTAATTCAGAGATGTTGTCTCGGCAATAGAGGAGGACAGGGTGATACCCAAGTAGGGCATGCTCTTTTGATCCCATGGAACAGGGCATGATTGGGTAAGAGCCGTGGTGGTGGCCTGTGACAGGGAGAAGCCCAGTGCCTGGGACTTGGTGACATTGACTCTGAATCCAGAGGCATCTGAAAACTCCTACAGTTCGGTCTAGAACGCCGGAACTGAGGTATGTGGGGACTCCAGCGTGGCGACTACATCATCAGCATAAAGGCTGATAGTATGGCGCTCTCCCCCGAAAAGAATCCCCTGGATCCGTGGATTGTCCTGAACCCGTTGGGCGAACGGCTCCATGTAAAGGGCAAATAACAATGGGGAGAGCGGGCAACCCTGGCGTGTACCCCTGGAGATAGGAAAGGGGTTAGAGGTAAAGCCGTTTACCCGGACAGTGGCCGCTAAAAACCCACTGTCGGAAGCGACGCCCAAGTCCGAACCTCTCCAGTCTCTAAGAAAGGCCAGTGGACTCTATCATACGCCTTCTCGGCGTCTATGGACAGGAAGACCCGCTCCTCCTGCTGCCGGTGGGATTTATCCAACAGGTGCAACAACCTCCTAGTATTATCGCTGCACTGTCTGGTCGCCACAAATCCAGCCTGATCCGGGTCTATCAATCCCGGCATCAGAGGTCCCAACCGGGCCGCAAGGATACCCGTAAAGATCTTGAAGTCGATATTCAAAAGAGATATCGACCTATAGGAGACGCAGAGTCTGTTGTCTTTGCCGGGTTTAGGTAGTACTTCCACTGACTCTAAGAACATTGTGGGCGGTAGCGCCGTAGCGTCATCTATGGCATTAAAGAGTCATGTCAGTATCGGAGCTATGAGGGAGCAAAATGTTTTATAGAAAAGGGCGGTGAATCCATCCGGGCCGGGGGATATAAGCAGTTTAAGTCGAGCTATGGCTGAGATGACTTCCTCTATTCTAATGGGGCTGTATAGGGCCACTGCCTGATCCGTAGTGAGCTTAGAATGAGTTATGCACTGACAATACTTGGAGGTATTCTGTTCAGGCAGAGACTGTGCAGTGTACAAATTTGCATAAAAGTCTCGAAACGTATTTGCTACCGCCTCGCCACGCGTGTGCTCGACGCCTGTATCAGTCAAGATGAGTGGGACTGTCGCAGCCTGTCTCTGCGCGCGGAATTTGCCGTCCACATTTGTCCCCCCCCGACATAAAATGTGTGCTTCAAGCGGAGCGCGGCGTGTTCTGCCCTATCGAGATCAAGGCTAGCTAACTGCGCCCTAGCCGCTTTCAGTTTCCTCCATATGCGGGGTGTCCCCGTCCGTTTGTGAATCCCTTCCAATTCGAGCACTTGTGTGGAGAGCTCATCTCTCTTCTCTTTACGTGCCCTGTTATCAGCGGCTGATGTCGCTATGAAGTCACCCCTACTTACCAATTTGAGGGTTTCCCAGAGGGAGACGATGGAGGTGTCCGATGTATCGTTTATAGCTAAGAAGTCCTCCAGCGTTTTCGTGAGGCATGTAACAACGTCAGGGCGATGGAGGAGTGAGTCCCTAAGTTTCCAGGAATATGACGGTCGGAGAGTGGGGGGAAACTGCAGCGTCGCTGTGAGGGCCGCATGGTCTGAGGGTGCCTGAGGTGCGATCATCGAGTCCTGGGTGATCGGGAGGAGGGAGTGCGTCACTAGGAAATAATGGAGTCGTGCGTAAGTCCCCCTGGCATGAGAGTAAAAAGTATAGTTGGAGGAGCGAGGGTGGAGGTGCCGCCACAGGTCTACCAGCCCCAGATCCCGTAACCACTGGCGATGTGTGTCGGAGAAAGCCCCCGTCTGTCCCTGCCTTTGTGCGGAGCGATCAAGCTGCCCATCGAACACTATATTCAGGTCACCCCCTATAAGGACTTGTTGATCGGATATAGAAGTCAAGTCTCCTATTGCCTTGTGCAAGAAAAGCTCCTGCCTTTCGTTGGGGGCGTATATGGTGGCCAGCGTTAGTGTGTGTCCCCCTATGGCCACTAAGTACGCTAGGAGTCTCCCTTTGATCTCCGATACTCTAGCCCCTAGTGTCCCGGGGAATGTGCGCGCAACCAGGATGGCTACTCCGGCCTTCTTAGTAGGGAGGGAGGAGAAGTACTGATGTGGGAAGGCTTTAGAACGCATCCTATGAGTATCACTGGCTAGCAGGTGAGTCTCTTGTAACAAACAAATATGAGCCCCAGAGTTTTTTAAGTAAGACAGGATGGCTCGGCGCTTAACTGGGTTGTTGAGCCCTTTTACGTTGAGCGTGAGGAACTTGACACTCATCTGTGTGGTGAGTAAAAAGGGGAGAAAGCTGCGTGTTGGGAGTGCGTGAGGTCTAATCTAGTCGCAGACGCCCTATGTGGGGTGCATTCTGAGTGCGATGCCAATGCCATGTATAAGTTGCAGCCTTGTGCGTGCATTGGAGGAAACAGTACGAGGGGGAGGAGGTCCCAACAATGAAAAAAAGAAAACCCCATAACAAACGGAACTAAAGAACAATACGTGAGTCAAAGTCAATGTCCAGAGCGTCTTGCTCTTGGTAAAGGGGAAGAGTGGGATTCGTGGCCCAAAGCTCCCCGCTCCCACCAGAGAAGGCCCATGCGAATCTCATCAGCATCCTCTTCTAGGGGAAAGGTCACACGGGCGGCGCACGAGAGCGTAGTGTGGTTGGCAGAAGTCCTCTCCTACTCCGAAGATGCCCCACTGAGAGATGACAGCACCGCCTGCCATTCTTTAGCCATAGTGTTTGGATCGGGTCGTGACACCGTGCTCGGAGGCTTGATGGTGGTCCAGCCATGGCCGCATCGGCACCTGCGAGGGCGCGAGTTCTGGCTTGGTTGGTCCAGGGCGGGTTCAGCGATGCCCAGGAGTTTGTAAGCCACAGAAGTGGAACAGATTTGCCGTAGTTCTCCTTTGTAGACGAAAATCAGTCTAAACGGGTGGCCCCACGAATATTTTATACCAGCCTCTCGGAGATGGAGCATAATTGGTCGGAAGGACTTGCGTTTGAGATGCGTAGAGGCGGCCAGGTCCTGGAAAAGCGTAGGTTTCTGTCCTTGAAATGTGAAATCTGGATTTCGTCGGGCCTCTCGGAGGAGCCTCTCCTTCAGTTGGTAGTCATGAACGCAGGTCAGGATGTCCGCGGGAGGTGCAAGTGCCGCTCGTCGCGGGCCCACCCTGTTAGTGCGGTCCAGCTTGATCTGAAACTCTGGGGGTTCTCCCAAGAGAGAGCGGAAAAGGCCCGCCACGAGGGCTTCGTCATCGCCATCTTGGTGCGCCATGCCTCGGATGCGGATGTTGTTCCGACGGGACCTGTTTTCTAAGTCCTCGTGTGGGCCTGCAGGTCCAGATTCTGCTCCTGCAGCCAGAGGACTTCTTGCTGAAGGTGCTCAATTTCTTCGTCCCGTCCCGTCTCATGGTCTTCCAGGGTATGGACTCGCTCCCCCAAGGAGTCCACATCGCGACGTACGTCTTTTAGGTCCGCCTGGAGTTCGCGCTTCATTGCAGCGAGATCGTCGCGGAGAGAGGAAAAGAGGGACTCCAGGAATGAGCGGTTAACTGGGGCCCCTGGGCCTTCATTCTCCTCGGGGTCGTCCGCGCGCCCCGGGCTGGCTTTCGGGCTGTTGGGTAGACTTGAGCAATAGGTCCTTTACAGATCGGTCCTTTCTGCCCTTGGGGGCCGCCACGGCGTGCGTGCGCTCTGAACCCACCACACGTGTAATGGCAGAGTACACAGGAGGCCGTTGCAGAAGGGGACCACAGAGAGGTGCCAAGGGGCAACTTCAGGCTGCAGGGTCGCGGCTGCACGTCTTTTCACTCAGGCCCGCACGGTCCTCCGGCCATCCACAGCGCCACAGGTGCGGGAAAGCAAGCAGAAGCTTGCGCCTGGGGCCTAATCGTCGCTGCAACTACTTAATTGCGCTGACTTCCCAGCCACAGTTCATAAGCAGCTCACTGATGAGGGCCCCCGTTACCTCCCCCGGCCAGAGACACCCGCTTCTGCGCAGGACAGCGTGGCTTGATCTATCTGCTGGGCTCCCGGGTCCACTGGGGTGCTGCGGTCGGGTCCTGCTGACTGGCGCTGGTTATCGTCCAGCGAAGCCACCGGGCAAGCCCCGAGTCTCTTTCAAGGTAGGAGGAGCTATGATCAGCGCCGTGGATTCCGGACTGACCGGTGAGCAGGGGGGCCCGACCCGACACCCCCGCAGCGCGCGCCCACCTCTGTGGTCCCGAGAGCACAGAAGCTGGAGCTTAATGGCCTCCCATAGCGGGCGATGCGACGTGTGTCCCCACTCCTCTCTCTGCCATCTGCCAGGCAAAACCGTGCCGCTCAGGGTCCTCCAGCGGCTCCTTCAGCGACCCCTAAACAAGGGGGCTCCGTCAGCAGTGCGCCAGTCGCTGGGTCTTGCGTGGGCCACAGGCGCGGGAACTCCTCCCCCAACAGGGCCGCAAGGATGAGGCCTTCACCCTGCTGCGGCGCCGGGCCCTCGCGTGAGCGGCACCGCCCATGCCTCCCTCGAGATGCCAGGCAGGGTCTTCCGTTGCGCTGCTGTAGGGGACACCACTCGATTTCACAGCGCGGCAGCCCCAAAAGACTCACAGGGGCTGTCGTATGGCGCCGGCAATCTGCCCTCTCTCCCGGGGACGTTGAGGACTCCTCCGTGCGCCCTGCCGCTCCGCAGCGCGCTCCCTCTGCAGTAGTGTGTTCGGCGCTGGAGTGGAAGAGCCGCTGCTTCGGCCTCTCTGTGGAGTGGCACTGCACCGGGTAGGTTCTCCGCCGGTACCGGCACTCTCGTCCCGCTAAAAGTGCTTAGAGGGCCCAGTGGGAGCGGAGAGCTCCGAATATGCGTTCTACCATGACGCCATCTTCGTTCTGTTCTTTTTTTGGGATTTAGTCTGAACATCATAGACAAGGTCAAACAACAATGCCCCTTGTTATTCTCTCTGGTCAGGCACTAGCACCTAGACACAATACGAGAATGCAGCTGCTATTTATTTGAACACGTCTTGTCATATAACTGAGCATAAGAGTATAAACACACACATTTGAGCGAAGGTTCTGGGACAAGACATACGTCAGCTGAGATGTAGAATGACTATCTGTTTATGCTAAGGTACAGGGTCTGCCACTAATCCCAGAGATCTTTGATATATAATCATCTACCTTCAGTAGAAGGGAGGGGGGTTTTGGATATTCTGTCTTATAACATGACAGGGCTTTTTATGATATAGGGTTTATTGACCATGCTAACAGTATTTTTTGTATGCATTTGTTTTCTGATTGTGCCACTAATGCTACAATTTAGGACACAATAGTTTGAATAAGAATGCTAAACTTCCTTCGTGTATCTTGTTTATTTTATTGTGGGTGAGTACGAGTGAGAGAACGAAAGGGTGTGTCCTGTTAGTGTGATCCCTGAGAGGATTGAGAGTGTTGTGTTCTGGGGTGCCAATTCACTTGTTTCTCTGGTAAGGTTAGGAGGGGGAATGAGGCACTATAGCTAGTTAGACTCCGGCTCATAGATACTGAGATGTTATGATGACTCAGTCTCTACATGCAGCTGGTCTATGAACCCAAGCATAGTTCTGTTTCTGAGCAGAATCCCTGCAACAAGCTATTTGACCATAGCCAATGGAAGGTAAGAGTTTTGCGCTTTTTGCCTTCCGTATAGCTTCAGTGGATGGGCAGTGTAAAGCAGAGTGCAGTTTACAAAAGACGTAGGTCAATGCCTTGCCCTTTTATTTTGTGCATTTGTTATGCATCTTAGACTTGCCATTGCTCGCAAACCACACACTCAGGTAATTGTAATTGGGAGCGCTCTTTATTTTCAAATTTCCCAATCTCCACTGCAACCTGTGCTTATTAGGATGGCGTCCAAATATGACAACCTTTGTCTTCTTGCAGTTTGACACCAATTTGCTGTTGATATTATAGGCATTTATTGCATCCAGGGCTCTCTGCATTCCCACTTTCATGTGATCCAATAGTATCATGTTGTTGACGTACTGCATCAATAGAAAACACTCTTGGCCAATTTTAGGCAGTAACAGATTTGCAGCTTTTAGGGATTTCCCTAGGTCAGCGGTGTGCAGATTGAAGAGCATGGGTGCGAGGACACATCCTTGTGTTAGGCTTTGGTCTGTGTAAACTTTAGCGGTTGCCATGTTTTGCATAAGCTTAATTTGCACCCAGGTTTGGGAATAGAATGCAACTATGGCATCCAGCAGCTTTTTCAGACTTCCCCATTTATTCAATTTGTTTCAGAGGATCACCCTGAATCATTCTGGAATTTGTAGGATCTGTGTTGACACCCTTTTTTATGTTTAGGTTGGAGGATCGATCCTCTCCAAGAGTCAGTGACTGAGGCAGTTAAAATGCAGTGCTGGTTAAGAGAAGACAGAAGAGCACCTCAGAAAACATAGTCCTCCTTGAATAAATGGCCGGGCCCCATCCTTCTTATGTTCTTGAGAATTTGGTCACACGGCTACAGTCCCCGTGCGTTGGGCTTG
The DNA here is from genome assembly GCA_963921515.1 of Calotriton arnoldi. Classification (NCBI taxonomy): domain Eukaryota; kingdom Metazoa; phylum Chordata; class Amphibia; order Caudata; family Salamandridae; genus Calotriton; species Calotriton arnoldi. Next base: position 726,475 of record CAWUFW010005247.1, on the reverse strand, counting down.
TTGGAGGGCTTATTGTGTGCTATCCCATGTTTTTGACTTGAATTTGGTAAAGCGCTGCAGTATCCAGTGGTTTAAGATGATAAACTGGAAGAAGGCATGCAGTACAGTGCTTGAACGTGTTTGATTCATATGTCTGCGGAGACTCCGATGCGTCTGTCTTGGGAGTGAGCGTTTAAGTTGTTAACATACAGCGAGAATACTGTCTGATTGCGTTGTTTCTAGAGGCTGTATACGTGTAGCCATTGCATCTCTTGTTCTAGTCTTTTATGTGCTGCCATACGACTCTATTGTGTAACTTTCTGGCTATAACGCATTTGTTGTGAAGATCCTCACTCATGTTTTATTTATATTGGTGAGTGGCATGCCTCAAGGTTCTTTTCTATAGTCAGTAGATCTAGACCCTGCCCCTTAAATGTGAGTGTCCGCTCATCACAAGTAACTTCCCCCTGTTGAACAAGTTAACTAGTTAACTAGGTTAGTCTGAAATCAGGTTATTTAACATACCCCCTGTGCGGTGTGTTTGATATGCTCTTGATCGTTACTAAAAAAATACATCCTCAAAGCCCCCATACAAATAGTAATCTATGCAAGAATGCAAATTAAAATCACCCATCAACGCTGGAAAACTGGGAGTCCAATGAATAAAATCATCTAACAACGTTCTAAGATCCCTGATAGCATCATACGCCTCCCTCATTGAGTTATAAACATTCACAGCTAAATCCTGAGCGAATTTGAAAAAGTCTGCAGGATGCCATAAGTATAAGGTGAACTGGATACAATCCTCTCCAGTTTACAATTTAAATTGTTTTTATAAACATCATCAAACCCCCCTTTGCCCTACCATGAGTGGAAGGGGTGGCATCAGGAACAAAAGTAGCATAACCATTTTTATGCATAATTCCATCTATATCTCACATCTCTTGTAAGCTGATGAGATCAAAGGTGCTTAACATTTTAAACCACTCATCATCATCTAGTTTCCCAAGGACCCCCTCAATGTTCCAGTTTATTACCTTGAGGGTGTTGGGAGGGCTCAAGATGTTAGAAACAACAGGGTTACCTGATCCTGGAATGAGTCAGTCTTGAGCATAAAGCCCACTTAATGGTTGGAAGCGATTGGTAAGTAGTTGTCTGTGGGCCTCCTCCTGATGGCAAAACAATCTGGACCCTGTGCTGGCTTACTTTCAACCCCCCACCCTCAAAGACCACATGCCAGTAGGTTTATAAATCCAAAAACTCAGGGGGAACAAAGTAATTCTACTTCTTGGTGCAAAGCCGGACGTAGTACAATTAAGGAAGTAACCCACCCTCATCAGTAGCTGAAGGAGAGATTGAGCTGTCTGGATGCAGTTAACTCTTTTGAAATGCCAGTCGAGTAGCCTGGATTCTAGATCATCTTCCTGAGATGTTCCTGTGTTCCATGGAGGGAGATGGCTCCTCATCTGGTGTGGTGTGAGTGCCATGGTATCCCCATTGACTGAGATATCTGTAGGGGGTGCAGCCTCGAAGCAATCTGTAAGCAATGAAGCAGTCGAAGGACAGGGTATGAGGCTATCTCTAGGCGGGGAACTGAAATAGCGATGCAGGCACTATATCATTCACCCTTCCAGCGAGATGCCCTGGCATTAGCTGGATCTTCCCATTTTGGCTTCTGTCTAAGCCACCCCTATGCTTGTTAGGATGTCTGTGAGTCGCTATTTTCAATACTGACAATTTGGTTGTAGAGACATCGCTCTTGATTTTGGCTACATGCATGGTTGTCATTTGGCTTAGCTGAGATGTATAGCTATGTCCAGATGGACGTTTGATTGACAAAGTTTTCCTGGGTCAAGGTCAAAATAGTATTACATGGTTCCTTTAATCAAAAAATGTGCATGTCAAAACAATGCAAGTTGATGCTATAATCAGTTATTTAGCAAATATTTAGCGCTTGTCTGAAACGCGTTTGGTGTTTTCAAGCATGGGAATCTATTCGAGAGCCACCTCCTGCTCGAGTGCTTCCACCTCTTCAACCCTGGCAGAGTATTTTATTTTCCAACCTCCTGTCATTTTGCCTTCCTTTTTAGGACTGAGAGCTAGGACATGAAATGCTGGAAACAGGAGGCCGCGGGGTGCAGGGCATGAGCATACTGGTGCAGGTTTGAAGAATAATCAATACATTGATATGGGTCAACACTGAGGAGCACCTCTCAGTCATGAGCGGATGTGCACTGCCAATAGGTGCTGTCTCAGAAGTACCTGGCGGAGCCAGCTCTGGCGCAGGTCAGTCAGCGGCCACACAGGACCAGGATGGCACCTACACTGATCAGAAAGGGCCACCACAACTCCGGACAAAGTTCACAGTAAGCACCTATTCAATCAGGTCGAAGTGTGGTGAGCTAGGTTGAGCTAGGACCCTAGGTTCTTTGAGTACTGTTAGAAAATGAAGGTGCCAGCTTCACTACTCTGGGTCTCATTGTGAGTGTTGGTGCACCAAAGGAGAGCAGCTATGACCTCACAGGAGATCAAGTGCAGCCCAACTTGCAGACACTTCTCCTGGCAGCCATCTTTCCCATAGACATTGAAACACTCTAAACTCAGATCCACAAACCCAACATCCTCCATATGTATTAAAGTGTGCTTTCAAACCAATATAATCTAATTTCAGTTGGTTCAGGGCTCTATACCTCTCTAAGAGCCTAGTAGATAATGAGGGAGCTGCTATGCTTAATACCCCTTCAATATCCCCAAACATTTGCAGACCTTACTCTCTTCATATACTGAGGATTCAGAAAACCAAGGCACCCCTCCCCGGTCTTCACCTCAACAAAGACCATATTCATAATGATCCTGAAAGAAGTTAGAGCCATAAAAAATCATTCAAACCTTAACACAAAAGATTCATCTGTTGCTGTACAACTAACTTCCTTTGAAGCCTGCACTGACACCGAAAACATAGTAAACCAATTGGAAAACACACTAAAGGCACACCTAATCAGTACTCTGCTCCAAATGAAAATTCTCATAGGAAGATGTGAAGACTTAGAAAATAGGTCTTGAAGCACACATTTATGAAGTGGAGGAGTTCCCAATGGTGCAAAGAGGGTGGGGGGAATGTAAATTCCAATTTTGTTCTGTGAGTAATAGACCTTCTCAGTTATTACGTCCTTCACAAGGTCCAAGAATATGCTTCCCAGGAAACTCAGCCTCTCAACAGCCACAGCAGACCAAGTACCACCCAGCCCACCTCAGCCAGGTAGCAGACCATACACTATCATTGTCTACTTTGTACATCTCAGTCTGATATGAGATCACACACTGTCATCGTCTTCTTCCAAAATTTCAATAGCAAGGAGAAGATCCTGTCTCTTGCTAGGAAAAGGCAATTGATTTCCACTTAGGAAGGTTTCCCTTTTGCTATATTTTTCAACCAGTTTTGAAGACCAATGCCACCCTGTGGGGTCTGAAATGGTCAGAATGACAAAACACACACATTACACCAGATCTATTCCCCCAGGCATATAACAAAGTGTTTGTAGCATGTGTGGCTTTAGATACACATGCTCTACATACTCTGGCCATCAAGTGTTTGCGACTTGTTTTTGTTCTAAGAAGTTAGAGATATGCAACCTGTTGTGATTGCTTCCCTAGTCCACAATGCACAATGACAACTTTGTCTCCTGCCATCGAGTTCAGTTGTTTTGTGTACAAGATCAGGGATCAATTTGCTTTTCCTAACGTTTTCAGGACCAGCTTTTCCAGATTTCAGACTCTGAAGATAACCGGTGAACCTTCTCCCACTGCATGCCCATTTCGCCGACATCTCAACGCCATGTGATCAGACTTTCAAAACCAACCACCATTTGACATCCTACAAGGGAATACAGGTTGCATTTTCAGAGAACGCGTAGGGATGGGTGCCATGGAATGTATACCTATCCAATTCTGGCCTTGTTGCGACACCAAGAACTTGTGGTCAGACCAGCATGGTGTATGCAAACGTTGTCTCTTCCCCGACCATGAGAACGCCTCCTGAGACTTTTGCCTTGCCTTCAGGTGTAGACGTTCAGTAACCATGGAGAGAGATGCTGGGGGCATCATGACATGCATCAGCAGCTCTCACCCAGAACCCCTGACATCTTCTGGGAACAAGACCCTCCCAACATCGAGGAACATGAAGCAGGTCTCTCTGGCTTTCTGTTGGTGCAGAGCATGCCCAACCCTGAGACTGTCTCCTCCAGTGCCTCGGAGAAGGAGCACAATGAAGCAGAGACTCTGTCTCCAAAACCTTCTTGCCTTTAGACGAAGACCACGCCTAGGTCCACAGGTCTGATGCCAGCCCGATGCCTGTTGACAATGTGATACCTCCTAGAATGCCTCCTGCATCTGTGTGGAATCTCAACATAGTTCTCACATGGCTTATGGGTCCATCCTTTGAACTCCTCTAGTCCTGTAACTTGCAGTTTTTATCATGGAAGATAGCTTTCTTGGTAGCGATAACCTAGCTCAGGTGTGTTAGCAAGCAATAAAATCCAGGAACCTTTCATCCAGGTCCATAAGAATAGAGGAGTCACTAATCTCTGAGTGTTCCTTGTTTTTCTTGGAAGAGGAGAGAGCAAATTCTGGGAATACAAGGTCTCCTTAAATTATATATATCATGTAAACCCTCAATGCCAGATATCTGTTCTTGTGAGATCGGACTTCAATTTAACAACCGAAGTGGGCTTTCTTATAGACCCTCACACACTCAGTTAGTGTCACAGTTCATTATTGGGTCTTAGCCGAGTCCCTATAAACCAGGAAGGGCTTAACTATGCTCCATGAAGCCCTTGTGATATTTATTTGATGAAGGTCTACTAGTGAGAATAAAAATACCTGGAGGACACCCCAGTATCCCTTTAATACTAGCTATCTTCGGTATGATCAAAATTGATGAGGGGGGTTTTAATAATTAATATTTAATATCAAAGAGAATGAATCACATGTCCTATGTATTTCTAGGGTCTTGGGTTCTCATTGTTTAAAAACCCTCATTCACAATAAACCTGCGGTGCGGTATATCTTGGTTCTCCGCCTTATAGGTTACGTGAAAAGCATCATCATTGGGTCTTTTTTATTCACTTTAGTTTTCGGTTCTCAAAGTGAAATGCTTTCCTCCACCTGGAGGGAGACCATCTGGTTTTTTGCAACAGTTGTGATCAGAAAATGTGAGGGTGTGATTGAAGTATGATTAAGATTACCTCCGTCTCTCAATATGGTTTTTAATTTCTTGAGGATGGGGTAAGATTAAAAGAGTAGGCGGTGCTGGGTAGAAGAGTTACTGTTCCATAGCACCTAGTGAAGGTCGTGACTGGTCAACATGTTTCAGCCCTTTGGTGCCCCTACGAGTCTGCGGGCCTTCTTCAGGACCAAGTAGTGACACGCTACCTCGCGGTAGCGAGTTAGGAGTAAGTAGTGCACTTACTCTTCTTCAGAGATGAGCCCACTCGCTCATCTTCTTACTTGAGTTATAGATGCATCTTTTGTCTATAACTTGTTTTGGAGATGATTGTACTCTGTCAGGGATGGGCGGCAGGACTCGCTCTTTGCAAAGTCCTTTCTGCAACTTGTGCTGACTCCGTCTTCCGTGCCCCGGAGTCAGCACAAGTTGTAGAAAGGACTTTGGGAAGAGCGAGTCCTGCCGCCCGTCCCTGACAGAGTACAATCAGCGAGTGGGCTCATCTCTGAAGAAGGGTAAGTGCAGTATACCTGATGGAGGCGGAATGAATCTCAGCTTCTCCCTCCCTCTCTTGATTAAAAGGGGGTTTTAATAAGACAAGGTGTCCTGACACCCTAACACACGTCAATATGTTTCAGCCCTCATGGTTTGGCCACTTAGGGCCCAGGGCTTTCATCAGGACATCTATATATGCCCAATTTAATGTAGTAAAATAATTAGGTTGTCCTGTCCATATTTGTAAAACAACAAACAACATAAAACATATATACAGTCTGCTTATTTGAAGAGCATATATTAAAGCCTTCAGTCACGGGGGCATGCCCCTATGATCAACTTCACTCCTAAAGTGCCATTCCGCAGACATTACCTACATTTTAGCTGCTGGCATACACTGGTAATTATCCCAAACAAAACAGCAGTTACCATTAGCTTCCCAATCAACTTTGAGCTAATGCTGATCGTGATATAAATTGCCTAGAATCAGCAGCACAATTTTGTGTGCTTGGCTACATTATTGGCAAGTTTACAAATTGCACCCCAGGGAGGAGATTCCCATTATCTGGACATTAAAATTTGAATCCAACAAGCATTAGAACTCCATCAGTATGACGAAAGGCATTAACATAGCCCTAAAAGACAATGTTTCAAGCAGGTTTGGAGGACGCTTAATAAGGACCAGTCCCTCAATATATTTGAAGCCAATGGAGTCGGTTGGATTTCAATTACACACACAGCTTTTTTTTTTCTTTTCTGTTTTAACTTCTGTGGTGATGAAGCGTTGAAACAGTATATAAATTGGGCCCAGGGCCCTCATTACGAGTTGGAGTGGTAAGCCCAGAGGGGTGTGGGGATGGGGGAGGGGAGTTATTATACAGTTCTTGGCAACTACAGGTTTTCTGATGGCTCCGGCCCCTGAATGTTATGGTCGTCAAATTCTGCGCCCGATAATTACGGGCCTGGAGTGACTGAAACTGGATGGCTTGTGAGGAGTTGTGGTGGCAGCTGCTGTGTCCAGCCTGCCTTCATACTTCAGCATAGAGGAGGCTGATCAATATCTCTCCAACTGAAGTAAAACCAACTCTGCAGTCGCGGCTGCTGCCTAGAAGCAGCAGTGGGGCGGGTGGGGGCGAAGGGACGGGGCGGGAAATCAGGTAAACAAAAAAAAGAAATTCACTTACCTCCCGGCTGGCCGGTTGCCACCGCCTCTCCTGTGTCCCGTCCTGCACTCTTCCTGGTTTCTTGTTAGAAACAGGAAGCAGGAAGCACCAGGGCTCCCACGCTCCTCGCAGCCAATCACATTGTGGCAATGCAGCGTTGTGATTGGTCTGAGCGCCGTGACACGCCGCTTAGCCAGGGCCTGGAAGGGTGGTCATGTTCTCCATGCAGGCTGTAATGCAGCCTGCACGGAGAACAGGGAAGTGGGCATGACTGTTTTGGGCGGCCCGAGAGGGCCGACCAAACAGTCATTGCGCACAGGAGTGTTCTACCACTCCTCCCATGCTCTGCAGCCCCGCCCCCTCACGCACACTACTGCAGCAGGAGGCAAAATAAAATGATTATAACATTACGTTAATATCATTTTATTTTTTCCTTTCTTTTGCTGCTTCCTGGCAGTGGGGCGACACTCCTCCGCCATAGCGGAGGAGCTGCCACTGCAACTCTGGCCTACCGCCACTCCAGCTTCCCTCAAAACCAATGGGCTGGGTATTTCTGAGTCCACAGTCATTCCTCGTTCTGTGGTAAATGCAGCGGAATCCCATTAACTCATGGAGAATTACTACCCAGAATCGATTCCGGCCCCGGAATTGATTCCCCTGATCAAAACTACAGTAATACGAATAGAATATAATGGTGAAGTCTGCCAAAGAACTATAAAAAACAGGTGTTAGTGTGACTAAGCAAAATGAGCATTTGCAATGCAATAGGTCTTGCATTTTCGAAACTTTGACCTCTTGGTATTGTAAATGACAATGCCTATTATTATTGCAGGTTTTTTAAACACATAACTAAAAGGCATTGTCATTTACAATGCCAATAGCTCAAAATATCGCAATTGCGAGACCTATTGCATTGCAAATGCTTGCTACCAAGTGCCTTGACTTGCTTCGCACTGGGCTCTAAGGCACTCTACTCGGGCCAGTTCTCTATGTGCAGGGGCTGAAGGTACTACCGCTCAGCAGCTGATGCTCACCCGCTCTTCTGCTCGCGGGAACTCTGGGGAGGCAAGTTCTTTAGCGTGAAGCTTTGGCTGCAAGTGTCCTTTTTTATCAAAGACAGGCCCCTCATATGCAAATAATGTCCATGCCCCGCCCCTGTGTGCATATAGAAGAGAAAGTGAGGCCAGGGTCTGAGTATTGCCTGGGTCCAGGGCCCTTAATTTCACTGGCTTGGCTCTCTGCCTCAGAACCCTGTGCTCCCGGGCTGCTGGGGACAGCCAAGAGAGGGGGCCTTGTACAGGTGCAGCCCATCAGCAGCAGCTAACAGCAGCTCCACGACGAGCAGCAGAAGAAAAGCCTTAGCTGGATACCCTCTGCCCTGTCTTAGGGCAAAGGTTTTCTTAATTTTCTTTCAGTTTTCGAGTGAAAAGTTAAGGGCCACACATATTGTAAACTTGATGCCGGTTTCTTTATAAATAAATAAAGAAAAAAAAAAAGAAGAGAGCAGAATAAATTAAAAAGAAAAGTGGCATTAGCGAGGAAGGCCGCCATTGTTTGTATGCGCTGTGCTTTGCTGAAACATTAAGCATGGCGCCCGGGCGATGAGCAGTTTAAAAGTGGTTCTCCTCCTCCTTCCCCCCCGCAATGAGGAGCAAAGGGATGAAAAGCGGTCTCCTGCAGGAAAGCACCGACTGTGTACAATAGGATAAAGTCATTTAAAAAAAAAAAATAGTGCTTACCGACTGTAAATACAACACACCAAGTAACAACACAGTAAAAGGTCCAGTCCTCGTGGGAGGTTACAAATGCAGACTAGGCGGTACTAAGGAGAAACTACTAAGCCTATTCATGAATCAAAAGATAGCATTTGGAAAGGACAGTAACAGGAGCCAATTGAAAAGTTGGGCAGAGAGTGGGTGGAGCTTCAAGTCCATACTCGAATACAGCATGCCTCGCAGAGCAGTGCATGTGCTGCCCAGGCTAGACCTAGAAATGGCAACATGCACATTTGTAAAGCACACACATCCACGTATGATAGCAGCCATGTCATGTATGTAGGATGTTATTGCTGTTACTGATTCCTTTAAAATGGTTTCTTCGTCGAAACACCCTAAGCCTGTGGTTGTTCTCTTTAGACTTTTACTTAGCACACAGAAATACTGCTTTCCATTCCAGCCTTTTTAATTGCCAACTTTTTCACCCAAAATCCCCAAATCACAGTCCTAGGCCCTGATTCTGAGTTCTTTGGTATTTTCCAGCCCCTGCACAAATCCCTGCTTACACTGGGACAGAATTTAGTTTTGGACGTATTTAGCACACCTGGTTATTACCAGGTGCATTAAATACCTCACCTTTCTTTACATTTATGCAGCTCAAGCCGCCGGAATTGAACTGGGGAAATGTGTACGGTACTTACCATATTAGGTGGATTTTTGGTGCGTTAAGCACCAAAATCTGCATGTTACTCCACTAACTTTGGAGAGGTGCTATTTATCCCACCCAGAAAATAACCCACCCTAAATTAGCGCTATTTATCAGGCGCAATAAATAGCACAATTCCATTGACGAACCAAGGCCATTGTTTTCTCTTATTCCAAGTTTGATTGATTTTACCTTTGCATTGATAGCGGCAATACCTATGTCACTCACTATCAATGCAAAAGTACAATTAATCTAATTTAGGCTATGGGTAAAATATAAGACCTCATGCAGATGTGAATGGCTTTAGCACCACTGAGAGCACCGTGTACCTAGGGCCACAAAATGGGTAAAAACATGTCAGTTGACTACATGGTAGGCTGCTGAGAGACGCTCCTTATAAAGAGGTATCTGCTAAAGCTAAGTCGTGATTGGTTTCAGTAGTGATGGCACCAAGCATAAATTCTCTGTCTCATTCTCTTTCTGTTTTTCCCCATTTCCTCAGACCTCTGATGGTGCTGCACAACGCCTTCACTATGGCTGCTGCTTCTTCCAGACGCAGTGTTGATGTATATGGGGTGCTAGTCGTGATCGCCCTCTTGTTGTGCCCCACCCTTGCTCAGCTGAACACCACCGCACTTGATATGCATTCTGAGCCCAGCACGCCTCATGCAGTAGACAATGAGACCCTCAGCACCAATCATGGTGGGAATCAGACCATGTCAACACTGGCCGAAACCATGACCGCTCCTACCATGACCACAACGACTTCAAATGTGACCTGCATGACACAAGGCACGTCAGCTTCCACCACCACAGCGCTAGATAATCCATTCTGTCGCCGTTGCCTAATTGCCATGGTAGTGCTGGCAATAGTGGCAGGCATTTTCATGGTCACTACAATTGTGCTGTGCAGTAAACTGTTGAACATGCCTAAAGAACCCTCCCACCAGCAACGTAGCGCCAAGATATCAGCGAGGAGTTCCCCCACTGGCAGCTCTGCTCAGGGGTTATGGATTGAGCCAGCGACCACCATGAAGGAGAGATCGGAGTTCTGGTATAAGGGCTCTACCAAGAGACAGGAAAATGGACTGTCAACCCATACCAGGGGTTTCACTGATGATGTCGACCCTTGGACTCAGCCACCTGTCCCAAAGGCACGTTCAGCCCACGGGGCCCGCCAGAGCTCCATCTCAACAGCTGGCACAGATCGACACCTCCTGGCACCACCCGTGATAACGCTGCATGATATTAATGACTTCTGGCACAAGGAAAGCAGGACAGACAACAGCAGCTTTAAGGCAGTGCCCAGCTCACGTGGCACTATCAGTGAAGCGGGTGGTGATTCCAACAGCACAGAGGAACATGGGTCCGAGTTCTTCCAGGGCAGTCCATCTATTGGAGGACCGCAGGAGCTGGGTGAAGTCAGGGGTGGTGATAGCTGCGGTGTGGAAGAGGAACTAGAGGCATTCCCAGTTGTGCAACCAAAGGTGACTCCAGAGCAGATCTCGGCTTTCTGGAACCGTGGTCGAGCAGATTCAAGGTTTCGAAACGGGGAGGTTACTCTGCTCTAAGGTTGCGCAGCAGGGCTAGGAGCGAACAATTATATCGAAGTCACGCAAAAAGAGAAATGGTTCACACTGGAATACCCTGGATTTTTTTTGTTTTTACTACACTTGTCTTATAAAAGGCTCGAGACAAAAACCTAGAAATTATATCTGTGTGATGTAGTGATACCACCACTATTAAAACGCATTGTAAACCAATCCCTGACGTCTCAAGAAGCCCAAAAATATGTATGTTTTTTTTGTGCAAAATGTCCTGCGTTTACAGGTACAGTCCCGAGCTGCTGCTCTTTTGTAAACGGAGAGAGATGCGAGGTGGTTGTAAATCAATGAACAGTGTTTGACTCTGGTGACACATACGCAGCAGCCGTGGTCGCAACGTCCTTCAATCACTCAGCAATGTACGCAGCATTCTTTTCCGGCTCTGCACAGTTGTGCGAGTCATCATGATCTAAATAACGGAAACAGGAACAGGAAGTGATGTTTCTCGGAGAGGGTGTGGGCTCTGCACATGTTTAAGAGTCACGGCCATGAGCAAAAGGAGCTCTCATGCATAATGTGAACAGACTTTGCCTTGGAGGGTCCTACCTTACTTTTGGTCATATTGATTTGTAAAAATGTACACATTTTCTTCAGTGACTTTCCCAAAATATTAATTTTGTGCAATGCATTTCAATGTAACAGTATTGTTAACCCTCATTTCTGTGAAAAGTGGACGCATAAGAGCTTTGGCTTTGTAAAGTTGGCATTGGCGGGACGCCTAACTTGAGAGCAAGAAACCGTGTTAGCTTTGGAAGCATAAGTGTTCGATCTTCATTTTTAGACCTATGTTTCAGAACCTTACTGAAGAAAACAAAATAAAGCTTTTTAGTGTAATACAAATAAGGAGCTGGGCACACTAAACTGCAGCTATACTAACACCCCTTTAATGTTTCAATTAGAGATGGAGACACGTCGTGTATGTTTGAACCTTAAATGCATCATAGCCAATCTTCTGGTTTGAAAACTCCTCATCCTGTACTGTGGCCAAGTCACGATCATGTGTCCATTTTCCGGTCACAGCAGTGCCCCATCCTGACCAACTATATCCCCTCCTGCTCCAACAGTGTTTTTTCTTACCACAAAGAAACATCATGTCTTAATAGGTCCTTACCTGGCCCAAATATGGCACCCTTCTCCCCATGCCCCATCCGCCTCCAACTCTTCATTTCTGTTTCCTGGTACATAGACTGTAACAAATATGTCAGTTGCACGTCTATAAGGATTCAACTTCATGTCCCTCTTTGGAAACGTTGTCAATCTCTCCCTCTCTGGACCAGTGGAGGATTTTCACTCTCTGGGACAATTTGAGGTTCCTCAGTCTCTCTCCAGTATCAGTGGAGATCCCCACATCTCTCTTGAAACTTTGGAGGCCCACTCCTCCACTCCGCCATCCCTCTCCGAACCATTGGAGGTTACTCCATGACTGCTTGGAGCCATAAGAGTTCCTGTTCTTTCTGCATACTCTGGAGGTCGACTTCTCTCCTCTTCGTAAAAATATGAGGTCCCTCTATTTCTGGAATTTTTGAGTGTCCCCTCTTTTAGTGACCCTTTGAAGGAGGGAAAACCATGCAGGGCCCTGTCTGTCAGGAGCCATTGGTTGCCCTTCCCTCTGTTTATCCACTGAAGGTCCCCCATATCAAGAGTACAAGGGCTTCCTCCCGCCATCGGTGGAACTGCCAGTCTCCAGCTCTTCCATCTGTTTTACTACCACTTCAAGGTACCTGAAGTTTCAAAGGTATTGTTTTAATGCACCCTGACATGCATATCTGCCAGTAAGAGCCAGTGTTTTGGTGATCAAGAGCAGTGACCCCTTGTAGAAATAATGGGGTTCCCACAGTCGTATACATGGAACTTGCCAGGTGGAATCCAAGATTCCACTGCCTTATTTCCCACTTGTAGGATATGACACGCTCCACCACAGAAAGTCATTAACCAAAATATATTGAGATGGAAGTTGCCAGAGATATCAAACACATTTTTCAGTCTGGGGCCCACTAATACTTCCTCAGTAATTCCAGTTGCTGGCCCATTGGAATGACAAAATCTGAGGCAACCCCAGTGATCCGCTTTATTTTACTCTGAGATTTTGGCTACTGAAACTAACCAAAATCTCTAACTGAAACACCAGGGGACAGTAAGGAACTACCAGGGGCATCAGACCTAGGAGTCCCAATTCTCCATGTAATTCCTAATTTCTAAGGGAACTCGCATGATTTACCTTGTAATGCAGGCTAACTCCACACCCAGAGTTACTAGTACCCTAGGTATACGTAACTACAGGGGTAGAAACTTAACTTAAAGAAATCAGAGCCACTCATGTTACGGACATAAGTGGCTGCATTTTGGGGTAATTCATATTGGGAATGATTGGTGTCCCTTACTGAATGACCAGGATCTGTCCTCGGTGTAATTTGTAGGATGCACCTAATTATCTTTGTAAAGAAATGAGTAAGGGCCAGAGAGGTCCTCCACCTCATGCTGCCACCCAATGCATAAAAATCCATATTCACTCCAAACACTCCTGTAATAGAAAGAGATTTGAATTTGTTTATGTATGAGGCATCTCTGTGATCTGTGGCATGATATATGAAGTTTCCTTTCACCATCACATGGCTAAAAACTTCACAGGTGGCCATTTTTCTTTTGCGTCTTTTCACCTGCGTCTCCCACAGGCTTCTGCCCCTGCCTAGCATTCCTCGGTTCAACAGATGCTCGGTTGCCTGAATCATTTGTGTAAACTGGTTTCTTGCTCATTTCTCCAAATCCCCACATTGGTTTTCACTCCCACATGTGAACCCCCCCAATAAGCACAAATTGGTGGCAACCCCCTTTTTGTACTCTAGTTTACATAATTTTCCATTTTATACCCTTGGAGCTACAGATTTTCAAAACCCCGGACACCTCATTCCCTACCTCTACATCACTTTATGAAACCCATCTATTGCACAGTTCTTCCAACCTCTTACCAACCAATCTTAGCACCTTATCTCCAACAATGTGGACCCCTCTTCTGGCAGAGTCTGTCCTTCTGATTTTTCTCTTGTATGGTTAGCCTGAAATGCATGGTACTGAATATTCCACACGTTCTCTTCCTACTCCTCGACAATAATTATATCACACCTTTGCGTTCAACTCTTATCCTGTGCTTTGTAATGAACAAATAACAACAAGCATTGGCAAAGCCAATTGGTCTCGCCTATGCAAGAGCTATTGGCTTTGGCAATGTGTTTTAGCCATGTTGTACACTGGTGTGGCAGCTGTTCAGCATGGCTAAACGTTAGTGGAGTGTTGTAGATTGGATTAGGGGGGCATAGAGTGGAGTACAGCTCAGTAGTAGAGTGTTGTAGAGTTCACTGGCATAGAGTGGAGTGGGGTAGAATAGGGTGGAGTGGGTTGGAGTGCATTGAGGGTAGTGGAGTGGATTGGAGTGGGGGTAGAGTGGGGTGGATTGGAGCAGAGTGGGATGGAGTTTATGGGCGTGGATTGGACTGAAGTGGGTTTTGAGTAGAGTATGGTGGAGTGGAGCTGGGTGGATTGCGTGGGGTGGATTGGATGGGGTGGAATAGATTGGAGTGGGGTGGATTGAACTGGGGTGGGGTGGGGTGGATTGGAGTGTGGTGGATTCGACCTGGGTGGCTGGATTTGATTGGATTGGGGTGGGTGGATTGTATTGTAGTGGGAGGATTGGAGTGATTGGGTGGGGTGGTTTGGATTGGGGTGGAGTGGATTGGATTGGAATGATTTGACTGGGGTGGGGTTGATTGGATTGGAGTGGGGTGGTTTGGAGTGAGGTGGCGTGAATTGGAGAGGGGTGGGTCGGATGGAATGGTGTGGGGAGAATTGTAGTGGATTGGATTGGACTGGGGTGGATTGGATTGGAGTGGGGTGTGGTGGATTGAAAAGGGAGCATTGGATTGGAGGGGGCTGAATTGGGGTGAATTGGGTTGCAGTGGGGTGAATTGAATTGGAGTGGGGTGCAGTTGAGTGGGGCAGATTGGAGTGAGGTGGGTTGGAGCGGGGTGTATTGGATTGGGGTGGGGTGTATTGAATTGGGGTGGGTGGATTGAATTGGGGTGAGTTGGATTGAATTGGGTTGGGTGGATTAAACTGGGGTGGAGTGGACTGTATTGGGGTGGACTGGGTTTGGTTGGAGTGGATTAAATTTGATTGGAGTTGGGTGGACTGGATTGGAGTGGGGTGGTTTAGCGTGGAGTGGGGTGGATTGGATCAGAATGGAGTAGGGTGGATCAGAGTGGAGTGGGGTGGGTTGGAGTGGTGTGGATTGGATTGGAGTGGAGTGGGGTGGATTGGTTTGAGTGGGATGGATTGGATAGGGTGGATTAGAGTTGGTTGGATTGGAGTGGGGTTGATTGGGTTTAAGTGGATTGGATTGGAATGGGGTGGGTAGGATTGGAGTGGGTGGATTGGACCGGGTAGAGTGGATTGATTTGGAGTGGGGTGGGATAGAGTTGGGTGGATTGGGAGGAGTGGATTGAATGGATTTGATTGGAGTGTGGTAGATTGGGGAAGGGTGCAGTGGATTGAATTGGGGTGATGTGGGGTGGATTAGATTAGGGTTGGAAGGATTGGATTGGAGTGGGGTTGCTTGGAGTGGGGTGCCTCAGAGTAGGGTGAATTGGACTGGCGTGGAGTGGATTGGACTGGAGTGGGGTGGATTGTATTAGAGCAGTGTGGATTGGGTGGTGCGAGTTTGATTTGAGTGGGGGAGATTGGATTGGAGTGGGGTGGAGTGGATTGAGTGGGATAGATTGGATTGGGGTAGACTGGATTGGAGTGGGATGGGTTGTATGGGGTGGGGTGGATTGGAGTGAAGTGGATTTGGGTGGGGTGGGATGGGATGGACTGGGGTGGAGTAGATTGGATTCGGGTGGATTGTACTGGAGTGGGGTGGATTTTGCGAGTGGGGTGGAGTAAAGTAGATTGGATTGGGTCGGATTTGATTGGAGTGGGGTGGTCTTGGATTGCAGTGGGTTGGATTGTGGTGGACTGGATTGGAGTGTGGTGGATTGGATTGGAGTGGGGTGGGGTGGATTGGGCTGGAGTGGGATGGAATGGGGTGGATTGGAGTGCAGTGGGGTAGATTGGGTAGGATTGGATTGCAGTGGGGTGGATTGGATTGGGTTGGAGTGGCATGGATTGGGGTGGACTACAGTGGCATGGATTGGACTGGGGTGATTGGATTGAAGTGGGGTGGACTGGATAGGAGTGGGGTGGACTGGATTGAAGTGCGGTGGATCAAGGTGGATTGGAGTGGGGTGGATTTAGGTGGATTGGAGTGGAGTGGCTTAAAGTGGATTGAAGTAGGGGTTGGATTGGCATGTGGTGGAATGGCTTGGTGTGGGGTGTGTTTGAGTGGAGTAGGTGGAATAAAGTTTTTTTAACTTTATTTTTATTTTCATCTTGATTTCCAACATTACAAGTGTATTCACCGCATACAGGAATGCTTCCATAATCCAACTGGCATAATTTTTAGTTTAATCAACAAAGTACTCCAACTAAAATGCACAAGCAATCATTATTCAGTGTCAACAGGGTGGCGTATGTTGTATTTTAATCAGTAATATCCGACCCACATAAGTCCGTGAATCAGCGCCAAACCTCCCACCTCGACCCACCACAAAGTGGTGCATTATGAAGTATTGAAAAATAAGAACATCAAGGATCTCATTCCACACCTGTAGGGACAATCCCCGGCAGCTGTTGAGAAGTGGGGGCTGAGCTGGATTCCAATAAATAATTTTTGAGTGGTTCCCAAATATCCTTTGGGTGAGAGGCCATGGGTTGCGTCGTGGCGTAGAGTTCGCTGTTAATATTACAATATGTGAGGCTCTGAAGCCAGTCTTTCACCCTAGGAGTTACCCGGCTACCCCATTTAAGAGCTATTTCGCTCTTAGCAAGCAAGAGTGCGATGGCAATAAATTTACATAGCTTCTTTGGGAGTCCACCAACATATCCCAGTAGGGCTACTTCGGGTGTGGGGTCGAACTCAAGATGTGTCATTTGCGCTATCACTCCGAAAATGGATTTCCAAAATCTACCAATGTTAACAGAGTTCCATGTCAGGTGTGCAAAGTCTGCCTGTGGACCGCCACATTTAGGACAGGAGTGTGGCCGATTGGGGTCTAAAGCGTGAATTCTGGCTGTCGTCATGTAAACCCTCCATAAATATTTAAAATGTATCAGCTTGTGTCTGCTATTTAAAGAGACCTCTTTGGTTTGTGCGCAACAATAGGACCAATGTGAGTCCTGGATGGGATGTCCAAGGTCGCGCTCCCATGCCTCCCGTATCTTAGAATCTCTGCTTGGGACTAAGGCCATACATGCTTTGTATAACTTCGTTATCAGGTGGTCCCCATCAGGGCTGGAGATTAGCAGCGTGAGTGGGGGAAAGGGCTCAGGCTCCAGCGGATAGCACGTGATTTTAGCTCTAAGCGCCCTTCGGACGCTACTGAAGACAAATTGATCCATAAATGATGTATCACTGAATTTCCCACCCTCCGTAATGGAAAAAACGTGTCCCCCTGAGAACAAATCCCCAATTTTAGTCATAGAGTATGCGGTGAGTGTGCGCTGTACCAGTTTCTCCTCTGTGATGGGGAGCCAGGGGTTATTAAGAAGTGGAATCTCCGGTGAGTACAAAACACCCCCGTCATTCTTGCCAACTTCCGCCAGGCCCAGCTAGTGGTGGAGACCGTCTGTATGTCTCGAGAATCTCGCGGGAACCCACGCAGGAAGACAGTGCGCAGAGGCGCCGGGAACACAAGGTCCGCCTCAGGTCTGGAATATGGAATACGGGCATCTGGATGATACCAGGAACGAGCAAAACTACACTGAGCTACCAAGTAGTAAACCTGTAAGTTAGGACCTCCAAAGCCACCCACCTCATAAGGAATTGTTAAGGCTTCCCAGCTAACTCGGGGTCGACCTCCCCCCAAACCAACCTGATAAGATGAGATTGTAACTTAAGGAAAAATGAGTTAGGGAGGGGAATGGGGATGTTATGAAACAAATATAAAAAGTTTGGTAGCACGGTCATTTTCAAAAGCGCCACACGACCGGCAAGGGAAAGCGGGAGCTTCAACCAGTGCTCAACCTGCTGTTCCAAATTATGTACCGCTTGACCATAATTTAGTCTGAGTATTTGTTCAGAATCTCTGTGGATTTGAATGCCTAAATATTTGGCAGACTCCTCGCACCACGCGAGTGGGAACGAACCTTCCCAACGCGCCGTGCTCGGGATCAGTGGGAAGATAACAGATTTACTCCAATTGATACCCAACCCGGAAAACACGCCAAACCGAATGATCTCGCGGATAAGTGGTTCCAAATTCTCATCCGGGTTACGGACGTAGAGAATAATGTCATCCGCATATAAGGAGATTAAAAGCGGCCCTGTTTTAAATTGAAGGCCCCTATGTAGGTGTCTCTCCTGGAAGTGGCGAACCAGTGGGTCTAATGCCAATATAAAAAGCAACTGGGAGAGCGGACAACCTTGTCTTGTGCTACGAGTGAGGGCGAACAACACAGACAACGTGCCATTAAGGCGGAGTCTGGCAGTAGGTAAAAAATATAGTAATGCCGTGAGATCTATTAAGCCCTTGGGAATATCCAACTTCCTCATGACTGCCAAGAAAAAGGGCCACTCCAGGGAGTCAAATGCTTTCTCTGTACCGAGAAGAACCGCAGACGCAGGGACCTCAGGAGCAATTCTATGTATTACTGCAAATAATGTACGCAGATTTAGCGCGGTCGATCTGTGGGGGACAAAGCCCGACTGTGCTGGGGAAATAATACGATCTAATAACAGTGCAAGTCTCATCGCTATCATCTTGGCCAAGATTTTATAATCCAGGTTTAGCAGTGACAGTGGCCTATAAGATCCACATATCAATGGATCCTTTCCTGCTTTTGGAAGAAGAATGATTAACGGCCTCTCGTAAGGTAGGGGGGGAGCACCCCACACTCTAGCGCCTCCTTATACACATCCAGTAAGTATGGGGACAATAGATCTTTATACGTTTTGTAGAATATGCCTGTAAAACCGTCAAGCCTCGGGGCCGACGAGCCATTCATGGCATCAATGGCACTGGCAATTTCTTCAGAGGAGAAGGGTTCCGCGAGGAATTGTTGCATAAACCTCTCGAGCCACACCACGGCGTTCTCAGATAGATAGTTGCTGCGGTCTTCGTCGCTATGGGACACACGAGTGGCGTACAAAGACGAGTAATATGTTAAGAACTCATCTCAAATCTCGGAGGTGTTGTGTAAGATCTGGCCTGTGGCTCTGCGTACGCCAGCAATATAGGACTGCGCAGCTGCGGGTTTCAGCAGCTTTGCCAACGTGCGGCTAGGTCTATCTCCCTCCCTAAAACCGCCTCGCAATGGCGTATTTACTTAAATAGCGACTCTCCCGTTCCGCAGCCTCCCTGAATTCTGCCAATAGTGCTAATCGTTTGTTCAGTTGCGTGGGGATGAGGTTTGTGAGCTGTGCATTATCTAGCGCTTCAATTTGTTTCTCAATACGAGCAATAGTATTCCGCAAATCTATAAGAATTCCTGAATGCTTAGAGATACACACTTCACGTATATAGGCCTTGAAGGCCTCCCATAGTGTTGACCACGATGCCACTGAACCTTTGTTTATAGCAAAGTATTCCACTATGGCCTCCCGAAGCTCAGCGTGAAACACCACGTTAGACAAAGCAGTCCCCGGTAATCTCCACACCCTCTCACAACCCTCAGGTCTAGGAACCCGTACCTGCAACACCACCGGGGCGTGGTCGGAATACGTACTAGGGAGATGTCGGGCTGTCCTATACCATGTTGCCATACTGAGGGAGACCAGCCAAAAATCCAACCTGGTCCATGTACCATATTGTGCTGCATAATGCGTATATGCGGTTTCCGCAGGGTTGCGCTGCTGCCAAACGTCAACAAGGCCCATTGATTCGCAGATGTCTAACATGACCTTTCATGCGCGGGGCTTAGTGTCTGAAGTTATGGAAGTGCTATCTCAAGCTGGATCCAAAAGGAGGTTAAAATCCCCACCCAGACATACGTAGTCAGCGTCTAATTGAAGGAGTTGTGTGTGGAGTCTCCAAAAGAAATCCAGGCTATCTACATTCGGCGCGTAAACACTAGTGAACGCTACCCTATACCCCATCAATCGACCCTCGACCGCCGTATATTGCCCCTCATTGTCATTAAATGCTTTTGTAAATTGAAAGGGCAGTCGTCTGTGGATCATGACTGCTGTGCCACGTGCATATGTACTGTATCCCGCAAAGTAGCGATGAGGGCCCCAACTCGCCGCAAAAGAGAAGTTACGAGCTTTGGGGAGATGAGACTCTTGAAGGAGTGCAACATCAGCCCCGTGGCGCTGTAAATAGTTAAGAACGTGTTTCCCTTTCCGGGGCTTATTGAGACCACGAACATTCCAGGTAATCAATGTGAGGTTGGAAAATGGAGAGAGTCTATCCTGTCCCGCTATCCCAATATGTTGGAAATGTCTAAATTTGTGCATTCAAATTAAACCAGTTCCTGCTGCCGCGAAAATGAGACTTATAAACTGTAGAAACCCCATCAGTGGTAACATACCCCCCTCCTCCCCCCACCCATCCCTGCAAATCTGGAGGCAGGGAATATCCCAACTGCACCATTGTGTATTTGCCTCTTGTAAACACCAGAACATACAAAACAGGAGCAATGCTAAATACAGTCCCCGAAAATCTAAACCACACATAGTGATACACACTTGGGGGTTTGCAATGCCACGCCGGATGCCCAACTTTTTAGTAACAGTGTAAAATAACAGTGTTCCCCCATTAGTAAAATGTTAAATAAGAACTTCAGCCGCTTATATGACTAAAAGACAATACTACTGTTCACTCATTTGAAAACAAATCTACACTGGCCACCGAGCCACTGTGGTGGGGGGGGGGGGACGACGACACCTGAGACAATCCGCTGTTTTTTGGACCACTGCTGTAGTTTCTGCAAAATTCTTGCGCCGCCGTGGGAGTGTCAAAAAAGCGAGGCCTGCCATCAATGTCCACTCGGAGGCGAGCTGGGTACAACATTACGTATCGTAGTCCCAGATTTCTCAAAGTTGCCTTCACTCCATTATACTTGCGTCTGGCCTCCTGGACCATTGCCGTAAAATCCGGGAACAGGGCCAATGACGCACCCTGCCAGGAAATAGAACCCCTCTCTCTCGAAAGTCTAAGCACAGTGTACCTGTCCCGGAAGTTCAAGAGACGGGCAATGGTGGGCCGTGGTGGAGTACCTGGATTAGGGCTGGAGCCAAGTGAACGGTGAGCTCTTTCTACTAGAAAGGTGGGGGTGAAGGCGTCCTTTCCAAAAATATCAGTGAGAAGGGTCTCAGCACATTGGTCCATACGCCCCGTATTGGTGGATTCAGGGACGCCCAAAATGCGGACATTATTTCGCCTACTGCGCACCTCAAGGTCTTCGTTCTTGATGGCGACCTCCTTGAGAATCTTTTCCATGCGGTCCAACCTCTTGGTGGATTGCGCCTCGCCATCTTCAAGATCCGACACCCTGCCCTCTACAGTATCCAGGCGCTTTTCGTGGGTATCTAATTGGGCGCTCATACCGTCAAGATGTTTCCCCAAGGTGTCAAACCGACCCTCGAGCACTTTGAAACCCGCCCTCATCTCCAGTAGCAATGTGGCCGGTACATCAATGGGATCGCTAGGGCCAGCATCTTCCAGCCCTCCCTCCGCTATGGTACCACTGGGTTCCGACGATTGCTCAGTGGGCTTGCCAAACTGTAACAAACGCTGTTTGGGGTCCTTGCGTCCCATTTCCTCCCTGCTGTGCAGAATTGTCGCCAGGTTGCTCTAGGGACCCACGATAGCTCAAACAACTGGCTCAGCGGGGTGAGCAGGCCAACCCCATGTCCCACAAATTACAGTTCCTGGCCTCTGTGACTGTCTTGTGTTGTTGTAGGAGCTCTATCCCATTCCAAACTAATCAGAGCGATCCTTTGAGCAGCAGCACAGGCCCCAGGCAGGAGCTGGGACAGCTGGCTCGGCCCAGACACTGCAGGATGACAACACGCTGGAAGCACTCTTCAAAGCGACGCGCAGATCAAATCCAGCCAGCACACGTACCGCTCAACCCCCCGCGGCCCCCACAGTCGGCCCGGCAGCCAGATGGCTGGTCCCCAGGCTCACCCTCAGACCCTCTCACCGAGGGGCCTCCGGGGGCAGTACGGTCTGGCCTCCAGCAATCTACACAGGCCTGGAGTGTATATATCTGAGTGAGGAGGGGGCCACGAGAAGAGCGAGCTCACCTTAACTTGTCTGGGGCCAATTCGCTCCACCTCGACGGCGCGCCGGAATCAGAGAGCGCCACACGCCGTTACAGCCCTCGGGTCCCGATCTCGGCCACGCTCGGCATGCTGCGTCAGCGCCCTCCCCTCAGACTCAGCGGTCTCCTTGGCATCCCAAACCTTGCAAATAGCTCTGACATGAGCCGGAGTCATGATGAATCTTCTCCGCACGTCGAAATTTACAATGAAGGCGGACTGGGCAATGTGGTCGGGAACTCTGGCGGAGCCTCAACGCTGCGCGGCCATCTTGCCCAGCAGCTCGGCCACGCCCCGAGGAGGTGGAATAAAATTGGGTGGAGTGGATTCTATTGGAGTGGGGCGGATTGGATTGGAGTGGAGTGAATTGAACTGGGGTGGGGTGGGGTGGATTGGACTGAGTGGGTTGGAGTGGGGTCGATTAGATTGGATTGGGGTGGGTGGATTGGATTGAAGTGGGTGGATTTGATTGGAGTGATTTGGTGAGGTGGATTTGATTGATGTGTGGTGGATTGGAGTGATTTGACGGACGGGGGTGGGGTTTAATGGATTGGAGTGGGGTGGTTTGGAGTGGGGTAGGGTAGGGTGAATTGGAATGGAGTTGAGTAGAATGGAGAGAATGGTGGTAGATTGGATTGAATGAGAGTGGATTGGAGTGGGGTGGGGTGGAGTGGAGTGGACTGTAAAGGGGTGGATTGGATTAGAATGGATTGAATTGGGGTGGGGTGGATTGAATTGGGGTGGGATGGACTGGGGTGGGGTGCATTGGATTTAATTGGGGTTGGGTGGATTGGAGTGGTTGAGTGGATTGGACTGGGTTGGGTGGATGGGATTCGAGTGGATGGTTTGGGGTGGGGTGGATTGGATTGGAAAGTGGTGGATTGGACTGGCGTGGATTGGATTGAGTGGGATGGATTGGAGTGGGATGGATTGGAGTGGGATGGATTGGAGTGGGAGGGATTGGAGTGGGATGTATTGAAGTGGGGTGGATTGGGTTGGATTGGATTGGTTGGGAGTGGATAGAATTGTAGTGAGTGGATTGGGGTGGATTGGTTTGGAATGGGGTGGACTGGATTGGAGTGGGGTGGATTGTGGTGCAGTGAATTGGAGTGGGGCAGATTGGATTGGAGGGGATTCGATTGGATGGAATGGGGAGGATTGTATTGGAGTGGAGTGGCATGGAGTGAGGTGGAGTGGATTGAATTGTAGTGGGGTGGATTGGAGTGGTGTGAATTGGAGTTGGGTGGGGTGGTTTGAATTGTAGTGGGTTGGGGTGGATTGGAGTGGTGTGGATTGGAGTTGGGTGGGGTGGATTGGATGGATTTGATTGGAGTGGGATGGGATGGATTGTAGGGGAGGGGAATGGGGTGGGGTGGATTGGAGTGGGGTGGAGTGGATTGAATTGTAGTGGGGTGGAGTGAAGTGGGGTGGGGTGGGGTGGTGTGGATTGGAGTGGTGTGGATTCGAATGGGGTTGATTATGTGGGGTGGATTGGATGGATTTGGTAGGAGTGGGGTGGATTGGGGTGGTTTGGAGTGGGATGGATTGGATTGGGTTTGGTGGATTTGATTGGAGTGGGGTTGTTTGGAGTGGGGTGAATTGGAGTAGGGTGTAGTGGGGTGGATTGGACTCGAGTGGAGTAGACTGGATTGAGGTGAGTTGGGTTGTGGTGAATTGGATTGTAGTGGGGAGGATTTTGGTGGATTGGAATGGACTGGGGTGGGGTGGATTGGTTTGGAGCAGTGTGAATTGGGTGGAGTGGGTTGGATTGTAGTGGGGTGGATTGGATTGAATGGGGTGAATTGGACTGGGGTGGACTGGTCTGGACTGGGGTGGGGTGCATTGTGGTGGGGTGGATTGGAGTGGGGTGGGTGGATTGGACTGGAGTGCGGTGGATTTTGGGAGTGGGCTTGAGTAAGGTGGAATGAACTGGAATGGATTGGAGTGGGGTGGATTGGGCTGGAGTGGAGTGGATTGAATTGGAGTGGGTTGGATCATGGTGGGGTGGATTGGATTGAATTGAACTGGAGTAGGGTGGATTGGATTGGGGTGGAGTGGGGTGGATTGGAGTAGGGTGGATTGGATTTGAGTGGGGTGGATAGAGGTGGATTGGACTGGAGTGGGGTGGGGTGGATTGGATTGATGTGGGGTGAACTGGAGTGGCATGGTTTGGACTAGGGTGGACTGGATTGGAGTGGGGTGGACTGGATTGGAGTAGGACGGACTAGATTGGAGTGGGGGTGGATTAAGGTGGATTGGAGTGGGGGTTGGATTGGCGTGGGGTGGATTGTATTGGCATGGGGTGGAGTGGGTGGATTGGAGTTGGATGGGGTGGAGTGGGGTGGGTGGATTGGATTGGCATGGATTGTAGTGAGATAGACAGGAGTGGGTGGATTGAAGTAGAGTGAGTGGATTGGGTTGCGGTGAATTGGAGTGGGGTGGACTGGAGTGGAATGGAGTGGGTGGTTTGGATTGGAGAGGGGTAGATTGTATTTGGATTGGAGGGGGGTGGATTGGGTTGGGTTGAATTGGAGTAGGGTGAGTTGGATTTGATGGGGTGGAATGGAGTATGGTGGATTGGACTGGAGTGGAGCTGATTGGATTGGGGTGGATTGGATTGCTGTGGGGTGGATTGGAGTGGGGTGGATTGGGGTAGAGTGGGGTGGAATGGATTGGGGGGATGTGGATTCGATTGGATTGGGGTGTGGATTGGTGTAGGGTGGATTGGATTGCTGTGGGGTGGATTGATTGATTGAATGGTGTGGGGTGAATTGCATTGAGTTGGGTGGATTAGATTGTAGTAGGGTGGATTGATTTGGATGGATTGGATTGATGTGAGGCGAGGTGGACTGGATTGAATTGGATGGAAGTGGGATGGATTGAATTGGGACGGATTGGAATGGGGCAGATTAGATTGGGGTGAATTGGTGTGAGGTGGATTGGATTGGATTGGGGTGGATTGGGAGGATTAGTGCTGGGTGGATTGCGGTAGATTGGGGTGAGTGGTTTGGACTGAATTGGAGTGAGGTGGCATGCGATGGATTTAGGTGGGGTGGATTGCATTGGTCTGGGGTATATTGCGTTAGTCTGGATGGGTTGGAGTGGTTTGAGGTGGATTGGATTGAGTGGGGTGGATTGGATTGGGGTGGATTGGATTGGGGCAGATTGGATTGGGGCAGATTGGATTGGGGTGGATTGGATTGGGGTGGAATGGAGTGGGGCAGATTCGTTTGGTGCGAGGCAGGTTGGGGTGGGGCAGACTGGATTGGCGGGGTGGGTTGGATTGGGGTGAGTGGTTTGAATTGAATTGGAGTGGGGTGGAGTGTGTGAGGATTGGATTAGTCTGGGGTGGTTTGGATTGGTCTGGGGTGGATTTGATTGGATTGAGTGGGGTGGATTGGTCTGGGGTGGGGTGGGGTTGGGTGGATTGGAGTGGGGCCAATTGGAGTGTACTGCACAATTATATGTTACAGGATTCATTCCAAAATTACACATAAGAAAAAAACAATGTCGCTTTGCAATATTTAGAACAAGATAATCGTCATCTTTTGAGAACAGCGCCTACCAGCAAAAGCTTTCATGAGTGCATGGTGAGAAAAGAAGACCTGCCAAATAGAAAATAACACTTTGCAATTTTGTTTGCCCTGCTTTTCACATTTTCGCCAGTCACACGCCTCCTATTTGCAGGGCACTAGAAGTTAAAAAGAACAAAACAGTACCTCGATCACCTAGGGAGCAGAAGATGGGCACTAGTTGAGTTTAATCAATCAGTTCTTGGTCCCTGCTCCACAGAATGGAACAGAAATGATGCTTGGCCTGCGGTGACCAATTACGAGGCTGTAAAGAAGAGTGCCAAGCAAGACAACAAATTGTAAGCAACTGACAGACTCCAAGCCCTTTTTGTTAACAACAGTGTCTCGTGAGCGATACCAAGTACTAGACCAGGCTTTTGCAGGATTGACCCTAAAAATGAAGCATTTTGACCAATATAGTTTCATCCTGAAATGGATATAATGAACCTCATATGCAATATCTTTTGTGTTGACTCTTTCTTGGAAGAAGCCAATTTGAATGATTTAAATATTTCGGAATAAGTGATTAAGCAGGAAAACATTTGAAATATTGGAAGGTCCCTAGAGCTGGGCGAAGCCTTGTTCATGGATGTCGATTCTGTGATGTATCTGCCTTTTCAAGGATGCAGTCCGCCTCAGTGGAACCTGTAGGTGCCAGGAACAGTCACGTCGCCTGTGAGGGTCCAACCTGGCATGCTTGAGCCCAGACCCTTGCATGTCACAAAAACACGCACTTTTGTGGACCCCAGTGGGATGCAGAAAAGCGTGGGGAGATCATGCTAGAATGGCCCAAACACACTGACCAGTTCTAATGGCTTGAAAGTTGACCAATACAAATGGCTAAAACAACTGGTTGTTTCAGATTTTCTGCTTCATTGACTTTCATCCAATCAGAAGTGGTCCTTTGGTAGGCTGTGCAGGCTAGCCAATTCGAGTAACTGGAGCACCCCCTCACCCTCCTCCACGATCTTTGAAGTCCTTGGCAACACAGTGAGCGATGGAGCACTGGAAAGTGCCCCAGAACAAACAGAATGGGAGCGAATTATGGTGATACCGAATTTAAACGTGAAAAGCACTTGAAATTCTGTACAGCCGTTGAATTGGTGAAACGGGCTTATTCCACCCCTTTTGCATTGCAGTGCTTCTTGCAGCAGTGCTTAATTTATGCTCGGCACTAATTGTCAACACTGGGACTTATGTGCAGTCTGCCACATGGTGGCACTGTTCATCTGATTTAGAAACGAGCACAACAACAGTTGTTTATTCATTCAAAATACATTAAAAATAACTACCACCAGCTCCCCAAGCCATTCTTTTAGCTTTGGAGTCCTGGAATAGCCCGAAATGTCAGACTTGTCGGCGTTTGATGGTTAGTCGTTGTGCTGCTACTGGCTTTGGCAGCACTGGCAGAGGCAATGAGTAGTGCGAGCTGTGGTGTCCTCCTGACAAGGGCCCTGGCACTTATCGTTTTACAAATTAAGCACTGTCTTGCAGTAACAATGTTACAGCAGACCGGTGTGCATTAGTTCCTGCCCTCCTCCGACTGAGAGTTTGTTGTTTCAGGAGGTGCCATCCTTTCAGTAGGTGACATCGACGACTGGTAGCTTTCTCATCCCAGGCCTAATGACTTCGAAAACAGACATCAATCGATTTAAAAAAAAATCAAATTGGATTCTGTTACTGACACCGGATTGTAACCTGAAATATGAGGTCGATTTGATTTGTCCCAATCTCACTGATATTGACACCCAGCCTCCTTGTTTGTTTCTGAAATTGCTGAATTGCCCCCAAAGCCATTCAGAGTCTATCCACATTTTTTGTTTAAATTTGTTTATTGGGATTTTACATTTCGTGTTACAAGTTGATACTGCATCATTAACACATTTTCACATACATTTGCAAGTGTTCGAATATTATCCATAATGAACAATTCTACAATCTAATCGTATATCATACACATTGAATTGGATATCTTACGACAGTCCGGGAGCTATCTTCTGGCTTAATTCGCCATACATTGGTATATTTTGCGGTGTCTGGTTGGGCGGGTATCCCGGGGGTGTGGGTTGGTATTTCGCCCTCACCTCTACCTTTGTGTGTCGTCCCAAAAAGAATTCGTGATCACATCCCCTGTCGGAATAATTCGGTTTCGGAAATACCGAGGGGGAGAACAAAACTGTTAACTGTGGGGGGGAAACCGGGTGTGGGGGGAGGCGGGGAGCGGTCGGAATACACATATGCATCAATCAGTGATGTGACTGGCTGCGGTTAAGTTTTACTGCACTGTTGTGTGTGTGAGGGGGGGAGAGAGACCGTGTGTGTTCAGAGTCTATCCACATGTGGAGAAGGAGAGGGATTTAAAACACAAAAGTCCTGAGCAGCAAGTACTGCTGCTGGTTGTTGCACTCGTCAGAAGGGATCAATTGTTCTAAAGTATTGAACACATAGTGCCAATATCGGCAACACAGTTCTCATACAGCAACATACATAAATAAACCACACGACACCTTTTTAGTGGAGAATTTTGCTGCAGGTTTATTTGCATAACCAATATGCCAACATGGTGGGTTATCTTACGGGCGATCCCAGGGCAGGCCAGCCCCTATGCCGCCTGCCCGTCTGATGAGCCAAATTGCACCGTGGCCGTCGCCAACCGGTGGTACCAATTATTGGGAGAGGCCACCTCTCCCCTCAGTGGACCGCCAGTCCACTCCCTTACTCACGCCCCCCCACAGGTGGGCGGAGCGTTCCAGGCAGCCCCCGGTTGCTCAGACCCACAACTGCCTGTAGGCTAACGGGGCGCCGTAGTTCTTCCAGGGGACACGCTAAGACATCCCTGGGTATCCTTGGCTTAGCACCCTGTTGTGCTGCTGCAATATAGTACCCTTCTGTACCTTGCAGACTCTGGATCGCCCCGTAACTCCTCCACAGCTCTGGGGGTGGCCACCATCACCACCAGGGCCCCCGACCAAGGCAGATATTCCTACCTACAGCCTGTTGCTTCCAAGGCCTCCCCAAGGTCCAGCAAAAATAGGTCCATGCCTACCCTTGAGAGGTGAATCCCATCCACTTCCAAACCCAGCAGACTTGGCATGAAGTAAACCATGCCTGATGAAGCCAAATCCTCTTTGTTCCGTGAATTTACGCATGGCGCTGTTCACTCTCCTACGTGATCTCCATTGCGTCTCCCGATCGGGCTACTTGCCAAACTGGGCGAGGTAGAATTTCGGACCACCCCAGTTCACATGCCCCCAGCTGGTTGCTCAAATGACACAGTGTCCCAAGGTAGGTATCTTTCCCTACATCCTGCTGATTCCAGGGCCTCTCCCCAGTCCAGCAAAACAAGTCTATGCCCACTCTAGACCGGTGAAACCCCATCTTCTACCAAACTCCCTGTGGATTTGGCAAGCAAACCATACCTTATAAAGCCAAACCCAGTTGGTGAATTTACGCCTGGCACTGTCAACTCTCCTGTGCAAGGTTTCCCAGGCCTCCCTTGACCTGGCTCCTCGCCACACTAAACGGGGGGCTATCTGACCACCATAACTTACATGCCCCCAATGGTTGCATCTTACAATTGGAGGACTCCCTCTCTTGCAACAGCTCCCTCTTCCCCCAGAGAGTCTGCTCATTGCCACGGCCAGGCAACACAAGACAAGTCCATGCCCACTCTAGACAGGTAGACTAGTCCTCGCGCACCCCGCCAGGAGGTCCCTAACCTCTACCAAACACCCTGTGGACGTGGAGGCAACCCCCTTAGTCTGTGCCGCAGCTGCTTCAGCAAGCTGTCCCAGCACATGGCTGGGACCCCCAACCAAGAGAACTTAGTGGAGGAACCTCATGCCTCCCTTTCTTGAAACCGCCCCTCGCGCCACTCGAGACACACGGAAGCCGTTCACCCAGATCCTTGCAAAATAACGAAATGCCAAGTTGCTAACACCCTTAATGAGCACTGCACCCATCCTATACCTAATCAAGCTTGCACCTCATGTACCCGATACACTGCCCCCCATTGCCCATTCATAGCCTTCCTGTTGAAGACCAGAAAGTGAGGAGGGGAGACACCCCCCCTTTAGTCTGTGCTGCAGCATCTTAGCAAGCTGTTCTAGTGCATGCCTGGGAACCCCATCCACATTAACTGTGTCAGGAAACCCATGCCTCCATCTCCTGCTTTCCGCCCATCGTGCCACTCTCCGCACGCATGGATGGCCCATCACCCATACCTTTGACCCTGCCCTTTGCCAGACCTATTCTGGTGGGTACCAGGTAGTAGACCAGACGGTGGAAAAGCTACAGCAATGGTGAAAACGATAGATGCAGATCACCTGCCCTTTCGAGACTTGTTGGGATGCCGGGTGTCCCATAAATGAGCCTCTGTGCTGCAACCCAGTATATCGCGCTTTGTAGCCCCACACACTTTGAGTTTGACAACTTAATCCCCAGGTGCTGCGATGGTGAGAATGCAGGCGCTTGGCTATCTACCGTCTCTGTTGGCTTGACCAGTCAGTCTGCCTTACAACTTGATAATACAACTATGACCGACCACATACCAATGTGCACCGCGTGCAATCTGCGCCTCACCTTCAAGGTTGACTAAGCCTGTGCTTCAACACCCTTTCTTGACTATTCCTCCAGATTTGTTGGGTTTAAGCTGATACCCATGTACTGCACCAGCAGTGGGATTGTACCCCCACCTCCCCATTACCTCTGGTGCATCACCGGGGTGCCAGTGGTATATTCCAAATTTGCCTGTACATACTACTCTTAACCTGCCTTCCGGCCGCTCCCCTGGGTGGCTGAGGATGAGTGTACCTTTCAAACATTGGGATTCCCATTGTCCCGCCTGCATGATGCGCTCATCCTGTCCCTTTAATGCCACCCCCGAAGAGTCTGTTTTGGACCTTGCCCTCAGCCCGCTGGTTCTCAGGGCCCTGAAGGAAGCCAGGCTGGAGCTAGCTGAAAACAGGGCATCGTCCCCACCTGCGTGATGCGCTTCCACTTGCATGCCCACCCTGTAAGCTGCAGATGCGACTGCCAAGCGCTTGCCATGACCCACATTGGCTGGCATAGTAAGGCATGCCTACATTACCTGCTCAACCTGAACCTTGGTAATGTGCGAGCTGTCAGCCAGAGACAGAAAATAGGTTCTCCCTTCTGCCTGCGATGTATAACTACTGTGCTTCCCGGCTGATATCCTCCTAGCGCCAGTCAGCTACCTGCCTCCGCATGGAAACATGCCAACTTTACTTAAACCAATGTAGCCTATTAATACTATAAACCTTGTTGCCCCAACTCTGAGGCAGCAGCACCCTTGTAGCTGTCCTTACCCAACCTGCTCGCAACTTCGATTCAATATCGCCGGATCCCACTTGGCTGTCCCACCAAGACCTCTGGCAACCCCCTGCTGCAGCATCTCGAAGAGGGTTATTGGTCAAATGTACCCCCCAGCCCGTGGTTTCAGCCTAAGTCCTTTATAGGGGTACCAGTTGTATGATGTGTGTCGATATCCTGGCAAGGCCTACCTAACAGCCTGTTTCACACTAGTGACATCCCACTATGGTTTACAAGGTGCAACCAACCGAGGCGCTAGGAATTTTGGCCCCAGTACTTGCCATGAATGCCTCCTATCTTACCTCAGATAAGCCTGCTCAGGTTGCTCTGTGGTGTTTGTGCCCCCAGACTCCCCAGGCTGCTACTACTAGTAATGTGATGCAGTAGCTACATTGGTGGGTACATCTCCCGCCCCAAATGGGCGGTGCGACATATATGAAGGAATCAGCTGGCGAAGCCGTGGCAAAATTATGTTCCGATTGTTTGCGCTCGGGCCTGCCGAAGTAACTGTTATTTCCTTATTTGTATTGTACAATGTCCCAACCCATTGGCTCTCCATGTGTTAGTTTCCTGTCCCTGCCGCATGGGGCGGGCACTTGCCCACAGGGTTGGCATAGGCTATGCCAAACCTACCAATAGTGTTTGAGCACCCTCTCCCCGAAGGATAGCCTGGCACTGATGAACAAGTGTTAATGCTACCCCACTCAAAGGTCCTCTTTTTCTCAACTTCAGGATGGAGAAAGGCATTACCGCCTTAGATCCCGCACTGGATAAAGCAGGAAGCTCTGCCCATACCTTGCCCACCTCTTTGGGCCTCTAGCAGGAAAGGACCCACGACCCGCCCAGATCCATGACCTACCAACTTCCTCTCTGAGCCTAAGGACCTCACAGATTTCACCCATAAGTGCATAAGGTGTAGGAAACTGTCAGCACGGGCAGCCATCATGCAGCCACAGCAGAGTGCACCACACCTTGTCCCTGCCGTGCTGTCAATCATATAATCTCAGTGCTACTGACCCTGCCACTTGAGCAACTATCTGCCAGGACTCCAGTCAGCGGGCACATCAGATAGCCCCCACCTTGCTCCTGCCGTGCCGCCAATGCTGTAACCTCACGTAAACCCTGACATGTGCAAGTTTGACAAACGCAACTACACCAGGTCCCCACAGCTGAGGATGGCTTGAGCAGCAGGTAATAGTCTTTAAGTATGTTGGATAAACAATACTTGTTGGGCGCCGGTGTTGACAAATATTGACAGCGCCGCGCACCAGGAAACTTGGTTGAATTTAGCACCGGTAAAGTTGCTGCTGAAAGTTTGCATTAGTAGGCCATAGCCGTACCATAGAAAAACCAGGGTTGACTTACTCTCATTGCGGCTCTAAACCCCCTCACAATGTTAGTCCATTCCTCGGACAGGCGACCGAGGTTGCATAATGAATCTTACATTCCTACGAATTATTTAAGTGTATTACTTTTCTACACCCCTTTGTCCTGCCATCCACGACCAAGCGAAGCTCTGGAGCTACGACAATCTCACCCGATGAGCAACAGTCCTGACACAGGAGCCAAATGGTTTGAATTTAAACCACTTTATAATTGTCCGCCCAAGGGAGCAATCCGCGTTGAAGGATGTAGGGACCGCACGGTATAATTCTCCGGCTAATAGTGATGCTCAAAGAACCTTACATGAGCTACCGCAGTAAGAATAAAGTGTCGTGCCCTTAGAAGGTCCTGCTAAGCCACAATACGTACCTCGCAAGAAGACCGCCTGTGCGGTCTAGTTTGCTCGACCACTGGTGGAATGTGGTCTAGCTCTCAACTTGAAATTGCACCTCACCTGGTAAAATAGCTTGTGGGTTCAGGTACTCCCTGCACGTGTCTGCAGGTAGCCCGGAGGTCATGCACTCTAAACAGACTATGCCATTTGAGCCATATCCAGGTTCAGAACTGTTTACCACCGATGTGGGAGTAGTGACACAGGTTATCAGCACGAGGAGGCAGAGTAAGACTCAGAGACTTGCATGTTCGCTTGACCACCACTGTTACAACCGTCCGTAAAATCTCCTTCTCTCTACAATCCAAAGATATGACACAACAGAAGAGCGCACTAGCAGCCATAGGTACCAACAATGTAAGTCTACTATCCTGTCACCTCCTTGGTGCATCACCTTGGCCTTCAATGACAGAGACCCTCCCGGGAACTTCCCAAACCCCCTGTAAGCCCGACTGCCTCACTCGCTGCACCCTGCTGCAGGACAGGTGTGCAACTAAATGCCAAGACTCACCTCAGGCGGCCACTTCAGTTTGCCCCACACCTCGCTCCTGCCGTGCTGCCAATCATCGTAACATCACAACTACTAACCCTGAGCTTGTGCAAGTGTGACAATTCCGACTATACCCGGCCCCCAACGCTAAGAGAATGGCTTGGGCAGCAGGTAATAGAATTACAATGTCTATAGAATTGCTCGATGCCAGTTGATGTGGTCATCTCTAAAATAGACAGCGCCCTTGTGGCAGGCTGTCAGGGCGCCGGAGTTGCAAATTACGTGACGGTGCCGCTTCCTTAACACTCAGATATAGCATCATACGGAATATGTTGCATAATCTGTATCCATTTTAGGAATGAAAAGATTAAGCAAGCAAGGCTCAAAGTTTCGCCTCCAAGGGAGTATTCTGTCACCTGGGGGCCCCACTGACCCCATGCTTGGACTCCCACCTCCTGCTTCGAGGGCATCAGGGCTCTGGTGTCCAATACACAAGATGTCTTCTCTTCCACTGCCCTGCCGCACTAGGCAGGCCAGTGAGGTTGTATGTATGGATATTATATTCCCAACACTGGATGGCAATGAGTCACGCAGCAAACTCATTTCACCCCTTGCCCGCGACATTTTACATATGATAATATGGGGTATGCAGGACTAACTCTGTAACTGTTCTGCTAATGACGATACTTAATTGGTGTTGCCAGGGCGTACCAAAACCAGTAGTCCTACTGAAGCATGTCCGTGATAGCGGACTCACACGAGACCGCACCTGCAGCCCACTGCAAAAGGGGCCGAACCCTTTCTCTTGCGATCCGAAGTAAGCTGCCATATAAGGGCACACCTGAACATTGACCCATCCATAAGCGTCCTGGCCACGCCACTGCGCAGCCGATAACGATACCTCTAACACCTGTATGAACGGGGGGCTGCAAACTGGCCTGTGTCTACCGTGTGAGAAACCAGCAGTTTAGATAATGCCGACCGTACCTCGGTCCGCTAGGTTCAAGGGTCGGCGTCTTTGGCACCTTGATCATGCGCTTCTGTCGCCCACGCTCATCCGTATCCTTCACTTGCTCATGGTAACAGATACCCTTGAACAACAAGCAGCACCTACACTGGCAGGAGGTGCTATAACAACCCGGGCTGGTATACGAGGCTTGCGGTCTGCAAATCACACATACAGAGCAATAAGAAATTTTTGACTCTCGACTCCCAGGCCGCCCCGCCCCAGTGACTCACGGGTCTCAGCCCCGGAGCGCCCGGACAGCGCGGATTGCTCAGGATTGAAGCATTGCACCCGGGCGGGGGGCGGGCCGATGCGTCGCACCCGTGCCCAACCCTGCTGGCTCCCTAGCGTCCCCTGTATTGGCTGCCGGCGAATGCACAGGACCGGGGCCAGGAAGCTGCGACAGTGCGCGCCATGGAGACCCACTGAGACTCTTTATCTTTACATGTTCTCCCTTTACAAAGGAGCGCGTGTTGTGAGAATTTGTCTTTTCCACCTGGGCTTGCAGCAGAAAAGCCAACCCTGCAGTCTGCACCGACAGGCTCTGTCAGAAACCGCTGCTGAAAACATGAGAAACGGCTTAGCACGAGGGGGAGCCATGCGCTCACCACCCTCCCCTCTATTGCCTGACTCACCCCGCATCAAACCAGCCTAAAGACTCAGCCGGAGGGAGCCCGGTGCTTCTCCCTCCCCTAGCGGGAGCTAGCCCGCCTGCGGTCCGGGGGCTCACCCCCTGGCGAAGCGGGGCTCCACCTCATTACATGCTAAACAGGCTCAGTGCACGCCCATGCCTGTATATAGTGAATGCGTTCCACCATGGTGTTGAAAATAGCTCGGAAAGAGCCCCCCCTGGAGACTCCCGGCCAGCGGTAGCTGAGGTGGGGCCATTGACGAGGCTGAAAACTGTTTGCACTATTTTGTTTACCCATTGCCTAAATGGTAAATCAGTATCAAATGTCACGTACGCCTCTGATAAAATTACAGCGAGCTCAGAAATCGGAGGGCCATGTACTGGGTTACGTTAAAAAACCTCTAACTAATTCCACCCCCGCCGATGTGTGTGCACGCAACATAGTTGCAAACCAAGGAGCATAAACAGCCCGCAGGGGCACACAACCCACCGCCCTGTTCCCCCGTAACAGGCAAGCAGAACGTACCGTCGCGCGGTGCCCAACAGCCAGTTAAAAAAGGCAGACTGCTCCAGGTGAGGGGGGTGAGGGCGACAAGGCCATGCCTCAGCATTCCCTGCCAATAAACCGGACCCACGCCTCAAAAGGCCTCCGGTCACCCACCAAGAGGGGGGAGCCGCAGGAGGATATCAAGGACCCGGACTCGCCTCCTCACACGCCGACGCAGCCTGCACCACCCGAGTGCGGCCTCGACGACGCGAACAGCGGCTCACCGAAACGGCACATCCCAACATCCCCCGCAGCACCCTCTCACTTATTGCACAGAAACCCCGACGCTGCCTCTGCTCTGCCTCAAACGGCCACAAAGTGGGCGCACGCCAGTCCACCCCCGAAGCTCAGACCAGGCCCGATCCCCATTCCATGTGGCCCTCGAGCTCGGACCTAACGGACGGAAAGGGGAGCCCTGCTGGGCTCGCCGGCTTACCCACCCCCCACGCACGGTGCCCACGCTGTACCGGTTCGCGGCACGCTCCAGGCTGGCGTGGCGTACTTGGGGGTGGCCGTTGCCCACGCACCCCAGGAGCTGTTCCCCCCCCCCATGGCGGCAGTGGCGATGGCCGGGCTAAACCGCCTAGGCTAGAGGGAGGGGGGGGGTAGAGGGGGAAAGCACTCACCAGAGGCCTCAGCTCCCGGAGATCCCGAGGGCACGTTCAAACAGCGAGACGGGTAGCGGTCAAGAGACCGTACAGTGGGCAAGGAAGGCTTTTGTACCCCTGTCCCCCTCCCACGGCCGGAAGTGACGCAGCCCGCAGACCCCCTGGCCCCTAGCCCAGGGAGCCTAGTCAGAAGACTTCTGTGCCTTCCTGTGGCACTAAGGCGGCCGCCCTGTTGGAGGGTCCCCTACGGGGCCCCCCTGGGCAGCCTTGGCATTCCACGTGCATCTGCTTTTGTCTCAGGCTAATGACGCCTTCCCATGTCTCCACCATGGTTTCCTAGACAGCGTCCTTCCAGCAATGATCACTATGTCATTAGAAATGTTCAAGCTCGAGATACACCACTGCGGTCCCCTCGGGCCTTTTC
Organism: Calotriton arnoldi; assembly: GCA_963921515.1. Classification (NCBI taxonomy): domain Eukaryota; kingdom Metazoa; phylum Chordata; class Amphibia; order Caudata; family Salamandridae; genus Calotriton; species Calotriton arnoldi. Next base: position 689,856 of record CAWUFW010005247.1, on the reverse strand, counting down.
TACTAATAAAATACTATCAGGCTCCCAGAGAATCCTTACGAATCCAAGGTCTAGCAGATTCCTACGCAGAGCATATTTTCAGTAGCCAATTCATCACTATATGTGGTATTTTGACGCACAATACAAGTATTTCTTTGCCGAGCAGGCAAAAATGATTCTAAAAAAATATTAGCACTCATTCCTAAATACTGTATGAATTGACATTATAAAATGCATGAAATGTGTGGCATTTTGGGCACTGGATTTTATCCGGTTGAGGAGGTTCACTAAACCTATGAGTTTGGGTTACACATCTCAGGGCTATTGTGGTATCAAGTTCAAGGGGTTCGGTTTCTTCCAGTCTACGGCTAGGGTATGCTCTTGTTTGGGTTTATATTTCAATAAATAAACCCACTAGATGCAAAACTCTGGATGTCCTAGAAAACTGGACAGTAAATTCTGGGTTGCCCCCAGAATTGGACATAATGGTTGTGTATCACAATATCAATCCCTGAAATATTGACCTTCAGATATAACATGACCATAGTATTGGTACCTGAAATGACGTCAAGGTAAGTATAGATTTACTATTATTAATCCGGCCATGGCAATAATTCAAGAGTCAATATTACAGTCTCAACATAGCTGTTGGTGGATATTTCGGCTGTGAGTTTGTGGTTAAACACCTAAACAATACAAGAGATTCTGTGTTAAGAACTAGGCGCAATATTTCTTGTTGAGGCCTCTGGGCTGGTGGACAAACTTCAAGTGTGGGATCAACAATGATTTACAAGTGAGTTGTAAAAAAACTTCCTTTTTCTGCTTGTTGTGCGTCCGCTCATGCAACAACCATCCTCTTCTCTCCTCCTGTTGCTTTATCACAGTGTTTAAACAGATTAAGGCCATTGGATGAAAAATTGCCAAGCTGGCAGTCCTATGCAATGGACTCTGGTGATCTCCTCCACATCTTCTACTGCTCACAGGGGTTTTCTCCCCAGATGAATGACTCTGCACTCCAATGCTTTGTACCTGACAGGGCACCTCTGTTTCAAAGTTTAAAAATAAAACCTTCTCATTTTTAGACTCCTACTAGGGTATTAATTCTCCTGCAGACATGGCTGATGCCTTCAAAGGTAAGGGCCATGCTCTGCAACCCAAGCCTGTGTAATGCAGGGGCAGCAACTTTACCAATACGGAAGAAATAGGGGTAGAGGGGTCATCCTTTGAAAATGTCTTTCGAAGCTGCAGCGTCAAAGCGATGCTGGTCTACTCTCCCACTTTTTCACGTCACTTGACAGTTGTTCGATCCAAGCAGCAGTATTGTGCTCAAAGGTATTATTAAAGTGCTAGTGGCTTTGAGCTTTGTTGGCCAAGCACCCCAAATTCTTGCTATCTTCAAGAAGTACCCTTAATCCCCTAACTTTCTCCTTCCTCTTGTAGAAATACTTATCTCAATTGAAATGGATGGATTGGTACTGAGACACTTTTTATTAATCTCTGCTATTGGTAAAGGCCAGTTCTTTAAGTGGGATGAAAAAGGCAGGGGGCTCTAAAATGGGTGTGCCCTAAGAAGTATAATTAAGAACTATCTAAAAATAGTGTAGTCTATGTAACTATGGGTGTGTACTAATGCATGTGAAAAAGAATCCTGTTCTTGCCAAATTCTTAAAAAGAGCCGTACTGGACAAAGAATAACCAAAATCATCAGGGTGGTCCATAAGCAGTAAAACATGTGACAAGGAAAATTTACAAGTAAGCAACTCCTTCATTGCTTACTGTCATGCCCATTGGAGGGTCAAATGTGCAAAGGAGAGAATGTGGGCATTCCTTTGGAATGAAATAGTATTGTAGACTCTGGGACACCAGTGATAAACAGCAGTATCCATCTACTACCATATGACCCAAAGAAAAGGCCTCTCAATCTCTTGCTACCTTTAGTCCCTTATCTGCTGATACCTGAGGTGCTTAGAAACAGGATCAATTCAGGTAGTGAGTGCACTAAAAACTCTTGACTGGACACACACAAAGGTGAGCAATTCACTGTTGTGGGTAGACTGACAGCACAACCTCCACCAACAGATGGGTGAAGTACATTTGACATCAAACCTTAGCTTTACCAAATGTTGTTGGTCATAAATGTGGTGGGGATCCCCAGAATAGTAGCTCTTTTTCTGGGGCTGTACTTTAGCCGGTGAAAGACAAAAAGAGGTCCTGATAGGGCCCCCTTACAATGTCTGTTTGCTGGGACTCAGTCTTGGTTTGCCAAGGAACACACAAAACACCAGTTGCAGGCCATTTACACCTCAAGCCAGCTGTCTCTGTTCTTTTTTCCACTTGTTTGATTGTGCCAAACTCCTGCTGGAACTGTGACGAGTGAGAATGATTGAAGATCATACACGCAGATAATGAAGCACTGGTTAGCTAGGTAACAGAAATGAAGTCACCTTACTAGTGGCCTAGATAGGATCACAGAAAATTACCTTGTTGCATTTTGATGCTGAGGACATCACAACAGTCATGGGGGAAGTTATACTAAACTGATCTAGAACTACCCCCTTTAGAAACCCGGTGGAACTTGAAGAATGCGGTCCTCATCTAGTCTACCTTTAGCCATTCCTTAATCACCAACCATACTTAAGGCCCTAGTCACAGATGCAATTTTACATGTGTAGATCTCCTCTACATCCACACCTAGGTGTAACTCTCCTCTTGGATGGAGTTCATTATTTCCACATGCAGATTTACACCTAGATGTAGACCTGTATGCCTCCATTCCCTCAAATGAGGGAGTGTAGACTTGTTTAACTGCATTAACGGCTGAAAAGTTACTATTAGTAACTTTCTGCCAGTTTTGTGAAGCGCTCCGCCACTGGGGCAGAGATCTCCCTAAAGAAAGTAACAGGGAATTTTTTGAAAATTTATTTTAAATTAATATTTTTTAAAATTGAAAATAATTAAAACACTTTTCACCAATGACTATTCACCTTCAACTACCACAGTAACAAACAACAACACATCCCTATTAAAAGCTAATATGTTAATATCTTTTACATTAATTTAATTTTATATTTGTAAATACATATTTTAAAAAAACCCAAAACAATTAATTTGTTAAGTTTCCTTTCCTACCCCTTACAGTATTATTTGTGCTGTATGTGACACAATCTGGGACGCAAGTTATGTATTAATTATTTTACTTTTGAATGCTTTATTTTCAAAAATATAGTATCATTTAGAATACATTGTATTAACCTTTTATTACATGTATACAAATATGAGCGTTTCTACTTGTTTAATTTAAAAATCACATATGAATAAACTTCAAATTAATTTAATGAAAGTTTAATATGTTTTATATGTTTTGTCATGTGTTAGTGTTATTCCTTGTTTGCCTCCATTGATTTCTATGGGAATGTGTTGCACACGTAGTTGGTCATGTGTAGTGCTTGAATTACTTCAAGGCAGGGTGCTAGAACATTTGAGCCTGTGTTGTCAGTTGAACTATTCAATGTAATAGATTTAAGTGTGTATTTTGCGAATTGCAATTATCTTACTCTTATGTGGGGGGGAGGTTGTTTTGTGAATGCCCCACCCTAAAACTTTCCATCAGTGTCCCTTCCCTCCACCCATTTTATAGTAATTATTCCAGCCCGAGTGAGGAGCCAGGGGACTTCAATCCCCACAACACCCTGCGCCTGGAGGTGCCTACGCCCGTTCTCTGCGCCCGGAAGCGCATTTAAACAACTTGTAGCCCCCGCAGTGGGGGACGCGCGCGGGCGTTGCCGGGCGGTGCTCGGGCGAAGCCCGGGCCAAGGGCGGGCCGATCTGCGGACGAACAAGGCCGGACTGGGCCCACTCTCTTGATTGGTGGGACTCTAGAACTTCAACATTTTCTCCCGGCCACCATACAAAAACACATCCCAAGCGGAGATTGCAGGACTTTAGAATTTGAAGGTACCGTGGCAATCTGGCTGATTGACTCTGTGTGGTGTCTGAGTTGCCCAGATGGGAAAATGGAAAGCAGCGGAGGGAGGGCTGGGAGAAGCCCATAAAAAGAAAATGAAAAAGAATGTTGCTAGAGGCAGCCCAGTTGGTAAGAAAGGGGTACTCGAGCGTATTGACAGTTTAATATTGGATTGTGAGGTCTTAGTTGATCCTGCAGGAACAAGTAAGCTAGTAACATCATCTGACCAGGCAGAATCATATAATCATGCTGGAACCAGGCGTATTCCGAATATGTTCACGAAGGGCCTAAGTGTAAACTTGGGAACGCAGCAGTCATCTGTATCTGCGCATCCCTCTAATCAAACCCCATGTGAGATCACAGACACGTCGCATCTAAAGGATTTCCCATGTAACAACAGGTTCACAGTGTTGCAGGCCCAGATTCACTCCACTCCGGATGATGCCCCTAATAGTATTGCTAGCTGTGTAGCGAACGACGGTAGGTTAATTGACCTATCGATCGAAACCCCAGCTTCTAGAGCAAGCCCGGACCATTTATTTACCACCCCAGGGCTCTCCTCAACCCAAGGCAGGTCTCCCAGCACAGTGGCTCACGCCGTTTCAGGCGTGGACCCTTCCCGTAACCCTCTTGTCCAGATAAAGGACTTGGCCCAGGTAGTTAAAGATCTAAAACATTTAGTTAGCAGTCTCTCTGACTCTCTGTCTTTGGCCCTCTCTGAGATACACCATATGAAAAGACAAATGAGCCTTCCATTATCTAACTTAGCTGCCCAGGAAAAAGTAGGTGGTACGAGAGTGGCGAGTGTGGTACCTGAAGGGCTGAGGGAGGGGACGGTTGGCTCTGGAAGGAAGGGAGGGAGGAGGTCCCACCCACAACTGTGTCACCAAAGGGGGTTGCTGAATACTGTCTACGAGAGAGTTGCCACAAACAGGGTGGCAGGCCAGCGACATCGCTCCAATTTTAATATAGCTATTGCCCCCCTAGCTGAACCCACTGTCTCTTGGGAAAATACATCTAATCTTACAAAGAACACGGGTAATACCATTAAAAAGACAAAGGCTAAGGGGGTAAATTTGACGGGTGTCCCCAAACTTCCAGCCCGTTCCGGGCGAGAGGTTGAAACATCTCTAATTAGCAAAAGCATCCAATGGATCTGGCATGTAAGAGGGTGCCGGTCCATTATTAGGGAAGATATTAAAGGGGCTTATAGATGCCTAGCTAAGGATGGCCCCACAGATTCCATAGCGCTCACATTCCATCATCAAGAACTGGCTGAAAATTTGGTGGCCTTTGATCTACGCACTCCTCATTTAACTAAATCTAACATCCGCATTAAACATTCACCTCTTGAGGTAATTCCATCTGCATCTCATTTACCCGTTTCCCCTCCCGACAGTAGATTATCCCCCTGTCGGGAAATTGACGGACTATCGAACTCCTGCTCTTTAGTAGAGGAGCAATCCTCCTCCCTGGCCCCGGACAGGAATTCTGCCTCTCAACTAGATAGTACAGCCCACGACCAAGAGTACGTATCCAACTTACCTGCTCGTGGATTCTGTGGGCATTTAGAGGCGAGGCCTTCATTGGGGATCCCAACTAATGGAACAGGTACCCAGCCAGCTCCCCCACCTGTATTACACCAAACGTCTTTTATGTCATGGAATATTGCAGGGCTTAGGTCCAAAACCGTTTCCGAGTCCTGGAACAATTTTGTAGAACAGTATGATATCTGTTTATTTCAGGAAACGTGGTCCACTGCCCCGATCTACTGCCCAGGCTACCTTAATTTTCATGCACCTGCTGTAGCTGGATGTAAGGGGCACCCCTCAGGGGGTTTAACGACGTGGATTCGTCAAGGTATGTGCCCCTCTGTCCGGGAGCTACCATCGGGCAACCCTGACATTCTTGTCATCCGACTGATGTGTAGCTCATCTAGCATCCTTGACATTTATAATGTATATGCAAGGGGGGCTAGAGGAGGGAGGAAATCTACCACTGTAGAGGCCCTAGATGAGCTCCTGGGTGTAAGATTAGGTGAATCCTTGGTTATCATAGCAGGTGATTTTAACACTACCTTCGAGCCAATGGACAGGGATGATAGTGACCTTACAGAGGACGAGGACACAGCCTGGGGCATTCCTAAATTGGAGATTGATCCAATCAAACGTTGGACTGAAGCAGGAATCCAATTGAAGGCACTGTGTTTAGAGAGAGGCCTCAGGGCAGCCAACGGTAGAACCAATTCAGACAGAAAAGGGACTAGTACATTTAATAACGGGTTTCATTCTAGCCGTATTGATTACCTTCTCATTGATCTACCTCTGTGGCATACCCTAATCGATATGGCCGTTATAGAACGGGATGAGAGTGATCATAATCCACTCTCTGCAACTCTCACCCCCTTGCCTTCAGATGCTCCTGTTCGGCCAGTTAGTTTGATGACCACCAGAGACCTAACGGTCAGTAATGACATGAGGAGACTCAAATGGTCCAATATATTTGGTGACCCGGGGGCATTGTTCTCTATCAGCAGAGATGTTGATGAGGCGATCATTGCGCTAGAGGGCCTTCGAGATAGCGACCAACCAATAAGCCTAATTACCACCACCCATGCCTCACTTTTTGATAAAGTACGGACCCATTTCCAGAAACCCTGCAGAAGCAAAGGCTCTATCAAACAAAAGAGGCAAACCGGGTATAATAAAGAATGCAGTAAAGCCCGTAGATCTCTAGGGGCAGCTATTAGAACACGTAACTTAGATTCTATTAGGGAAGCTAGGCATGCTTATAGAACCGTGCAGACCAAAGCTAAAAGAGAATGGGACGAGCAAAGATGGCAAGAACTAAGGTTAGCATGCACAAGAAGTAATCTCCAACACTTCTGGGCCCTTGTTAAGTGGGGCACCGGGGCACAACCCCGCGACCGGAAAATCATGTAGCCCCTGATCATTGGGTAAAACATTTTTCTCAACAGTACTCGGATTACAGGGATATAGTGCCAAGGGCCATGGAGAAGTCAAGTAAAATCAACCCCGCCATCCACCCTCATCAAAGATCATGCAAAGTTCATAATGGGTGGCCACCAGGGCAACCTCAGTTCCATGGATGGTGGAAACCCAGCTTGAGCTATGTCAAGTAATGTATTCTCTGTGATCGTACAAGAGATTTGAGCACTGACTACTCTCTTAGAACGAAAGGCAGCACAGACATAGCTCTATAGTTGGTTGATGTGGTCACAACCAAGGAAGGTTTCTTTAGCAGCAGAATCACAAAGACCTTTTTAAATTCAGGCGGGATCTGTTCCAAAGTAAAGAAGTTGATCAGGGTATACATTGCTAGTGTTGTAGTTGAGGATATCACATTTCAGGAAAGACTTCAATATGGTCCCATATAATTATGAGTTTAAAAAGTATTTAAATAATGCGTATCCTTCAACATCCTGATATATTTTGTAATCAATATCTCGATCGGACTTGTAATCTGGTCCAAATAGGTATATGTATAGTAAATTCAAAAAGGGGAGAGTACTCCCGCCGTCATCACGGGTTCTGGAATCAATTGATTTGGACCAGATTACAAGTCCGATCGAGATATTGATTACAAAATATATCAGGATGTTGAAGGATACGCATTATTTAAATACTTTTTAAACTCATAATTATATGGGACCATATTGAAGTCTTTCCTGAAATGTGGTGATATTATTACTAGAGATTTGTGTTTGCCCTGAGGAAGTCATCGGGTGAATCTTCCCGAGACGAAACACGTGTTGGCTATTGGCTACATTGGCTATTGGCTACTTTTGGTGATGTCATCTACACCAAGCCATCCACTGTGAATTTGTGTATAAGTTGAATATGTTTTTGACAAGGATAAAGAAAACAAGAAAAGAAAAAAGAAGAAAAATCACTCGAGATTATCTTGGATCTGGATATTTTATTGGACTGTTGATCTGTTATGGTTTAAATTTTGAATGTCATTTTTGCTTTCTGCTCGGGAAGAATATCTTGTTTATTGCTTATTCTCTGTGTCTTTCTAGTCACAGGGGTATTTGGGATGCGGGTGGCCTTTTCCAATTTGTTCCCTAGAGCAACTTTTAGAGAATCTCTGTTACAGTGATACCCAAATATTGGTTTTGCGCAAGGTGTAACCTAGCCTCGCTTCTAAGTTTATAGTTGAGGATATCGATCGTATTAGAGACGGGGTTCATCAGAGCCACACAGGGGTCCTCAAATATCCAGATGTAAGTGCATTTATTAGACAAATAGCATGATCAGGAATAATGAGGAAGAATTCCGTTAGCAGGTTCTGAGGACAATCTGTGATACTAGGTCCACCAGTCAACTGGTCAGAGGAACTGAAAGCCCTGTTGTATTCCGAGGAATCATAGATATAATTTTATCCTTGAAAAAAGAAGGCACAGACTCCGAGAACGAAAAAGTTGAAGCGATCTTTTGAACACCCATTGGGTTAGAGAATTATTAAGCAATTTAAAATGTTTCCTGAGACGAGTTGGAAGGTCCAGGTAATTGCAAAGTAAAACTGTGCCCAGGCTTGCCTCATCTTTCTCTCATGCTTTCTAGGGACTTCAGAGTAATTGGACTTGGCCAAATCTGAATAATTACTGTGCCAAGCAAGCGCTTTTGAGCTAGTTGCCGCTCGCTTATATTCATGTAAGCTACTAGGGTACCAGAGGGCAGAGGGTCTAGTACGATACGATACTGACTTCCTGATGGGAGCAAGTACATCTAGGGCTGAAGTAACCCAAGAGTTACGACTCATGCTGTTATTCTGTGGGTCACCAGAAAAATTGCATGAGGATAATTCCAATATGTGCGGTGACAAAAGTTACCACTCATATTGCAATTTATCAGGGCACCGTAATCGGGGCCAACGTCTTGCAGACTGATTTTGAACTTTCTGTGGTCTGTTAGTTTCTTACGAAGGCCAGTTTATATGATTACCTTAATTAATAAATGATTTCCGTAAGACTATATTGTGATGGGTTTGAAGAGCAAGGAGTATTTTCCACAGCATCGATAGATGGAAGTTGTTGCCTTTGACCACTGCAACCCCCCATAACATAGTGGCATGCCCTTAACTTTTTAGTGGGGATAAATATGCTTGATATACTTGATACATTGTCATTTATTATCCACACCCCATGATGCCGTACTCTTCCTATGGGAATAAGGAACTCCGCAAAGTCCCTTACAGTCCCCACAATGCCCCACATTCGGTAAATTCTAGGAGACATACTTGACAGTCTTGGGTGGGGATCATAAGTCACTATAGCAGGCTCTCAAACCCCCCCGAGCTACCCGATTCCCATACTCCCTCCTAGTAAAATGTATTGGACTATTGGCTAGTTTTACGGCAATAGGGCCAAGGCAATGTTCTACTTTAGAAAGTCATTGGCCAAGGCTCTCACCTTATAATGCAGAGGGAACACCAGACCAGAAACAAGTCCAGAGAAGCATGATTCTCAGGTACTCTGCTCTCTCCTCTTCAGAAGCCTGTTAGATTGGCATTTGATGGCCTCTCTTTATATTTCTTAATTAAAGTTCGTTATTCTCAATCATGTCTCAGCAAGGCCTACATGTGACAAAGCTCAAAAAAGGATGGATGGTCAAGATCCTAATGGTGGCAGAAAATAAAACTAAAAAACTGGAAATCGTTCTTCTTTTCGGAAATGAATCCTAGATTGTCAACATGATACAACTGCCTCTCACTGAGCATACTAGTACAACATACAAGACCACAGCCAAACTTTTCAACAATTTTGGGTGATTTTCTTGGTCTGTATGACTAAAGATACTAACTTACTAGCCATTACTAGGCATTCAGTTACAGAAAATTGTATATCTATTGCATTCTGCTGTCATAACAATTTAAGCCAATGTATATGTCTTAAATGTATCTTTTCATATCAGATTGTAATGCACCTTTGACACTTTATTTTATCCAGAGCAGGGCCAGACTGGCCATAGCAGGCATCAGGCGTTTTCCCTGGGGAGGCTGGGAGGGTGGGGGCCGGTTTTGGAGCGGTGGGGTCCAGTTTTTTGTTACTGGCGGCCGGTTTTGCAGCTGGGGGGGTCTGTTTTTTTGTTACTGGCGGCCGGTTTTGCAGCGGTCCTGCAATATCGGCCCCGGTAACAAAAGCAACAGTGCTTCACACTTACCCCCCACCCCGCTCCCCCTCTCCCAGAGGGGGAGAGGCGGGGTCTCTGGTCCTACAAAATTGTCTGGGCTGCTCTGGGTTCCCAGTCCGGCCCTGTTCCAGAGTCAGTGTTTAATTTGTAGGAGAATAAGTGCTGGTGCTGAGAGCTCTGCTCAGAAGCCCGCGGCCCCCATCGAAAGGTAGTCATGAATCCACCTCAGGCCTCTTTAATCCACTGCTAGACACTACCTGCCCCTTTATCTGACTCGTGCCAGCTCCTGCTTTCTCAAGGTTTTTTTCATCGTTCTCTTTCTCCTTCTTTCCCCTTTGTGCATTTTCCCTCTTTTGCTCTCTGGAAATGTCTGAAGAGGAAAAAAAAGCGCCGGGCCCCACCAGCTCTAACGAAGCAATATCCAGAGTAGACACAGTACCATTGTAGACCTTGGAGCACCTTCCTATTGAAGTTTTAAACAGTACAGACCTGCTTGTTGTACATTGCAAAATGTATTTTGTAATTTGAATAAACTCTTGCATGTGAACAAAAAAAGAATCCTGCCCTTCTAATTGCACTCACTCTTCAGCCCCCTGCCTCAATGCAAACCGGAATCCTATCTGATAAGAGCGCTTCTTACAACACACTGATCATGCGCGTCTCACGCGCTCAGACTCCACTCTAGCAACTGGCTTCTGCTCAGGCCCTGCGCGTGCATGCATCACATGTCCAGCCGCGCGAAAATTCCACATACACATTAATCAGCAAACGACCAACTGTCTCTCTGCAATGTTTCACCCAATAACTAGTGCGTCACGCCCTGAATAAAGAATGCGCCACCTTTAAATTATTGCAGTGTTTATCTGATAACTCCTCTCGTTTTACTAATGTGTGCGCTTGCAGCATCGAAAGAGAGGCTCGGACAGATCTTTGTATTTTCTGCTTTAGTCACTGTGTAAGTGAATGCAACATGCACAGGAAGTGGTTGCCTCCTCCACCCTGATCTTACTGTGACAGAAGTCCACGCTGCTAATCTCTCGACTTGATGGGTGTAGAGATACTTCACAAATCTGATATCATAAACTGAGAAAGAAGTTAACAATACCTGGTCTAGAGTTTAGTGAGAAAAAGGGAAAATTGAGGTCCACGCGGGGCTCTGTGTGCCAGACCTCAAGCAAGGCGGCACTAGAACAGAAAATAGGCCTGGGCACCAAAATAAAAGTGGACCCCATTGGTGTATTAAAAAGCTTAAAAAGTGGCTATGCTTGCAAAGGGGGCAGTTGTAAAGGTAAGCTGTGCAAGTGTTTTGCACTGCCTTATTGCCCTGTGGGTTGAGGGGGGCGTAGCTTAGTCAGTGTGATTTGGGGGGTGTGAATCTCAATTTTCCTAACTAAAAAACGGAGTGAGCTGCGGGGTGGAGGGGTGTGATAACCAAGGTTTGGGATGGACTGTTTCCATGAGAAAGAGGGGCAGTTCTTATTTGCATTAGGTGGGCTTCTGTCTAGAGAGGCACAGTGGGTGAAAACGATGTGTTGGAATGCTACCCCAGGCAATTGCCACTGGTTTGACTATTTTCAAGCATTCATCCCATGCCCGTTTGATTGCCAGTAGAATGCCTGGATATTTGAGAATGGGGAAGGTTTGCAAGCCTACTAGTGCCCATGTTTGTGAATTCCATAAAGTAGTACATTTGCACGTATTCAAGGAGTACTTCTGTGGGTGCAAAGTTACTACTTTTTGGTAAACTGGTCACCATATATATTTAAGATTCTGATCCAAAAACTGACCAAGTTAAAACCTCTAAGTGAAATGAGAACTAAGAGAAAAACTGATGCAGACACAGCAGACCCTACTCAGTGCCTCCAGACCCAACTACCAAACCAAGAATGCATTTGAGAGGTGTCAGCCCCAAACAAGCTGCTGAAGCTATGTCCCTGCCCGTCCCACCTGGGCATGGTAGTTCTACCTGGGAACTCATGACTACCATCACGTACTACACAAGGGCCTGCAGTCTCTGCCCTAGTGAGATCGAACATTATGTGTCTACCATTTATGTTACAAGTTACCAGTTCCATAGCAAGTATAGGCCATAATCTATGACACCACTGAGTCAGTGCTGGGCATCCCATTCTCTTCCACTTCTGTGCTATTGCTAGTTTCGCCTCCCCAAGCACTGGAGGCTCAGATGCCATTCATCGGTCATCATCGTCTGCAGTTTGGTGGTTGAAGCCTCAGGAGCATCACTTCAGGCATATGAGGCAACAGGTAGTACACTGTGGAAAAGCCTCAACAACCTCTCCCAGAATGGTCATATGACTGGCCAGTCCTTCCAGATATGCAGCTCCTCACCAAGGGGTCCACAGTCTCTCCAACATCATGGGGAGGCGTTATGATTGATGCGGTGTACCATGTGGGCATAAAATACCAACCATACCAAACTTTATAGTGTAACTCCCTCCCTCCCTAAGATGGAGCCGAAGAGGAGTTGATGTCTTTAGGGAGCCTCTACCAGTACGTATGTGTGTCCTGCAACTTGAGGAGCCGCTTCACCTCCCTATTATGGCGCCAAGTCTGCGGGGTCTCAGCGGCGAGAAGTAATTTGAAGAGAGCATTTTGCACCCCACCCTCCAGTTGCCCAAGGCCTGGTCTTCATTGCTGGTTTGAATGTCGGATTATAATGGATCAGGATGTAAGGGGAGGGGAAGGAAACTAGGCCTGCATGTTCAATAAAACTGTCTCACATGCGAAGGGTGGTGGAGACAGGGTTGCTGATGTAAGTGTTAGGGGGTCTGTGTTGTTTGGCCAACCATATTAAGTTCCATAGGGGCTGGCGTGTGATCACGTGATCCATCCTACACCAGTTCTTATCTGATGCCAGTGTGGACCAGCCCACAACCACCCGCAGCTGCGCTGTTGTGTAATAGTGAGGGATGCTGGGCATTGCCAGTCACCCCCTATCTCCTGTGGTAGGGTCAGAAGCATCTGGGGGAGTCTAGGCTTCATCCCCTCTACACAAAGGACAACAATCATTACTGAATATTCCTAAAATAAGCTGGATCCAGCCATATAGGAAATGCCTGAAATAGGTAAAGAAGGCATGAATGGACATTCTTTTTAATTGTATTAATGTAGCCCAGCCATGGGAGCATCAGTGTGTTCCAAGCATGGAGGTGTTTCATAATATTGCCCACCACTGGGGGGTATCTAGCCTGAAAGAGTTCACTTATTGTATGCATGAACTTAGTCCCCAAACAAGAGATAGAGGATTTATCCCATCGAAATGGCAGTCGTGTCATCAAAATAGCCTAATCTTCCACACTGAGCGTAAGGGTGAGGATCTCTGTTTGTCAAAATATATCTTGTGGCCCGAAGCTACCTCAAAGGCCTGTAATAAGGTCACTACCCGACGTAAGGAGATGCTTGGCAAACCTAGGGTGAGAAAGACATTGTCTGCATAAAGTGAGATCTTATGTTCTCGTGACCCCAACTGTATCCCTGTCACTGCCTGCAACTGTCGGATCAGGCATGCAAGAGGTTCTATGAAAAGTGCAAATAACAGGGAGAGCGCACACCCTTGTCTGGAACCCTCAAGAGGGAGAAGGACGATGAAAGATGGCATTCAGGGTAATCCTGGCCATGGGATGAGAATAACTCGCAAAGACCATCTTCAGAAACTGGGTACAAGGCCCATCATGTGGAGTCTGAGGCGCAGAAAAGTCCAATCCACCCTAACAAAGGCCTTCACTGCATCCAAAGAGAGGAAGACCGTGGGTATAACTTTGAGAGATGTCTTCTCTATCTAGTGGGTGGCCACTCGAAGGTCATCATGTGCTGGCGACCCTGAATTAATCCACTCTATTCACGATAGACCAGATTAGGCAGTATCCTGTTAAGGCGAGTGACCAAGATTTTTGAAAACAATTTGGCATCCATATTGTGCAGGGCTATTGGTTGATACGATGAGCACTTGCAAGGGTCCTTGTTGTGTTTGGGGATAAACGTGACCGTTCCTCCCCCGTTGTCCGTGTGACCTCTCCGGAGGTTACACAGTAATTAAAAATGTCTGCCAGTTTTGGGGTGAGTTGGGCCACAAATGTTTTGTAAAAAAGGGCTGTGAGGTTATCGTAGCCTGATGCTTTATTAAGCTTGAGGGATTTGATGGCGAGATATATTTCTACTGGTGTAATGGGGCCTTCCAAAGATTCCCGTTGGGTGCTCGATAGTGTGGGAAGATGGACTCGGTCCAGGAACACCTGCCAGTGGAAGGACACGAAGGGCTAGCCTTGGTACAGCGCGTCATAGAATCAACGGAATTCTTCCACTTTTTCTGAATCCTACCTTACAGGCTTTCCCGTATCATCTATGATCTCTTTAACATAGTCTTTTTTCCGTTTACCCCAATGGGTCCGGGCGAGCTTGGTGCCTACTTTGTCTTCAAACACATACGCAATTTGTGAAAGTGAAGGAGCGAGAGTTCAATCTTATTCATATAATACATTTGAAGCTGGCCTTGCTCAGGCACAAGGGCACATGTGGTACACCTTGAAGGGTGTGCGGTCTGTTCTGCTTCCAATCTCTGTACTTTGCTTTCCAATTGCTGGATCTCCAGTTTACGGACCCTAGCTTGCTCAGCCCGGGCCGGATAAAGTGGCCTCTGATCGTTGCATCAAAGGTGTCCCAGACGCCAGGAATCAGTACCTCTCCCCCTTCGCTTATCTCAAAATATTCATCAATCCGCTTTACATGTCCTCACAGACAACTGGATCTCTCAGCAGGGAGGAATGTAGCCGCCAATAACCCTGATGCCTATGCAGGCCTAGGTCAAACTTAGCCATGACCGGGGCATGGTCGGAGGCAGTGAAGGGACCAATCTCTGCTTCTTTTAACAGACTGACCAGGGGTTGCTCACTAGAATATAATTGATGCAGGAGTGTATGCCTTGTGCTTGGGAGTAGATGGCATAAATGTTGTCTATCTCATGAAGTTCATGCCAAGCATCACCTACCCCCAAGTCTCTTAGCATTTTCTTCACTCGTGGCAAGATCATCCAGAGGTCCACCAGGCCCAGAACCAGGTCTTACACCAGCTTCTCCCTCAGCTCAGCCTTAAAGCTGCGGAGGCTGTCCAGCAAGTGTGTTTTGGTGAGTGCAGTTGGGACTATTGCCCGTCAGATCTGCAGCCCACGCCTTGGAGTGGAGCCTGTCCAAATAGGCAAAGAGGTCATTGCAGAACGAATTCTTCTTCTTGGGGGCATAAGGGTGTTCGTTCCTCCATCCAGACCCCTTTGGGGCTCTCTGCCGCTCCAAACAGTCACCAAGGCAATAGTACTCTAAGCCATGGTATTCGGTGTACTTTTACTCAAAACACTCCGGCATGGGGTTGACTGCACCCAAAATGAGGCAGAAGGCCGGCAAGCTAGCCCAAAGCACCCCACCATTAGCCACTAGGATGGTAGTGAAGGCACTACTACAGACCAACCTGTTGCCGCAGGTCCCCCGACAGCTCCTCAGGCCCATGCTCTACCGGTGGCCTGACCCATGCAGCCTCTGCCAGCTTGAATAAAAACTTTTTACATTTCCCAAAAGAGTTGGAGCATGGCCCAGCGGAACTCTTCAATTTGTTCAACAGACACCTTTAAGAGTGAGATTACATGGCAGGGAGTGGCTGGCAGTGAATTAAAAAGGCCTGAGGTGGATTCGGGACTCTGCACCCTTGCAATTCACGCTGTGACATTTTATAGCGCCAGCCGTGGGTGTCTGAGCAGCGCTTTGAGTACCGGCACCTATTATTTTACAAGTAATGCACTGCCCATATCTCACAGGATTCTGAGCCTTTCTTTTCAAGCAGGGAAGGAAAGAGTGCTTGGCTGAACGTTTCAGGGAATTGTTCCTGGGCACTTTACTCAACTGCTCCTTCACCAAGCAGGAGTGTAGCAAAGATGCCATGGGCCCTGGTGCAAGCAAGGAAAATAGTCCTGTTGATTGAAGTTGGGATGATAAACTACAGTTATTAGGGTTCAATATGCTCCTTAGGGCTCTAAACCCCAGTGCCACTGTACCTGCTGCACTAATAGTAGCCCCATCTCTCACACCAAGCAAAACAGCTCTATCATAGACAATGCCTGGGCCCGAAGCAGACAAAGCTCTGGCCAATGCTTATTGGAAGTGAGAGGCAAGTATGCAGTTGTTAGACCTGTGATGCATACAAAGCAGTTTTTGTTTTCCTCAGATGGTATTATGTTGTTTAAAATCTGTACATACTCATATATTAAGAAGGATCCTAATGTGTGAGGCGATGCAACTATTGTGCTCATGTGACATCTGAGTAAGGTACTACAATGAGATTTTGTAGCGCGATATTCTTAAAAGTTTCATTTGACTCCTGTTAAAAGTGATACATTTACCCATACACAGTTTGAACACTTACAAGGAAATGAAGGAGACACTGTGTAAGATGAAATAAAAGACTGCGGGTCAAATGTACAAGGGAAGTGGCGGAGCGTATCGTTAGCCTCCTTGGCATAACGACATGCTCCGCCACTTCTGAAACGCAGGGCTGCACCATATTTACAAGAATATGGTGCAGCCCTGCATTTCCCTCTGCATTTCCCTTAGCAGCTTAGCGCCAACGCAGTCACCCTTGCACCCTAGTGCAAGGGTGTCTGCATGCAGGGGAAGACTGTTTATATACAGGAACGTTCCCCTTCCCGCACATAAACAATCTTGAAATGCCGTTTTGTAACTTCTATGTGTGCTGCTTAATGCAGCACACACAGAAGTTGCAAAACGGCATTTAAAAAAAATGATTGTTTATGTGCAGGAAGGGGAACCTTCCTGTACATAAACAATCATTGGCCTTTTGCTTTTTTCATGTGTGTTGCACAACGCAGCACACATGAAAACAGCAAAAACGAGGAGAAATTAAACATTTCTCCTCGCTTGGCCACTTAAGACCAGGTTTTCCTTGGTCTTAATTCTGGCGCTGCCTCCTATTTACGCCTCCCTTGTAAATAGGAGGCAGTGTCAGAAGCTATGGGTGTTGCGGTGGAACGCCCACTGCAACACCCATTGCCCTCCCCTTTCACGCTAAGCATGGCATGAAAGGGGGCCTTATTTACAAGGCAGCGTTAAGCCACGTTAAGTAGCTTAATGTTGCCTTGTGAATAAGGCGAAGCCCCTATCGGCACGGGAACGCTGAGAAAAGTGACATTCCTGTGGCAATAGAGGCTTGTACATATGCCCCTGAGAGTCAATTGGAGCAGGAAAAACAAAATGGAAGGTACAATGGTAATTGGAAAGTGGGGGAAAGTGGCGGAAAAATGCATGAGACATGTCAAAGAAGAGAGCAGGCAGATAGGTAGAGCGTGAGGGGGCAACAACAGAGGGGGGGCAGGAAAGAGGTATGTGAAAGAACAAGAGGAGCTAGATATAGGGAGAGAGATTAAATGAACGAATATGAGCGAGAATGGAGGAAAAAGGTGAAGCTTGTATGTCTGTAAGGTGAGGAGCAAGAGAGCTAGAGTGAGAGAACTGACAGGAAAAGGAGTGGAAGTGATTCACAGAAAGAGAAGGTGAAAAGAGAGATGCAGTGACAAGACAATAAAGGACTAAAGGACAAAAAAGGTAAAGTGCATGTGAGACCAAAATAAAAGACGTTCTGTGATCTGCAGGTCTAAGGTTTGAAACCCCGCAAGGCCAACTCAGCCTTCCATCCTTCTGAGTTCAGTAAATTTAGTACTATAAAACTGGGTAGACTAATACATTAGAAAGAACAGAAGTGCAGTATGACGCACAATGTGAAAAAAACCAAGTTATTATAGTTGCTGACCATATGTGAAGAAAGGGTATCTATCTATCTATCTATCTATCTATCTATCTATCTATCTATCTATCTATCTATCTGTCTGTCTGTCTGTCTGTCTGTCTTTTACCGGTGGGGGTCACTACTGGGCAGTTACAGTTAGGACCACGTTTCCATAGCAGATTGATTTTTTGTTTTGCTTATAACTTTGGTGCCGTTTAATAAACCTTCACGAAACCTTCCCAAAAAAAAGTCTCCTCCACCTCAGCTTCTTCTTGGAAGGTTTTAGGGGTGGTCTGTCAAGTGGGGGCTGAGAAAGAGGGGGGTCCCAAAACACTTTTTACACATGCAATTTTATATAGGAAAATTAGACACATCTTCAACCAAAACGCCTAAACGAATTTACACTAAATTTGGTAGAAATCTAGATGTTGGTCCATAAATGTGCTTTGTGTGATTTGGTGTAATTCTGTTCTGCAGTTTTTGAGAAATTAAGATTCAAAATGTATGTATACTTCACACCGCGGAGGATCCACAGATCTAACAGATCATCAAAAAAGATGTGTTGGCAGCCATAGGACTCGGGAATACAGTCATCTGTCATAAAAGAGCTTAGAAAAAACATATAGGGGGCAGGGTAGGGATTCCATGTCCCCTTAGGCCTGGTGTGTTTGAAAGCCCGCCCCCGACCAAAAACCTAACTTTTTTTGATTTATTCCACAGATACGTGGCTCCACAAAAAAAAACATGTGCTCTCACACTTTTTTCAATCTAACCTCCCGGGGTGGGTCGGAGTGGAACAGGGTGGGACTGTCAGCTGTTTATTTCTTGCTGGGGAGAGGAGAGTACGCCCCCCCCTCCTCCCGCCTGAACCTTTTTTAGGCCTCTCTGAGCCTTAATGAATTCCCATTCCCCAGGTCTGATATACTTAATTAAGGGAGAGGGGACCACATCCCCTCGCTTCAAATGTTACATTTTGGGGAGGGGGCACATGGTTCCCCTTCCAGAGCGGGTCACCTGATGATTTATACTGTTGTGGATGCCGCGGGTGGGTATCCACTTTGAAAAAATAGCTGGCTCCAACAGGCACCCACTATGGATGCTGGTTAGGGAGCTGGCAGGAGCCATGGGGGCCTTAACACTTCCCACTGTCCCCCAACTAAAAAGAATGCCCTGAGACCAAACACATTTCTGCGTGATAAAAACACAGAGTTAGAGCTAGGGAAAGGGTGTGATTGCCACAGAGAAAACAAATGTCCCCGTGAGATAGAGGATGAAAGAATACTACATAAACAGGGGTGAAAGAGAGCCCCAAAGAGAAAATGTAAACTTAGCCCCTGAGACCAAGAGAAAGCTGGCCCCACAATGAGTGAAAGAGACCCACGAAAGTGAACGAGAGACCTGGAGAGTAGGGGAGAAAGGACGATAACCAACCAACAGAGATTAAATGAATTAAATTAGTATTATAAAGAGCACTGATAAAAATATGATTTCCTTGTGCCGCGAATCAACATATATCCTGCAGAGAGAGAAAACAGGAGCCTGAGATACTAGATGTTGTTGAGTGAAATAGTGCCCCAGAGAGAGCTAATGGTGGTGTTATAACACCTAAAAGAGAGTGAAAGAGAGTCCCAGACATTGACTGAGAGATAACGGGGGAATAAAGCCTCTGTGTAAGGAGTGAATCAGTGAGAAGGCCCAGAGAGGGAGACAGGATAAAAGAGAAACTTGAAAAGAAAAATGCTGAACAGTTCTGAAACTGGTCTGGTGTTGATAGTGTTCCTGTCTGGACAGAACCTGGTCTGGAAGTTGAGGGAGGGTTGTTCCTACTGGAGCAGGATCATGCCTGATTTTCAGAGTGCTGGTCTATGCCTAGAGTGGCATGGTGGGCCTAGTATGATGGGGCTGTAATGTGGCTAAAGTAATGGGTGATGTTTAGTTGTCTTTTGAACAGTAATAGGTGGGAAAGGCTGTAGTGCTCTTCAGGAAGTTTGTTTCTGGTGGCTAGTTTCAAGCATTAGACTGATCACCTCTTTATCAAGGTTTTTTTTTTTTTTTTAGAAGTGAGGCATTTGGAAAGAAGCTGTAGTGTCAGTTAATTTAAAGCTTCAACATTTTAGGACACTGTGTATGCCATACTATACCCCTAAGAAGATAGCAAGCTGGCGGGAAAAAAGAGGTGACCAAGCCCCTGACGACAAAACTAAATGTCCCAAGTGCGGAGCCACCGCGGTCGACATAGTGCACATGTTTGTTACATGCCCGCCAATCTCGGCGTTTTGGGAGGACGTTAGCCATGCTTGTAGAGAGAAACTGGGTCTAGAACTAAGATTCACTGTACAGGAGATGATGGGTTCTAGGGTCAACCCTAGCCCTGCACGCCGCGCACTTTTCGCTATCTTATTAGTTACTGCAAGGCTTACCATCGCCAGGGCTTGGATCTCCCCCAAACCTAGTGGCTCGGTAGAGTGATGGATCATGTTGGTCAAGATCTGTAAAAGGGAAAAAGCTGTGGCAAAAACCAGAGGTATACGTGCTATGCAGAAATTTCAAACTGTTTGGCATAGGGTACTTAAGGATTTACAATGTAAATATGATTTTCCTGTTTTATATGCTCCTGATGCACTAACTCGTTTTATGAAAATTATGTGATCTGGCTGCTACCCTGTTTTTCCATTAATGTATTTTCGTATACACTGTGATGATCCCCCTTTGCATTAATAATATTTTCTTTTTTTTTTTAAAAGAAGTGAGGCACTTGGAAAATGTTTAGGTGTTGGAACACAGCTTAACTTTTGGGGCACCTTGTTAGTTCTGTCCTTGATATACTGTGTTCTATCTCAGTAGGTGTTTTTTGTGTGTTGGCGAGGAGCATGGACAAAGAGCTGGAGAAAGTTGTTAGTATCCTTGAAGCATAACAATGGAATATCTACAACCATTTACCCCTACAAAACACTGTGCTCAAAAAGGGTGACCGACAGTTGTATGCATTGAAAACCTTAGGAGTGTCTAGTCTCTCCAATTTATTATCAGTAAGTCCCTCTTTCATGCAATAACATTCATTTATAGATTCTATGTCTAGACATGGAGGCTGCTATTATGCTTCTCTTAAGTTTACAGCTCATCAGCAGCAAAGACAACTTCATTAACATTTCAAAAACAAATTATAGCTCCCATGAATACAGTAGTAAACACAAACAACATACTACAACCAATAGAAATGGTCCATAACATCCCACCAGCTGCCACTTCTCCTTTTGAGGGAAGCATCGCTTGAAAGTGCACCGCAATCCACAAGCAGGGATCTCACTAGACACCAGGCATGGCATGTTGTGGCATTTTTTGGCCCCCAATCTACCCTTTGGGGCAAAATAAAATATATTAATTTTCCTTTCCCAAGGATCCCTAGACACCCAGGAAAGGGAATATTTGTGGCTATTTTGTTTATGCCCTTGTGCTGCCCAGGGCCTTTCTGGCGCCCCTAGGAAGCATAATGTTTGGAGAGCCATTTTTGGAAAAGGAAGATTCTTTTCTTTCCAGTGAACCATTTTTCAAACATGTCCCTGCTCGTGGATCACAGGTGCTCTGCAATCCATGAGCAGGGATCCCACTAGGCACCAGCAATATATGAGGGGGCGTTGGCCTCCCTGGCGTGGGTCGACCACGCCCCTCTGAGACATAATAAAATGCATTATTTTTCCTTTCCATGGGTGAGTCGAACAGCCTGCGAAGATGGCACAATCAGCCCCTCCACCAGGGAATTAAAGATTTGGCAGCCATTTTGTTTTTGTTCTTATGCAGCACAGGACTGATCCAGCTCTGGGCTAACTTCTTACCATTGGCATTTGGACAGATTTTTCTTTGACGACTGAGAGGTGAAGGGAGTTAGCACTTGGTTAACCACATCTAATTAACAGTGTAACCTATTGCACAATAAGGACCAAGGATCAGTAAATAAAGTCAAGAAGTTTTATTACAAGTTAGCAGTTAAGTTAATGTAAATGAATCTCAATACCCTGCTGTAAAGATACAGAATAACAACTGGATATCCAAACCTCCTAAAGAAGTTCAGGCGCTTCTGTAGGAACAAACAAGAAGTTCAATCACAGCAATACAAAGAATTATCAGCATTATCTGGTGATCAGAGAAGAGTCTCCGATCCTATCTCTCTTACACAAAAGTAATGTCTAAAGTCATCTAATTTAGAGTCTAAAACTATCAAAGGTGAGTCAATCTAAAGGGGTCTCAAAAATTGGGGGAATTGCAGAAAAAGAGAACATTTGCGGGAATGTGCGGGATGTTCTGGGAAAGTGTCACCATTTCAGAAGCTCGGTCAAAAGTCATCTAGGGATAGGGAAATAAGTGTTAGCCTGAGCCACAATCAGCAAGGAATCAAAGGGGTAACCATCGAGGTCTGTACCTCTCAAAGTCCAAGGGATAAGTGGCCAACCTCAACCTGTGACAACACCAGTTAATACCAAATGAATCTTCTGGGTAACACCCCTTGTTCACACCATCAGGGTTTCCATCAGTGGCGGATCCCCCATTGGGGCGTGGGGGCGTCACCTCACTGCTTTCTCGCAGTGCGAGAAGGCAGAAACATAAAAGGTAAAAACTACCATTTTATGTTTCTGCTTCTCGCACTGCGAGAAAGCAGAAGTGCCTGGTTGGGGGCGGGCGGGTGGCCGGTCCTGCTCGAGGGCAGGGGAGTGGCTTACCCACTGTTGTGGGTACTGACTGTTTGGTCGGCCCCAGGGCCGAACAAAGCAGTCATGCGCACTCCTCTTTCTCTATGTAGGCTGCTGCATGCAGCCTACATAGAGAAAATGGCCCGGCTGGGGCGCTCTCTGCTGCGCCTCACCAATCACAACGCTGCCATTGCAGTGTTGTGATTGGCTTAGGGAGCAGGAGGAGGGAGGCTGCCTAAACGCGCCAGGAGCAGCAGGAGCTGAGGCGGCGGAGCGGGAAGCGGTTGCGGAGGAAGGTAAGCTTTTTATTTTGATAAGATTACCACTCCCCCTCGCGAACCCACCCGCCCGTTTTGCCGGCCGCGACTGGTAGCTCGGCGTCGGTCTGCAAAGCTACGTCCTTGTGTGAAGTCACCAGGAGCAGGTAGGACTAACGCATGTTCTTCAGGCCAGTAGTGGTGGTGAGGGGAGACAGGTGCCTTTATTTCTCTCATACAGCAAGCCCCCCGGTTGGTACCCCAACTGCTGCCCAGCGCGGACAAGCAGACGTCTTACTCCTCACAGAGCCCAGTTGGCCCGATCCCCAGCAATGCAGCAAATAAAGAAAGTCAATGCAAAAGGCTTCAGGGAGTGGCTGCAAGAAGCACACCACAATCCGGCCTCAAGAGGTAGGTAAGCAGAACAGCCTGAGGAGCCTTAGACACAGTGCTCACGGGGGCCACAAATCAGTAATCACAGATTGTAGAGGGGGGCATATCCACTCATTCCAGTCAGGCCCGAGACTTGAGGCAATGCAGGCAAAACGACTCCCAGCACGACGGGGCCCACTCAGGAGTCCCCGGTCGGTCACTTCAATGGCAGGAGGCCCACCCGGTCAAACAATCCGCCCGCAGCGTACAGGACCGAAAGAGGGAAGCAGGCCTGGCGGAACCCCCCGCTCTCTCGGGTGTCTCCAGACCTTCAATGAGGCAGGGGGTGTCTGTGGGGGCTTGACAAGCAGGCCGGGCCTGTACTAAAACAACATGCGTCACGGGAGAGAGTCTAGCAAAATGGCAGGTCCTCATTACCTCTAGATCCTCCTTTGATGTAAGTTCCTTCCAGACATCTGTACCGCTCAGTTCCAGGCCTCCTTAAATATTTGGCCGCTTTAAAGTGCCGATTCTGGGGCCGGCGAAGCGCCCTCGGAGTCTGAATAGCCTGGTCTGTGTCTCGAGGACTGTGGCTAGAGTAAAAGTGATGTTCTGCCATCGTCAGTGTTCGAGTAAAAATTGTTTCATAGGGCCCATGTGATTGCCACAGCTAAGTGCCTCGGTCTCTATTACGTCAAGATCGGATGTATAGTTCAGTGGTTGCTGCCTAGCCATTGCCAGAGTTATTCAGGGATGTTCAAAAGTGAAGAAAAGTGCCCGGTGTCTCGTCATATTTTTGCCTTTGGTCGTTAACTTTGTATATTAACTTTTCATATGCGGCCATTGCATGCTTATCAGAAAGCCATGTGAGGTAGGGGGTGGCTTGTAAGTTTTCTAGTGGCGTAGTATTTCTACTTTCGCCTCTGTCAAAGCCGTTGACAACCAGCCATAGCTCTTTACATTTGTCTGAAGAAAAAGCCTGCAGTACACTTTATACAGCCATGCCCTTTAGCTGCATGAAATAAATTGTTATAGCTTTGATGAGAAACTTGTACTAGGAAAATAATCTAGCCGGCAGTCTTATAAAACGGTTTCTTTTCTTTTTTTTTAAATTTCTTTTTATTATATCAAAAGAAAAGGCACATTTATACAATACTTTAGTATGGTAACTTTACATGTAGTTGCTCATATCAATATCAGTAGTCTTTCTTCACAACGTTGCATTGTTGCTCATGTGTTACTTCATTGTAGGTTCATCACATTACAGCTTAATTATCAACCACCTTAAATTACTTCCTGATCTTGAAGTATTGTTGGTAAGGTACATATCTCTCCTCATAAAATGGTTTCTTAACAAAAATAATCAACGGCACAAAATAGTTTTTCTATAAAGTGAAGTGAAATATGAAGATAAGAGTATTTTGTTTTGTTCCTCCCTGTCTGCGATGTTGGGATGTACTTTGTGAAATAACCCCCTTATGTATCGTTCGCAGTACAAAAATCTTCTGTTTGTGTAAACCACTTATTGCTCTGTGCGTGTTGTTAAATTGTGCCTCTGTTTGACTGTTCCAAAATGAATCTTTCATCAGTCATATCCAGTGACCGGAGTTCCCAGCAGGCAGAGAGTTGGAAATTATATTTCCTTTCAGGCTGACCTCTCGCCCAGGACTTTGTGTGATCTCAGATCCAAATGTAAATTCATCATACGTACGAAACCCTTCTACAAATCTATTCCATATGTTCAGCGACAGGAATAGCCCTCCATGTATCAAGAAATAGCCCCGTGTGTGCCTAGACACTGAATGAGGGAGAGGATGGGGAACATGTGTGGGTGTGGGCGTGTATATCTGCCTTGCAAAGGACTGGAAATTGCCCTACTTTGTATGAAAAATAACTCTGTGTGTGCCGAAAGATAGCCTGTCTGTACTTCGGAATAGTTGTGTGTAGAAAATGGGGGGTGACTTTGAGGCCCTGCCATGGTGGAGTACGTTGTTGGTTTGGGCAGCCTTTGAGGCCCTGCCTGCCGGCGCACACTGATAGGGTATTAAAAGCTAAAAATGGTGAAGCATGCAAACCTTTCATCGTGTATTTTAAACTATAAAAAGTACGGAGAAATTCTCCGTACGTTTTATAGTTTAAAATACTCTTGCATGCTTCACCATCTTTAGCGTTTAATATCCTATCAGTGTGCGCTGGCAGGCAGGGCCTCAAAGGCTGAGAATGCCAGGCACGGGAAACACAATTCGTGCACCTGCAGAATTCTAAAATTGTCTGTTATTTTAATGCATAATTGTTTTAGGCTAACAACTTCAAGTCTGGCGCTTATGTTTTTGAGCTTAGCAGATATGCACATTATGTATTGCAACGCCACACTGGATTATGTATGTAGTATGTATGTCAACCATGTACCATCCATTAAATTACCCTAAGCAACTCCATGTGCCAATCTCATCAAGGCTGAGACTGACGTTTGATCCCTAGACCATAAACAGAAGTGTGTCTTTCCCACCATTAAGCTCCCACATTATGCATCATTCACAATCTGGTTTACCTCTTCATAGTTGCATCTGTATTCATTTGGGTGAAATACTGTTTTCAATGTGGCAAACCAATTCTTAAGTATTCAATTATTTTAGCTACAAAGGTAAAAAAAAACACACATATTGATTTCACTAGACTCCCTCTTTTGCACTTGACCCACCGTATGCCACCCTTCTGTCTGATCCCCAGTTCTAGACAATCACATCAGCGCACACTGCCCATTCAGCATGGCAGCTTGACTCCAATATGTGTGTTGCACCTAAGCACAGCGAGGACTGACTGCCTCCAGCGCAGTGACCCATGCCTACGCTGCCAGGCACATGAAGTAAGTAAACATGTCTGGGTTGTGACTGGGTCACTTCTCTCACCCCAGTGTAATTTACAACTTCGTTTTTGAAGTCATATCACACAGGTATTGGATTTGTCCAATGTACAGTATACAGGCTCTACAGTCTCGTTGAAATGCAGCTTGTTTGCCAATATATTTACAACATGACATGATTACAAACCGCTACATCAAAGACAGGACTATTCCAAAGCAAAGCATACATCTACACTGTAAAATAATTTGCGAGTTCTCATCCAGGAAACCTCCTGATGCCCAAAACAAATTCATATTTTTGTCTGTCTTGATTTTATTCATGGGGCGCGTGTGTCTGTATGTGTATGACTATGCACTCTCAAGAACCACATAATTGAGCATAGATAGGGTTTAGCATCATATGGAAGAGAAAAAGGAGGGAAAATGTGTAATATCTACCGCTGGAGTTATTTTCATCACACAGATCGCACAGGAAACTACAGAGGCAAAACACACACATGCTAATGCATCTCAAGATATTGCGTAAAGGTGATCCAGGTATGTAGCTACGGAAAGTGGTATTAATTTTTTAACATAGAGGGCCCTCACTCTCAAAATGTAGTTTTCCAAATCAGTTATTCATAAAAATGCTATATTTGGATCCCCCTTTTTTCCAACAATTTGCAGTAAATATGTGGTGTAAAAACGACCATTTGAATCCATTTTTTTCAAAAATGTTCTTGCCGGGGGAGAACCCCCCCGCACCCTCCTTTTGCATTTCGGGATCGCTCGCTTATTACATTCGGGTACAACATTTTTCGCCCACCACTTTCAAAATCAACCAGCCGCCACTGGTTTCCATTGCCTTTTCATTCTCACGTTGCAAGCTGCAACATTAGTAGATTCTCCCAGGCCAGACCTGAGAACGACATCGTCCTTGGGCACCTGCAACACCTCGATACATTACTGAATAGAAACAGTCAATAAATGGTCTAGCTTTCCACGTTCTATGTCAAGGTCTTCTTCTCAGGCTTTCTATTGCTGGTTAAGAGTTACATCTATTCTCAAACTAACAAACTATGTGAACATACCTGCAAAGAAAAAAGGTATGCAAGCAGAATACAAAACATATTTTATGCAGAAAGAAATACAGGCCCACTTGAGTCCATTTAAGCATATAATTCAATGGTGCACATTAATACGTGTCATTTCTGCACATACAACTACAAATAAATGACACATATAAGTACATACATTCAGGATTAGATTCACGTTGCATTTTCAATAAAATATAATATAACTTAAAGGCATGAATATAAGTCTGACTAAAGAGCTACATTATGAATACTAATGAAAAATCATTAGTGCACACGTTTACATAAATCTCTCTTGTTTCCAAAGTAAATACATTCTAATAGTGGGAGGATGGGTTTATCTCATCTTTAAACGCTACATTTCATGTTAATAAGGTTAAGGCACACAGTGTATATATGTATTTCTAGTTCTACAGTGAATGAACGTCAGTACTGGATTTAAATGCAACACTTTAAATTAATAATGTTAGGACACACAAAGTATGTAGTGCTATGTGCACATATATATTGTATATTTATGAAGTGTAAGGGTGGAGCAAAAATTACACTACTTCAGGACCTTTCTGGCACCCCCGCAGCACAACGTTGGAAGAGGCACTCTGGAAAGGGGAAATTTTCCCCTTTTCAGCAATGCCTTTTTGCACACTGACCCTGATGGTGAATGGGTGCACTGCAATCGAAATTCAGGGCTCCATTAGGCACCAGGGATTCGTGTTGTGTGTTGAGGGGTCGCCCCACCTGGCATGGGTTGACACCCTGACGGGCCAAAATAAAATGTGGATTTTCCCTTTCCTGGGGGAGGGCTGATCGCACCACTAGCTCTGAGGAGAGGCGATCGGCCCCCCAGGGAAGTAATATTTTTGCTGTCTTTTTTTTTTCTTTACTTCTTCTGCTTAGGACCTTTCTGACATCCCTCTGGGGAGCACAGTAAAAAAAAGGGGCCATTGTCCACCACGATATATGTTGTGGTGGGTAGAGGTAAAATGTAAATGACACAATAACTGATCTATGTCTGAAGTGGGCTCACCCATTTCCATATAATGTATGCCATGCTTGGGAGAAGTAACGTATGAAAGGCACAATTACTGAATATTGTCTGAAGTGTGCTCACCCATTTTTCTCAACTATATATGCTGTGCCTGGTGGAAGTAAAATGTGAATGGCACAATGACTGATCAATGGCTGAAGTGGGCTGATGTATTGTCCTATGCTGTGGAGGGCGGAAGCAAAAGTTGAATGACTATATAAATGTTCAGTGGCTGAAGTGGGCTCCTTCATTGCCTCTGAAATATGCTCTGCTTTGTTGAATTAAAATATGAATGGCACAATCACTGATTAGTGGCTGACACATTGCTCTATGCTATGGTGGAAGCAAGCAAAGGAGCAAATGGTGCATAAGGCTAACTTAATTGTGAGCCACAGCATTTGCTCTTTCACAAGGAACACATTGTACAAAGAATTTTCTCCTGGGGTGGGGTTCAAATTTGGAATAATGTGCATTTGCTTTATTTGGTGTCTTGCAACTTGAACTATTTTTTTGTTCTGTTTTTTTCTTTTGTTTTAAGTTTTTTTGGAGAAGTTGTTTGCAGTGTTGAGTCAGATAATTTGAGACTGTTGTTGTGAGCACGCTTTACTACACTCTTACTCGTGTAGCATTGTATTACATTCTTTTAGTTCATAACACACACACAAACTTTCACTTATTTCTATGAGAAATCTTAGATTGAAAACAGAGATGGCATCCTGTTGGATGATGGCTTCCAAGGTTCTGATTCAAACTGTAACAGAATTGATGGAGAGGATTAAGGAGTAACATGTGGAAGTGATTTTTAAGCGATGATGACTCATCTTCCAGTGATTATGGGGAACATGCCCTTGGCAGTGGTGATGTTCCTTCACAAGCACAATCTATGCAACGGAGAGCCAGTGACAAGGTAGACCAATCCAGTTTGCAGGCAGGCATGCACCACAGGAGCACAGGAAGACTGATGACTTGGCAGCTTTCTTATTTTGTTCAGCCACAAATTCCCCTTTACCTTGCAGATGCTGGATGTAAGGTCAATACTGGAAATGTTTTGCTTTTTGACTATTTCCATCTTTTCCTGGATGAAGGCTTCCTTCAGGTAATTCTGCACCAAAGAAATGTGTGTGCGAAACAGTTTCTGAGGGAACATGGAGGCACTCTGGCACTTCACTCTAGGGCACACCTATGGACTCCCACTTCGCTGGGGAGTTGACAAATTTTCTGGGCCTAATGCTGAAAATGGGAATAGTGCATAAACCAAATGTAGAGTCCTACTCATCTTCTCGTAGTGTTTGAGCAACACCCAGCTTCGCACCAGTCATGAACAAACATAGGCTTTTGATTTGTACTGTGTACTGAATTTCAATGGTAATTCTGCTGCATTGCCCAGAGACCACCCAGACCATGAATGGTTGTTCAAAATTCTGCCTGTCATGAAACATTTGTCTATATTCCAAGAGCAACCCAAATATCCATGTGAACTTGGGTATCTAAGCAAAAAATACACAGACGTTCACATGGAACTTATTTTTTCAATTCTCATTAATACAGCAAAATAACTGTTTGACGTAAATCAAGAGAAATCCAGTATACTTTTGAGGTTTTAGTTGTTACAATAATATTTATTGCACATTAGAAAATTCAAAAATTGGGAGAATAATAAAGAAGAACCAGTGTGAAGTGCACATTGACCCCAAGTGACATACCATAACCAAGAAAAACATGAGACAGTGAATATGGTGCAGGTGTATTGGTTTTAGAATGCAACCATATATGATATTCTCTCCAGGGAATACAGAAGCACTATGTTAAAGTCACGTAGTGCTGTGATCATCAATGGTTTATCTGCAGAAGTGTCTATGGTGTTTCGACCCTATTAGAAATTAGAAAGTCTCTTCAGGACTGAGGATAACCTGGGGAAACCTAACAGGGAGATAAATGGGTTAGAACTGAAACACTATTTAAGTATTTAATGTATGGCTGTAGTAATGAAGGAAAGAACATACTGGCCTCTCTCATTGGATAATGGAGCAATAAAAGGGAGCAATACATAAGTGCCACCAATTGTGCACTTTAACAAAGAAATAGTATACTCACGGAGCAGTGTCTGAGTGTCAGGAATAAATCAAAATTAACTTGGTTAATTAAAGCAAGTAAATGCTAGAAGTACATCAATGAAAATGCAAGGGTCCAACATTAATAAATTACAGGGAGACATTTTAGCAGCTTGGGGCCTAGATCCTATCAAAGGACATTTCAAATGTGGAAACTGTATAGCTTGTCAGTTCACGCACAACACCTGTGTCTTTGAACATGGCAATATAATGGTTTCTTTGCAACACCACACCAACTGTTCATCTCACAATGTGATATACTCTATATGGTGCCCCTGTAATTTGATTTACATTGGACAGACATCTCAACAAGAATTGGACAACAAAGGAGTCACATTAAATGCAAGATAGAATCTGCACTTTTAGTGTCGCACTTCATGGAACAAGGTCACACCCCAGGTGCCCTCAGGTGGCAGGTGATTGTAAAGGCTCTCCCATTACCAAGGGGTGGGGAAGTGCCCCACACCCTACAACGCATGGAGTGCAAATAGATTGATAAAGGACTCTATTGAGTTTGTACTCCATCGTATGGAGGAATGGTGCAATTTCATCTCTTACACGAACTGATGCCTCACTGGTGTATTTTTGGGACATAATGATGTGAGAGTATAGATCTAATCTAATAAGGGCTGCATTTGATGTTCTAGAAAGCAAAAACTTCTATGGCAGTAATTTTGGATATATGGCTGTTTTAAAATATGGCCTCTAATTTCTAATAGGGTCCAAATGCAGTTGACACTCCTGCGGATAAACTATTGATCATCACAGTACTACGTGACTTTAACATAGTGCTTCTGTATTCCCTGGAGAGAATATCATATATGGTTGTTCGCTTAAACCAAAATACCTGTACTATACACTGTCTCACGTTTTTCTTGGTTATGGTATATCAATCAGGGTCAGTGTGCACTTCACACCGGTTCTTCTTTATTATTTTTCCAGTTTTTAATTTTCTAATGTGCAATAAATACTATTGAAATAACTGAAACATCAAAAATATGCTGGATTTCTTTTGATTTACTTACAACAGATATTTTGCTGTTTTAAAGAGAATTAAAAAAATAAGTTCCATGTGAATGTCTGTGTATGGAACATTTGTCAGCCAAGTTTCTAGAGATATATATTGCTGGAAAGAATATAGCAATTGATAAGGCCTTGATTTTGTACAAAGGCAACTGCTGTTCAGTCAGTACATACCAATCTAAAGAGTTTATTACGGCATCAAGATGTACATGTTGTGCGGGAGCTCTATTAGTTATGTGTACAGCTTGAGAATATATACAGAGAAATAATCCACAATAAATTCTGCAGGTTGCCCTTCCATGTTAGGAGTTATTAAGAATTTAGTATGACAGCTTGTCCAATGTCTCCTTAATAAAGTTTATAACCGTTATGCAGATGGCTTCTATACAGGAATCTAGCTGTTTAGTGAACTGTACAAAGCTGGCACTGTAGCTTGTGGTACAATTATAAATCAGTACTAAGGAATCCTTCAGGAGCTTGTTTGTAAGGTGTTCCAAAAAGGACAGAACAGTGCTTTGCGTTGTAACAAACTGGGAAATATATGTGCTCACTATACTTCACCATAAGAGCACTTCTCAGGTCACAGTTTGGGTTCAGTTGGCAGAAGTCCACAAGCCCAACTGTGTATTTGATTACAAAAAGTAGATGGATGGATGGATAAGAAAAGATCAGGTTCTTCACTCTATAATATGAGTCATAAAACTTGTACATGGTATAAGAAGTTGGCTACTCACCTGATTCCGTTGGCAACATGCAGTGCATATGTTGTCTATTGACAGACCACCATGGGAAAACTGATATCTTTCCCTGGGCGGAGTTCCGCGCGACAAAAAAATTCAGCGAGGGGCAGAGTGCATTACCTTGCGCCGTTCGCGCTCATTTTTTCCACCGGGTGTTTGCCAAATCAGGGCGAATGGCATCATGCACAGCGCAAGAGGGCGCAGCTTCTTTCTGCTGCTCGAGTAGAAGTTCTATTCGAGCGGCAGCTTCCTCAATACGAACAGAAGGTTTCTCAACTGGAGCAGTAGCCACCATCTGCGACCGGTCGAGTTGAGAAATCTCACTGGGAAGCAGTCTAGCATTGGATTTTCCTCGCTCGCCAACTTACCATTTGTGAGCGCAAGTGGGGAAATAACTCCGCTACACAGAGCGGAGTTTTCCGGAACTCGGCAAGCTCCGTAGAGCGCAGAGTGCGAGAAACTCCTCAAACTCCGGAGTTCACTGCCCAGGCCTACTGTTAATGAACGCTTTACTGCTGTAGAGCAATGGTTTCTACTTCATCTGTTGTGGAGGTCATTGCAAGGCTGTACAATCTGCACTCTACTGCTTGCATACCTGCAACAGAGCAATAGAGTTGCCAATATCACCTATGTGGAGCTTGTACGCATCAAGGAAAAAGGCAGGAGAGTAGATATTACTGTCTCCAGGGCTCTTCTCAGCCTGGCCTGTGTGTGCAAGTTTCTTCACTTTGTACCACATAAAACTGAAGCTCTGGGAAACTGAATAAAGTGGAGCACACAGATTAAGAGTGGGTTTCTGCCCTGAAATGTCAGTTCATAAATACATATCATCCATAGCCCATCACTTGAATAGCTGTGTAGCTTTTTTAATTCTTTCATCTCATTTGGAATGAAGGGCTGCAATCCATGACTTTTTCTTCCTAAATTAGATTTAAGCCACCGTGTATTTACTGACTCCAGATTGGTCTTACATTTGGCTGTTTCCACATTCATCCTCTCTCAAAATGTGGTGCATGTTCTGTGCGCCGTATTACAAATGCATTACAGTCAATGCACTACACATAATGGTGGACAGGACATCGGACATTTTTGGACTGAGCACCTTGTCCACCAAACCCTAAGGCCTTTACTCTCTCGAGATTTGCTCTTTAGGGAACTTAGTAGAGTACACCCCTGCATGCTTAGCCTAGTTTTCACAGGTAAGCACTGTCCATGCAATGGGCCACAAGGGCATCCTCAGACACCCCCAACTTACTCCCACACATTGTAAGGACTTGGATTTAGTGCAGTGAGTGCATTGAAGGAGCATGAAAGACAAGTCTTTCTCAAGCCCAAACGGGCTACCATGTTGAGGTGTTAGTAAAGGTGCACCTAGCCCTCTCAGGGGATTCTGACGCTAGGTGAGGCAGACACGAACAGGTAGTCCACGTGTAACCTAGGTTCGTTTTCATAGGGATTGTGTGTAGATAGAAGGGAGATTGTTAAGGTAGAAGTGAAACTCTGGTCAAGGCACTGACCCCCAACAGTGGCTGGTGGTATGTGTGCAGGTGCAAATTTGTGGTGGTTGGCTTGTTGATTGTGTGGCTCTTGATGTGACTTTAAGGCTCACTACCAGTAAGTGATGGGTTCAATATTCTGACACTGTTAGTATTTAGTCGCTGACCCTATTATTACTGGTAATGCCAAAACCACCCTGTACAAGTCTGTACTTTAGTAGTGGATGGACTCCTATGGAACAATAGCAACCTGTCACATTTTTGAAAAATGAGCAACCAGAGAAGTCGAGGGTGGTGTAAGCTGTGTGTATCCTCTTCACTTACTCCCAATGCTTTGTAAACCTAAAACCTTGGATAAATGGCTGAAACATTTCCCTTACATTTCTATGACAGAAACTTCTGGATTCTGTGAGGATCCACAAAATTCTTACTATCCAGTTTCATGACAAAAATGCTTCCCCACATGTGTGGCTCAGCCCAGCGCCCGTGACTCAAAAGTACAACGGCACAAAATAGTATACCATTTGTTATTATGAAGTTAATTTCTCTCCATTTAGGCTTTCAAATGAAAGTCAATCAGCAAAAAAAATCATATTTTGTAAATTGCCTCCTGAATCATTTGATAGTATGGGCAGTCCCATTTTCAGAAGTGTAAAAATACCTACTGTCCCTAAACTCTGTATCTTGTGCACATTTAAAAAAAACATAGGTTCACTATATGCCCATTTTTCATTTATTAGATATTACCATTTAATCGCTGCATGGTCGGTACACTATGGAAAATCATTATAACCTGCAGCTCAGTTGTGGGCTCTGGGTATTGCGTGTTTTAGGAAAACAGTCAAGCCCAATATGCCCTTTTGCCCAAAAGGATCTGACAAAAAATTTTTTTTTTGATAAACAATTTTATTGTTTTTAACAGAGTGCGAGCACTCATGACACGACATAGTACAGCATGATATGGATACATTAGACTTATAGGGACATAGGTTTTTGCTGTTAGACCCCCCATCCAGCGGTGACCCCAAACCACGAGTGTAAGAACACAAGCTAATCCACTGCTCCCAACCATTTACCCCAAACCCTCCGATATTTCTTAGGACACCCCCTTGCCTCGTACATCGGTTTCTCCTGTGCCGCACACCAATCCACCCCTTACGCCATTTCACGGAACTGGGTGGCGTGGGGTGTTTCCAGGAGGCGGCGATGTCCCTTTGGCCACAACCATGGCTGTATTGTAAAGTAACTTCTCGTGCCTGGTCCCGTCCTGTCCATCTGTGATCCCTAGAAGGGAGTGGCGTGGATCATGGGGGACCTCCCACCCAAGGACCTCGGTCAGTTCGCTTTCGATCTCTCCCCAGAATTGAGCCAATCGGGAGCATGCCCACACCATGTGAAAGAAATCGGCCGGATCTAGACCGCACCTCGTGCACCTGGCAGTGGGGGAAAAGCCGGCTCGGTATAGGCGCTGCCGGGTGAGGTAGGCCATGTGTAGATAGTATAACTGAATTAAGCGGAGTTTAGCAGATGAGCTAACCGTCCTGGGTGACATGAGGGCGTCGCGCCAGTCCTCCTCGTCCAGGGGCCCACCCGCTCCTCCCACTGGCTCCTGAGTACTTCTAGTGAGGTCGGGGTGTTGTTGACAAGCGTCCTGTAAATGCGGGAAATACCCCCTTCCCCAAGTCGCCTAGCATGGTCTGTGCCTCAGGGGGCTGTACTCGGGAATCCTGGTGCCGTCAGGAATGTGTATGCGGAGGGCATGTCGCACCTGTAGGTATTTATAGTGTTGTGATGGGTGCAAAGAGTATCTAGATTGGAGATCTGCGAAGGAGCGCATGTGGCCGCTCGCCCACACATCCCCGAGCTGGGAGATCCCTATGAGATCCCATGATCGGAACCCCTGTAGCCCACTGACCTCTCGGAGCCTTGTCCCGTGCCATAGAGGCGTTTGTTGAGTGAGTTTGTTTGTCCAGTGGGTATGTCGCAGAGCCGCCCGCCAGGCCAGGAGCACCGAGCGTGTGATGTCGGGCAGAGTGGACGGTATAGATTCCCCATACATGAGGGCTTGGATTTTGGGTAGGCTAAGCCCACTCAGCTCCAGCCTGTATGCTGGGTCAGACCAGCCCCCATTGAACCAGTCGTGGATACTCAGTAAACGGGTCGCCAGATAGTATAGATATAAGTGTGTCATCCCCATTCCCCCGTCGAATGAGGGAATCTGGCAGGTTTTAAAGGCCAATCGAGCCCTCCCTCCCCCAGAGGAACTTAGTAGCCATTGTGTCCAACTCCCGAAACCACGCCCGCGTAAAACAAAATGGGGTGTTTTGGAGTATGTAGAGGAATCTGGGAAGAATCATCATTTTAAATAAGGCTACCCTCCCCAAGGGGTTCAGGGGCAGTGTCTGCCATTTGTGAAGGTCCGCCTTGACCTTTTTCACGAGTGGGGTAATATTAAGGGACCAGCCCAAGTCCGGGAGGAGAGTGACCCAGATTCCAAGATATTTAAAAGACTGACGCCGCAGCGGTATCGTGGACTGCCAGTCGAAACACTCCCTGGAAAGATGGAGCGGGACCAGAACCGATTTACTGGAATTCAGTCGAAGGCCCGAGGTTTGTCCGAAGGAGCGCAGGATTTGGAGGCAACAAGGACCTGACTGTGCGGGATCGGTTAAAAAATCAGGACATCGTCTGCGTATAGCGCGATTTTATCCACTTCAGAATTGGGCCATTCCCATCCCCGAACCAGATTCTCTGACCGGATCAATGCCGCCAAAGGCTCCATCACCAGGGCGAAGAGGAGGGGCGAGAGGGGGCATCCTTATCTCGTTCCTCTTTGAATGGGGAAAGCGCCAGAAAGAACCCCGTTGACCAGGACACGCGCCTGGGGCCGAGTGTACAGGACCCCAACCAGCTGCCTGAAGCGAAGGCCAAAGCCCATCATCGCCAGCACTTCGTCCAAGTATGTCCAGTCGACGGAGTCGAATGCCTTCTCAAAATCGATGAGAAGGAGCGCCAAGTATGGGGACAGCACTTGGCGATGAGCCAGGGCCAGGTGCAGCCGCCGGAGACAATGTCTGGTGCCTCGCTGGGGCATAAATCCACATTGATCCGGGTGGACCAACATGGTGAGATAAGGCTTCAGCTTACGGGCGAGAATTGTAGCATACAATTTAATGTCCGTATTAATAAGGGAGATAGGACGATAATCGGCACAATGGGGAGATGGTGGTTGTGACTTCGGGAGGACTACAATGGTGGCCACATCCGTCTCGGGTGGAAAGGAACCTTTCTCCAAGGCCTCGGCATACAAGTCGGCCAGGCGGGGTACAAGGGCCTCGCGGTATGCTGCATAGTATTCTTGGGGAAGGCCGTCTGGGCCGGGTGTCTTACCCGACAAGGTATGCGCGATGGCCTCACTAATCTCATCATGAGAGAGTGAGCGGTCAAGATCGGCGCTAGCCGCGGAATCCAGTTGAGGGAGATGCGCACCTGCCGCCTCCATTAGCTCCCTGATCGGCCTCACCGGAGTTTGTTTAGCATAGAGTTGGCGATAGAAGGCGGCGAATGCGCCGGCTATAGCCACCGGGGACCTTTGCGTCGACCCCTCCTGATCCAGTATCTCCGGGATAATGCGGTTCGCTCTGGGATACGTGGCGAGCCTATGTAGGATCGCTCCGTTTCTGTCACCCCAACCGTAGACTCTGGCCACAGAAGATCTCCACATGAGCTTGGCGGCTTCCAACGAAAGTTGCTTGATGTCATTGCGGATGCACGCGAGGCGCCTCTCCTGAGCAGTATCGCCCCCTGCAGGGGAAGCGCGCTCAAGGCGCAGGGCCTGCGCCTCCAGGGAAGTGATCCGCGACAGTTGGACCCGTCGTTGCCGTTGGACGTGGCCTTTGGCAAATCCACGGATGGTGGCCTTACCCGCCTCCCACAGGGTACCCGGGGAAGGGACCGACCCTGCGTTGGTGTCAAAATATTGTGCCAGCTCCAGACCCACCGCCTTTTTGAAATCTTTATCTTGAAGAAACCAGGCGTTCAACCGCCACATTGGTCGTAAGTGATGGGGCGGGGCCCCTGCGCTAAGGAGCACTGGAGAATGGTCAGAGATGCCTCTCGGGAGTATGCGGACATCTTGGATTGTGGAGCAGTCCGTTGACGGAATAAAAATCGCATCTATGCGCGCCTGCGTGTGATACGCAGCGGAGGTGTGTGTAAATTGTTTGACGTGTGGGTGCCAAATGCGCCACGCGTCGCAAAGGCCCAGGGATTCGGCCTAATTTGTGAGCTGCTTCGCCTGTGCCAGCCTGGTTGGAGAAGGAGGACCCGTCGTGTCCAAAAGTGGGGCCGAAACCGCGTTAAAGTCCCCCCCTATAACGGTGAATCCCAGGGGGAGGGTGGGCATCAGAGCAGTGGAATGTTTGAGGGACATGGTGAGCATTGAGGGAGGTGAGTACAGGGACACAAAGTTGTGTGGAGTGCCTCCGATTGCCCCGCTGATAATTACGAACGTGCCCTGCGGGTCGTGAAAAACCTGAGTAAGGACAAAGGGAAGGGAGCGCTTCAGTATTATGGCCACACCCCGGGAACCTCGAGTGAAGCCAGAGTGCCAAACCCTATCGTAACCATATCTTGCCAGGAAGGGGCAGAGGTTACCCAACAGGTGTGTCTCTTGGAGCATAAGTACATCTACATTGAGGCGCTGCGCATAGCGTAGTCACGGCCGTTCGCTTGTGGCGGTCTAGGAGGCCATTGACGTTCCAGGATAAAATATGAAAGGTTGTGGTCGAAGGTAATGTGTCAGTCATGGGGCTGGAAGTCGCTGCGAAGGCCCATCGGACCCTGGTGGGCCGATGGCAAATGTGGGGCCTGGATCAGGTGTGAAGATGTGCTGACTGGTCGGAGTGCGTGTATCGGGCCTTTGTCGGAGTGGATCCACGTGTCATGAGGGTGCAACAAAACAACACGGAACAGTGTAAAACCTGTGGAGAAAACATTCTTATCTCCCAACAACCAAAAAGGAACCCAAAACCAAACCCGCCCCCTCCCCCCTCCCTATACTTCGAAAACGGAAGCATCTGTCGACCCTCCATTTAACTAGACCAAACTAAAACGCTCGGATCAGTTGCGTTGAGGACCCCTCCTGAAGAACGGATATTCAGTACATCGGCAATGAGCAGTAGACTGAGCAAATGCTTAGCAAGATCTGAGGACCCCCCTCCCCATCGGCGTACATGCATTTGGATCAGATTGCATTACAGCTAAAGCGTGGGGGTTCGAGAGAGGTCCGAGTCCACCGGGCCAGCGGCAGGGCCGGACCCGTGAATCTGACAAAATTAACAGTATATTTGCTTGTGTAAATAGTCCGTCGTGACAAAAAAAATAATAGTTTAAAATGTTGTCACCAATTGTTTTTTTTCTTCTACTTATTTATATAATTTGTTTATTTTAAGGATTCGTTTTTCGGGGAAAACTTTCAGGAAGCTACACAAACAACCCCTTTTGAATTCAGAATTGTGTCTACTTTTCAGAAATTCTTAGTTTTCTGGGATCATCCATGGATTTCACACCTGTTTTCACAATAAACTGCCAGCAGGTTGAAACCCCAAAATTTGAACAAATTACAGCTTCTTAGAAATTGCAAAAAATATGTGTTATTTTTTTTTTACAATTCTGTTTGTTCCTGAATTATGGGAAGATGGTGAGCCTAGCACAGCAAATATTTTGTTGGTTAGTTTAGAAAAAAAGCCATACATTTTCTTTCACATCAGTTTTTTTGCATTTTCCCACTAAAAAACCCTGAAAGTTAGCTGTATCTTGACAATCTTTTCAGTTCACTCTAGGGCAGTCCACAATCTCTGGATACCCTCAGTATGCCCAGGATGTTGGAAAAAGGGATGCAAATTTGGCCTAGATAAATTTTTGGGGAAAAAGTTACAAAGGCCTAAGCATGAAGAGCAAACATAAAATAAAAGAGATCAGTACTGGAGGATTGGAAAAGCCACACCAGTTTAGAGGTTGGGAAGTCATCAAGTAAGTAAATGTTTTTGAGTTTAATATCCTGTAGCAGGGTAACAGATGTTGGAGTATCAGATGTGGCAGGACTCTTTTTCCCAAGAAGTAGAAGGAAAGTAGGGGTGAAGCACACAGGCGGCAGAGAGCAACACAGAGAGCAGTGGGGAAAGAAGTTCACAAAGGCGAGAGCTGGAAAAAACATATACTGTTGTGGAGTGCACAACCAAAAAGAAAAAAGTAGTGCTTGAAAAGCAAGCAGCGGAAGTAATGCACCAATGCTCCTGGGAAGGGACAAACACAAGAACAGGAAGCAAAGCTGTGAGAAAGGGCCCTCTTTCTGCATGGTTGCCCCCACTTTTTGCTGAATTGCTGATGTGCTTTGACTGAGTGTGCCCTGGGCTCCTGCTAATCAGGTACCCAGGGCCTATGTTCTTTCCCTAAAACTGCATTGAAGCCTACACCCAATTGGCATCTCTGGCCACAGGTCAGCCCCTGGTAAATGGTACCACAGGTACCCAGGACACTGTGACCAGAGAAGGCCTCTAAGGGGTGCAGCACTTATTGTGCCACCCTTAGACACACACACTGCCTTTGCAGGCTGCTTGTTTTGGTGCAGAACAAAGTGAAGAGTCGACATGGCACACATCTCTGTGTGCCATGCCTACAACCCACTGCCCTGGCATAGATCAGGCACCCCTCTAGCTGGGTGCCCTATACCAGTGGTGAGGGTACAGGTGCATGAGCCCTGTACCCCTACAGTGTCTAAGTCCATTCTTAGACATTGTAAGTGCAGTGCTGCCATTAAGAGTATATGGTGCTGGGAGTTTGTCATTACGAACTCCACAGCACCATAATGGCTACACTGAAAACTGAGAAGTTTGGTATCAAACTTCTCAGCACATTAAACCCACACTGATGCCAGTGTGGGATTTAATGAAAAATGCACACAGAGGGCATCTCAGAGATGCCCCCTGAAAAGTAACCCACCTCTAGTGTCCAGGCTGAGTGGCTGCCTTCAGCTGCCACAACCAGACATGTTTCTGGACCCCTGGGTCGAGAGCCTGCTGCTCTCTGGGGCCTAAAACAATGCACATCCTGGGACGAGGTGCCAAGCCTCCTCCCCACGATGGGCAGGGTTCACGAAGGGGAAGCTTCAAAGGCTTGCCACCTTTGTGAGCTTCCCCAGGCCACTTGCTGCTCTCAGCAACTGGTCCCCACTGGTTCCGAACCCCACTTTGGGCGGGAGAACCGGCGGGAAAAACAAGTGAGGAAGAGAGGTGTGCCCACCTCTGCCAACTCCACCCCTCAGGTGGGGGATGCAAGGTGAAGCACAACTCTCAGTCCAAGCCATCTTGAAGATGGGGGACTCAGCCAACCAGGGACAGGCTCATGCCCCCCTCCCACTGGAGGGTGGCATAATAGGGGGTGTACCCACCCCAGGGAAGGGACACATTGGTCCTTGCCTTTTACCTACCTGTAACGCCCCTAAATCTAGTATTTAGGGGCACCCCTGAACCTTGCTTCGTCAGACAAGAACCTGCAACAAGAAAAGAAGAAGGACCGAACAGCCGTGCCGAAGCTAACAAGAGGAAGACGCCCACTGACTTGGCCCCAGCCCTACCGGCCTGTCTCCACCTCGAACCTGCTCCTGCGAAATCCCGGTGTGTCCTGCAGCCAGCAACCTCGAAAACCCCGGAGGACCTGCCTGCCTTCAAGCACAAAGACTTTGTCTCCCATGAACACCGGATTTGTTCATCTGCAACCTCTGGCTCCGGCCGGACACCGCGAATCCGCCCCACTCTGCACCCGACGTCCACGGCCCGAGCTCGAGTGGGCAAACACCACGAGGAGGTCACCCCGGCGATCCTGACCCGAGATCCGGCGACCCCTGACCTGCCTCAAGCCTCCAGCCGACGCCTGCAGCCTAAATCCAAAAGGCCCCCCTAACCACGACCAGGAGCTGGCAAGAAGATCCGACCCCAAAAGACACCCCTGCCCCCGACGCCCCACGGCCTTGTGTGCCCAAACCAACAGTGCCTAACCAAACCCTAATTTCCTAACTTACCTCTCGAAGTGGTGGTCGCACCCAGAAGACCTTCGTCCTTTGCAAACCGGAGGTTCCCCATTGAAACCAACAGGGCGTCCGACGTCGAAACAGCACCCTGCACCCGGCAGCCTAGTGCCGCTGAGGGTGCACCTTTGGTGCTACTTTGTTTCCCCATTTGCCCTGAGCTAAATCCCAGGAGCTTTGCTCCCACACCCAAGTGGCCTGCTTGCCAGCAGCCACCAACCGGAGGCCCCCTATCCCCCATTGGATGACATTGGGCCTCAGCACTCTGCACCCGGCCGCCCTAGTGCCGCTGAGGGTGTAACAAGAGTGCATCCTTGACCCTGGGGGAACCCTTGTTCTAACCCCAGAAGCTCAACTCCAAAGACCGATTACTTACCTGGTAACCGTTAACCTCATTTCTCTCCATAGGAACCTATTGACTGTTTTTATCTGAAAAATTTTCTAAGTGTGGAGTTGATTTGTATGGAAACCTGAAAAATAACAATTGTGCAAAACTGATTTTACTTACCTTATCTCTAGGAATTGTCCCAGTGTGATATTTAGGCATATCACACTGAGTAGAAAAAGTAATCTCAAAAGTAACGTAAAAGTAACTTACCTGTGATTTTCATTGCAAAGTCGATACAAAGTATATGTACAACCTTTCACAGTATTGCATTACCAGTAATTCAAACTTTAACCATTTCAAAGTACATTTACAACTGCATTTCAAACTGTATATTTACTGCACAGTATTTATCAACTTACCTGTGCCAGGCTTGCTTGGTTCTAGAAAATAAAATAACTAAAAGAATATTTTTATACAACAACAATTGGTCTGAAGTTCAGTCTTTGAGTGTGTGAATTCATTTGCTGACTGAGTGTGTACAACAAATGCTTAACACTGTCCTCTGATACTGCCTTACTGCTCGACCACACTACCACAAATAGAGAGAGTGGTGCTATCTAACTTTACCTCTGCCAACCTTTGGGGATCCATTGGACTCTGTGCACACTATACCTCACTTTGGTATAGTATATACAGAGCCAGCTTCCTACAAAAGCCCACACAAGCCAACAAATAAAAAGCAAGCAAATTGGAGTGACAATAAAGGCGATCAATGGTAAGCAATGGGTGACTCAAAGCCCACTCTAATCTGACATGTCTCAGAGTAGATAGCGCTGGCGCTGTCTAGTAGGCAAAACCTAAAAATGTCTAATGTGGATTTGATTCTACAACCAAGCATTTCCTGTTTTATATTTAACTATAGGATGTAAGGGAAGATATTAAATCTGCAGTTAAAGAATGGGAATCCATGTGCAAAAAATGCACCTATGAAACATGGGGTGGAATTTGGAGCTGATGTCCGAAATTCGGAAAGGTAAATCAAAAAGAAAAAAAAGTGTGTGCGCTCTGCAGATATTCAAGTGAGTGTACTGGTAAGAATTATGCCCAGACCAGGGAAAACACGATAGCTCACTGTAACGCACCATGTGAAGTAACAGGGGTGTACCAGGTGCGAGGGTGTGGTCGTGTTTCCACTTTAG
Source organism: Calotriton arnoldi (assembly GCA_963921515.1). NCBI lineage: Eukaryota > Metazoa > Chordata > Amphibia > Caudata > Salamandridae > Calotriton > Calotriton arnoldi. The sequence continues at coordinate 646,695 of CAWUFW010005247.1, read as the reverse complement.
GTTATGAAGCAGTAGTTCAGACCAGTTAGAGTCATGTTACAAAGTTAATAAAGAGAATGCTGGGACCTGGACCCGGTTCTTTTGGCATTCAGAACAAGGAGGGAGGGGAGAAAGCATACTGCCTGGCATACCAACACTCAATGTGCCCAAATGCATTTTGGTAAATGTATTGCTTGATCACACTCACTTCAATTGAAAGTCATGTGTTTCAGGATATTTGTCCTTCTATTTTAGAGAGTAACACTTTAAATGTAGGGGTGTTGACAATGCTGCTCACTGTCTTCTCAGATTTCTGTACCTGCACCAGTCTAATACACCAATGCTAAAGACTTTCAACTAAAGTGAGTGTTGTCATGCACTGCATTTACCACACTGCTTTTGGTCTAATTGTGTGCTGGTATGCCAGGTAGTGTTTTTCCTCCCCCTTTTGTCTTTTGGCAATCAGTATAGCCTGATGTCTGGTGTACGTTACTGCACAGCGCACCTTCTCAGGCTCCAGCAACCCCACATTCACTGGGCTGTTTTATTTTTAGCAATATATCTGTCTGCGTCTGATTCACATGCATCATGAAGTGATCATGCCCATTTAATTCAGCCACCCTCCTAACAATGTATACATTTGTAAAAATACAACAGGTATCGTTAAAATAGTCCAATACATTATCAAGGCCTTTGACGTGTCTCCAATAACAAGGCTCGACACGAAGTAAGTGCTGGGATTTTCTTCTTTATTTAACTTAATGCTAAGTGCAAGGAAGCAACATGTCCCTTGTCTGAGCTGTAGCCGACTTTCCTTTCCGGTTCTGGGGGATCCTTTTAAGGAGTCCACTGACCCCGGGTTACGGCTGAGGCGTTGATGACACAGACGGCTGGAGGTTCTAGAAACCTGACGCTACACCTCCCCACGCTGAATCACAGCCAACCAAACGTTATGAGTCAGATGTCTTATTTGAGTCTACGAGGTCTGGTCACCACTCTGCCAGACCGAGTGGTCAGTGGATGGAGCGTCAGCTCTGGATCCCTTTGATCAAGCAGGATAGGAGTTGCCACATCAGGTTGTGCTGCCACTGGTGAGGAGTCATCAGAGTCCAGACTGTCTTCAGTGGTTCTGAAATGTGACGGATTCCGAGTTATTGATTTCTCAGGGCGGGCCGCTGTTACCATATTTCCTTTGACCGCGGTGACCTACAGTGGTTGAGTGTTAAAAGGAGTGGCCTTCTTCAGATTCTTTTGTTTGGCTACCACACAGTCACCTGGTTCAAAAAGTGTCTCTTGCACCCACTATCTGAAATAGGCATGGGCTTTCATTTTCTTTTTCTTCTCTCGGTCCATGGCTCAAACCACATCAAGGCTAACAAGGCATTCAGACGTCCACTGTGGTAGCTTGATAGGCAGGGATCATCCAAACATGAGAGTGGCTGGGCTTTCTCCCATTGTTGAGTGTGGTGTGGTCCAGTATGCTCACAGAACCTGACAGAGAGTGTTGTCCAGCACAAGTCCTTCTTCATTGGCTCTTTGCACAGTTTGTTTGAGTGTTCCTATGAATTGTTCTACGATGCCATTGGCCTGAGGCCAAAACAGGGTTATGCTTTGGTGTTTGATATCAAGGACTCTAAGGAAGATTCTGAAGTCTCCACTGGTGAATGGTGGTCCATTGTCAGACTTTAGAATCATGGGAGATCCCAAGGTTGCAAAAATGTCATTCAGGTCCTTGAGGACCTTGACTGCATTGGTGGAGAAGACCACTTTAACTAGCGGGAACCTGGAGTATTCATCTATCATTTCTAGGAGGTTTTTGCCAGATTCAAGTGGGCCAAAGAAATCGACCTCTACCCTCTCCCACACACCTGCAGGCACCAACGATATCTCCAGTGGCAAGGGGCATGAGACTGGCATCAGACAGATGCATAGATAGCATTTTGGCAGTTCTGTCTCTACCGTGGTGTCTAGCCCAGGAAACAACAGTCTCTCCCGGAGAGCCCTCTTGGTGGCAACTATCCCTTGGTGTCCTTTGTGGGCTATGATGATGTCTTGTTTGCGAAGTGTTTTAAGGATCACTATCCATGATCCTCTCAGGACTAGTCCTTCACAGGTGACCGCCAGCTCATCCTTGATGTTGTGGAATGCCCTGATCTCCTCAAAGCTATCACCCCACTCCGTGCTGTGTCTCCACTTGTTTGTTTCGATTAGATATATCTCAAGAGCCAATGTGCTGTCATTTCTTGTGGATTCAGCAAACTGAGGAATGGAGAGGGTATCAGGTATGCATGTTTTGACTATGAATTGTAAGTATTCCTCAGCCATGTTTGTGTGTGTCTTTGGCAAGGCTTGAAGTTGCCTGGAGAAGTAGTCGGCTGGATTGTGATCCTTGCCAGGTTTGTGGACATTCAGGTAGTCGTATTCTTGGTGACGTATTCCCCACCACTTGATTTTAGGTGGCATCTTGGCCTTGAGATTCCCAAAGATGGTCAGGAGAGCCTGATGGTCCGTAATGATGGTGAATTTCTTGCCGTACAAGAAAGCAAGAAAATGTTTGTGGGACCATACCACTGCTAGACCCTCTTTCTAGGGTTGTAAGCCTTTACGGTGTCAGACAAGCCTCTGCTGGTATACGCAACTATGTGACAATGAGTTTCGGAGGTTCCGTAGTTCTGAGCCAGGATGGCACCCAGCCCCACTGGGCTAGCATCAACCATCACTTCAGTGTGCAACTTAGGGTTGAAGTAGGCCATGAACGTGGCTTTGGCTAGGCAGTCTTTATTTGTTTAAAACTCCTTTCACAGTCCAGAAACCCCTGGAAAACCACTCCTTGACTCATGAGATGTCGAAGAGGGGCGCTGATGGTGGCAAATTTCGGATGTATCGGGCACAGTAACTGGCCATGCCCAGGAAGGAGCGGAAATGAAACATCTCCAGGTGAGTTGACAAACGTTAGGTCAGCAATCTTGTTTGGGTCAGATGTCATGCCTAAGCCCGGGCGTAAAACTCCGCTCCATTCGCGGAGTTTGTGGAAGTCGGCAACTCCGCGTTCCATGGAGAATGTAGAGTTACCGTTAAGCTTCGCACTCCGCAACGGAGCAGAGTTTTTTTTTGGTCCGCGCACTCGAAATGTCATTTCGCATGGGCTGGAGCGACTTGCCGGGCGCTCGCGATTGTCCACGAGTTTTTAGGGCTGTTCGCGGGCGCCTCGAGATTTGCTAGCCGGCCACATGCTCCTGTGAGATTTTGCAGTCGCCAACACGTCATTTGGGCGCGCCAGCGACTTTCAGCGGATGTTTTCTGCTGTACACGATCCCAAACGCGCAGGATCTACTGCGGCTACAATCTGGGGAAGATTCTCTCCTCGAGAAGCATCAAAATCTTCCCGAACTGATGATTTGGAGTTAAAAACCTCCTTGAGTTGACATTTGGCCCTGGGGGTTTTTGTGCGCAGAGTTTTTTTTGTGTGACTTTTTTTTCAACTGGAAGGAAGTGCCTCAGATTCTCCAACTTCCTGTTCCTGTCCAGCAGGCACCTCCCAGTGCTTTGTCCATCTTCTGGTCACTTTTCATTTGGATTCGGAGCTGGAAGGATCACTCTTTGTGTCTGCTGCATATCCCATTGGATTTAAGGACTTTTTGTATTTGAGATTTCACAAGTAAGTTGATAAACTGGTGTTGCTTGTTTGATTGAGGCCAATCAATACAATGTATTGTGATGGGTGGCCTGTTGTTTCAGTAGGGACCTAGTGATCACTGATTTCTTTGCATTTTATTTTTCTTCTTTTTTAAAGGAAAATTGTTTCACAGTTTACTGCATTTTCTCCATGTTTTTTTAAATACATTTGCAATATTGATTTAATTCACTATGTGGCCTAGTCTGCCAATTGGCCTTCCAGCCAGTAGGCCCAGTGCTAGTCATAGATGCACGAAACAACTGTTTCTGTGGTGTTTACAGTATTTAGGCCATGGATGGATTTGGATTGAAATACAAAATATGTTTTTTGGTGGTATTTTATGTTTTGTTTCATGCAAACATTGTATAGGACTAGGTGGGGGTAATGCCTCTGAAGGATTTGTGTTGCTGTAAACATTTTTTTAGCCCTGTTAATTTTTGTTTTTAGCATTGCTGAATTAAGGCTGTTTTCTCTGTTTTACCATGCCTCCTTTGTCTGGCTAGTGTGTGTGTGTGCGTGTGTGTGTTTGCCATAGGCCACCATTTGCCTTTGTTCCAGATGCAATGTGGCACTGGCCTAGGGCCATTTTGTATAGTCAATGGACTGTCCCTAGGCCTGCATGTGCTGTTTGTTTTACAAGCCTCCTGCCTCTTGTTGTGATTTGTGAGTGACCATGTGGACGGCGGCCATTTTGTGTATGCAGCCAGTGTGTTTTTGGCATAGGCCTGCATGCATTCTTTGTTTCAGGCCTCCAGCTTCTTTTTGTGACCATGTGGCTGGCGGCCATTTTGTGTATCGAGCCAGTGGGCTTTTGCCATAGGCCAGCATGCGTTCTTTGTTCTAGGCCTCCAGCTCCTTGTTGTAACCATGTGGCTGGTGGCCATGTTGTGTATCCATCCAGTGTGCTTTTGTTTTGCTATAGGCCTGCATGCGCTCTTTTTTCTAGGCCTCCTGCTTCTTGTTGTGACCATGGGGCTGGCGGCCATTTTGTGTATCCAGCCAGTGTGCTTTTGCCATAGGACTGCATGTCTTCTTTGTTGTGGCCATGCCTTCTTTCTGGCTGTTGTTGTGACCATGTGGCTGGTGGCCATTTTGTGTAGGCAGCCAGTGTGCTTTTGCTACAGGCCTGCATGCGTTCTTTGTTCTAGGCCTTCAGCGTCTTGTTGTGACCATGTGGCTGGTGGTCATTTTGTGTAGGCAGTCAGTGTGCTTTTGCCATGGGCCTGCATGCGTTTTTAGTTTTCTAGGCCTCCTGCTTCTTGTTGTGAGTCTGTGACCATGTAGGTGGCGGCCATTTTGCGTATCCAGCCAGTGTGCTTTTGCCATAGGCCTGCATGTCTTCTCTTTGTTCCCAATGAATGCCTTCCTGCTCAGCGTTGTTGTTAATGACACTGTGGCACCGGTTGGCAGCCATTTTGTGCTTCCAACCAAATTCGGCCCTTATAGACTGCATGGATGGTTGAGCAATGAGATAGCAGTTTAATAATGTATTATTATATCTTTGAGGATAACTTCACTTATGCTAAAAAAAATATTTTAATTTTTCCATTTTTTCAATTAATTGGTAAATTATATTTTATATCTATATATATATTTTTTTATTTTTTGTAGAATTTTTTTTTTTTACATACCATTTCCCACTACATCTGGCATCATTCAACCCTATGTCTGCTATAGGTGCACAACAGCATTCATTGTCTAGGGATTATTCCTTTCATTGTCATTTGCCAGCTGCACCTCTGAGTGCCACATCACATGTGAGTAACATCACGTGATGCACATAAAACAATTAGTTTCATCTTTATGTTGTTATTATTTTTGCTCTCTCTTATCCTTCCTGAGTGTACAGTCAGTCACCATGAAAGTTTATGTTGGTGTGGTTTTCCATTTTACGAATAGGTATACACTGTATTGTTAATTAAGGGAGTAACTTAACCAGTGACCACACTAAATGATATTGTATTTGTTTGTACTACTAATTAAAAAGCAACAATGCCACATTTCACTGATGTCGTTCTTGCTTCTTTTCTTTTAGGTGCACGACAAGAGACAACATCACCCACAGTACTGCCAGAAAGAAGGCCTGTGCACGGCGCGACAGTGAGTGACACACACATCACAGACAACTCTTCAACTTGTGAAGCTAAGAGCCACTGCTAACTGACAGCTTCAAGATGGCCCCAAACAAAGGTGCTAAAACTGCTACCAAGAAAGTAGCCAGTGAGAAGAAGAAGGATCTTATCACCACCACTGTAGGAGAGTAGGATCTGCTTCTTATGGTTACCCCCACTTTTTGCTGATGTGTCACTGTTTTTCAACTTTAGTCTGGCTGGGGCCCTGCTATCCAGGACCCCAGCCTAGCTGCTTCCTCTCTAAATTGATTCCCAGTACCTTAGGTACACCACAGATTGGATTCTGGGGTGCCCTTATAAGTCCCTAGTATATGGTATACTATGTACCCAGGGCATAGGTACTCCAGAGGCCTACCAGGGGCTGAAGCATTTATTATTTCACCCCTGGGCAGCCTTCCAAAATGACACCACAGGACTGCTACAGCAGCCTGAGTGAGGTGGTGCATGCACCCCTTACTGAGATATAGGTTCACTATATCTCACCCTATCACTGCACATAGAAACCTATCAGTAACCCCTATGGCAGGCCTTATCAATCCTGAAGGCAGGGTGCTTGGCTTTATGTGAGAGGGTGCCCATGCCTGAGCAGAGCCCTTCTGCAGCCTTCGGAATCTATTCTCCGGGGTTGTCTGTGATGCAGCCTGACCATATACTCTTAAGTGCATTATAACTAAACGGTAAATGCTAACTTTGGACTGGCTGCACGGAAACATGTCGTGTTTGGTGTCAAACACCTTGGAATCATACCCCCGCACCAGTAACTGGTGTGGGAGTATGATCCCACCCTTCTAGAGGGAGAGACATGACAGCACCGGTATACCCGGTACCAGCTAACAGAGCCCTGGCATCACAAAATGGATGCTGCATCCACACACACGAGTCTGGCCTCCTGCTGCTGACCGAAACTCCGGCAGGGGAGGCCTGGACAACAGGTTTCCTGTCACAGGGAGGTGTTACCACCTCCCAGACAGGCCTTAGTGTATTGGGGCTGGGTGAGTGCACTCTCAGAGTGCTTTGAAGTCCTGCACTGGGGGCAAATTTGGTGTCCCTGTGCATAGCCCAGTTCAAACCGGTTGCAAGGGCTACCAGCCCCTGCTCTGGCGTAAAACTGGACAAAGGAAATGTGTGTAGCCACCCCTCTTTCCAAACCCTCCCATAGATGGGTCCCCAGAGTATGTCCAACCCCTTCCTTGGGTATAAGATAGGAACCCCTGGCAACAGGACTTTAGATATCCCTGGAAAAAACTCTGAAACTGAATCCTGGACCTTCGACGATCTGTTCAACGCCAGATGACTGAAGAATCTCCCTTGGAGTAAAGGAGTTACTCCCCTGCTTGGCAGGCACCAAAGACGCATCTGTCCGGTCTGCATCTCCGAAGCTCCTGCCGGATGCCGACAACTCTGCAACCCAGGAGGTGGGATTCCAGACTTCCCAGAGGCTGACCCAAGTCCCCAACAAAGCTGAGACCCGTAGCCCTCGTGGGTACCGTGGAACTGGAACCCCTGGACACCGTGCACATTTGCAAGTGCATAAGATTCTGGTCGATCCTAGAGGCTGTGCTTTGGATTACTTGTAGCCCTGACCCCGAGCAGTGAATCCAGTGAAGATTGCTGGCCTGCCCACTCTGAGTGACCCGTGGGCCACCATTTTGTTATTCCGCTCGAGGTCCCTTTGCGATCCCTTGTCCATCGACTTGTGGGTCCCTCAGAAGGACAACTCTACTTTCAATGGGCCTCCCTGGTTGCTCCAGGCCTGCCCTGACTCTCCCTTGCTTGGGGAGTCCCTCAGACCTCACTGGTCCGCACCGAAGCCTTTGTTCTATTACTGTGTGGGTTGCTGTTGCCAAGGCTTGTTGTGTCCAATCCGGACACCAACACCACAGCAAGCGACTTCCTTTATGAGACAGCTCGAATCCAGATCCTGGTTGTTGTCGACGCCTCCTGGTCCTCGTGGCTGCAGAGACAATCTTCACCTCTTCGAACTTGAAGCACCCGACATCGGTGGGCATTCGACTATCGTGCCCCTGGTCACTGGCTAGTGACCCAGACTCTGTCCCCTCTGCTTTCAGGTTCTTCACATCCTCGATCCAGGCTTGGATCTCTTCGGACACTTCTCATCTTCCCGGCAGCAGCACTCTCCAGCAGGCTGCCATTGAAAACGACGGGGCGACCCGACACCATTTGACACCTATGCACCCAGCTTCCCTGGGTGAGGTAACATGAGTACTCCGGTGCTCCCGTGGTTGTTGGCCCTAGAACCCTCTAAGTCCAAAAGGGTTTGTTCCTAGTCCACTCCGAAGTGTCCCTAAACTGTAAAACTCTAACCGCGACTTTCCCCATAGAAGCTAACGGAGCTCGCGGCTGTGTTCAAACACTGCACACGTCCCCCGTGGGTCCCCTGTGTCACTACCTTGGGTGGTTCCTTGGGGTCCCAGCGATTCTACGGGCTCTAGGCCTTGTGTCTAGTCAAGTCGTGGTTCTTATACCACTTTCTTAATATATGGTTTGGTTCGCCCCTTGTGCCTATTGTATATTGTGCTAATTTACTGTGATATTTGAAGTGTAACATATGTGCTTTGACCTCTAGCCTCATAAAGAGACTAGTAGGGTGTGTTTAGAAATAAATACATATATTTTATATATATACCTGGTGTGGTCTCCTTTCATTTAGCCATTCAAGAGATTATAGACTGGTAAAACAAACAGCTTTACACTCCTTCAAGACTTAGCCTGAAGGCTGCTCTCCATAGCTACCACTAGGATAGCTTTCAATAAAGGTTGTCTTTAACCTATCACCTCTAAGGGGCTGTTTGGACTGGTGCAAGGTGCCCACTATAACTAGTGGACAGCATATACCAGGCCAACTTCTCACATTGGTGTGCAGCGGTTGGAGTCAAGCTTGCCTTTGTTTTCCCAGATAATCTCAAGTGAGTGACTAACTGAAAACCACTAAAGGTACCTGAGGTACATATAATTCAAGCTTAAAATTACAGTAAGTTCTACTGAACTTAGAGTTGTGTGTCAAGGGCTTAGCACACCCTTTCTACAACTCAAGAGAGTTTAGTAGGCCACACTAGAGTAGGTAGGGCATACACCACACCTCACTAGTGATGTCTTCAAGGCCAGGAACCAGTGGGTCCCTGCCAGAAGCCAATGGGCTTCTACCATCCAAGTATGACAACCTCCCATTCTTGGAATTGAGAGCATTGTGTAGTACTAGGAAATTGAAGACACGAAAAACTGCAAACACCCAACGCCTCATAGAGGTACTGCTGTTGGATGATCTCAAAAAGACCTCAGGGTCTGATGGGGTAGGCAGAGAGGGTGGGGCAGCAGATGAGGAAAGGCCAAGGGGTGAAGATACCCATGACCTGTCCTCTGAAGCTGACCAGGAAGATGACAATGATCTTACCCTGGGAAATCCAGCTCCCCCTGCAGATGAGGAGGATGGCCACAATGGCCCCCTCTTTATCCCACCAGGGAGAGTTGAGAGTGTGCCTAGAAGGTCAAGATCTCCTCAGGAGTCTAACCATTCTGACACCTCAATAGGGACCTCTGTTTCCTCTCATAGGAGGGAATCCTCTCATGAAAGGAAAGAGATACTGCTCAAGTATGAAGAAGCTCAGCTTAGAATCAGAAGAGAGCAGTTGGCTTTAGATAGGGAGTCCCTAGAGCTTCAGAAAACAAGAAGAAAGTTGGGACTAGAGTCCCATGGTGGCAGCAACTTCCCTAGTGTTAGGGAAAGGTCTCATGACCATAGAAACCTAAGCAAGATTGTCCCTCCCTACCAGAGTGGGGATGACATCCACAAATGGGTTACTGCACTGGAAAGGGCCTGTAAAGTTCAGAGGGTCCCCCAGGAGCAGTGGGCAGCAATCTTGTGGCTCTCCTTTGCAGACAAAGGTAGAGACAAGCTCCTCACTGTAAGAGAAGAGGATGCTGATGATGACCAAATCTTGAAAAGTGCACTGATTGAGGGGTTTGGCCTAACCACTGAACAGTATAGGATAAAGTTCAGAGATACCCAAAAGGCACAGAATCAAGACTGGGTGGACTTTGTAGATTGTGCTACTAAGGCTCTGGAGGGCTGGTTACTTGGCAGTAAGGTGTGTGATTTCAAAGGATTGTACAACTTAAATATGAGGGAGCAGATCCTTAATAATTGTCAAAATCAGCTGTTGCATCAGTACCTGGTGGACTCTGATCTGACCTCTCCCCAAGAATTGGGAAAGAGGGCAGACAAATGGGTCAGAACCAGGGTGAGGCAGAAGGTTCAGAACCAAGGTGGTGACCCAAAGAAGCAAGATTCTAAGAACTCTGACAAGGGTGGGGAAAAGGGTAAAGACCAGAAGTCTTCTCCAGGTCCCCAAAAATCTTCTTCTGGGGGGGAATCCCAATCTAACAAAAGTAAAGGCCAAAAGAAACCATGGTGTAAGATCTGTAAACAGAAAACACACTGGACCAGTGATTGCACCAAGTCCAAAGTCTCAAGTCCAGCCACCATTGCCCCTAAGGCAACTGTTCCCCCTAGTGCAGCTACAATTGGTGGTACTCAGAATAAGGGTGTAGTAGGGTTAACCCTGGGTTCTGAGATGGGCTCTGGCCTAGTCAGAGTTCCAACTCAGGCTGTCCTGGTCTGTGATGGAGGCATGGACATGTCCTCCTTTGTGAGTCCCAGTAACTTGGGCAAATACAGACAGCAGCCTTTGATAAATGGAAAAGAGGCTTTTGCATTCAGGGACACAGGAGCAAGTGTCACAATGGTGACAAAAGATCTTGTGGCTCCTGGGCAGATTATACTTGGTGAGATGTACCAAGTGACCAATGCTAGCAATGTCAGGACAGACCATTCCATGGCAGTTGTTAATTTCTCCTGGGGAGGGGTAACTGGCCTCAAGAAAGTTGTGGTAAGTGCAGACCTCCCTGTTGAATGCTTGCTTGGCAATGATCTAGAAACTTCAGCTTGGGTAGAAGTGGAGCTCAGGACACATGCAGGAATGCTAGGGATCCCTGCACATGTATTTGCTGTGACCAGGTCACAGGCCAAAAAGTCTGACACTGAACAGGCCCTGGATTCTGGAAGAATGGACCAGGTGCCTCCCAAGAGGAGGAGCAGTAGGGTTAAGGCAGAGCCTTCCCCCCCTGACTCAGAATAGAGATCAGCCTCCTGAGGGAGATGATCTTAGTCCTGAAGAAGGAACTGTCCCAGAGGAGCTTGAACCTGATCAGGTTGAGTTCTTGGGGACCGGGGGCCCTTCCAGGGCAGATCTGAGCCAGGAGCAGCTGAGCTGCCCCTCTCTTGAAACCCTCAGAAAGCAAGCTGCTGATGAGGCTGCTGGGAATGCTAGTGGCACCCATAAAATATATTGGGATGATGGACTCCTATATTCAGAGAGTAGAGACCCCAAGCCTGGTGCTTCCAGGAGGTTGGTAATACCTCTGAAATTTAGGGGCTTCCTATTGGCACTAGCCCATGATATTCCTCTAGCAGGTCACCTGGGCCAAAACAAGACTTGGGACAGAATTGTTCCTCACTTTCATTGGCCCCACATGTCTGAAGACACCAAGGAGTTTTGCCGCTCCTGTGCCACCTGTCAAGCCAGTGGGAAGGCAGGTGGAACCACAAAGGCCCCCCTGATACCACTACCTGTGGTGGGGGTTCCCTTTGAGAGGGTGGGGATTGATATAGTTGGTCCCATGGATCCTCAGACAGCCTCTGGGCACAGATTGATCCTGGTGGTGGTGGACCATGCCACTGGGTACCCAGAAGCAATTCCACTTAGGACCACCACAGCACCTGTGGTGGCAAGGGCCCTCTTGGGAGTATTCTCAAGGGTGGGTTTTCCTAAGGAGGTAGTATCAGACAGGGGTGCAAACGTCATGTCTAGTTACTTGACTGCAATGTGGAAGGAGTGTGGAGTGAATTATAAGTTCACCACACCCTATCACCCACAATGCAATGGTTTAGTTGAAAGGTTCAACAAAACCTTAAAGGGCATGATCAAAGGTCTCCCAGAAAAGCTTAGGCGCAGATGGGACATCCTGTTGCCCTGCCTTTTATTTGCCTACAGGGAGGTGCCTCAAAAGGGGGTTGGTTACAGCCCTTTTGAACTTTTGTTTGGCCATCCTGTTAGGGGTCGTTTGTGTCTGGTGAAGGAGGGATGGGAGTTACCTCTCAAACCCCTAAACAGGACATAGTGGACTATGTACTTGGTCTCCGCTCCAGGATGGCAGAGTATATGAAAAAGGCAACTAAAAACCTTGAGGCTAGCCAGGAATTACAAAAGGCCTGGCATGACCAAAGGCTGTGCTGACTGTGTACCAGCCAGGACAGAAGGTGTGGGTGTTGGAGCCTGTGGCCCCAGCAGCTCTCCAAGATAAGTGGAGTGGCCCCCATATAATTGTTGAACAGAAGGGAGAGGTTACCTACTTGGTAGACCTTGGAACTCCCAGGAGTCCCCATAGGGTACTTCATGTCAACAGGTTGAAACCATATGTGGACAGGGCAGACATGGGCTTGCTCATGGCTACTGATGAGGGACAGGAGGAAGAGAGTGATCCACTCCCTGACCTGCTCTCTCAGAACCCTGATGATGGATCAGTAGATGGTGTAGCCTTGGCAGGCAGCCTCACTGTCCAGCAACAAACTGACTGCAGAAAAGTTCTCAGCCAGTTCAGGCATATGTTCTCCCTGACACCTAGTCAGACTACCTGGTGCACTCATGAAGTGGACACTGGGGACAGTCTGCCTGTCAAGAATAAAACCTACAGGCAGCCTGATCATGTCAGGGATTGTATAAGGACAGATGTTGGATCTGGGAGTCATTGAACCCTCAGATAGCCCTTGGGCTAGTCCAGTAGTAATGGTGCCTAAACCTCACACCAAAGATGGCAAGAGAGAAATGAGGTTTTGTGTGGACTACAGGGGTCTCAATGCAGTCACTAGGACTGATGCCCAGCCCATCCCAAGGGCAGATGAGCTTATAGATACTTTGGCCTCAGCCAAGTTTCTGAGCACATTTGACTTGACAGCTGGCTACTGGCAGATCAGACTAGCTGATGATGCAAAGCCAAAGACAGCATTTTCTACCCCTAGTGGGCATTATCAATTTGTGGTGATGCCCTTTGGTTTGAAAAATGCGCCTGCCACTTTCCAAAGGTTGGTGAATACAGTCCTTGCAGGCCTGGAAGACTATAGTGCAGCATATCTAGATGATATTGCTGTCTTTAGCTCCACCTGGGAGGATCACCTGGTCCACCAAAGGAATGTTTTGGAGGCCCTGCAAAAAGCAGGCCTAACTATCAAGGCTACTAAGTGCCAGATAGGGCAGAGTCAGGTTGTGTACCTGGGCCACCTTGTGGGAGGAGGCCAGGTTCAACCATTGCAGAGCAAAATCCAGACCATAATGGACTGGGTTGCTCCCACTGCCCAGACTCAGGTGAGAGCCTGACTGGTTACTACAGAAGATTTGTAAAAGGTTATGGATCCATAGTGACCCCATTGAATGACCTTACCTCTAAGAGAATGCCCAAAAAGGTTCAGTGGACAGTTAGCTGTCAAAAGGCATTTGATGACCTGAAGCAGGCTATGTGCACTGCTCCCATTCTGCAGAGTCCTGATTACTCCAAAAAGTTCATTGTGCAAACAGATGCATCTGAGTTGGGGGTAGGGGCTGTACTGTCACAGTTTAATGATGAAGGTCAGGATCAGCCAGTAGCTTTTATTAGCAGAAGGCTGACCCCCAGAGAGAAACGTTGGTCAGCCATAGAGAGGGAGGCCTTTGCTGTGGTTTGGGCTCTGAAGAAGTTGAGGCCCTACTTGTTTGGCCCAACTTGTTTGGCACTCACTTCCTTGTTCAGACAGACCATAAGCCATGAAGGGTGAAAACCCCAAACTTTTGAGGTGGTCCATTTCCCTACAGGGGATGGACTATACAGTGGAACATAGACCGGGGAGTAGCCATGCCAATGCAGATGGACTCTCCAGATATTTCCACTTAGAACATGAAGACTCAACTGGTCAAGGTTAGTTTAATGTCCCTGCGTTTGGGGGGGGGGTTGTGTAGGAGAGTAGGATCTGCTTCTTATGGTTACCCCCACTTTTTGCTGATGTGTCACTGTTTTTCGACTTTAGTCTGGCTGGGGCCCTGCTATCCAGGACCCCAGCCTAGCTGCTTCCTCTCTAAATTGATTCCCAGTACCTTAGGTACACCACAGATTGGATTCTGGGGTGCCCTTATAAGTCCCTAGTATATGGTATACTATGTACCCAGGGCATAGGTACCCCAGAGGCCTACCAGGGGCTGAAGCATGTATTATGCCACCCCTGGGCAGCCTTCCAAAATGACACCACAGGACTGCTACAGCAGCCTGAGTGAGGTGGTGCATGCACCCCTTACTGAGATATAGGTTCATATATCTCACCCTATCACTGCACATAGAAACCTATCAGTCACCCCTATGGCAGGCCTTATCAATCCTGAAGGCAGGGTGCTTGGTTTTATGTGAGAGGGTACCCATGCCTGAGCAGAGCCCCTCTGCAGCCTTCGGAATCTATTCTCCGGGGTAGTCTGTGATGCAGCCTGACCATATACTCTTAAGTGCATTATAACTAAACGGTAAATGCTAACTTTGGACTGGCTGCACGGAAACATGTCGTGATTGGTGTCAAACACCTTGGAATCATACCCCCGCACCAGTAACTGGTGTGGGAGTATGATCCCACCCTTCTAGAGGGAGAGACATGAGAGCACCGGTATACCCGGTACCAGCTAACAGAGCCCTGGCATCCCAAAATGGATGCTGCAGCCACACACACGAGTCTGGCCTCCTGCTGCTGACTGAAACTCCGGCAGGGGAGGCCTGGACAACAGGTTTCCTGTCACAGGGAGGTGTTACCACCTCCCAGACAGGCTTTAGTGTATCGGGGCTGGGTGGGCGCACTCTCAGAGTGCTTTGAAGTCCTGCACTGGGGGCCCATTTGGTGTCCCTGTGCATAGCCCAGTTCAAACCGGTTTCAGGGGCTACCAGCCACTGCTCTGGTGCGAAACTGGACAAAGGAAATGGGTGTAGCCACCCCTCTTTGCAAACCCTCCCATAGGTGGGGTCCCCAGAGTATGTCCAACCCCTTCCTTGGGTATAAGATATTAACCCCTGGCAACAGGACTTTAGATATCCCTGGACGAAACTCTGAAACTGAATCCTGGACCTTCGAAGATCTGTTCAACGCCAGATGACTGAAGAATCTCCCTTGAAGTAAAGGAGTTACTCCCCTGCTTGGCAGGCACCAAAGACGCATCTGTCCGGTCTGCATCTCCGAAGCTCCCGCCGGACACCGATGACTCTGCAACCCAGGAGGTGGGTTTCCAGACTTCCCAGAGGCTGACCTGAGTCCCCAGCAAAGCTGAGACCCGTAGCCCTCGTGGGTACTGTGGAACCGGAACCCCTGGACACCGTGCACATTTGCAAGTGCATAAGCTTCTGGTCGATCCTAGAGGCTGTGCTTTGGGTTACTTGTAGCCCTGACCCTGAGCAGTGAATCCACCGAAGATTGCTGGCTTGCCCACTCCGAGTGACACGTGGGTCACCATTTTGTGATTCTGCTCGAGGTCCCTTCGCGATCCCTTGTCCGTCGACTTGTGGGTCCCTCAGAAGGACAACTCTACTTTCAATGGGCCTCCCTGGTTGCTCCAGGCCTGCCCTGACTGTCCCTTGCTTGGGGAGTCCCTCGGACCTCGCTGGTCTGCACCGAAGCCTTTGTTCTATTCCTGCGTGGGTTGCTGTTGCCAAGGCTTGTTGTATCCAATCCGGACACCGACACCGTAGCAAGCGACTTCCTTTGTGGGCAGCTCGAATCCAGCTCCTGGTCGTCATCAACACCTCCTGGTCCTCGTGGCTGCAGAGACAATCTTCACCTCTTCGAATTTGAAGCACCCAACATCGATGGGCATTCGACTATCGTGCCCCTGGTCACTGGCTAGTGACCCAGACTCTGTCCCCTCAGCTTTCAGGTTCTTCACATCCTCGATCCAGGCTTGGATCTCTTCGGACACTTCTCATCTTCCCGGCAGCAGCACTCTCCAGCAGGCTGCCATTGAAAACGACGGCGCGACCCGACACCATTTGACACCTATGCACCCGGCTTCCCTGGGTGAGGTAACACGAGTACTCCAGTGCTCCCGTGGGTGTTGGCCCTAGAACCCTCTAAGTCCAAAAGGGTTTGTTCCTAGTCCACTCCGAAGTGTCCCTAAACTGTAAAACTCTAACCGCGACTTTCCCCATAGAAGCTAACGGAGCTCGCGGCTGTGTTCAAACACTGCACACGTCCCCCCTGGGTCCCCTGTGTCACTACCTTGGGTGGTTCCTTGGGGTCCCAGCGATTCTACGGGCTCTAGGCCTTGCGTCTAGTCAAGTTGTGGTTCTTATACCACCTTCATAATATATGGTTTGGTTCGCCCCTAGGGCCTATCGTATATTGTGCTAATTTACTGTGATATTTGAAGTGTAACATATGTGCTTTGACCTCTAGCCTCATAAAGAGACTAGTAGGGTGTGTTTAGAAATAAATACATATATTTTATATATATACCTGGTGTGGTCTCCTTTCATTTAGCCATTCAAGAGATTATAGACTGGTAAAACAAACAGCTTTACACTCCTTCAAGACTTAGCCTGAAGGCTGCTCTCCATAGCTACCACTAGGATAGCTTTCAATAAAGGTTGTCTTTAACCTATCACCTCTAAGGGGCTGTTTGGGCTGGTGCAAGGTGCCCACTATAACTAGTGGACAGCATATACCAGGCCAACTTCTCACAACCACCACCACTGGTATGTCACCCCAGATGTTTTTTGGAAAACAAAAAACTGTGCCGGCCACACCGGTTTCTGGAGAGCAAGCTGGGAGCAGCACCTCCAAATCAGGGGACCCACCCCAATCTAGGCCCAAGACCATGTCTGCCAGAGAGGCAGCCAGTCTAATCACGGTAACACCGACAAGCAGTGATGTTGACATTGACTTATCTCTATCGCAAAGTGTTACCCAATCATTGCAGGAAAGTCAGAGAAGAGGACAACAACAAGAACACCAGCCACAACCGCCAATAGTAGTTCCTCCCAAAGTAGGAGCAGTTCAAGAGATTGAGCTTCATGCTGAGGAAGTAGAGCAATCGGCTCCAGAAGATCCATTGCCTTCCATATCTCCAGCTAGAAAAAGGAGGGTAAGTGGTGCTTCATCTTCTTCTCCAAGACCCCCTTCTGATGATCTAGACACCACTTGGATCCCGCCTGAGTCTGAGAGTGAGAGTATGGGAAAACAAGGGTACCCCGATATGCGAACCTGGGGTGAATATATGTTTAGATAAAACAATGGTTCAGAGGTGGCCCTAAGGGTCCATATGTAATTAGTGCTCTCCAGGGGAGACACTGTCAGGAAATTCATATACAATGACAATTAATCACGTTGGGAGTATCTAATAATGTACAGGGGCAAAACTGTCTTGTAAGGTAGTGTATTTATTTCCAAATTACAATTGAGAATTCTTAGATAATATTCAGGTGCTCACATATAAGTGAAAAAAGCGTGAGGTGACAAAGTGAGGGTGAATTAAAATCTTGACATCGCATTGACAACAAGAAATGGAACTCCACACGTATTAACAAATTGCAAGGAGTTCCTGTTGTAGGGGGTCGACGGCGTTTCGATCTCATGACATTGAGATCATCTTCAGGACTATAGGTGAGCAGTCTGAATCTAAAAAAGTAACAATGCATCAAAATCAAAACCCTGTACGTATATACTTAATTGCCACATCAATAATTAGTGAGGGTGTACTCCCAGTGGTGTTGCTAAAAAAAGGGGGTTTAATTACACGGAGATACACTTAATGTGACAACATATGTACTAGTTAAAAGGTCTGTGAGAGGAGACCGTGAGCTGCGATAGATTGAAGGGAGGCAGTAATAAAGATCATTTAAGAGCAGCGGGCTAGAGTATGCAGCCCGTAGACAGGTGACCTGTGAGTAGTCATACCTAGTTAGTGGTTGGCGTGTTGGGCCAGGTACCACCAATATATGTGAGCGGGGTGCGCGCAGCAGCTGGACTTACTAGTCACAATGGGAGGGGGCGCAAAGACAGCGGGATCGGTCACAGCAGCGAATCAGTGGAATTAATTCCCTGTGAAAGTAATGAATACGGGTCAGCATAGGTAATCCTTAAGGTATAATAATGGGGTAGGTAACAATCAGGCGTAAAAACTTACTGGAGTAACTCAGGGTAGTGTATAGAACAGTGGTGATCCTGTCAATTTTCATGGGAATGCGCGACCAGTACGGGAGGAATTAAGTTCTGTTAAAATAATGAATAATTTTAGGGTAGGTCTAGGGAACCCCTGGGTCATGTTAATGTGATCGGCGAAACCCAGGACTGAACTTACTGAATTATCTCATGGTAGCGCCTGGCGTCAGGATGGAAGCTGGAGCCCAAATCACAGCCAGAGGGGGAATTAAACGGGATATCCACTTGGCTTCGTACTGAAAAGCAGGTAAATGATATAAGACACTTGAGGGATAACCAGAAGGAACAAAGCTAGAGTGCCCCAGGTAATTACTTACAGCTGTGGGTCTGGCTAATGGCGGGATAATCAAGGTGCTTATAGCAATTCAGGTAGGTAGTAACTGTAGCGGGTTCATGGGGAGCCGCAACGAATTCTAAAGGCAGAAAAACAATTATTTATGGAGAAAGGAAGTGGGCAACTGGGTCGTAAATTGCAACAACAACCGCAACTCACAGAGAAGCTGTATATAATAGGGGGAGCCAGTGAGGCTAGGTGCTCCTAGTGAATCTGTAACCCGTAAGTTGATCCTGTACCGCCGGGACAAATACCAGCTGCAAGCGTAAGGAAGAAATAGCATAATTAAGCGGCTTTTAGGAATATTATTGCAGACATGAGTCTCGAGGTAGAAAAGGGCTCGTTGCAGGGAACTTACATTAGACTTTAAGGTTAAGTCTAAGGTTCGAATGCAGAGTACCGAATTAATAGGGCCAAGGATCTAAAGGGATAGGATAAGTAAAATTAATTGGGCAAGGGCAGGAGGAGCGTCAAGGTGTGTGTGCGAGTACTTACTAATGAGGGGCATAAGTCGCCGTATTTGGAAGCCGGCCTGATTACAAAACGGGCACTGTCTGCAAGGGGAGACAATTAATTAATTAGTAAGTAGAAATTGGAGGCAGCGGGAGAGGGGGCGAGCGCATAGCTGAGATACTCACAATTGATGGCCCGCTGTGAACGTATCTGCAAGTTTAAAGGACACACAGTGGTTAAAAAACTGGTGCCTGTTAGGATAAACTAAATTAATTGTGGCTGGGAGAACACTTACTTAATTAAGGATCCTTTTCCACATATAAATTGCAACCGGCGCTCGGGACGCAATAAGTGCGACTGAAAAGCACGGTGTGTGAGCGCTTATAAACATGTAAGAGGGCGTGGCCAAGGCATTGCCCGGGGCTTAGAAACTTGATTGAGAAACGGTGCACGCTCGTCTTGCGCTGAGAGGGCAGACAGAATGAAAGACAGAAGGAGGTCTGTTTCAGGTGCTTGATGTGAAAGCGACCAGAAATTAGAGGACAGACCGAAGCAGACTAAGTCAGATAAGAACACAGAATTAAAACTCGTGTTGCATCTACATTTACATGGTTCAAAACGTGATTCACAATATTGACAAAGGTGTACATTTTTAACACTAGAATTGCAAAAATGTAGGCAACTGTGTTTAATGCAGAAAAGGTACATGATTCAAACCACGTATGTGACTGATGGTTCCATTGTGTAAACTAGCCCCAGGAGCAAGGAGAGGTGTCCAAGAGTGAAGGGGCCCTCGGGTTTGGTAGTGGACCATCGTACTAGTTAGTGGCGCTGGACAATTGAGTGGTCAACCCACAGTTAAGGAGAACCAATAGCATTATGGCATAGGCAGAATACAATTAACGGAGTGCAGTAACCAGAGTCGTTGGTAGTTGCGTGCAAGCGTTCCATTCATCAATAGAGTTGAGTCCATTTTCTATTGTGCGACATTTGAAAATCCATTTGCACTCTAGTCTGTTTAGGATCATCTGTTGGTCTCCTCCTCTGGGTTTTTTTTGTAGACTTTCAATCACTTGCCAGGTGAAGTCGGTTTCTGAGTGTCCTTTTTCCAAAAAATGTTCAACTAAAGGTGCCGTCATGATTTTGCATCTGATCCTGCTCCTTTGCTGGGAAATTCTGGCCTTGATTTTCTGAGTTGTCTGGCCAATGTAACGCAATTTACAAGGGCATTCGATACAATAGATAACATTTTGTGAATTGCAATTTGTGAAGGTTTTCAAAACATGCTTTGAGTCACCATACTCAAAAACTTTAGTATTTGTCGTAGAGTCACATGCCATGCAATTATTACATTTGAAATGACCTTGTAGTGGGGGGGAGGTTAAGGTAGGAGTGGATTGATTGGTCCCTGTTAGTTGGCTTGTGGGCCCTCACAAGGTGGTCCTTAATATTGCGGCCACGTTTGAATGCAAACAAGGGTGTCTCTATTGCTAGGTCTAAGGGTGCAAGCACAGCCCAGTGTTTTTTGATACATTTTGTGAGTTTGTTGCTAGCTGGACCGAATGTCGTAACGCATGTAATTCTGGAGAGAGGTGTTTTTTCTATAGATTGTAGGAGATATTCGCGGTGTGCATACCAGGCCCTTTTCATTGCTTGTCTAACCAGGTGTCTAGGATAGCCTCTCGCTAGGAGTTTTTTGCAAAGTGTTTCACCCTCTTGGAAAAAGTCTTCCTTGAATTTACAATTTCTCCTGATGCGGAGGAATTGACCATAGGGTAGTCCGTCTCTAAGGGCCCTTGGGTGCGCGCTATTGTACTGTAGTAAGGTGTTCCTTTCTGTGGGTTTCCTAAATAGGCTTGTATAGAGCTCACCATTGAGGCTCTTTACGGGGACGTCTAGATAGTCAATTTTGTTATTGTCATAGGTGTAGGTAAATTTTAGGTCTGGCTGAATGGTATTAAGCTAATGACAAAAGTCCAGTAGTTCATTTTGATTACCTCCCCAGATCATGAAAACATCATCTATATATCTCCGACATAGGCGGATCTTGCAGAGGTATGGGTTCACAATGTTAAGGACAATGTTGGTTTCAATGTCGTCAACAAACAGTATTGCAAAATTTGGGGCAAAAATCGCGCCCATAGAGGTGCCCTTGCACTGTCTATAGTACTTGTTCTCAAAAAGAAAATAGTTTTTAGTTAAGGCAATTTCCAATAAAGAAGTGATGAATTCTGTGGGGACTTGGAGGGGCGCCCCTCGGTTTTTGAGATGTTTCCTAATAACATCAATGCCTTTGTTTTGGGGAATGTTAGTATACAATGACTCTATGTCAAGCGTGACAAGGAGTTCAGTTTGTGTATTAAAGGGTTGGGACTCAATCAGATTAATAAAGTGAGTCGTGTCCTTGACATATGTTGGAGTGTCCTGTACTAGGTCTTTTATAAAAAAGTCAATATATCTTCCCAGGGGCTCTAGAATAGAGCCACAGACGGAGAGGATAGGTCTACCTGGAGGTGTTTCCTGGTTTTTGTGTACCTTGGGCAGGGTATATAGGACCGGGGTCCGGGGTGTTTTATTATTCAGGAAGAGAAATTTGTTTTTACTGATAAATCCTTTATCAAGACCATCTTTAGTGATGTTGAGAATGAGGTCACTGATTTCCTGAAGCGGGTTATTTGGTAATTGCTCATAGTGTGAGACATTGCTTAACTGCTGGTAGATTTCGGTATCATAGGAGGCTTTGTCCTGAAGAACTATTCCTCCACCCTTATCACAGGGTTTTATCACAATACTGTCTAGCTCTTTTAGTTTTTTCAGGCTGTTTTTTTCTTCTACACTCACATTGAAGGGCGTGAATTTTTAGTCTTTTTGGAGTTTCTCCATGTCTTTAAGCACCAAGTGCTCAAACGTGATGATTTCAGGGGGCATGGAATTGCTGGGAGGGTTGAAAGTAGACTTTGGTCGAAGGCAAGTCACGTCTGTTTTACTGGGGGGTTCTCTATCTTGAAAGAAAACATGGAGTCTAACTTTTCTAAAGAACTGAAAAATTTCTGACTGTATATTAAACCAGTTAGGTTTCTCCGTTATGACAAAAGAGAAACCCCTGCTCAGTAGAGCAATATCCGTAGAGGCCAGTTGGTGTTGGGACAAGTTGAAAATCGGTATTTGTTCCATGTCCTGAGTGGGTGGCGTAGGTGCAATGTTTAATATTGGTACCCCCACTGATAGAATTTGCGCCTCGTTTGACGTTCTCCCGGTGAGAAATTGTACCTCGCCTTCCCTCTCCCCGTTGGCCTCTCTGGTCCGAAGGATTGGCCTCTCCCTAAAAAATTAGGGTTATGAGAGGAAGTTCTAGGTCCAGCCCCAGGCTCGGAGGAGTCAGAGTCTGCTGACGAATCGGAAAAAGTCACTGGCTGTCTGTTCCTAAATCTGCCCCAGGTGCCTGTAGGGTATCTCTGTTGTTCTTGGGGTGCCCTGGTGAAGAAATCTTCCTGGAGGTAGGGGTATGTTTTGTCTATACTGTAGTTTTTAATGTCTTTTGTAACTTTAGTTGACTTTTTGTGATGCTCGAAACTTTGGAAATCTAGGATGGTGCGTTCTAGTTTGTCAAGGGCTGCCTTCGCGTCCGCTAGGCTGTCAAGTTCTAGGACAGCTTTTTCAAGTTCTAGAATCTCTTCTAAATCCTTCCTGCTATGTTCCAAAGCTGTGTCAATCCCCAGGACCATCCAATGTCGAGAACAGGTTGTGTTCCGATGTGTGAGAAACCGGTCTTCGGACCAGAGAGGCCAACGGGGAGAGGGAAGACGAGGTACAATTTCCCACCGGGAGGACGTCAAACGAGGCGCAAATTCTATCAGTGGGGGACCAATATTAAACATTGCACCTACGCCACCCACTCAGGACATGGAACAAATACCGATTTTCAACTTGTCCGAACACCAACTGGCCTCCACGGATATTGCTCAACTGAGCAGGGGTCTCTCTTTTGTCTCAACGGAGAAACCTAACTGGTTTAATATACAGTCAGAAATGTTTCAGTTCTTTAGAAAAGTTAGACTCCATGTTTTTTTTCAAGATAGAGAACCCCCCAGTAAAACAGACGTGACTTGCCTTCGACCAAAGTCTACTTTCAACCCTCCCAGCAATTCCATGCCCCCTGAAATCATCACGTTTGAGCACTTGGTGCTTAAAGACATGGAGAAACTTCAAAAAGACTATAAATTCACGCCCTTCAATGTGAGTGTAGAAGAAAAAAACAGCCTGAAAAAACTAAAAGAGCTAGACAGTATTGTGATAAAACCCTGTGATAAGGGTGGAGGAATAGTTCTTCAGGACAAAGCCTCCTATGATACCGAAATCTACCGGCAGTTAAGCAATGTCTCACACTATGAGCAATTACTAAATAACCCGCTTCAGGAAATCAGTGACCTCATTCTCAACATCACTAAAGATGGTCTTGATAAAGGATTTATCAGTAAAAACGAATTTCTCTTCCTGAATAATAAAACACCCCGGACCCTGGTCCTATATACCCTGCCCAAGGTACTCAAAAACCAGGAAACACCTCCAGGTAGACCTCTCCTCTCCGGCTGTGGCTCTATTCTAGAGCCCCTGGGAAGATATATTGATTTTTTTTTATAAAAGACCTAGTACAGGACACCCCAACATATGTCAAGGACACGACTCACTTTATTAATCTGATTGAGTCCCAACCCTTTAATACACAAACTGAACTCCTTGTCACACTTGACATAGAGTCATTGTATACTAACATTCCCCAAAACAAAGGCATTGATGTTATTAGGAAACATCTCAATAACCGAGGGCGCCCCACCAAGTCCCCACAGAATTCATCACTTCTTTATTGGAAATTGCCTTAACTAAAAACTATTTTCTTTTTGAGAACAAGTACTATAGACAGTGCAAGGGCACCTCTATGGGTGCGATTTTTGCCCCAAATTTTGCAATACTGTTTGTAGACGACATTGAAACCAACATTGTCCTTAACATTGTGAACCCATACCTCTGCAAGATCCGCCTACGTCGGAGATATATAGATGATGTTTTCATGATCTGGGGAGGTAATCTGGGGAGGTAATCAAAATGAACTACTGGACTTCTGTCATTGGCCATTCAGCCAGACCTAAAATTTACCTACACCTATGACAATAACAAAATTGACTATCTAGACGTCACCGTAAAGAGCCTCAATGGTGAGCTCTATACAACCCTATTTAGGAAACCCACAGAAAGGAACACCTTACTACAGTACAATAGCGCGCACCCAAGGGCCCTTAGAGACGGACTACCCTATGGTCAATTCCTCCGCATCAGGAGAAATTGTAAATTCAAGGAAGACTTTTTCCAAGAGGGTGAAACACTTTGCAAAAAACTCCTAGCGAGAGGCTATCCTAGACGCCTGGTTAGACGAGCAATGAAAAGGGCCTGGTATGCACACCGCGAATATCTCCTACAACCTAGAGAAAAAACACCTCTCTCCAGAATTACATGTGTTACGACATTCTGTCCAGCTAGCAACAAACTCACAAAATTTATCAAAAAACACTGGGCGGTGCTTGCACCCTTAGACCTAGCAATAGGGACACCCTTGTTTGCATTCAAACGTGGCCGCAATATTAAGGACCACCTTGTGAGGGCCCACAAGCCAACTAACAGGGACCAATCAATCCACTCCTACCTTAACCTCCCCCCACTACAAGGTCATTTCAAATGTAATAATTGCATGGCATGTGACTCTACGACAAATACTAAAGTTTTTGAGTATGGTGACTCAAAGCATGTTTTGAAAACCTTCACAAATTGCAATTCACAAAATGTTATCTATTGTATCGAATGCCCTTGTAAATTGCGTTACATTGGCCAGACAACTCAGAAAATCAAGGCCAGAATTTCCCAGCATAGGAGCAGGATCAGATGCAAAATCATGACGGCACGTTTAGTTGAACATTTTTGGGAAAAAGGACACTCAGAAACCGACTTCACCTGGCAAGTGATTGAAAGTCTACAAAAAAAACCCAGAGGAGGAGACCAACAGATGATCCTAAACAGACTAGAGTGCAAATGGATTTTCAAATGTCGCACAATAGAAAATGGACTCAACTCTATTGATGAATGGAACGCTTGCACGCAACTACCAACGACTCTGGTTACTGCACTCCGTTAATTGTATTCTGCCTATGCCATAATGCTATCGGTTCTCCTTAACTGTGGGTTGACCACTCAATTGTCCAGCGCCACTAACTAGTACGATGGTCCACTTCCAAACCCGAGGGCCCCTTCACCCTTGGACCCCTCTCCTTGCTCCTGGGGCTAGTTTACACAATGGAACCATCAGTCACATACGTGGTTTGAATCATGTACCTTTTCTGCATTAAACACAGTTGCCTACATTTTTGCAATTCTAGTGTTAAAAATGTACACCTTTGTCAATATTGTGAATCACGTTTTGAACCATGTAAATGTAGATGGAACACGAGTTTTAATTCTGTGTTCTTATCTGACTTAGTCTGCTTCGGTCTGTCCTCCTCTAATTTCTGGTCGCTTTCACATCAAGCACCTAAAACAGACCTCCTTCTGTCTAAGTCTGTCTTTCATTCTTTCTGCCCTCTCAGCGCAAGACGAGCGCGTACCGTTTCTCAATCAAGTTTCTAAGCCCCGGGCAATGCCTTGGCCACGCCCCCTTACATGTTTATCAGCGCTCACACACCGTGCTTTTCAGTCGCACTTATCGCATCCCGAGCGCCGGTTGCAATTTATACGTGGAACAGGATCCTTAATTAAGTAAGTGTTCTCCCAGCCACAATTAATTTAGTTTATCCTAACAGGAACCCGTTTTTTAACCACTGCGTGTCCTTTAAACTTGCAGATACGTTCACAGCGGGCCATCAATTGTGAGTATCTCGGCTATGCGCTCGCCCCCTCTCCCGCTGCCTCCAATTTCTACTTACTAATGAATTAATTGTCTCCCCTCGCAGACAGTGCCCGTTTTGTAATCAGGCCGGCTCCCAAATGCGGCGACTTATGCCCCTCAGTAAGTACTCGCACACACACCTTGACGCCCCTCCTGCCCTTGCCCAATTAATTTTACTTATCCTATCCCTTTAGATCCTTGGCCCTATTAATTCGGTACTCTGCATTTGAACCTTAGACTTAACCTTAAAGTCTAATGTAAGTACCCTGCGACGAGCCCTTTTCTACCTCGAGACTCATGTCTGCAATAATATTCCTAAAAGCTGCTTAATTATGCTATTTCTTCCTTACACTTGCAGCTGGTGCTTGTCCCGGCGGTACAGGATCAACTTACGGGTTACAGATTCACTAGGAGCACCTAGCCTCACTGGCTCCCCCTATTATATTCAGCTTCTCTGTGAGTTGCGGTTGTTGTTGCAATTTACGACCCAGTTGCCCACTTCCTTTCTCCATAAATAATTGTTTTTCTGCCTTTAGAATTCGTTGCGGCTCCCCATGAACCCGCTACAGTTACTACCTACCTGAATTGCTATAGGCACCTTGATTATCCCGCCATTAGCCAGACCCACAGCTGTAAGTAATTACCTGGAGCACTCTAGCATTGTTCCTTCTGGTTATCCCTCAAGTGACTTATATCATTTACCTGCTTTTCAGTACGAAGCCAAGTGGATATCCCGTTTAATTCCCCCTCTGGCTGTGATTTGGGCTCCAGCTTCCATCCTGACGCCAGGCGCTACCATGAGATAATTCAGTAAGTTCAGTCCTGGGTTTCACCGATCACATTAACATGACCCAGGGGTTGCCTAGACCTACCCTAAAATTATTCATTATTTTAACTTGAACTTAATTCCTCCCGTACTGGTCGCGCATTCCCATGAAAATTGACAGGATCACCACTGTTCTATACACTACCCTGAGTTACTCCAGTAAGTTTTTACGCCTGATTGTTACCTACCCCATTATTATACCTCAAGGATTACCTAGGCTGACCCGTATTCATTACTTTCACACGGAATTAATTCCACTGATTCGCTGCTGTGACTGATCCCGCTGTCTTTGTGCCCCCTCCCATTGTGACTTGTAAGTCCAGCTGCTGCGCGCATCCCGCTCACATATATTGCTGGTACCTTGCCCAACACGCCAACCACTAACTAGGTATGACTACTCACAGGTCACCTGTCTACGGGCTGCATACTCTAGCCCGCTGCTCTTAAATGATCTTTCTTTCTGTCTCCCTTCAATCTGTCGCAGCTCACGGTCTCCTCTCACAGACCTTTTAACTAGTACATATGTTGTCACATTAAGTGTATCTCCGTGTAATTAAACCCCCTGTTTTTAGCAACAGCACTGGGAGTACACCCTCACTAATTATTGATGTGGCAATTAAGTATATACGTACAGGGTTTTGATTTTGATGCATTGTTACTTTTTTAGATTCAGACTGCTCACCTATAGTCCTGAAGATGATCTCAATGTCATGAGATCGAAACGCCGTCGACCCCCTACAACAGGAACTCCTTGCAATTTGTTAATACGTGTGGAGTTCCATTTCTTGTTGTCAATGCGATGTCAAGATTTTAATTCACCCTCACTTTGTCACCTCACCCTTTTTTCACTTATATGTGAGCACCTGAATATTATCTAAGAATTCTCAATTGTAATTTGGAAATAAATACACTACCTTACAAGACAGTTTTGCCCCTGTACATTATTAGATACTCCCAACGTGATTAATTGTCATTGTATATGAATTTCCTGACAGTGTCTTCCCTGGAGAGCACTAATTACATATATGGACCCTTAGGGCCACCTCTGAACTATTGTTTTTTCTAAACATGAGTCTGAGAGTGAGACACGCCATGAGACGACTCAGACGAGGCTAGTGAAAAGGAAGGCTCCAGAAAGCCTTAGTGTTATGGAGGCAGATGTAGAAGAGGAGGATGACGATGAGCCAGTCATCATGGATGTTAGCCCAGCCCCAGTGGAGAACGATGTTACCCCATCCCAAATTCCCGAGGGGGATGTGGCATTGGCAACACAGATACAACCACCGCCGGCTGCCATATTTGCAAAGTCCCGGCAGTGACCTACATCCACAACCACCTCAGTAGAATTAGGTATTGCAGAGAGTCAAATGTCAAAACACCCTCCTATCACCAGTTCATCCAACATTGGCAGTGGCACCAGTGTCAGAAAGTTGAGCTCCCCAGTTTGGGACTTCTTCTCGGTTAGCCAGAAGGAGGCGAACATTGCCATATGCTCCCTTTGCAAAGCAAATGTTAGTTGGGGTAAGCTTGGTACAGACTATGGTACCAGGGGCCAAACAACCCATTTGTGAAAGCACCATACGATCCATTGGGAGGCGCACCTTAGCGGCCAAAAAACTACAAGTGTTGTTGGTGTAGGGGGTGAAAGCCGGCTGAGCAGGGAATCCGAATCCGATCCGATCATGGTGGAAGGTGAAGAAGAGGAAGACATCTTCATTACGCAAAGCAGCCCTCTCCCCAGCAGTGCAGTAGTATCGCCCACATCAGCAACATCACAATGACACAAGTCTCAGGTTGAGACACCAAGGCAACTGAGGACAGGGACTGCCCCGCTGAAAAGCACATTGAGCCTACCACCGCCTGGTCTCAAGAAGTCGCCTGCATCAGTGGCATCAGGAAAGAAAAAGATTCAGGCTACTATTCCTGCCATGTTTAGGCCAGGGGGCAGTATGAACGAAATCACCCAACACAAAGCTGGCTAAAATGTTAGCGCTGGACCTCCTCCCTTTTTCTTTTGTGGAAGGGGTGGGTTTTCGTGAATTTGTGGCAGCTATCTGCCCAAAATGGAAAGTACCCAGCCGGTCCTATTTTGCCAGAGTTGCTGTTCCAGCGCTACATCACGATGTGCTTGAATTGCTATGACAAGCTTTGCAGCAGAGTGGTGTTCACAGTATCCACCTGACAACAGACATGTGGACCAGTTGCCAAGCCACTGATTACATGTGCATCACTGCACACTGGATCTCTTTTGTGGGGGCCAGAGAAAAAATATCTGCAGTTGTTGACACTGCTGAGATTTTTAATGCTGCTCGGAAGAATGCAAAAGAAAGTAGCAATGTTTGCAATGGAGAAATCCCATACAGCTGCAAACATTTTGGAAGACTTTAACAACAAGGTCTTTGAACGGCTGCAACCAAGAGGGCTTAAGATTGGATTTGTTGCCACAGACAATGGCAGTCATATAGTTAAGGCCATGGCCGATGGTGGGTATTTCAGGGTCCTGTGTTTGGCGCACAGCATCAACATCATTGTACAGGACTTTCTCAAAAAACAAAAAGTAAGCAACTTACTGTCCACCTGCAGAAGAATCTGCACTCATTTCAGCCATTCATTTAAAGCCCAGAAACAGCTGAGGGTTATTCAGCGTGATAATAGAATGCCAGTTAAAGCACTCATACAGGAAGTGCCAACACGCTGGAACTCCACTTATTACATGCTTGAACGCCTGTTTGAGCCATATAGATCTAGCAATGAATATGTCATGCAAAGAGGAGATACAACTGTGAAAGGCATGATCATTGAGATGGACATATGGGGCCTAGCCAAAAGCCTGACAGAGATGCTGCTTCCTTTTGAAGTGTTCACTCGGGAAGTCAGCAAAGAGGACAGTACCATGGGCCAAGCTATCCCTTTGTTGCACATGCTACAGGAACACCTAAAGGAGGTGTCTGCAATGTACACAGGTGTGGAGGGAAAAAAGATGCATATGACTTGGTGCAGAGCTTAATCCTTTGCTTGTCTGCTAATACAAGGGTGAAAAGAGACATTGTGTCCTTTAAACATTACATCTGTGCCACAATTCTTGATCCACGGTACAAACCATTACTGTCCACTTTCATTACTTTTTCAGACGTGGATGTTAGAAAATACAAAACATGGATAGCTGAGCAAGGCAGTGAGCTAGAAAAAGAATGGCAGCGAATTAGAGGCCCAATGCTCCAGGGCACAAGTCCTGTGGGGAAGCCTTCAAGTTCACAGCCTGAGGGCAGTGCTGTTGGCTCACAGCAGCCAAAACCAACAACAAGAACACCATCAAGACCAGGAGCATCAGCCCAAAAAACTTCAACTGAGTGGTTTCTACTGGCAGGACTTAAGTCCAGTGCAGAGGCGAAGGCAAAAGAGGTCGAGCAAAGTGAAGCACCAGCAATGAACATTGAGCGAATGGTCCAGGTTTATCTTGATGACACAACAGAGGTCTACCTTCATCAAAACCCATTGGTGTATTAGTATGGGAAGAGGCGCCAATGGCCAGTGCTCAGCAGTCTGTCAAAAACCTATCTGGCTTACCCTGTATCAGTGTCTCCGCTGAGCGTGTTTTCAGTGCTGCTGGTGCTGTTGTCACAGTGAGAAAGACCAGTATCTCGCCCCAAAATGTGGAGAGAATAACCATGATCAAAATGAATCAGCACTTTATACCACCGGATTACACCATACCTGAAGTACCATAGGAGGAAGATGAGGGAGACTCAGGTCATGAAAGTAGTGTGTTAGATGACCTACTTCTGGGTGAACAACCAGAGTTTGGGCATGAGCTCTACTTCCCGACTACTAAGCCTGGGCCAACAACAACCATAGAACTTTCTCTATCAGTCTGTAGTCTATCGCTGATCTGCTTTCTTTCTTTCTTTGATGCCCAAAATATATATATATAGCTAGGGAACATTATTTACTTTATTAATTTTGTGTGTTTGGATGACCAATTCATCCCCACCGTCTTACTCTTAGACACATTTTGTTGCCGGATTAGAGTTGCAATTGTGTGCAGCAAAGAAGTCCCATCTCACCCCCCCTCCCAAGCCATTTCCCTCAAGCCAGGCATTGGACAGAGAAAACAAACAAATGTGTGCCTGCCTCCAACCCTGGGCTGTGACTATCTATCCTTTCCTACCCCAGAGGGACTGCCCCACATGTGACATTATAATTCGATTTACACTGGCAATTCTCTGCTTCCTGAACAAATGGAGGATCGGCACTCTGCAATGTACCACAAATCGGAAGAACAGGTAAAAGCTGGCATGCATTGCACGCTGAGTGATCGTTGTTTGTTTTGATGTGAACTTGTTGTGATGTGTCCTCATCATCATGTGTGTTGAGAAGACATGATTGATGTGGTGGCAGGCAGTGTGAGACTAGTTGTTTGTTTATTACGCTTAATGTTTGTTACGCTTAATGTGTTCGTGATGATTCACAATGTTGGTGGCCTACTGACGGCTGATCAATAATTTTCCCCTGAAGGGTATTTTTTTTCCTTCCCCTTTGAGAGCTAGCGAGATTCCTTCACCGGGTCCACTCCACAGTCCACGCTGATTTGCTTTATTGTTTTCTGCTTTATACTCCTCAAAGAGTCAGAGCCGACCAGTCCCTTAGATAATACAAAGTTTACTTGATTGGGAGAATGCCATGTTGCTGGATGTGTGTGTGCTCAGTGCTGTCTGGCCCAAATTTGACGCTAAGTGGTAGTTGGGTGGGGGTCCTGTTGCTGAAGGTAACTGCCGGTAACATACATTTAGCCATGTTACCTCTGAGTCTTCTCGGTGCACTCCTTATGCAGTTTATTTTTTGTCCTTGATTCTTCAATATGATTTTTGGTTTTCAATCTACAGGCCTTTATCCTGCGCCATACTAGAAAAACAATAGAACATACTCACACTTACCTTACCGCATCCGCCAGGCACCCAAGATTGACAGACATCCAAGAGGAATGCAGATGCAACTCCCAATTTGGCAATACAGTGTCATTTTTTCTCTTTAATCATTAGAACTGTGTGTGTTGTTTGTTTGTTTACTTGACTCCTACAGATATTTTAATTTTATTTGCTAAGTATCTTTCACAGCTCAGTGCAACAGAACATGATGTAACTTGGGTCTCTCTGGGGGCAGACGGACAATTTGATTTGGTTTACCTGTACTAATACTCATCATTATGCATGCATTTCCTTTTCCTCTCATAACAGATTTATGATGGTTGGCTGCCAAGATGAATGTTGTCCTTGTGTAGCGTTTGTCTTTGTCAAACCTTTCCTTCAAATTCCCCTTCCCATCCACCTTTGAACCACTGACAGGCACATTGACCTTTGTGGTCACGAGCAGATGCAGACGGAGCACGAGCACGGAGCGGAGGCTCGGAGGCTGTTGACCGACCGTTGTTCGGAGCCTGACCGTGGGCTGCCCGGATTCAGTCTACCCAGGCCCAGACCCAGACTCGGACGCTCCCCGGACGCCCCCCCGGAGCTCAGACCCGGTCCAGCGGGTTTTGTATCTCTCACGGACTCCGGACCCCGGACAAATGGGTAGCGGTGGCGTGGAGCTGTACTAGGAGCCAGGAGGTAGGAGTCAGCAGCCAAGCGCGCCATAAGGTACTTCGGCGGCTTTTCGGAGCATGAGAGAGCGGCTTACCTTAGCGGTGGCTGCGGAGTGTAGTGCCCGGGTGTGTCCGTGGAGGCTGCCCAACTAGGTTGGGTGCGGCTTGCTGCACCCCAGTGTGGCCGGTTCTTGCACCCCGGTAATCCAGCCCGCGCCGCTTTTCATGCAACTTTGACTTCACTCAACTTCACTCCACTTACTCCCTCTTCACCCCCCGGTCCAGGGGACAAGGGCACAAGTTGCAGCCCCAACTATGCTTCCTGTGGGGGTTTTGAAGCATTCAAGCCGACATTTAGCTCATCGATTTTGAGGCCTGCCTCGCCGACCATCTTTAATTTTCAATTCAGTATTTTCAGCATTTTATCCAACTCCCTAATGAACCGTAGTTTCATCTCCTTACATACCTCGTTATTGCTTACGAGTATTGCCCCCATTGGCCCCGGGGCCATTTCCTCGACCCATTTGCCAAGCCAGGCCACCGCACTTTTTTAACCGCTACCTCAACCTTCTGCCTTCCATCACCTTGTCTGGCTCCGGGCTCTCACCGCCTCTCACCGCCACCCACGGCTATCGATTACCTTTTATTTTATTTTACGGCGCCTGTCAAAATCCAGAAGTCCGGTTAAAGCGTGGGCTAACTAATGCACGGCTCTTTTACCTGCAGTCTGCAGATCTCAGGCCCCTACAGCGTTCAGGAATACGTTCAGGAATGCGGTCAGGGAGAACAAGAGGAGGGGAGAAAAAAGACAAGAATCCCCAGGTGGCCTCGACAAAAGAAAAGGATAAGGACAAGGATAAGGAGGAACTCTTGGTCACTGCCGCCAAAGACCTTATGTGCAATTTTTCCGGAATGAGCCCCTTCGTGCCTGGTTCATCAACCAAAGAAAGCAAAGAAGTGTGGCAAGAGTTGGGAGCTCCAACAGATGTAACTCCAGCAATCGCCCGTGCTAAGTTAATAACAACAACAAAAATACTCACAGAGTCGGCTCCACAAGCCAAGTAAGAAGGCAATATCAAAGCAACCTTTAAGGCTCCCTCCAGGCACTATTCAGGACCAAACAGCAGTAAATGCGCACTGATTACTGACTTTTTAAAAGTCGTCATTAAATCGGCCACGGATACTCGAGGCCACAATGTCCCTAAGGTTCCTGCAATTACAACTGATCCCAAAAGTGAGGCCTATACGAGCCTTTTTAGTGATAGAAGCACCATAAGCTAAGTGAGTGAAAGGAGAGCATCCCATGTTATGGGATGGGAAGCTTCGCATGCAGCAATCAGTGCAGTTCCAAGCCTCCAAATGTTGTCATCTAAAGCCCTCCATCCTCCGGAACCTGGTCATAGGTATAAGCCGCAAGTCATTTCAAATTCACTACCATTCGCCCCCCCCAGATACTACCTGTCAGCAGATACAATACCAAAATTCACCTGGACCTAGTGGCCATAATGGATACTACGAAGGTGATCTAAAACATCACACGAACACTAATATTTTGAGTCCATTTGGTAACCCGCCCACGCCATCAGGAGTTCAATATACCGAAGTGCAGGAGTTCATTAATATGAACACAAACAGCCAGGTCAAGCCTGACCCTTTACCTCCTTCACTGAAAGCGGAAGCGGAACGCCAAACAGGCCAGGAACCCGGCCAGCTTAAAACACCAGAGGAGTGGCCTCTCCAACCTAAAATTCAGGAAATTATTTCTTCGACGTCACCACCCAAAAAAAGGAACAACCCAGTAGGACACTGGGCTTCCGGTGTGATTTACCCCCGGAATGCCCAAGCCATCGGGAACATTATGTTCAATCATCACCAGTAGAATCAAGTAGTTCACCAACATCTTCAGTTTGGCCGCTCCTGCTAAATACCATGGACACAATTGGCAAAGCAATGACCTACCACGCTGACAAGTTAGATACCCAAGTGGATCTTTTAAATATTTTAGCAATTCATGTCCAGGGGGTTGAACAGAAATTGCACAGCTTCAATGAGATAATTATAAGGTGCAGCGAGACCGGGAATCAACATTTTTAACGTGTCATTGCCACTGCACTCAAATAATCGACAAACTAGCTGCAGTCCCAACCCTATTGTCAGACCTCTTGGGCACAACTGGGGAAGCCCTAACCAAGATTGTTCCACCACCAGAGAAAGAACCTGAGGTACCAAGGGAAACGGACACGGCTCGTTCCCGTGCCACCAGGGGGCATAATACAAGCGAAATGGAAATTAACTTAACCCAAACACAGGCCAACACACCTTCAACTACACCTACACCTGCAAGTGCACTCGACAACCCAAAAGCCCTGGATTCCCAACCTACAAACCAATGTGAGCAGTCACCAGGAAGGCTAATAAAAGAACTTAAAGCACTAACCAAGCGGGAGAGAAAACATCTTAGAAAAGCAAGAAAAAGTAAACAATCTAGACCGGCATCTAACTTAATCTTTGCCATGTCTGAACAAGGAAGGAAACAAAGTAAAAATGATGCAATTCCAGACACCCTTGATGCAGTAAGAAATAAGGAACAATCGATTTCCTCACTCAATTCGTCTATTACACGCACGCTGTAGTCCAAACCAAAATACAAGGGAGCCACTCTCGTCAGAAAACATATACAGCATATTTAAACCTCCAAAAAGGAAAGAGAAACCACACCCAAAAACTCAAGCCATACAAATGACGAAACCCACAATTACATCAAGGAGTTCCACGATAGAATCCAGTACTATCTGCCCACGTGTGATCAACTCGGTCAAGGAAAACTCAAGTAAAGTAAGTCGCAACCTTGACACAACTCATAGCTATAGTCACGGAATCGATGAAGTCATCAGTGTAAGGGTCAACGAAACTCATACACAACACAACACTAGCGTCTCTCTGAATCCATCCTGGAATCTCCCAGAGCCTACAATGGCTGAAAATGCAATGGAAAGGGGAGTAGACAATGTTCTGCAGTGTGACCCCTTTAATTATAACAACAAATTGGTTTTTATCCCCTATTACGTCTCAAGGGGAAACCACGACATTCTTAACAGAAGTGTACTGCTTAAACTCTTTTAAGCCCTCTCTCCACTGAGTCACATTAATACCAGTGACATAGTAAGTATAGAATTTAAACAGAACCCGAACCTTATGGGTCAAGAAATTACAACAGCTACGTTTGGTGATAACTCCTTCATTGAGCAAATCTGGCAGCAGAGGGATCCATTTGCCAAGTGGGGCATCGAGCTAAAAAAGATCGACCCCCCTCGTTATCCCAGCCCGCTACAACCGCCAAATCATACAGCGGGCATGTTAATGGGAGCTAAAGGCCCGGACCACAATAGCCCACTAAAGGGTACAGACTCCACGGCCAGGGAAATCACCATCACCTTCGCTCACCCAGAAGCCACCAAGCCCTCGGGATCCCAGCACCCGAACTCGGCTGGAACATCCCTTGAAATGGCATGAACGAATTCACTTGCAGCCTCAAACTTCCTCCAGGGTTGTAACATCTGCTCTTGGAACGTGCAAGGTCTAAGCACGAAAATAGAGGATCCTGGTTTTATGGATTTTATTACACAGTACAACATTCTCCTCTTCCAAGAAACATGGCAGTTAAACCCGTCACCTATAGTAGGCTACAAGGAATTTCTGAATTTGGCCAAGAAAATCACCAAACATGGGAGATCAAAAGGGGGCCTTTCCACTTTCATCTCGACCGATATTCCATGGCATGCATCTGCCGTAGATCTCGATTCCACCTGGTTGCTATGCGTCAAACTTGATGCACCGCCTCTTTTGCTAATCCTTAATATCTATATCCACCCAGCGTACAAACGTAAGAGGTTAAGAATTGAACAATTAATCGCATCACTGGGATCATTAAAGCTCGCGTACCCGGACGCCAACATCATATTGACAGGGGACTTTAATATGAACCTACTGCAACACAGGAAAAAAGGTACTACAGGTCCCTCACAGGCCTTTAATCGACGTGATACTCTCGGTAAGAGATGCGCGGCCCGCCTGGTTGACCTTTCACTGTGTGTGCTTAACGGTCAAAGCCTGACAGACTGCCCCGCGGCATATACAAGGATCTCTCAAAAATCAGCCTCAACTATTGGCTACACATTCACGGACCATGATTTTTTTCAGTATATCACGAATTTTCAAATCATCGATTGGGCTGAGAGTGACCACCAACCGCAATATTTCACGCTGTTAAGAAACGTCGTCAAACCAGCCAAAGCCAATGCGTTGTCTCAAGACACGCAATGCTACAATCTTAAACGCCTCATAAGGAAAAAGGACAGCATCTGTGACATCATGGGCACATGCACCAGCCTCTTGGAGAAATCCAAAGCCGAACCCTTAAGCATAAAGGCCTGGGAGTCCTTTATTCGAGAACTAAATCATACATTTTCCAACCAGGCCTATGGCAGAAAAACAGGAAGACCATTAGGGGCAGCTTGGTTCACCAAAAGTCTTAGGAAACAAAAACATCAACTAAACAAATACCTAAGACAATTATGGACCCTGAACCCCGATTCCTCTCAGGAACTCCTGCTTTTAATCTCAAAAGCAAGAAAAGATCTAAAAAGGGACACAAAGGCGGCCAAGAAAGTGTTTCACGAACAACTCTGGGCGAAATGCCATTACTCCTGCAAACAAAGAGATTCCAAGCTCTTCTGGGGAATCATCAACCAGCTAACAAACGGCAGGAACCGACACCACAACTCGGACATCATGGAGGACACGTGGAGAGCACATATCGAACTTTTATATAATGAAATTCTAACTCCAGGCACCGCAAACCACGGATCTTCAGTCGGACTTGACATCCCCAATCCTGAGTCATCAGAATACTCTCCGCGGATCCTACAAGTGCAAGTTCTAAAAATCATAAAAAATGTAAGATCCGAGGGTGCACCAGGGCCCAATGGCCTGCCAAATGTCCTGTTTCGGCAAGATCCTTCATTCTGGTTTGGTCTTCTCACTCCGCTCTTTTCCCATGCTATAACCTACAGCACGATCCCTAACTCCTGGCAGGGAAGTATCCTAAACCCAATATATAAGTCGGGAGCTCGTTCTGATCCATCTAACTATAGGTTGATTGCATTAATTGACGTAGAGGCAAAAATGTATGCATCGAATCTGTTGGCAGATTTAGAGGACTGGGTCAGCCGAATAAATCTCATTCCTTATACGCAAACAGGATTCCGGGCATGGATGGGTACTCTCACGAACATCTCCACGGTCACCCTTCTAGCCAACCACGCTCTCGCAAATTCAAGGCCCCTGTATGCATGCTTCATCGACCTTAAAGCGGCCTTCGATAAAGTTTCGAGAGCTAAGCTTTGGGCAAAAATGCAAAATTGGGGGCACCATCCAAACTCCTGGAGGCCATAATTAACCTGTACTCACGGATCTGGGTTCAAATCAGGAAAGGAGATGGGCACAGCATTACCAACAAGATACCAACTCTCAACGGGCTAAAACAAGGGTGTGTGTTAGCCCCCTGCCTATTTAACATTTACATCGCTGACCTTGATAAGCATCTTCGGTCAACTCAATACGACCCCCCAAAATTGGGCAACATACCTATACCTTGTCTCCAATATGCGGACGACATTGTTTTATTAGCTCAAACACCAGTAGGCCTGCAACGTCTAATTACCAATCTAGGAGCTTATACCACGTCGGCCCTACTAACTATTAACCGTCAAAAAACGAAGGTGATGTGTTTCTCCAAACATTCGAAAATAACGAAAAACCGCAAATTCATCTGGAAACTAGATGAGCAACCCTTGACCCGGGTGGGTTTGTATAAATATCTAGGTTTTCAAATAGATTGTAACCTCAACTTTAAGCCACACCTGGATCAAGGACACACGAAAGCTAAACAATTGCAGTTCGCATTTAAAATACTAAAAAATAAGCTTATAGGCTGCTCCACTGGGCACTTGTTAAAGGTCATTTCAGCTACATTTTTACCCTCCATATCATACGGCTCAGAAATTTTGAATCTTAAAGGCACCACAGCTCTAAACACAGCACAATCCATCTTTTTCAAGAGTTTGTTTTCAATCCCTAGACATATCTCACAAGCCCAAATCCGATTAGAATATGGTCTGAAAAATCAGATCCCTGACAGACAAGGTGCACTAGTCAAGAACTACTGGAGGATGAGGGATGCCGAAGATAACACTCTAGCCCATCATTGTTGGGTAGAAATCGCAAACCAAGCCAGGCTAAACAACTCAATTATCAAAGTTCTGAAGGAATCCCTCTCGGCATTGCAGCTGGAGGAGGCCTGGCTCACCCTCACAACTTACTACACCTTCAAATCCTTAGTGAACAAAGCAATCAAACGGATTTCTTTACTGATAGATAAAACTGCCTTTTCAAAAAAACATCATGCATGGGCAGTGATTCAAGGATATCAGACCCTGAAACCCCAACCATACTTGTTTGATCACTTTTCCTACCAGAAAAACCACTACTTGACGCTGATGCGGCTAGGGTCGTTCCCAACAAAGGACCTGACCCCGAAATGGAATATTCCTGGCAATCCAAGGAATGCCGCTTGTGCGGACAAGGGGACGAGTCATTATTGCACCTAATTTGTATCTGCCCCTTTCTATTAGAAATCCGAAAAATGGTCCTTCGGGAAGTCTTAAAGAAGGAACAAATAAGATCTTGCAGAGCAGCAGTCATCCAATGTCTTGGAGGGTCACCTCTGTCCTGCAGAGCCATAAACTTCCTGAAAATTGCGGCAAAAGAACTGGACAATAAAAAGTGAATTAACTTAAGTAGCTTTAGCATATACTGTCTATACATTTTTCTTTTCTGCATTGACAGCATGTCTTAATCTTTTTAATTCAATCCGTGTCAACTGCTTGTAGAATGATCTTCTTGTCTTTTCCCTTTTTATCACACGTTTTTAAAATGTACATTTAACGTATCTTTCTTCAAATGGTGGTTTTCCCACTCTTTTATGATTTTTACAAAATCCAATAAAAGTATATTTGACTTGACTGACTCCCCTTCCCATCCATTCACTGAACCCCTAACCATCTTCCCCTGGGCTGTGTAATTTATTGAGGTGTGCGTAAATTAAATTTACCCCATTAATTGATGACAGACTTGGTGGGCGGATGTGGTGAAAGCAACGCCAACTCAAGGCAGGGCGAGGATCTTCTGCTCTAAGTATAGTCCACACTGGCAATATTATATATATTAGATTGTCCACCCATGCACAGTATTCAATATATATATATTTTTTTTCAGAGGAAAATAATTCATAATTGCCAGCTTCATCATCCTTCCAGCACTAAAGGTTACGCTTGTCCACTTCATAGCTCGAGTTGACTTCATTTTGTAACTTTTACTAGCTCACCATTCTGATTATTTTACTTAAGCATTGCTTATCATGTTTTCTCATTTGGCTCTCTTTTTCTTGTGTACTACTAATCGTACTCAAGTCTCCCTCTGGTGACTGTCTCATTTTTTTGGGAAAGCTTGCATATAAAACTGCATTAACTCAGTTTTTATTTCGAGGGAGGCGCTAGACTGCTGGCTGCAAGATGGCTGCTACTTAGTGAGGCTCTGCCGGCTGGACTGATCATCCGTTAATTATCCCGCAGTTCGGGTTACCATCGAAGCCCGAAAACGTGAGATGGTGCTTCTGAGTGGCTGCTGCAGCCGCTGTTTGCAGGCTGATCGATTTTGACGGGCCCGGATGTGGTGACGGAGCAGAGACGCGGGTGTCACCTGCAAAGACAAGATGGTGGCCCTGGTCTGAACTGAGCCGGAGTTGCGGTATCGGACCCAGCGCGGACGCCTGGAGACACACAACAGGCTCACCGGTGTGTGGAGGGGCAGCTGTGACGAGCGGGGCCGCGGACGGTGCAGCTTGAGGTCCGCTGCCGGTCCGTGTGAGGCCGTGCATCGGTGGGCCCTGCTCCAGGCTCTAGTGATCCAGGAGTGTGGAGGGTCCTGGTGAGGCCCCGAGTGCCCAGAACCGAGGTGAGAATGGGTGCGCCTGATTGGGGGGAAATCAGCCAGGGGGTTGCCTGGCGGGGCGCTGCGGCTGCACTGGGGAGGCCTGAGAGGTGAAGCGACTACCGGAGTCCGCTGCATGGTGGCTGCGCCTGCGCGGGCCTCTCCCGGCTGAGCCCTCCTGACCTCTGCTGCGTGAGGATCTCTGGCTCCCTGAAGAACAGGTATGGGTCGGTACGGAGCAGCAAAGTGAGCATTTGGAGCGGACTCGTGAGTTGGCAGTGGCAGCAGCGGGGGGACGGGTCTGCAGCTGTGAGGGTGACCCCCCCAATACCTCTAGAGAGCGAGACATATGGCTTGGAGGAGCCGAGCTTGACGGGCCCGCGTGCGGCCTGCGCTGCGCAGCAAGAGCACAGTTGGTGAAGTGCATTGAGGGGCAGGACTGGGAGCCACGGGCCCTAGTAGGGCATGTCCAACCTGCGGGGGGCCCAGACTGCTGTGGCGACATCATCTGTGATAGAGGCAACGTCTGGGTGCAGCGGACTGACCTGGTAGTGGGGGGGCGGGTTGGAGGCTGTTTGTTGCCCTCTCTCCCCCTCACCCTCCGCAATGGGCCTGCGCTGGCTGGGAATCCAGGGACGTGGAGTTGATCTGGGGTGGAGAGGATCTGCAGGCATGGGTAGCTGGGAGAGCAGACCCCCCCCTGTCGTTGTGCCCTGGTGGGGGAGTTTTGAGGCCAACACCCTGCTGGATCCCATTGCTGCAAGGACGAAGGGGCTGCTCCCTTGGCGGAAAGGCCCTGCGTGCACTCACCCCATTGCAAGACAGAGTCAGAATCTGACATGACTGCCCCGGCGGAGGCCATCCCCCGTCCCACGACCAGACAGCGAGCCATGGGCAAAGCAGACGCAAGGCAACCAAAGATCTCCTTCGAGCAGTGTAAAACCTCAAGGGGAAGTACTCCTCCAGTGGAGGAGCAGGCAGAAACAAATATGAACCCCTCATCGACCCCCAAGCCAAACATCCGCGACATGTTCACGGACCTAAAGCAGTCCCTGTCAGCGATCGATCTAAAAATTGACTCGATGTCGGACCGCCTGGACCGGCTCAGGGAAAAAGTATTGAACCATGACGAGCGCATCGCGGAGGTGGAGCAACGGACCTCCGCGCTAGAAGATGAGGGAACGGCGACCCGCAAGAAATTGGTCCACATGGAGAAGGTGCTGGAGGTCATAAGAAATAAAAATGAAGATCTCGAAGCCAGGTCCCGGCGCAACAATTTGCGCATCCTTGGAATCCCAGAAACCACAGCAATGACTCGAGTAGAGGATTATGTCGAAGAAATGCTCCAGTCTCTCTTCGGTGAGGCCATGTAAGCAATGTGCATCGTCGAGCGTGCTCACAGATCCCTTGGCCCAAAACCCCCCCCAGGAGCCCCGGCCAGACCGATCATAGCGAGACTCCTAAATGATAGGGATCGCGACGTGGTGCTACGCAAGGCCCGTGACCTACAGGAAACCAGATATCAGGGCAACGTGGTCTCTTTTTTCCCCGATTTTACTCTGTCTGTCCAGGCTGCCTGATGAGAATTTGTGCCGGTTAAAAGACTGCTGCAGCAACAGGACATTAAGTATTCCTTGCTTTACCCGGCGAAGCTTCGCATCTTTCACTCCGGCAAGACCTCGTTTTTCTCTGACCCCAAGCTTGCTGCCAAGTTTGCACGCAGTCTTAAGCGCTCCAAGCCACCAGCCTCCACAGAAAAGGACCCGGTGGCTGAGGACCCTCTCAGCGAAAATGACTGAGACTCTGACCGAGCCCCACGAGGCATGATGGACTGGAGGGCTTTTACCGCCCGGAGGGCTCTGATCTCTTTTTGCGTCCCTCTACAGGTGACACATATCCCACACATGAGGCACGAAGGAGCCGAACATGGTTGCCCGACTAAATAAGTGACTACCCTTCACGGGTGTCTTCTGTCCAGCCACCCAGCATCCAATCGCTGGGAAAAGCTGTGCCCCCTGGTGTCACCCCCTGGGATGAGTCCCATGTTGTATTTTGTTGTTGGCCTCTTGCTGCCTATCTGGTGTAGGGGAAATGCTCATCAGCCAATTTGGGCGGCTGTAGTGGGTGGGGGGTGGGCTGTTTGGGTAATGGGTGAGTTAGACTGGTTACATTGCCTCTTCTTTTCTCCTTTTGTTCTTCCTCCCCCCTCCCTCCCCTGCCCCGCTCTGGTCTCACACCCAATGCTGATGGGCTTTGCCCCTTTACCGTCGCACATGGATATATGGAAGTGCATGGATGGATGAGAATGCCAACAGAGTACACACACTAAAAGCAGTAACTTGGAATGGGCGCAGCTTGAATGACTGCAGAAAGGTGCGATTAGTTGCAGCGCTTCGTAACCGTCATGGTGCGGATATTTATTTCTTACAGGAACTACATCTGACGGGTGCTTGCTGTTCGCGCTTGTGAGCGGGATGGATGGGAGAAAAATTCATAGCGGGATACTCCAGCTATGCTAGGGGTACAGCCATCATTCTTAGAAAAGGTCTCCTGTGGCACACACGCACAGCGATATGCGATCCCCAAGGGCGATATGTTATAGTGGCTGGGGTACTCGGAGGTCGTCCCGTTAGGCTTCTATCGGTTTACAGCCCTAATATAGATGACCCCCAATTTGTTGGTGAGGTCTGGCGGCTGGTGGAGTCTTTGGGCCTCGGGGCAATTTTCTGGGGAGGGGACTTCAATGTGATCCTTGATCCGGAGAGGGATAGATCTGGTGGGTCCCGCCGACCTAACCCGCGTGCGGCGGCACAGCTACAGGTCCTCATGGAAGACCACGAACTGGTAGACGTTTGGCGCAGTCGACACCAGCACAGACGAGAGGGAACCTGTATATATACAGCTGGCCCCACCTGGTCCAGA
Organism: Calotriton arnoldi; assembly: GCA_963921515.1. Lineage (NCBI taxonomy): Eukaryota > Metazoa > Chordata > Amphibia > Caudata > Salamandridae > Calotriton > Calotriton arnoldi. The sequence continues at coordinate 603,520 of CAWUFW010005247.1, read as the reverse complement.
ATTGATTACTGGCTCACATCGCGCGACGTAGATATCTGGGGTATATAACAGCGCTCATCTTGCCTGAACTCTTTCAGATCACGGCCCAGTTTTGCTGGAATTCACACTGCCTGATGCACCGGGCAGGGCCTTCAGCTGGAGGCTTACGGCTGGTGCCCTCCAGGACCAGGTATTCAGAGAGGAGATTGGGTCTGCCATAACGGAATATTTTGAGATAAATGCCGGCTCGGTGGACTCCCCGTCCACGTTATGGGAGGCATTTAAAACTGTTATTAGGGGCAAGTGCATCGCCAAGCAGGCAGGAGTCCTGCGCTTGCTTAGAGGTGTACTCGGGCGCCTTGAGAGGGAGATACGAGCGCTTGAATCAGAATATTTCGCAACTGGCCAGCTGGCGACTCTAGGGAAGATTAAGGCAAAGATTGCAGAACTTGAGGAGACAGCGCACAGAGAGACACACTTCCTGGGGAGGGAGGCGTGGGCCCGTCAATACGGTGAGGGGGACTGAGCGGGGAAAACTCTTGCAGGCCTGCTCAAAAAGCCGTGGGCAAATGAATACATCAGTGAGTTACGCGTTGGTGATGATGGAATTGCTGTTGAACAGGAAGCTGTACAAGCAGAAATGCTTGCATACTACTCTTCCCTATATGCTGCGCGCCAGTCGGAGGTGCTTCCCGATCTGCTCCCCTTCCTTGATTTGATAGAACTGGTATGGTTGAGTGATGCGCATCGTAAATACTTGGATGAGCCGTTTTCAGAGAAAGAGGTGGTTGGGGTAATTCGGGCCATGCCTGGGGACAAAGCACCGGGACTGGATGGACTTACGTCCGCCTTCTATAAGGAATTTGCGCCCCTTCTTGCACCCCACCTCCTCAACCTGTATGAGGAATCGCTGGAGCGGGGCGTCCTTCCCCCCTCTCTCTGGGAGGCGCTTATAGTGACCATTCTTAAACCGGACAAGGACCCACAGCTGTGTGACTCTTATCGGCCACTATCAATGATTAACCTTGATAACAAAATCCTTGCAAAACTGTTAGCCACTCAACTGCTCCGGCTGCTCCCCACGATACTCAGACCTGATCAGTGTGGTTTTGTCACCAGTAGGGGCACTTCCCACAACCTCTGTACCCTTTTCGCAGTTATGCAGGAGGTGGACCCCTCTCTCCCCGCCACCGCCCCTTTTTTGGACGCTACCAAGTTGCTCGATATGCTGGAGTGGCCATATCTGTTCACACTTCTCGCCCGCATCGGTCTGAGCCCCGCTTTCCTTAAAAAGATCGCCTTACTATACTCAACCTCGACAGCCAGATTACGGATCAACGGAGTGGTCTCACCTCCAGTCGGAGTGGCTCGCGGCACGAGGCAGGGGTGCCCTTTGTCGCCCCTCCTCTTTGCGGTAGCTATGGAGCCGCTTGCAGCTAGACTGCAACAGCATCATGTGCAGCGAGGCCTTGCCTTCACCCGCCGGGTGATCTTGGTGTCTAGACGATGTGACTCTATATGTTCAGCACCCGGCGATCAATCTTGACCCCTCATTCGCAAAATCACAAGACTTGGTGGCCTTTTGGGCATCACAATAAACTGGGGGGGAAGTCCACGATTTTCCCGCTCATGGCTGCCACGGATATGTTTCAGTCAGAATTTCCACTCAAGTGGGCAGAATCCCCAGTGAAATACATGGACGTCTGGCTCAGTCGGGATCATGAAGAGTTGTGGTGTTACAATTATGGCAGGCTCATGGAATGGCTGGAAAGCTGATTGGTCCGTTGGAGGTCGCTCCCGTTATCTCTGGCTGGCCGGATCGCCATTGCCAAAATGGTGATATTACCCAAGTTTCTCTATGCCTTTGTTAATCTCCCGCTCCCTCTTACTTCGGAATTCAAGAAGAGGCTTCGCTCAAATTAAATATCCCTTGCCTGGGCAGGTGGGCAGCCTCGAGTGGCATGGGAGATTCTCACGCTTCCGTTTGAGCAGAGGGGTCTGGGTGCTCCAGACATGGAGCTGTACCATAGCTGTGCACAGACTCAGTTCGGATTCCATTGGATATATCCGACTCCATTCATGGTGCACCCTGCCCCTGAAAGTGACCAGGCGGACCCGATTCCGCTGCACATGGTGCTGTTCTGGTCTCAAAGCCGCCCACGGGCGGAGATCAATACAGTAGGCTGCACGGTATGGGCGTGGCAGCAACTCCGGCGTAGGGCACGCTTGGACACACTATTTGCACCATCAGTGCCGCTCACTAGACACCCAGTATTACCCTTCTATGCTGAGACCGGGGTGTGCCACAGATTGCGAAGGCTGCAGTTACACACGTTGGGACGGGCGTTCCCGGACGGCGCCTTCGTTAGTATGGAGGTGGCACTCGGGGACGAACACACGGGTCTTCTGGATAGAATGACATACTTCCAGCTGAGAGCGGCGCTGCGCGCACAATATGAATCATTCCTGATTGCGCCACCAACTTTACGTGTTCTGGAGGCATTCTTAACTAACCCCTCACCCCGTAAACTCATAACCCACTTACACTCTGGTATGCAACGCAAATCTCTAATTTGCGCCCCCCTGCCCAGCGCGAGTGGGACGAAAGCCTGGGAGCACCATTCGAGGAGGGTGTGTGGTCCTACTGCTGCACGTAGGCCAGAGAGCTATCACCCAACTATAGGCTGGGGCTAATACATTTTAAATTTCTCCACAGGCTGTACAGGACCCCTGTGTGGCTGCGCAGAGCGGGGCTGAGTGTGGATGCAAGGTGTGCGCGTTGTGGATTGCCGGAGGCTTCCTTCCTGTACCTGGCTTGGGAGTGCCCGGATGTTGCGGGGTATTGAGGCTGCATTTTTGATGTACTGGACGAAATGCTAAGCTGCCGGTTTGAGCGCTCCCCGCTGGTTGCCCTACTTGGATATGTGAGAAAAGTACCGGCAGACAACAGGAAGCTGGCAGCTATGATGCTCCTATTAGCTAAGATATATAAACAAAAACAATGGTTCTGTCGGGCATACAAACTATTTCTTTTAGAAGTAATTATTTCTTTTATGTTATTTTCTACAATCTTCAACAATGATATCCAAAATGTTTAGAAACCATGGAACACATAGCAAAAACACAAAGATGCAAATTGGTGCGTATTGTGGTATTTTATATAAATTAAAGCATTTATATATACTCACACATTTGTAAACACGGCTGTCAAATCAAGGTGAAGCTTACAGTGATGTGTACTAAAGTGACATTAGTGCTCAGTGATAGAACTAGGTGTATCTATTATGTACAAGGTGATTAAAATATATACAAGGGAAGAGAAGGCCAGAATATTATGACGAGCACAATGACTCTGTTGCTTATACAAATTATTCAATCATCAATCATTTGCACCCAGAGTCTTGGTAAATCTGGACCGTAGGAGATCGTCGACATTTCAACCCAATAATTACTTCTAAAAGAAATAGTTTGTATGCCCGACAGAACCATTGTTTTTGTTTATATATCCATACCCAGGTTCTGAGGGACACAGGGTCACCCCATTGTTGTTTAACGCTATTAGCTAAGAGGCGGGTGGCGATCTGCTGGGGCCATAAACGCAAACCGCGCAGAGATGACTGGCTTAAAGACGCAGAATTCTGCCATAACCAACTATCTGAATTCCCCGAGTTAATGCCTGCGCAGGCACGCCCTCTGAATATATGGGAACCGCTGCAGAGTTTTCTCAGAACTCATCCTCTCGACCAAGTGCTGGACCCTGCCACACATGACTAGGTGGAACAATGGAAGTGTAAGAAATATGTTTGGGGAGACCTTTTTTCACCAACATGCTACTTCATTATTGATGGCCAGAGACCTCCCCCCCTTCCTCCCCTTCTGTCTCCCCTCTTTCTTTTTTTCTTCTATTAGTTAGCTGCTGTTTCCTTCCGGGAAGACATGTGGGCTGGTAGTCCACCATATGGTTAATGGGACATTGTATGACTCACTAGACTCGCACTGCCATCGATATGACAAGTGTATTTGTGAACGTAAACATGTATTGAGCATGTACCATGTCCCCCTGATTGCCTTCAGCTACTGCGGAGCTTGCTGTTGTTTGTATTGATGAAAATCTATAACTAAAGATTTTTAAAAAACTCGGTTTTCATTTCAATTTAATTAGTTCCCTGCGATGAATATTCCTCATCCTACAGTTTGAGTTCGGCTAGGAGGGAGTGGAACCTCACTTCTTGATCTGGTGCTTTCGACTAGTTCTCTAGCTTGCTGCTACTGTCTACTACCACCACCATGGCACATTGGGAAACCATGCAGCCAATGTTTTGCCTAATCACAGGTAAGTGAAGAACTGTGGGGGATTCATTGTTGAGCTGCAGTAATCAATATACAATGGAAATTCATACACCCACACCCCCTCCGAGTCCTTAGGGGTTAATATAGTTGCAGACTGCAGAGACTAGGAGGAGAGAGTGGTAGGACAAGTGAGGGTACCGCATAACTATTTGTTGATGTGCTACACTATCTGCAGATTTTAAAAACTAGCTCCGGGCCTGCTGCAAAGGAAACAGTGCGAAGTAAAAGAGTAACCCCCCCTAAAAAAGATTTGAATCATATGTACAACTATAAAAAATGTATTTCCCTAACAAATATTAACTAGAAAACCCACAACACCTGGCCCACCCCTCTCCCTAACCCAAACCCATGTCCAAAGTAAAGAAAGTCCAAAAACTTAATTGTCCATATATCAAATGTCAATAAATAAATATGTGAAAAACCCCAAGATTGCCCCAACTCCCACATTCCCACCCTCTCCCCAAGTCCCATCCATCAAACAAAAGATTACTAAAGGGGCAAGAGAGGTCTAGCGGCGGGCTAGGAACTTCCTCTCCAACCTGTCGAAAGGCTCCTCCATCCTGGCTTCCAGGTGCGCCATCCGCTGGAGTATGCGGTGCTGAAAAGGCTCTAGAGAGTTTATAGGCTAGAGGAGCAGTAATTGAATGGTGGCGGGCGGGTGCCTAACCACGACACCGTACTACCGGAGGCGCTAGGGCCCGGGTATTTGAAGCTGCAGCTGCTGCCGCCTCCTTCTCCTCTTCCTCCTCCGGGACCACCAGCCGCTGGTGTTCAGCCCTGATGGCCTCCAGCTTCCTTTGGCTGTTACCTCCTGCCTGTTGGGTTGTGATGGATTGGCATGAGTAGCTATATCAAGAAAGAAAAAAGACAAATTGTAACCAATACTCTTAGCAAAACAGTAACACATAAAATTATATAATGGCACAGTAGCACTAGCAGTACATAACAATTGCTGGTATCCTCAATCCCTGGGCCCATTCGATTTTGATGTGATTAGAGTTTCAGGCATTAAATACTATGGAGTATACAAGTATTATTCTTCTCTCTCTTGTTTAGCTAAATTAATGTAAGCATGCCAGCTCAGCTTGCGCCCTAGACAGACATACTTGTGTCGTGTTACTTTGCTACTTTCTGCAGGTGGGGCAGCTGTACTACACAATTATCTCTTTTCCTATCATGGCCATGCTGTGTTAAATGCCTCAATTTTACACTGATTATAACAAGGCAGATGAATAGTTACTAATATATGAATGATATACTTCACGTGAGGTACTACTATAGTAACCATGCAACCGATAGGCCACCCAAGGCTGACACTGGCGAAATGCCATGGGTAGGGACTCGGAGGGAGGCGATGGATGATGGGTGGGTACATAATATATGTTGTGCTTGAAAACTACTGTGAGTCAAATACAACCTTATATCTTTGAATCAAAAAGCTTGATAAAAAACATTCCTTGTTTACTCTTCTTCCCAGGGATTTTTCCATGTATCATTGCATTGTTCTTCTAGTATTAGTTTTATTCTTCACCCTTGGCTTTGCTACTCATTCACAGTTTAAGTTTTACATTCTCTTCATCCAGTCTTCACCTATGAATACCATCCATCCATCCAAACATGGCTATCATTCTCAACAAACCTTTCGCCAACATGCATTTGTCATTTAACCACCCATGCGTTCTTGCTTGGACCCATCAAACCCCCCAGAGGATTCCTTTCACCCATCAACTTTCACCCACCCAGGCAGGCATCCTTTCACCTGCCATCCATCCTTCACCCGTCCATGCATCCTATCAGCCACCTATATGCATCCTTTCACCCACGCATCCTTCTCTGACAATCATATTACATGTCACCCTTCCTTCTTCCTTCCTTCCATCCTTCTTTTCCTTTTCCATCAACCCATCAAGGTCTGACTCTTCATGAAACTTTCTCTGCTGAGTTGAAGATAGAAGAGGCCATTAGTTACTCAACTCCTGCTATATATATGCTAAGTAAAGAGGGGTGTCTTCAACTGTTCACAACTTAGGGGCCGATTACGATGTCGGGCGGAAAGCCTCCTCGCGACAGTCGGAATCTCCTAGACCGTGTAGGAACCCTTCCGACCGACTTGGTCGGTTTACAATCCGACCGACCGATTACGATGTTCACGATCGGTTTGTAAACCGCACGGTCTTTCCGAATCGGTTCCAACCGGCTCTCGGAGAATTCGTGTCTGTTGGACCCGCATCATACAGCTCTATGGATTGTGTTTCCGACCAATCGATTACGATGTCGGTTTCCAACAGCCTTTCCGAGTCGGCCAGTCTCACAAGAAAAGGCTGTCGGAAAGTGACTTTTGGGGTCCCTAGCAGAGCCCCATTTATCCTACGGCTTCCAGTTGGGGGCCGAGGGGCTACCCAAGGGACCTCCCCGTAACACCCTGCACTGTGTGACAGGCACCATTGGGTGCCTGCGACAGGGTGCAGAGTTTTGAGCACACCCCCCATTTCCCCATAGGAGCCTGTGTTGTCGGGCAGAACACGGGCTCCCATAGGAGTCAATGGGAATCTGACCGAACAGTGTTTGGTCGCATCGTAATCGGTCGGTAGGAACCGCCGACCGCGAGTCGGTCGGTCCCATTCCGAGTCGGTGGCGGGAGGAGGAAACTCCGACAGACATTGTAATGAGGCCCTTAGTCTCAACAGTACAGTATATACCCTTGCAGCGAGTAAAACATTTTCAATAAGCAAGCAATATGACTTACCACCGCCCGCCACTGCCACTGGCTCACCCCTGCAACTGCCGCATCTGCTCCCTGGATGGCGCTACCGTCCCCGCTGGTCCCGGCACTGGTGGTTGGTGCGGCTAGAAAAAAACTTTACACATTTTTTAGATGCCATATACGCTTTCCCCTATTAATTATTTTTTGTAGCAAAATTGAAAATACATACACCACACACATCACTACAATTCAGGTACAGACAGTATGTTCATTCAAAAATAATAAAATATCCAGTTGGGAATTTTGTTGGTGCCAATTTTTGAAAAGCCTCTTAAGAAGACAGCCTGTAGAGGACTGGATTGAGTGGCTAGAGCTATTGGTGAATCTGTGTTTTCGAAAAGAAATAAGAGTGGCCAACTGGACGGACAATCGGACATAAGGTCTTCTTGGTTGGCAAATGTAATGGGATCGTCCTCATCCTCCTCCTCCTTCCTTCCAGCCATGGTACACGGTAATCAGTTCACCATCAACTGCTGCTAATAATACTAGGCCTAGAGAAGAAGAAGACTCAACTTTGAGGTGTCCAACGTGACCATGGCCACTTTTTACTGATTGAGCATGAGAAAGTAAAAGAAAGACTTCTCATCTCAACAAACATACCTAGAATACCTTACTTGGGCATGCAATCTGCATGGTAGAGAAGCAGTACTAGCACTAGTAGAAGTAAGTGACCATTACCAATGGGTTTTCTGAGTCTTACAGTACCACCACTAGGCAGTCCACAAAATATATAAGGGGAGAGGAAAAACTGACTGAAAAACCAGAAGAAAGGAAGTTACAGACAGACTAGTACAGACAGAGACAGTTTAAGGTAAAATACATCACTAGAAATATAAAATAACTTAGTAAATAGGATAATGCAGGGATAACAAGATTTTTGAAACGGATAGATAGAAGAGGATTTAGGAAAAAAATAAAATTAGGAAACAGGTTGAAAATAGTTCAAAATAAGGAGCAGTAAATGTTAGGGAAATATAGATTAATATTAACAACAGGAGGACTTACTGGGGCCAGCAGAGCCATCGGCCGAGGAGCATTCTTCCTGGGAGGCACCTCCAGCTCCCGCACCTACCTCAGACGAGTTCTTGCCCCTGGATGCTGATGTAAGACATAATTAAGGAGACAAAAAAGAATTGGTGGTAAATAAATAACTCTCAAAAAGATTTTTGGACAGAAAATGGCAATTGCAATAACATTGAACTTTCCTAAATTAGATTGACTAGTAGTAGACTAGTATCGCCGACCGTCCTATCTATTTATTCCACATTTCCTAAACCTACCTAGCCTGCCTATTCGAAAGACTATGGAATAAATTATAATGAATGATATTTGCTATAAGTTCCAATCTCATTTGCAATCATTCTCAACCTCCTTTGATAGGCCAATTCACTAAGTCTGCATTTTGTCTTTAAATGCCTAGATGGACGCATGCATACACCAAATTGGTTGGTTTCTTGTCACTGTATGAGCTACAAAAAGATTCTAAGAACTGAAGTGAGAAGACACGCGCCGCTAAATTACTAATACTAATTACCACTATCTTAGTGACGGGACAAAGGAAAGGAGTCTCTCTCTCTAGTCTGTATTACTTAACTTAAGTTCTTACATAATCAGCCCAAGCGAGCACAAAGTTGCAAATAAGTACGATTAGGTAGCGCCGGGCACCTGTCTAGAATAACGATCACATAATATAAGTTTTGTAAGCGGAACGTACTTGCATGTGAGCAGCATGCTTGCTATTTGGGACAAAAAAATATTAGCAATAACATTGAACACACATGTAATAATAATATTAATAATTAGCTACTCACCAAGCCCCATGACCTCAACCCCTAGCAGGTCCAGCAGGTCCTGCTCTCAGTTCAGGATGTCGGACCACCAGTGCGTCAGCTGATTGTGGGTGCGTCAGACCCCAGAGCAGTGAGACACTGCCCGGCGCACCCGCGCCCAGCGCTGCTGGTGCTCCAAGAGCCCGGACCCAGGCCTGCTGCCAGGGTGGAGGAGGGGGGGGGGTGCTGCACAAAATAACCAAGCGCTGCTACCTCCACCTCCGAAAACAAGGCCCGGGGCTGTACCCCTTCTGGGTGCCGCCTTCCGCAAGGAAGGCGTCTCTTGTTTGCCGCCTTTTTCATGGGATGCTTCTCTGCCATGATGCTGGGTGGGGGGGGGGTGGAAAATAAAATGTAGAAAGTATAAACAAATAACAGGGAGAAGAAGGAAGAAAATAAAACAAATTAGGAAGGAAGTTGAAAGACAAACAGTACAAAACTCACTAAAAAACACACAAAAAAGTAGAAAGAAATGTAAAATATACACTGAGGAAGACCGAGGGAATGATTATAAATAGAAAGATCTGAAAAAAAGTTTTGGGAAACAAGGATTGAAAAGATTAGGAAGGATTAAAAAAAGTAGGCCTCAACACCAATAACAGAGAAGAAAACAAGATGGGCGCGCCCATGCGCGACCGCGGGGTGCAGTTCGCACGATATTTCCCCCCAAACACGCAATCGGCGCTACCATACGGTGGTAACATCACACGAACGGGCGGGACAAGCAACTCCACCCACTCGCGGAACTCCGCGTAGTACGTCAGAGTTATTTTACCGCTTCACAGAGTTCCACGTAGGGCAGCTACGCAAACTCTGCCCAGGCTTAGTCATGCCCTCTTCTGAGAAGAGGTGTCCAAAGATCTTTAACTTGGTCTTATGGAATTCAGACTTGCTGGAGTTGAGAGTGAGACTAGCTTCACACAGGAGATGACAAACCTTGTCTTGCGCACCATCATGCGCCTCATGGGTGGCTCCAAAAATGAGTATGTAATCGCTGTATTTGAGCACATTGAGTACGGGCTGGATGATGTTGCGGATTACTTCTTGAGAGATTTCAGCTGTGGACGAGATGCCGAAATTCAGTCTCTTGTAGTTGAAGAAGCACATGTGAGTGGTGAATGTTGTGATATAGCAGCACCATTCCTCCAGCTCAAACTGATGGTAGCTCTTATTGGGGTCTAGTTTGGAGAAGAGTTTGGAGCCATTAAGTTGGGTAATCATGTCCGCAATGTCTGGGCCGGGGTGGTGCTCCCGTTGTATTGCTTTGTTTGACTGTCGCATGTCTACACATATGCGGACAGCTCCTGGATGTCCTTCTTCATGATGACAAAAGTGGGAGACACCCACGGTGTGGGCCTTCAGATGGCTCAATGATGTCAAGACTAAAAAAGTTGTTGATTTCCTTGGTGGGCAGTTGGCTTTTGGGCGTGGTTTTTCACCTGATTTTGGTCAACGCTCACTGCCCAGTTTGTCATGGCGTCTGAAGCGATGGGGGGAATGGTGCTTTGATTGGGCACAGCAGACAGAAGCAAAATGATTTTCTTTGCCACAACCTTTACAAACTTGTCTGAAGGCTGGGCACTTTCCTTTATGTGGAAAGGCAAGTCCACATCTAACTATCTAGTCTTGGGTTTCTCTTTGCTTACTAGTTGATAACTGCTAATGGCCTGTACGGATTTCACAGTGCTTGCACCTGCCTCCAAGCCACCGCCTGTTTCTCAGCACGTTCATCTGCGCGTGTCGTGATAAGCATTTTAGTTGGAGAGTGCGTTTCACCCAGCATTCGCCTGTGGAAGGCTTCTGATTGACAGCCGTCAATGATCCTGATGCGCATGGCCTCTTCATCGAAGAATTCAGAGATGCGACAATGTTTGATGTGGGTTTCTAGACACTCGACGAAGTCATAATCTTTGAGATTGTGCTAGGCTTTGGCTTCTTCTTTCGGAATTTTCTTTAGTGCTTCCTTGACGCAATCTACTGTAGAGTAGCATAATGTTGGCTCCACCCTTTCATGTTTGGCTAGGCTATTTTATATATATGTGTGAACAAGGGCAAGTGGTGCCCGAAACGCGTAATCAGGAAACGGGAATAAAATTTTGACTTGCCTGCAGTTTCGGTGGTTCGTGAATCCTTTGTAGCTGAAGTGGTGTGAACTGGCGCTGCGAGCGGACGAAGGATTTTGGTGATTTTTTATATATATATATATATATATATATTTACCTTTGGCCTTATGTACTTGTGTGATGCAATATTACCAATGAGATATGGTGCACCGAAGGTATAGAACTGCATCTATTGTGTGTTTTGATATATATGTGTGTGCATATTAATGTTCATTCTTTTCAGAAACATCTGGATTGCTGGTATTACTCTTCTATAGGTTTAGATTGTAAGGTGGTGTGCTAAAATGCATTTAATGCAGTGCATTCGCCAGGGATTAGTGAAAATTAACCACATGTTCAATGCTTTCTTTATAAATTGTGACCACTTGTCATTTTTGCTTAGTAACACATGTATAAGTATGCTGTGCCACATATAATAGTCGAGTATAAAATAATTTGATTTCCTTATTAAAGGTTTCATTTATTGGTTTATATGTAGGTTGTAGAATTAAAATGCATTTAAAGAAAACTGTTAAGTTAGCACGATTGTGAGCCTTAAGCTTACAGTCAAGACATTTAATACTAATGTGAAAGTTGTTTTTCTACATGTTTTCTCCTCTGCAGGTGCAGACCAAAGGCATACATTAGTTAATGAAAAGCACATTGCATTTCAGAGATATTGAGGCGAGGTAGAACAGGCAAGGTCAAATAGTTTTAATAATAACAAAGGGAGTGTTACCAGTTGGTACTATCAGATGAAGTAAGGAATCCAAGGATGCTTTGGAAGCGGAGACTGGAATATGGGAGTAGTGTTCAAGGTGCCAAGTTTTTTTTCTGAGAACTTGAAAAATACTGTGATGTGTATAAGGTCATATTTCTTAAATATTCTTTGTGCATTTTAATTAGTTAATCCACCTTGGGGTTAGTCAGATTCCCTTTAGACTTGGATAGGTTCAGATCTCTCTTGTCATCTCTGATTGTGTGGCTTCATGCCATACATGACTCCTTACCTATAGAACTTCTACAGAGGTTCTGATGCTGACACCTTTCTTGCATCCTTGATTCAGTAGGGTTTCCCCTATCCTTAGTTCAGTGTAGAGTTTAGTAGATGCTGCAACTCTTTTCCATGTATGGGTAGAAGGATACAAACTATTCACTAAGTCATCAAATCCTTTTCCTTATTTTTTGTATCGCTACCACTGAAATTTGTATATGTTTCTTGCTGGTGAGGACTGATATTGTACGCCGTCTCAGTCTTCCTTTGTTCATCTTGTACTTTTACTGTATGCTCTTGGGATTGATTTATATTATTCTGGCTTTGAGTTTGTAATAAACCTTTTAACTTCAAGTTACTGACGCAGACTTTTATTATGTGGCCTTAGTGATCACACTGTACCTTAAGATTTAAATTGTTGTTAACCCCTTTTCCTCTCGGGCTCCTAAAAAGGTCTGTTGATCAGAGTAGTATTGAAAGAAACAGCTCAGAGCATTGTCACCCGTAAGATTTTTGAGATAGCGAATGATTTTGGTGTCAGCAGAATCGTCCAGTGCCTCTATGAAGTCATCAAACTTCTCGATCCAACCAGCCCAGTGCGCCCCTATGTTGTGCTTTTTGGACATGCCAAATGGGAGTGGGGGTTTCAGGAATGCAGCAGCGTCTTAAGCAGATTGCCGGTCAGTAGTCATGATGACATGTGGCGATGCTAATACTCACAGGGTGACACACCTGAGGTAGCAGCTGAGAACAGTCAGGAATGCTGCCATAGTGAGGACACTGAGGAACTGCATCCAGGCAGAGGATATACCCCCCATTAGGAGCGTGGTAAGTCCAGGAGGTGCGGGTGTCAGACAGCCTGGCTGATGAAGGGTGTTACCCAGAAACCGGTCCCAGGAGTCTTGTTTCCGGTTCAGGGAAGACCTGGCTTGCAGTTCGGGCTGGACTGTTCCCATGAGGCACAGGGTCAAGACTGATTTGCATATAGCTGGGTCTGAACTGAGGTGGCGAAGTGAGCTAAAGAATGATGATGGATTCAACCCAGATCTGTGACTGGGGGTGAGTGTCTGAAAAGTTTCAGCGCTCCGTCCATCATCTCCTTTTGTTTGCTTTGTACGCCCTAAGTTGGCAGAGTATGCCCAGACGTGGGTCCCTTGCTCACTTTGCCACTGGATTCAAGCTAGCCTGGCTCATGAAGGGTGTTACCCAGAAACCGGACCCAGGATGCTTGTTTCCGGTTCAGGGAAGACCTGGCATTGCAGTTCGGGCTGGACTGTTCCCATGAGACACAGGGTCAAGACTGATTTGCATATAGCTGGGTCTGAACTGAGGTGGCGAAGTGAGCTAAAGAATGATGATGGATTCAACCCAGATCTGTGACTGGGGGTGAGTGTCTGAAAAGTTTCAGCGCTCCGTCCATCATCTCCTTGTGTTTGCTTTGCTCGCCCTAAGTTGGCAGGGTATGCCCAGACGTGGGTCCCTTGCTCACATTGCCACTGGATTAAAGCTAGCCTGGCTGATGAAGGGTGTTACCCAGAAACCGGTCCCAGGATGCTTGTTTCCGGTTCAGGGAAGACCTGGCTTGCAGTTTGGGCTGGACTGTTTCTATGAGGCACAGGGTCAAGACTGATTTGCATATAGCTGGGTCTGAACTGAGGTGGCGAAGTGAGCTAAAGAATGATGATGGATTTAACCCAGATCTGTGACTGGGGGTGAGTGTCTGAAAAGTTTCAGTGCTCCGTCTATCATCTCCTTGTGTTTGCTTTGTCAGACAGCTGAGCAGAGTAGGCATAGTGCAGAAATTAAATGCCTCCCAATCAAAGCAATCTGCAAGCAGTGGCAGGGAGGACCGAAGATGATGGCCCACCCCAATACAAGATGGCCACTCCTGGAGAAGGCGAATAGTCTGGAGGGGCTGGCATCCCAATCCAAAATGGCCACTGGAGCAAGAGTTAAGACCCAGGGTTGGCAACCCAATCCAAGCTGGCCACCAGAGCAAGCAGCAAGGCCGAGAGCAGGCAACCACATCCAAGATTGCCACTGGAGTAAGAAGCAAAGCCCCAGGGCTGGTAGCCCAATTCAAGATTCCACCTAAGTAGAAATCGAGACCCAGGGCACTGAGGCAGCACTGCACAATAATCGTACAGTGTAACAAATTGTAGGGTCCGGAATGAACAGAGGTAAAACGGTGAGTGGCAGATAACTTAGTTTATTAGTTATTGTGAAGACCGCACCCAACTTAGCCTCCTTCCATCAGCTGGCTCTGCAACCGTCTCGCATGGAATGCCTGATAGGATTCGCTCAGTGCATTCTACACCAGACCCTCCAAGCAAGAGGACACAAACCCACACAATACATGGATATAACACCTCCTCTTCCCAAAAATGAAAAACAAAAAATAAACATAACTTGTCATTTACATTTCAAAGTCCTTAAATATATTAGGTAAAACAATTCTCCTGCCAGATCTACCAACACCCAATCCTGGGTACCATTGTTGACATTTTGTGCAGAAGTAACAGAGACATTCCGGGCAACCTGCCCATCCTGAGTAGATGCACCATTTAAATGCTCAATATGCTCATAACCACCTTCCCTGACTTTACTTAATATATGAGCTTGTGTTGCATCAATGAGAATGACTTTGTTCAAAGTCCACAAACTCTTGTTTCTCAGAAACACAGAGTTCCTTCCCACCCTTTTAACAAGAAGAGGTCTCTGAAACTTGGAGGACTTGGTCTTTCGTATCAATACCCAATCTCCCACCTGAACATGTTTGTATTTCACATTAAATGTCTTATCATAGTAAGCCTTTCTTTTGCCCTGTGATACTTAAACTGTTTTTCTAACTTCAGATACATCTTTAATCATTTTTTCCTCAAATTCGTCCAAGGAGGAAATGTTTTTTAACAGCCGGTGTGTTTACGTAGCAACCCAAAAGGTGTTGCTCCAGTAGTAGAGTGGTGGTGTATTTTGGTAACTACTTATTTTACATCTCAAATGCTCAGCTACATCATACTTGGATGAGATAGCAGGTTGGACTCCTTCTTTAACAAGCCTGTTAGCTCTTTCTACTAAACCATTTGAATGTGGAGAATATAAAGCTACTCTAAAACGTTTGATGCAATTTTGCACATTTTTGTCGAAACCAATTGTGTGCCCTATCCGACACTAAAACCTTTGGACCACCCTCCAAGGAAAATACATCCTTTAAAAATTCAATAGTCGACACAGTAGTGATTGCCACCACAACCTTGAAATGAATCCATTTGGAAAAATAATCAATTAAAGCTATGAAATGTCTCTGGTCAAAAGGTAAACAATGAAAAGGCCCTAAAAATCAATTGCCACTTTGTCCCAAGATTGCTCTGGCATCTCCACATTGATCAATGGGGTTTTACTCACATGCCAACTCTTATCTGACAAAAGACACTTCTGAAAACTCCTGTGTAGTTATCCACCATTATGTCCATACCAGGCCACTTATAATGGTTACACAAAATTTTCTTTGCAGAACTAATGCCAAGATGTACTTCATGGGAAATTGCAATAAGCTTTTCCCTCAAAGTTTCAGGTGGAACAAATAAACAACCTCTCAACACGATGCCCAACTCCACACTTAACTCAATCAGCACATGGTAGAAATCTTTGATGTTACCCAAAGCTCCTCTTGACCCACTCACATCCCCGTTATTAATGTGATCAATAAGATCTTGATACTGCACATCCGCCATACCTTTCTTAAAAAAATGTTTTATTTGTCAGACAGATATGAACTAAGCATAGATAAAGACATGCATTTCATAGTAGATACCAACACTGATATCCCACATGGAGGATTCCTCAAGAACAGGCTACATCATACAATCATGGCTCACAGCTATACATTGCTAGGATATTATGCGACTACAGATACAACAAAATAACCAACAGAGCAGTGGGTGTCAAGGTTAGGTAACAACATACACAGGCAGATCAGTCCATGGGTATTGTAGCATCTTATTTAAAGAGAAAGTTACTGACAGTTCACCAAAACTAGGAGCCCGCAATAAGTATCTGAATTACCATTGGGAGGGTGTCATACATAGAGATGAGACAACTAACGGGGTGTTTCCTGGGAACTAGCAGTTGTCAATGGCCTGGTGTCAACAGTGAGGGGTGCATCTCTTTCCCTGAGCCAAGTCGTGAAGGGTTCCCAAATATCTTTCGGGCGAGAAGTCATAGGCATGAGGTCCCAGAAAGTCGCCAGCTGTTCCTGACAGTATGCTATGTCGCGGATCCACTCAGGGATTCGAGGGTGCTTAGGGGCTCCCCAATGTATAGCCAGTCTGCGCTTTGCTAGTAGTAGCAGCATAGCGGTGAGGCGGCGCGACTCTGGCGGGGTCTCTTCAACATAGCCAAGCAGCGCAACCAATGGAGAACACTCCAGCGTTTGACCAGTAATGGCTTGTATGGTATCGCATACCTCCCCCCAATATTTAGAGACGGCTGGGCATTCCCATGCGATGTGTAGGAAGGCGGCCGCTTCACATTTGCATTTCCAGCAGCGCAAATCTGCCCTCAGCTGTAATTTAAATAACTGTAAAGGGGTACGGTAATATCGATGGAGGAATTTAAAATGTATGAGCCTCAACTTATTGTTTGGGGACAGGTGTTGTAGTTGTGAGCAACAGAATGCCCATTGTTCATCTGTGGGCTTGTCTACCAGCTCCGTCCTCCACTGCTCCAGAGCTTTCGGAGCAGTCCATGGGGTATGCGCATGCGTGAGAGTGTTGAGCCTGGTGACCAATTTACAAGAGGACGTCGTGACCAATAAATGTTCCAACTGTTGCATGGTAACACGGGATGTTGGAAAAGAGGGGTGCATTGTTTTACAGGTGGCCCTAAATTGATAATATAGGAGTAATTCTAAAAATGGCGTCTGCGCGCCATCCTGTCCAGTAGGCGGTTCCAGGAATGTGTATTGTGGATAGAGGTCACCTAGCGTTGATAGGCCCATTTTACGGGCCCGATCTATGGCGCCCTTGTCATGCAGGAAGGGAAAGTGTGGGTGGAACGCCAGCGGTGTGGAAGATGCATATAATAAAGAGACATCCGTCCGCTTCCTCAAGCCCTCCCAGGCCCATCGCAAGGTTTCAACTGTGTTAATTTTGTTAGCATTTCTGCGGTAGGGTTGATATACAGCCACGTACAGTGGAGTGGGGTCAGCTACGTCCATTTCAGTGGCCACATGGGGTTGAAACGGGATGGGATGCACCCAATAATGAAGAAATTGTGCTTGAGCACTGAGCGCATAGAGTTCGAGGTCAGGCGCTCCCAATCCCCCTTTTGACAATGGGCGAGTCAGCAAGTCCCAGCTTACCCTGGGTTGGCCTCCAGCCCAAGCCATAGCAATCGTGATAGATCGCAGAGATTTAAAGAAGGCTTGAGTCAATGGTATAGGTATATTCATGAAAAGATATAATAACTTGGGGAGGACGATCATTTTTAGTATAGCAATTCTACCCGCTAGCGTCAGAGGCAGCGCGGCCCAGAATTTAGCCCTGTCTTCAAACCAGTCTAGGAATCTACCAAAATTCAAGCACCAAATTTGTTGTAGGTCTTTGCTGAGCCAAACACCTAGATACTTCACGGCATCGTCCGCCCATGTCAGCGGGAATTCCAATGTGGTGTCTAGTGGGGCATCCGTAAGGGGCAGGAGTAAAGACTTCAACCAATTTATTTTTATGCCGGACATACCGCCGAAGCGGAGGATTTCCCGTAGCACAAGGTTCAGGTTGTCATCTGGTTTCCTAATCTATAGCGTAATGTCATCAGCATACATTGAGATGATAAGGTTTCTATCCGAGAAAACCAGACCACGGGTAGAGTGATGCTGGTGAATCCTAGCAGCCAATGGCTCCATTGCAACCGCAAACAGAAGTGGTGACAGGGGGCATCCCTGTCTGGTTCCACGGGTAATGGGAAAGGGGTCTGAAATTAAACTGTTAGACCTGGTACCATTGGCGTGGGTCTCCCTTCCATTTTTTCGCTATGCCTCCTCTGTTGTTGACATGTTTTTGCTGGTTTAGATGCTTTGGGCACTTTGCCACTGCTAATCAGTGCCAAAGTGCAAGTGCTCCCTATGGTAAATTGATGTATGGATTAGTGACTCCATGATAGGCTTATTTGATTTACTGTCAGACCCTAGTACAGTGCACCGCGTGTGCCCAGGGCCTGTAAATCAAATGCTGCTGGTGGGCTTGCAGCACTGGTTGTGCCACCCACCGGAGCAGCTTGGAAAGCATGTCTCAGGCCTGCCATTGCAGAGACTGTGGGCAGTCTGGTACTGCCATGTCGACTTGGTAAGTGCACCCACTTGCCAGTCCCCAAACCTTCCCTTTTCTACATGTTAGTCACCCCTAAGGTAGGCCTGCGGGCAGGGTGCATTGTATGTAAGAGGTAGGACATGCCCTGATGTGTGTGGCATGTCCTGATAGTGAATTACAGCCAATTTCGTTTTTCACTATTGCAAGGCTACCTGTCCCCATAGGCCAGAATGGGCAGTTTGATTATAACATCTTATAATCCTAACTGACCCAGGGAACATGGTACAAAAACGAATTTAGTATGCCTGAACTCAGAATGATAAAATACATCTTTTAGTGAAGTAGGTTTTAACATTCTGTGTTTGAAAATACCAATTTTAGAAAGTAGGTATTTTCTTGCCTAACCATCTAGCCTGCCTCTGCTAGGTTGTGTATTGCTTGTCTGGTTTGTGAGTGACAGGAGGGCTTGGGCTCCAGCAGCCTGATGGGTCAGGGCTGGGCTGAATAGGACCTTGGCTGACTAGAGAGTAGGGGGGGGATTTCCTTTCACTCCCCTGAGCCCTCATAGAATAGAGAGTAGGGGGAGGAGATTTCCTTTCAGCTACCTGGGCCAGGTCTGCTTTCAACAATGCTGTCTCCACCTCCTGCCAGGAAGCTGCACAGAACTGGTTTTGGTCAGGCACAGACACACTCTGCCTTCAGAGACAAAGGATTTTTGAGTATAAATATTGGGGCCCAGACCACAAGACTTTAGATCACTTCTGGGAATCAAGACAAACCTTTGCTGAGGAGAAGAACCAGGAAGCTGAAGGAGGAGACTACCCCTATGCTGCGTGTTGTTGGGGTTGGCCTGCAGTGGTTACTTTATTGCCAAAGAAAGGAGAAAAGGACTGAGTGTGATTTCATCTTCTTGAAGAAGATCTCCAAGGGCTTGAACATTGAGCTTGCCTCCTGCCTGAAGTCTCAGGGATACAAGACTTCACCCCCAGCTCCCCTCCTGAATTCCCTTGCTGGGAATTGAAGTGCCTACTGCTGTTGGGCCTTCTGAGAGACTGCGTGTCGCTGGGACCTGGAAGCGCAACGCAACGAAGAGGAAGCGTGTCGCCGCCGCAGCAGTTGTCGTCGCATCGCGGAGTAAGCGTGCCGCCGCTGCCGCATCACCGAAGCGCCCCGCATCACCGGAGAAGCGTGCCGCTGCAGCAGTTGTCGTCGCATCACAGAGTAAGCGTGCCGCCAATGCCGCTGTCGCCATCGCATCACCGAAGCGCCTCGCATCACCGGAGAAGCGTGCCGCCACCACAGAGGACGCTGGCGCATCACCGGAGAAGCGTGTCGCAGGGCCTGTCGTGGCTCAGAAGATCGCCTAGTCGCCGCACGGCGGTCGGGCGTGCACGCATCCCGTCTACGTTGTGGCACCGCAAGCAAGACGCCATTTTCTCGCATAGCACCGGATCATCATCGCATCGGAACCGGGCCGCAGTAAGAAACCGACGCATCCTCCTTTCTGCGGGTAAGGAATCGAAGCATCACCTTCCCTGCGACCCTTTTGTTTTGCGTTACGCATCCAAAGGTACATTGAGAGTAAAATGTCGCATTTATCATCTTTATTGAACTGAGCTATTTTCTACCATTTGACAGTCATATTTTTCGCCTTGTAGTGTGGATTTCTGTCGTTTGGGTCTTGTGTTAAGTCTATATAAAAATATCTATTTTTATACTACAACCTGTGTGGTGTCCATCTGTAGTGTTGTCACTGGGTTACTGTATGTGTTCACAAATGCTTTACACACTGCCTCTGAGATAAGCCTTCCTGCTCGTGCCAAGCTACCAAGGGGGTGAGCAGGGGTTATTTTAGTAGTGTATCCCCCTTACCCTGACTAGAAGTAAGGGTCCCTATTTGGACAAAGGTACCTACCTCTGCCAACTAGAGACCCCCATTTCTAACATAAACCATTTGCTTTGAGTCGGGCAATGGGTTTGGTATATAGTAAGCTAATTAATTTGACGAAATTGGGGCTGAAGCCTAATCTGGGCAAGATGGTGAACAAGAAGGGCCATTCCAAAGAATCAAACGCTTTGGTTGCGTCCAAAAATACAGCGATAGCCGGGAGTTTGGGATCAATATGGTGGAGTGTAGAAAAAAATGTGCGCAGGTTGTGGGTCGTCGACCTGCCCGGGATAAAGCCTGATTGATCTAGCTGAGCTATGAGAGGCATTAGCGGCTGCAGTCTGTCAGCAATCAATGTAGCCAGAATTTTGGCATCAACATTAATTAACGAAAGGGGTCTGTAAGAGTCGCAAAGAGTCGTCACCTTATCTGGCTTCAGTAAGGTAATGATTACAGCCTCTCTCATGGTCAGCGGCAGTTCCCCTACTTCCAGCGATTCCTGATAGACATCAAGAAGACGGGGCGCAAGTAGTTCCGCAAACATCTTATAGAATAGCGTGGTCAACCCATCCAGCCCCGGGGCCTTCCCACTTGGGAGGCCTCCAATCACCTGCGTAATGTCGTCGACTGTAAACGGTTCGTCTAAGTATTCTCTGTGGGTGGCGCTTAGCCATAGCAGCTCTATTGAATCGAGGTATTCGCCTAAGTCTGGGTGGGTGGCACATTGCGTGGCAGTATATAGAGAGGCATAGAATTTGGTCAGATGTTCATGTGTGGCCACTTGTCCTCGAATAGTGGAGGAGTCGTTATCAACAAGTTCAGCAATAAAGTTGGGTGACGTGCGTTGTTTAAGCGCATTGGCTAGGGTTTTGCCTGGCCTATCGCCCTCTCCATAACTCCGTGCTCTAGCATTCTTTCCGAGGAACCTGGTTTCTCTTTCCGCCTCTGTTTCGAAGTCGGATATGGCACTTCGTATGGAGGCTAGCAGTTTGGGGTCATCAGAGCTAAAATAGAGCAACTCAAGAGATCTGATATCTTGCTCCAGCTTAAGTAAGAGTCGAGCGAATGGACCGAAGTACCCCTGATTGCTTAGAGATGCAAGCCCCTCTGATTACCGCCTTGAAGGCCTCCCATAACATAGAAGGGGAGTCCACCAATCCCTCATTGGTAGAGAAGAAGTGCATAATTTCAAGTTTGATTTCTTCTTTAAATGCTGCATCTAAAAGAGCATGCGGGGGAAGTCGCCAACTGAATGCGCGTGGTAATGTATGGGGAACCCTCCACTGAAGCAAAACTGGGGCATGGTCAGAGAGTGTGCGCAGTAACTGTAGCACGTCAACTGCCCAGGCCACGACATCGCATGTGACGAGCCAATAGTCCAGTCTGGACCAGGCGCTGTGGTAGGAAGTGATGCAGGTGCCCTCCCTGGCATTGGGGTGTCTACTGCGCCAAATATCAATAAGCCCATGTTCAAGTATGATGTTATTTAACTGTAATGTTGTTTTTGGATGTGGATTGCGTGGGGTGCCTACCCTATCTCGGTCATTATCTAGAACGGCATTGAAGTCGCCTCCCCAAACGATCGTATCACCTCCCACAGTCATGATCTTGGCCCTAATAGCGAGGAAAAATTGTGAATCATCAACGTTTGGGCCATAGACGGCCACTAAGGTGACCTGTGTCGTCATGAGGAATCCGGCGACAATAATGTAGCGCCCCTCTGGGTCTATCTCCGCATGTGTGGTGGACCAGCCGAGTCCTCTCCTAATTAATATCGAGACTCCCCTGGCGTAACTAGAGTATGGAGCCGAATGTACCTCCCCAATATCCATGTTTCAGCTTTGGGGCAGCAGTGTGCTTCAAGTGGGTCTCTTGGAGGAAGCATATATCAATACGGTGCCTGCGTGCATATGTATGTATCAACCTTGCTTTACGAAAATCGTTGAGCCCTCTCACGTTCCACGTAAGGAACCTAGTTTCCATCATGATAAAGCAGTGGAAGTTGAGCGACGTGATATAGGCCTGTAACAGAGATGCCATGGTATGGCAGCGAAAACGGTGGGAAAAATCTGTGTCACCATGGTCGATTTACAGAGAAGTGAAAATGTCCCTGCAGTGTCGGAATCCAAAAACCTATATCGCTCCTGCAAGTGCAGTGCAATCAATACGCCTGTGTCTGTGAAAGCTTTGTACCCCATTGCCCACCCCCCTCCCACTGCAACCTCCCAATTAGGTCGAGACTGGTAACCACCCACCCTCCCTTGAATTACCCCGATAACCAAATGAAAACTCAGAGACATGGGAGATCTCCCTTTGGGGGCCTGGGACGACGGCCTAAACCTGCCAGACGGCAGGGTGGCCAGGCTTATGCGTGAACAAAAACAGATCCTGCCTAATAAAATCTACGAGATAAAGTGAACCATAAGACTAACAACGGTCGTCATTTGGCCAGTAGTAGAGTTAACGTAATAATGCAATAGTAGCGAGGCCAAAGTCACAACTGGCGAGGGACCGTAACATTGCAACTAGCGAAATGCTGTTTAGGACTGGTGAGTAACAGAGTGTATAGGAGTCCGCATCAATCAGTCGTTATCGCTCCGATTCAGTTCGGAAGCGGAAAGTTGGGAAGAGCGTGGAGGCGATTTCCGCGGGCAGATGTGTTTGGTGTATTTTAAAGCCGACTTGGCGTCCGTAAAGAAATGGGCCTGGCCTTCATGCGTGATTTTCAGCTTTGCCGGATACAACATGGCATATGGGATGGAGGCGTTTTGTAGGATGCGTTTCGCCGGCACGAACTCCCTAAGTGCAGCTTGTACAGCAGGAGTATAGTCAGGGAAGAAGGACAGTTGGCTTCCCTGATGTGTGATGAGGCTTTTTGCCCTAGCCTCCCTAAGAACCGCATCTCTGGCCCCATAGTTCAAGAGTCGTGCAATGATTGGATGCGGCGGCGCACCCGGTTTCGGCCGGGGACCAAGAGACCGGTGAGCACGCTCCACAATCATAACCTGGGAAAGCACCGGGCCAAACAGTTCGCGCAGTAGGTTATCAATGAAGGGCTCCATTTTGGGGATTGCTGTGGATTCTGGAAGGCCAAGAAGTCTTAGGTTGTTCCGTCTCGAACGCGCTTCCAAATCCTCATTTTTAGCTTTAATTACAGCAATGACTTTCTCCATGTTTAGTATTTGCGCTCGAGACTCGGCTTGAGAATCTTGGGTGTCCGACAGTCTGTTTTCCAGGACATCCAGGTGAGTTTCATGCGCATCCACCCGCTTTTTAACAACATCAAGGCTTGAGGTGAGTGCATCGGTCTTGTTGTCTGTGGTCTTGAGGCTGGAGCACACATCAAGGAGGATAGAACGCATATCTTCTTCCGGTTGGTCCGCCATCTCCTTAGGGCCTTGGGTGACGTCTGGCTCCGTAGTCACCTTCGTGGTACGTGTTTGGCGTTTGCTCTCAAAGGGGATTTTAGGCTGCTTAGGGTCTGTCTTACCCATGGTAGCAAGCCTGATATTGTGATCAACCACGGATCCGTCTGCGCGTGCAGTCTTCACCAAGCTATTGATGTCCGCGCAACTCGCCGTTGTCTGCCCAGCAGGTGCGAGAGTGACCCTTATATCATCAACACAAGAACTGATGGCGGATCTGCGGATGTGCACCACCTCTTGCGAACTCAGGGTCGAGTAGGGCAGGTCGTGACTCTGCGGAGGAGAGAACCGGGGATAAGGCTCCCTCTACACTCAGACTGGATGGCGGAGAGGGGGCATCCAGATAACCTCCAGCCCACAGGCAGAGATATGTTAATTCGCAATACCGCCCAAGATTCAATCCTTCAGAGGGAGCGGGCGGGCCGCTCCCGAAATCAATCTCCAACTAGGCAGCAGGTGATAAGGTGCGCTCAGAAGTCGCCGTAACCAAGATTACAGATAGGAACAGTCCCTCGGCGATTGCCCCAGCTGCCGAGCTGTGTCGTAGCGGTTTATGCCCTCATCTCGCTCCGAGGGCAAGCTGATGGAGTTGGTGCATTACGCACACGTTCTATATGTGCGAGGCGAGGTCTGATGTATAGTTGGGGAGCTTGGGTTCAGGGCTGCCTCCCCAGTTGTAAGGCAGGATGGGGGGGGCTCTGTACAGGCAGTCGAGCGGGAGAGAGAGGCCCAGCGAGCCCCCGCACACCTGGAGCACCTACCCCGCAGTCCAATGCAGGGGAGCGAACCAGATGGCCGTAACTCACCCCGGCCCCCTCCTACCTCACACCACCGCCACTTCTACAGGTGCTGCCCCAGTGCATGTGCGGGCCAGGGCCCAGTCCAGGGCGGGAGGTGCACGGGCCTTCACCACTGTGCCTCAGCCCCCGCACACGCTAGGCGTTAAACAGGGCCCGGGCCCACACAGCGTGGCCCAGCCCAGCTCCGCCCCAACAGCAGTCCCAGCCCCACTCACCGCACCTCCGCTCGGAGCCTTCTTGGACGCACCTCCCGTGGCCACAGCTCCGATGCTTTTCCTCTCGCAGGCCCTCACCAACAGCCAACTTCAGGGGCATTCTTCGGCTCGCCTCCGAGCCCACCAGCCGCAGCTTCAGGCACAGCGAGGTCGCGTGCACACGCCTCCCGCCCGGGCACACGTCGATATGTTTGGGCCGACGCCAGCACAGGCACCGATCCCCGCCTCCACCGTCCGCCAGCCACCCTCGGCGCCACCGAGTGCAGGTGGGTGTTATCGCGTCGTATAGGACGCCCAGCAGGTTGGAGCTTCTACAGGGCCGCGTGGAGAGCAGCGGCCGTGTTCAGCCGCGGTCCCGGTCTCAGCATTCACCAGCGGTCTACGGTGGGTTTCGTTGGTACAGCACGGCTGGGATTGCAGTCAGACAATCCTGCTGATATTAGCTCATGGTGGCAAGGTTTATCCGCCGGCAGGATCCGTGTTTAAGCAGTGATTTAACGGATCAGAAAGCCTGGCCTGCAGAGCCCCTTCAACAGGCGGCCATCCTGCAGAGCGTCGTAGCCACGCCCCCCGCACCTCCGCCATACCTTCCTTGCGCCATTCTTCAGCCGAAATAGCAGATTTGCAACTTTCAACTGCATCAATTGCTGCAACTACACACTCTCCCAACAATAAGTCATCACCATCATCACTACTGTGTACAGGCAATTGTGATAAACAATCAGCCCAGACATTCAAACTCTGAGGAACATAAGAAATCTCAAAGTCAAATTATTGTTAAGAAGTGATTAATCTGAGTAGTCTGGAAGATGACTTGCCAACACCTTTGTCACCCATAAAATACGCCAACAGCTTACGATCAGTAAAAATCCTGAACTTCTGTCCCCACAAATATGTCTTGAATTTGCCTACAGCCCATACACAAGCCAAAGTCTCCCTGTCTATAGTACTGTAGCTCAACTCAGCACATTTCAGGGTATGGGACACAAATTCAATTGTCCTTTCTTTTCCATCAATCCTCTGGCATAAGACCGCACCAATACCAATGGCTCTAGCATCCACTGTGACTTCACACACACTCCCTTGTACAAAGGGTTTTAAAGAATCACCCTGTAAAATTAAATGTTTCACCTCCTCAAACACCTTAGTTTGTACCTCAGTCCAGCAAAATTTCTCCTTCTTCCTCAACAACTGTTTTAATGGTTCCGACACCACACCAAACCCACAGACATATCTTGCATAGTACTCACTTAAATCAATGAAGGAACATAAGCTTTCTTTATCTTTAGGAATAGGGGGCGCCCCTAATTTCCCTCAACAAATCCTCTTTGGGTTCAATGCCTCTCTCCAAGATGGAATAACATACATATTCAATCTCCATCACCCTAAATCTCCATTTCTCCTATGTACAGTCATGCCTCGATCTTGAAGAAAACTCAACACCTTGCGAAGAGTAGCATCATGCTAAGCTAAAGTGGAAGCAAAAATAAGTATATCATCCTGATATGTCATTACACCAGTCCCATCTCTAAATAAGCCATCCACGAGTCTTTGAAAGATGTTATCAGCTGATACCAAGCAAAATGGTAATCACAAATATTTAAATGCTCCACATGGAATAATAAAAGAAGTTAATAACTGGGACTTGCATGTTAGTCTAATTTGGTGATAAGCATCCTTTAAATCAATAGCGCTGAAAATACAAGCATCATCTATTTGTGCCAACATCTCCTGAATTTTGGGAAGGGGATGACACTCAACACTGATGTTTCTATTGAGTGAGCGGAGATCGGCACACAACCAAATCTCCCCATTTTTTCCCGAGCAATAACAATACTTAAAATCCACTCCAAGCACTCCACCGGGGAAATAACATCTTCTACGCACATTTTATCCAATCACACCTTAAGATCATCACGTACGCTCAAAGGCACATTTCTGACCTTGTGCACAGTAGGTATAACGTTTTCCTTCAATTGAATATCATGTGAGAAACACTTGACAAAGCCAATCTCATCCTTAAATACAGCACTGTACTCTCTATGTAACACCTCAATATCTTCACCGCCCACAGAGTCAACTTTCATAGCAGGCAGTCTAGCATTGACCAACTTGGACTGATGTAGCTCCTCCACCCAATTAGGATCTAACTGCACAGGAATCAGAGCTCCTGGTTTTAAAATGATCCCCTGTCTGGCTTGGTCCAACCACCCAAAGACATCTTTACCATCCACTGCCACATATACTTTAGTTACAATCTTCCTCCCTTCAAATTAAAGTACATCCTCAAACCAACCCAACATTTTAATTTCGAACCCACCAAATGCTTTGGGAGAAATGTCACACACCTTTAACTCCACATTACACCACGCATTCTCAAATGTAGATTGATCTAATATAGTAATGGGTGAACCAGAGTCAGCCATAACTGTTAACTTCACCATGCCAATATTAATGGTGCAAAAATGTCCTCTGACCACGTTTTTACTATCAGCAGGGATCGTAAGAATCACATTCTTGAACTTTTCAAGACCATCCACATTGTCTTCTTCGTCCTCAATCAGTACAGTTGCCACACTCATACTTTTATACTTTGTTTTACTTCCAAAGGTGCCCCCACCCTCCTTTGACCTGCAAAACTTGGCAAATAGGCCTACTTTGTTGAACTTTAAACATTTGTGTTTCACAGCTGGACAATTGGATGCATCCACAAAATGTGAGCCACAACGAAAACAGTGTTCCAGTTTTGGAAAAGTCTTGAACATCACTGTCACCGCCCATATATTTCTTCACCTCAAGGTGCACTGCTCCAACATTAACTTCCTCTTAATATTAGCTGAAGTAAGTATTTTTGAAGATTCAATAGATCTCCCAAAACCTTTAGCAACCCGAATTAGCTGTGTAATCAAGGATTGCATGCGCCCAAGAGTCTTTCCTGGATTTTTTTTTAAAACAACCCAACACCAGCTAATCACGAAGATAAGTATCCATGCTGCCACCCAAGTCGCACGATGCCGCTAAAATCCTGAGGTTCGCAATGAACTCATCAATGGATTCATCATAGCCTGCTCCTTGAAACAAATGTAAATCTCACAACAATAACATTAGGTTGCTCTCCAAACTGTGCCTCCATAATAGCAACAACCTCCCGAAAATTATTCCATGACTCATCCTCAGGCGGTTCCCTCTCAGGCAAGTTATCAAACATTTCCTGAGCAGCAGCCCCTAAACAACCTAATAAAATTCCTTTCTTCCTTTACAGGTGAAATCTCCTGGCATCAATGGCTAATAGATCGTTTTCAAAGTTTCTGAACCATGTATGCCACTTTACACTAGGTTTGCCTGAAGCCTGTAAAAATGGCTGTGGTTGTGCAATACATTGTTGTGAGGCCATAACACCTGCAAATGAAATTAACAAGACCCTACCTTTTTTTTACACTAAATTCACACACAAAATAAAAACAACAGTGTGTAAATACCACTGCAAAAATATGAATAGAAAGTGCACAGTTTTTAAGGTAAATACCAAACAACTAAGGTGCAATCTGCTCAAGTGTACTAAATGTACTAGTATTAGTAACAGACAAATTCTGCCCAAAAGCTAATTTGAACCGATACTATGGGCGTACCTGTCACCGTAGATGCAGGCTGCTCAATTAAACTATAAATGTTACCTTTAACAGTAAAAACTGGTGTGCCTGTTGTTATGTCCTGCGAGACATGTTCTAGTGTCTCGACAGGCATAGAGTTGATAGCCACTCCCCTATGGGAGTGGGCACACTTGCACCCCCACACGCATCCCTCACAGGCGTCACGGGTGACGTGAGCCTGTCAATAAAAGGGCCCGAGTGCACGTGCTCGTGGCCAGTTGAATAACCCCAACCACTGTGTTTGTGTCCGTCCTCTGTCCACATGTGGGCCTTGAGCCCACAACACAACATTGGTGACGAGGCGGGTAGCTAACCCCGCATGCCTACCATGATGCTTCATCGTTCGTCGTGGGGGAGGAACTGAGCCCAGCAAGAGGCACCCCCGGCGAGCTGTCTACAACCACCAGCATGAGAGCCGAGGCCGTGCGAAGAGGGAGGAAAGGCTGCCCAGTACCTGAATCGCCGCCCGGTGCCTGAACCGGCGCCACGGGGGAAGTCTCGGGAGGCGCCCGCAGACACACACACACAGCCGCTGCTACAACCCTGGAGCCGGCCAGCCCTGACCGCAAGGTCAGCGGAAATCCCTGGAAGCCCCGAAGCACCTACAAGCTGTCCTGCCCGCTGTGTCTGCCCTAAGCGTGAAGAGAAGCGAAACTGCTCACAGCGACTGCTTGAGTCCCGGGAGAGCGCCAACGACCCCCACACAGAACAGCCACATGAGCGACTGGGGGGAGGCGTAAGTGAAAGGAGCAGCGCGGAGAACAGGCTATGCCCCCTTACCTGCTCGGGCGCTTGGAAGCCGTCGCGCCCGACGCCTGCTGCACCGCGAAGAGAAGCCGCAGCGGAAGTGCTGTCTTCCAAGCTCTGATCCCAAGCAGCGACTGCTCAGCGGGAAGGGAGTGCTTCTACCCCTGCACCTAGAGGCGGCCCGCAGGTAAAGAAACCCGCCTAACTCCGACATCACGCCCGGGATCGGAGATACGAACGCTGCAGCCGAGACACATGCGCAGCGCCACCTGCTGGTCCCGCAACGGCATCCCTGCCCAGTGAGAGAGCTGCAGGACACGGCCCCTGCCTAGAACGGGAGCCAAAGGGTTGCGAGCGGCAGGTCCTCACCCCAGACTCTCTCACCGTGTGAGAAGTCAGCGGCCGGTCGGGGGAAGTGTTGCAGCCGAGACGACTGCCCCGCAGCAACTGTGAAGCTGCCGTGGACCCTGGAGAATCAGTGCAGCACCACCCAGCTGTGAGATCGCCGCACTGCACCGAAGAGGTACACGGCCCGGTATCTAGATCTCCTGTGCGGGCCGAGACCCCAGATCTAGGAAAGACTGACAGGGGCTGCTCCCCCAAACTTCGCAGCATCACCCAGTGGCCATCCGCCCTGCAGCCTACAGGGCAACACACGCTCACAGGAGCCACCTGCTCGCACGGCCAGAAGAGAGACTGTTTGCTTCCTGCCTACCCAGCAACGCTCAATTGAACCCAGAGCAGCATCCCCACACATCCAGCAGATAGACTGGAATCACTAACTTCCTTGATGCACCTGAGGAGCTAGCTGGCGCAAATGGTGGCAGTGAAGGACGCAACCACTGCAGTGCCACCCAGCGGCATGCTGTCAGAACAGGATCACATCCCAACCAGGCACTCACAACTGAGCAGCTCCTGAGAAAACAAAAAAAGGCCCACGGCGCCGCCTAGCGGTCAATGAGCCACACCGCCTACAAGAACACTGACAGAAATCAAGCAAGCTGCCGTGACCCACAACTTCACACCGGAAAAAGTGAGCCCACAGCCCGCCGCCCTGCAGGACCTCACAAGGTGCAAGAGAAACGGTACACCTCAACAGGGCGTCATCTCACTCGCTACCAGCGAACCTCGGAAACCCGAGACACAAGAAGAAAGTGCAGTTAACCGTTCCTTGACGCAGAATAAAGCACTGCACGGACTCCATCAGCAACACGACCAAGTCCACCCAAAGGAGGGGCCACAGCATATCCATGTCCCAGGACTCTGTCAGTGAACCGAGCACTGCCTGCCACCTCTGCAAGGGACGGGAAGAGACTGACACACCCCGCAGGGAGGTGCTAAGCAACACCGACAGCATCGCCCCAGAGCAGCTTTCCCCTGCCCAAAAAGAAAGCCCAAGAAAGACTGGTGCAGAATGCACACCCCCAGTGGCCGCTCAACGCCACAGCGATCGAGAAGAGTGCGCCATACGCCCCTGACGGTGAATGACTACCACTACAAGGAGGAAGAGCAGGCACGCCCGGTGCCAGAAGAGGGCGCCCAAGCAAAGAAGAAGCATGCGCAGTCTGAAGTGCGTGACACAGGCACCCAGAAGCGCGTCAACACGGGCAAATGCCCAGGAGGAAAAGAGACCCCTCTAAAGAGAAGAAGCACTGCTGGAATCAGCAGGGAGATTCCATACATCTCCACAGCAGCCATAGCGACGGAGCCTGGAAGGGGCCAAAAGCAGCACAGTGTCCTCCCTCACACTGCCTCAAGAAAGAGTCGTCAGTGACCCAAGACAGGCGAGAGGAGAGTCGCACACTACCAGTGGACAGCAATTACCACAGCTCCCTACTGCTCGTGGAAGCCATTCCCAGAAGAGGGAACACACGGAGTAGGAGCTTCAAGAAGCTGCATGAAGAAGGAGCACCCGAAGTGAGTGGCTGCTCACCACGCAGCAGAGAAGAGCGACAGAAGTCTCGCCCGCATGGTCCAGAGACCAGTGAAGTTCAACGGCCCGTTGGCCTTGTTAGAACATGGTGCATGTCACTGCACACGGAGAAGAAGCAGAAGAAGAGTGGAAATCGTGTCACCCAGAAGAGCTGGACAAACACAGGTGTGTCACAAGCAACAAGAGGAGGAGCACGAGGACTCATAGCACCACAAGCCGAGAACACCTCCAAAGACACCAGACAGCCACCACGGCAGACCGACGGCCCTGGCGACAGCACCAAGGGAGAACCACACTTAAGCCGCAGCAAGCGCAAACCACGTTGCTCCCATCGCTTCACAGTGAGACCGTCCAGCCCCGAGTGTCAGCAGTTAGAGTCGAACGGCATCCCTGCCCCTGATCGCAAATGCCAGAGGTGCAAGAGAAGATTCAGAAGAGGCAATCATGTGGCTACGACGTTCATCCAGAAACCTCCTCTCCTAGCTGATCATCGCCACCTGTCGTCCAGGCCCAATGGCAGCTACATCATCAGTGCCATGTGCATGACACCGCACTCAGCAAGATATGTGGAAGTGTGACCGGAGGGTCTGCACCAAGAATCGGACAACCAGCTGAGGTCAGAAGGGGAAGTCGAGAGTGGCAGGGCTGGACGATGAAGAAAACCCAAGCTACAACAGGAGTGAGTCCTGACACAGCGACAGCAAGGGAAGAGGGGGATAACCCGAAGAGGAACTGGCAACCGCACAGCGGGAGTCCGAGGGTAAGCCGCACAGCCTGCGCGAACAGAGTCTCACGCCTCACGTTTCCTAGCAGATGCATCACTCCTCCGTCATCAAAGTCCCAACAGCCCAAGAAGTCCAAGTACATGAATGCAAATGCCTCCCCAGAGAACATGGAGGTATCTGGCCACTCCCTGCCTCAGGTGATCGACTCCAGACTAAACGCCTGCAACCATCAAGGCAAGTCATCACCTGCCATTGTTCCGATTCACCACACGGCTGGCAATGCTACCATGCCAGCCCTCATCAAGTGCATCTACTAACACCATCTCGAATACACATGGATTGGAGTCCTACACTATTGCCAAACTAGCCAACAAGAAAACTCAAAGGCTACCTGCTGACCTGGTCTGCACCTGAACTGCAGCAGCGAGAGCATGCCCTGACCAAGACCCATACACCCTTGAGCTTTATGCGAGAGACTGTCTACTGGCTCCTCGGCGGTTCGCAGCTGCCCCCAACCGGCACACACGCAGCCCCATCGCAGCCTACCAGCAGTCCCGTGGCAAGCCCGACGAAGGGCCTCCCCAGGCGGGAGAGCTGGAATAGACATTGCCCCACCGACAGGTCACCGGACACAGCAAGACAGCTTAAGAGAGACTTCAGGCGATCCAGAAATAATCCAGTGAACTTTCACCGTGGACTCCCACCATGATCTTGACGCACCCAGTTAATGAACTATTGTTACACACCACATACCATCATCCAGGTCAGTGGACGGAAGTTACGTGGGACTAAAGGACATGCTTACACTGGCACGTTCCTAGTGCGCAGATGACATCTTCAAGCAAGAGTTCGTGTCCTGAACTGATCAGGTTAAATGATGAATACCTGCTGAGAGTGTCCTGCCACAGTCGAGTTCACCAGCCCTTGTCTGCCGTTTTCCTGATGCTGGACCCGAGAAACTGATGGATCCTGTGGTGTACATTTCGTTACTGTTTATCCCCTCAGGTTGAACTATTGAGCTTTTGTTTTATTAAAATTTGGGAGGAATGTTATGTCCTGCGAGACACGTTCTAGTGTCTCGACAGGCATAGAGTTGATAGCCACTCCCCTATGGGAGTGGGCACACTTGCACCCCCACACGCATCCCTCACAGGCGTCACGGGTGACGTGAGCCTGTCAATAAAAGGGCCCGAGTGAACGTGCTCGTGGCCAGTTGAATAACCCCAACCACCGTGTCTGTGTCCGTCCTCTGTCCACATGTGGGCCTTGAGCCCACAACACAACACCTGTAACTGTAAGTGCAGGTCGTAAAATAGGTAGATTCAGGCTGCTCTATTAACTATAAATGTTACCTTTAATAGTAAAAACTGGTGTGCCTGTCACCAGTGCAGTATATGAACAACAATATCTCAACTGGTATTATTTGCGAGACTAGTAGGTAAGCATGCACAAAACATTGCAAGAAAAGAAGGTAGGGAGACTCATGGTTTAGTTAAACGTGCCAAAGGCATCATATATTGAATAAAGGCAAGAGGGAACAAAAAAGATTAAATGGTACGAATAAATTGGGAACAGTTATTATAGCACTGTAAGCAATAAATACGTGAGTAACCCGAAGAAATATGTGCACACAAGTGCTCGTGACACTAAGTGGACGGCGCAGGTGACAAGTGGACAGCGACATACGGCGCAAGTGGAAAAGTGACAATAAATTCAGAATACTTGAGGTTCACAGGTAGGTATTTGCATGAATTAATACAGAGTTAGACTTTTTTAGTGAACCAGAGTATATTGCGCCACAAGTTGCGCTGGGGTGTCACCAGTGCAGGCAGTAAAATAGGCAACACATGGAAGAAAACTCTCCACTGTTGATAAAGCACTTCAAGTTGTGCCTATCACCGAATAAGCACAGAAGCACTCTGAAGACTATTCTAGTCTTCATGCAGGGTCAGAAATGCCTTGAATACTGTTGCCGAAAATGAAGAGCTTCCCAAAGAATGAAAATGGCCACTCAACGTCATTCACGTACGTTTCAGCAGCTGATCGAGCACATTTCCAAAGCGTGCTCATGTACTTGCAACTGATGACCTGCCTAGCACACTTCTCTTTACAGCGCCATCGCATGCTCTGCCTGGCACGCTCACCGCCACTCAGTGCTGTTGTGCTCTAGGCAGTTTGCTCTTGCACCTGTTACAAACCTCTGGCACATTCCAAACCTCGTCATAGATGCCCCCAAGGACATCCAAACATGGAACAAACTGCATCGGGAGCAAAGACACTGCTCACAAAGCTGGTACAGCTGCCGCACCCAAAACACTGCTCCATGTCAGCGCAGGATTCTGCAGGCATGTTACAGGAAGGGTCAGGGCTTCACACCACCATCACGTCACCCAACTCGTTGCCAGTATTTATGTTGGGTCCGGAAAGAAGAGGTGTAAAATGGTGAGTGGCAGATAACTTCATTTATTAGTTATTGTGGAGCCCCACACCCAGCATAGCCTCCTTACCTCAGCTGGCTCTGCAATTGTCTCACATGGAATGCCTAATAGGATTCGCTCAGTGCATTCCTTGCCTGACCATCCAGAAGCCATCCAAGCAAGAGGACACAAACCCACACAACACATAGATACAACATAAATTCACCCGTGGGGACCCAGCTAGTGTTGGAGTGTGACACGTGCAAAGGCAGTGGAGCGGCGTGCGTTCAGAGCAAGCAGCAGGCAGGCCGCCGGGTGCAGGATGTGACCGTGCGGCATCTCGATGCAGGCAGCAGGCATTGCCTGGAGTCAGGGGTCTCTTGCCTCCTAGCTGCTAGTTGTCATGTCTACAATAATGAGGCACGACAAGAAGTAAGTGTTGGAATTTTCTTCTACATTTAACTTAATGCTCAGTGTGAGGTAGCAACATGCTATCCCTCGCCTGAGATCCATCTGCCTTTCCTGATTTTGGCGGATTCCTTTTAAGGAGTCCCCTGCTGAAGAGAGTCACTTATACACCTACGGCTGAGGCCGTGACAACAGAGCTGGTGGGAGGCAAAGTCAGGGTCCTAGAGACCCGACTCTACACCCCTCAACTTTAACAAGGTGGGAAAAAGGATGATGCATTGCATTCAGTATTAAGTTATTGTGCTTCTCAAAATTAATACAAGAGGAATGTGCTTATCTCAGAACAAGACCCCAAAGAGTGAAGTCTTTGCTGGTGACATGTGCATGTAAGCTGTTGCTTACAGGTTTGAATCGCAAATACTCCTACTCAAGCTTTCATCCCTCCAAAGTAGATAAAATGAGTAGGGGTGGGCGAAGAATTCTGCTCCGCCGGCGGAGTTTGTGGAGTTCTGCCCACTTCGCGCTCCGTGCGGAGCGCCGAGTTGTGCAAACCTCCGTGAAGCAACGCAGAGCAGAAGTTTTTTGTTAGTTGGCGAGCGCTCATGAGACAAAAATCGTGCTGGACCTCCCCTCGGTGAGATTTCTCAATGCGGGCGGTCGCTGCAGAATGTCTACTCGAGCGGCAGAAAACAGCAGCGCCCTCCGGTGTGACGCGGAGTGCCATTCGCACTGATTTTACAGGGCGGGACAAACTCCCAGGGCTTAAAATCAGTGCGAGCAGCATGAGTTAACATACTCCGCCGCTGGCGGAACTCCACGGAGTGCGGAGGAGTTTTTCTGTCACTTTGCGGCGTTCCGTGGAGTAAAACTCTGCAAACTCCACCCAGGCCAAAAAATGAGTATGCTTGGGTGGTGAACTCTGCTCTGTTCACTGAGTTTGCAGAGTTTGCTGCATTCCATGGAGCACGAGGAGTTTCGAAAAACTCCGCTCCGCATAGCGGAGCAGAGTTTTTTCTTTGCTCGCGCTTACCAAAATCAAGTTGGCGAGCGCTAGTGAGGAAAATTCACCTCCTGGCAAGATTGCTCAACGTGGCTGGTCAGATTTCTCAACGCGGGCGGTCGCGGTTGGTCACGACCGCTCATGTTGATAAAGCTGCAGCTCGGGTAGAGAGTCTACTCAAGCAGCAAGAAAAGAAGCAGCGCCCACTTGCATGGTGCCGTTCGCCCTGATTTTACACTGAAAATCAAAGCAAACTGCATGACCAAACGCACTCCGGAACTCCGCCTAGCGTGGCTGAGTTTTTCCGCCCAGGTCTAAAAATTAGTACCGTTTAGGCCGGGTCTGTGCTACGAAGAAGTGATGCTACAAAGCACTGCTGCAATTTAAAAACAACCGAAAAATATTGCCCTTGGGTGACGGGTCGATTTTGAAAATGTTTTGAAAGGGAATAGAACAACAGGTTGTTCTTTTACTGAGGTGCAACCTGTTGTTATAATGCTGGCTGTTTTTTTTATCTTTATTCACCGGACATTTCCAGGAGCCATTTGCTAACTGTACCATTTGCTCATATTTTAAACCTCGTTTGTCTTGTTTTGTTAAAAACGGAAGTCAGAGCAAAATTTGTTCGATATTGGCATTTGTATTCGTTCATGGTAGGTGCTTAAAGAAAAACATGCTGTGCTGTAATAGGTAGGAATAGCACATTATATCGCATAACTTGTATTTGTGAAGCGCACGCTGGTCCAACCGTTTCTTGGCACTGAATAACATGTTATTTGAGTGTTCCCTGCAGGCTCACCCTTCCAGTAATATCACTGTCTATGATTCTCAAGTGCAGAAAAACTGCTGGGCCATATTTGTTTTTTCATTTTTTAAATACATCCAGTCATCCTGTTGTGTTTGCGTGTTTGTACAACGACAAAGCATGTCATCGTTATATTATGCCAAGGCTTTTGATGCATGGCATTGGGTCAGTGCATTCATTTATTTGGAGAATTATACTATATTCATTTTATATAAGTTTAAATCGAACTTTTAATGTACCACCTGTAATCCCAATTCAGCAAAAGCAGGTGTTGTTCCTGGAAAACACCATCCTATCTTGTGTTAATAAATACTTGACTATAATAAATTGAAAAGAATTGTGTTTTTATCTTAAATGTTAATGCCTTTCACGAAACAGCATATTTCAGTAATCCCAAATCAAACTGTCTTTTTACCGTATACGGTCACATATACCTCTGGCAAATTTGGGTGGATAAGCCACAAAGATCCAATATTTAGGAGCTGTACAGGTTAACAAACATGGACTCTTAATAGGAGTAAAAAAGTTTCACAACAGTGTTCTAAACACCTGTGGTTCTTTACAGCCATGAGTGCAGATGGCCTGTGGCTGCTGTGCTGTGTGAGCTTCACATCACGTGCTTCCTGGTGGCACACAGCAGCCTAGGTGTGAAATGAAGGAGGCGGCTGCTTTTTGAGGTTTCGCCTGCACAGCGTTTGCTCTGTGCTTGTGAAATCTATTGTATTAAATATATCTTAAAAGGGGCTTATATCCCGCCTTCTCTTTGCCTTTCCTTCTTATTGGTTCGTGTGCTTGTAATTTTTTCTTTTCCTCCTTTTTATTGGTTGTAGGCGTTCTTATTCTGTGTTCCTTGTGTGTTTTTCTCTTATCAGGCTCCTGTGGCCTAAGTGCTCATCCACATTTGCCCTTTGTCGCTCTGATGGGTGGAACTTCTTTAATTTGATTGCTGCACAACGTTTATTGTTGTCAGGAACAGTGGAGAGCCAGATTCTCGGGCTTCATCATATGGATCCATTGGGCACTTTGCCGCCCCCTCTACTCTCCATGGTTGTGCAGCCTTTCCCACCTCTTTGCTTCCCCCATCCCACGCCGTTGGCTGTTCCCCTCCCATACCCTTCACTGCCCGTTAATAACACATTGGTAAACATCGGGGCAGGTATGTAGGAGGAAGGTCTTTAGCTGTCAGGTTTCGTTGTCTCCCCTGCTCGACTTGCCAGGATGTAGCAACAACCACAACTCTGTACATCAGTTCCTGTCTCGCCTTTAAAGACAATTCATTCATTCCAAGCATATTTTACTTCTAGGCAGCGCACTTGCAGTCACGCTAGTTTTATTCAGTTGAATGCGTCAATCCAGCTCATTACTGACGGCTTTGTTCACCCCGTGACCTTCAAATGTAATCTTGTTTCTGTAGCAGTTCCTTCCTCTAGCGTGAAGCAATGATTCTTAAATATTGCAGCTCCCTAATTGACAGACAGGCAGGCATGTAGAGGCTATAAAGGAGTGAATCAGGACTGTATGGGCGTACTCATCAGGATTGTTAGAAAAGTCAGCACAAAAGGCTTTCTTTGCAGACCACCACAAATTCGGAAAAAGCACAGTACTTGAAAAACTCCTACTATCTGATTTTTAAGGTGATGGCCTAATGAACCCCGCATTTTTTATTTCTTTAACTCCCACCACCTTATTTTTTATTTTTTGGCAATTTGTAGAGCGCACAAATACCCTTGGGTGTCTCGGCGCTGCGGACTGTATAGAAGATCGAGCCAGAAGTAGGGTGCCTATTGATTAAAAAGCCATGTTTTTACCCTTTTCCTGAAGGCAAGTAAGGTTGGGCAAGTTTTGATGTGCAGAGGGAGGGTGTTCCATAATTTAGCAGTGGCGACAATGAATCTTCTGTCACCCCAGGAAACGTTTTTTGTACGAGGGACCTTCAAAAGGTTGGCTGTTGATGAACGCAAGGGTCTGTTGGGAGTGTAGACACAGAGAGCCTTCTTCAAGAAATCAGGTCCTGTTTTGTGGACGGCCTTGAACGCAATACAGAGAGCTTTGAATTTAATTTGGCTTATTATGGGCAGCCAATGGAGTTTTCGAACTACTGTTGAGATTGGTTGATACTTGGGGGTGCCTGTTATCATTCTAGCGGCCGAATTCTGCACCATCTGTAGTCTGTTAGTGACGTTTTTCTGAGCGTTGATGAGGAGGCCATTACAGTAATCAATTTTTGACATTACTAGGGTGCTGATAAGAGTTTTTCCGGCACTGGGTGGCAGAAAGGGTAGGAGTTTTTTTTATCATCCTAAGAGTATAAAAAGATGAAGAGAGAACTGCACTGGCGTGTGATGTGAAAGCCAGCTTGTCGTCAAACATGACCCCTAGATTTCTAACTTTCGAAACCGGGGGAGGTGGTGGTCCCAAATTGGCAGGCCACCAGATAGGGGACCAGACCGGATAGAGATTACCAAAAATCAGTACCTCCGTTTTATCGGTGTTTAACTTTAGGCAATTGTTAGCCATCCAAGTACTGATGGCCAGCATTCCATCTTGGAAGCTGGCCGCAATTGCTCCTCCGTCGTTGTGGATTGCTAGCACCAATTGTGTGTCGTCGGCGTAAGATGTGAGACCCATCCCGTGGGCTTTGATGACCCTGGCCAGGTCCGACACGTAGATATTAAATGGACTTATGGACTGCATGTTTTTTCCTACTCTCTCCCCTGTCTGTTGCTCTCTTCTCACATCTACCCCCCACTGTGTACACGTTGCACCGCCACCCCCCAAAGTCATTTGCTTCCCGTGCCCCTCCCGATGTGTCGTTTTTTTAGATTTTGCCTGCACAGCGCTTGCGCTCTGCTTATGAAATCTATTCTATTAAATATATCTTAAAAGGGACTTACATCCCGCCTTCACTTCTTATTGGTCCTTGTGCTTGTCACTTTACTTTTCCTTGTTTCTATTGGCTGTAGGCATTCTATTTCCTGTTCTTCCTTGTGTGCTTCTCTTATCTGTTTCCCATTAGCAAAGTAAGTACTGTGTTCATCTGTATTGGTGGAACTTCTTTTAACCATCTCAAGCAATGATCAGGTAAACAAAATAAAAACAAGAGCTACACCTTTGCTTTAAAGTTACAGTGCTGCTCGAGTGCTGTGGGCTCAGTGCGCTGTGCTGGTCTTAGTGGAGACCTCGTGAATCCAGTTCTGGCGTGGCACTCACCAGTTCCCCCAGGGCAAAGCGCACTCACCAGTCCCCCCGGAGCCGAAGCATGCACTCACTCTAGTGCTCCTTATTGTTGCAGAGTCCCTGAAGGAGCCGGGTTCCATGTTCTAAGTCTGCTCTGGAGCCTCAGGTCAATGGTTCTTTTTGTCAGCATGTAAGCGTGGAGGGGAGAGAAATCGTTTGCCAATCAACATTCCAGTTCCAATTTACCATGACTCCTAAGAATCACAGACTCCCAATCGAGTTTAGTTAGTTTATTACAAAGCCAAAAACAGCTGGACATACAGGCACCTCAAAGTGAGGGTGTAGAAATACATAGGAACCAATACAAAGCCAAACCTACGGATGAAATTAAGGAGGTGCAGCATGCACAGGATGATCAGTTCAAGAATCGGGATACAGAAAATAGCAGAGCATACATCGAGATTCCCCTTCATTGGAAGTTTGTGGGTATAAAGCATTGATCTTTCCCTACACTACCACTCGCGTGACATCCCTACCTAACGTTTCCCAAGGCAAGATTTAGTAAGGTGTCAGCATGTGAAGCTTTCCTAAGAAGTCTCCTCACATCAGATGGG
The DNA here is from genome assembly GCA_963921515.1 of Calotriton arnoldi. Classification (NCBI taxonomy): domain Eukaryota; kingdom Metazoa; phylum Chordata; class Amphibia; order Caudata; family Salamandridae; genus Calotriton; species Calotriton arnoldi. The sequence continues at coordinate 563,390 of CAWUFW010005247.1, read as the reverse complement.
TAAAGTAGCATAAAGCTACAGAGCTCGTTCCAAGATGCTCTCTCTCAAGGCAAGGCAGAAGTCCCCAGACACTTTCCCTAACTTCGATACATCATTACCACAGGTAGTATCCCAAGACGCATTGTGACGTCACACCATCCAGACAAGCCACCTCCTCGTAGGTGTTTTTCCATTAGGCAGCGATGCTCCCAGGCCTTGGCTAGATGACCTTGATTCCCAGGCTTGCTCCGATGAGAAAATACAACAGTTCTCCATTATCACTATCAACGCTCAATGTAGCCTCTTCTCCCTAAGCCTAACTACTAAAACAAAGACATTATTCTAGCTAACAAGGATGAATTCTTCCATCTGCAACAGAAACGTGAGAAAGAACAAATCCAACATGCACATGAAATTCAATTATTAAATCTAATACGAGAGCTTCCAGGAAATATGCATTTCAGACCTACAGAAATCGGCCAACATAAGAGAATAGCACACAGGCCTTATGAAACTACAGATAAATGAACACTTTTACTGAGCATTTCTAAATCAACACGTTACATAAGCACATCAAATACGTAAATGATTGTCAGCAGCATACGCAATTTTTGCATGTTAATGTTTTCAACTAAACCCGTATTGTTATAAATGGGGTGTCTCTAGTTGGCAATGGTTTGCACCTTTGTCCAAATAGGGACCCTTCCTTCTAGTCAGGATAAGGGAGTTACACTCTTAAAATAACCCCTGCTCACCCCCTTGGTAGCTTAGCACGAGCAGTCAGGCTTATCTCAGAGGCAGTGTGTAAAGCATTTGCACATAACCAACAGTAATACAGTAAAAACACTACAAAAGGTCACCACACCAGTTTAGAAAAATATCCAATATTTTTATATAACCAAAACGATCAAAATCCAACAAACAGTACTTCAAAATATATCCTTTGCAGAAATATCCACAAAACACAGTTCTTCCGAGTCGGTAGCTCTGTCCGGGGCTACCACGGTGCTGAAAATGACAGAGTCTAACAGTTCCAGCTGACCGCGTCGGTACGGGTCAGCTAAAGCATCGACAGACTCGTAAACAGTACCTTTCTTGTTGCAGCCGGCAAGTTGGTGCGAGTCGGTCGGGGCGGTCGTGGTGGTTGCGTTGCAAAATGGAAGCGGTGCAGGGTGCGATGCCCTCACAATGCCGTGCAGGCAGCGGCTCAGTGACGATCGTCCAGACAGCGTCAGTGAGACCAGGGCTTACGGTGCAGGGTAAGGGGAGGAATTTTACATAGCGCGAACTCGACCCGAAGGTATCAGAGTGCTTTATATGAGCACCAGTTGCGTTACAGACGGACACATTCATTTTTGTTAGGCACGTGGAGGTTAAGTGATTTGCCCAGAAGCACAGGACATTGAGCGTCTCTGCCGACATTCGAACCAGGTTCCCCAGCTTCGAGGATGACCGCTCTAGCCATTAGGCCACATCCTCTCCCCGAGGCGGTGCTCGATGCGGTGCTGGCAGGCTGCGGTGCAGGCGACGGAGCCGGTCGAGGTTCGGGTCAGGCAGCGACAGTGTCGGTGACGTCCAGGCTGGGTAAACGAGGCGGTGCGGAGTGCGGTGCCCACAGGACGCGGTGCAAGCAGCGGCAGTCCTCGTCATTGGTGAGACCAGGGTTGCGGTGCGAGATGCAGTGGTGCCTTCTGAGGTGCCTGCAGTACACTGAGCCAGCGACGGAGTCGGTTGCCTTTCCCTTCTCTGTGGCAACTGAAACAACGGTTCCAGAAGCGGCACCCAGAGGTTGGTGAAGTCTTTGCAGTCCCTGAGACTTCAGAACAGGAGTCAAGCTCTACTTCAAGCCCTTGGAGACACTCAGCACAAGTAAATAAAGTTCAGTCCAGTCCTTTCACTGCCCAAGGCAGAAGCAGCAACTGCAGGCCAACCCAACAAAGCAACAACGCAGCAAAGGGTCAGCACTCCTCCTGGCAGCTCTTGCAGCTCTTCTTCTTGGCAGGTTCCTTGATTCCAGCAAGTTTTAAAATGTTGGGGTCTGGGCCCCAATATTTATACTCAAAATCACTTTGTTCTCTAAGGCAGAGAGTGTCTGTGCTTAGTCCAAACCAGTTCTGTCCTCTCTGGCCCAGCTTCCTAGCAGTCCAAGGCAGACCAGGCCCATTCAGATGCAAGGGAAATTTCCTCCCACCACTCTAAATGTAGACCAGGCCTATTCAGCCCAGCCCTGACTCATTCAGGAAAGGCAGGCCACACATAACCCCCCCCCCCTCCCCCGGTGGCTGTCTGAGAGAATGCACACCCCCAGCCCCTGTCACTCCAAAGCCAGACAGTCAATCCACAAACCAAGCAGAGGCACACAGAATGGCTAAGCACGACATACCTACTTTCTAAAAGTGGTATTTTCATAAACAAAACATAAAAATCATCTTTACTAAAAGATGCATTTTTACATTCTGAGTCCAGGCATACTAAACTCCATTTCTCTATCTGATCCCAAAGGGAATTTATGCTTATAAGATGTTATAAGTAAAACTCCCATTCTTGCCTATGGGACAGATATCCTTTTCATAGTGAAAAATGAAATGCATTGTAATTCACTACCAGGACATGTCACACACACCAGTACATGTCCTACCGTTAACATACACAGCACCCTGCCCACAGGGTTACCTAGGGCCTACCTTAGGGGTGACTTATATTTAAGAAAAGGGAAGTTTATGGCCTTGCAAGTGGGTGCACTTGCCAGGTTGACATGGCAGTTACAAACTGTGCGCCGACTCTGCAGTGGCAGGTCTGAGTTACCTTTACAGCGCTACTTCTGTGGGTGGCACAATCAGTGCTGCAGGCCCACTAGTAGCATTTGATTTACAGGCACTGGCACTCTCAGTGCACTGTGCTAGGGACGTACTAGTAAATCAAATAGGCCAATCATGAAAACACCAATCCATAACACAATTTACAACAGGAGCACTTGCACTTTAAAACTGAACAGCAGTGAGAAAGTGTGCAGAGACACTAAACCAGCAAAAACAGAGTCAAAACCGGGAGGCCAGAAAGCAAAAAGACAGGGGAAACACGCCAAAAGATGCCAAGTATTACATGTATGAATTGCAACGTTGATTTCTTCACATTTATATGAAAATATTCCTAACACACTACAATTCACGTTATTACAGTCCACGTTCTATTGTCCCATGTTAATACGACAAAGGAGTATATGCGGGTGTGGACTACTCGTGATTATGATGCACCCCTACAAATGGAAAATAAAATTTGCGCTACAACATCCCTTTGTAACATCAATTTCTCTTAAGCTTTTTCATCCTTCCTTTCTACCCCTCAATTCTTCCCTCTGTTATCCTCTTTCTTTGTCCCCATCATCCCCCTCTTTGCTTTATCACCCCTTTCTTTCTTTATCAGTCTTCGCATCCATGATTTTTTTCTTCATGCTTTACTCCTGCCCCCCCTCCCAGTATCTCTTGGTATCGGTCCCTTACTCTGCTGTTGTTCCTCATCGCTTGTTGCTTTCATTTTCATCATTCACACCTGCCCCAGTTCTACCTTTGATTTCAGTGTCCGTCAGCACGTCTCCTCTCTGTTCTTCTCCCTTCCCCTCTCTTCCCCATACCCACCGCCCTTCACCAGAGCAGAGCTCAGGGCGAGGCCAGGAGCCCGTGTCAGTGCTCCCTGTTACATGCCTGCTGCAGAGAGTTTATGTCGTCAGAGAGTGGCCTTGACTTCTCCCTGGTGTGGCTGACTCTGCCTCTCGTCCTTCAGGGCAAACACAAGGAGATGATGGACGGAGCGCTGAAACTTTTCAGACACTCACCCCCAGTGACAGATCTGGGTTGAATCCATCATCGTTCTTTAGCTCACTTCGCCACCCCAGTTCAGACACAGTATATGCAAATCAGACTTGATCCTGTGCCTCATGGGAACAGTCCAGCCCAAACTGCAAGCCATATATTCCCTTCAGGGTGCAGATAATCACAGTACCTCATGCTACTAGCACCGTGAGGTGGTTACCTTTGCAGTGTTCGTTCAAACGCCCTGCAGAGGCACTGGTTGCTAGGCCCTGCTTTCTCATATAGGCGTCTGCTGTACTGGTTGTGAGCCTTCGTTTATAGTAACCTATACTAGTGTGAGCTGTAAAAGACTCTTGTTATCTGTAGATCTGTGAAAAAAGTGCGTTCAACCCTGAGAACTCCAGGAAAAACATAAATAAATGCAGGGCTTATACATAGTTTGATGTTTGCTAGGGATTGATGTGTAAACTATTAATTGCAGTGATGTAATTTGTTGAATCTATTTCTAGTGGTCGTATAATAACATTCTTTTAAATCTCTTCATATAAAACGATCTGAAAATGAACATGAAGACTAAACAGGGATTTTCCAAGGACAGGCATTATATCTAGTTATGACATAATTCAATATTGTGATGTGGGTTAAGGCCGCTCTTTTCCTTAAACAGGCACTTGTTTGCTATTTTTTATATCTCATTTTACAAGCCTTCTCTGTTAAGCAATTTGTAATACGTTTTTATTTGGCTCTTGGGGCCCAGCTTGGAAACAGGTCTGTAAGTGATAAAGTAAAACATTTGAGTGTGCACCAAAGCTGTTCTGAGTTGGAGTTTTTTACTATTCATTTTCAGAGCCTGTTACTGTAGGTTCTAATGCATGGTGAGATGGCTGCCCGGGGCAAGTTACTGTGTCCACTACCTTCAGTGGTCTGTTACCTACCTGACTGGTCACTTCAATCACTTACACGCGGCGGTCTGCGATTGGCTGTTTCCCTCTCTCATTCATTTACAGACTTGGTCCACCACCGACAACACCGTTGAATTTGTAAAAGAGAACACGGGATCCGAGTATTTATGTTCTTGAAAAATCGTGATCCTCCCTGCTTTGCAGTCATTCTTTCCACATTGTGGCTTGTTTTTGTCCAGTTGCTTGGTCCTTGGGTGGCAGTTGAGGTGACCTTCTTCCTCCCGAGAAGTTTCAGAGCGGTCTGGTTTGAGGTCTGCCTAGTTCTGTTTGCGAATCTTTTCTTTATCCTCCTGTATGGTTTGTCTGGGAGTTTGTGTTCAATGAATTCCTTGATCGTCTGGGACAGTTTACAGATATTTGATCTGCTCAGTGAAATCCAGGGTCCTCTAGCCTTAGGTTTGGAGCTTTGTATTTGATGTTGGCTTTTACTCAACTGCTGCTTGCTCTTCTTGGGAGGTTTCTGTGATGTCTGTGCTGTTTCTTTGACTGTCTAGTAAATTTCCTATTTGTGTTGGTTGTATAAACTATATATTTAATCTGGAGGTTGCTTTTTTATTTAAGACTGTATTCTTGGGTTGCAGGAGTCTTCCATCTGACATTTTTTCAGTAGTCCAGCCATATCATCGCAGTGGTCGCAGTGGTGCCACTTTTATGCAAGGAGAACCTGGTGATGTCCACCCATCTGCCTTGCTCCCAAGTTGTCTCTGACTCTCGGTGTGGTTATTTTCCCCTGTTCCCGCTCTCCTTTAAACCAGGGAGACCTCTTATATTTGTCCGGGTCTCTGGAGCTCTGCCTTGCTGCAACCCGACCACAGCAGGAAAGACTATGAGTAGTGAACTGCATTGCTTTGGACTGGGGAGCTAGTGAGGGAGGCTGAAGCCGAGTGCTTCACAGGGCTTCTGTGCTCCTGACACTTGTTAGCCTTTTGTTCTGGACAAACTGCAGCGCCATCACCTAATGCTGCTCGCCTGACACACTACTCGAGTCAGAGGCCTGCCCTCGTGTCATTTTCTCACCTCAGGTGAGGTTTTCGGAGGGTGGGGTTGAGGTTAACTGGATATTGTTTAAACATTGAGTTGGGAAAGCAGGTACAGTTTTCCTGTTAGTTAACAAAGGATTGATTAGTTCCTCAGATGGAGCATGGCCTTTATTGTTAGCATGATTGCAGTGATTTACATCTGTATTGGTTCACAACAACTCAATCACTGCTGTCATCTTGGGAAGTAAGTGGAGGTAAACAGTGAGCTGACTGTAATATCCCCCACCAGAAATCAAGTCTATCACCCTTGAAGACGTCTCCACACTGACCTCTTAACCTGTAGATAAAGTGACCACCTCACTCCATGTCCTCTCCGTGTTTCTGATCCTGGGCTTTTTACTTAAAACTATTGAGATAAGGATTGTTAGTTTAATTAGTCCAATGGAAGAAAACCAAGACCTCTATATAGATCTCTTTCTGCAACCTTGACATCAGACAGGCTCTGAAACTTGGTGCAAGAAGAACTTCATCTGTGCTATTCTTTGCATCCCCGGTGGATCACGGTGGGAATGTCTAAAGTAGATGGGCTCTCAAGACATCCTTTGATGACATGTCTTGCTGTTAAGAAATTCACAGTGAGTGGCTTTGCAAGAACACCTTACTACAGGTTCCGCCAGAGGAAAGGCAGCATCAGCGTGTTATATCTTGCTTATGTATTCATGCTTCTTCCCTGTTACCTTGGGTCCTGGCTGCTCAGCCAGTGTGTGTGTTCTGTGTGGAATGTTGGTGTGGTGATGATGATTGGAATGTTTGGGTGCCTGTGAGGTGAGGTGTGACAGTTGGAGTATGGGCTGAGCAGCAGGCAGGCTGCTCCTGGTGGGGCTGCTATACATGGATCTACCAACCTACAACCAAGGTTAATAATTTACATCAAACTACACCTCGGCTACTAGTTATTGATCACAACACAGCGGCAAATACAAGTCATGAAGACCTGTCTGGTGGCTGCATGCAGGGCTGGCTTTAGCGCTGATGGCGCCCAGAGTGACAATGGTTGCTGGCGGCCCCCCCACAATGACCACCTCTGCCATGGATTCCCTCACTACCACCCTTTAACTGTGCCCCTCAAGTCTCCACAACCAATCTCTCTCAGATTCAATTAATTAGTTGTATAGCGCCACTTATACCAGTGTAGGGTGTCAGAGCACTTTACATCACACACCCACTACACAGAGACATTCAATCATAGGTGTGCAAATCAGTGTATAGGAAATGTTACATAAGACAGAGGACTACAAGGTGTAGGAGTGACATGTCATCCATACTGGTAGACAGTATAGTTTAATAGCGCTTAGTCTGGAGAAGCACAAACTCAGAATTTAAAACGTAACACCATAGTTGGGTGTTCTTTTTAATAATCAGAAGTGATTTATATCCAAATTAATCCTTTTTCCAACATTAGGATAATGTAAGATGGGGGAAAAATCATAACGCTCTCATCTATAGCTTGCAGGATGCATGCAGCTCTTTAATGACAGTTCTATGCTAGGATGTCCACATCAACTGCAAGTAACAAAAGGATCTCTCAGACAAAAGCAATGACCCACTGAGCTATTTAAATTAAATGCACTTTGTGATCTGCATGATGCAGGTTATTTGCAGTAGCCATATTAACCCTCAGCGCTACCCTACCATGACTTAAAGCTTCCAGTAGAAAAACCTCCGATCTTTCTTTAGGAAGAAAATGAATCACAGAGTTATCTTGACATTTTTATTGACAGCTGAAAATTGCTGGAGGCCAGGAACGCTGGCAGAAGGTGCTTTTAAAACTATTATACACTTGCAAACACGACGCCCCCACCTGAAGTCAGCACCCGGTGCGGTCGCACTGGTCGCACCACCCTAGAACCGGCCCTGGCTGCATGGGTAACTCTGCTCGCCTTTGCTCTGCCTGGTGGCTGCATGGTTAACTCTGCTTGCCTTTGCTCTGTCTGGTGGTTGCATGGGTAACTCTGCTCGCCTTTGCTCTGCCTGGTGACTGCATGGGTAACTCTTCTCACCTTTCCTCTGCCTGCGTGGCTGCATGGATAACTCTGCTTGCCTTTGCTCTGCCTGCACAGATAACTCTGCTCGCCTTTTCTCTGCCTGCGTGGCTGCATGGATAACTCTGCTTGCCTTTGCTCTGCCTGCACAGATAACTCTGCTCGCCTTTTCTCTGCCTGCGTGGCTGCATGGATAACTCTGCTTGCCTTTGCTCTGCCTGCACAGATAACTCTGCTTGCCTTTTCTCTGCCTGGTGGCTGCATGCTTAACTCTGCTCGCCTTTGCTCTGCCTGCATAGATAACTCTGCTCGCCTTTGCTCTGCCTGGTGGTTGCATGGATAATTCTGCTCACCTTTGCCCTGCCAGGTGACTGCATGGGTAACTCTTCTCGCCTTTCCTCTGCCTGCGTGGCTGCATGGATAACTCTGCTCCCCTTTTCTCTGCCTGCGTGGCTGCATAGATAACTCTGCTCGCCTTTGCTCTGCCTGCATAGATAACTCTGCTCGCCTTTGCTCTGCCTGGTGGTTGCATGGATAATTCTGATCGCCTTTTCTCTGCCTGCGTGGCTGCATAGATAACTGTGCTCGCCTTTGCTCTGTCTGCGTGGCTGCATGGATAACTCTGCTCGCCTTTGCTCTGCCTGCGTGGCTGCATAGATAACTCTGCTCGCCTTTGCTCTGCCTGCGTGGCTGCATGGATAACTCTGATCGCCTTTTCTCTGCCTGCGTGGCTGCATGGATAACTCTGATCGCCTTTGCTCTGCCTGCGTGGCTGCATAGATAACTCTCCTCGCCTTTGCTCTGCCTGCGTGGCTGCATGGATAACTCTGCTCGCCTTTGCTCTGCCTGCATAGATAACTCTGCTCGCCTTTGCTCTGCAAAGACAGCAAATGCTGACCTTATTCAGCCTGGAAGGTGTGGGTTCCACGAAGTTTGGGGCTACAGCCTGACATCATCAGTCCACTCACTGTCTTAAAACAAGCATTGGCAAAGCCAATAGATTTCCCCTATTGTCCTTGCCATGGTGTATTTCTTTTTTTAACTGTATGTTATATTCAACAGCAGTTCAAATAACAGGGATTCAGTAACTTATTTTGCACAACTGCTCAACAAGCTACAACTTACAACAAAAAAACTGCTTATTAGTAATCACATAGGCAAAACCTATTGCTTTTACCAATGCTTGTTTAACATGCAGCTAAGCCAGCTCCTACTTCGCTGCTCCTGCTGCTCAGCAATGTAACTTTTCTCTTCCCTCTGCCCCCTTCATTCTTAGGTGAGAGATCTGGAGCTGGAGGAGAGAAGCACACAAGACCTCACTTCACAGAGGGAAGCAGGGGAGGACCACTCAGGTGGCATAGAACAAGTGAGGTGGGGGAAGCGCACAAAGGAATACTCTGGAGTACTTAACCAAAAAGAAACAAGCATTGGCAAAGCCAATAGGTCTTACCAATGGGCCTACTGGCTTTGAAATTAGTTTTAGTGACACTGTACAGTTTCAGTTTCAGTTTAATTATGTCTTTATTTCGATTGTCGAAAATCATAAAAGACATAAAAGACAACGTACATCAGCAAAACATACAAACTGACACAATACCACATTATCTAATGTTCCCATAAAAACAGTTAAAATAACCAGAAAAGAAGATAGAGAAAGGAAAAAGGTACATATGGTAACATTATATCAGATTGTCTAAAAAACTGATCTTATATCATATAAATAGCTAAAAATCACAAGGGAACACGTGACATAAAACAATGACAAATATAAACATGATACATAATAATACTAAAACTGTGACAGATTATTAATAATTTATTATAAATAGCCGTATTAACAATCCCTCATCTTGTTTGCTCGAATGACCCACAGCCAGCTCAAGAATTTGGCCACTGCTATAATAATAGGATCCTCTGTGTTGGTTTTCAGAATCCTTAAGGCCTCCATAGCTACTCTGATGCCCATATTCTTACAAATGGGTTTCAGCCATTTGTGCCTGGGTGACCTATAGGCAGGGCATACAAAGAAAATGTGAGCTAGTGACTCAATCTCGGCTGGACAAAAGGGACATTTGTCATCCGAGGGGGGTTGCCAACTACTGGTGAACACTTTGATGGGAAGAGAACCCACCCTAAACTGATGATACAGCTTCCTATCAATAGGTCTAGTAATAATGTCCCAGTATGTTTAGAGTTTTGGCTCAAATTTATGTTCATTAAAAACCCGAGTCAAGGAGCTACATTGGTGATGTGTCAGTTGCTGCAATCTAACCATGCTCCAATAAGCGGCTTTCAAATCCTTTTTCGCAGGGAAGATAGCAGCGGCTGGATCCTCCCACAGTTTACTCAGCCCCATACTAAACAGTGTAATTTTTAGATTCCTTATCCAAGGGATTTTATTTGTACAACCCAGCGACCTAACATCAGAGAAAGCTTGAGCGTACGGAGTAAGCTCCGGAGTAGTCCAGAGCCTTCTCCAGAATGCTACCGGTCTAAACCGTGCCTGGTCCGCTATTTTATTACAGCCCAGATCCAAATATAAAGGCCGCAATGGAGTAGACTGCGGAAGGCCAGTCAAAGCTCTCACAAATTTGTTCTGGGCGACAGCCAAAGATGTTAAATCATTAAAACCCCATAATTCCGCCCCATACAACAATGATGAACCTATTTTATGGTTGTATATCTTTAACGCAGGGGCTAGGGGCTTGGTCTTAGAGAGCCTATGCTCTTTAAGCAATGCACCTGCGAGTTGGGAATGCTTAAGTGTCAGCAGGTCAATCTGGGATTTCCAGCTGAGTTTCTTACCCAGAGTTAACCCTAAATAGGTGAAGGTGTCGGTCTGCTCCAAGGGGGCATTATCCATGTACACCCTCCCCCTCACGGCCTTTGACCTATGGAACACCATGAACTTCGTTTTGTCCACATTTACCACTAGCTCATGCTCGCGACAAAAAACCCCAAAACGCTCCAGTGCCACTTGCAACCCCTTCTGGGTTCTGGAAAGTAGCAGGGTATCGTCCGCGAACATGAGCATCGCCGAAGCTGTGCAGTATCGATAAAGACGAAACCAAAAATGCTTATTTTCTTCTTTAGTCATGCTGCTGCTGCACAGCATCGGGGATGCTGCACAGAATTGCTAAAACCATTGACAAAGCCAATAGGTTCCAAAGGTGAGACCTACTGGTTGTTATGTTTTTGCCTGGATAGTTGTAAATCATGAATTATGTCGTCGACATGAAGCAGATGTGAAATTTCCTATGTAAAACTCCATAGTAAAATTAATTAATAAGATGTAATTTGGAAGAAACAACGATTAGGAACTTTAGCAAAATCTTAAAACATTGAGGATGGATATTATAAAACAAAATGGAAACTTGACAAACCGGGTAACACTCCAATTCGTGATTTGACTAGTTGTTTATTTGCACTGTGGAATGTGCTGGCAGACTTGCTTGCTGTTGCTGAGCAATTTGATCTGAAATGTGTCTGATTTTATGGTATTTATTTAAACACGTTTTAAATACTGTACAGTTATGCCTAAATATCATCGAATTTTTATTGTGATCATGTATTTGTGTTATTAATTGTTATGTTCGATGTGCTTTTATGGATATGGCCCTATCCGAATAAAGAATTTTTGAATTGAATTGATCTCAGAATTCACCTGAAATTGGCATTTTCACGCATGGTCGTGCTTTCTATAATATCCCTTTAGTGCTGCATACTTTAAAGCGAGTTTAACTTACTTCCAGCGGTTTTTGACGGCGTTCTATCACTGGCTTTCTTACGACCAGCACTTCACTGACCAGCATATCCCGGCCACAACAGACAGTTTGAATATTTATGGAGACATTGCCACCTACTGGCAGAAAGCAATATAGCAGCACTGGCCCAAGCATTGTTTTCATATGTGGAGGCAGGGCTCTTAAAAAACACACTCCTGGGTCTTATTACCAGGTTTTAGACCTGACAGCCATTAGGGTGACCTTCTCCCCAACTTTTCGCCTTCCTCCTCCACTTTTTCTGACCTCGTTTTTGCTAGCCCTAGGACTCTGAGCACTTTGCCACTGCTAACCAATGCTAAAGTGCTAACCAGTGCTAAAGTGCATGCACTCTCTCCCTAAAACGTGAAATATTGGTTATTTTTTGGCTTATTAATTGGCATATTTCATTTACTCATAAGTACCCAATAAAGTGCACTACATGTGCCCAGGGCCTGTAAAGTATCCACTACTAGTGGGCCTGCAGCACTTTTGCCACCCACTAAGCCCTCTAGCCCTGGTTCAGGACTGCCATTGCAGAGCCTGTGTGTACAGTTTACACTGCCATCTAGACCTGGCAAGATAAACCTCTTGCCATGCACAAACCTTCCCTTTTTAAACACATATGTCACCCCTAAGGTAGGCCCTGGACAACCCAGAGGGCAGGGTGCAATGTACTTTAAAGGCAGTCCATGCACTCTTAAGTTTTACATGACTGATAGTGGAAAACACTTCAAATCATTTTTCACTACTGCACGGCCCATCTCTTTCAAAGGATAACATTGGGATTACCTTATTACATTTTATAAGTGTAATTCCTAATTGGGAAAAGATAGATTTTTTGAGTCTGGCATCTCTGGATTCGCAATTTGAAATCCAAACTTATGGTGAAGTTAGATTTTAAATTGCAATTTGGAAAAGGACACTTTTAGAAAGCTGCCAAAAGGGATATATTTAACAGTGTATTTATCTAAACTTAGCAAGTACTTAGTTCATAGATGTCTCTTACTGAGATCTGCAGTAAATAAGAAGCACAATAGTCAATTTACAAATAAAAAAATAAAGAATAAATCAAAACAACAGCAACTGGTGTATTTACTTAAATCAGTTATATTGTATTTGAAACATAAAAATTACACGAGGGGTTCCAAAAGCCAAAAGGGGTACTTCAAAGGTATTTATGACAGGAGCAATAGGTTCTAAACAATGACATTTCACTAGTCATCAGTACTCAAAAACCCATTGCCTAGACGTCAACAAAGTAGGGACTGTCCTAAACATAGGAACAAAGTCTCCTGGATTCAATCTTAACAAAAACTAAAGGAAAATGGGTTAAGGCATCGACGTTTTGGTCTCTGCTGAGATGAATCTATGAGACCATCATCAGGACAAGATGTTTCAGAATATCCAAGACCCTCAGATAATATAATCTGGGAGATTTTACAGGAGCAACAACTGCAGTTAAATTGCGGAATGTGGAAATGACAAACTTATTTCCTATAATATCAACAAGAGAGAGAGGGATGGTCACTCTTATTCCCCCTAACGTATGAATTAATAACAACAGAGTGAGTGGAAGGACGATGGGAATCACAGCACGAGGAAAACCTCTTATTTAAAGAACCCTCACCACCAACCTAGTTGGTGACATGCTTCATCATTAGTCCCACCAGAGGCCGAGTGCCTCCCTGGTGACATGACGCTTGAATTACAGCGGAGGTATTTTGGGATAGTGCCAGTGCAACAGAGTAGTGCAGTCAAAAGATGTCTGGTTTAATCCCAAATCAATTTTATTGGTGGAAAACCAGATATCATTAAAAACAGGTGAGATGGACGCTGGCTGCTTGGCTAATTGACCAGGCGCATCCAAATTGGTCTAAAAGTGATTAGTGGTCGACATGTTTCTGCTTATAATGTGCAATTTGCTAAGCTTTCATCAGGACTAAGCCTCCACGGCGGTGTACGCTCTAAGGCGTACCCTAACCAGTGGAGGTATATGAATGGTAAAACTCACGGTTTTACCACAGGGCCTTCTGGAGTTCCAAAAAGCCAAAGGACTGTGAAGTAACAACTGACTTCACGTCATGGGTCCGGGTGGGGGTTAGAGCCGCGGGTGAAATTTCCAACACAGCGCTCTCCCGCATACAACCTATCGGTACCAGTCCTCGGACGTGAGTTTTACCATTCATATACCTCCACTGGTTAGGGTACGCCTTAGAGAGCGTACACCGCCGTGGAGGCTTGGTGCTGATGAAAGCTTAGCAAATTGCACATTATAAGCAGAAACATGTCGACCACTAATCACTTTTAGACCAATTTGGATGCGCCTGGTCAATTTAGCCAAGCAGCCAGCGTCCATTTCACCTGTTTTTAATGATATCTGGTTTTCCACCAATAAAATTGATTTGGGATTAAACCAGACATCTTTTAACTTGCACTACCTTCACTGTTGCACTGGCACTATCCCAAAATACCCGCTCCGCTGTAATTCAGGCGTCGTAGCACACCAGGGAGGCACTCGGCCTCTCTGGTGGGAACCCAATGATGAAGCATGTCACCAACTAGGTTGGTGAGTGAGGGTTCTTTTAAATAAGAGATTTTCCTCGTGCTGTGTTCCCCATCGTCCCTTCCCACTCACTCTTTTGTTGTTATTGAAAACTTATTTCCTATCCAGGCGTGCTTGTCTTAGTCCATAACACTAACCATGTAGACTGCGCTAGGCTATTGAATAAAATGCTGAAGGGAATGCACAGTGGACGAAGGCTTACTGATTTGCATTTACCAGCACGCTTGAATCAAAACTGCGATTGTTGCTGCTGTAAAATCTACCAGATTATATTATCTAGGGGTCTCAAATCTTCCGAAACATCTTGTCCTGATGATGGTCTCGTAGACTCATCTCAGCCTATACCGTAATGCCGACGCCTTAACTCATTTTCATTTAGTTTTTGTTGAGATTAAATCCAGGAGACTTTGTTCCAATGTTTAGGACAGTCCCTACTTTAGTGACTTGTGGGAAATTGATTTTTCAGTACTGATGACTAGTGAAATGTCATTGTTTAGAACCTATTGCTCCTGTAATCAATACCCTTGAAGTACCCTGTTTTGGCTCTTTGGAACCCCTTGTATAATTTTTATGTTTTAAACACAATATAATTGATTTAAGTAAATACACCTGAGGATGTTGTTTTTAATTTATTCTTTATTTTTTAATGCAAATTGACTATTGTGCTTCTCGTTCATTGTGGATGTCAGTAAGAGATGTCTAGGAAGTACTTGCTAAGTTTATTTAAATACACTGTTAAATATATCCCATGTTGGCAACATTACCCAACGCTTATGTACCCAAGCCCACAATGGTATACTGGGTCCCTCATTTTGATATATATACTTCTAGAAAGCTGGCATTTTCTTACTTTAGTCATTGGGTGCCTGCTGCCTGTCTCTGATCACATGTCTGGGGCGGGTGACAGTTGGGCTTTGTAAATTCCCCTAGACAGCCACACACAATGGGAGCTTAGGTGTGACTTGATGGGCAGTCCTTGCAGGATGGGATGGAGGAGCTGGACCCAGACTCACCCTCACCTGAATAGACTGTGTCCTGTCCCCACACAAATGCCAGAGTCCAGGTGCAGAAGCAGGGTGGTTGGAAGTCTTCAGATCAGGAGGTCAGACAGCAGCACAGCAGTACTTCTTCCTGGCAGAGTCTTCACAGGTCTAGAAGTGTACCCCCCTGTAGTGAGTCTAGAGGCAGGGGAGGACGTCTGTGCACTTCAAAGGCCTGTCTTTAAAGTCTCCCCCACTTCAAAGGCACAACTGGGTATAAGTACTGGACCTCAGACACTACCACTTCAGTACATTTCTCGTCTTGTGACGAACTGCCACTCTGCTGGACTGATGTTTTGCTGGATTCCTGTCTTGCTGTGCTGCCCTACTGCCTGCTGTTCCCCAGCCTGGGTGGGAAGGACTGGACCTGCATCACCTGAACCCAGAGTGACTCCAAGGGCTATCTGACTGGTCTCCTGATCTGAAGTCTCAGGGTCATAAAAGACTTCCAACCTCCTTGCTTCTGCTCCTGGACTCTGCCATCTGTGAGTCTCAATCAGTCAATCAATCTATCAGGATTTATATAGCACTGCTAACCACCCAGTATGGTATCCAGGCGCTTGCATGTCCCAGTGGGCTTATTCAAACAGCAAGGTCTTGAGGGCCCTTCGGAATTCTGTAAATGAAGTGATAGTCCAGAGCTGCACGGGGAGGCTGTTCCAGGTCATTGCTTCAATGCAGAAGAAAGAGCGTCCTCTGCGTTTGCTTTGGTGGATGCTGGGCATGTGGGTGAGTGATAGAGAAGCGGAGCACAATCTTTTTGATGGTTGGTGGAAGTTGAGGCAGTGGTTTATAAAAGCGGGTCCTTGGTTGTGTAGGGCTTTGTGCGCGTTGGTCAGCAACTTGAATTGGCATCTCTTCTGTATTGGGAGCCAGTGGATTTCATGATGGAAGTGGTGTCCTGGGTAGAGAGCTGGTTCCAGGTCCATGGTTTATGTTGGTTGTGGTGAGGGCATATAGGTTGAGGAAGTCCTAGGGTGTGGGTTTGTGTTGTAAGTTTCTGTATATGGTTGCGATCTTGTCATGGAAGAAGTTGGCGAGTTTGTCGCAGAGATCTTGTGAGGGGGTGATGTTGTTTTTGCTGGCTGCAGGAATGGAGACCTCTTTGACAATGTTGAATAGTTCTTTGCTGTTGTTGGCCATAGTTTTGATGTGTGCAGCTAGGGGCCTTCTTCTTAGTTGTCCACAGCAGGCAGTGGTTGAGGTTGAGGGAGGTCTTTAAGACTGTCCTGTCAGAGGTGTCCTTGTTGGTGTGCCATCTCCTCTCCATTTGCATGCTGTTGCGTTTCACTGTTCTGAGTCCTTGGGTGTACCAGCTGGCCTTTTTGAAGGATTTTCTGTGTCTGTTGCTATTTATGAGGGTGATTCTGTCAGCGCAGGTGGTGATCCAGGTGTTGAAGTCTTTAATTCCCTGGTCCACTTTGCTGGCGGCAGCTTGGTTGGAGGTGTTGAGGGCGTCTGTCCAGTAGGTCTCTGAAATTTTGCTCCAGCTATGGTCGGGTGCGCTGGCCATCTTGTGGGTAGCGGTGAAGGGGCTGGAGATGCTGAAGTGGAGAATGGAGTGGTCGGCCCATGTGAGTTCTCTGACGAGGCTGTACTTGACGCAGTTGCTGGAGGCGAAAATGGAGTCTGCCATGCCAAGTGGTGCCACTCCAGTCCTGGACACTTGAAAGTGGGCCTAAGGTGTTTGCTCCAGGAGAACACATATATTTTCTGTTGATCCGATGCATCGACGCGGCTGCACGTATCACAAATGGCCCATCGCCTCCGTTGTGTGGATCAGAACTGACGCATCGGTTCTGTGGCGTGGATCAGCACCGACGCATTGTCGCCGTTGTGTGGACTGGAACCGGCACAGCGCCTCTGCTGCGTGGATTGAACCCAACGCATTTTGTTTTATATAGTCCAAACGCGACCCGAAGGTATCAGAGCACTTTACATGAGCACCAGGTCCGAAACAGCCAGACACATACATTTTGTTAGGCACAGGGAGATTAAGTGATTTGCCCATAATCACAGATATTGAACGTCCCTGCCGAGACTCAAACACTGTTCCCCAGGTTTGAGTTGGCCACTCTAGCCGTTAGGCCACATCCTCTCTGCATTGGCTTTGGAGGCTCCAATGTGCGATGCACCTCACAGTGCAAGGTCTTTGCATTCTCGCTGACGGGCGCCTCAACAATGACGCCGAACATCCACATCGCAGGGCACCGCTTATCGGAGCTGATGCATCGCCGCTGCAGTGCGGATCAGGACCAGCGCATCACCGCCGCTGCGTGGATCGGCACAGACTCATCGTCTCAGCTGCACTCTGCAACCTCGATGTCGACACAACCTGCCCAAGGTACTTTTGTTCAGTGGTTCTCACTGGGTCCCTGTATCCGGACAGCACTCCATTGCGGTCTGCCTGAATCTTTTACTTTATCCCAGTTGGGTGCTAACAGTTATCCCAAATATGCGCTTTTTGCTTCTAAGTGCCATTTTACAGTTTATTCTTTAAAAATGTATGACTCAAGTTCTACTTATTGGAGTTTTGTCATTTTGGTCTGGTTTTATTTACTAAATTAAGCTCTATTTTTCTAACCTGGTGTGGAATCTTTTTGTGTGGTGTTTTAACTTTTTTACTTTTTGAAGCGTTGCACAAATACTTTACACATTCCCTTATTAGTATTTTTGATTTTTCTCAATATTATGTCTCTGGCTGCTGGATGTACAACTGCACCTACAAGGATGGAATTTGAGCTGGCCAACATAGAGGTTTACACAGGAGATTAGACGGCCTACCAAGAGCACTACCAGGAAGGTGGAGTTGCAAAAGGCACTGAGGGCCTGGGCAGAAGCACACTCCATGCTGAGTGAGACCACAGGAGAGGATGATGGAATGGAGGATGACCCATTTAGGGAGCTACCTGCACTGGAAGGAGAGGAGTTAACCTATGAATTGGAGCTTCCTGCTAGGACAGGGAGCAGTGTCTCTTCCTGCAGCCTGTCCCCAGAGGAACTGGTGGAAAGGAGGGAGGAGAGAGAACTCAGGCTGAAGATGGTTAAATTAAAAATGGAGGCAAAGGAGAAGAAGGCTGAAAGGGCTTTAGAAGAAAAAAAGATGTTAGTGGCTCAGGAGAGGAGCCTGAAAGAGCTGAATCTCAAAGCCAGACAGGTAGATTCCAGCAGTGATGGTGGAAGCATACATGCAGTACATGAATGAGAAAAAACGGGTTTGTATGCCCAAGGGTGTGGTGCCCAGTTATGTGGTGGGAGATGACATTGACAAATGGTTTTCTGCCTATGAAGTTGCACTGAGGGTTCACAAGGTACCTTAGGAGCATGGGGGTAGGGGAGTCTGTTGGAGTACATGCCTACTGTGAAGAAGTACACACTTCTGATATTAGAGGTTGGGGACCAAGCTAAGTACACTCCCATGAAGGCCACTTTACTTGCTAAATTTGTGCTGACCGCCGAGAAATATCACCAAAGATTCAGGGACAGCCAGAAGCTCCCCAACCAATACTGGGTAGATTTTATGGATTACTCCAGCAAGGCACTGAATGGTTTCGGGCAGCAAGGCTAATGATTATGTTGGGTTGTACAATTTAATCACGAGAGACCACATGATCAGTATCTGTTTTACAGAGTTGTGCCAGCACCTAGTTGACAGTGAGCTTAATGACCCCAAGAAGCTTGCTGAGGAGGCAGACCTCTGGGCTACCACCAGAGTGTCCAAAAGGTATCTGGGGAGGACTCCCACAAAGGTGGTCAGGGTTCCAACAAGAAGAAAGAGGGGGGAGAAATACCTAAAAAATAAGGAGTTTTCGAAAGGCACAGAAAAGGATTCTCAAGGGAGTAGTGGTAATCAGTTCCACTCTGATACTAAGAAGAAGGGGTTCATAGACAAGGAGACAGGGAGGTTTGTACCCCAATGTACTGAGTGGTGCAAATATGGGCACCCCAAGGGTGATTCCACACGTCCCAAGAGGGCACAGCCCTCCACCGGTGGGCAGACACATGGGTTGGTGAGTGTGGCGCTCGGGGAAGAGGTAGTTCCAGTTAGCTTTGGGGGCTGACAGAGGTGACCCTAGTTTCCCAAGGGAATAAGGAGATGATGCCAAAAGCTCTTATGCCTGCTAATACTTCCAAGTATAGGCAGTTGGTCACCATCTATGGGCAACGGATTGAGGCTCTGCATGACCCAGGAGCCAGTATGACTACTGTCAAGAGTCAGCTGGTGTCTACAGACCAGGTCCTTCTGAACACATTCCACCAAGTCATAGTTGCCGACAATTGTGTGAGACATCTACTAGTGGCTCTGGTCCCATTTGAGTAGGGGGGGTCTTAGGGTCTCTAAATATAGCTGTGAGTCCAGCCATGCTTGTAGATTGTCTGTTAGGCAACGACCAGGAGCATACTGCCTGGAGGGAAACAGAGCTCAGGTCACACTTGGAGATGTGATTGCCTGAGTGAGTCTGTATGACCACACGGTCCATGGCTGCCCACGAGGGGAGTCAAGAGCATCTGGAGCCTGGAACAATGGCCCAGACAGCTGCCAAGGAGAGGGACAAGGGGTGTGGGAAACCAGTCCCTGAAGTTCCCATGGTAGAGGTTGACGGGTCCCTGAGGAGGAGGCCCGAGCTAACTGGGGAGGACATTGCCGCACTAGGTGACCTACCTGCACTTCTTGACTGGCAAGTTGAGAGTGGGCCCACCAGGGAGAAATTCTGCAAAGCGCAGGAGTGTCCCACTCTTGAAGGCTTGATGCAGCATGCCTCAGCCCATGCAGCAGGCGAAGCCTCTGTGGATCACCTAGTCTATTGGGAGAATGATCTCATCTATTGCGAGCCTAAGGCTCCTGGTGCTGGGGCAGCCTGTGTGCTGGTGGTCTCCCAGTGTTAGCAAACCTTCATACTGGGTTTGGCTCATGATATTCTCCTTGCAAGACAAGACCTTCAGAAGGGCTTGTCTCTCACTTTTATTGGCCCAAAATGAAGACAGCCTTGGATGTATTCTGCAGGTCCTGTCCCACCTGCCAGGCCAGTGGGAAATCAGGGAAAAAGCAAAAAGCTACCCTGATCCCATTACCAGTCATTGGCACCCCCTTTGAAAGGGTGGGCATCAACATCATTGGACCCTTTGACCCCAAGACAGCCTTAGGCAACAGGTTTGTCCTGATCTTGGTGGGCCATGCCACCAGCTACACAGAGGTCATCCCTCTGAGGTCAGTGACTGCACCTGTGGTGGCTAGAGCTCCCATGGGGATCTTTACCCATGTTGGGTTCCCCAAAGAGGTAGTCTGACAGAGGCACTAACTTCATGTCTGCGTACACAAAGTCCATGTGGGATGAGTGAGGTGTAGCTTACAAGTTCACCACACCGTATCACCCCCAAACCAATTGTCTTGTTGAGAGATTCAACAAGACCTTGAAGAGCATGATTATTGGCCTGCTTGAGCCCATGAGACCTAAGTGGGATGCCCTCTTGCCATGCCTTCTCTCTGCCTACAGGGAGGTTCCACAGAAAGGAATAGGGTTCAGCCCCTTATAACGCCTCTATGGCCACCCCTTTAGGGAACCTCTGATCCTGATCAATGAGGGGTGGGAGCAAGCTCCCACAAACCCCCCCCAGGATGTGGTCAGCTATATGCTGGCCCTCCACACCCAGATGCACCACTTCTGGCAAAAGGCAAAAAGTAATTTGAAGTCCAGTCAGGAAGTAATAAAGCTCTGGTATGACCAGAAGGTCACTCTGATGGAGTTTTAGCCTGGCCAGAAAATATGGGTCATGGAGCCAGTAAAATCCAGGGCTCTCCAGGACTGCTGGATGAACCCATACAAACTCAATGAGCGAAATGGGGAGTTAACCTACTTGATACATTTCCAAATCCCTAGAAACGCCTTAAGGGTGCTACATGTGAACAGACTCAAGCCTCACTTCGAGAGGTTTGAAGTGAGCATGCTCCTTTTGACAGATGAGGGGGTGGAAGAGGAGAGGGAACCTCTTCCTGACCTCTTATCTGCACAGGAACACAATAGGTCAGTGAAGAATGTCAACCTCTCTTCCACCTGGCCCCAGAACAGCAGAGTGACTGCTACCAGTTGCTGGGACAGTTTACCTCACTCTTCTCACTCACCCCTGGACTCACACATCTGTGTATCCATGATATTGACACTGGAGACAGTCCACCTGTGAAGAGCAACAATTACAGGTTGTCAAACAGAGTGAGGGCCAGCATCAAGGGGGAAGTCTCCAAGATGCTGGCATTAGGGGTGATTAAGCCCTCCAATAGTCTCTGGTCCAGCCCTGTGGTGTTGGTACCAAAGGCTGCCCCACTGGGTGCCACACCAGAACTCCGGTTCTGCATGGACTACCGAGGACTCAATTCGGACACCAGGACTGACTCACACCCCATCCTCCGAGCTGATGAGCTCATTGACAGGCTGGACGCTGCCAAATTCCTTAGTACCTTTGATTTGACATCAGGGTATTGGCAGATCGCTCTGACTGAGGGGTCAAAAATAGGTCGGCAATCTCAACCCCAGAGCACCACTTACAATTTTAGGTGATGCCCTTTGGCTTGAAGAATGCCCATGCTACCTTCAAAAGGTTGGTTAACAGGGTCCTGGCTGGTAAGGAGGCCTTTTGTGCAGCCTACTTAGATGATAGTGCTGTCTACCATCCCAGCTGGGGGGAACACCCGCATCACCTCCACAAGGTGCTTCAGGCCTGCAGCAGGCAGACCTGACCATCAAAGCCAGTAAGTGCCAGATTGGGCAGAATTCAGTGGTGTACCTGGGTCACCTGGTAGGTGGGGGCAAGGTACAACTCCTCCAGGCCAATATTAAAACTATCATTGCCTGGCCACCACCTAAAACTCAGACAGAAGTGAAACCCTTCCTAGACTCCATAGGCTACTAACGATGATTTGTTAAGGGTTATGACACCATTGTTGCCTGCTTAACTGAGCTGACTTCCAAGAGGCAGCCTAGATTGGTGATCTGGAAAAGGCTTGGCATTAAGCCTTTGATACCCTCAAAGAAGCCATGTGTACAGCACCTGTACTCAAGGCATGTGATTTCTCTAAACAATTCATGGTGCAGATGGACGCTTCAGAGCATGGAACAGGGGCGATCTTAGCACAGTTGAATGAAGAGGGCCTAGGCCAACTGGTAGCCTTCATTAGCAGGAGGCTAGTTTCACGTAAACAGAGGTGAAGTTCGATTGAGAGAGAAACTTTTACTGTGGTCTGGGCACTGAAGAAGGTGAGACTATACCTGTTTGGAACTCACTTCCAGGTTAAGACAGACCACAGGCCCCTCAGATGGCTCATGCAGATGAGGGGTGAAAATCCCAAACAGTTGAGGTGGTCCACCTTCCTACAAGGAATGGACTTTATGGTGGAAGACCATTGTGGGTTAGACCACGCCAATGCTGATGGTCTCCAGGTTTTCAGAATTAGTGAAGAGGTCTCCCCACTTTCAGCTGGGGGACACACGTGTTAGACCTGGCAGCCTTAGGGTAGTCCTCCACCAACTTTTCTCCTTTCTCCTCCTCTTTTTCTGATCTCATTTTTGCTGGCCTTAGGACTCGGACCACTTTAACACTACTAACCAGTGCTAAAATGCATGTACTCTCTCCCTAAAACAAGGTAATATTGGCTTATCCCCAATTGGCACATTTAATTTACTTATAAGTCCCTAGTAAAGTGTACTACATGTGCCCAGGGTAAGTAAATTAAGTGCTACTAGTGGGCCTGCGTGTATGAAAATACAAGGGACACCCTACGCACACCGATCCAGGGTACTTTACAGTTTAACAGACAACAACGGTTCCTGTGGAAATCAACAAATGATACTTAATATATAATAGCACAATCACATTAATCGAAGGCTGGGCCCTATGTGAGTACTCTTCTTCCTTTTCACCCCCACACGGTGGACACCACATTATCTGACAGTCATCCCCAGGTATGATTAGCGACTGACTATCTACCTTTTCGATGCTCTTCTCTTATTTTTCTACACCACCCCATTACCGATACTATGATTATCCTTTTTTAGGTCCCCCTTCATTGCTAGGTCCTGATGAGACCCCACATTGTTAAGTGGGTCGAAACATCGTCGACTAAGTGAAGCGAACCATTTGTCAGCCACTATTTCTGTATTAGTAGGCTCCGAGCACATATTATGTATTGATTTAATGGTCGCTTTTGTAAATTTTTTATGACACCTTGTTTTTATGTCACAAAGAGTCACAACCTTGAAATATAGGTTTCACAATCACTTAGGACACTATGCACTGCATTTAAAATAATGTGATTACATTTTATAAAACAAAGTATTTTCATACAATATTCGTGTTATATGCCTTTTCTCTTTCAGACATATCTTTGCCTTCGATTAATGTGATTGTGCTATTATATATTAAGTTTCATTTGTTGATTGTCCACTGGAACCGTTGTTGTCTGGTAAACTAGTGGGCCTGCAGCACCTGTTGTGCCACCCACTTACGTAGCCCTCTAACCATGGCTCAGGCCTGTCACTGCAGAGCCTGTGTGTGCAGTTTACACTGTCATCATGACTTGCCACAATAAACCTCTTGCCACGCACAAACCTTTCATTTTTATACATATAAGTAACTTCTAAGGTAGGCCCTAGACAACCCAGAGGGGAGGGTGCAATGTATTTAAAAGGCAGGCCATGTACTTCTAAGTTTTACATGTCCTGGTAGTGAAAAATGGAATGCCTTGCCCCCCTCCTGAGACTGGCTCAGTCTGAACCTCTGTTCAAGAAACTCCTAAAAACCTGGATCTTTGCGGCCCCAGACCAGTTAGTGCTATCACTTATCTGACCCTCCCACCAGCTGGTCCTTCTAATTCCTCACCACAGCCCCTGCCCAGTCTTTCCGACAGCGCCAGGATGCTTCCCGGAGTGTACGTTGCTCTCTATAAATATCATTATTCATTCAAAAACACTTCAACTAATTTTTTACTACTGCAAGGCCTATCTCTTCCATAGGATGATATTGGGATTACCTTATTACATTTTATAAATGTAATTCCCAATTGGGAAGAGATAGACATTTTCAGTTTGGTGTCTCTGGAATCGCAATTTAAAATCCAAACTTATGGTGGTCAGATTTGAAATTGCAATTCTGAAAATGACACTTTTCGAAAGTTGGCCTTTTCTTACTTTAGCCATTGGTTTCCTGCTGCCTGTCTCTGATACACGTCTGGGGAAGGTGACAGCTGTGCTTCGTGTATTCCCCCTAGACAGCCACACACAATGGGAGCTTAGGTGTGAGTTGATGGGCCATCCTGGCACAATGGGAGGAGCTTGACTCAGCCTCACTTACACCTGAATAGGCTGTGTCCTGTCCCCACATAAAGGGCTGCATACCCCCCTATAGTGAGTCTGGAGCCAAGGCAGGAAGGGAAGACCTGTGTACACTTCAAAGGCCTGTCTTTGAAGTCTCCCCCACTTCAAAGGCACAATTGGGTGTAAGTACTGGACCTCAACAGCACCACTTTAGTACACTTCTGGACCTGTGAAGACTCTGCAAGGAAAAAAGACCTGCTGTGCTGCTGAAGGACTGCCACTCTGATGAACTGCTTCTTTGATGGACTCCTGTCTTGCTATGCTGCCCTTCTGGCTGCTGTTCCCCTGCCTCCGTGAGAAGGACTGGACCTGCATCACTTGAACCCAGAGTGACTCCAAAGGCTAGCTGGCCAGCATCCTGATCTAAAGTGTCAGGGACATAAGACTTCCAACCACCCTACTTCTGCACCAGGACTCTGCCATCTGTGAGTCTGCCCTGCCACCCCAGTCCGGGACGCGTGGAAGTGGACCAGTATTTGCACCAGCAGAACTCATGCATCTTCTGTTGAACCAGCACATCGCTGTTGCTGCGCAGATCAGAATCGGCGCATCGCCTCCGTTGTGTGGCTCAGAACTTCTGCATCGCTTCTGTTGCGTGGATCAGCACCGACACATAGCTGCCATTGCATTGACCAGAACCGGTGCATCATCTCTGCTACGTGGATTGGACCCGATGCATCGTCTTCGGAACCTCCAATGCAGGATGCTCTTCCTGGCCCAAGGTCTTCAAATGCCCGTTGACAGCCTCCTCGATGACGATCCTCCACATCGTAGCTCTCGGCTCATTGGAGACAACACTAAACCGCTGCTGCGCAAATCAGGACTGGCACATCACCGCCGCTGTGTGGATCGGCACCAACACATCGCCTTGGCTGCACCCCACATCCTCAATGTCGACTCAACCAGGATTAAGGTACTTTTCTTCAGCGGGCCTCACTGGGTCCCTGTACTTGGCCCGCACTCCTTCTTGGTGGGCATGAACTTTTGACTTTGTCCCAGTCCTGCGCAACCAGATATCCCAAATAAGCGCTTATTGCTTCTAAGCGCTATTTTACAGTTTATACTTTAAAAATTCATAACTCAAGTTCTACTAATTGGATTTTTATTGTTTTGGTATTGTTTTATTTATTAAATTAAGCTCTATTTTTCAAACCTGGTGTGGAATCTTTTTGTGAGGTGTTTTCACAATTTTACTGTATGAAGTGTTGTATAGATACTTTACACATTGCCTCTAAGTTAAGCCTGACTGCTCTGTGCCAGGCTACCAGAGGGTGAGCACCAGTGCTTGAAATGGAAAAATAGAAGTGCAGCTACTCTGTACCAGAGTACCTGCTTGTTTGTGAGAAGTGCCGGTACTCTCTAATTAAAAGTATTGCATTTCTCTTGAGAAGTGCCGGTACTCTCCCTCTCAAACTAAAAAAGTGCCGGTACTCCGTACCGGACAGTACCGGCCCATTTAAAGCACTGGTGAGCACAGGTTAATTTAGGGTTTGTCTGCTACTTACCCTGACTAGGATTGTGGTTGCTGCTTGACTAGGGCTCATACCTGAGTCAATCTACAACCCAATTTCTAACACCAGGCAATGCAAACATTTATCTTACTGAAGCATATTTTTTACATGCATGGAAATAATATTTAAAGAGCACCATCAGTGGTGATAAAATAATGAAAGACTCGGAGCTCATGGATTATAATATTCAAAATGTGAAATTAACATATTTTGCAGCACAGGTATTTGATCGACATGGCTTAAAGCCAAAGAAAAAAAAGCGCAATGGCGTGGCCGGTATTGACTGCATCATACCACTTTTTTGTAAAGCCAGCGCGGCTGTGCAATAGATAAAAAAAACAGCGGAAAGTGGGGGGGGGCAAACCGAGGGAGGCGCAGGGAAAGGAGCAGCAATAATAGACAGCGGAACGAGGGGGCATGGGAAAAGCAGAACGAGGGAGGTGCAAGGGAGGAAGCACCAGAAAGGGGCAGAGGGAGGAAGAAGAAATAGTACCTCATTCACAGTACACGCAGTGGGCGGGGCACTAATTAAGTTGAATGAATCTGTTCTTGGTCCATGCTCCACTGAAAGGAATGTAAGTGACACTTAGCCTGCGTTGGCCGCTTAGGCGGCAGTAAAGAAGAGTGACACTAAAGCCAACAAATGGTAAGCAATGGGAGGGCTCCAAGACCTTTATTCAAAACAATCATCTCACAAGCGAGAGCGCATACAGCGCATGCGCTATCACTGGGTCAATCTAAAAAGTAGGGTAACACTTAATAAGGACACAATTAATACATCCATGTTGCAAGGTAGGGACAAACACTAGAAGAGGAAGTGAAGCCAGGGCTTTAAGTGGGCTGGTCTGTCCAGGTCACAGAACAGATAGTAATTAAAAACAAACATTGAAACTGGTCACTATCAGGTCCTATATCATTGTCCTTGTCTTTACTGGTAAAAACACTGATTGAGTCCTGAAAAATGAACGTAAAAAATGTTAAGGTAATCCATGTCAGTTATTTAGTTCCTGTTTATATATTGCATGTTTAGTGTAATCTTGCATTCCTTAAGAGTGTTAGCTATTTCCAGAATGTAGGTTTTTGTACTTTTTCTGTGTAACATATTAATCTTGTATAGTGCTTACTTTGAAAAGAGTTGTCTCAGGTGTTTATAACGGTCTATCATTAGGAGGTCTGGGCTTGGGCTGCAGGCAGTACAAGTTTCTCACAGTGCCTGTCAATGGGTAATAAAGGTGTTCAGAATATACAGTAATCCAATCCTTGGCCTCTCTGCAGGGCACACAGAGCAGTGGTCGCACATTCCAATTGCAATTGTGGTTTTGTGTAAATGTGTGTGAAGGAGGCACATAGTTGTTAAACTATTGACATGGCAAATGTAAAAGAAAATGCTGTGCTTACAGGTGAGTGGGTGTGTAGTGTGTTTGGGGATGGTGAAGTGAGGAGATGTGAGGAAGTGTTTTCGAAAAGACTGAAAAGAGGGTGCTGAAGAGGAAAAAATGGGGTGTAGGATATGTAGATGGAGGAGATGTAGATAGAAAAAGAATAAAAGGTGTGTATGTCCAACATGGAGTGAGCATAACTGGACTGATTGAGACACTCTGAACATCACTACTCCTTCCGCTGGCCTCAGTAATGTTAATTTCACAGTCTTATAATTTCAGAAATGAAACATTTTCAGTATTATCTACAACATAATGATTCTTATCCATTTATTATAAACAGTTAACAATCATTGACAAGCCAATAGTCCTGGCTAGTCTTAGGTGTATGTCACTTGTTGTTTTATATATCGGGAAGCAAAAAAAGAAAGCTCAGAGAGGCATCAAAATACCAGTTGTGTAGCTCTTGTGAAAATCTAGTTTACAAGTTTAAGGCATGCCCTCGATTACATAGGCCACGCCCCTTTATGAGGCCCCCCCAATTTGTTTCATCCCACTTAAAGCCCTAAGTAAATTCCATACCAGGTAATGAATAAGAAGCAATCAAATGACCTTGACCATAGAGCCAATCGATTGTAAGCAATGCATGATCTCTAAGCCCACTGTTAAGCAGGGAGAGGGGTGGTGCAGTGGCCAGGGCAGCTGACTCCGAAACACCGGATTCACGGTCCGATCCCCGGCGCAGACAGCAGCTCAGCCCAGCACCATGTGACTCTGGGCAATAGCTTGCTTAATCTTCCCGACAGCCCCCAGCGCCTTGAGACCATTAGGGGTGATTAGTTTGCGCTTCACAAATACTGGGTTACATTATAAGCTGACAATACATCTTGTAATAGACAGTGCTTGGGCTGCCTAGTAGGTGAAATCTAATAAAGCACTACCAGGATGGGTCCAGTAATCCATTTTTGGGCACTAACTTCAGTTTTCACCCATAATGAGATTACATGTTCAAAATGAAACACAACACATAGGGAAGACCAAGTCCAAACAGCATTTAATGCAAAACGGGAGGCAGTAAATCAAAAATATTGAAGACAGTTGTCATTTCAACTCTCTGGGGTTATTCTAGAAAAATGGTCAGTTGGAGCAGGGAGCAAAAAACTTGCAAGTTTTATATAGACATTGTCCCCTAAAGCAAGTAAATGTGAGATGGTCGTGTAACAACAACAATAAATTAAATTGGGCTGCTTTTGCAGTTTTATATAGCACAAACTTAACCCAAAGGTATTAGAACACTTTTCAAGAGCACCAGTTACATTACACTAGGGCACATTCTTTTTTTTTTTTTATAGGCACGAGGAGTTTAAGTGACTTGCCCAGAATGTTGAGCCAGCTCCGAGACTAAAACCTGGTTTCCCAGGTCCAAAGTCAGCAACTCTGGCCATTACGCCACATCCTGTCCTTATCTATCTTGCAGGTTTTGGGACCTTTTCCTCCAAGGAAGTACCTGAACAGCCTTAGAAGGAGGATAGCATTCACATCAGTAGCACTGGAACAGTTTTCAGAGTGGGGGAGCTGCCAATGTTACATCATCGATGACATAGGGATAGTGAAAAACCCAAGCATCACACAAAAAACAGTAATAGCACATGAGCCATGCCAATTCTGCAGGAGAGTGGTATGTAGCCGTTGGTGCATTTTGACGCACACTGTTGCAAATATATTATTTAAGCATGGTGTGGTAGCACACTGTTAGTTACATACAGCATATTTGTCATTGAAATGTCCCCAAAATTCGCAAAGGAATTGTAATTTTACTGATAACACTATATACCACACAAAAATTAATGTGCAGAAATTGGGTTTCAGCAAATACTTATCATATGCACATCACCAAGAGAAGTGCCTTGATTTGTTTTGGTCCTATTAAAATCTTTGTTTCCATCACACTTTACAATTACAAATAATTGGTGTTTCATTTGTGATTTCCTGACTGCTGATATGTTTTGAAATATTTGTACCGTTCATTTACAGGCATTCAAAATTGTTGTATGTTAGAAAAAAATTACATCCTTTCCTTTCACACTCCCTGTACCATTGCAAGATTGTCAGATCGTTTAGTGTACAAACTCCTCTAACTCTGCAGTCAGAGAGAGAAAAGTAAACACCAATCTACATGTTAAACCCGTATGTGCGGCCGTCTGCCAATGGCTGACGGCCACACTCCCTCCCCAGTGCATCTGTTGGCCATTGACCGACACTGGGGAGGGCTGGGAAGGGTCTTCTGGTACTTGCAACGGAGGATTACTTTAAAAAAAAATTAAGTGGGGGGAGACATGGAATTGCTTCCACATCAGCCCCCTTCCTTCCTTCCTCCCATCTGTGACATCAGCGCACCTCACTGTGCACTGACATCACAGATTACCCACCGGACACCAAGAAGCAAGGAGGTAAGCAACTCCCTCCCGCTCCAGTGTGGAAAAAATGCATGAAACGCCCTCCCCATGTTTCAGCAAGGGTACGTTGGAAAGGGAGAGTCTCCCTTTTCCAACGAGTCCTTCCTGAAACAGTTTCTTGGCTGTGGCTCGTGGTTGCACCGCGATCCACAGCCAGGAAACCCACTAGCCACCAGGGACTAGTATTTAGGGGGTCAGCCCTCATGGTGAACGGCCCACCCCTGGTGGGAGGCACACATAATCTAAAAAAATAGAGTTTTTCCCCCTGGGGGACATGATCCGCCCCAAGGGAAATGAGAAAGAAAGACTTTAAAAAGAAAAAAATTGTTGGGGGGGTTGGGTTGACCTCGCAGTGAACAGGCCGATCCCACTTGGGGGCATAAATTAAATAAATATAATGTGTTTTTATCCCTTGAAGGTGCAATTGCGCCCTCAGGGGAAGTAAAAACGCTTTGCCCTGACCTCCTGGCCTGGAAACCGCTCTCCCTCCACGCAGCACCGCCCAGCCGTCACCGCCGCTGAACTAGGAGAGCAGGGTTCGAGACCGCTCTCGACCCGCTCCCCTACCTGCTTGCCTCTGTTCTTTTTATTTTTCTATTTTAGTCCTAGTGCTTGCCCCTTTGAGAGTGCTGTTCCTTTTTTGTCTGTTATTGACATTGCCCCTTGTGATTGCTGTTTCCTTTTGTCTATTTACAGTGCTTGCCCCGTGTGATTGTTCGTTTTGTCCTCTCTGTCTTCGCCGCCCGCCAGACCCCGCCGACCTCCCGATCGCCGATTCCCGCCTTCCCGCCTCCCCCCTCCCCTACTTAATGGAAGCTGCTGCGGGGCCGCGCAGCGGGCACGTGCAGCGCGCGCGCCGCCGGCAAGCCCATCTGTGCCCGTCCGCGACTCGATCGCGACCAGCGCCACGGACCCTGCATCTTGGACAACCCACCGCTACAACTCAGCCGTCCACAACCCACGGCCAGTTCACCTGCCTCCACTGCCTCCACTGCCGCCAGACCTTCACCTTCACCACCAACCCTGCCTCCAGCACCACCAAAACCAACACCAGCGACGCCCTCAGATGCATCCTCCTCAACGTGCGCTCCGTGCACAAACACGCCGTGGAGATCTGGAGCCTACTCGACTCTCTCTCGCCAGACATCGCCTTCTTCACGGAGACCTGGACCAACGCCTCCTCCGGCCCGGCATCAACACTGCCATCCCAGAAGGATACAAGATCCAGAGGAAGGAGCGCCACAACCACCCGGGAGGAGGCCTCACCATCGCCCACAAGAACACCCTCCGCCTCACCACCTCCAGCGAAACTTTCCCCTCTGCCGAACACCTCCACTTCCAGATCCAGACCAGCCCCAACCGCACGCTCCGTGGAACCCTTGTCTACAGACCCCCCGGGCCCCCTTTGCCACCACCATCACTGACCTCATCGCACCCCACGCCATAGCCTCAATGAACTACATACTCATCAGTGGCCTGAACTTCCACCTCGACAACCCCAGCGACCCCAACTCCACCACTTTCCAGGACAACCTCGCCAACATCGGACTAAACCAACTCGTCACCACACCGACACACAGGGCAGGACACACCCTCGACCCCATCTTTGCAGCAGGAAACAGCGCCCACTTCAGCCACACAACGCAACCCCCATGGACCGACCACCACTGCGTACACTTCACCATCGACAAACCCAAGGCACCCAAACCGGCCCCACTCCCACCACGAAGGAACTGGAGCAAGGTCACAGATGAGCAACTCAACTCCACCCTCACACGAGACAGCCACACCCCAGCATCCGAGGCCAACGCAGCAGCCAGAGAACTCCACACCTGGATCACCAACTGCGCAGACAAACTCGCCCCTCTACGCAACACCAACAAACAGCGCCCCAGGAAAGCCGCCTGGTTCACCACCGACCTCCAAGAAGCCAGACACACCTGCGGACGCCTGGAGAAGAACTGGGGAAATGCTAAGACACCCGAAAACTACACCACCTACAAGGACGCCATGACCGACTACCACAATCAAATCAGAACCACCAAAAGGACTTTCATCTGCAACAAAATCATCGCAAACTCCACCAACTCTAAGGAACTCTTCACCGTCATTCAGGAATTCACCAACCCCTGAAGCGAAGCCACAGACATCACCCCGTCCCAAGACCTCTGCAACAAACTTGGAACCTTCTTCCACCTCAAGATCAAAAACCTATACGACAACTTCGCCAACCACCCATCAGACGTCACAGCCGGCCACAGCCCGTCCCCCAAACACACCAGCCAGCCCACCATCTCCACCTGGACTCTGATCACAGCCGAAGACACCTCCTCGACCATGAAAGGCGTCCACTCAGGGGCCCCCACGGACCCCTGCCCCCCTCACATCTACCACAGAGCCACCACCTCCATCGCACCCAAACTACAACACATCATTAACACCACCTTCGAAACAGGCACCTTCCCAGATGACTGGAAATGCGCAGAAGTCAGGCCCCTGCTCAAGAAGACCACAGCTGACTCCACTGACCTCAATAACTACCGGCCCATCTCGCTCCTCCCCTTCGCAGCCAAAGTTGCAGAGAAAACAGTGAACAGGGAACTGACACGATTCATCAAAGACAACCCTGTCCTCGACACGTCCCAATCCGGATTCCGGAGCAACCACAGCACCAAGACCGCCCTACTCGCCACCACGGATGACATCCGCACCCTCCTGGACCAAGGACACTCCGCAGCTCTCATCCTACTCGACCTATCAGCAGCCTTCGACACCGTCTCCCACCGTACTCTCATCTCCAGACTACATGACGCCAGCATCCAAGGAACAGCCCTAGACTGGATCCGATCATCCCTCACCGGAAGAACCCAAAGAATCAGACTGCCACCCTTCCTTTCTGACCCCACAAATATCACATGCGGAGTCCCACAGGGGTCATCACTGAGCCCAACCCTCTTCAACCTCTACATGTCCCCCTCACCACCATCGTCCGACAGCACGGCCTCAACATCGTATCCTACGCCGACGACACCCAGCTCATCCTCTCCCTCACCAAAGACCCCGCCACCGCCAGACTCAACTTCCAGAAAGGGATGCAGGAAGTAGCAATCTGGATGACCAACAGCTGCCTTAAGCTCAATGTCGAGAAGACGGAAGTCCTCATCCTTGGAACCACCCCCTCAGCATGGGACAACACCTGGTGGCCGTCCGCCCTTGGAAGCCCGCCGACCCCCTCGGACCACGCCAAAACCTCGGCATCATTCTCGACTCATCCCTCACCATGAACTGACAGGTCAACACCGTCACCTCCAGCTGCTTCAACACCCTCCGAATACTCTGCAATACTTTCAAGTGGATCCCCCTGAGTCAAGAAAGACAGTCACCCACGCACTCATCGCCAGCAGACTTGACTATGAAAATGCGCTCTACGCTGGCATAAACAAGTCCTTGGCACCCCCCGGCATGAACACATCAGCCAACACCTACGAAGGCTCCACTGGCTCCCCATGGAGAAAAGAGTCACCTTCAAAATCCTCACCCACGCCTACAAATGTCTGCACAACACCAGACCAGAATAACTCAACGACAGAATCAACTTCCACGTACCCAAGAGGAACCTCCGATCTTCCAACCTCGCTATGGCCGAAACCCCACGCATCCTCAGAGCCAGAGCAGGCGGAAGATCATTCTCCCACATCGCGGCCAAAACATGGAACAAACTCCCGGCAGACATCAGGCACGCCCCCTCCCTGAACACCTTCAGGAAGGCTCTCAAGACCTGGCTCTTCGGCAGAACGGATCTGCTGACCCCCCCTCAGCGCCTTGAGACCCTCACGGGTGAGTAGCGTGCTTTACAAAACCCTGATTGATTGATTAATGAGGTTGTCAGGGGGTCTGTCCTCCTGGCGTATGGGCCGACCCCTTGTTGAGCCCATATTTATTTTGGAAATGTGTGTTTTCCCTGGGGGGCTGATCGGGCCAAATAATTAAAACAAATTTTATATGTTAACTTCCTTGAGCAAAATGTGAAGCAAACAAATTTGAGTGCCAAACAATTTCTGAGGGAGCATGGAGGCCCTCTGGAGCCTCATTCTTGGGCACACCAGTGGACTCCCTCTTCACTTGAGTATTTGAAGATATTTTTGGGCCTTATGCTCAAAATGGGGTTAGTGCACAAAGCAAGCTTGCAGTTCTACTGGTCCACTTGCATGGTTTGTGTAACACCCATCTTCACGCCGTACATGAGCAGAGATTGGTATTCGCTATTGCAGCGTATACTGCATTTCAATGACAATTCTTCTGCATTGGCCCAGGACCATCCAGACCATGACAGGTTGTTCAAAATTAGGCCTGTTGTAGAACATTTTTCTGCCATGTTTCCAGAAATTTATACTCCTGGAAAGAATATAGCGATTGATGAGTCCTTGATTCTGTACAAAAGGCAGCTGCTTTTCAGGCAGTAGATTGTGAGCAAATGAGTTCGCTATGGCATCAAGTTGTACATGCTGTGTGAGAGCTTTACTGTCTATGTGTACAGCTTGAGAGTGTATACAGGGAAAGAGTGTATACAGGGAAGGACTCTACTCTAAACCCTGTAGGTTGCCCTCCCATGCTAGGAGTCAAGGGAAAGATTCTATGGTAGCCTGTCCAGCCACTGCTTCACATAGGTTATAACCTTTATATAGATAAGTTCTATGCAGGAGTAGAGCTGTTCAGTGAGCTGTACAAAGCTGGCATTGTTGCAAGTGGTACAGTTTGTTGTCACCGCAAAGGATTACCACAGGAGCTTGTTTGTAAGAAGCTCCAAAAATCTCAGAGCACTGTGTTGCGTTCTAACGAACTACTCGTAGTCAAGTTCTCTGATAGGCGTGATGTGTACAATTCATGATCAGAGCACTTCCCACATCATGGTTTGGGGTCAGGTGGCTGAAGTTCTTAAGCCACTATGTGTGCTCGATTACAAGTAGCAGCTTCCACTTCATATGCTCTGGAGTACATGGCAAGGCTACAGGATCGACACTTTGCCTGCTGCATGCCTGAAACAGCTAAAAAAGACTTGACTATGCTGTTTTTTTAGCGTCTGCTCTAAGCAAGGAAAGAGGCAGGAGAGTCATGTTTACTGTTCCCAGTGCCCATCCAGCCCTATGTTTTCCTACTTGCTTTATGTTTTACCATATAAAATTGAAGTATTGGGAAATTGACTGAGGTGAAGCTGCCATAATGTACACCTTTCAATGTCTGTGCATGGATACCTACCTTCCATGGTCCACTACTTCACTAGGTAAGCAGCCATAAAATGTATTTTCCTCAACTTTTTCTCTTTGGCCTACTCAAAGCCTTTATCCACTGTCAGAATCTGGTAGGTGTTCTGTTCGCCGATTGGCAAGTGCTTTATAGTCCCTAAACTGCACATAATGGTGGACAGACCATAAGCCAGGTTGTCACGGAGTACCCTCTGTGACAAAAAAGTCTTGACTAGTTTTTGAAGTGCTTTTTAAGGAACTTATGTATACAACACAAGGACCACCCTGATTGCCCACAAGAATGAGAGTAAGTTTACTAAGTCAAAGAAATGTCCCATGGGACTCATTCACCAACACTTCTACTTTCAAACTCAATTAGTAACTTCATGTCTCCAAAGAAAAATAAATGGGTCCCATGGGACCTTTGTTTGGCTTATTATTTTAGGGAACTTAGGCAGTATACACCAAAATGTTAGCCTTAGTTTCAAAGGTCGATATGTTACTCAGTTCAAGGAATGTAGGCCTTGGAAGGCATTCTCAGACACACCCAACTTGCATCCACAAACTGGAAGGAGTTGGATTTAGCACAGTAAGTGCACTGAAGGCGCATGAAAGACAATTTTTCTTGAAGTTCAATTAGCTAGCGATGGAAGGTGTTAGAACAGGTTCACTTGGTAAGAATAGGGGATTAGTCAGGACTTTGATGAGAACAGACACATGAACAATTAGGAAAACCTTAGGGTAGGTGTGCTTTTACAAGGATATCAGATACATAGAAGGCAGATAGTCAAGGTAGTACATATACACAAGCCATCACTTCATCTTTGCCTATGGACTCATACTCAATTTCTATGCACTTACCCTGATACTGAATTGCTCCCGCACTCAACTAAGCAGATGACTCCAAACCATACAGAACGCAGGCGACAGCCTCCTCCCTCAACATCCCAAAATTCACACACCCTGTACCTCAAACAGCTTCACTGACTCCCCATCCACAGCTAATTTCAACCTCTTGACATGCACATTCAAAGCCTTACATAGCACCCAGCATACATCAATACTGCCTCAGATTTCATTCATAAACCTTCCAGACACGTTTGCTGACCCTGACTAATACTCGCACACATTACATGCATACAAAGCACCAGAACAGGGAGAAGTGACTTCTGCTAATTGGCTCCAAAAGGGCGGAATGATCTGCCCCTACACATTTGTACAGTTTCTAAAATTACTACATTCCTCACAAAGCTGAACACTTGGCTCTTCGGCTAGGTTAATCCATTGATAAGCCCTAACTGCTCCTGCCTCAGTGACAGTATTCCCTTTCGGGTGATAGTGCGCTCTACAAAAAACTCATAACATTACACAGAACTCTGCACACAACGCTACACGTATATGTAAAATGTTTCTCCCGCTTGCCATGTTCACCCTCCATCAGAACGTATTAGATGTTCAGTTTGCTGTATGACAAGTGCATTACAGTCACAGCACTACAAGACATATGCTATGTTCTCACTGACTACCCCATGTGTCAAAAACTAACTTTCTTCATAGTTTATGACATGCTCTTTAGGGAATGTAGGCAGTATTTCCCAGCATGTTTGCCTTAGCTTCAAAGGTAGATATGCTCACTCAGTTCGATGAATGTAGGCCTCAAAAGACATTCTTGGACACCCCCAACTTGCATCACCAACCTGGAAGGAGTTGGATTTACCAATCTGAGTGCGCTAAAGACACATGTAAGACATGTCTTCCTGAACCTCATGTGTCTGTCATGGGAACCATTAGTAAAGGTTTACTAAGCAAGCATTTGGTAATGTTCAGAATGGAGGTGGGTACTTGACAGGTGGTAAAATTGTAGTCAAACTGTTTATTCATTTATGAAGGTTGTGGACGCACCAACCATCAACATGTCTGGGCATATGTATTGATATAGGTTTGTTTGTGGTGTGTTTGTGTGCAATTTGGTTGATGATTGGCTAGGTTGTCTTGAATGGGGATTCCGCCCTGTGGCACATTATGAATATGATCAGCCCGTGGATGGCGGCTGTATGTTGATGCACTGATCTGTTGGACTGGGCCCGTGGCAGTGCTGAATTTGTGCCGGTGGTTTCTGGTGCCCAACACAGGCACTTCTTTGCCAGGGCTATAAATTTCTTTCATGAGGCAGTAGTGGTGAAAGTAATTTTTCAAAAATCCATTCACAAGGCTAGGCAGCTGTACTTTTCCCACATTGTCTGTGCTGCTCAGTCTATTCTCACCCATTCATCAACGCATGCACTCCTGGCTGGTAGGTGACTAAATTTCAAGCTTTCACTAAATAAAAAAAAAAGCCGTCATTATTTCTGCACTTAACGCACCTTCCCCCTCCCTCAGAGCAAGTTAGAGAGCCCCTTGAGGGTGTAAGTACTGGAAGAAGGCTGGACTCTTCATGTCCATCACCTGACACATACGCCTTCAGCAGCTCCCTATTGGTTCTCTAATCCAACACATTGTCCCTCCACAGGGTTTCATATAGCCAAAATTGATTTATTCTTTCAAGCAAGCTGCAACTCGCGGGAGAGGTGAGTAATGGGGGTTCTTCACTGCCCCCATTCCATGCAGTACACCGAACCTGAGGACAAAGCCACTTACCATGTAGCTATAAACTAGTGGGGAAGCCTTTATCTGAGACCTATATAACTGCAGGGTGCTGGCGACTGGAACATGGCAGCTGCTGCTTGTTTGATTTTAAAGAAACAGCATCAGTTTAGGGATTTTCTCTTCAAGCTGGATTTTTACTGATGAGCCTGTCTGTGTACGTACAAGGAACAGCAGCTCAGCTGCTTCTGAATTTACCTCGAGTCAGCAACAATATGCCCTAAGGCCACCCCTCGAAACACCACCCCTCCCCCTTCATACAGCCCTGATTGTAGTTCTCATTATATCCTTGTGTGGTGGGATAATATGGAATAGTGTTTTCAACTTCCTAGAAAATGTAACAGTTCAAATCCAGAAATCCTGCTGACCCTTTTTCTTTTTCTTTACACAAATCTTAATAGTTGGAATAGCCACAAATACAAAATGCTGTATTTTACTTTACCAGTAGCACTTCAGGAGCTGCAGCACCCCTCTCCCGACCCCAAATACATGTAAGCCGATTTGGCTGCAACACAGTTTTAGAACTCTGCTTTGACATGGCACTGTTCCATTCTATTTTGAAGCACAATACAGCCAGTATGCACTTTGGCCACACATGCTGTGGGTTTCATTAATTTTAAATGTAACATAGGTGTGTTTTTTTAATTCAATTGAAAATTTAAAAAAAGACAAACACCAACATATAGGCTCAATTTGATTTTCCTTCGTTTTTCAGTTGCAAGGTTACGGTATGAAAGCTACGAAAATGTATTGATTCATTAAACGTTAAAATTACAGAATGCAAAACGTGTTCTCAAATCTAGCAGAGCGTATTTGGCTGTTTCAAGTGTCCTGTGCATTTGTGATATTGAGTGTAGTGCATTTTGTATAGTTATGTTTAGTAACCTTCAAATGTTGCGTTTGCTGTGCATGAAAACAAAACGGGATGGTATCAACATTCAAATTATTTCGGTCCATTGTCTCTTCTCCTATGCACCCTGTCAAACATAGATCTCTTTATCAGTTGTCAGTTGTATTCTGTTCTGGTTGGAATTTAAATGCTACGTCGTTTTGTATTACCTTCATGTTAGGAAGCAAAAGGCACTGTTGTATGTTGGGAACATTATTTTAAGGGGTAAGGGGTGCCAATTGGGGTAAGAATCATTTGCGTTATTCCCATTTACAATGCACTTGTGAGAGTAAATCCCTTTCTAGAGACTTGTCCCTCCTCTGTTTCTCCTTTTATGCATCCCAAGCCTCATCTTACTACTATGATCTCCTAAATAACACTTTCTAGACTCTTCCCTCTTCTAACCCTCCATTATCCCATTGAATCCAACTAACAGATTCACATTCCCATTGCTAAAATTAAAATATATTTCCACATATTAACCCATCACTAATCCGTTTTGGGTTCCGGAGTAGCGTGCTACTCACCGAAAAGTGCTTTGACGCCTCGTCAGGGGTGGAAGCGCTATATAAATACAATTACAATATTGGGCATATTACAGGACTGAATGATGTGCATAAATCAGTTACAGGTTGTGCACATGCCAGAGCATATTGTGCATATGCCTAGAGCATATTGTTCATCTACCAGAGTCCAATATATATTTCATGTGATAGATGCCTTCATAGTGGGCTTGTACCTCTGAGCCCTATAATGTCAAGTATCCTTTAACAACAAAATGTACATATATCAGTGGCAAATTCTTCAAATTCTCAGAGCAAAAGAATTGCAAATGCAGTTTCGAGTGTTATTGTAAAATCAAGCCTGGGGAGACACAAAATAAAAAGAAGTAGATAGCCATTTCAGTATTACTTTAGAGTCAGACCTTTCATGGTCAGAAAAAGTTCACTATCTTCGGTTCTAAAAGTCATGACATCCTGTCTCTTTTGCGGTTTTGCCTTGATTTTATTAAGAAATCCTTTCCAAGTAGCTGGAAAACCACACGTGTTTCAAGTCAACCATCATATTACCAAGGTAGGAATTCAGATCGGGTATTACATCTGGCTTTCAGCCGTGCCAGTTGAGGATGTGGGTGGAGTCATCAGAGTAAATGGGTGGGGCCAATGTTAGAAATGGGGGAGTCTGGGGAAAGGGGTGTGGCCTCTCACAAAAATTGGAGCACCTGCACTTAATATTTTACAAGTTAAGCACTGGCCCGTGGCTCGCTGTATTAACGTTTTATGTGTGGTGCATGAATGGTGTGTGAATGGACCATAATGCGGTGGGTGCCTTGACATCCCTTTATGGCTTACCTTCAGTAGTCTTGGTTTCAATATTCAGGTACTGTGATAAGTATTTGTGCTTTAAAGCTAGCCTTTCTGAAAGTGCTAAAACCAACCTGGTGGATTTACTTTAAAAAATGAACACCAGATTTAAATCTGTGGTGGTAAGAATACTTTATCGCAACAGTGGCAGAATATCCTTACCGTGAAGATAATGGTCTGCACGCCCGATATATATGCGGACTGACCATTGGTGTAACAGTAGGGAAGACTGCTCCATCCCTGGCATGGTTGCACCCCTCCCATGTCCTGACTGAGTAAGGAGAAGTCAATAGAAGAGAACGGCACACGAAATTGTCCTGAAGTATTCAAAGTAAATCCAACGTATAACGCTTATTGGATAGCGTGCTGTCTCCCTCTGACCTCAGGGAATCAACTTAGATACAGGTGAAGATAGCACTGGTAGAGATATAACAGTGTCCCCATCTAGCACTCCGCTGGGAAAATTTCCCTGGTTCTTTACGCAAAATAGACCAAATTCACAGACTGTAAGTTGAGATTTTTCTCATGGTTTAATTCTTAAACCTTGTTACGTCACAATAGTTTCTTCATGATATCATCATTAATGCAGTTACTGTTACATGCATTCCAAGTTCATTGTCGTTATTTTAGATGCAATCAATTTGAGGTCCATATATAATTACAGGCATTCGTTCCCAATGCATTTCGGGACTGAACCCTTCATCAGGGGAAGCCCTTCATCTGTAGAGTAAAGTGGAAAAAATGTCATACCCTCCACGCGTAAGCACGCACATTAAATAAATCAATATGAGCAAGAAATTCTCCCTTGTAGAATAAAAGACGAAAGTGAATCAGAATAGGTAAACCCACGTACCAAGTGAGGCAGAAAAGCCACGGGTAAAGCCAAGCGTAAATAATCATGTTATCCAAACGTGCTGGACAAATAAATGAAAAGTGAAAATGGCGACCGTGAAAAAGGTGCAACAACAGTGTTCTATTACATGGGTTATCGAGTGTACTACCCCAGTGAACAACTAAACCACATCGAAAAAAACAAAACAACAGTGCAGTGTATGATGTGTAATCAAACAAGCAAAGTTTAGATGGGGACACTGTTATATCTCTACCAGTGCTATCTTCACCTGACTGAGTAAGGGCCATCTGCGGCTGACCTCTATGTCCCCCAAACTAATTTAGATGTCCAGACATATATGTCAGTTTTCTCTGCCCATCACTACCCAGAAAACCATGGTGGTAAGGGGCAATGAAAACTGTCTAATGCCTCTTCTTGCCGAGAAAGAACTCCCATGGTGAAAGGGGC
Source organism: Calotriton arnoldi (assembly GCA_963921515.1). Taxonomy (NCBI): domain Eukaryota; kingdom Metazoa; phylum Chordata; class Amphibia; order Caudata; family Salamandridae; genus Calotriton; species Calotriton arnoldi. The sequence goes on along the minus strand of CAWUFW010005247.1, from coordinate 522,101 downwards.
ATTTTGTTATGCCAAAAGAAAATCTGGCTTCAGGATTTTGTTCTGAAAATGTAAAAATAAATTAATGGAGGGTTCCGTCAGTTTTGATGGAGCAGTGCCTTAAACGTGTAAAGACATTGAAAGGAACCGCCGTGACTGCGGCTCCTGCCAATGTTTTTGAATTGACGGCCAGCTTGGTGGTTGTTTCAAAATTTGGCTGACGGAATAGTCTTGAAATGGAAGACGTTAAGTCCTCAACCAGGGTGACTGAGTCCTCTCTGTTAGTCAAAATGTAAATCTAACCCTTACTAAGAACTCGTCGATTCTTTTTTTTTTTTTTTTGCAATGTAAACACCCAGAGGTGTACAGCGTGGTGTAACTTGCATCGATTCTGTTTACTTTCCCATACTGCTGTACAAAACTTGAAAGTGCTCACTTGGCTAACTTTACTCATTTATTTACATTTTGTGTTCAAAATTTCTGTAATCTGTTGAGGACCACAAACTGACAACTAACCAACGTTTCCACATGTCTCCAAATAAATACTGAAACTCATTTTTGTGGGTGGCCCTAGCACCCATGATTGGAAAATGCTAAAAACACAACATGACCACATCACATTGATGCAGTGAAAAATGCACCTTTTTTTAGGTCTCGCCTACGCAGCGCCGCATGCGCTGCATAGGAGGACCTTTAGCCGTCGCTCTGGTCATTTTCAAGCACACACTCGTGCTTGTGGCAGCATCCACCTTGCGGGAGCGAGCAGGGGCGCGCCAAAAGCACGAGTGCAGTGCTTGAAAATGAGCAGACTGCTCTTCCAAGCGCGCGCGCACCACTCGCGGGTGCACCCCTCCGCCTCTCTCTCCCTCTCTGACGTCCCTACTGCTGCAGCCTGCATGCCTTTTTTTTTTTAAACTTTCAGCGCGAGGCGCGCGCGCTTGTTTTCATTCCCTCCAATGCTCTCCCTCTGTCGCTCCTTTCCCTCGACCACCTCCTTTTCTTTCCCTGTCTTCCCTCAATTCAGTCTCCTCCCCTCTCTACCTCGCCCCTTCCACTTTCCCGCCGTCTTCAATCTTGCCTTTATGTTCGCCTGTATGTCCTCTTTGCAACCCCTCTCTTGAAGTCTTTCCCTTAGCCTCTTTTTAGGCTTCCTTTCGTTCTCATTCGTTACCTTCCAAATTCCCCACTTTTCTTTCGTTTCTTTCTCACTTCTCTTCCCGCTCTCTCACATCGTCCTTCTCTTTATACTTTATTCTCTCTCTCTTTCTTATTCTCTTCTAGTGTAGAAGGGAGGGGGTTTGAGATCTAGGGGGATCCGGTGCAATTTGCAGGCACCAGGACACAGTCATCTGCACTGCTTTCTGTGTACTGTACGTTCAGAGCTGCAACCCCTCAGGGGCTGAGCAAATAGTTGGTCCTTGTTGCAAATTTATTTAGATGCTGCAGGTTTTTTGTGTGTATACGCTGACAGTCCGACTCTGCCCCTTGTGACCCCACCCCTTTTATGCTTACCCCTATTTACGGTATCCCGGTGTATTTTTTTTCCCCCATTTCCAGCACTGGTCTCTTTCATTCTGCACACACGTGTTCTCTTTTACTCGCAGACATACACGTGACCTCTCCGACTCGCCTGTCCATCTTTCTCCTCTGTTGTCCTGCCTCACACTTTTAATCTGCCAGTTCAACCCCTCTAAAAAATTCTACTCTTCTATCCCCCCTTTTCTCATCATTTCCGTTCGTCTTCCTTCGCCTAGACTCGACTATTTTGATTAGATACATAGTAACAACAGTGCAAAATTATTGTATACTGTTCTGGCAGCACTCCAACGTTTCTATAATATGGCCCAAGCGATCTACTTATTAATTCTTGTCTCATTCTGACACACCCCTCTCTTCCACTCCCTCATTCTGCTTCCTTCCCTTTCTTATTGCTTTTCTCTTCCCCTCTATCTCAACATCACTATTTCCCATCCATGTCTTATTCTCTCACTTTGCCATTTGCCTTCTTTTGTTTCTACACCCTTTTTCCCTGCCCCTGCTCTTCTCGTCCTCCTACTTTCTCCTCTCCATTAATAGCCTTTTAACATACCTCTCACCTTCTCTCCTACTCTTTGTATTTTCCTTTATTCCGCTTCTTCTGTTGCAGCCTCCTTTTCGATGTGTCCCTCGTTTCCACTGTTTTCGTGTTCTCCCATGTCCGTGTTTACCTCTTATGTGCTCAGCTTTTCCTACACCCCCATACACATAACTGTAACAGGGCGCATTTTGGCAACTTTGGCCAAAGGACCTCCAACAGTGGAATTCAAATTTTAAGAGTTGACGGGGCTGCCCACGAGGCTTTGAGATGAGGAGGGTGCCCAGGCAATACAAGCATTTGCAATGCAATAGGTCTCGCATTTATGCGAGTTTGAGCTATTGACATTGCAAATAACAATGCCTTTTATTTTTGTTTTCGTTTTAAAAACATAAATAAAAGGCATTGTCATTTACAATGCCATTAGCTTAAACTCGGGTAACTGCGAGACCTATTGCATTGCAAATGCTTGTTTTGCAATGTGGGCAGCTCTGGAATTTTGCGCCCTAGCTAAGCCAGGACATAAGCAAACCTAGCAAACCTGCACATTTTTTAAAACTAAACAACCAGGGGTGTCCAGGGGTGCATGACTTGCATCGCTCTCACCACGTAATTTTACCCTGAAGCCCTTGCAAATGTCAAACGTTGGTAAGAAACACATATTTTCCAATAGTTTCTGTGACGGGAAATTCTGGAATCCGCAGGGAGCCACAACTTTCCTACCACCCTGAGTTCTCTCACATCTAAGAGACCACAGCACAAAAGGCCCTACAGTGCTACTTTGAGAGATAAGCAATAGGGGTAGCTGCTGTGTTTTGGGCTGTGCTGTGGCACCACCCATGCAAACCTACAAACCACAGACATTTTTTAATACTAGACACCAAGGGGAGTACAGGGTGGTGTGCCTTGCATGGATCTCAAGAGGTTTTCTGACCCACAATGCCCTGCAAACCTCAATCTTTGCCTGAAATCATGCATTTTCCTTCCATTTCTATGTTGGAAACTTCCAGAATCCGCAGGAATCCACAAAATTCTTACTGCCCTACATTATCCCACTTGTACCAATAAAAACTCTGCCTCACTTGGGTGACTGGGTCTAGTGCCTGCTACAGGAACGGATTAAACCAAAATCAATGGGAACCCTCCTCAGGGAACTCCCATTGATCTAGTTTAGATCCGTTTCTGTCACAGGCACTTGGACAAGCCACACAAGTGGGACAGCACTTTTACCGGCACAAGTGGGGGTAATGATAGGTGGTAGGAATTTTGTAGATTCCGGCAGAATCTGGAAGTTTCCATCATAGAAATGTAAACAAAATGCATAATTTCAGGCAGGGTATGAGGTTTGCAGGGCATTGTGAGTAAGAAAACATCACGGGATACATGCAAGGCACACCACCCTGGACTTCCCTGGTTGTCTAGTTTTAAAAAATGTCTGTGGTTCATAGGTTTGCATGGGTGGCGCCACAGCACAGTCTCAAATGCAGAAGCTGCCTTATTGCTTATACCTAGGCTTTCCTGTTTTCAGTTTCTATTTTTGGTCAATTCTGGTGTTTTTTTTTCAGTGATTTCAATGCCTTAAGAAAACAGTGGTTATCAGTGGTTACACATTTTTGCGCCATTAAAAACAACAAAAACAGTGTTTTTCCGGTGTTTATGGAACGTTTTACTTTTATTATTGCTAGCTTTCTGCACTGATAGTACATGGTATATAGATAGTGTACGTACAGTGTATATGAGGTCCAAATACATTTTTACAACTCAAACTTATTGTAGTAGACCATACAATACTTCTTCAGTGAGTCTTTGGTCATGCATGCTCGCTCTTTCCTTCCAATGTAAACTTATATCTGTGTAAAGGCCCTCTAAAACATTGGCACTTGAGATGGGTAATGCCAAAACAGCCAGTACACAATTTGCTAACTCTGGCCACTGACATAGCTTTCCATGGCAATACTGGTGCACCTGAATATTGTGATTCTCTCAGACAGATTCTGCAACATATACGTGGAACTGGGTGCAATGTTTTGCATGCTGGTGCACTTAGAAACAGGTTGGCAAAAATGGAGAGAAAGGAAAAAACACTGTAGACTGCATTGACTGCTCCGTGACAAAGCTGCAAAAACACAACCCACATGGTGTCATTCTTCGCGACTGTCCTTGCTTACTTTTGATAAAATAATGGGAAAGACAAAATTTTCACAGTCTTCATGATTTTACCACAGCTTGTTTTAGTTCATAGCCAAATAAAAGTTCCACAACGGAATGTGACTTTATATGACGAACTGCAATTACTATAAATATATATATATATATATAAGTATTACTCATGTCTGCCCTCCTCCTATCTGTGCTGCTGTCAGACAACAACAAACAACGTAAATTATTTATGTATTTAATGGACAGGCGGTGGGGCAGGAGTAATTGCATGGGCTGCTTCGCTAGTGTAAAGGGAATTCTCTCAGGGATTTGAGGGGGGGAGCTGGCTGTCTGATTCGAGTTTGGGGTTTAAGCTCCGTTCGGGCAGCGTGGATTAACAGTATGTACTCCGTGCCGCGAGCCGGCTGTTTTTATTATTGATTTCCCTGAAAGTTCCACACGCATTGAATGCAGCGAACATGCACAAATGCGGTCTACCTGGCAAAACACTGGGGAATCTAGATGCCCGCCCGTATGGTGGGGAGGTTTGCAAGCAAATAGTCTAGAAGGGGTTATTTTGCGGATCATAGTAGTAGAAAGGGGTTTGGAATGAGTCAGAGAGTGGAGGTAGAGGATACATTGCGAAAGGTATAATGTGAGAAATAGGGTAGTGCATTGGAGAGAGTGGTAGAATGAGGTATGGGATGAGTCAGAGTGGAGGTAGAGGATATAGGTATAGATGCTGAATTAGGAGTAAAGAAATAAATGTAAAAAACCTACGTTCACGGAAGATATATATATATATATCTCAAAGGCACTCCGCCCTTCCCTCGATCACTCAGGAACTGGTGCATGGACCACAATTTGGTGCAGATTTAGATTTTATTTTGCTCAAACAGAACAACAGCAGCCATGACGCGTTTTGACCACGGAGGGTCTTGATCACATGACGCGCATCACGGTAAGTGGTTAGTTTATATACCATTTTTTTAAACTTATTTTCTTTTTTATTAAAGTGACATGTGCCTATTATTACGTAAGGTATTACATAGTAATAGAAGACAGATTGCTGGTCTGTGTGAGACTAGGTTCATAGTTCATTTACACATTCAGGTCTAAATACCAGAACAATACAGTTTTAACGCGTTAAAACTATAACAACTAAAACCATCACAACCGTAAAACCATCAGTACTGTTAAATTGAAAAGCAATTTAAAACCTTTAAAGACCCTATGTACAGTTTTTGGGATTTCATTCTTGATGTTGCCCGACAATGTAATACAGGTTTAAATACCATAATTTTTCATCAGATAATTGCCATTGGCTAAAGCAGATCCAAAGGGGTAGTGCAAACTACAGTACTTTTGATGTAAACATTACACTTGTAAACCTTACGACTATAAAAGACATGTGCTAGTGCAAATTGAAATAGTGGAAAGTGCTATGTGCAGATTTTACCTAATGTGTACATATACTAAAACCTCTCTAAAACCATGTACAAAATGTGTACAAAAAATTGAAAAGTAGGGTTTTGGCGGTCTATAGACAAACCATTTGGTTTACTGATAAGTGTCAGATGATGTGCAGTTCCATTCTAACTATACAGGACCGGACCCCAATATAACCTTAGAGGCATGAATAGAGTTCCTCTGTGACATTGAGGCCACCCGGAGACTTTGAATCGAGGTCTAGAATATAACGTGTTTCCAGACGTCTGAGGGCTTTTTCCCTATCTCCCCCTCTGTTGTTGGGTGGGATGGCATCAATCAGGTAGTACTTTAGATCCTTTGGATCCGCATTGTGTACTGCCCCGAAATGCCGGGCCACTGGGTATGCGGGGTCCTGGTTCTTGATGGCCCTGATGTGCTGGAGTATCCTCTTGTGCCCTTGTAATATAGTACTGCCTACGTATCGCAGGGCACAAGGGCACTCCAGCACATATACCACATGGTCAGATTTACAGGACAGGGCTTTACTAATAGGCCGTTCTTGATCGCTAAAGGGAGTTTTGTAAGATGTTTTGCTGATTCCAAATTGGCATGCCTTGCAAACCTTACATTGATGGAATCCCTTCCTTTGGGCAAGCCATGTGCCCTTAGTCTGGCTGGCTGGATCATTATGGACTAAAGTGTCCTTCATGGAGGGTGCCCTGCTATAGGTTATGGCTGCTCTTTTGGGGAGTAGGTGGCCGATGACTGGATCACCTAGGATTAGAGGCCAGTTCTTTCTAATAATGTTTCTAATGGCCTTTTCTTGTCTGTTATATCCTAGGATGAACCTGAAAGTTTTAGTATCCTCTCTCTGAGTATTTTCTATCTCAGTGGTTTTGTTTAAGAGGCTTTCTCTCCTAACTGTGTTACTTTTGTTAATAGCAGTGTTGATACATTTCAAGGAGTAACCCCTTGCTAGAAATCTATTTTTGCTAGCTATTTGGGCTGTGTTCAAGTCATCATCACAGCTGCAGATGCGCTTAAGCCGAAGCATCTCCCCATAGAGGATACTATGTATTAAGTGCTGGGGGTGCGAACTCCCTGCATGTAACACTGAGTTGCCCGCAGTTGGTTTTCTATGCAGCTTAATCTCCAGTCAGCCCTCCCTGATGTAAACCTGAACATCTAGGAAGTTTACAGTTGTTGTGCTTATTGAAGCTGTAAAGTGAAGGTTAAGGCTGTTAACATTTAGATCTTTTACAAATTTTTCAGCTTCACATTTGGTACCCTTCCAAATTAAAAAAAGATTGTCTATGAATCTCAACCAGATCTTAATGTTGTTAGTGACCGTAGTGGAGTATTCCTTCAAAAGGACCAGCTCCTCCCACCATCCCATGTGTAGGCAGGCATAGCTGGGGGAGAAGCTGGTCCCCATAGCTACGCCTCGTTGTTGTTGGTATAGAGAATTCTGGAATAGAAAAATGTTGTTGCATAAACAGAACTCTACCATATTTATAAGCATTTTGCTATGCTGAACAAAGTCAGAGGGTCTTCTCGCTAGATAATGTTGGAGCGCCCTTAGTCCATCATGGTGGTTTATGGACGTATATAATGATGTGACATCCAAAGTAATGAGTAATATATATATATATATTTTTTATTATATATGGAAGGTAAAATATCTTCTTTGTCGTTTGTTCATGTTATCCCACATAGTGGGGTTTAGCTCTGAGGGGAGGGAGCCAGGATTTGAAAATCAGAAGAGGTATAGCAAGCACTGCACAGCTTAAAGTTAAGACTGCACATTTTAGTCAGAAGGAGGACTGGTTCCAATTTACCATAAAAATCTCAAAACTGGTTATGTTGGCATTAAGAATTTGAACGAAAAATGCACATATGGGCAGCTGCGGGGATAACAATTGGGGAGGAATGCTCCAAAATGGGGTGGAGATGGCTCCGGGTGAAGTCAGACAGTAGCTTTTTTCCCCAGATAAAAAGGGACCCCTCCAGAACTCAGTACGCAAACAGCTCGAAGCACCAGCCTGAGCTCCCGTACGCAGACCACCTGTGCACCCCAGCCCAGGCTGCATTGATTATCAAGCAACAGCCTTGTTTGTGGCCTTTTGAGGGTTGGAACGCATACCAAGAGTACTGCATCCTCAAATTGCATGGCAATTTCCCCCAGCAGTGGCATTATCAGTTTTACCTCTGCAGTGCCTGTGGCATGGCCTGTTTGAGATCGGTTGAGACCTGTGCAATGCCCCAGGTCCCCTTCCCCACCCCCAAGCCATGTGCTTGTAATTATCCGGTCAGCTCTGTGCGGATCCTTAAAGTGGAGCATGAATAACAATACAGCTAACCTGCTGGGTCTGAACTGCTGCTTTCCAAACGCAGCACCTTTAAACTATTGTACGACACTTTCACTTCGTGAAATCCAGCCATTGATTTGTGGAGCTTAGCTGGCAGTTGGGAGCAAATGCGCAACTAAAACTTTCGGGGGGGAGGGGGCTAATTCTTCCAGCAATAGGCAGGGTGGAGATGAAGGGGTGAAAAAACAACAAAGCCTCGTTAACACGTAAATGGTCTTTTAAAGACCTGTGAAGTACTCGGTGTGGCCGCAATATCAATGTGGCGCACAGTTAGATAAACACTCAAGACTGTTTGGGAGGTGGTAGAGGTGAGTTGGTGTGAATGGGAGGCGGGACAGGGGGGGGCGCACCTTTACTGCCTTCTTTCTGAGAGTCTGTGTACTGCCGAATTCAGAAAATATTGTTTTATAATTAAAGTTGACTGTGATGCTGCTGGGCTGTTTCCGATAATACACGCAAGACACAAGATATAGAGCTATAAAACTGCCATAACGTAGCATTTGGGGCAATAGCACATCAAATAAAATAACTCATTTGCTCAGGATCACACACCCTGTGCAAGTTTGTATCAGGAATTTGATCTTTGACTTTCCAAATGACTGCGCTACCAACCAACTGGTCACATTTCCTTTACTAATTGACAGCCAGCATCCAAGCTCTCATACAATGCGTCCATGCTAGGGAAACAAACAATGCAAATCCCACAAAAAGAGCCAGTGCCAGGCAGCTGCTGAGTTTTTGTTGCCCAACAACATTTCCAGAGTGACCTTTTCATAACTGATGAAATCAACTGAATGTGGGGACGCTTGCATAAAGTCTAAATGCAATTCGGAGCTGTTTTGTACTGCTTTAGCTCCCTCAAGTGCCCAACAGGTGCAACATGTGAAAAATCAGTGACACTCGGTTTAAACCGGGTCAGCTGATTTTCAGCCGCTAGGGTACTGTCGGGCACACTCGGGTTTAACCGATTTCCGGACAGCCTACTTATACCTCAACGTAGAGATTTTACGGCCTTATGTGTAGTGGTCTCTTGGCCCACCCATACAAGTTGTTATAGGGAACGGTGTGGGATCTCAGGGTGGTAAGAAATTTGTGGCTTCCCACAGATTCTAGAACGCCTAGTCACAGAAATATGAGGAGAATGTGTGTTTCTTAACCAAAGTTTGACTTCTGCAAAAGCTTCTGGATGAAATTACCTTGTGAGAGCCATGCATGTCATGCACCCCTGGACGCCCTTGGTTGTCCCGTTGTAAAAAATGTGCAGTTTTGCTAATTTGCCTTGGTACCAGCTGAGCTAGCGTCCAAAATCCACAGCTACCCACATATCAAAATAAGGGTCCGTTCTCAGGCCTACCCACACAAGTGAGGTAGCATGTTTATCAGGAGACTTTGGGAAATGCTGGGTGGTAGGACATTTGTGGCTCTCTGCAGATTCCAGAACTTTCATCACAGAAATGTAAGGAAAATGTGCTTTTTTAGTCACAGTTTGAGGTTTGCAATGGATTCCGGGTAAAAAATCTGGTGAGAGCCATGTAAGTCACCCCTCCCTTGAGTCCACCAGGTGTCTAGTTTTCAAAAATGTGAATGTTTGTTATGTTTCCTGTTAGACTTGGCAGCTTTTGGCATGTTTCCCCTGTCTTTTTCTTTCTGACCTCCCGGTTTTGACTCTGTTTTTGCTGGTTTAGTGTATCTGAGCACTTTCTCACTGCTGTTCAGTGTTAAAGTGCAAGTGCTCCTGTTGTAAATTGTGTTATGAATGGGTTATTCCATGATTGGCATATTTGATTTACTAGTCAGTCCCTAGTACAGTGCACTGTGTGTGCCCAGGGTTGTAAATCAAATGCTGCTAGTGGGCCTGCAGCACTAATTGTGCCACCCACATAAGCAGGCTGTAAGGGTCACTCAGGCCTGCCATTGAAGAGCCTGTGTGCAGTTTGGTCCTGCAATGGCGACTTGGCAAGTGCACCCACTTGCCAGGCCCTCACCTTCTATTTTCTTACATGTGAGTCACCCCTAAGGTAGGCCCAAGGTACCCCTGTGGGCAGGGTGTAGTATATGTGAATGGTGGGAAATGTCCTGATGTGTGTGGCATGTCCTGATAGTAAAATACTGTCAATTCCGTTTTTCACTATTGCAAGGCTACCTGTTCCCATAGGATAGAATAGGGAGTTTGCTTATAACATCTTATAAACATAACTACCCCTGGGAACAAGGTAGGAAAATAAAGTTTAGTATGCCTGAACTCAGAATGTTAAAATGCATCTTTTAGTGTGGGTGATTTTTACATTCTGTGTTTGAAAATACCACTTTTAGAAAGTAGGTATTTTCTTGCTTAGCCATCTAGTGTGCCTCTGCTAGGATGTGTATTGACTGTCTGGCTTTGGAGTGACAGGGGCTGGGGGTGTGCAGTGGCTCCAGAGAGTCTGGATGAGTCAGGGCTGGGCTGAATAGATCTGGGCTGCATTTAGAGTAGGGGGAGGAGATTTCCTTTCACCTGAATGGGCCTGGTCTGCCTTCCACAATGCTGTCTCCAACTCCTGCCAGGAAGCTGGGCCAGAGAGGACACAACTGCTTTGAACTAAGCACAGACACTCTCTGCCTGAGAGAACAAAGGGATTTTGAGTATAAATATTGGGGCCCAGACCCCAACATTTTAGAATTAGCTGGAATCCAGGAATCTGCCAAGAAGAAGAGCTGGAAGAGCTGCCAGGAGGAGTACTGCCCCTTTGCTGAGTTGTTGCTTTGTTGGGTTGGCCTGCAGTTGCTGCTTCTGCCTTGGGCAGTGAAAGGACTGGACTGGACTTTCTGTTACTTGTACTGAGTATCTCCAAGGGCTTGACGTAGAGCTTGCCTCCTTTTCTGAAGTCTCAGGGACTGCAAAGACTTCAGCAACCTCTGGGTACCGCTTCTGGAACCGCTGTTTCAGTTGCCACAGAGAAGGGAAACGCAAACGACTCTGTCACCGGCTCTGTGTCCTGTCGGCACCGCAGAAGGCACAGTCCACATCTTGCACTGCAACCCTGGTCTCACCGACGAGGACGACCGACGCCCCCAACACCGTGCTGCTGCTTGCACTGTGACCTGTGGGTAATGCACTCTGCACCGCCTTGCTTCACTTCGCCATCCTGGCCTCACCAACGCCGTCGCTGCTGCTGACTGACACCCGTGACTGCATCGTGGCTGGGGGCACTGCTCGTAAGTTTCACGACGCACTGCTTCGTCCAACACAGCAGTCTGGGCCGACCGACGCCAGCTCCCGCTAACCGGCTTTGTTGCTTGCACCCCAACCTGCCAGCACAGCATCGAGCACCGCCTTACCCTGCACCGTAAGACTTGGTCTCACCGACGCCATCTGGATGATCGTCACCGAGCCGCTGCCTGCACCACATCGAGAGGGCACCGCACCCTGCACCGCTTCCATTTTGCAATGCAATCACGACGGTTGCCACGACCGGCTCGCACCAACGTGCCAGCCGCAATGAGAAAGGTACTGTTACCGAGTCTGTCCACGCTTTCGCTGGCCCGTACCGACACGGTCAGCTGGAACTGTTAGACTCTGTTGTTTTCAGCATCGAGGTAGCCCCGGACGGAGCTACAGACTCGTACGAACTGTGTTTTTGAGGTATTTCTGCAATTTTAAGGATATCTTGCAAAGTATATATTTTTAAAGTACTGTACGTTTAATTTTTATCGTTTTGGTCTTGTTTTGGATATATAAAAATATTGGATATTTTTCTAAACTGGTGTGGTGTCCTTTTGTAGTGCTTTCACTGTATTACTGTTGGTTATGTGCAAATGCTTTACACATTGTGTTAGAAATGGGATTCTTGGGAGGCTAGGGCGCGGGCCAAAGCCAGGCAAAAACCACCACTCTAGTCAGGATAAGGGAGTTACACTTCTAAAATAACCCCTGCTCACCCCCTTGGTAGCTTGGCACGAGCAGCAAGGCCTATCTTAGAGGCAGTGTGTAAAGCATTTGCACATAACCAGCAGTAATACAGTGTACGCACTACAAAAGGACACCACACCAGTTTAGAAAAATATCCAATATTTTTATATAATTAAAACAAGACCAAAAACGATAAAGAACCACAATACTATACTTAAAAGTTCACAATTCAAAAATACGCTGATTAAAAAGAGTTCCTTGTGTGGATAGCGCCGTCCGGGCTACCACGGCGCTGTGAACACACAAATCCAAAACAGTTCTGGATGACCGCGGGGTCGCAGGCCAGCTACGGTGTCGGGAAGACCCGCAAACAGTACCTTTCAGAGTCGAAGTCACACGCATTGCAGGTCGATCTCCTCTCTGGTGGAGTCAGGAGCGCTGGCGTCGGCAGGCGTCGGGTGCTGCGGTGCGAAGTGCAGCGGTGCGGCATGCGGTGCCCTCAGGTCGCGGTGCGAGCAGCGGCTCGGTGGCAGCGTCAGATGGCGTCGTCGGTGAGACCAGGGTCGCGGTGCGAGATGAAGGCGGTGCTCGTCACGTACTGGCAGATCACGGTGCAAGCAGCGGCGTCATCGTTGCTGAAGCGCTGTCGTCGGCTGACGAACTGGAGTCGCTGGCGCCGGCATCGGTAGGCCAAGGCTGCGGTGTGGGATGAGGGCGGTGCGTCGTGTAACTTACGAGCGGTGCCCCCGAACCACGGTGCAAGCAGCGGCGTCGATCTCGGCGGGAAGTGGCGGCATCAGGCAGGCCAAGGCGTCCTCGTGAAGCCAGGCGGTGCGGAGTGCGGTGCCCACAGGTCGCGGTGCGAGCAGCAGCTCGGTGGTGGCGTCAACAGGCGTCGTCAGTGAGACCAGGGTCGCGGTGCGGCATTGCAGCGGTGCCCTCTGCGGTGCCAAAGCTTCGGCGTGAAGCGAGGCGGTGCCCACAGGTCACGGTGCAAGCAGCGGCTCGGTGGTGGCGTCAACAGGCGTTGTCGGTGAGACCAGAGTTGCGAAGCGGCGTTGCGGCGGTGCCCTCTGCATTGCCTTCAGGACACGGAGTCAGCAGTGGCGTCGTAGACGTCGTCGAGTTGGTGTTCTTCGGGTTGCAGCACAAAACACACAGTCCCCAGTGCTGCGGGTCGAAGAACTTGAAGTCTTTGCTGTTCCTGAGACTTCGTGAACAGGGGGCAAGCTCTACCTCAAGCCCTTGGAGAGACTCACAAATTTAGGTTGCAGAAAGTCCAGTCCAGGCCTTTCACTACCCAAGACAAAAGCAGCCACTGCAGGTCAGCCCAGCAAAGCACCCAGCAAAGCAGTCGTTCCTTTTCGCAGCTTCTCCGGCTCTTCTTCTTGGCAGTCTTCTTGTCCAGATGAGTTCTAAAGTTCAGGGGTCTGGGACCCAGCATTTATGTCCAAAAATCCTTTGATCTCTTAGGCAGAGAGGGCCTGTGCCCGGTCAGGACCAGTTCTGTCTTCTCTGGTGTGAATTCCTGGCAGGAGGTGGAGACGGCATTTGTCAGAGGCAGAGCAGGCCCTTTGAGGTGCAAGGAAATCTCCTCCCCTTCCCCCATCGTAACCCAGGTCTCTTCAGCCCTTTCCTGACCTACCTAGACCATCTGGCGCCCCTCCTGCTCCCCCAGCCTTCTGTCATCCAAAACCCAGACAGGCAATCCACATTCCAGCAGAGGCACACGGGATGACTGAGCAAGAAAATACCCACTTTCCAAAAGTGGTATTTTCAAACACAGAATGTAAAAATCACCTTCACTAAAAGAGGCATCTTTAGATTCTGAGTTCAGGCATACGAAACTTCATTTTCTTACCGAATTCCCTGGGCCAGTTATGTTCATAAGATGTTATGAGCAAACCTCCCATTCTGTCCTATGGGGAACTGGTAGCCTTGCAATAGTGAAAACGAAATTGGCTGTAATTCACTATTAGGACATGCCACACACACCGGGCATGCCCTACCTTTCACATACATTGCACCCTCCCCACAGGGGTACCTTGGGCCTACCTGAGGGGTGCCTGACATGTAAGAAAAGGGAAGGTTAGGGACCGGCCAGTGTGTGCACTGGCCAAGTCGATATGGCAGTTACAAACTGCGCGCAGACTCTGCAACGGCAGGTCTGAGTTACCGTTTTCAGGGCTACTCACTGGGGTGGCACAACCAGTGCTGCAGGCCCCCGGGTAGCATTTGATTCACCGGCCCTGGCACACGCAGTGCACTTTACTAGGGGCTAACAGGTAAATCAAATATCCAATCATGGAAACACCAATCCATAACACAATTTACCATAGTAGCACCTGCGCTTTACCACTGATCAGCAGTGCGAAAAGCGCGCAGAACCGTTACACCAGCAAAACAGAGTCAAAACCGGGAGGTCAGAAAGCAAAAACTCAGGGGAAACACGCCAAAAGTTGCCAAGTCTAACACACGTCCCCTCCAGCTGAAAGTAGGGAGAACTACCCATTTACCTGGGGGCTCTCTTCACTAAGGCGGAAGAACCTGGACAGGCCATCTGCATTGGCGTGCTCTGTGCCAGGGCGGTGTTCCACCGTAAAGTTCCTTCCCTGTAGGGAGATGGACCACCTCAGCAGTTTTGGATTCTCCCCCCTCATCTGCATTAACCATCTGAGGCGCCTGTGGTTGGTTTGAACTCCAAAGTGAGTCCCAAACAGGTATGGTCTCAGCTTCTTCAGTGCCCAGACCACAGCGAAAGCTTCCCTTTCTATGGCACTCCACCTCTGTGCCCTGGGGAGTAGTCTCCTGCTAAGGAAGACTACCGGTTGGTCTAGGTCCTCTTCATTCAGTTGTGAGAGCACCGCTCCCACTCCATGCTCTGATGTGTCGGTCTGCATGACAAATTCCTTGGAGAAGTCGGGGGGCCTTGAGCACGGGGGCCGTGCACATGGCGGCCTTCAGGGTATCAAACGCCCTCTGGCAAGACTCAGTCCAGATCACCTTTCTCGGTTGCTTCTTGGAAGTCAACTCAGTTAAGGGGGCCACGATGGTGCCATATCCCTTAACAAACCTCCGGTAGTACCCGGTGAGTCCTAAGAAGGCCCTCACCTCTGTCTGGGTCTTGGGTGGCTCCCAAGCAAGGATGGTGCCGATCTTGGGCTGTAGGGGCGCCACCTGGCTGCTCCCTACCTGGTGTCCCAAGTACACCACCGACCCCTGCCCGATCTGGCACTTACTGGCCTTAATCGTGAGGCCTGCCGTCTGCGGCGCCCTCCACACTTCCCTGAGGTGTTGCAGATGTTCGTCCCAACTGGAACTGAACACCGCAATGTCGTCTAGGTACGCGGCGCTGAATTCCTCCAGCCCGGCCAACACCTGGTTGACCAACCTCTGAAAGGTGGCAGGGGCATTCTTCAATCCGAAGGGCATCACTCGGAACTGGTAATGCCCGTCCGGGATCGAGAATGCTGATCTCTCTTTGGCCCCCTCGGTTAGAGCGATCTGCCAGTACCCGGACGTTAAATCGAACGTACTCAGGAATCTGGCCGCTCCCAACCGGTCGATGAGCTCATCAGCTCGGGGGATGGGGTGGGCGTCAGTCCGCGTGACGGCATTGAGCCCCTGATAGTCCACACAGAACCGCATTTCTGGGGCGGCCCCGGGTGCCGTTGCTTTCGGGACCAAGACCACGGGGCTGGCCCATGGGCTACTGGACGGCTCAACCAAGGCCAACATCTTCGAGACCTCCTCTTTGATGCTGGCCTTGACCCGGTCAGCCAACCGGTAAATCTTGTGTTTCACCGGGGGGCTGTCACTGGTATCCACGTCGTGGGTACACCAGTGAGTAACACCTGGGGTCAAGGAGAACAGTGGGGCAAACTGCCCCAACAACTGGCGGCACTCGCTCTGCTGCTCAGCGGTCAGGGCCGGTGAGAGGGTCACACCATCCACCTACCCATCCCCCTCTTGGGCAGACAGAAGGTCCGGGAGAGGCTCACTCTCCGCTTCCTCCCCGTCGTCCGTCACCAAGAGCATGCTCACTTCGGACCTCTCGAAGTGTGGTTTGAGGCGGTTCACGTGGAGGACCCGTATCGGGTTCCGAGGAGCCTGCAAATCCACCAGGTAGGTGACCTCACTTTTCCGCTCCACCACCTCAAAGGGCCCCGTCCACTTGTCCTGTAAGGCACAAGGTTCCACAGGGGCCGTGACCCACACTTTCTGTCCAGGTTGAAACTCGACCAGAGTGGCATTCTGGTCATTCCACTTCCTCATTTCTTCCTGGCTGGCCTCGAGGTTCGCCTGAGCGAGTTTCCTGAAGCGGGCAGTTTGGTTGCGGAAGGCCAGCATGTAGCTGAACACATCCTGGGGGGTCTCCTGGGAGCGGCCTCCCAGCCTTCCTTTACCAAGCTTAGAGGTCCCCGCACGGGGTGACCGTACAGAAGCTCGAAGGGACTGAACCCGAGAGACTTCTGGGGTACCTCCCTGTACGCAAAGAGAAGGCACGGTAAGAGGACGTCCCACTTACGCCTCATGGGTTCAGTGAGACCCTTGTTCATGCCTTTTAAGGTCTGGTTGAACCTTTCCACCAGACCGTTGCCTTGGGAGTGGTAAGGAGTGGTGAACTTGTACGTAACACCACACTTCTTCCACAGGGATGTCATATACTTCGATATGAAATTGGTCCCCCTGTCAGAAACCACCTCTCTGGGGAACCCCACGTGGGAAAAGATCCCCATCAACGCCCGGCCCACCACTGGCGCCGTTGTTGTCCTGAGAGGGATTGCCTCCGGGTACCGGGTGGCATGGTCCACCAAGACCAGGATGTACCTGTTGCCCATGGCTGTCTTGGGATCCAGTGGCCCCACGATGTCCATCCCTACCCTTTCAAAGGGTGTCCCCACCACGGGGAACGGTTGGAGAGGAGCTTTGACCTTCCTCCCACTCTTGCCACTTGCCTGGCAAGTTTGGCAAGACCGACAATGCACATCCGACTGCCTTCGCATTCGAGGCCAGAAGAAGTGGGTGACAAGCCGGTCAAATGTCCTGCCAAAGGCACGTCGTGAGCCAGACCCAGTAGGAAGGTCTGGAAGCGCTGGGGTACCACCAGCACACGGGCTGACCCAGGTTCCGCGACCTTAGGCTCGCTGTACAGGAGATCATTCTCCCAATATATCCAATGTGATCCGTACTGATCACCAGTTGCCTGGGCTGCGGCCTGCTACCGCAGACCCTCCAGAGAAGGGCACTCTTTCTGCTCCCGGCAGAACTCCTCCCTGGTGGGACCCCCTTCTTGCTGCCAATGGGTCAGCTCAGAGATGTCCCCCAGTTCGGCTACCTGTTCCCCTGTAGGCACCGGGACGTCCTCCTCGAGGTCCGCCTCCTCCCGGGCCATGGAAACTTCAGGGGCCGGTTTCCCGCGCCCCTTGCCCTTCCTCTTGGCAGGGACCTGGTCCACTGTTTCAGGCTCCGGGTCCTTCTGATCACCCTCTCTGCCGCCATCGACCGAGTGGACACGTATGCCCACTCTGGCAACCCCAGCATCTCCAAGTGGGACCTGAGCTCAACATCCTTCCATAAGGACTGCTCCAGGTTGTTACCGAGCAGACAATCGACAGGCATGGAAGGGCTCACAACTACCCTTAAAGGACCTCAGACCCCCCCCACTCGAAGGGAACCTGCGCCACCAGACACTGGCGCTCGGAATTGTTGACTGCAATCACCTGGTGGAATGCCCCGGGGACTACCTGCGTCTCAGGGACCAGTTGACACCGAACTGAGGTCACACTGGCTCCAGTATCCCTGAGAGCCTCTATCCTTTTCCCGTTGATGGTCACTCAGGTGCTGTATTTCTTTGTGTTAGGGGGCACCTGGGCTCCTGGGACCATCTCACTGTCCCCTAGTGAGACGAGGGTCATTTCGGCGGGGTCCCCACCCTCCTGTTGGGACTCCTCCTCCTCCTCCTCCTCCTCCTCCCCCAGCGCTACGCTAGCCAACACTTTGGACGGTCCACCAGTGGGTGGCTGTGTCCCCTTTGGGCACCGAGGGTCTCCCCTCATGTGCCCCACCTGGTCACAGGCAAAACACTTGCAGGGGCCGGTCTCGGCAGGCTTTCCTTTCGAGACCCCTTGCTTCTTATCTCCGGGGGGATGGGACCTTTACCCTGGGTGTTATTTTGGGGCCCTTTCGAGAACTCCTGTGTTTTACCCTTGTGCCCCCCACTTTTCTGCTGGGGACCCTGCCCACCTTTGACTGAGTCCCCCCAAACACTTTCTTGTGGACCCTGTTACTCACCCAGCGGTCCGCCTCCATAGCAAGCTTCCTGGGGTCAGTTAGCTTACTATCCACTAGGTGCTGGCGCAGATCTGCAAAACATAGACTAGACAAGTGCTCCCACACAATCAAATTGTAGAGCCCCCGAAATTCTGTCACAGGAGGTGGAGACAGCATTTGTCAGAGGCAGAGCAGGCCCTTTGAGGTGCAAGGAAATCTCCTCCCCCTTCCCCCATCGTAACCCAGGTCTCTTCAGCCCTTTCCTGACCTACCTAGGCCATCTGGCGCCCCTCCTGCTCCCCCAGCCTTCTGTCATCCAAAACCCAGACAGGCATTCCAGCAGAGGCACACGGGATGACTGAGCAAGAAAATACCCACTTTCCAAAAGTGGTATTTTCAAACACAGAATGTAAAAATCACCTTCACTAAAAGAGGCATCTTTAGATTCTGAGTTCAGGCATACGAAGCTTCATTTTCTTACCGAATTCCCTGGGCCAGTTATGTTCATAAGATGTTATGAACAAACCTCCCATTCTGTCCTATGGGGAACTGGTAGCCTTGCAATAGTGAAAAACGAAATTGGCTGTAATTCACTATTAGGACATGCCACACACACCGGGCATGTCCTACCTTTCACATACATTGCACCCTGCCCACAGGGGTACCTTGGGCCTACCTGAGGGGTGCCTGACATGTAAGAAAAGGGAAGGTTAGGGACTGGCCAGTGTGTGCACTGGCCAAGTCGATATGGCAGTTACAAACTGCGCGCAGACTCAGCAATGGCAGGTCTGAGTCACCATTTTCAGGGCTACTCACTGGGGTGGCACAACCAGTGCTGCAGGCCCCCGGGTAGCATTTGATTCACCGGCCCTGGCACACGCAGTGCACTTTACTAGGGGCTAAGAGGTAAATCAAATATCCAATCATGGAAACACCAATCCATAACACAATTTACCATAGGAGCACCTGCGCTTTACCACTGATCAGCAGTGCGAAAAGTGCGCAGAACCGTTACACCAGCAAAACAGAGTCAAAACCGGGAGGTCAGAAAGCAAAAACTCAGGGGAAACACGCCAAAAGATGCCAAGTCTAACACACTGCTTCTGAGATAAACCTGACTGCTTGTGCCAAGCTACCAAGTGGGTGAGCAGGGGTTATTTAAGGAGTGTAACTGCCTTACCCTGACTAGAAAGAAGGGTCCCTACTTGGACAAAGGTGCAAACTCTTGCCAACTAGAGACCCCCATTTTTAACATTTCCCTAGGTGCCGGCTGAGCTATGGCCCAAAATCCACAGCTACTCACTTTGCAAAAAAAGGTTTGTTTTGATTGAAAAATGCCCTCTAAATCATATGCTAGTACTGGTTCCCACAAATTCAGAGATTCACAAATAATCCCTACTCCTAAACTCCATATCTTGGGCCCATTAAAAAAATTCATAGGTTTTCTTGATACCCATTTTTCACTCTACACATTTCACCATATTAATTGACACATACTCAGTAGTCAATGAAAAATCATTGTACAGTGCAGCTCAGATCCTGGCTTTGGGTACTTCAGGTTCCTGGAGAACCTACAAATCTTACATATCCCCCAACCATAAGGGTCTAGTGGACATAGTCATATTTTGCTTTTGTAAATCAGCAGTTGTGAGAAAAAGTTACAGATAAAAATGTGGTCACTACTGGCCGTTTTTTCCTACACATTTTCAATATTTCTTTACTTCAACAGTTAGTTTTGTGGGGAATTTCTTGAGGGATCTACACATATGACCCCTTGCTGAATTCGGAATGTTATCTACTTTTCAGTAATCTGTAGCTTTTGTATATCACCCATGGGTTTCACACTGGTTCCCACCACAAACTGGAAATAGGTTGAGAAAAAAAGAAAAAATAGGAAAAATGGGCTACCTCTCGAAAAATTATATTTTTTATTCATCTCCGTTTGTTCCTGAAAAATAGGAAGATGGTGACCGTTCGTTTATGCCATTTTTAGGAAAAAACAGATACTTTTATCTGGAGCACTTTGTTCCTATTTTTTCCCAAAAACTAAAAATGTGGCTATATTTTACACATTTGGTTGGTACCCCTCCAGGGGAATGGTCAAACCCTGGATACCTTTGGAATCCCCAGGATGTTGGAAAAAAAGGACGCAAATTTGGCATGGATACCTTATGTGGAAAAAAAGTGGGGGCTGGGAGGCCCAGCAGTTAAGGGCTTAAAAGAATAATCAGCAATTTATCAGAAGACAGCCTGACATTTGAAATCTGTCTTTAAAGACATAGCGCTTTATTATGACTACGGTAGTCCATCAGACCGCCCTAGCCATGGTGGCGGTGCGGGCACTGCCGCATAGACGGTCCAACCCCACCGTTACAACTTGGGCGGTGGACCGCAATGGCACCGCCGCAACCGCCAGGGATCAGAAATCGCTGGGTGTGTTGCGGCGGTCGTGAGGCCACAATATGCTTGGCGGGGTAGCTGCGACCCCACCAAGCGTATTACTAGTTTCCACACTGCCACACTTTTCATGGTGGTGTGACCGCCATGAAAAGTGTGGTGAAGATGAAACCAAGGGGGCCCTACAGGGCCCCCTTGTGCCTCTGCACCATGGAGTGCATGTAGGGGGGCACAGGTTGGCCCCCCTGTCTGCATGCACCCCCAGTTCCTGCAGGGCATGGACTTGGTAGTCCATGCCCTGCAGGAACTACATTTGACGCTCCCACTGCGGTGCCTTTTTCAAAGTGGGACCGCCAAAGAACTGCCCGACAGAGACTTTAGAAGCCATACTCTGGCGGGCATTTTTTTTATGTCTTTAGCGGTTTCGGAGCGAGGCAGCAGCATGGTGGCTCCGCTCTGAGATCGCCAAAGTCATAATAAGGCCCATAGCAAATGTGACAAGATCAAACATGATTTAAAGCCATCTTTATTGCTCATTTACATTCTAAGTTTCAACACATTTACTTTGGGTGTGCAGCAGCTCTCCTGCATCCATACTTCCAGTGCCTATTATTCATATCCACAAATACTCTATTCTTCTCACCACTTCACTTGCAGGTTTGAAAATTAGGTTACCCCTGCTGAAAATGTGCCATGTACTTCATGAGACATAATGCCTCCTGGGTCTACCTTGGCCTGGCAAAGTTGTCAGTGAACCGAATACAGTGTAACATTTTTAATCAGAATGAAACAATTGTTTTGCAGCTGCAGGAGGGTATACATCCATAGTAGTGCAATATGTTTTCACACACTTCATGTTATGAATATACCGCATATAATCATTTCTCTTCACACATATATTGACTATAATATAGAATAATTACATATGTTTTCTCAATAATTTGGGCTCCTATTACTGGTATTTGCTCCCCCAATTTGCAGCAGGTGAAACATGCTATAGGCAAGATATTCAACAATCCGATTTGTCAAACTTTGAATCTGGTGGAAGCTTAGAATCTGGTGCAAATTGCTCACCTGCTAATTTTAGAAGCCAGCGCCTTAAAGGAAAAAGAGTTGCATTTAAAAAAGAAGAATGAAAAGTTTTCTTTTCATTTTTTAAGAGCAGGCAGTGGTTCGTGGGACCACTGCCTGCTCTGAATATATGTTTTTACTACCATTCACAAAGGGGACGGGGTCCCTTGGGGACCCCTTCCCATTTGCGAAGGGTTACTACCAACTTGAAGTTGTGGTACAAAGCAAATGTTTTGCAACCGCATTTTGGCCGCAAAGCATTCCTACATACCGCTGCGATTCGGTATGAGGAAGGGATTCCCTAAACACGCCCCTTCCTAACACCGAATCGCAAACCCTATTTGCGATTTGGTAATAGGTCACCGAATCGCAAATAGGGTTTGGTACATCAGAAAATGCTTTTTTCTGGTCGCAAACGGTTCGATTCTGTGAATTTGGCCATTTGTGAGCAGAAAAAAAGCAACTTACATCTGGCCCACAGTGTGTATATCTGTCACAGGTTTTAGTCCCAGTAACATAACTCATGCCTCTAAAAAGCCTGCAACAGAACTTGAACTTGCATGTCACAGGCTTCACTCCTGGTGGTGTCCACTGAGCATTACATTCTTCACAGACTGGAGAACTGATTATAAACAGGGCCGAACTGGGTGCACCGGGCATCAGGTGTTTCCCCGGGAGGCTGGGGGCCGGTTTTGCAGTGGTGGGCCGTTTTTTTTTTTTTGTGGGGGTCAGTTTTGCAGCAGTGCTGCAATATCGGCCCCCAGTAATAAAAGAAGCAGGTAAGCCTTTCCAGTCCCCCCCCCCGCCCAGGCAGCGAGTCCCCAGGAGCTGCTCCGATTAAATTGCCATGGCTGCTTTGGGTTCCCAGCACGGCCCTGGTTATAAGCAGGGCCAAGGGGTATCCCCGGTTAAGCTAAATGTGTTTCTGCGCACCCTTTCCTCCTGCTGGAAAAAGCAGGAAAATGTAACCGAAAGGCATGCGATGCCAGATACAGTAAACACATTTTATTGTCCATTTTGGTGCAGAAAACTCGTGATAGCTAGTAATTGGCAGGGTGGAGATACTGTCTGGGATCATTATTTATGGCACCGGCATCCCTCCTTTAATTACTTTCTTTAGATAATAAACAGAACCTATATGCAACTTCCAAAAGATAATAAAGTATGTGCTATGTGCACGATAAATTGATATACTAATATTTTTTTACATTTTTTTTTTTATTCCAAGTGCCACCTCCTATTCTTGCTGGTGAACAATTTCATGTTAAAGCGGGAGTGAACAATTAGATTTCGTTGGAATTTTTTAAGTGATTGATTTAAAATCACTTGCTTGATTAACAGCACCTGAAGAATGAACAGGTTGTCTATTTGTTTAAAGAGCCTTGGGTATATAAATTGTAATGTGTTTTGGAACAAATTAATATCAATTTGCCGAAAATTGCAAGATTGTGATTATTCAATCAGTGAATACCTTTCAAAATTGTGAGTAATGGGGGAGCGTGCGGACCGCCAGTCAAGATGGCCAGTTGACTCGGGTGCTCCGCGCTTCACAAATGTGCTTTCCGACAATGTAGCCTCATTCTTTGCATAATTACTCCATCAATGGCCGCATCATGTATCGGATCACCAGGTGAGCGTTTATCTGCCCTTACATGCTGGTTTTAACCTTGTTTAAAGTTTTAAATGTGCCTGCTCGTTTTTTCCTCAAAGCGGCAGCCATTTTGACCTAATCCACGCAGTTCCTCTGGAATCTTCTTAACTCCTGACAATGTGGATGCTGCTTTTCCTAAGCGGCTACTTTTCACTTTTCTTGACATTTTACTAAAGATTTTGCCCTCATGTTTTTTATAATCTTTATTCTAATTGACTTTGCTTCTTTATTCCTCTGCTGCCTGCATTTGCTTCACGTTCTTGGCATTTCACTGGAGCACTGTAGTGGTTTACGTTGTACTCTGACTGCCGTTACATTTGCTGAGCTGCTTATTTTTTGATGGTATTCCATATTTTATGGGCAGATTAAAGAAGCATTAAGCTTCTCCTCATAACGTGCCATCCTCCTCTCAGAAGTCATTGCATTTTTTCAAGGTGGACAGCTGTCCTATTCGAAGCTCCTTGTCTGCACCAAGAATGTCTTCCTCATCCTCACCTTCTCCCAAAATTTGTCATGCTGCGTCTAAATCTGCATACATTAGAGTGAAACGGGACCCTCCTTCTCCTGTCAAATCTTCCTCACCTATCTCTCTTGAATCGTGCTGGAAGAAATTTGTGTGCTCCGTCCATTTGTTGAGGAAACGAATTCCTGCATTCAAAATCTTGATGACAAATGGCCTCACATGGAGACAAGAGTCTCAGCACAGTCAGTGATGTGCAGGGTGAGGCGAGTAAAATGTTGGTTCTTGAAAAGGAGATAGCATTGTTGAAAGTACATTATGAAGACTTGGAAAAAAGAAACCGTCTAAATAACCTTCGCCTTTATGGTCTTCAGGAAGGCCTTGAAGGAACTGATTCCGTCTCATTTTTTACCTCCTTCATTCCTCAACTAGTGGAATTTCCAATTGCCACAATTTTGAACATTCAATGTGCTCACCAGCTAGATACGGGGCCACAATTTCCATCTTCCTCAATCAAACCAAGAGGAGTGATTATCTTCTTTCTTAAATTTCCCGACTTATTGAAAGTTCTCAATGCAGCAAAGTCAAAAAAACAAATCCTCTGGCAGTGGAGTAATATTTTTATTATGCAGGACATTTCAAAAGCTACTGCAATCAAGCAAAAAGAGTTTCTCGATCTCCGACCACAATTTCTTTCTTTAGGTGCTCATTTTAGCTTTTCCATCCTTGTCTTTTAAAGTGACATTCCAGAATAAAAGGACTTCAGTTACAACTCCTGTGGATCTTTGAGATTTTCTGTGTGCTCATTTAATTAATTCCATGGAAACTTCTCGTCCCTCATCAAGATGACTGCTTTACATGACCCTTCTCTAGTCCTCATAGACTTTTAATATTTAGTCTATGTTGCATTTGATGCCTTATGCCATTTTACTATGCTTACCTTGTTTAATGTCATTGACTAACCTATTTCTTTCCTTCCACGGTTCCTTGCCGTTTATTGTATCCTCATTTTGTTTTGTTTCATTTGTCTGTTGAAGCATCTTGACTCCCTTTCTGTGCTGTCTTATTCTGTGCTGTCACTATTCCCTTCCTAGTGTTCATCCTCATCAGGTATGTTCTTACAGTCGTCAGTATTTCGCATGCGCAGTATTTTCTTCTTGATTTTCTTTTTCCCCTTTCTTCGTTTCCTTTCTTCTGTTCTGATCCTTTTCTATTTTCTTTTTTCTTCGTTAATTTCTGTATGATTGTAGAATTTTTGATTTCAGAAGATCATTCCTTTATATACATTGTTGCTTGTTTTACCATACAGAGTTACTTCCTGGAATGTCAAGGGAATTATTAATCCCATTAAAAAGGCAGAGAATTTGACCTCACATGGTTAAATACTCTCCTGACATTGTTCTTTTACAGGAAACCCACCTTACTGAAACACAAGTTCTGAAACTTAGGCGTGGATGGGTGGGCTCAGTTTGGGTTTCACCTTCGTCAAAGAAGAAAAAGGGGGTCATACTCCTTGGCCATAAAAAATGTAAATTGGTAAATTTGTCCCAAGAGTCTGATACCGAGGGGAGGTGGGTATTTGTTAAGTTACTTATTAATGATATACCTTGAATGATTTGTAATATTCATGGCCCCACTCAATTGGATTATGCCTTCTGGCCTACTCTTTCCTAAAAATGTTTACAATATGCTGATGACTTTTTCATTTTAGGAGGTGATTATAATCAAGTAATGGACCCTTTTGTGGATTGTCAGTCCTCAATTAGATTCACGCCCCATGAAATGCATAAACAATTTCACTCTTTCGTTACCCGTCTGCTTGAGGACTCATGGAGAATTTGTAACCCGTCTAACTGAGAATTTTCCTTCTTCTCTGCACCACATGGCACTCTTTCCAGACTTGACAATATTTTTGTCTCTAAATCGCTTTCCCAAAATCTTATTAGCTCCTCTTTAGAGCTTATAGTGATCTCTGATTCCAAGTCTAATAGGGGGACGTTTAACAATTCACTTTTACTTAACCCCTCTTTTTCTTTATCTTTTACGGCGTTTACTGAGGAATTCTTTAATATTCACTCATCCTCTGACATTTCTCCTCAGGTATTGTGAGACACTATTAAAGCTACAGCTCGTGGTCACATCATTGATTTTGTTTCGAACAAGAAAAAAGCTTGCATTAAACAGCATCAATCCATATTATCAGATATTAAACGTCTAGAGCATCAATATTTTTCTTCCTCTTCCAAGCTTGATTTGCAAGAACTTGTGGGTGCAATGTTACATTTTAATAAAGTCTCCATTGATAAAGCCTCTTCTATTCTACTTCGTAGCAGTTCCCGTTACTATGTTCGATGTAATAAAATGGGGAAGCGTTTAGCCAATTATTTAAAGATCCATAAACAACGGTACACCTTAGATTAAATTAATACTGATTCAGGAAATCCTATTTACAAAGACGCTGAGATCCTGGAGGAATTTGTAAAGTATTATCAATCTCTTTATACTCCTGAAGATCCATCCCAACCTTCTCAGATTGATGCTTATTTTAAAGAAGCTAAAAATCCTAATTCTGAACACATACATTTTCTTCCCTAGAAAGTGATCTATCCCTGTCAGAAATTCTTTGAGTGCTTCAATCTCTTAAAAAGGGTAAGACTCCAGGGCCTGATGGGTTCACAGTTGAATTCTTTCTTCATTTCTCTAATCTTTTGTTTCCCAAATTATTACACCTTTATCAGTTCTTTTGTACCTTGGATTCTGCAGGTGGTACCTTTCAGGAGGCCACTATATGTCTCATTCATAAAGACGGCAAGGACCCGGCACTCTGTAAGAATTATAGACCAATTTATTTGGTCAATGTAGATTACAAAATTTTCACCAAACTGTTAGCCTTACGCTTGGATCCCCTCTTGCCTTTGATGATTGGTAAGGAACAGTCTGGATTTATAAAAGGTAGGCTTGCATCGGCTACTTCTAGACTCTTCTTTAATGTTCTCAAAAAAGCCTCCTCTTTATCATATTACCTTGCAGCTTTCTCTATTGATGCGGAAAAATCATTTGATCATATAGACTGATCATTTTTACTTAAATCGCTATCCTGGCATGTTCTGGGTCCCCGCTTTATTTCTCTCATTTATTTACTCTATCATTCCACCAAGGCATCTGTTCTTGTTAATGAGAAGATCTCTCACTATTTTCCTTTACAACGCAGTGTTTGTCAAGGTTGCCCTTTATCTCCACTTTTCTTCATTCTAGCTCTTGAACCCTTCCTTTCTCGTATTAGGAACAATTCTGAAATTCATGGGTTCCACTACGGAGACAAACATTTGAAGCTTTCGGCCTATGCGGATGACATTCTCCTCTTCCAATCTAATCCTGAGCTTTCTGTACCGGCTTTGCTTCATGAAATTTCTGCTTTTTCTTTAGTCTCAGGTTATAAGATAAATTCAGACAAAACTGAAATCCTTCCCCTCACTAAATTCTGTTTTAAACAATCGTTTATTGCCACGGATTTTCATTGGAATACGTCACAGATTAAATATTTAGGTATTTGGTTCACTTCTTCTATTAAGAACTCTGTCTTGGTAAATACTAAAGACTGCTTGGATAGGGCAGACAAACTTCTTTCATTGTGGAACCCTCTTTTTCTTTCTTGGTGAGGGTCATATTGATTCCATCAAATGATGATTTCACCCATAATTTTATATTTGTTGTCTATGACTCCAGTATCCATACCTGCTACCTTTTTTAAAATGTTAGATTCCAAATTATTCAAATTTCTTTGGTCTGGTAAAAAATCTAGGATTTTGCTTGTGCACCTCCGTAAATTTAAGCAGGAGGGTGGGGTTAATTTTCCAGATTTCCGATTGTATCATAAAGCCTTTTGTTTAAGACAAGCCTCTAGATAGCTTTCTTTGTTGCGACCTTCCTTTACTACCTTGTGGTTGGATATTGAATGCTCCTTCTTAGCTCCCTTTTCTTATAGAGAAGTCTTGTCCTTGTCCTTGGCTACAGCCATCACTGCTTCCCTTCTTATTCAGCATACTTGTACTACCTTAAGGCCTTATTATCAATCACAGCTCATGACTCAGGATTCTTTTCTACATTCTCCTCCTTGGTATAATCGTCTCATCACTATAAATAATAAATTGTTATTTTGGAAAACCTGGAGGCAAAAGAGATAGTATGGGGTAAGGATTTGTTTGAAAATTATGCTCCTCTTTCTTTTTCACAATTTCAACTATCATTTAATTGTCTTCGTTCTTTCTTATATAAATATCTGCTTCTTGTTAACATTTTTCTAGATGTCCTTCATTCGTTACCATCCTCCTCAACCTCGCAGTCTGCGCAATACTCTCTATGTTCGATTCTTCCTTCCATTTCTAAGGCTTCCTCTATTTACAAACTTCTTCATTCTTCTATTACTTCAAGACCTAAAACTAAAGCTGAGACTCAATGGGAATTGGATTTGGGATGTACCTGGAGTATTTCTTTTTGGAATAAATGGATTAGATTGCACAAAATTTCCAGAACCGCCTCTACCTCTCAGCCTTTGTTTTTTCTCTATCACAGACTTTATCTTACCCCTACTACCATTGCTAAATTCTCCACAACAACAACTTTGAAATGTTGGTCATATGATCATCCCTGTGGGGATATCTGTCACGATTCGCTCCCTGCACTCTCGTGTCCACCACCAGAGGGGTGCATAGTGTCACTTTCCTGTGTTCTAATAAGCTTCCAGATACTCCCCTGCATGCATATCCTGACTTCCATCCATTTTGTCACTATTTGGGAATTGACATCCATTCCCAATCCATGCCGGGTTTTGTGAAAGCCCGCCTGCTCATGCTTGAAACCAGCCTGCTAATGTTTGACCCTCTGTTACCTAGAATTCCCTGCTCACTTCTTTGTCTCCAACCCTGCAGGCCAAGGATGGGTGGAGGAATTCAGCTCACCTGTGGCTGGCTGCTGCTAGCCTGCTCACACCTGATGCCTGTGATTACTGTGAGCTCTTTTAAGCCCCAGCTCCTTTCAGGCCAAGGTTGGTCATTGTAGCTGTGTACCGGTGAGCCCGATCCTTTTTTCCAGTGTTTCCTGAGCTTTTGATATCTTTGTTTCCAGTGTTTCCTGAGATATAGTTATTCCTTGTTCCTGAGCTGTTGCTGTTTTCCTTGTTCCTCAATCAATCAATCAGGGGTTTGTTAAAGCGCGACTACTCACCCGTAAGGGTCTCAAGGTGCTGGGGGGGGGGGGGGGTGCAGGTTCCATCCATCAAGGAGGAGGTCTGTCGAAGAGCCAGGTTTTGAGGTTTCTTGCGAAGATGGGGAGCGATGTTGTCTGTCTGAGGTGGAGCGGAAGGGCGTTCCATGCTTTGGCCGCGAGGAAGGAGAAGGAGCGGCCTCCTGATCTGGTCTTTCTGGTGCGGGGGACCACGGCGTAGGAGAGCTGGGCAGATCGTAGGGTCCTTTGGGGTGCGTGGAATTTGAGTTGGCTGTTCAGGTATGCTGGTCCGGTGCCGTGGAGGGCCTTGTGTGCGTGGGTGAGCATCTTGAAGGTGATTCTCGCCTCGACAGGGAGCCAGTGGAGTGTGCGCAGGTGCTGGGAGATGTGGCAGTGTTTTGGCAGGTTGAGGACCAGTCTTGCGGCGGCGTTCTGGATGTTCTGTAGCTTGCGGGTGAGGTTTTTGTTTATTCCGGCGTAGAGTGCGTTGCCGTAGTCGAGTCTGCTGGTGACCAGGGCGTGAGTGACGGTCTTTCGGTGTTCGAGGGGATCCATTTGAAGGTCTTACGAAGGAGGCGGAGGGTGTGGAAGCAGGAAGAGCGAGACAGAGTTGATCTGGCGGTCCATTTTGAGCTCGGAGTCCAGGATGATTCCCAGGTTGCGTGCGTGGTCCGTGGGGGTTGGCGGGTTTCCGAGGGCGGGGGCCACCAGGTGTCGCTCCAGGCATCGGGGTTTGGGCCCATGATGAGTACTTCTGTTTTGTTGGTGTTTAGTTGTAGGCAGCTGTTTTTCATCCATTTGGCGACGGCTTCCATGCCTTCTCGAAAGTTGCGTCTGGCGGTGTTGGGCTCGTTGGATAGGGAGAGGATGAGCTGGGTGTCGTCTGCGTATGACACGATGTTGAGTCCGTAGGTTCTGACGATGGGGGCGAGTGGAGCCATGTAGACGTTGAAGAGCGTCGGGCTGAGGGAGGAGCCCTGGGGGACACCGCAGGTGGTAGGTGTGGGGTCCGAGAGGAAAGGGGGGAGTCTGACCCACTGCGTCCTGCCGGAGAGGAAGGAGCGGATCCAGTCGAGGGCCTTGTCCTGGATTCCTGCGTCGTAGAGTCTGCGTATTAGGGTGCGGTGGGAGACTGTGTCAAACGCCGCTGATAGGTCGAGGAGGATGAGGGCTACTGTTTCTCCTTTGTCCAGTAGGGTGCGGATGTCGTCTGTTGCGGCAAGGAGGGCGGTTTCCGTACCGTGGTTTTTTCTGAAGCCGGATTGGGAGGAGTCGAGGATGTTGTGTTCTTCAATGAATGTGGCGAGTTGGCTGTTGATGGCTTTCTCGATGACTTTCGCTGGGAACGGGAGCAGGGAGATGGGTCTGTAGTTTTTGAGGTCGGTGGGGTCTGCTGAGGGTTTCTTTAGGAGGGGTTGACCTCGGCGTGTTTCCAGTCGTCGGGGAGCGAGGCGGTCGCCAGGGAGCGGTTGATGGTGTGGCGGAGCATGGGTGCGATGGTGTCGGCGGCTCTGTTGAAGATGTGGAGGGGCAGGGGTCCGTGGGGGCCCCTGAGTGGATTGACTTCATTGTCTTCAGTGTGTCTTCGGTGGTGAGGGCTGTCCAGTCGTCAATCGCTGGTTTCCGGGTGTCGGGGTGGTTGGTGAGGGTTCAGTGTGTTGGTTGTCTTCGTCGAAGTTGTCGTAGATGCTCTTGATTTTGTGGTGGAAAAAGGTGCTGAGTTTGTCGCAGAGGTCTTGTGAGGGAGGGATGTCGGTAGACTCGCTAGTGGGTTGGGCGAACTCCTTGATGATGCTGAAGAGTTCCTTGCTGTTGTGCGCGTGGGTGGAGATTCTGTCTTCAATCGCTTTTTCCTCGTTTCTCTGATGAGTTGATGGTGGGCGTTGGTGGTGGCTCTGAAGTTGTCGTGGGCTTCTGTGGATTTGGTGTTCCTCTAGGCCTTTTCGAGGTGGCGGCATGTGCTTCTGGACTCTCGAAGTTCGGTGGTAAACCATCTGGCTTTCTTGGCGCGGGTATTGTTGTTTTTCTTGAGGGGGGCTATGGTGTTGGTGCTGTCCGAGATCCATCTATGCAGGGTTCGGGCTGCGGTGTTGGTGTCGTCGTTTTCCGCGATGGTTGGGGTGGAGTTGTTGAGTGAGGAGGTGAGCTGGTCGTAGGTGATTTTGGTCCAGTTTCTTCGTGGAAGCAGGTGCTGGTGTCTGTGGATGGTGGGTGTTCTGAAGGTGAAGTGGACGCAACGATGGTCGGTCCATGGGAGTTCGGTGGTGTGGCTGAAGGTGATGGAGTTTCCTGTAGTGAAGAGGGGGTCGAGGGTGTGTCCTGCTGAGTGCATGGGCTCGGTCACGATCTGGCGCAGTCCAATGTTGTGGAGGTTGTCCAGGAGGGATGTGGTGTTGGGGTCCAGTTGTTTGTCGAGGTGGAAGTTGAGATCTCCCAGCAGGGTGTAGTTGGTGGATGCGATGGCCTGCGGGGAGATAATGTCCGTGATGGAGTTGGCGAAGGGTCCGCGGGGTCCAGGGGGTCGGTAGATGAGGGTTCCTCGGAGGGTGGCGGTGGGGCTGGCCAGTATCTTGAAGTGAAGGTGTTCCATCAGTTCTGTGGGCTCGTCAGGGAGTGTGCTCAGGCGGAGGCTGGATTTGTGGACGATGGCGATTCCTCCTCCTGGGCGGGTGGGGCGGTCCTTCCTGGAGATCTTGTATCCTTGGGGGATGGCGATGGCGATGTCCGGTCCCGAGGTGGTGTTGGTCCAGGTTTCGGTGAAGAACGCTACGTTCGGGGTGGTGCTGTAGAGGAGGTCCCAGATTTCTGTGGCGTGTTTGTGGAGGGATCGGACGTTGAGGAGGATGCATTGCAGGGTCTTCGGTTCGGTTGTGTTCTTGTGGGCGGGTTGTGCTGGATCCGTGTACTTGGCGGTGCTGCAGGTGTGCCGGCAGCGGTGACAGCTGAAGGGTCCGTGGGAGTCGGCTGGTGATGCTAGCTTGCAGTTGTTGTTGCAGCCTGGGTTGAGTGCGTGGAGTGCTGCTGGGTCGTAGCGTTGGCGGGCGGAGGTCCAGGGTTCCTGGCGCTGGTCGCGGTCGGGTCGCGTCGCGGACGGGCGCAGACAGGCTTGCCTTTGACGCGCCTTCGGCGCGCCAGCGGCGCGCCCGCGGCCGCCATTAAGTAGGGGTCGGGGAGGGCTGGACAGCTGGGAGGCGGGAGCGGGGAGGGGAGCTGGATTGGGCCGGTCGCGCTGGGGGAGGGGCCGCGGGGGCAGCAGCAGCGGGGAAAGGTAAAGGGAGGAAATAAGGGATAAAGAAAAAGGGAAAATAGGCAGAAATAAGGCACAAAAGAGCAGAGATGCAGAAAGGTGAAAGATAAAAGAGGGTAGAAAAACGAGTGAAAACTAGTGAAAGGGCAGAGCGAGAGGAAGGGAAAATGAGCAGAAATAAGGCACAAAAGAGCAGAGATGCAGAAAAGTGCAGAAAGGTGAAAGATAAAAGAGGGTAGAAAAACGAGTGAAAACAAGTGAAAGGGCAGAGCGAGAGGAAGGGAAAATGAGCAGAAATAAGGCACAAAAGAGCAGAGATGCAGAAAAGTGCAGAAAGGTGTTCCTGAATTAGCACAGCCTGCAGTGCTACCTTGACTCCTGAGCCTCAGCATTCCTTGTTCCTGAGCTGCAGCAGTTTCCATTGGTCCTGAACTAGCACTGCCTGCAGTGCTACCTTGACTCTTGAGCTTTTGCTCAATTCTAGTTCCTGCTCCAGCACTGCTTTCAGTTCTACTTTGTTTTCTTGATTGCTGAACCAGCACTATTCTAGCATACCCTTGTAGTCTTCCCTTCTGTATATCCTTTTCCAGTCCCTGCCTTTCTTCCCATTTCCTTGGTTCCAGTTCCTAGTTTGCTGTCTTTCTATTCTGCTGTCTTGCTTCTATTACCTTGTATGTTTGTTACTTGCTTTCTGCCAAGTGTGCCCTGTGATTTCTTCCTTTCCTGTTCAGCACTCCTCCTTGCTAGCTCCTTGTCAATTGTGCTTGTGTTTAGTTCTACCCCTTTGCTGTTACTGCCTTGCGTGTTCCTGTTTGATCGCCAGGATCCGTGGGCACAGCTGACTACATAGGTGGTGTTTCTTGTTCACTGTGAGTATTATCTTTGAGTTACATTTATAACATCACCATAGGTATCAGCTCCACAGACCCTGCCTTTGCATGCATATCCTATATGTGGGTATTTGCAGTCAGTATCTGTAACAGCAATTGTGGGTGAGGAACTTACTGAACTTCAGTCTTACCGTGTGGAGCTCCCGAGTGCTTTACCCCACATTCCCTTTATTGTTAATGTTGTGTGTGTATATATATGTATATATGTCTGCAAGTCCATCCTGGGTGTAGTTATTCTGAATGCTAAATTGCCTCCTGAGTGCCCATCCTTTGAGTCTTAGCCATCGTGTTCACTTGTACAGGCTTCCCCGTTGGATCCCTTTTTCTCCTCTGACTCCCTGTGTGATCCTAGGCAGCACTGTACTCCTCTTTCTGTGTGAATTTTCTATCCAGTTCCCAGTCCTTGCCCAATTCCCTGACTGTGTACCCGACATAGTCCCGGACAGTCCCTGACAATATCTTACACCTATATTTTCATTGTCCTCCCACAGCCTCTTTTTGGAAGAAGTTCTGGTCTCAACTAACAAACTTTTCACTTTCAATCCCCATTGACTCCTTTGTCTCTTTCTTTAGGTAGTCTGTCTGATGAAATTCACTCCCCTTTTGACAATTTAAAATTGTTAGACCTTATGTTAGCCCTAGCTTTTCAACAAACTACTCTTAAGTGGAAATGTTCTTCAAATATTTCTTATAAAGCTTGGTGGTATAATGTGTGCCGTTATCATAGGTTGGACAATGCTTTTGCTTCATTGTACTGTCCTTCTGTAAATAAGATTTATATTAACTTCATTTTTAGATACTGTCGCTCATAGTTATCCTAACTGTACCTCCTCTGTAAATTTTAAACCTCTGTAAGTGGTTTATTAATCTATTTGTTACTTAAAATCTATTTCCCTTTTTTCGTTTGATATATTGTTATTCCATTTTTACTGTGTATAGTATATAAGGTTGTTAGGATTTGGTCTTCTTTTTATACCCTCCCTTTTCACATCCCTTCCCTTCTTATCCCCCAGTATTTTCCAAAATTGTAAACAGCTTATCTTCTTCTTTATAATTTTGTATGATTAATATTTTTTTGATGCATATCAATTATTATACTCTTTATTTCTGCTATTGCTATTTTTCAATGAAGCTGCTTTACCTTAAAAAAATAATTGTGAGTAACATTGGATATATATTTAATCATATTTTTTACCCGTTGGTCTCAAATCAGAACTGTGTTGAATAGTTCACTAAACCTTCTTGAATGTGATTCATATTATTTCTAAAGTAATTTCCTTCAGGCACAATTCTCACTTGACCCTCTTTAGTACCTCAGGCCCTAGATACCAGGGATACAATTTACCAGGGGCTTACAGAGGGTAATAAAGATCGCCAATTGGGGAAACAATGGCACCGTTTTCGGAAAGAGATCTGGCATGGGGACCTGGTTAGCAGGAATCTAGTGCACTTCCAGTCAAAATCACATCAAATACCAGGCAAAAAGTGGGGGGTGACCATGTCAAAAAGGGGTACTTTCCTACACCATGCCGTATTATGCAATAACAGGCCTTACCGTTACCATACAATGACAATCCATACCATATTATACCATACTATACAATAGGCCATACCATGCAATAACAGCTCATACCATATTATAAAATGCCAGGCCATATAATACTATACTGTACAATGATAGGCCGTACCATATTAAACTATTCAACCACCCCACCTTCACCTCCTTTCACCTCTGCTCACCCCTGAACCCTCAAGTCACTCTCATCTGCCTTTACCCATCTCTGAACACCAAAGTCACCCTCACCTCCCATTACGTATTCCCACCTCTGAACCCTCAAGTCGGCTTCACCTCCCCTTACCTCTACTCAGCCCTGATCCCTCAAGTCACCATTACCTCCCTTTGCCTCTGCCTTTGACTCTACCTACCCCTGAACCATCAAGTCACCCTTACCTCCCAATAACTCCCCATCTCTGAACCCTAAATTTACGTATTTTACCTATTTAAAAAAAATATAATGAAAAGTATGTTATTTAAAGAAAACCTTAGTTTTGTGGTAAATATTGTGTGGTAACGGCTGTTTCTTTTCAGGCAGTTCACAAATGTCTAGGCGGCACTGCCAATTGTTTTATGTCCTTCAGTATATTTGGCAGAAACGTTCGCCTCTTTTACAGTTTGCCCCGTCTCTCTACCCACACCCTATACTTTAGGTCTCACCTGAGACAGCACAGGCACTGTTGCTTGCGAGACATTTTGTTTACCTAGGAGGCTAAGAGCCCGCCCATTGGTTGGCTTCATCGTCACTCTCATTTCTTTGCTTCTCTTTGGTCAGCAAGTGCAAGCTTTACTTCCTCTTTGTGTGTTTGTCCCTATCCTGTAGCATGGTCCAAGTACTGTTTCTCAATGTCTTTTTTTATCTCAGCTCCCCCTACAAAAAAATGTTCTTTACTGCAAAGCTGGTCAAAAGGCAAACACATTTTCTCTCTCCCTGCTGTCGGATCTCCCTCTTTCCACTTCCCAAAAGTTGCAGGATTGCATTTATGTGATTTACTCATAGTAAACTCGATGTACATTATTCGGCGCACAAGACACAAATTACCAGCCTAAGTGCAGCACACACAGTTCTAGAAAGGGGTGGTTAAATACATGAGGCTATAAAGTACCATAGCCACAAATTCAATTCATTTGTTTTTATCTATAATGCACTACTCCATAAAATATGGTGGAAAGTGTTACACAATGGCACAGTGAAGCAGTAACCCCTCCACGTCTTAATGTTTTCAGTCTACCACATTAAGGGCCTCTTCAGTGAAGCTTCTCCAAGCAAGCAAAATGTGCATCTCTAAATTTTGTAACCTTTGGGCGAATATTGTCCTCAAAGAGGCCAGGGTTCTAGTAATCCTTACCCTCACATACCAATATTCTCTATGTTACAACAGAAAGGAAGTGTTTCCTCTGAGCTTCTTAACATAAATCCAAACACACCGACCATACATAAGCTTCAAGAAAGAGATGTCTGCATCAGACCTACCAAACCAGTTCACTGTTAATATGCATCCCTCCAAATGTCACTTGTAAATAAATCATCATAATAATCTTGAGTAAGGCCTCTCTGCCTTCTCATTGTTTCAATTAAATGCTGAATATTTTGCCTCTAATAATCCTAGTACAGAGCATATGTGCAAGTTTGGAGCATTTTATATAACATGCTGTTTGTTTTTGTGAGCCTCCCACACAACAAAGATTTTGTGCTTTAGTTCTTCCCACTACTCATTTGTGACCTTCCACCAGTTGTATTCATTTTTAAGCTTCACACACAAACAATGTTTTTAGTGTGCATCACTAACACCTCATATCTGCATATATCACTATACCTATCTTCTGTGAGCATTTCATATGTGTCATACATTGGTAGGATCTCTCTTCCACACAAACACTGTACATCTATTTTTTGGGAGCATCCCACATGAGGCTTATTCTTGTTGCAATTTTACCTTATAGGGCTTCTTATATTTTTGCACAAGAGAATGCGGTATGAGTGCACTCTACACTCATATCAGCCATCTGCAATAACGCTTCTCATAGATTAGACAACAAATGTTTTTGTATTGCGTTTTATACTTTGAGATGCATTAAGGGTTTCTCCACCCTTCAGCCACAGGAATGCAGGGGATAAATATCCAATATTGAAAAAACTATTATCTCTCTCCATCTTGTGCCCTGCTAAATCAGGGGATTCCAAAAGGGATCCGACTGACTTCAATAGTCAGACACACCCACAGAATCCTATACCATGCATGTGCCACATGCTCACTATATATATACATATTTTTTTTTTCTTTCGTTCTTTCCTGGTTCTGTGTTTTGCCATATTCAATTGCCCCTTGAAACTGTGTAGAGTTTTAATACTGGTGGTGGTTTGGCCCAGCACACTGCTATTGAAGATTAGGGGCCACATGTACAAACTTTTTTGTCAGTTGCAAACGGGCTGATTCATAGAATCGGCCCGTTTGCAAACACTAAAAGGCTTTTGGCATGCAGAAAGCCCAAATAGCAATTGGGTAACTTGTTAACAAATCACAATTTGGGTTTTGTGATTCGGTATTAGGAAGGGGCGTGTTAAGGGTGCCCCTTCCTAATAGCAACTAGATTGCCATGTACAAATGTTTTATAAACTGAAATGCGGTTGCAAAACATTCGATTTTTACCACCAAATTTAATTTGGTGGTAACCCATACGCAAACAGGAAGGGGTTCCCAGGGGGCCACTTGTCCTTTGTGAATGCATGCGAAAATGTTTTTTTACTGCCTACTCTTAGAAAATGAAACTTAAACTTTTAATTTTTCTTTTTGAAATGCATCACGTTTTCCTTAAGGAAAACGGGCTGTATTAAAAAAAGACATTGCTTTTTTAAAAAGCAAACACAGACATGGTGGCCTCTTGTACCCAGCAGGCCACAATGCCCGTGTTTATAGCGATTCACAAATTGCAAGCTACATCATGAATATTAATGAGGTAGGTCTATTTGCTACCCACTGGGAATCGCAAATGAAGCTCAATAGAGTTTTGAACATTTGAAATTGGGATTTCCTAATTGCGACTCGCATGGAATCGCAATTAGGAACTCACAATTTCTAAAGTACGTGCATATGGCCCCAAGTTTCAAGCCCCTCAGTTTCATATACTTGCACCACAATTTTAATAATGTAGCAGGACCATCTCTGTGCCTCCCTTGCGTAACCAGAGCCTCTTCCAACTTCAAGTCTACATGCTGAGCTCTGGCTCACCTGAACTATTACCTGGTGGCAAGTCTCCAGAGTCCCTGAGCAGAAGTAAATGCAGCACCACAAGCCACCAAACTCCAGTATTCAGTCAGACCAGCAATTTACAGCCAATGAGTGGATCAAGAAAATGGCAAAATAGGACCGCTGCTACTACCACTGCTAATAAGTAAGTGTACTGTAGAGTACTTTTTGGGTCAAATTGTGATATTGCACTCCCTTTCTCAGCATCACATCATTTGTGCATGTTCTATTTCTAACTGAATACTGAACAATCCTGTAGTACTGTACGTGCATTACTGTGACCAAAATCAAAAGCCTTACAATGTCATATGATGTTCCCCAACAGATTCCTATTTGCCACAAGTACAAAAATACTTTGCTTTTGGAGACCTGCTTGACCACATTGCCTGTCATCTTCAGCAAAATGAGATCTTTGAGATAGGTTCCTATGCCACTGTAAAATATATGCTGCAGTGTCATATGTATTGCTGAACCACGTCAGTCAGTTAAGTTGTGGACTAGAAAGCTCTTCATGCTGTGGAAACCTAACAGTGTTAAAGCCCCTGGATAGACCGTCTAGGAAGCCTTTGCACACACTCGCTGTCACACTACATTGGGAGAGGATCCTTATGCTGGAGGCAGAATTGACCACTTACACTCACTGTGTTGATTACATCTGAGGGTGCACACAAAAAACTGTCTGCAACTTTTAAACTGCAGTTAATTATTCTGTATGTCCCCAAATTGCATCTGCTACAAACCTATTTTTCCTTTCTTCCTAGAATGGACATCCGGAAATTCTTGCCAAAGAAAGGGCTAAGTGAAGTGAACCTATATTCAGACAAATCAGAAACTAATACAATTCATTCCAATGATATGCTTCAGCTGCAGTCTGAGATTCAATATGGAGTTGGGCCAGCAGATTTAGAAATATCAAGTGATTACACCCCAGCCCCAGAAACATTTTGTGGAGTTGTCACTGCCTCAGACGAATCAAGCAACAGTTCTTCTGCAACAACAACCAGTCTTCAGGATAACAAGGGAACACTTGGAAGAGCAGAGGCACCAAACCAACCGCATGACAGCACTGTGTCCATTCAAATCATTGCAACACAGTAACAAACTAAGTAAAAGCACATTCTGCATTTTCAAGGAAGATGGTTCCAGGATTTCCAGTGGCTGCATTACAGCGATAGAGTGGCAGGACTGCTATGCCTTCACTGTGCAAAAGCGAAATCACTGAAATTCACTAAAATTAACTGAGCTTTACAAGAACACAGAGGAAGCATTTTGCAGCACCGGTGTGAGGGCTGGCTTAGTATATGGTGCTCACTTATGTAAGTGTAGCACCCTGCACTAATCCAGACAACCCTTATGGGGATTTTAGTGGTCTTAGAAAACCTTAGAAAGCTCTCTAAGTGGTAACTGTGGAGAGCAGCCTTCAGGCTTAGTCCAGAAGGAGTGTAAAGCAGCTTGTTTTCCCAGTACTTAATCTTATGGTATAGGTTAAGTGAAAAAGAATCACACAGTGTAGTTATAAAAATATGTATTTTATTACAGACACTCACTAACACAATTGTACTATTTCCTTCCCGTCGATAGAAACATAATACTTAGGAAATAGAGAACGCAAGTAGCACAAATACACAGTGGTCTCCAGGGGAGACCAAACCATATACTAAAATAGTGGCGTACGAACCACGACTCAAGTCAAGAGTGGACCCAGAAGACGTAGAAGTGTTGGGGACCCAAGGAACCACCCAAGGTAAGTACCCAGGAACCCCACACGACCTCTTGATCAGCACAAGTCAATGGGTAAGTCGTGGTTGCAGTTTTAAAGAAAAAGGACTCTTCCCAGCAGACTCTGAAGACACCCTGTGGAAGATGGAAGGTTGGAGAGTCACCCCACCCGTGGATACCCCAGGAACCAGGATACCTACACCAGGGAAGCTAGGTGCATAAGTGTCAAGTGACGTCGGAAACCGCCATAGACCACTATGGAGGGCTTCAGGAAAGATGCCGCTTGAGAAGAAGACAAAAGAGTCCGGTGGAACCCAAAGGTGGATGCAAGATGAGAAGTACCTGCAAGCAGAGGGGACAGAGACTATGCCACTCAGGAGTGACCAGGAGACACAGGAGATGAATGCCCACCAATGTCGGAGATGCAGGTGAGGTTGATGGTGCCCTTGAAGTTGCAGCTGTGCGGAACAGGCGACACTGTGGAGCCTTTCATGAGCTGTCCCATGTCGGATGTCGAGGGCCAAGGGGTCAGTATCCGGCAGAGACACCAACAAGCTGTGGCAGCAGCAAACAACGTAGACGACGAAAAAGGTGCAGTGTCGGGACCAGCAAGGTCCAAGTGACTCACCACAACCAGGTAAGTCAGAGCAGGCCTGAGTGAGCAGGGGAGCCCACTAGAACCAAAGAAGACCCTCAAGAGGACCCACAGGATGAAGGCACAGGAGTCGCAAGAGGACCTCGAGCAGCTCACCAATGAAGAAGGCCCATGGTGTAGAGGAAGCTGTGAGGGCGAAGATCTTGGCTGCAGGAGTTGCTTGAGGTTGGAGCTTCTTGGAGCCTGAAGATCTCTGAAGGAGAGAGTCAATAAGCCTTGGCAAGAGCAAGTCAACGCAGTGCTCAGGGGTTCTGTTCCAGTGGTTCCAACGAGGGATACTGGCCTCAAACTCGGTATGAAGACAGTGCAGGCCTCGAGGGAGTTGCAGAACCACCACCTGTGTTGCTGAGCCTTTCGGAGTCCATTGGGATCCCAGGATCAGCAGACCGGTCAGCTGCGTTGAGGTGCCTGCAGATGCAGAGTAGTGAGTCCTTCACTCCAAGGGAGATTCCTTTGGGTGTC
This sequence comes from Calotriton arnoldi, assembly GCA_963921515.1. NCBI lineage: Eukaryota > Metazoa > Chordata > Amphibia > Caudata > Salamandridae > Calotriton > Calotriton arnoldi. The sequence goes on along the minus strand of CAWUFW010005247.1, from coordinate 481,369 downwards.
TTAGATGTCCACAGGCCTGGTGAAGAACCTGTATGGAGCACGGGCACAGACGTTGCAGAAGACCAGCAGGACGACGAGACCAGGAGCAGCAGGAATCTTTCATGGTACCAAGACGGTTCCCAGAAGCGAAGTCCAGAGTGTCCAGACGGTCGAAGTTGAAGTGGTGTGTGATCTGAATCTTGTCCCATGACGAATCTAGGGACCCACCCACAGGTAAGCCCTTAAGTACCCTTAGGAAAGGGTTGGGACGATTCAGGGGTCCCTCCCAGAGGAGGGGCTGGACAGTAGGGAGGATAATCCCATGTCCTTTGTCCAGTTTTGCGCCAGAGGGGGAGCCAATGGCTCCCTGAACTGGTTAGACCTGGAGTATGCAAGGAGGGCACCAAATGTGCCCTTCAAGCAGTCTTAGTGGCACTGGCAAGCACCCCACCCAGCCCAAATACACTAAACTCTGTCTGGGAGGTGGTCACACCTCCCTGTGACAGGATACCTATTGTTCTGCCTTCCTCTGCTCGAGCTTGGCTCAGCAGCCGGAGGGCAAAAACATGTCTCTGGCAGACAGCAGCCCTAGCTTGCTGTCTGGTTTTGGAAGACTGGTACCAGGAGCGCTGAGGGCCTCCCAGAGGAGCTTTACAGTGCATGGAATCCTACCTCCCACACCGATGACAGGATTCATTACAGCCAGTTTAGAGATGGTCATCGCGTAATGATGCATGGCCACTCTAAATGTCGTAATGGCTGACGCGCGTACAACCTGGGAGAATGGACTCCGAAGGTTGTAGGCGTGCCTGCTCATGCAGGGGCACCCTCACACTTGGGACCCAGGATCCTGCCTTCAGGATTGAAATGCCTGCCTTAGGGGTGACTTATAGGTTGTAAGTGTAGTGACCTCAGATATAGGGAAACCTATATCTGTCATAAGTGGTGCTAGCACCTGCGCCTGGAGTCACAATTTGAGTGGTCTCTCATGGGTGGCATAATACATGCTTCAGCCCATGGGAAACCTCTTGTGTACCTATGCCCTGGGTACCTAAGTACCATGTACTAGGGACTTATCAGGGTACACCAGTTGTCAATCTGGAGTGTACCTAAGTACTCACCATGTCCAATTTAGGGAAGAAGCACAGAGACTGGGGTCCCGATTAGCAGGATCGCAGTCAGACTAGTCAGAAAACATAATGACACCAGCAAAAAGTGGGGATGACCATGAAAGCAGGACCTACGTTCCTACAACCAGTTATAACAACTGGAAGAAGGCAATAGAAAGGTTCAAAAAGCACCAGCACAGTTATACTCATTCATATGCACTGAACCAACTAGAGCGGTATGGAGGAGGCCAACCAATCAATCAACAGTTATCAAAGCAAATCCCACAACAACAGAAAGAAGCCTGACTTTTTCTCAACAAGATCATTCATACCATACCTCCTCTGGCAAAACAAGGCCTTGCACTTCGAGGTCATGATGACAGCGATGGGAATTTTCATCAATTTCTTATTGCACGAGCATAGAATGAACCTTCTTTGAAACAGTGGATTACAGCAAATGGAGCAGAATAGCTCAGCACAGACATCCAAAATTAAGTTCTTCAGTTATTGGCCCATGCAATTTTGCATCAAACTTGTGAAAATATTGGTAGCAATCCATATGCAGTAATTGTTGATGGCACAAAGGATATAGCTGGTCAGGAACAAGAAATCTTTTGTATTCTTTACACTAACCGAGATCTGTACCCTCAAGAGCATTTTATTGTACTGTATCAGGCTGATGATACAACTGGTACTGTAATTGCTACAAGTGTAAAGGATGTTTTATGTCGCCATGGTCTATCACTGTCAAAGCCGAGAGCACAAACATATGATGGTGCAGCAAATATGGCAGGGAAATACCATGGTACACAAGCATTAATATGCCAATAACAACCATGTGCTGTTTATGTCCATTCTGGAGCACATCGTATAAATCTGGTTATGTAGGCTGCAGCACATAAATGTTCCACAATGGAAGATGCACTACTTTATGTCCAAGAACTTGGGAATCTGGGCAATCTATGACATGCTGTACAATATTCTCAGACCTCATTCAGCACAGTGTAGAAGGCCCGGCAAATGTGTTAAAAATAAAGCCACTGTGTCCAACCCCTGGACGGTCCATGTAAAAGCTGGAAAAAAGGTAATGGATAATTATGAACCTGTTCTGGAAACGCTAGATCAATTATCAACATCCGAATCCAGTGGTGATGTGTCTGCCCGTGCTCGTGGTTTGCTGGCACACTTTCAAAGACGAAGAACTGTCCTAGGTCTCCAGAATACTCTCCAAGTACTGCAGCTTCAGGAATGTTTGAATATTGCAATGCAAGGAAGCCAGCAAACTATGGCAGAGCCACTACGTGCTGTGAATGTAGCAAGAAGTGCAATATTAAAGCTTTGTAGTGATGAGTTGTTCGACAGTCTGCTCAAGTCCAAGAACCACCTGACTGCTAAGTACCATCCTAATGACATTGAAATGCCATGACTCCTGCGAATCCTGAAACAGATAGATGATGGAGCAGCAGAAAGTTTTCATCATGCAACCGCCAGGGACTACTATCTCCCTCAGTATTTTGAAGTTTTAGATGCAGTTTCTCTTAATCTCTCTCAGAGTTTTGACCAGGAAGACATCCAAACCTATGAAAAACTTAAATGGGTGCTTTTAACAGGCAATGGCATTGACTCTATTGCTCAGCACAAAGAAAATTGACCCTTTGCTGCTGTCAGCTCAAATAAATATATTATCAAGTATGTTCAAATACACTTAGGTCCAGGAACTACCAGATATACTCTGAAAAATGCTTCTAAGAGAGAAAGCCGCCTTTTCACAGGTTGAGAAGCTACTACAGATTTGTTTGGTTATTCCAGTATCTTCTTGTGAGGCTGAGAAAAGCTTCGGTGGTCTCCACTGACTGAAAATTATTTGGATAAGATCAACTATGTCCCAAAAAGACTGAATCATGTTGCCATGTGCAACATACATAAAGAGTGTTGGACTCAGTTGACCTACAGATGATAGCAAAATAATGTGTACTCCGCGCTGAACGGAGCAAGAAATTATTGAGCTTTTTAAATTAAAATTCATAATTTTATTAAAGCTGCCTGCAACAAGAAAAAACAATTTCTAATTAGTCCAATTTAATTTTGAGGTTTAGAACTGTTGCTAAGTGCAATTCGTTTATTCTTCGTTTTTTGAGTCCTACCTTTGTTTGCTTGGTGCACGAAGATGCAAGATCCATAAACATGTTTTTTTCACATTTGGTCTAATTACTTTGTGAAAGTAAATAACAATAAAGCATTCTTGCAAACTGTGCCTACATGCCTACCTTTCTCAATATTTCATTTCAAAACTACGCAATTGTATTTGTTTAACGAAGTGTATGGTTGTCACACAACGGACGAGTCCACAAGGTTGTCCCTGTCCACCCCAGAAATGTAGTGTCTCCTATGCCCCTGATCAGAGTGGTGAGAAATGGCCAGCAGGAGAAGGGGGAGGGGTGAGAAATGTAAAGTCTAGTAGGCCAGGTATATGTTTTCACTCCCTGCCTCCTTCACATCCAGGGTTCTATGATCCAGCCTCAGGCGGACATTACGCCACACTTTCCAATGTACAGCTCTCCACGACTGGGATAATGCTGCTGCAATAAAAATGTTCTGTGCTTTGCTCATCACAGGGGTGTGGTCCATGCTATGGCAAGTACTAAAGGTACGCACTTTAAAAATATATTTGTTTTTTTTACGAGTGCCTGATGCACAGTAATTAAGAGCTGTTACCAATACTTTGGTTCTTCTTTTACTTATCACGTTCTGGAGGGTGAAAGTTGAGGAGGCCCTCCATGGGACAGGTTATTGGTATTACGTAGTGAGCCATTCTCAGTAAGCTAGAGGTGGAACCAGAAGAATCCTCAGGATTCACGTCAGCCGTGTGCACAGTTAACAAGTAGCAGAGAGAGAAAGGACATTTACAGAGAACTCTTCAACTGTGGCACGAGGCAGAGGAATAAAGGATGTGGGCCGGAGGGGTTGAGGGGGATGGCAGGGAGAAAACTGGTGAGTAGAGAAACGTGATGCAAAAACTTGAGGAGGGTTAGACCTCTTTTCAAGGTATCAACAGAAGAGCATAGAGGTTAGCACAGAGCGCTGGGTGAATTGAAAACACCACAGGACACATGGAGACATCCAAGGGCCCGCAGAAATCAGCAGTAAGCGATTAACTTGGTGTCCAGGAAGTAGGGTAGCCTGATGAGCCAATGCCCAGTATTGGAGATCCCGAGAAACAAGGAGAGAAATCTTGACTGTGGAACAGAGGATTCCATTCTGTGTTTCAAGTTTTGAGTCAAAGTGTGGGGGTGGTGAGAAACAGACAGCGAGAGGAGGTGGGGGTCAGGGGTGGTGATAAATGTTCAAGGAAGGTGATTCGAGAACGGACAGCACAGGAGGAGAGGGGGGCATGAGGGAAGCACAACCCAGAGCGGGAGGAGGGTGTGGTGAAGGAGAGGGACTCCAGAGTCATGCACTCAATAGGAGCGCATGTTGAAAAGTAAAAAAAAAGAGTGCCTGGAAGAGGCTGCAGCCAGTGGAAGGACACAGGTAGCAGTACTTGGTCCATGCTCCATGGCAGGGACACATGGCGAAACCCCAAGAGGAAGCCAGAGGCGAGGAGGGGACACAGACCAATTGGAAGCAAGGAAACGAGAGTAACGTCGGAGTCAAGCAATGGTAAGTAAAGGTAAGTAATGGGCCGGCTCTAGGTCAGTTGTAATTTTTTTTTTTACTAGAGATTTTGCAAGCACAGCTCAAGTGCTGTGCAGGCGATACCTAAACAAATTAGCCTGGTTCCTAAAAACGGGTGCCAGTGACCACCACGTGCGACCACTGGTACACCTGAGGCTCTGGTTCAGAGAAGGGAATGTATTTTGTGCAGAAGTAGTTCTGGGATGCAAGTAGCCGTGGAAATGTGAACAGAGCAATAAATCCTTCTTGGTGGGCCTGAAGTATTGAAGGTGTTTATAGGGCTGGTGCATTTATAGTTGAGCAGTAAGGTAGTGTAAGGCACCACTGTAGATTGATATAATGTGGGTCCTCCAGGACTGTACCACAAGTCCCTTTGGTGCAGGGAAGGGACGCTGTTCAGAGGGCCCCCCCGTTTGGTTGAAAGCCTATGGATATCTGTGAGATGTGAGATTCTAATGAGCCCCACATCACATTCAGCAGGGTGGCTATATCATTTTGCGTTATGCCACTGGGGTTCTATGCCCCTAGAAGCAGAAGTGCCAAGTGGTTCATTCTTAAGGTCGTGCATTGCTTAATTTGTACCTGTGTTTGCCAGTGCTCGGCACGGTTTGTCAAATCCCGCACTTATTTCTGACAGTTAACCACATGGTGGCACTGTCTTACTATTTATAAATATATCACCTATTAGTAGATTGTTTCAAAGTCAATATACATGAAAATAAAATAGCAAACAATATCTCGCCATGGTCATTCTTACAGCTTTGGTAATACGGAATATTCCAAACTGTCACATTTATTGGAGTGTAATCGTTATTAGGTAACTGTAGCACTGGCATGTGGCAGCACTGGCATGTGGCAGCACTGGCAGGGTTTACAAGCTACAGTCGCCTGTCATGAAATACCTGGGGCCATGGCACTTTTTTGTGTGCAAATTAAACACTACAGTTGTGTACTACACTGTAACATGCTCAGAAGCTAACCCTTCAGGAATTGAGCAAAAAGATAGCATTTGGATCTTTCCTCCAAGTATCATCTCGGTGAAGCTTCGTGGAGGAAATGGTCTCAAACTTAGGGCCTCACACCTGAGTAAGATCACGTATGAACCGAAGCACCTCAGTGGGTTTTCCTGTCACTCCAGCCCCAGTTACGGCACAGATGCAAATACAGCTTATGCGAACACATTGAAGGGACTGTGTAAAAGATGATCAGGCCCTCTGCCAGCAGTAGGGAAGGATGTGGGTAAAGTATCTGCTACTCACACGTAGGTTAATATCCGAAAAGCCCACTCCACTGCTCTATGCCACTTTTAGCAAAATAACACTGGTTGAGATAAAACAGGAGGGCGTAAATAAACCCATCATTTTGTACCCATATGGAATGAAGCACAATGTGGGTCCACATAAACTCTCGGGAAAGTCTTGCATGGATATCGAACAGGGCTAGCTTACAAAATTGGCTGCACCATGTCATCACTGTCTCGCAAATCTTGATGCCCATAGGTGCCAAGTTTCCCAGTATCGTGAGTGACTAGTTTGGCCAGTCGTGTCTTTTTCTTAGATTTATGGTACTTGTAGTCTCATTAAACTCATTATCAAACCAGGACTACAAGTCCCGGAATTCTGAGAAAAAAAAGGGATTGGACAAACTAGTCACTCATGGACCTGGGAGTCTTTGCAGCTATGAATGCCCTCGTGACTTCTACCCCGACCCCTTTCCGTGCTTGCCCCTGGCGTCTTGGTCTCCTTGTCATGCGTATCTGAGAATCCGCATGGCACAGACGAGCAAAGGGCACACGGCCAAATTATGAATGAAGCTCAAACCAAAATGCAAATATAAAGTTCGCAGCATCAGCTGCGGTCGTGGACACGGCATCAAGGGATTCCGCTCAGTGGAGGAGTCCGCTAAAGGCCATCGAAGACCCGCCTTGTGGTCGCCATCGTGTGCCAAGGAGGGAGCACTATTCACTAAGCAGATAAACCCTCCCGGTTCTTAAAGAGAGCAATAACCAAAGAGGTAAAGGTGAACCTAGATCCAGCCAAATGTCAGCAGGGACTTTCCCATGGTCTTATTTTGCATTATTCCTTGCTGTTTTGCTTCTTGAACCATCCCCAAAGGCACAGAGGATACAGGCAGCCCTTGAGGACGATGGGTGTCTCTGATTCCCTAGTTTCACTTTTAACAGGCAAATCCTGTACCCTCCCGCTTCCTCCTCCCAGTCTTCCCTCCTTTGAATTGTTTGTGGGGTGGGTGAATACAGACTCCTCCCCTCGTCTCTGTCTCCATCTCTCCCTGTGTCTAAGTCAGTACCAAGTCATTACCTCACCCTTTTTCTTCAAATATATTTTATCTTTACACTTGTAGCCTACATCTGCCTATAGTGCTCCACCAATACCCCTAGGTACACCTTAGTGCCTCTACCCATGACAATACCTAGAACCAGTCTCTGCCCTTGTATCGCAGCCCCAACCTGTGCGTTAGTACCTCCACCACTGCCTATACTGAAGTATATGTAAAGTCATCAATATCTTGGTGTCTCTACTTTCATCCTGGTACCGCTATTCCACTTAAGGTGGGTTTCTTACTTTGCTCATTATGAGCACAAGTGTTGAGCGTTCATTTAACTCACACTGGAGAAAACAAAACTGGGTACCAAATTGGTCAAAATCAATGTTGTGGCCCAACTATGGGCATCATTACGATGTCTGGCGGACATCTTCTGGTCTTGGGACCGACCTACCTCCGGTCGGCAGTCCAGGCACCGCAATTACAATGTGACCACACATGGTGCGGTCGCAAGCTCCCATTTCTCTATGGGAGCTTGTGCTGCGGTCAGACACCGGTGGCAGCACTAGCTCCCATGGAGAAATGGGAGCTTCTGTTAATCCTCACTGTGCCTGCCACGTGGTGCAGGGATTAACAGGGGGGGTACCATAGGTACCATAGGTGTCCCCCAGCCCCCAACCAGAGCCCACTGAGCCCCAAAGTCACTTTCCAACAGGCTTTTTATGTCAGAAAGCCCGACATGAAAAGCCTGTCGGATACCGACATCATAATCCCGATGGCGGAAAAGCCGTCCAAAGAGGATTATGAAAGGTTTCCGATTGGCCTCCTTGACCCCGTCAGAAGCCAGTCTGAAAGACCGTCCGATTTACACTCCGACCGCCTACATCATAATTGGGCGGTCGGACTGTAAACCTACCATGTCGGTCAGTAAGCCTCCGACAAGTGGGCAGAGGCTTACCGACCGACATCGTAATTGACCCCCATGTCTAGGGAGCAATCTTTGTGCAGGCAGTAGACTTGAGCCAAAGAACAGATTTTTTTCCTGGCAGGACAACTCTGTAGCAAATCTATTCAAATGAAAATGAGCACATTTTTTGGGGTCATTTTGAAACCGCTGGGTTCAAGGTTCGTTAACTGATGTTCCGTGTGTTTGCCTCTTACATTAAATAACTATTATGCGCCAGATGTACTAACCTAATTTACAGTCGCAAACACTCCGATTCTCCAAATCGAAGTGTTTGCGACCACAATTCTTTTGACTGAAACCCATTTTAGGAGTCAATAAACGTTTCCTGACTCCTAAAATGCGATTACGAATATTTACTGCGTGTTACAGATTCACAGTTTGGTAGGTGTCACAAATATTGAAAACTTACAAATCGCCAAGTTAGGGTAGTAACCTGTTTGCAAAAGGGAAGGGGTCTCCTTTGGATAGCTTCCCTTTTGTAAATCCGGGTAAAAGTGTCATGGAGAGTAGGCAGCACTCCAACTCTCACTGAAACTTTTAAAAAACAAAACAGTTTGTTAAGCAGCACTGTTCCCTTTATGGAAACCAGGCTGCTTTAAAAAGCATGTTTACTTTATGTGAGTTCAGTCTCAGACTTGTTGGTCTGCTGACTCATGTGGGGCCACTATCCCTGTGGTTTTGACCAACAGAGTGAGTTACAGTTTGCTGCCAGACTGATATTAATTAGGGAGGTCGGACTGTGAGCCACAAAGTAAGTTTCTGGCCACAAAAAGATTGGATGCAAATTGCAACATTTCTCTCTGCGACCAGAACAATAGTACACCTGGCCCTATAAACCTAAAATAAGGATTGGCGTTTGGATCAGCACAGACACCTATTCAATAACTGTACCGTGGTTCGGCAATCGGCAGATAGACGATTATCACATAAGACTGCGCATGCGCTCTACCTTAATGTACATCTTGTTCACAATCACGTGTGCACTCTACCTGACCCAGCCTTCGAAGCTTCCAAAACGTTGAGAGCCACCACTGTAGGTCAGGATGAAGTATCTACACCAAGTACTGCTTTAAGTGGGGCCGGATTAAAAACGGACTTTAAAACAGGTCCCTAGAGGGCTTTAAATAATCATGTCCTTAAGATTAATGACAAAACAGTGATCAATTTTTCAACATTTACTGTAATGACCCTTCAGGCATTTCATGTCAGTGGTGCAATCCACGTTTACATTTCACAGTTTTACTTCATTTTGCTTTTTCTGCAAGTTTTTGCTTTTTCAATGTCTTGTGTGTCTGTTTTTTGACACAAAATATGACTCTTGTATAGTCCATACTTTGAACTTAGTTGCCGCCAGGTGTCTGGGTGAGTTCCGGTTGCAGGCGGGTGTTTATGGCGGAGCTCGAATGAGACTACTGAGGTTGAAGGCACTGTGAGTTTCTCACCTCATATCTGCAGAGCACCAGTGTGATGGCCACATATGTGCTGATTGTGGGATGGAGGTACACAGCTAATAAAATATGTGCAGCGTCAAAGGAAACAAAAATGCAGTTCTTACAGGTGGGTGGCTAAGTTGGATGCATGCGGCGAATGATGAAGAGCAGTAGATGAAAGGAAGTACAAGCATTGGAACAGCCAATTGGTCCGGATAGTTTTAGGTATATGTGTTGGGCTGTGTTATATGTCTAATTGCAGTAACAGAAAATCCAAAGAGTCACCCTAATACTAGTAAGGTGGCCGCTATGTGAAGCACAGGATTTTAGTCTAGATGTTTTAGGATTGTATCTATTTTTATTTTTCCATTTGAAGAAAAGTACAACATGTACAATCACCAATATCTGGCAAGGCACAAGAGGGTGGGGGGAATCAAAATCATACATAAACAATGTACATATGAACCAAATAACCACTCCATGCTCTTACGAATAATACCTCTAATAATCACGTGTACCTCCCTCCATGTATATTTCTAATGAGACAGGTTCCATACCTGCCCTAAGGCAGAGCACTCGCAAATATATGTGGCAAGTAAGCTCTCTAAAGGTAGAAGACAAATATTTCAGGCAGGGTCCCCACATTTTTCCAAATTTGGCAGTCTATTGTCGACTACTGCTGTCAACTTCTCCATGGCTAACAAATTCCATAGCTTGTATGTCCAGTATGCATGTGTGGGTATAAACGTGGCCCCAGCATGACAACAAGACCTGTTTAGCAGCACACAGTGCCAGTGTTATGGCCCTCCCCCTGGCAGAATGTAGATGGTACGTTAAAACATTGGGTAGTCTCAATAAAATATAGCTGGGAAAGCAGGGCAGCTCGGTATTAAACATAATGTCGATATCGATGAGGACCTCGGACCAGTATCGGTGTAGTTTGGGCCAGTGCCACAATAAATGGGATAAAGTGCCTGAATGATTGCCTCCAGCATTTATTGTCACTTCCCTTCTTCCACTTGACCAACTGGGAAGGTGTATAATACCAGTAATAGGCGATTATGAGCAGGGTCTCCCTGCTCAAGGCGCTACTGGCTGTAGTGCCTGCCCGCTGCAAAATGTCAGTCCATTCTTTGTCCGAGAATTGGCACTCGCATTCACGCTCCCACAGTGTCCTAGCCGGGGAAAGCAAGGCTCTAGGTGAGGTGTTTAAAAATGCATAAATATCTGACAATAGACGTCTGTCATCCCGCCTCGACAAGAGCCAAAGTTCAAATGGGGTGAGTTGCCTGCTAGCGTGTGGACGTATTGACGGGTGGGTTACCCGGTGTTGTATTGCTACATAATGCCAGTGTTCAGAATCTAGTAACCCAAAATCCTGTTGCACCTGCAGAAATTCCAGCAAGCCCCACACATCGAACAAATCTTCAATGCATTTGCAATTCGCTTCCTGACACTGAGAGAAAGCCGTGCCATGTAGTGCTGGGGGAAGCCTGCATTCCCTATGATTGGGGTGAGGGGTGAAAGAGGGGTAGAGAGTTGCTTAGGGACACAGAGTTTACCCCACACTCCCATTGTAGCCTGAACCACCGGAGAGATATATACCCCCGACGGGCGGTATCATCGTGGAAGCCAAGGGATCTTCCAAATGTGAATCCCTGCTACAGCCTGTTCGAGGGAGCACCAATGTTTTTCTGTGTATGGGCGTTGCCATTCCACTAAAAAGCGTAACTCAGCTGCCTGGTATTAGCGCAGCAGGTGAGGTACACCAAGCCCACCCTTGGCTACTGGGAGGTAAGTATGGTCTTGTGCCATTCTTTCTCACTTACCACCCCAAATGAAGGCCTCCAAGGAGTGTTGAAATTTATGCAGCACGGGTGGAGGTGTTTGCAGCGGTATCACCTGCATGTAATATAAAATGTTAGGTAATAGGGACATTTTAACGGAAGCTATTCGCCCCAGCCAAGAAAGTGGGCACCCCTGCCAGGATTGTATTAGGGAGCATGCCATATTCAATAGGGCAGCGTAATTGTGTGACACAGCTTTCTCTATGGTTGAAAACAATTGAATGCCCAAGTACGGAATTCCTCGTGTAGCCCAAGTGAATAGAAATGTCCTAGCCAGGTAGGCCTGTTAGGCCTGTGAGATGGTGAGATTGAGAGCTTGAGATTTGGTGGTATTCACCTTGAACCCTGAGACCCTCCCGAGCAGCTCAAGTTCCTCAAGTAGAGGGGGCAGTGATTGGCGCGGGTTAGTGATGGCCAACAGCATGTCGTCTGCATATAACACTATCTTGTGAGGTGGGCCCCCATGTAGACCCCTTCAATAAGGGGGTGGCCCGCACACGCTCAGCCAGCAGCCCCTTTTTCTGCGTTGATTGAGAGAAGCATTGTGGGGACCCAAGATCGCATGGTTTTATCTACTGAGTAGAATATATGTTTAGTGTAGTCACCGCATGTGCGTCCAAGGATAAAACCCGATTTGTCAGGGTCCACCAGCCCAGGCATGAGTCTCGCCAATCTATTGGCTGGAATCCCGGTAAATATCTTCGCGTCAACATTTAGTAAGGATATGGGGCGGTAGGAGGCGCAGAGCTGAGGGTCTTTTCCGGTTTTCGGTAGGACTGTAATGATGGACGATTTCATGGTCTCCGTAAGGGCACCCTCCATGCTAAAGGAATTGTACAGCTGGGCCAGCACGGGAGACAGCCGCGTAGTGAACATTTTGTAGAATGCAGCTGTAAACCCTTTCTGGCCAGGGGCCTTATCCAACGTAAGCCACCCCATGGCATTTCCAATTCTAGCAATGCAGCTGTGTGTTCCAGGAGTTTCGTGATGGGGGCCTGCTCTAGGTACGTGGAACAATCTGTGTGGAGAAGTGGGTCCATGCTGTAGAGCTGTGCATAAAACTGACCAAATTCTGCTGCAATTTCTGAGTCCTGTGTGAGGGGATGCGGGGTGCGACCTAGTATGTGGGAGATACGCTGTGTGTGAATCTGCATGTGCAATCTATGCACCAAGAGTCTTCCCGCTTTGTTTCCCCCTGCGTAGTATCTTTGTTTCGTGCGGAGTAGGGCGTATTCCACTGAGTCCATATCTAAGGCCTTGAGCTGTTTCCCAGCTATAGTAAGTTGGCGTCATATCTTGTAAGACCCCATCTGCCTATGTCTCCTCCAGCTCCTGCACATGTGTCTCAAGTTCTAGACATTGGGCCTTCCCTTCCCTGTGAAGCTGTGTCACTGTCGCTATACAAGTCCCCCTCACAAATGCCTTAAGGGCGTCCCATAGTGTTGCTAATCTCCAAATATTCTATGATTGACCTTTCCACCTCCCGAGTCGCAGGAGTGTAGGATAGTAATTTCGGGTTAAGGCGCCACATCTTAGCTCTCGAGCAAATGTTTGGAAGGTGTAGTGCAATCGTGATAGGGGAGTGATCCGATATAGAGGCCACCTCAATATCTGCATGCGATACCTCCGGCAAGAAGTGGGTAGATGCGAGGAAATAATCAATCCTTGCATAAGACTGATGTGCAGCTGAGAAGAAGGAGTAAGCCCTCATATTGGGGTTCAATGACCTCCATATATATCAGACAGCCTTGCATCTGCGATCTACTGCAACCCCAGAGTGGAAAATGCTCCTGAAGGGTCTGCTCTAGAAGGGGATCGATCTAGGTGCGCGTCGCGTACCAGGCAAAAAATCTCTGCCTACCAAGACTTTAACAAATGGGAAGGTAAGGACCATCCCCACGTCACGGCGGATAAAAAGCTCTTGGTGGTCGTTGGGCGCATACAGGCATGCAACTGTAAACATGTGATGGTGGAGTGATATCCTCACAGCAAGCATGCAGCTTGTAATTTCCGAATGTACATGTAGGACCTGTCCCTGAAAATGAGTAGATAATAAAATTGCCACCCCGCCTTCTTTCCAGGGCCAGAGGAACAGTATTGGCAATCAAACCACTTCAACCGAATCCGGCCCCAGTCCTTTTTTTAGCAAGTGTGTCTCTTGTAAGAGACATATGTCGCATTGAGCGCTACCCTTTTTCCAGGGACGTTCAGCCCTCTGACTTTGCGGCTGACTATTTACACCATGGGTATGGGGGAAAGTATTGGTCATGGAAGCCCATTAAGAGAGGGGGTTACACCTGTGTTGCCAGTGGATATGTTGAGGTGCAACAGTGTCACATACGAATGGAGCGCACTAACGAATAAAGAGAACACAATTCAAGAAGATAAACACAACCAAAAACACCAACTGGTGTTGAACAGTGGATCGTGTTGTAGGGGTCCAGGTTGCTGGCCAACCGTGTTAAGCAGCAAGGGGTGTAAATGGTATTGATCCGCTCTTCCGCACTCCGTCAGGTGTACTCCAAAAACCAGGCAGGACCAGGGTTCATGCTACTATGCAGGTAAAGGCGAGGGTTTCCAAGAGGCTGCTATATGCTAGCATTAACGGTTCACCATTGTGCAAGTCCTTGAGTATGTCAGGGGGGAGTCTCAACTCTGGCCCCGTCACTCATCCGCATGTCCAGAGATGGGTTCCGTCTAGCGAGGTGTGCAAAAGGGCCAATCTCTCTCTCAGGCTCTCTATTGTGGTTGGTTTACTTACACGTTTCTGAGACCGGGAATTAGATGGTCTCCTGGGTTCAAGCCAGTGGGAGGTCGTCCGGGGTCCCCGTGGACGCGCAGGGTCATTCTGTTCCAGATCCAACCCCAAAAACGTCACCGCCTCTGACTGGGTATGAACCATAAGCGTTTCTCCCTCCCAAACAAAGATGAGGCAGAAGGGGTGGCCCCACCTGTAACGGATCCCCTTGTCTCTCAAAAAGGAGGTCACCGGTTTCATAGTCCGACAGCACTGGAGCGTGATAAAGGAGAGATCTTGGTATAGGCGCACCTTAATCCCCTCTAAGAGGACATGGGGCTGATCTCGCACCTTGGCCATGATAAGTTCCTTCTGTCTGAATTATGGAGACACAGGAGTATGTCTTGCAGGGTGCCGGGTTCCCCGGAGGGGCGTCCCACCTGGTGTGTGCGGTCCAGGAGGAGTTCTTTCTCAGCCATCTCAGGAGCGATATGGCGGAAAAGTCGCAGCACATATTCTTCCAGTCTGCCCGCATCTGCCTGTAGTGCAAACGCCCTTGATTCTAATGTTTAACCTGCAAGATCTGTTTTCTAAGTCCTCCAATTAGTAATTGAGGTCAGCATTGCGGTCTTTAAGTTCAAGGATCTCACTGCGACATGCTTCCAACTTTTCCTCCCTGGTGTCACCAGTCCTTTTCACCGAATCCACTCGCTGCTCCAAATCGCCTATGTCACGCCGAAGGTCCTTCACCTCCTTAGTCATTTCCATCTTGAGGGTTGCTATGTCATCTCTCAGGGTGCTAAAGAGGGTTTCCATGAATCCGCGTGTGACGGGCCCTCCTCATCTGCATCTTGGTCCTTGCCCGGCTTCGATGGTGAGCGCGTGGGCGAACAAGGCCCCCTAGTCGATTCGGTCCATTTGGAGGAGCTCTTAGTGACTAAAACCTTGACCGTGGGGTCCTTTTTTGTTCTTGTGGAAGTCATTTTACTCCCCCATAGGGGACTCCCGAGGAGTGTGCGCACGTGGAAGTGAGTGGTCCCCTTTGCAAGTAAGCAGTTATGCCCCTCCTAAGCGGTCAGGGCATCAGAATATCAGCAATGTGTCTCACGCCTGCTCTGGGTTCATCAGGCAGAGAGAGGCAATAGTTCTGTTCCTTCGGCGACAAAGGCCGGCAGCCCCTGATTAATTATTGCCAAGGAATGATCCCAAGGCGCTACATCCTCTGTGGTTGCCAGTTGGTCTGCTATTCGGCGTGCAAGGGGGCCGGTCCACTTTCGCTGTTTAATGGGAGTCTCACTTTATGAGCCCCGTCACCACTTCAGCAGAGAAGAAGTGGGGGGCACCCGCACCGGCAACTAGTCCATTTGGGGCAAGTCCAGACGCCCGGATGTCTCACATTAACCACCATCAGGGGGGTGGCTGCCGTGGTCAAGCCACTTCGCTAGGATTCCTCTCACGCAGGGACTCGGGCACTCCCTCCAACTACTCCCCCAATGCAGGTTGGTCGCGTTCTCCTCCCTCGCTCACCGAGGTCTTGGGTGGTCCTCATTGCTGCAGACCTTGGGAGATCGAACGATGGTGTCTCCCGCTATAATCACCACCGGTCTCCACTTCTCTGCCAGGCACCTAGCAAGTATCCAGGTCCAACGCACGGCCCAGCTCCCCGAGGGTGCAACCGCAACCTCTCTGGGGCTCACCCCTCGTGGAGCTGCCTTCTCTGCCCCCGGCGTAGAATGGTCACTCCCTCTTCTTGCGTCCGCCAAAGTCTCTTTCGGCCACTGCAGACACGGGCCTTGTTCCGCATCTCGGCGAATTCAGCTCCGGTCCTCCAGAGATTCGTCAAGCGGTGCAGTCGGGCCCCGCACTTTGTCAGTGCCCGGGCCTCCCAAGTCGACTCCTGCCTCAGCTGCCCGCCGCGGCGTACCTTCCAGGCCTCAGCTCGTAGCTGTGTCGCGCTGCCTCAAACCCAGGATGGGAGGATCCCTCTTGTAGGCCGGATAGATTTCCCCATCCCGGGCTCTGGGAAGCAGGCCCCGCAGCCTACACCATCTCAATATCTGCAGCCGCCATCATGGTGTCCCCAGCACCGCACCAGCTCAAGCCGTAGGGGGCCGGACCTCGCCTTCCAGTGAAAATGAAAGTAAGAAGCCGGTGCTCCTTTTCACGGCAGCTCGGTTGTTGAGGTCTCGGGCTAGTGTAGCTCCTCAAATCCGCCTTTCTCTCGATGAGTATGGCGGAGCTCCTACACAGGCGCCATCTTGAACACACCCCCTAGTAGTCTAGATGTTTTAAGCCATGCCCTTAGTTACACAGGCCACCATTCTTGGAAAGGATTCATAGTTATGCTTCATTGGCCTCGTCCCTTTGAGAGACCCCTCCCATCTTTTGCATCCCATTTAAAGCACAAGTATGAACGTTTTGAGACCCATAAAAAAAGCTAATAAGTAAAGGGTTTGTTTCTTGCTATTGAAAGCTCTCATGTGAAACATGATAGAACAAATATGCGTGACATCCTCTGTTTTGATGCAAATTTTCAAAAAGAGACATGAAATTGCTCTGTTTTGTTCTTCCTGCAAGCTCTTCCTATCAACTTAAATATCCCTTTAAGAACTTTGCGCAAACGACAAAGACAGAAACTAAACATGCTGGCTTTGAAGGACGCCGTGTCTCACCCTTGGTCCCTAATCCGGTTTAATCCATACAAAACTCGTGATATTCCTTCAGGCGAGAACCCGAGTTTCAGAATAAATAAAATACTATGATGTTGATAGCGCCTAGAACATGTGCTTTAAAATTTAGCATCACGTAGGGAAAACCTGCCTTCGCTTCAAAAACGAAAACTGCATTTGAAAAATGACATGAAAAATATTTTGTGCCACAAAGTGAAAACATGAGCTCTGAAATGCACAGACTTTGTCAGACGCTTTTCACTTAGCAATTTATCAATCAATCAATCATGTCACTTATAAAGCGCACTACATACCCGCGAGGGTCTCAAGGCGCTGGGGGAAGAGGGGGGTGGTGCTGCTACTGATCGAAGAGCCAGGTCTTGAGGAGTCTTCTGAAGGCCAGTAGGTCTTGGGTCTGTCGGAGGTTGGTGGGGAGGGTGTTCCAGGTCTTGGCGGCGAGGTGGGAGAAGGATCTGCCGCCGGCGGTCGTTGTCCGGATGCGGGGGACTGTGGCGAGGGCGAGGCTGGTCGAGCGGAGCTGGCGGGTGGGGGTGTAGAAGCTGAGTCGTCTGTTGAGGTAGGCTGGTCCGGAGTTGTGGAGTGCTTTGTGTGCGTGGGTGAGGAGCTTGAAGGTTATCCTCTTGTTGACAGGGAGCCAGTGCAGGTCTCTCAGGTGGGGTGTGATGTGGCTGCGTCGGGGGATGTCGAGGATAAGACGTGCAGAGGCGTTCTGGATGCGTTGCAGCCGTCTCAGGAGCTTAGCCGTCGTTCCTGCGTAGAGGGCGTTTCCGTAGTCCAGCCTGCTGGTGACGAGGGCCTGGGTGACTGTTTTTCTTGTTTCGGTGGGGATCCACTTGAAGATCCTGCAGAGCATTCGGAGGATGTTGAAGCAGGATGAGGAAACGGCGTTGACCTGCTTAGTCATGGAGAGGGTGGGGTCGAGGATGACCCCTAGGTTGCGTACGTGGTCGGTGGGTGGCGGGGCTGTTCCCAGTGATGTTGGCCACCAGGAGTCGTCCCAGGCTGAAGGGTTGGAACCAAGGATGAGGACCTCCGTCTTGTCCGAGTTCAGCTTCAGGCGGCTGGTCCTCATCCATTCGGCGACGGCCTTCATTCCTTCGTGGAGGTGGGCTTTGGCGGTGTGAGGGTCTTTGGTGAGGGAGAGGATCAGCTGGGTGTCGTCGGCGTAGGAGATGATGTTGAGGTTGTGCTGTCGGGCGACGTGGGCGAGGGGTGCCATGTAGATGTTGAACAGCGTTGGGCTGAGGGAGGAGCCTTGGGGTACGCCGCAGATGATCTTGGTGGCCTTGGATCGGAAGGGGGCGAGGCGGATGCTTTGTGTTCTGCCGGAAAGGAAGGATGTGGTCCAGTCCAGGGCCTTCTCTTGGATCCCGGCGTCGTGAAGGCGTGTTCGTAGTGTGTGGTGGCAGACCGTGTCGAAGGCGGCTGATAGGTCCAGGAGGATGAGGGCTGCTGTTTCTCCGTTGTCTAGCAGGGTCCTGATGTCATCGGTGGCGGCGATGAGGGCGGTTTCGGTGCTGTGGTTGCTGTGGAAGCCAGACTGGGAAGGGTCCAGGATGTTGTTCTCCTCGAGGTAGCGGGTCAGTTGTTTGTTGACGATTTTCTCGGTGACCTTCGCGGGGAACGGGAGCAGAGAGATGGGTCGGAAGTTCTTGAGGTCCTTGGGGTCTGCCTTGGGTTTCTTGAGTAAGGCGGTGATCTCGGCGTGCTTCCAGCTTTCCGGGAAGGTTGCTGTCTCGAAGGAGATGTTGATTATTTTCCGGAGATAGGCCGCGATGGCTGTACTGGCTTTGTTGAAGATGTGGTGAGGGCACGGGTCTAGCGGTGAACCGGAGTGGATGGTGTTCATGATCTCGCTGGTGTCCTCGTCGTTGATGTTGGTCCAGGAGAGCAGGCGGTTGATGGTTGTGGGGGCAGTGGTCTCGGTGGTTGCCGGGGCGGTCGTGGTGTTGAAGCTGTCGTGGATGTCGGCGATTTTGCGGTGGAAGAAGGTGGCCAGTGAGTCGCACAGGTCTCGCGACGGCTGGATGTCGTTGGTGTTGGAGCTGGGGTTGGAGAGTTCCTTCACGATGTTGAAGAGCTCTTTGCTGTTGTGTGCGTTGTTGTCTAGGCGGTCTTTGAGTGAGGCCCTTTTGGCGGATCTGATGAGGTGATGGTGACTGCGGGTGGCGCTCTTGTGGGCGGCGTAGCTGTCCGTTCGTGGAGCCAGATCTTCTCCAGTTTTCGGCATGTTTGTTTGGAGGCCTGGAGGTCTTCGGTGAACCAGGTGGCTTTCTTGCTGGTGTGGCTGTTGGGCGGATTCTTGAGCGGGGCGAGGGTGTTGGCGCAGTCGTCGATCCACTGTCTGAGGTTGCGGGCGGCGGTGTCGGGGTCGGAGGGTTCGGCGGGTGGGCTCAGGGCGAGGTTGTGGTTAGCTGGTCTTCCGTGACTCTGCTCCAGCAGCGGCGAGGCATTTGTTCGGTGCGGTGGTGTGTGGTGGGCTTCCTGTAGGTGAAGTGGATGCAGTGGTGGTCAGTCCAGTGGGGTTCGGAGGTGTGGTTGAAGGAGACGTGTGGGCTTGCGGAAAAGATGGAGTCTAGCGTGTGGCCGGCGGCGTGGGTGGGTGTAGTCACGAGCTGTCTGAGTCCGAGGGTGGCGAGGTTGTCGATCAGGGTGGTGGAGTTGGTGTCCTTGTTGTTCTCGAGGTGGAAGTTCAGGTCCCCGAGGAGGATGTAGTCCGTGGAGGCGATGGCTTGTGTGCTGACGAAGTCAGCGATGGAATCGCTGAACTGTGGTCGGGGTCCGGGGGTCTGTAGATGAGGGTTCCTCTGAGGGTGGTGTTGGGATCGGTGTGGATCTGGAAGTGCATGTGTTCGGCGGTGCTGAGGGTGTCGTCGGTGTTGGTTGAGAGTCTGAGGGTGTTCCTGTGGACGATGGCGATGCCTCCTCCGACTCCGTTGGTGCGGTCCCTGCGGGTGATCTTGTATCCGTCCGGGATGGCAATGGCGATGTCGGGGCTGAAGCGGGATTCAGCCAGGTCTCCGTCAGGAATGCGACGTCTGGGGAGGTTGAGTCGAGAAGGTCCCAGAGTTCGATGGCGTGTTTGCGGGCGGAGCGGGTGTTGAGGAGGATGCATCTGAGGTAGTTGGGTTCTTTCCTGGGCGGTGGTTTGGCGGGGCGGGTGCTGGCGAAGCTGCAGTTCCGGCAGGTGAAGGGCCCTTGGGTGCGCTTCGGGGTGGCTTGGTAGCAGGCGTGATCTTTTCCGGGGTTCAGTGCGTGGAGGGTGCTGGCGTCGTATCGGCGTCTGTTGATGTGGCGGGCGCGGGGGATGCCCGGACCAGGGGGTCTGGCGCTGGGCGCGGTCACGGCGCGGACGGGCGCAGACGGGCTTGCCTTAGGCGCGCCTTCGGCGCGCCAGCGGCGCGGCCGCGCAGCGGCCGCCATAAATGGGGAGGTGGGAGGGAGGAGCAGGGAATGGGGCAGCGAATGAGCATGTAATGTATTTTAGTTTAGATTTTGTTCTCACTATGAAAATGTGATTTTAATTTGTGAAAGTGTTAAAAGGGTGCATTAGTAAAATATAATTTGTATTAGAATTAGCACGACATTTTATAATGTAGAAAAACAGAAACCACTTTTAATTAGTTTTTGCTCTCAGAAAGTTTCTGTAGCTTTCAAGATAAGCAAAGGAATTTCTCTCCCTGTGTAGAGAACAGCTACATAATTTATAGCTGTGACCTTGGAGCTGTATCTCTGTAGTTGCTGGAAAGTTTAAACAAAACCTCTTTTAATTCTTTGCTTTAGTGAGAATAGAGAAAACACATTATTTTAAGAGTGCATTAAAATGTTGCATTTAATGTTTCTTGCTCAATTAAAAGGTTCTTTTGTAAGCCATATTATGTGTTTAGTTAGAAATAATGTGTTTTTATTAGTAGGTTGGTAGATGAAATTATATTAAATAAAATGCAGAATGTGCTGTGGGAAGGACTTTCACCTGCCTATCTGATGAAATGACGTATGCTGCCTGCCCCGAGTGGAGTTGTCCTTGTGGAAAATGCTGGATTCCGGTTGCAGGAAGATGAAGTCACTTTCAGAACACTGGCAGAGCTCTTGCAGAGAGCTTTGCGAGAGGCAGAAGCTTTGCAGACAGAGAGAGGCAGAGGAGTTTCAGACTCCGATGCAGAAATGAAAGGAGAAGAGCAGATGCATAGCAGCCAAGTTGCCCAGGTCCATGCGTGATGCGCAGCGCCAGACCAGGTTTTTTCCTTGAATTCTGGGACTTGTAGTCCAGTTTTATAATGGAGTAAACAAGTCCACAAGTCCCAGAATGCAACGAAAAAACCTGGACTGGCGCAGCGCATCACGCATGGACCTGGGCAACTTGGCAGCTATGCAGATGTGATTTGCAGATGCAGGGAAGGAGAGGGCAGACTTGATGGATAGCGTAACCGAGGCAGTTCAGATGTAGGTTTAGTTCCATTCTGACTTTTATTTAGATCCCAAGTTTTAAGCTTTGACTAATTGGCTTTGTCAAGGCTTATTTGTTTTATGCTTGACTTTGATGTAGCTTTATGCTACCTCACTCTTGCAGTGTGAGTTCTGACTGACATCATTTAGTGCTCACTGTCTTAGACAGGGATTGTTTCTTTATGGAACGCTTGTGTGGAAATTATTATGCTTGTACTAACTTACATTTTCTATTTTCAATTCTGTAACCTGATTGATATCTGACTAATGAATGAAGAGTCAGAGAACCTTAAATTTTGATTGGAAAATAAATCCCTTTAAAACTACTCACAATTCTCATTATTGGCTAAAATGTTTAGTTGCATTTGATTAATTGCCCATGTTTATGTAGGAGCTCCCTGGTCATCAACGGTGGCCAAGATCTATCGACCTGGAGCGGAAACAAGGGTAACGGTAATCAGAGGTAATAGTGCCACATTTCCTAGATTTTCCAAAGAGAGATTACCGCGAAAATTCAGCTCCATCAGGATGGTAGCAGAGGTAAGGTTAACGCCTTGACCAAAAGGAGCAGAGTTTAGGTTAATGCCCTGAAAGGAGCTACAAAAATAGGCCCAAGTTAGAATAGGCCCAATCCCCAAAAAGTCCTGATTTCTGATTCCAATACCCAGAACTTGAAGACTGGCAAAGCGGTATTAGAAGGCGGTCCGAGAAGGCGGTTGCTAAAGAAGGTGTGAGTATCAATAGGGAGCAACGCATTGCGGTAATTGTTTTTGGCGGTAAATTTTGATTGCGGTAATTGCATTGTATTAGATCATGAGATGCGGTAATTGCATTTGCGGTAATTGCATTGGATTAGGTTGTGGTATGCGGTAATTCCAGTTGCGGTAATTCCGGTTGCGGTAATTGCATGAATTTGTTAGATTGCGGTGATGATTTGATTGTGTGATGTCTTGCGGAGTTGTGATGAGAGTCGAGTGAACGTGAGTTTATTGGTTTACTGGTCCGGACACGTGTGGGTCAGGAAGTTTGGTTAGCGGACTCAAGAGAAGTCCAAGATCCCGGGATAGTTTTGTATTTGTAATTGTCTGATCAGAATTCGGGGTGTCGTGAAGCGCTATCGACGATCCACTTGTGATAGGGAACTTTGTGTGAGTGGATTCAATAGAGTCTTGTGTGGAAAACCTCGTGCGCAAGGGGCAGACTACAGCGATTCGAGTGGCTAACGCAGGTCGTGGGTCACGGGATGTGAATGTTCTTGAGTGAGTGTATACTATCCATCTTTTAGACGACAGACAATTACTTGGTTTTATGTAACTGTAAGTTACTGTGGCTGTCTGATAGGCGGTTACTTGGTATAGTAGCTTTTGGATAAACAGTTACTTGGTTGTATGAGTGTGAGAGTGAATGCGTATGGTGTGATTGTGAAGGAGGGTGAGCTGCTGTTAGGAGTGAGAGTGACATCAGAGTGTGCCGCGCTGTGATAGGTCTGTTGTGAGATTACCGTATTGAGAATTTAACTGTAACAGGATTGGAAGGAAAATTTGACGTTTACGAAATTGAATCAAAACATTGGATTGAATTATTGCAGAAATGAAATTGTTTAAAGGTTTTAAGACACTTCTGAGAGGTAAATCTGCAAATTCGATTTGGGTCGGTGACGAGGCACCACCTAATGGAACACCTGCACATTTTATGCTAACAAATTTGGGATTATTTTCATGTTTGTGGATTCGCCAATGGTGCAAGGTTACTGAGAAAGAGGGTCCTTTGAGGTTTCCTAAATATGGTACTTTTGAACTGCAAATTATTGACAGATTAAGGGAAATGTTATCTGAAATAAAGTCACCATGTAGAGTCGCACAATTTGAAGCTTTAAGCCTATGGGAGAAGACAGCAAGAGACAAGGAAAGTGAGGACGAAAGGGTACAGGATCAGATACAGGAGAAGGAAATTAAGGATGACAAAAAGCCTAAAACCGATAGTGATTTAGGGGATGAAATATTGGATGCATTGTTAACTGAATGTCCACCACCTTATGTGGTCCCCAGTACAAATTCTGATAATAGTGTGTCAGCTAGTACAACAGTGGCTACTGCTTCTGTTGAACCAAAGGAAATGTAGATTGAGGGAACTCTACAGACGCTCCAGATTGCCCCACCACCTGTTGATTCGATACCGATAGTGATACCTCCAGGTGTTACTACTCCAATTGTGACTGATTCGGTACAGATTTTACAAACTGTAGCTGCACAAACAGTGCGTAGACAAATTCGGACTGTCAAAATTAATATGGTCCCAGCTCAAGAAGCTCAAAGAACTGCAGGAGGAGTAATTACAACAGAGTTTACCTTGACATCTCAGAATTCACTGGTTATAGAACAGATACTGCCCCAGACGGTTCAAGCATTGAAAAATAGTGGAGGTATTGTCTTTACAACACCAATAGTTAACGGAGAAACAAATTTAATTGAGGAGAAATTAAGAGACAAGTGGTCAAGGAAACATGAGAAGAAAAAGAAACCACCAGACCTAGCAAGGAAACAGAAGAAAAAGAAACCACCAGACTTAGTTGAGGAAAACAATAAACAGGATGAGGGAGAAGCTTCAGCTAATCCATTGAGAGAAATAGTGGGAAAAGTGCATGTTCATGTACCACGGGACAAAGGTGAACTTGCAGCATTTGTGAACAAATGTCCAAAATTGAGAGACAAGCCTATGCTGTGGTATCCACAAGTTGATGGATTTATTGAAATTTCAAGTGTGTTTTGTCGATTAATTGCAAAATGTTCTTTGACACTGCAAAGCCAATTAAATTGTGGGCTGAATATAAAGTTGTTGTGGAAGGGCCAGGTGAAGAGACAATGAGAAATTTGTGCACTAATGCACCATCTTCTGTTGTGATGGAGAAAAATGAAGCAGCGATTACGTTTTTGAAGGGCCGAGTGCCACCAAAAGATCTTGATTGGGTACAGATCAAAAGAACATCACGAGAACTAGAAAAATCGGTTCATGAATTTTGTGAAAAAGTTTGTCAGGAGCTTCAACAGCACAGCAGGAGAGAGAGTATTGATGTCAGTGACAGGAGACTCTTTGTGTCTCAATTTGTGATTGGATTAATGATCTTTGGTCAGATCAGTGTGCACATTCAGCAAGGAATGGTTGGTTTGCAAAGAGAGTTGATAGATGGGATTGCGAAGAATGAAGTTGAGATACAGGGTGTAGTTCCACGAGCAGGAGTACAAGGTGCTCAAGGAGGATTTGGTGTTTTACAGGACAGAGATAGAGGAGTTTTGGTTGGTCCAAATTTGGTTATGGATGTCACCATGTTGGAGAAAATTACCTTTTGCCATCTTTGTAACAGATTTGAGCATTGGAAAAGGAAATGTAGACTTAAACTTGACGCAGTAGATGAAAATGTGCAAATACAGGGAGAAATGCAGATGCAAAATGTGCCCGTTCAGCAAAAGCAAATGTCAGATCAGAAACAGGTACCAATGACACAAGTTCTCCAACCCCAGATGGTCCCACAAAATATGGGACATCCTAAAATAAAGTTAAATCAGTTGTCCAAAGCAAATTTGAATTCTTTTCAGGACCAAAATCACAGCCCGTTTCAACAAACTGCTGTATTTGAAAGTGACAGTTTTGGCCCCAACATTTCTGATATCACCAGATCCATTGTGAGGACAGTGGAAGTTCCAGACCTACCTTACTTAGAGAAAAAGGGCAAAGTTGTATGAGTTCTAAACAGACAGATTGCAAATTCAGTTTCAGAGAAGGTTGTGGCAGAATTAGGTTCATTTGAGGAAAGTTACCAATTCGATGTTTGTGACTCAAGCACTGTAGGTCTGACAGGAAAGCACTTGTGGTGCAAATTAAACTGCACAAATTATTGTACACTGGATGAGATTGAATATCAGACTCCTGATGAGGATGTACAGTTTAAAATGGCCCAACCGGAGACAGCTGTAAGATTGTTTTCAGAAATGACAGTTGAAAAGTTACCCTCGGATTTAGAAGAAACAGTGAACCCAGCAGTATGTGAGTTCACAACGAAAGGTGTCGGATTAATAAAAAGAGCAGAACAAGTTTTTGTCAAATTAAAACCAGATGCCATGTATTTCAGAACACCATCATACGATTTGACACAAGAGATAGTTGCAGGAATTTCACCCTTAATTGAAGATAAACTGAGCAAAAGATTTTTGAGGCAATTGATTGGAAGTTCATGTAACTCTCTGATCACAGGTTTACAGAAACTCAATGAGAAGTACAGAGTAGTGCAGGAGATTAGCAGCATAATTGTTCTATGTTGTCCTATGGAACTGAATCCAGCCAATATACCTTTTCGAATTACATGTACTGAAGAATGGCTTACTGTTATTGACTTTTGTCAGGTTTATATCATAGTGCCATTACATGAGGATAGTCAGGAGAACTGCCAGAAAGGAGATCAATATTTGGGACACATAATTGAAAAAGGACCTAGAAAGGTGTCACCCGAGAGAGTGGAAGCAATTCACCAGATGAATCCACCTCGAACTCAAAGAGAAGCTAGGATGATTTTGCGAATGGTTGGCTACTGTAGACAGTCTACACCAAACCTTTCCCTAGTGGCAAAGCCTTTACTGAGGCTGACACACAAGGATGTGTCTGATCCGCTTCCATTGGACAATGATTGCACAAAAGCATGCCTAGAGTCGAAAGAGAAAATGTGTTGTGCCCCGGCACTAGGGATGCAAGTTTATTTAAAAGAATATACTCGAATTTGCAATGAGAGGGAGGGCTGCGCTCTCTCAGTGCCTGTTCAAAAACATGAAGAAGTTCAAAAGTCTGTGATGTATTCCCCAATGACTCTTGATCCTATCGTCACAGAAATGCCCAGCTGCCTTAACTTAGTAGCTGCGGTTGATGTCAGTCACAAAAAGAGTGAGAATATAATAATGGAATGTCCAGTAACTGAAATGGTCTCTTGTTTTGTAGATTTGCTACTGAAAAATCTTGTGATCGAAACATGTCTAAATTCAAATGTATTGAATCTACTGCCAGTAAAGGAAATTGTTTGTGATGAAACTGAACATGAATGTTTAGGTGTCATGGATCAATGCATGAAGCCAAGGTTAGACACTAATGATGAACCCCTGATTGAGCCCGATATATCCAATTTGTAAATGGCCCATGTTTAAGAGGTAACAATGGCACATTAAGAGAAGCATATGCTATGTGCACCATGAATTATGTTGCCGAAGTTTCATGGCTTCAAGAAGTTACCTCAGCACAAGATTCAAAATTGAATGCCCTTACCATAGCATGCAGTTTCACTGCTCAAATGGGAGTCACTAGTGTCATGGGAAAGAGAGATGGTAATTCAGTTGCCCAATATTGTGTCCTGATAGCTTACACATTGAAGGGAAATTTCACATGTGAATCTGAGAAGAACACTGTCTATCCAATGTTGATGTCAATAGCGTACACTTGGGAAGAGTTGAAAGGGGTACAAGAAAATGTTTTAGAGTCAGAACAACAAGGGTGGATCAGAACAGATTTTGAGAAAAACGCAAATGACATCCAAATGTCAGCTGAAGACAGACTAGTGTTGCCAGACAGTTTGTCGTTTCCAATGACACGATACATGCATGGACACACACACTTAGCGAGGGATTCAAAGAAATGTGTTTTTAGAAAGAATAGATACCAGCAAAAGTTTAGGAAGTTTGCAGAAGAAGAGTGTTATCGAGATGTGACATGTCAACAAATGAATGCAGGGAAAAGAACACACGTTACATTGAGTCACATAGGGAGATCAGAAGGTCCTTTCAATAGAATGCAAAGGAACACCATCGAAATGCCTGATTCCTATGTTAAAGATTGCAGGAATCGCTGTTAGCATGAGCTGAAAGCCATTTTGTACTTGGCAGCCATTTTAGTTAGCCATGTGCTCGCCATGTGCTTTCTCCCTCTTCCAGAGTCTTGCACATGCTCAGAGAGGCCTAGCTGGTAGAATGCACCTGCTCCTAGTATAGAACTGTCAGGCTATTCTTACTCATGTAAGCAGTTTAGTCTCCCCTCCCACTTTGTGGAGCAAGCAAATTTTGTATACCCATATTAGTCAATAAGCATGCTTGTATGTGCTAGGACCTCCCCTTGATTTTATGCTGACTATGTAACAAATACATATATAAGGACCCTGTTCTCTGCACTCATTAGAATGCCTCCTACAGTGGCCTGCGGGTACCGTAAGATGCAATCTCCCTCATCTGAGGTTAATAAAACATGTTTTTTGATATTACAGCTTCTGTGCCAATCTCTTCCTTGTTGGTCTTAAGGACCAGATGTATCAGTGAACCCCTAAGAAGGTTTTTATTTCTACAAATGGCGCCCGAAAGTGGACCTCATCGGTGCAGCGGCTATCCAAGGGAGTGGTCTTGAAGGGAGACAGGAATCTACTGAGGAGTACAGGACAGGAATCTACTGAGGAGGTACCCTGCGCACGGAGATTGTTTGTCTTCCAGCCCAGTATATTTCTGGTCTTCCTGATCTGATCCTCCAAGTGTTTGCCGCTCCCGACTGAGAACTTCTTTGGCGTGAGTATTTTAAAACGACCGTTAGGTCACTCAGAACTTGGCAGTTGGAACCTGGACACCATTTGATTGGTAAGAGCCGTTTTGCGGCACTTGCTGTTGGTTTGATGCCTTTGATTGGTAAGGTAGTTTTAGTAACACTTACTGTGGCTTTGTTTGTATGATTGGCCAATTTTGGAATTTGTTTTGTAATTATATATGCATTGCAATTCATATAGGCAGGTAATGAGGAGATTTTTCTCTAACTTTGAAAACTTGAACGGCACACATTGTGTTAAGTGTCACTTGGAGTATAATATTATATATGCTATAATATTCTTGACATGCCAGCTTCTAGCACACTTCGTAGAAAGTGTTGCTGTTTTGGAGGTACCGATATGGATTTAGTAAGTACTCAGTTGACTCCCTCAGAGGGGATACCTAAATAGGTTTACGTATAGTAAAAAGATATTTCTTCCTTGGTGACTAAGTTCCCCATGGAACTAAATATGTACATAAAACGGATCCGGATCTGCGCACTTAGTAACATTCATAAGTGGTGATATGCAGAGCGCTTTTTGAGTGTTCTACCAGCCAAAACTGGCGAATTTGGTGTATTTTGGCTTCT
The DNA here is from genome assembly GCA_963921515.1 of Calotriton arnoldi. Lineage (NCBI taxonomy): Eukaryota > Metazoa > Chordata > Amphibia > Caudata > Salamandridae > Calotriton > Calotriton arnoldi. The sequence goes on along the minus strand of CAWUFW010005247.1, from coordinate 453,018 downwards.
TGACCATGGAACAGTTTTTTGGGCTACTTTTGAGAGCTCTTCTTGTAAATATGACTTACAATTAGTATTTACAAATAGGTTGGTCTTGCGTACAATTTGTAAGCAGTCCTAAGTGTTGATTTGTGGGTTAAATGTGTGTTTAAATGTCTATGCGGGGTGTGTGGTTTGACATTGGTAATACTTGTGTGAGTACTCTTTGTGTAAGAATGGCTAGCTTTAAGCGCGCTGTGTTGTGTGCTCTGCGTATATGACCCCCCTTCTGTAAATATCTGAATGAGCTCAATGAGTTTGTTTATGTTTTTTTGCTGTCATCATTCTGTTATGCAAAATGTCATTTAGTTACTTACATATTAAATAAAAATCCAGAAATGAATTATATAACATACGCTAAACAGCTGCATGTTACTATTAAATTGACAGAGTACGACACTGTACATGTGTGCAAATTGCCACAATGCTAAAGATAAAATTAGAATTCATATTCAATAGGATTAAAATAGGCCTCATACAGAGGGAAAAAAAACGAAATTGTGTGTTTTGTAATCAATAGACTAAAATACATGTTACAGCATTTTCCTTAAATACATTGTATTAGACATTAAAAGGCATGCACATCATATGAGTGAATTTGGTCATTGCTGAACTAAATACACATTATAGAAAGATAGATTTGACTGCATTGAAATGCCTCAGTTTTTAAATAGACTGTGACATGCTTTTCTTTCAGCACCCGAGGAAAAAGCTTTCCAACAGCTGTGTTTAAACTGACTAACTGAAAAGAAACTGTTTGACACAGCAAATGGGGATTTAACTCTGTCAGGGTATTTCAAATGATAAAGGGGTTTTTTCCTGAGAAAGGCGTGAAAATTCGACGCCTGCTGACAAACAACAGCTGCATAAATAGCATATGGCTATTCCTGATCACGGCCACAGACAGGAATGCTGAGTCAGCGAAATTTTAAGTCAGTGTAAAACTGGTATAAGGGCCTGCATTATTTTAAAAGTTTCAAAAAACCAGTTTCATTATTTTGGATAACAGAGAACAAAATTGAAAGTAGGGATTTCCTTTCTTAATGCCTTTTTTACATAAGTACATCTGTGGTTCTGATGTTAAATGATAACTGTCCTTTTAAAAAGTGGCGCAGACTTTTCCAGTTTCAAGTAAGGCTTCTGTGCTTAGGGTTATGAATGAATGTGTTTAAATATGATAGGCTAGGAATGAAGCTTGCTTTTCCAATGTGGAATCATCAAAATGGTTGGTTTTGATTAAAAAAATAAAAAAATAATTATATGAAAAAAAATATATTGTTAAACATAAATGCTTTAAATTCGTTTTTTCATCTTTATAAAGCCTAATCATCATACTGTGAATTCCTAGTATCAAAGTTGAATTTAAGCAGTGCTGTACCGCAATAAGAAGGGAACTTAAATGTGAAATGTCACTTTACCCAGCCGTACAAAACTCATTTTTATAAGGGTATATCTTATACATTTCTGATTTCCCATTCCTGGGCTATCTAGAGAACACTCTGGGGGTTCCTATTATGCAAAAATATTGTAGGATATTCATTTTTAAGTGCCCCTACCACCAAAGTCGAAATTGAGCTAAATTCACAATTTTACAAGCAGTTCTACCACTCAAGGCAGTTTTAACGTGCTCTCAGGCTTCAATAAAGTATATGCAAGTATAAAACAAACAGCTGACCTCTGCATTACTAGATTGCACACCACACACTGTACATAAATGAAAATAAGTATACAGAAACCAGCAGACGTTATTATCCTACCTTTAAATTACTGGCAAACGGATCGGACAGGACTGCCTTTTAGCTGTGATTCTCCAGAGTTGCTTTGCATTACGAAAACCGCATGGCAAGCCTTGCACAAACAAAATGAGCAGCTGCTGAACGGGTCAAAGGTCGGAGTTCTGCATTTAGCAACTTAGCAGGGTGAAGGGTAATGTTTGCTGGGACACTTCGACCTTCGAAAAGTTTTTGAAAGACGAGATGATAGCGCAAAGAGAGGAAGAGAAGCTTTGCTTCCTATTTTTGGCAAACACACGTTTTGCGCAGTCATATGAAACGAAGGAAGACAACCCTCAGTTGAGCATTGATCTGCCATGTATATCAAAATAATGGTTTTAGTTTAAAGAATACTGTGTAGGGGCTACGATAAGGAGGAAATGGATTTTAGTTTACATTCACGCGCCCTCATGTTAATCAAGTTCAATTGCTCAAGGAATTGATACATTTGTTGCTGACGCTTTCTACAGTACTCGATGTGCTTGAATCAGAGAATAGCCACTTTCTAAGATATCTCCTACAAGTTTGTTTGTGCCCAGTTGCTACAAATAGGGGTTGAAAGTGTTGACAGAAGTAAAACCTGTTTCAGGTTTTCCTACTGTCAAAATGGGGGAAGGAGGCTAGCTCCTCTACAAATTAAGGGTAGGCAAAATTATGTTTTCTCTCTTCTTTTTCTCACTTTTTTTGAGTCTGTCTAAGCTGTCTAGGAAATGGCCATGTGATAGTTATTGGCTATTCAGTAATACTGTTTTAAAAATTGTTAGCATTAATAAAATGATAACATCTATGCTATGTTACTGCCCATCCTGTATGAAAGAATGAGTAGAACAGATTGATGTTCCCTTATTTGATCTTTAAGGAGAACTGTATAGTGGCGGTTTCTGTTAAAAAATCTCAGGTGGCAACACTATTATTGTTTATGTTATTCTCATGTTCTATACAGTTTTGCAAGGGCATTGCTAGTTTTTTATTAGCTAGTCTCTGTCAATAAGCTGACAGCCCTTATTAGAGCTGGAGATAGGGTTTTTTTTCCTTTTGAAAATGATGTTGCATAGTCCAGATCGTGAAAAGTACAATGCAGGAAAGACGCTCATGTGATCCTTAGCAAACATTTTGAAGGAAAATATTGTTTTATAGGAGTTTGTTTGTCATAACATGTTCTGCTGGAGAAAATGTACTCACTATGTTGAAGTTTAGTTCTTTTTGCAATAAGAATCCCTGTTAAATTAGCAGTTTTAGATTTTCCTGCTGCACCTATAACATGAGAGCATGGTCCTAAGCATAACATGTAAGAGAAATTATTTTACAAGTGTCTGCAGTCCTCTACAAGTAATGTAAAATCTATGAGTAAAAGTGTAGAACATTTCCTTTTTCTTGAGGGTTCTTCAGATTGGTAATATAGGAATACACCAATGTAAGTATTTGGAGTATGTCTGTATTGTTTTTCTCTTTTCCTCAGAATTTAGTAAATGAACACAGACTTCCTTGGCTGTTTGGGATTGGGTGATGTATTACTCTTGTCAGTTCACCAAAACGTTCCTTTTATACTTGCCAATAGGTCCAGGGTTTTCTACTCTCAGATAGATGAAGTGGCTCTTGGGTGCCTTGCTAATGTATGGGGCGCCCCGAGACTAAGGAAGTATTCTGAGTCTATCCTCTCTGTTGTTAGATTATTTCTGTGCCTTGTCTAAAGACCTCTTGTTCTGTCCACCAATAGATATTTGCTGCCTTACAACCATTGCCAGAGGGGCCCGGACATCAGATCCAGCCTGGGAGTCAGCACCAGTCCAGCCTACAGTCAAAACGAAAGGAACCAGCATAGGCCTTGCTGGCAACTAGGACCTCAGTGAAGGCGGAAGCACTGGGACGTGAAGTGTGTACCCCTGCCACTGTCTTGGGCGAAAGACGGGGTTACAAATCAGGATGGAGAAATCTTTGTGTGGATCCAGTTTTTGATGCCCAGCTGAGAGAGTCACAGAACGACAAGGACGGCAAGGAGGCTTTTGCTTGAGGTGACCCCCTTTGAAACAAGGGTTGCTTCAGGCCTTTGAGTCCTGGTCCCAAGTGAATGCAAGTCTACGCCTTTGTTTGTTGATCAAGAGATGCCCGAGCACACTGGGTACAATTTGTGGCCCTAACAAAAGAGCAGTGCGCCAGAGGTGCAATACAGGAGTTAGGGAAGGACTTGAGTTTAGGGTACAGGTGCTGTGCCCTTGGTGCCTGTTAGATTAAAGTGAAGAAAACTGGTGCACTGCCTGAGACACTGGACAGGATCATTGAGGGTATTTGCCCTGGGGGGGTGATTGCCCTATCCTGAAAGAAAGACTTTTCCTTCTCTGTGATTCTTGAGTTGCGAGTTGTGCAGCTCCACCGTGGGAACAACAAGAGCCTGCCTGTGAGGCTCAAACGGACACAGGGAGAAGACTCCCCTCTGGTTGGTTGGTTCTAGAAATTCCCAAGGACTTTTTTTTGTTGTTGTTAGTAATGTACCCCTTTGGTCGTCCCATTTTTTTTTGGAGGAGCAGCCCTTTGCGGCTCCTTGTCCTAATTCCTATGGCCCTGTGTGGTCCTCCTGGTCCCCCGGAGCCAGGATTGTTTTTGTAATAATATGTCTGATTGCTTTAATATTTTTTAAGAGTAATGTTTATTCTGCACGAGAAAAGTTCATCTGAGCATGTTACTTTACTCTTTCCTTAAGTATATTAATTGATAATTTAGCCCTCATAAAAAATACTGAGAAAGTCTATTGAAAATGTTTTTATTAGGTATGTGCTGTTGGCTATTTTGAAATTGACATAAATAGTCATTGAAATACATCAGAGCCCTGAAACTTAAAATTAGACTAGATGGTTTTGGTATTTGCTTTCTGCTTAGGATTGGAAAATATTGAGATTTCTGTTTGAGATAATAGTCATTATTCTCTCTTGCTACCTGTATGACCCAATGCTCTGTTCACTTTGTACTCCTGCTTATACCTTGTATATACCTGCTTAATGAAATGTTTAGAATGTAAATGCCCACCTAGCATAGGATATTGATGAATTTATGAGAAGAAAATGTGCAAAATATTTTCTATGTCTCTACTAGATCATGGGAATTTTTAGCTCATGCTAAAAGGATCATCTGTTAAAGATTGCAGGAATCGCTGTTAGCATGAGCTGAAAGCCATTTTGTACTTGGCAGCCATTTTAGTTAGCCATGTGCTCGCCATGTGCTTTCTCCCTCTTCCAGAGTCTTGCACATGCTCAGAGAGGCCTAGCTGGTAGAATGCACCTGCTCCTAGTATAGAACTGTCAGGCTATTCTTACTCATGTAAGCAGTTTAGTCTCCCTCCCACTTTGTGGAGCAAGCAAATTTTGTATACCCATATTAGTCAATAAGCATGCTTGTATGTGCTAGGACCTCCCCTTGATTTTATGCTGACTATGTAACAAATACATATATAAGGACCCTGTTCTCTGCACTCATTAGAATGCCTCCTACAGTGGCCTGCGGGTACCGTAAGATGCAATCTCCCTCATCTGAGGTTAATAAAACATGTTTTTTGATATTACAGCTTCTGTGCCAATCTCTTCCTTGTTGGTCTTAAGGACCAGATGTATCAGTGAACCCCTAAGAAGGTTTTTATTTCTACACCTACACAACCAGAATAAATGACAACCACATGGTAGCAAATGTGTTATTGCAAAAATCGATCTCCAGGTATAGATTTCCAGTTTCTCTGAAATCAGATCGAAAGAGCCACTCTATCAATGAGGTCCTGAAAATGATGTGTGCAGAACTACAGACTGAACAAGCATTGCACTGTAGTTAACGACCTGAAGTTTCAAGCATAATCGAGCAACACAAAGACACCATAGAGTCTCGCTTTGAAAAAGAATGTGTTTCAACATCACTGAAGTGGCTTGATGATGTACCTGTAGAAGCACTTGTGAAAATTGCAGATGAGAAGATAAGCCATTGCTGCGAAGGATTGGCTGATGTGGTTTATACAGTTTCTCACCGAGTTGCAGTTGCTACACGAGATTTGCATAGTGAACAGTGTGACAACCTCGATCTGAGAGATGATGTTGTGGACGAGAACAACGTCCTGAACACTTGGTTGAAACCAAGATGGAACTGCCCATTCCAAGTGATCCTGGTCACGTCTGCTGTGAAGTGTGATGGCCTTCCGAAATGGGTGCATGTCTTCCATGCTCGTAGGGTCCCATGTCCCCTTGATGAAACAGCTCCTCTTCCAGAAGAGATGCCAGAAGTGGTCGAAAGGCCACGGGAGAGGGTCAGTCAAGCTGTAGGGGAACACACTGAGTCTGAAGCAGCACTAAAGCAAACCGGGGTGCGACTAGAAAAGCAAGAAGTGTAAATTGGCTTGGATGAAACTGATATCGAAGTGGTGAATGAGCCAGGTCCAGCCTCTGATGAAAGAACTAGTGCTGTGGGCCCACGAGTGGAGGTGGAAGAAAGCTGGCTAAAGGGGCATACAAAAAGTCTGCAGTTGTCCCCTGAAAAAGTATTTACACCCGTAGCTGAACCATCTGTATCAGAACAAAGTGACGACGAAAGTGGAAGGTTTGGATTGACAAAGTCCAAAAGATCGATTGTGCTTTGTTGGAGTTATTCAGCACTTGAATGGTCATATTGCATTGACAAAGCACTGAACGTCATAATGGATGAACTGTGTGATGCAAGATTTGAACTGTATAAGCCACCTTGATTCCAAGCTTGAGACAAAAAGAGCTGAGAAAAGCTGAAACAATGACTGAGAACTATCAAAAGCTGAAAAGAAAACAATTATTGATCAATGAAAAAAAATGAAAAAAACTTTTCTGTTAGATTTTATTATTTTAGTTAATTATTTTACAGAAGACTAACCTAAGTCCGAGAAAAAGCTACAAGAAGAGTGAGAGATAACATTTTTAGAAGAACACGGAGTAGGTTTAAGGATTGTCTATTTAGAAATTTGAACTGCTGAAAACTAACCGTTCTGAGAAGCTACTTACAGAACTCTGCACTGAACTTTTGAGCTTGCCTATATATGATCTGATTGCAGATGCTTGTGTTGCCTTAGAAATTGATGTAAATTTGTTATGAGCTCAATTTCTGTAATAACAAGTCATACTGATTATATTAGTTTAGTAAGGTTCTTTTACATAACAGAAATTAGGTCTGCTAATTGAAAATATTACACCTACACACAGCACAGACGAGTTGCAAAATTTTAGGTAGAGAAAATTCAGCTAGTGATAGGGGTGATCTTTGATGATCTCAGATGTGAAATGAACTTGGTGTGATGATTATAAATCCTCAGAGGTGTGATGATTTAATCATCAGAGGGAGGATTGATAGCGCCTAGAACATGTGCTTTAAAATTTAGCATCACTGAGGGAAAACCTGCCTTCGCTTCAAAAACGAAAACTGCATTTGAAAAATGACACGCAAAATATTTTGTGCCACAAAGTGAAAACATGAGCTCTGAAATGCACAGACTTTGTCAGACGCTTTTCACTTAGCAATTTATGTAACCCTTGTGCAAGTAATTCATAGAAATGTATTTTAGTTTAGATTTTGTTCGCACTATGAAAATGTGATTTTAATTTGTGAAAGTGTTAAAAGTGTGCATTAGTAAAATATAATTTGTATTAGAATTAGTACGACATTTTATAATGTAGAAAAACAGAAACCACTTTTAATTAGTTTTTGCTCTTGGAAAGTTTCTGTTAGCTTTCAAGATAAGCAAAGGAATTTCTCTCCCTGTGTAGAGAACAGCTGCATAATTTATAGCTGTGACCTTGGAGCTGTATCTCTGTAGTTGCTGGAAAGTTTAAACAAAACCTCTTTTAATTCTTTGCTTTAGTGAGAATAGAAAACACACGTTATTTTAAGAGTGCATTAAAATGTTGCATTTAATGTTTCTTGCTTAATTAAAAGGTTCTTTTGTAAGCCATATTATGTGTTTAGTTAGAAATAATGTGTTTTTATTAGTAGGTTGGTAGATGAAATTATATTAAATAAAATGCAGAATGTGCTGTGGGAAGGACTTTCGCCTGCCTATCTGATGAGATGACGTATGCTGCCTGCCCCGGAGTGGAGTTGTCCTTGTGGAAAATGCTGGATTCCGGTTGGAGGAAGATGAAGTCATGCCACCTGCTTACATTATTTTTTGATAATGCGTTCCTAGTTAGAACACTTTCAGAACACTGGCAGAGCTCTTGCAGAGAGCTTTGCGAGAGGCAGAAGCTTTGCAGACAGAGAGAGGCAGAGGAGTTTCAGACTCCGATGCAGAAATGAAAGGAGAAGAGCAGATGTGATTTGCAGATGCAGGGAAGGAGAGGGCAGACTTGATGGATAGCGTAACCGAGGCAGTTCAGATGTAGGTTTAGTTCCATTCTGGCTTTTATTTTGATCCCAAGTTTTAAGCTTTGACTAATTGGCTTTGTCAAGGCTTATTTGTTTTATGCTTGACTTTGATGTAGCTTTGTGCTACCTCACTCTTGCATTGTGAGTTCTGACTCACATCATTTAGTGCCTCACTGTCTTAGACAGGGATTGTTTCTTTATGGAACGCTTGTGTGGAAATTATTATGCTTGTACTAACTTACATTTTCTATTTTCAGTTCTGTAACCTGATTGATATCTGACTAATGAATGAAGAGTCAGAGAACCTTAAATTTTGCTTGGAAAATAAATCCCTTTAAAACTACTCACAATTCTCATTATTGGCTAAAATGTTTAGTTGCATTTGATTAATTGCCCATGTTTATGTAGGAGCTCCCTGGTCATAAACGGTGGCCAAGATCTATCGACCTGGAGCGGAAACAAGGGTAACAGTAATCAGAGGTAATGGTGCCACATTTCCTAGATTTTCCAAAGAGAGATTACCGCGAAAATTCAGCTCCATCAATGTTCTAGGCCTTTGTGTCATCGCGGGGAGCGCCGGCCCAAAAAACCTGTCAAGCTGTGTAAACCTGGCCTGAAACATGAAATGTTCCGGTACACTTGAAGGCCCTCCCTTCACTTCAAGAATAGATTAACATTGTAAATGTATGGCGCACTATTAAAGTGTGTGCAAAACTACTCCCGCCACAAAGCACTCTGAATCGGAGACCAAGTTTCTTGCTGGTCTGAGAAAAATGGTGTGGGAAACTAGAAAAATATCAGAGTTGCGGTTTTCTAACAGAAAAACATCAATGTGAAATGTTCATTTTTTGTAAAATTGGACTATGGTAGATTTAAGTGGCAAAGGGAAATGGTAGTTCAGTGGTTTGAGATGTTATTGCAAAGATCTTTGTGTGTCCTGCAGGTCATATATTTGAATCCCTGTCAGTGCTGGAAATGCAGGTGATCCATTGGGATCCCGGATCTGGCAGCTATTAATGAGCGAGCCGGATCTGGAATCCAGCCAGCCACGTGAAATGTGCAGACTCTGGGCCTAAGTTAGAGTTTGGTGGGTAGGGCACTCTGTGGCACACGCATAGGGATCCCTGTCTGCTAAACCCTCAGTCCGCTCCCCTCATTTAGAGTTAGGTGTACCTTAAGAATTCCATTGGCAGAGCCCTCCTTGGTTCCATCGATTAAACACTTTCTCTGACGGCCCAACAGAGTAGAGTCCGTAGGAGGAAGCTCTTTACATCATCAACCCTATTTGGGGCTGATGGTGTAAAGTCTTGCTGGTAATAGACGCGAAAAAAAACATAATGGCCCCTATACCCTTAGAGAAAACTCCCAGGGCGTGGAAGCCATTAGTTTTTCTGTTTTTTAAAAACAAATTCAAGCTTTGGGAGTTTGTCTTTGGAAAAACAAAAAAACTTTTGAAACGTTTGATGGCTGGACGTCGTGGCTGATGGTACAGATGTCAAACTTGTCCTACATTGACAGAAATCTCCAACTATGGTTCCTGAGAACGTAGAGAGTTGTCTGCAGGGCCGATGGACAACTCTAAATTTGACCGGCAAAGGTCCCTTTAGTTAACGGAGTAAACTCCGTCTGTCACACTATAGATCAAGCCCTTTGTCCTGGTGCTAACACCAGACCAGCATCACAGCACTTTGTGTGCTTTGCATTCAGCTTGTCGATAGTTAAGAGATAAACTATGATTGTGAAGGCAGGTTGTGAGTTTTCTAATCTTTGTATGAAAGGCATGTACTGTAAGAAAACCATTTATATAGCACTTGCTAATAAGTCATTATAACTGCCCAAAGGAACTCTTTTGATAGCCTTGGAATAACAAAACGTTGAGGACAAAAGCAGTAAGGCTCTAAGCTTATGCTTTGTTGTTTGCATGTAGCTCCCTGATGCCAGTTCATAGCTCAGTAAGCTATATTAAAAGGATCGTAACTTGCATCACAGAGGCAGTAACCTACTGAGCTATCAGCGCAAATTACAAATCTGTAACCTGTTATTACATGCTTTGCTTTGTAGCAAAAATTGCTCGGGCTGTATCCCAACCCATCGTTTTTCGCCCACCATGCCACCTTAGTTTGGACCCAACCATATGCAAATTGGCCTTGGCCCTGTTTCTTATTGGAACAGTCCAACCTGAACTGTGAAACTAGGGTGAAACCGGTCCTGGGTTGCTTGTTTCCGGTCCAGGGAGGACCTGGCTTGGCAGTTTGGGCTGGACTGTTCCCATGAGGAGCAGGGTCAAGACTGACTTGCATACGACTGGGTCCAAACTGAGATGGCATGGTAAGCAAAAGAACAGTGGGTTGGAGTGCTATCCTGAGCTATTGCCAGTGGTTAGACTTATTGCAAGCAGCCCCCCATCACCTTTTGTGTATTTCATGCTTTGCAGCAGCCACATTCACCCACTATATGATTTAATGATGAATCTAAGCTGTGACTAGACTGCATATGGATCCCTCTGGCAAGTACATTAAAACCAGGGGGAGTATTTACTAACATTTCATGCAATGCTGAGCCGCAAGCAAAGTTACTGCTTTGCGTGAAACAGAGAGAGCAGAAATGCGCCATATCTACTAAGATATAGCACATAGTTACTCTCTCCTTGCACAGCGTGGAGCGCCGATGGGGGCACCCTTGCACCTTGTTGCTTATGAGCAGGATTGTTTTTCTACAGGAAGGGGTACCTTGCAGCACAAAAACAATTCTTAAAGGCTTTTAAATAAGAAGGAGAAATAAAGTCTGGGAGGCGCACCATTTTGGTGCAATCCCAGGTTTACTAGCTTTAGTAAATATGGGATTGTGTCAAAATCCATGAGTGGATGCATGGGATCGACCATGCTCAACCCATGGAACACCACTCTGATGCAAAACAAAGGAAGGCAGTGCTATACGCTGCGTTGTTTGACTTTGCATTTACTAAACCACGCAAAGTAACTGCATGGCTTAGTAAATCCCAGATAAGGATTTGTGTTGCCGTTCGATGACTTGTAACACATAAGGACAATGCAAATCCTTAGTAAATCTGGTCCCAGATATCTAGCTTCTCTTATAGCCCATAATTTGCTGGGGACCTACAGATCGCTGCAGCAGATGCTTAAACCCCATATGCAATTAATGCAGGTTGTTTGAGACAAATAAGTTAGTGCCAGCAGATTCACTATTTCATTTGCTCTTGCTACTACTTTTTTAGTGGTACAGTTAGTTTAAAAAAATGTATAAGTTGAAGGTCAGATTCCACCTCTTGTGAGTGTGTTCCCTCTTAGAATGCAGGCCCTTCATCCCCAAATTGTGGGTTCCTGCAGTGGATTTTTTCCAATTCCAGGCCTGATCCCCTTAGGACACACTTGTACTTTTCATCCTTAGGATGCCAATAAAATAAGTACAATTGAGTTAGGTGATAATGTTATTCATACTTACCTGACAAGGATCGATTTTAGACTGTGATATCATTGCAATAATCTGGTATTGATTTCTGATATAATTCCGGGAACCTGAAAATAAACTATGACATAATTCGGGAAAACAGGATATCAAACTGTGACATCACGCAAGGAATTTGTCGTGAGAGGCTCTTTTCCAATCCTTCTTCTTAAATCAATTTCAACCAAATCTCAGAGGTTTAACTGCGACGGGTGTTTGGGGTGTGACACCCACAAATAAATGCATTACGCTTACCGGCAGGAGGGAGGGTCTTGTACCACAAGCCCCAGCAACGCCCGCAGCAGTGCGGCTGCCAAAATCACCATTTTGCGCCAGGAGGCCCATAAAGGGAACTGGCATCTCCCTCCCTGCAGGACGCTTACTGGCAGGAGGGGGGTCTTGTACCTCAAGCCCCAGCAATGCCCGTGGCAGTGCGGCCGTCCAACCTCACCATATAGCACCAGGAGGCATATAAAGGGAACCAGCATCTCCCGCCACATGGGATGCTTACTGGCAGGAGGGGAGGGGTCTTGTACCACAAGCCCCAGCAACGCCCATGACAGTATGGCCGCAAACATCACCATATCGTGTCAGGAGGCGCATAAAGGGAACCGACATCTCCCGCCGTGCCGGACGCAAGTGCGCCGCGCCAAAGCCAAGGGCAGACTCGTCCGCTCCCCTCTTAGCCCAGAAGAGGCTGGACTGGACCACCCCCCTAAGATGTGTCTTCTGGATTCATAACGTACAGTATGCTTTTGGGCAGTTCTCGCCAAGTAGTAGAGAGCTCCATTTATTGTATTCTAATGTCTAGCGGGCCAAATGGTATCCCCAGACTTTGAGTTAAGCCTTGAAATGGGGAAAAGGAAAGCTGCTGATGGGGCAGGGGAGGCGCTCACAAAAACTACGAAGGTGAAAAAGGCCTGGAAGCATGCTGGGGGGAATTATGTACTTGACCGTATAGATAATCTACCTTACAAGAACTCGAAGAGCTCCTGGGTGAAAGGTTCCCCCCGCACCCCCTGATCCTAGCGGGTGACGTTAATGTGACATTTGAACCATTGGAGAGGGAGGGTATCTGTGAGGCTAGAGAGGAAGACTAACTGTGGTTAGTCCCCCAACTCGACCTACCTCCAATCAAAAAATGGTAGCAAGTGGCACTATAATTAAACGCTTTATCTCTGGAGTTTGGGTTGAGGGCTACAAATGGGCGGACCAACTCAGATAAACTAGGAGCAGACACCTTTAATAACACTAACGGCACAAGCCTCATCAACTATTTTTTGTTAGACCGTAGGCTATGGCCCCTGTTAATAGATAGGATTATGGGCACAAGTGTTGTTAGCGACCACAACCCCCTAAGCTTCAGTCTGGTGTCTCCTTGGGACGAGCCTTCTAACAGTCCTAGACTCCATTTAACAAAAAGGAGCTACATCCAACTAATGATAACTGGCAGCTTAAGTGGCGTAAGATGATTTTGGATGAGGGTAAGCTCCATCTATTTAAACAAGAACTATTAGAGTGCACAGTAGAGATCTCAACCCTACTTGAGCAACCGGGAGATGCGATATCGTACAAGCACACCCGCCTTTTTGAGCAGCTGGCTGCTCCTTTTATCGATCCCTGGCCTCCACCAAAATCCAGATCGCAGTATGCATGGTTTAACCAGGAGTGCAGACAGCCAAAATGACTACTTTCCATGGCACTCAGGACAAAGAACACTGCCCTAGTGAGAGTTTTGAGAAGGTCCTACAAAACAGCCCATGCTAGAGCAAAAAGGGAGTGGAATGAGAACAGGTGGAGGTTCATTGGGCAGGCATGTAACTGTTAAGAGTTGAAAAAGTTTTGGCTTTTAGCCACAAGGGGAAACTCCACGAGGCCACCACCATTAGCCAATAACATCCCGATGTCTGCATGGTATGATCACTTCAAATTTCTATATGCGAGATCATGTTTGTCCAATACGTTAGCAGCCCCCCCAGATCTGTTCCACGCCACCTCCAAGGACCTTTTTACCAGAAGCGAAATCCAGACCTGTATCAACTCAATCGCCCAAGCAAAAGCCCCAGGCCCAAATGGCATCCCCGGCGATCTGTTTTTATATGATAGCGAAAATAGGTCAAGTTATATCTTGACTCTTTCTAATTCCATAGCAGAGGGTGCCCCATTTCCATATTCATAGAAGGGAGCACAGGTGATTCCTATTTATCAAAAAAGGTTACCAGTATCTACCCTGCAACTCTAGACCTATTAGCCTTATCGACTCCATACAAAAAGTGTTTTGTTGAGCGCTTTTGGCTAAAATACAGGACTGGATTAGCGAAAATAATATCTTAACCCCCTTCCAAGCTGGTTTCAGACAGAAGACGGGAATAATGATCAGGTGTTCCATTTTCTTCTTTTATTTTGAAAGACTGTGATCATTGGTCAGGGAAGCCTGTATGTAGCATTCATCGACTTAAAGACTGCCTTTGACCTTGTCCCAATAAATAAATTGTGGCACATGGGGTTGCTGTTGGAGATCTTATCTCTAGTCACTCGCCTCCATGCAGCAAATTTTGCTAAAGTGCACTGGGGCGAGCAAGGCCAGCTCACCGACCCAATTAACATCAGCAAGGGAGTACGCCAAGGGTGCGTATTGGCACCCACAGTTTTTTCCCTCTTCATGAACAATGTAGTACAGTTTCCCATGAGGCACAGGGTCAAGACTGATTTGCATTTGGCCAGGTCTAAACTGGGGTGGCACAGTGAGCAAAAGAATGATGGATTTAACCCAGATCTCTTGACTGGGGGTGAATTTTTAGATTTGTTCTGCATTCCGTCTATCAATTGTGTGTCTTTTGCTTCCTTGCCCTAAGTGCGCCGGGTATGCCCAGACGTGGGTCCTGGGCTCACTGTGCCACTGGATTCAAGCTATCCTGGCTGATGAGGGATGAAACCCCGAAAGCGGTCCGAGGATGCTTGTTTCCGGTCCAGGGAGGACCTGGCTTGGCAGTTCAGGCTGGACTGTTCCCATGAGGTACAGGGTCAATACTGATCTGCATATGGCCAGGTCTAAACTGGGGTGGCACGGTGATCAAAAGAATGATGGATTTAACCCAGATCTCTTGACTGGGGGTGAATGTTTAGATTTGTTCTGAATTCCGTGAGTAGCTTGAAGGTTACTCTCTTCTCTACGGGGAGCCAGTGGAGGTCTCGCAGGTGTTGGGTGATGTGCTCATGTCGTGGGATGCCGAGGACGAGTCTAGCCGCGGTGCTCTGGATGGTTTGGAGTTTGCGTAGCAGGGATTTATTGATTCCAGCGTAGAGAGCGTTTCCGTAGTTCAGTCTGCTTGTTATGAGTGTGTGGGTGATGGTCCTTCTGGCTTCAGGGGGGAACCACTTAAAGGTCTTGCGAAGGATGCAAAGGGTGTTGAAGCAGGTGGAGGTGACAGCGTTGATCTGGTGGGTCATGGTGAGGGAGGAGTCGAGTATGATGCCGAGGTTCCATATGTGGTCCGTGGGGGTGGGCGGGTTGCTGAGGGCGGTGGGCCACCAGGTGTTGTCCCAGGCTCAGGGTGTGGGTCCAAGGACAAGGACTTCTGTCTTCTCTGAGTTGAGCTTCAGGCAGCTGCTGCTCATGCAAGTTGCGACGTCGTTCATTCCTTCCTGGAAGCTGAGTCTGGTGGCTTCAGGGTCCTTCGTGAGGGAGAGGATGAGCTGGGTGTCGTCGGTGTAGGATACTATGCTGAGTCCATGCTGTCTGACGATGGCGGCGAGGGGGGGCCATGTAGATTTTGAAGAGCGAGGGAAGGAGCGATGATCCTTGGGGTACTCCGCAGTTGATCTCTGTGGGTTCGGAGAGGAAAGGCGGGAGTCTGGTCCTTTGGGTTCTGCCGGCGAGGAAGGAGCGGAGCCAGTCGAGGGCGGTTCCCTGTATGCCGGCGTCGTGGAGTCTGGTTACAAGAGTGCAGTGGGAAACGGAGTCGAAGGTTGCGGAGAGGTCTAGAAGGATGAGGGCTGCGGTGTGGCCTTGGTCGAGGAGCATGCGGATGTCATCTGTGGCGGTGAGGAGGGCGGTCTCGGTGCTGTGCTTACTGTGGAATCCGAATTGGGAAGAGTCGAGGATGGTGTTATCTTCGATGAAGTTTGTGAGCTAGGCGTTGACGATCTTCTCAGTGACTTTGTATGCAAAGGGAAGGAGAGAGATGGGTCAGTAGTTTTTCAGGTCCGTTGGGTCTGCAGAGGGTTTCTTGAGGGGCTTGACTTCTGTGTGTTTCCAGTCGTTGGGGAAAGTGCCGGATTCAAAGGTGGCGTTCATGGTGTGTCGTAGCTCAGGCGCTATGGCGGTGGCGGCTCTGTGGAAGATGTGCGGCAGGCAGTGGTCTGTGGGGGCTCCTGAGTAAGTGCACTTCATGGTCATGGTGTTATCTTCAGTGGTGACCGGGGTCCAGGCGGTGATGGTGGGCTGGCTGTCGTCGCTGGGGTGATTCTGGAGTCTGTTGTCTGAAGTTGTCGTAGAGGGCCTTGATTTCAGGTGGAAGTAGGAGCCGAGCTTGTTGCAGAGGTCCTGAGAGGGTGTGACGTCCGTGGCTTCACAGGGGGGTTTGGTGAATTGCTGGATGATGCTGAAGAGTTCCTTAGAGTTGCTGGAGTCGGTGAGGATTTTGTTCCGGATGAAGGTTCTTTTGGTGGACCTTATGAGTTGGTGGTATTCTGTCATGGCGTTCTTGTAGGAGGTCTGGTCTTCGGTGGTTTTGCTGTTTCTCTGTCAGTTTTTGAGACGTCTGCAGGTGCGTCTGGCTTCCTGGAGGTCGGTGGTGAACCAGGTGGCCTTCAAGGGGCGTTGTCTGTTGGGGTTGCGGAGGGGTGCGAGCTTGTCTACGCAGTTGGTGATCCAGCGGTGTAGTGCCTTGGCTGCAAAGTTGGCGTAGGTCGAGGCGGGTGGGTCGTGGATGAGGGTGGAGTTGAGGTGCTCCTCTGTGACCTTGCTCCAGTTCCTTCGCGGTGGGCATGGAGTGGGTTTGTGAGCGGTGGCAGTGTTGAAAGAGAAGTGTAAGCAGTGGTGGTCCGTCCAGAGGGGCTGCATGGTGTGGCTGAAGCAGATGTTGTTCCCTCCTGCGAGGATGGGGTCAAGTGTGTGTCCTGCCTTGTGGGTAGGGGTGGTGGCAAGCTGTTGAAGTCCGATGTTGGTGATGTTGTCCAGGAGGGCGGCGGAGTTCGGGTCGCTGAGGTTGTGGAGGTGGAAGTTCAGGTCTCTGATGAGTATGTAGTCCATGGAGGCGATGGGGTGGAGTGCGATGAGGTCGGCGATGGTAGTGGTGAATGAAGCGCGAGGCCCGGGGGGTCTGTAGGCGAGGGTTCTGCGAAGCGTTGTTCTAGGGCTGGTCTGGATCTGGAAGTGAAGGTGTTCGGTGGTGGAGGGGGAGTCACTCGTGTTGGAGGTGGAGAGTTGGAGGGAGCTCTTATGTGCGATGGCGGTCCTTCCTCTGGATCTTGTATGCGTCAGGAATGGTGGTGGCGATGCCGGGTGCAGAGGAGGCATTGGCCCAGGTTTCCGTGAAGAAGGCGACATATGGCGAGAGGATGTCGAGGAGGCCCCAGATCTCTACAGCATGTCTGTGCTGGGAGCGCACGTTGAGGAGGAGGCACTTCAGGGCTCCGGTGGTGCTGGCGTCCGGCGTGTGTGTGGCAGTCGTGGGGGTGCGAAGGATGGTGAAGGATTGTCGGCAGTGTCGGCAGGAGAACTGGCTGTGGGTGGTGTGTGACATTGTCAGCTGGCAGTTGTCGAAAAAAATATTGATGTCAAAAATATAGCTGTACAAAATATCGATTTTTATAAACAAAAAAATAAAATAATAAATATTAAATAATAAAATTTATTTAAAAGAATAAATTAGATTTAATATACATTTTAACAAAAATAACAAATAAACTTTATTTAAAAAAGTTAAACACACATACATAATAACTAATATATATATTTACTTTAAAACAATTAATAAACTATTAATTTTAATTTATTTTATCATTTTAAAATTATAGAAAAATTTACAAATATATATATATATATATATAACATTCTTAAACTTTTTAAAAAACAGTCACTGGATGATGTCATCAGTGATGTCATTTGAGATGTCATCAGTGATGTCACTGACCATGTCATGAGTGATGTAATATGTGACGTTATCAGCAGTGCATTGCGGGGGCGTGAGTTATAGTTAGCTCAGCTAACTATAACGGCTGAATTTCTCTGGTTTTGTATGAGTGAAATATCAGCCTAACTATAACGTCCCTGAAAACTGTTTTTTTCAGTGAATTTCTAAGGTTTTTTAAATGCTAATTTCTAACTATGCCTACATAGGAAGACATGAACAGAAACAGAAAGAAAGGCGCAGAAAGAAGCAAGAAAAGTGCAGAAAGATGCAAGAGATGTACAGAAAGAAGCAACAGAGGTGCAGAAAGAGGCAAGAGAACTGCAGAAAGAGGCAAGAGAGTTACAGAAACAGGCAAAAGAGGTACAGAAAGAGGGACTTTTAGAGCCAAGCCAGACCAATGGCTTCACTCTGACGTAGCTCACCCTATTAATTTGCTGGTACACCCAATTCTGTTTGCGACTCGGGCTTCGAACATGAGGGTGTCAGTCACAAAATAAAATTATTTGTAAAAGGCGATGACTGGAAACATGGAGTCCTGCCTACATTCATCAATTTTGTACTCAAATTACCATCAATGATTCTCGTAGAAGAGGCAAATGAGAATGCTTGCAGTACAAATACGTTTAAAATAAGTGATCCCAGGGCAGGGACTTCAGGCCATTGTGTAGCATGTGGCTGTAGTCATGTGTTCCCAGGGAGAACTACCAGGCCCAGATGGGACGGGTACGGCCTTAGCTTCCGAGGGGGAGTTTGGTGTGTGACGTCGACCAAATGCATTCTTGGCTTGGTAATTGGGTATGGGTCCCTGAGTTGGATCTGCTATGTTTGTGTCATTTTTTAATCGTCATTTTCATTTTACTAAGAGGTTTTAACTTAAATTGCTAATTTTGGAGATTGGAATCTTTAATATATAATGACTGGTGTACAAAAAAGTAGTAAATCTGCACCCATATAGGTACTCCTTGAACGGTGCAAATGTACTACTTTTTGGAATTTCCAAACATTGGCAGTAGTAGTCTTATAAACCTGCACCAGTCTCAGATTTCTAGTCAAACTACTGGTAATCAAACTCCCAAAAGGTGATGGGATGAATGCTTGCAAATAGTCTGACCAGTGGCAATGGCTTGGGGTGGTATTGCCAATCATCATTATTCATCCAATGTGTCACTCTAGAGAAAGCCCCATCTAATGCAAATCAGTATTGACCTTGTTCCTCATGGAAACAGCCCATCTCACCCCTCCACCCTGAAGCTTACTGCTTTTTTAGTTGGGACATTTGAGATTCATACCCTCGTATCTCACTATCTAAGCTATGCTTCTGCCAAATCTATTTCCCCAGAGCTCTTTGCCATGTTCTCCCCCATTTCTAATTCTCCTCTCAAATGTATTCCCAGTTCTATCCTCATTCCAAGCACTCTCAAATTGTCTCCACTTCTTCTTTTCAAGTATCTGTTCTCTTCTTAATTCTCATGAAAATACAAATGTACCACAAAACCTCTAGAAAGTGTATTTCTAATGCTAATCCCTCCCCTTGCTCAAACTTCCACATCTTCACTAACCTTCTCATGTTCCTGAAATAGAGCAACATGTTACCTGTCCTTGGGAACTGTAGGCCATTCCTGAGGGTGACACCCCAAATAAGGGGGAAACTACGTTTACAATACAGGCATTACAACGTATCCTTTACAACGCAGTTAACACTACAACGTTTGCCATTCAAACGCATGCCATTACAACGAAGGAACCATTACAATGCAAGCCTTTACAACGCAATTATGATTGAGGTAAATGGTATTTGTTTTTAATTTTTATTAGAAGATTGGTATTTTGAGTATAGATTTATTAAGATAATTATTTTTAATTTTTTATTAGCAAAAAAAAATATTATAGTAAATGTTTTTGTAACATAGCCCTTTAGGTACAGGATATGAGGGATTTAGGGGTTATGGGTGGGTAAGTGTTAATACTCAGGTATTAATTTTAACACCTGATTATCAATGTATTTACAGAAAAATTAACATTTTAAACTAGTCTAAAAAAACACAATATATATGTGTTTGTAACATAATCCTTTAGGCACGAGATGTAAGGGATTTAGGAGTTATGGGTGGGAAAGTGTATTAATGCTCAGGAATTAATTTGAACACCTGAGTACTAATTTAATTATAGAAGAAATTAAGATTTTAAAATAGGTTTTCTAAAAAAATATTAGGTATGTGTTTGTAACATAATCCTTTAGGCCCGGGATGTGGAGGGTTTAGGGGTTATGGGTGGGTAAGTGTATTAATACTTAGGGGCACATTACGATACCCGGCGTAAAAAAATCCGCCAGGCATGGAAGCGGCAAAAATCCGCCCGCACACACCGCCTGAACACCGACCACGCCATTATGAGTACACAAACTGAAAACCGCCATCGGCGGAAAAATCATACAAAATACCGCCCGCCATCGTCCGAGTCGGAGTCAAACCGCCCGCCACGGACGGAAACACGCACGACAACACAAAACCGCCCGCCCACACGGCCGACACACCGCACGTGAAATTACGATCGCACCGCCATGAGCGCGGAAAAACAACAAAAATACCGCCCGCCAGCGCAAACAACGCCGATGAGAATCGACACGGCAGAAGCCATGGCGCCCACGTACCTGCACAGAAACCATCCGCACACAAAACCAATAGCACACAACATGGCCAACAAGTCCACACAGCAAAGCACGCACAAATACACAAGCACAGTACACATCCCGAAAACACCCCCCGGACAAACAAAAAATACAAAGGCCAGAACCCCAGACACAACACACCTGAAAACAACAGACCATGAGGACACACCCACATAGGTGAGTACAAAAGCAGCACTCCCACAGACCACAACCCCTTGCTACATTGCAAACCAGAGAGGAGAGGAGAGGACACAGTGACACAGCAAGGACAGCAGCACACCACAGAAACGCACACATCACACAACCACCACCACCAAACACCGGCACCACAAACCCCCTGCACATTACACAACACACACCGCACCACCACCACAAACACCATGGCACCACAAAGGATGCCCAAGTTCACGCCCATGGAGCTGACGGTCATGGTTGACGAGATCATCAAGGTGTACCCACAAATCTATGGGAACATGGTCCAGCACACACCACTAGCCAACAGAAACAGAATGTGGACCCGGATCGTAGACCAGGTCAATGCAGTCGGGACCCTGCCCAGGAACAGAACCGAGATAAACAAACGTTGGAATGACGTAAAGAGCCTGGTCAAGAAGAAGGAGGGCAAAAACAGAGAGCTGGCTGCCGTCACTGGCGGAGGGAATCCCGCGCTCTTTAAGACCTTCAAAGCGTGGGAGGAGAAGGTGCGAGTCGTAATCCATCCGGAGATCCTCGCCGGATTAGCAGGGGAGTGGAGGCTGGTAAGTACAAACTAATGTATACCAGCACACCGCTATGTACACACATGCGCAACCACCATGCCACAGCTCCCAGGGACAAACACCCCCATGTCCAGCACACAATACACAACACATCACACGCACATGCAACAGACACTACCACACACAGGCCAAACCGAACAACTGTAAGATGCGTGGGGACATGTGTACACTAAGCCAGCCACGTAACCACCAACAGGTCCACAAATATGCCAGAAGCGCCACAACGAGCACCCACCACACCCATGTGTCCGCCACAGCTGCACCAACTGACAAGTAACAGGTAAGTGGCAGGAACACAAAGTGCAGTGGGTCGGAGGGGGACAGCTGAAGTACAACACCCACCAGGCCCCCACTCCCACAGACCAGCAAGGTGGAGCACTCCCCACACCCATGTGTCAGGCACAGCTGCACCAACCGACAAGTAACAGGTAAGTGGCAGGAACACAAAGTGCAGTGGGTCGGAGGGGGACAGCCCAAGTACAACACACACCAGGCCCCAGTCCCACAGCACAGCAAGGTGGAGCACTCCCCACACCCATGTGTCAGGCACAGCTGCACCAACTGACAAGTAACAGGTAAGTGGCAGGAACACAAAGTGCAGTGGGTCGGAGGGGGACAGCCCAAGTACAACACACACCAGGCCCCAGTCCCACAGCACAGCAAGGAGGAGCATCCCCCACACCCCACACCCACGTGTCAGCCACCGCAGTGCACAACGACAGCCGAAAGGCAGACATCACGGTCCACAGCAATCGGTGTCAGTGGGTGTACAGCCACCCCCACGACCCACTACACCCCCCACCCCCACAGACCTGCAACATGGAGCACCCCCGCTAAGAGCCATGTGGCATCCAGTACAGTGCACGCACGAACAACTTGCAGGTGGGAAACTGGACAGGGCTGGATTACTGGAGGCATGAGGACCATAACACCACCAACACATGGGACATGTCACGTAGCACACGAACACGCAGCACCGCCCACCGTCACGAACAAGTGAACAATGTGCACACGGACATGAACAGCAGACTCACACCCCACATGACCCATCACAGACATAGCAACACCCAAGGAGCCACGTCTGCATGCACAAGCCACACTGAATATAGTCCCACACGGCAGCCACTGTGCAACTCATCACACACAACCGAAACACCATTGAAGTCCTGTCCATGTAGCCCCTACTGCCTGTCAACCACACACCCCACAACTACGCCTATGTAAGACAAACAACACTAGACGCAACAGAGCGGAACAACAGAAATGCACACGAACACCACTGAACCCATCAAACACACAGACACACCATGCACATACAACATACCATCCATCCCATCCGTCAGCCCCAGTCTCATGAAAGGCATGTCATCCGCACAGCTGCCACACATACAGCAGTCACGCTAAGACACATGCCCATGACCAACCATGTGCCAGAAGTCAATTAAGCGCACGACACACTGTGAGCAACAACACACAACATGGGCCACACCCCCCGAGCACTGCAGTGATGCACATGGCACAGGGCAGCACGCACACCAAGGAGATGGGACAACTGCAATACGTTGGCTGGCACACAACTATCACTCACTCATAACGATGCGTCCAATGCCATGTCCAGTAACCACAACAGACAGCAAATATGCAGGGCATGTCAGGCATGCACACACCTCAGACCATGCACTGTCATGCTGCCACAACACATGTCACGTTGGGCACCCATGGCTCACAGCATGTACCCCAAAAGCATATACCCTCCCAAATGCGAATCTGGGGCATGGCCCCCATGTTGCCATATGCGTTCCTAAGCGTTCCATTTGAACTCCAAAAGCAAAGTACAAACCAGACCCAGGATGGGCCAGGAGCCCGCATACACCAGAGTCACAATGAGTAGGGGCAAAGCAACACACCCATCGGCATGGCCAATCCGTCCCATGCCACATGTGCACAGCACACAGTCCCATTGCCTAGCACACACACCTACAGATGCCACAGCCACACACTCGCCTCCGGGAAACCCATGTACGAGATTGCACGAACTGCCAATGTCAGACGACTAATACATACTTCGCCAGGTGCAACACAATAACAAATCTCATTCTCTCCACAGGTGACGAACTGCTGGACGCTGGGGATGGAGACAGCAGCCAGCACAGCCAGCCTACAAGCCCCCAACGAGGACACATGGATCTGGAGGATCTGTCCACCTCTTCGGACACGGACCACCAAGCTGGCCCATCTGGCGTGGCAGGGCCCAGCCGCTCCCCAGGACCCCTCCTACCCACCAACCCATCATCCAGGGATGCTGAACAGTCCCAGTCCCCTGCTGCCACTGTCGTTGCGGCCACACCCACGGTCATTGCGGCCACTACCACTGCCGCAACCGCCACCATCGCCGCACCGACCACCACCGCCTCCACCACCACCACGTCTTCGCTGGCACCAGCCCCAGCGCAGGTGGTGGCCCGGCCGACTGGATACACCCTGGGAGCCACAGCGAGGACCGTGGTGAGCAATGTGGCTAGTGGGCAGGCCGGTGGCAGCAGGACTGGTAGGAGGAGCAGGGTCAGGGAAACGCCAGCCTCCCCTGGGAGCCATGCCCTGCCTCAAATGGACAGAGTCCTTGGGGCCTATGAAGAGGCCCAAGGACAATGGGCCAGGTCTGCTACTGACACGCGGGAGGTGCTGGGGGTGCTGAGGTCCATGGACGCCCATATGGGCCAATTCGTGTCCCGTATGGACCAACTCGTGGACCTCATGGGCCAGCTGGTGGTGGCGGTGGGGTCACAGGCAAGGCCAGCAACACCACCTCCGCCACCACCTGCTAGGGCGCAGGCTCGGGCAGCAGTGTCCACTTCCCCTGCGTCCACAGCCAGTGAGCACACCTCACCCACCACCAGCAGGTCGCCACCACACACCCCCTCCCAAACGTGGAAGGGGCCGTCCGAAGAGGAAACAGATCTCCCGGGAGGACTTCGCACGCTCCAGTCGCAAGTGAGGCAGCCAGCCAGCCTTCCGCCAGCCTTCCTTGACCAGCCACTGCATTGACTTGCTCTACGATCCCACTCCACACAGCCATCTGGATGGCATGTGTGTGTTGGACTATGGACATAGAACCAGTGGGTACACCCTGATCATCACGCAGCCATGACCGACAGCTCATTGTCACTGCACGCACCACTTTTGTCATCACCTTACACACAATCACATGTCACAGTTTGTAATAAATGCACCTTTTTCACTAACTGCTGTTTGTGCCCTGTGTCTTTATTGTACGGAATACAACGGCCACCTTGGGCGGAAAGGCACCTGATGCGTGGCATGGAAATGGAATCCGGAGGGCCTGTAGGGACCTAGGGGTGGGAGACAGAACAGGAGCACATTCAATGAGTGTGTCACACACCCATCACACAGTACATGTCAACAACTACAAGCAATGTACACACATCGCACAGAGCAATAGGGCACAATGCCACAGCCACCAACAGTGGCATACTACCCTGGCCATGGAGCGTTGACACACAGCACGCAGTGAACAAACGGCCACCCTGACACAGCACACACACACCTGCACAGATACAGCCACATCAGCCGTCGTACATGGACACTCACCGTCAAGTGAAGTAGCGGGCGATGAGCTGCTGGCGCACATTCCCAGCTTCCTCCTCTCCGCTGTCCACCTCACTCGAGCTGTCCTGGTCTGCGGGCTGGGGCCCTGGTTGATCTCCGTCATCCACAATGAGGGGGATCTGCTTCCGAATGGCCAGATTGTGCAGCATGCAGCACGCCACCACTATCTGGCACACCTTCTGTGGGGAGTATGCCAGTGCACCCCGGTGCGGTCCAGGCACCTGAACCTGGACTTGAGGAGGCCAAAGGTACGCTCGACCACACGTCTGGTCCTCCCATGTGCCTCATTGTATCGATCGTCTGCTGGGGTGCGAGGATTCCTCAATGGACTGAGCAGCCATGCCCCATTCGGATACGCAGAGTCACCTGGGTGTGAGGGACACAGAGAACCGTTGCTATTCCAACTGGACAGGGGACAGCATCGCACAACCAGCACGCTACACCACTCCACATACTCACCGACAATACAGCCACGATCCTGTTGCAGATTGGCCATCAGTCGTGGCAAGATGCTGTTGCGCATTATGTGTGCGTCATGGGCCGAGCCTGGAAACTTTGCACACACGTGGGTGATCACCATGTCCGCAAGGCACACCACTTGCACATTCAGGGAGTGCGTGTGCTTCCTGTTGCGGTACAGGTGCTCAGTGGCCTGTGGTGGAACAAGGCCAACATGAGTGCAGTCAATGGCTCCCACGACGTGTGGGATTCTGCCAAGGGCATAGAATGCACCCTTCACTGCCGCCAATTCACGAGCCCTGGGGAATCTGATGTACCGGTTCCGGTACAGCATCATGGCTGCCAGTACATCCCTCAGCACCTTGCTGAACATGGGCTGGGACATCCCTCCTCCACTGCCCACTGTGTGCTGGAATGACCCAGTGGCGAAGAAATGCATGGCGGCCATCACCTTAGCCGTGGGGGTGACAGCAGTCGGATACACCCTGCGGGGACGGAGATGGGGCTCTAACATGGCACACAGTCGATGCAGAGTTGGCCTGTCCAGCCGAAACTTCCTGATTACCTCTGTATCGTCCATGTCCGCCAGCAATTGGTATGGGCGGTCAATGTTCGGTCTCCGCCTGGGGAAAATGGCAGAGGACACATGTCAAAGCAACACGGCACATAGCAATTTCGCATACACATCACTGACATGACTGAGCAAGCACATGAGCCACAGCCCAGCTGTCAAGCTGGGACGGCACGGCCACAATACACTTACACAGGTCTCCCAACAATGGCAATGGCAAGTGAGACATACCACTGCCATGTGCATGCACATGGGGATCTAGGCCCCAATGACTTGCGGGGCGTGCTGATGGGGACTGACTGCATATTCGTCAAGCGGCAACGCCACGGCAACATGAGTGTCTGCTGAGCATGGTACTGCTTCCGAGGCTGGATGAGTATGGCACACGACGACGACGATGTGGGCACGGGCTGAGCGGCCAATACAAGTGGGACCTGTGGCACGAGGGGATATGAGACAGTAGTAGGTGTCAGCACTGCACCCTATGTACAGCACTGTACGGATCACAGCTCCCGAAACATTGACTGGTGTCCACATTGACAGCCCCATGCCAAGACGGCTGTGTGCTTGCAGTCACACGTCACAGGTGAGAGGTTACATTGCACGTGCCAGGTGGCAGTCGTACATAGTGGGAGCTGGCATGTGTGTGCATGTGTCTCCTGTTCAGGATCCACCAGATGGGCGCTGACTCTGTACTGACCATTGGACACAGCATGTTCCGTGGAAGGCTTGTGTGTGTGGGATGGTGGCACTGGATGTGCCTCCGTTGGGTGGGGGGCCATGCACAGGGCGGGTACGTCGATGATTGCGCATTGTTGGTCACGGTGGGTGCACCAGCTAAGATGTGTTGCCCTGTGTTCAATTCCTATGTCCGCATGATGATGGACTGTGGATGTGGGCAGACTACACATTGGTCGATGTGCTGTCTATATGCATGTGCCTTCACACCAGGCACAGCTGCCCCTGCACATGTGACCCCTGCTGGACTCGCTGCTGGGTCTGTGGAGCTGATGCACCTTCTGCGCGTGGGGCGGACAGCTCTCCTCACTTCCCTCATTGCGCATGTCATGTCTTTGCCGCAGGTGACATGGATCATGGAGGGCCCACATGTACGCGTGGGTAGGCTACACATGATTGTTCACTGGTCGCCACCCCCAGTCAGTGTTTCGAATGGGAAGGTTGTCGTGCTGGTGGTATGTTCGATGTGGCGGATGGGCGGGCCTAGGTGCGGGCTTACATTCCGGACATGGGGGGGTAGTTGGATTGGCGACTAGTTGCAGTACACACGGGACACGTCTCTTCCTTTCCACATCTGGGTCATCCCTTGTACTAACTGACAGTGATACAGTCATCTTCGCCCCAGCCCTCATGTCCTCCCCTCGCCCCCCAATATGCATGCTCACCTGCGAGGCTAGCGCTTGCACAGGCAGCCCCAAGCTCGCACCAGAGAGGGCAAGGAGTGTATGTGTGGGTCCAGTTGCACGAGTGGGCTGTCTCAGGGTATGATGTGTGGCGGGACGCCGTCCACCTGCGTGGTGCCCCAAATGGAGACCCGGCCTGCATGGACTATGCATCACAGTCTTCGCCTTCCGGATCCGCCACCTGCGACACCCAGTGGCTGTGGCTGCCCTTGCGGCCATGCCGCGTCCGTCTGTGGCTGATGGCCCACACATTCACTCTTTGGCCTCTCTGGGGAGGGCTCAGGGGTGGTGGCGCACGCGCTTGCACTTAGTCGCAATGGCATGTGGCGTGGTTGGTATGATGGGCAATGGATGGGATGGTGCGAGCCACCTCCTGTGACGTCAGTGCTGCTCGTGCTGTGGTGCGTCCCCCCTACACTTCCATTTGACTTGTGCCATGCTAGACGTTGAGGTTCTATTGCCTGCGTGATATGACCAGGAGGAGCGCGAGGAGACCTCTCACACACCATGCTCCACTGCCATCCCGTGCCCTGTATCGCCTGTGCGGATTGACTATGTTGTGGTTACACCTGGTCGACTGGGGCTGTGTGTGCCTTGTCAAGGGGCATGGCGGGCGCACAACAGGATCCAGCTCGTCCACAGAGGGTGGGCTGAGGTGCGCCTGGTACCGCTTTGTACGTGTGCCCAGCTGCTGTGCACACACGTGTTCACTCCCCCCGACAGGTGTCCTCTCACAATGCCCAGGGAAGCGGTGGTGTACTGTTCATGAGCCCTCCCAACACGGCGTGCTCCAACTTGGCATGTGCGCATCTACCCGTCGCACCCACCCACCTGAGCACTGCGTCCATACGACTTCACACGACACATGTGTGTCTTCCACAGTAGTGCTACTCATTTGCGTTGACATCCAATACCAGTGGACTACATGGTCATGTCACGACTGCCGTGTACTTCACATACTCTCATCCTCTCTCATTCGTACTTGTGAAATGAGTCAGCGGAGACAGTTCTGGTTTCAAACATTATATTGAGTCTTCTGTCCTCTGTGATGCAGTATAGTGGACACTACTGGCAGCGGAATACATATTGAGGATATACTGAGCATGATTACAAATGGGATAGGGTGTGGGGTTACATCTGCTTGGCCAAGGCTGTGCTAATGTACATTTACGTATAGCTGCGGAGCTGCGGACTTTGACACAGACGGTATACATGTAGCCTACCAGACCGCTCGGCATCATGGGCACAGTCCATCTCAGTTCCATGTGACAGGTTTGCTGCGGTTGTTCCTCATGCACGCGTGCATGTGAGATGACATCAGGGCATGTGCTTGCGTGCATGCAGCGGCGTGCCACTTGTTGTTGCACTGTGGTGGTTACTGGACATGTCACAGTCACTGGGGTCGTGTTGTTGTTGTATGCACTTGTCGTCCATGCAAAGGTCCTGGTATGGGATTCCCGGGGCGGGGGTGGGAGGGGTGCAGCACCCACAGACTCCAGGCGACCTATTCATGTCCACTGAGCGGTGTGTGTGTCCATGTGCGTTGGATCCATGTCGTGTCCTGGTTGTTCGTGCAGTTCCGTCCATGTGGGTGCGATGCACAGAGCCCATGCCACTGCCTCCCACGATGCATGCGGTGTTCCTGGATGTGATGGGGAACAGTGTGCATGTCCCGGTCATATCCGATGTCATGGCGATGTCGTTGATGGTGTGGTTACAGTTGCCGGTCGTTTGGTATGGCTGTTGTGGTGGTGACTGGCCAGTCCGTGCGGAAGCTGAGCATGGGTGCGGGGTTGGACTTCATAGGTCACTCGGGGAACCTGCGTTGTGGTCCGACGTATTTACAGGTTGTCAGGTATGCGATGCCGTCCAGCAGGGCTTTGATGTCATTGGTGGTGTCCATGTTTGCCAGCCAATGAAGCGGATGGTGGCTGTCAAGGTGTTGTTCGTAGGTTGTCCCTTGGAGGACCATGATGGGGCATGCTGGGTGACATTCGATGTAGCTGTTCTCGATGATCCGTCGTGTGGAGGCACAGTGGTTCCATTTCAGTGCGCGTGCGATGTTGGCCACATACGCCATGCCCCCATGGGCAGAGCAGGCCCTGTCGTGTGCGTCCAGAGGGAGGAGTAGTGGTAGCAGGTCCGCCTTCAGACATGCCGGGTTGGAGAGGCATATCTCGACGGGATGCTGGTAGGGACACCTCCGACAGTAGAAGACGGGCATGACGCAGCTGAACAATGTGATGCGGTAAGTCAGTCGGTAACTTACGTTCAGCAGGGACAGGAGATCGCATCCCAATGTATGGAACAGGTTGGTTTTGTACAGCTTGAGCTGTTCGGCGTAGTTGGGTAGGTGTGTTGCGGTTGCCATTTCGCAGCGGTTCGTAGAGGTGGCGTGCTCCGGCTGTGTGTGCAGTCTGCAATGTGCACGCTCCGGGGTTGCTGTGAGCTCTGTGTTGTCGTGGGGAGACAGGACTTGTGTTCTGTTTGCTTGTTTGGAGGACACGGGCCCTCTTCCCACATGCTTCTCAGACAGTTCAAGGTCAGTGCTGTGTGACTCCTTCCAATTAACTTGCATGTGGCCGACATGGGGGAGTGTTTTCTTCTTTCTTCCCCGTCCGTTGTGTGCTTCTGTGATATGCGCTATCTGCCGTGTGGTCGGTCTCCTCGGCATGCCTGTGTTGGTCTATTCTTGGACAATGGCTGTATTCACCGGCTTCTGTCGTAGGGCTGTGGTTTCGGAGTTGGAATGGAAGGTCATTCAGTGCTGTCTGCTCTCCCTTGTGTGGGCGGCAGCCTGCCTTTCCGCTCTGCGTTGGGCCTTGTGTGTGGATGTAATTCTTGGGCCACCTGTTGTCGGTCCCCGGGCTCTTTGGTGTTCCGTTTCATGTGTCTTGTTCATATGTGCAGGGTGGTATGGGTTTTTCAGTGTGGTACTGGCGTTCCTCTTCCCGAAGGGGCCCTGCTTCTCCTAGTTGGTGTTGCCGCCGCTGTGTGCTTCGCCATGTTTGTTACACTGGGGTGTGTCCTGCTGTTGCGTGACTTCACTGACATGTGTGCGTCGGTTGTGTGGCGTTGGGTGTTGTCCGTGAATTGGGCGTTGGGTACATGTCTGTGGCCGGCCTGTCACGTGTCATGTGCGTTCGGGGTGGGGCTGGTGTGTGTGCTGCTTGGTTGTGTCCCTGTGTCTGTGTGCGACGCATGCATGGCGCTGCGGTTGGCCTCTGCGTTGTGCGCATGTGTGGCGGCGTCATCGGCGCTTTGGGGCCGTGACGGGGTGGTTGGTTCCTAGTCCCAGGTGGTGTGTACACATGTGTTCCGCGATGTTTGGATTTGGCCTGTGTGTCATATGTGGATGCGATGGTGGATGTGTAGTGTGCACGCGCTGGTGGGGGTTGTCCGCTTTTTCCGCCCTTGCACTGTGTGCGCTGTTTGCGTGCACTTGTTGTGTGTGTGCCTACCTGCGTCTCCGCAGTACGTTGCGTCCTTGGTGGTGCATCAGCAGAAGCATGGGGAGGGCCTGCAGTGCTGGATTCATGCTCGGGATGCCGCTTCTTCGTTTTCCGTGCTCTGCGTCCGTGTTACCGCCTCTCTTTCACGTGCGGTGTCTCTTAGCCGTGGGAGCCGTTTGTTTGCGGCATCGTAATTTATACGCCGGGCGGGACGTGTTTCGTCGGACGGTGTGTGTCAGTTGTGCTGCGCCGCTACGTGTACGGGCGCACTTTGATGGCGGACGGTGTTGCTGGCTTGCCGGCGGTGTTTGGCCTGCTTTTCGCATCGTAATTGGGCGGGCGTGTGGACTGCTGCGTGCCGGCGGTAACTGGTGGTTTTTGCATCCGCCAGCACGGCGGTAGTGCTTCCGCCCGCCATCGTAATGGGCCCCTAAGTTATTTATTTTAATACCCAAGTATTCATTTTATTAAAGAATTGATTTAAATGTGTTTAATATTTTTTTTAAATAATATAAAAATTAAAAAAGGGTTAGTAACATAAGTTTTTAGGCATGGGATGTGAGGGATTCAGGGGTTATGGGTGGGTAAGTGTATTAATACTCAGGTATTAATTTTAACAAGTGATTATTAATTTATGTACGGAAAAAAATAACATTTTAAAATAGTTTAAAAATACTTACTATATATGTGTTTGTAACATAGGGGGTCATTACGATGTGGTGCGGACTTGAGTCCGCCCGCCATCAATGTGGTGATTGGGACCGCCCGCCTGTATGGCGGTGGTCCCGCTTGTGCAATTACGATGCGACCGCCACTGTGGCGGTCGCATCTTGCATGTTAACCATTGCGGCAGGTGCTGCTGGCTCCAGCAGCCGCCGCAATAGTAAAAATGCTTCTAGTGCCTTTCCCTTCACTACGTGGCAGGCACCACGCAGTGCCTGCCACTCAGTGCAGGGAAATGCAGGGGGGTACATGCACCACCAAATCCCCCCAACACAAGGGGGGCCCGCAACAGGCCCCTGAATCCGTTTCCGCTTGTCTTTCACGGCGGGATGACTGCTGCGAAATGACTGACGGAAAGGGATATCATAATCCCTACGGCAGTGCCTGCAAGGCACCGCCGCAATGAATCCCTATGTTTTGGTTCTGCAACGCGGGCGGAAAAGGACCGCCTTGCGGAACAGTGGCGGGCGGTCTTTGCAACCACCACACTTCACTGAGGATTCACCCGCCATCGTAATATGGCGGGGGAAAATCGTCGTCAGATGGCGGAGGGCCCGCCACCGCACGGCTGGCGGTGGCGGGCCTTCAGCCATCGTAATCGGCCCCATAATCTTCTAGGCATAGGATGTAAGGGATTTAGGGGTTATGGGTAGGAAAGTGTATTAATACTCAGGTATTAATTTGAACACCTGAGAATTAATTTATTAACAGAATAAATTACGATTTTTAAATATGTTTTATGAAAAAAATGAGGTATGTGTTTGTAACATAATCCTTTAGGCAAGGGATGTGGGGGATTTAGGGGTTATGGTTGGGGCGTGTATTAATACTCAGGTATTCATTTTAATGCTTGAGTATTAATATTTTTCAATTAATACTTTACCATGTGAAGTATAAAATATTAAAAAATAAGTAAACGCAAGAATATAATTTAGAATAAACTTTATATTTATAAAATAATAAATGAAGCACTATAGACTTTTTAAAGTTTTTTTGTATTAATATTAAAAAAATATATATATAATAATTAAAAATAAGAAATACATTTTTAAAAATTGAATACACTTTTTTTTATTAAACGATATTAATGTACAATTTTTTTTAAATGTTTGTATAATTGTGAACATTAATATTTTTTTAAACATTAAAAACAAATTTTTCCCACGCTTTTACATTGTATTCAATGATAATAATTGTCCTTTTTCATTTGTACTATTAGACTTGACGTACGCGGTTGAACGTCTGTTTCTACAGTTGGTGGAGCGTCGCGGTCAAGATCAGATGCAAGGGAGAGCTGCGCTCAGGTAAGAACTTTTAATACTTTATATGTAGAGTTGTAGGTGGCTAAATTAATTGCTAGGAGAGAGGAGGGAAGTAGTTATTTGGTGGTTAGTGTAACACATGATGTTATGTATGTTTTAACCCATTTTTCCATCCTATGCAGGTAGCTGTTTTAAGCCTACGTCGGGAGGATTGCGGTTATTGCAAGTTAAGTTTAAAAAAGTATATCATGGAAAAAAGTGGTATACTTTTCTAAACTTATTTGTGATAAAAGCAATTTTAAAAATGTTTGCCTTTTTTTGTTATGTGTTTCTGTAGTACTGCTCCTTTTTCCCATAACCAGCCACATGTTTAATGGACGGAAAAGGATTAGTGAGATGTGATGCAGGCCTTACACAAGGGCAAAGAAAGATTTTTTTGAGTGGACCTGATTTTGTAATGGATTATTGCATTTTGGAACTTTGGAAAATAAGACCGACTTGGAGAAATGTTTTTCGTATTGAAACGTGGATCGAAGTATGGATTTGTTTTGCGTTTTTTTTGTTTCAAATTATCTTTTCGGGATGTTTGTTCCAAATTGTGCTTTGGGATTGCGTTTTTTGATTTAAAACACAGCTTTTTAAACCAGCAAATACGTTGTTGGTACTGGTTTTTACACTAGTCTGTGTTTGCATTTTTTAATCTGGCTATTTGGATATTTGAGAATTTATGGTCCAAGAATGTGGATTTTTAGGAGTACAGAAGACTTTTGGTGACAGGATGAATTGGACATCACCAAAAGTTGAAGAATGAATACATCTGCCAGTTGGGTTTCTGGCATTCCTAATAAATTTTGAAAAAATAATTTTAAAAAATGCCAATTTAATTGTTTAAATAAAAACAGGCAAGTAAGCTAGAATAAGGGGTTAGTCTGTATTAGAAATGTAGTATGCTTGCAATATTTTCCAGGTAGTCAGTACTTAGCCACTGACAACGTAAATTGTTGCATTTGTACCAATAGTCGTTCTGACATTTCTTTACTTTTTTTGGGTGTACGTGGGTTCAGACTACCTGTTAAAGATTGAGCTATTCTCATTTCTTGGTAACTTTGCTCCTTCTTCAAGGTTTCCAAAAAATGATAGAAGTTTGGGTGGGTTTTACCGATTGATTTGTTGAAGGAGTTGTACCATCCCTCAATGGCATTATTAGTCTTTGCGCCACCGTCTAAGCTGGTCATGTAACAGTTCCACCAGTCAATTGGGAACCTTGGTTTCCTCCTGTGACCCAACCTGCTTAGATGGCAAAATAATTTAGTAAGGGGCCCAATTTTTCATTGTTTCGTGTAAAGTAGTCCGATTCAGTAATTGATGTGTAGTATTCATCTACACAGTTGGGTGGCACA
This sequence comes from Calotriton arnoldi, assembly GCA_963921515.1. Lineage (NCBI taxonomy): Eukaryota > Metazoa > Chordata > Amphibia > Caudata > Salamandridae > Calotriton > Calotriton arnoldi. The sequence goes on along the minus strand of CAWUFW010005247.1, from coordinate 418,895 downwards.
AAGCATAAGGCTGTTAGTTTCTTTAGTTGATATTGTAGTTCACTGTCTGATATATAATCTTCACCTAAGGATGTTTTTTGTATTTTCCGCCAATATGCCTGTGAAAAGTGGAAAAACATCCTTGAATTTGGGTTTCTGGGTATAATTTAGTAATGGTATTAATCATAGATAATTCAAAATCAATAATCACTTTTCTAGGACTTTTATATGGAGTTTTAGTTTTATCACTGACAGAAATTCAGTGTAGGTTGAAGCTTGTTTATCAGGCTGTAAAGTAAAGGAACAGTGGTGTTGTTAATGTTGGCATGAATAGTGTGAATTTGGCTGAAGGGGTGGGGGTGGATTTAAACGTACCATCCATCATTCAAATATCACTATTCTCCAGTTTAGCATGGCTACGGGTGGGTGTTAAAAATGAGTATTTGCTTTAGAGGGTTTTTATTATCATGCAAAAGGAATGTTTCGTTAGTAAAGGTTACTGTTAATTCGTCTGGTATATTGATATCTGAGTAGGTTTGAGGTGTAACACGTTGAGGGTTACTTGCCTGTTTTTGTCTGTGTATAATATCACGTAGATTAGGAATAGTAGGCATAGAAACTAGCAACATGCATAGGTATGTTTTGGTAAACCTCCCTCAAAACTGAGCCACAGGGTTCATTAGAGGTGGATGCAAGGGTTTTTATTTGTTCAATATTTTGACGAACTTCAATCTCGATGGCAGAGTGGTTATGCTCGGTTGTTTTTTCAACATTGCCACCAAGAGTAACCGCTCTGCCTGTGCAATGGGATGCATAATACTGCACACACCTCCAATGACACCTGGGCTCAGCTAACCTCTCCTTACAATAAATGTAGCCACCGTAACTCAGTAGTCTATTTCCCCTGCTTGATTTTAAATAGTTGGCTTGATTTCCTGCTGCCATTCTTTATCTGTATTTAGAAAGAAAAAAAGAGAAAACATTGTTTTAGCGATTTGGTATATGAGTGTTTTTTAAAACATTTCCCTGCAATTGAAAAAAGTTTTTTGATTATTTATTTAACAGCCTATTTTTCTATATTATAACAAGGGTTGAATTTCTTAGGTTTTGCAATGTTGGCTTTTAAATGTTTGTTTCGTTGATACCTGTGAGAAAAAAGTTATTTTGAAGAGATTTTACTTTATGATATATGTTACCTTAAATAGGGTTCTCTGTTGTGTGATTTGTAGTTCCTGAAGGTGATGGTGTGTCTTTTCGGTTTTTTGGACAATTTGTTCCTTCTGATTGGTTTTCTGCTGTGGCTTGTTCGGTTCTGAAAGAAAGAGAATTTTTTTTTCATGTTTTGATCTAAAAATGTACTTTTGAAATTAGTCTGCAAAGAAAAATGTTTTGAAATTATTGATTTGAAAAATTACATTTGTTATTGTTTAGCAAGTTCTTATTTTTTAGGCAATGCTATGTTTGCATAGAAATGTATTTTCATTTGAAACCTGCAAACTATTGTGTTAATAGTTCTTTTGTTCAATTGTACCTTGTATTGTTTGGCTCATTGTGTGATCAGCAACCTCTGATGGTGTTGATTTGGTTGTTATTGAGGATGTGTTCCTCCACACTGGTGGTGTGATATGAGTTGAACTGTAGAGAGATGTAAAGAAGAAATAACTGTTTATTATTCATTTCTTTTGTTTTCCTGTGGATGGATAGTTTGCTTTACACCTGGTAAAAGGAAAATGCTTTTTTTCTGTGGTTTGTTCTCACATACTCCATTAATTCATATATATGTTTTTATTATATCTAGTGAGATTGGGTTAGGAGTGGTTTTAAATGCCACTTTTTTTTCGGTGCAGTTTTTAATACTGTATGGACTTAATAGGATCTTGTATCAAATTTTTACCTGTCGAGTTATTTCAATGGTCAGGAACTCTTTGGATTGGTTGCAGTATGTTGTGGTGTGTATTTTGAAGCTTTGATTTCCTTGTAAAAAAATTGCAGATCTGAAAAAGAACAGAAAATGTGAGTAGGAATAGTAATTTTGCCCAACTACCATCCAGCACCTTCTGTGAGGCAAACAGCTGTTGGAGTAGAAATAGTAAATTTCCCCCCACCACCATCTAGCACCTTCCCTGAGGCAAACACCTGTCAGAGTAGGAATAGTATATTTGCCCCCACCTCCATCCAGCACCTTCCCTCAGGCAAACACCTGTCAGAGTAGGAATAGTAAATAGGACCCCCTCGCCATCCAGCACCTTCCCTGAGGCAAGCACCTGTTGGAGTAGGAATAGTACATATGCCCCCACCACCATCCAGCACCTTCCCTGAGGCAAACACCTGTCGGAGTAGGAATAGTAAATTTGCTCCCACCTCTAACCAGCACCTTCTCCTAGGCAAACACTTTTCCATTTTGGATAAGTAAATTTGTCCTCCTTCTCTTAAATGCATGTGCTCTGTGGTAAAATATGAGTATTACTTTTCAAATCGACAGTCTATGGTATACTACTATTATTTGTTTGCAATACCATCTCAGTAATTTTTTTTTTCATTATTAAAAAATGTTGGAAAATGGTTTTAAAAATACCAGTCGATTTATTTAAGATACATTTACTTTTTTGAGTGCCTTTAGATAGATTCTTGCAGAAGTTTGTGGATTAATAAAATATTTATTATTAGAAAATATTCTGAGTGTTTGTTGTATTATGAGTATGTGTGTTTGATGTGACTATTTTACTTACTTGATCTGTAGGTGGCAGTGTTCCAATGCAATGTGTCTCTTTTTTTTTCTCCGTGCTCCAATGCGTGTGGACACCTGGGAAGTCAGTGATCCACCGAGCACAAAATGGTGGATGGCTCAATTTATATGATTTTGTGTGTTGAACGGTTTTTTAAAACAAAATATGTTTTTGTTTGCATTTTGAATGTAGAAATTTAATCTGACAGAAACTATATTTGATATGTAATGGGTAGAAATACGTTTTTTTTCTTGTTTGCTTAGAACGACAGCCATTCTGTTACGTGAATGAATCCAGAGTTATTAGTAGTAATAGAGAAGGGACACTTGAAAAATTGCTTTTGCAGTGCATCTGCTTAGTTTTGTATTAGTGCCATATAGAATAGGTTTTTTTTAAACCATGAAATTTTCTGTAAATGTGCATTCAAGATTTCACTTTTAAATACATTTTTATAATGTAGTGTTACCGTTTCTTTAAAAAAAAAATTGTGTGGCTCATATACTTTTTTTTTTTACAGTTCATTATATTTGCGTTGTAATGGTTTGCGTTGTAATGCCATACATTGTTATGGAGTGCATTGTAATGGTACTTATAATGCTAGTCTATGGGACTGCGTTGTAACGGTATTCGTTGTAAAATCATGCGTTGTAATGACCGCGTTGTAGAAGCATGCGTTGTAATGGTATGCTTTGTAATATCATACAACCCAAATAAGGCGGCTTCAAAGTCATTATGACTCCCAACATAATCCAGTATGTAATATCTGCTCACTGAACATGAGTATACGTTCATAAAGGTGAGTGAAAGTGAGGGGGACAATAAGAGCAAATTGATCTCAGAGAGAAATCAATCAGTCAATCAATCAATCAATCAATTCATCTCTATTCAGGTACAAAAGTATCCATAAAAGTCCAAACATACACAAAAAATGCATTAAAAGTGCAATAAAACATCTAAATACTTCAGAACAGTTCATAAAAATACATAGTTAAATTTCATGACATATCAACCATGTATGTAACAGAACTACATGATTATGTCTTCAAGTTTAGTCAGTATTCATTGAAAAGCGGGCTCGGACAGCAGTTCTCAGCAAAGCACCTGTGTGAGCATTTGACTCATCATCATTGAGTTGAAGCAGCATGCTAATTGCTGCCCTAAAATCAGTAATGCTGCACCTCTTAATTAAAGAGAGCAAGATGAGCTTTGTATACATAGAATAAAAACAACAGAAAAATAAAAAAATGCAGTGTTGATTGGCCTGAGCTCCCATTGCATGGGCAAGGCAAAGAATCAAGATTTACTTTAAAGCCTGTTGGGAAACATGAAGAGGGGAAAATGCAACCTTTATGCCTAACCTTGTCCAGCAAAATAAATTTCTAGCCACTGCAGCGTACTTGTAAACTCTTGGAAATTCACCAATCCAGCGCTAAAAATAAAGGTCGAGACCCCCTTGTGTATGACACAAGAATATTCACCTGTTGGGAATAATTTTACAACTGCCCATCCTGAATCAATGTGTTCTGTTCCATCTGTATTTACCTCCACCAACCTAGGCACCTTGTTCAAGATAATACCCCGCTAACCTCCTTAGGCCTATAAACTGACAACCTTGTAAACTAATATCCGTTTGTCTCTTGACCCCTTCCAGCCTTTCTATATTATTTCAATTCCCCATTGGACGTGCAGACCCAAGATCCTAACTATTGTACCCTGTTGAACTCCAGGAACCGAATCATCTGGCCTCTCAAAATCAAACCAATCGATGTCTTCCAAACCCTAGCCTGAAGCACCGAGGCTGCAGTGCTGAAACATGCTCATCCCCTTTCTGATTCACCTCATCTTCACCTCTCTTTCTCCCCGCTTCAGTACCCATCCAAACTTCTGTTGATTCCTCTGTCACCACCCAATAGTTGGGATGAAAATACGTGCAGTAATCCATGCCTGACACCTGCACTACTGACTCTCAATCAATCAATGGATTGTAAAGCGCGACTACTCCCCTGTAAGGGTCTCAAGGACCTAGGTGGGGGGGAGGGGTAAAGCTGCTGGTCCGTTGAAGGCGCTTTGGTTCAGTCGAAGAGCCAGGTCTTGAGGTCCTTCCTGAATTGAGGCAGTGGTGGTGATTGCCTGAGGTGGAAAGGTAGGACGTTCCAGGTCTTTGCTCTCCAACCTCAACTCCCATCTGCAACCACTGCATCTCCCATTCACTGTGTTTCTCTCCCCATCACACAAGTCTTCTTGGTTGTTTTCTAATCATTGGTATCTCAATACCTGGTGATATCCATGCATGGCCATTTTGCTGACGTCACACCTACTGGCCCCACAGCTATGTGGCCATTCTGGCTTTTCTCTCCTCGTGTACTCAATCCACCATAATGCCCTTTACTTACCATAGGAATCTACAGACTGGACCCTCTACTACGTTTTCTGCCCAATACCCTTCCCATTATCCCCCTACTTTCATCCTCATACCTGTCCAAGGGCTTCTTCTTTCTGCTTCACTGTCTTTCAAAGCTATGACCTATTGAGATGGCATTCTGACCTGCCCTCCTTTCTCCACTTGCCATTCATCCCTTTTCTAGTTTCAAGCTCACCTCCCTCCCGTTCGTCTAGTGGGCACCAAACAACTCTAAAAGCTTGAGTTAAGATTCTTCACCCATCCTGGCTACATTTCACTAGTAGGCCTTTTGCAGGGCATCCATCAGCCTTTCTCAAGCTTCCACCCACCATTTGACTTGTTATGGAAACTCTGTTTACCACCTCTACCCATCAAAACACCAATTACTTACTTTTCACCTTCCAACTCCCTTACCTTTGCTTCACCACACCATTCCATTCACACTCTGCAATGGCTGTCAGGAAGGCCATCTGTATCCACCTCTCTTGCCAGCATTTGGAGCCACCCATGATTCTGATGGTCACCTCCTCAAAGCCACAAGGACTCAAATCCTTCATTCCAGTGCATGAAAGGACCCAAAGCTCTGCCAGCTCGCTCTCTTTTCCGCAGCTGGCACACAGCCAGGAGCCTTTTGACTTGTACAAGGCAGTGCACCCATCTTCTATAATAATTACCCCCATAGCAATAAGTAGCTGTCTTTTTGAGGGCACGACAGACCCAGGATTAGTCAAAACACACAACTTACTCCTCACAGGACCTCTTGCCACTACTAGCCCTTACCTCTCCAGTCCACCACTCTCTCCTGCTGTATGGCGGCTCTCTGTGCCTCCCTGCTTCCCCTAAGTGAATGTCCTTTTACCCTCTCCTCTAACTCTTGAAAAGAAGCTTCAGTTGCCTCTGCACTCCAGCCTCAATGGGGAAACACCCTATTTATTGCATGCAGCTTATTTAAGGTCTTTCCCATTTCCTCTCTCCTAACGATTCTCTTGGAGTCCCCCCTCTACATTGGGCCATTCTGACTCAGTGGCGAGCCATGGAATATGCTATCTAGAAAACATGCAATCCAACATAATAAGAATGGACTATTATCCTTGTCATGAAGTTGCCTGGAAGGACACTTCCCCAGCTGGTGGTGGTAAAATCTACCAGGCCCCCCAGCCCCCAACTCAGAGCACATCAACAGAACTTGTGTTGCTCTGCAAAACACCTTTGTGCACACAGCTATCTCGAAACCTTAGGCTGCCACCTGCCCTCCCATCACCTCTACTGCTACCTGCGGATGGCCACGCTGTAACCAGGCCTAGCAAGGCCGGAGTCAGCGCCACAGAGTCTCCTCAACTTGAGGCCTGCTGGAGGCTGAGTAGGGGGCGTCGCCCTGACTGTCACCTTGAAGCCCCTTTTCCGTATCCCACACTATCTCTACCGGTGATCTCGAGCTGGAAGTCTTCCTGCATTGCCACCTGACTGGAAAACCCACTCGGTACCCACTCTACAAACCCGGACCAGTACAGTCCTTGTACGTGTAGCTTCCATTGGTGCTGCAGGTGTAGTGGCACCGGGGCCGGAGGCCTGAGGCGCCACTGAGCCCTGATTATTGCTGTGTTTTATAATTCAAACAGCAGCCTTGGGGCCCATTTACTTTTTCACACTAGGTCCCATGACACACTGGCTGCGTTATTGATGGCACCAGCCACCATAACTGGATGTAGGGAGATTGGGGCAGCCAGAAGTCCTCACAGACCGCTCTCGATGAAGGGAGGAGAAGCGGCAAGGCAGATTTGCCTGGACTTAGATAGTCTGCTTTAGGGTACAAGATTTACAAATTAAGAGCTCTTCTTACAATTCCCAAACATCAATGTTTTGTAAACATGGATGCGACGTGGTAGGCGAGGTTTTAACCAAAAACATGAGCTCATCCGCAGGCGCCATTTTCAACGTCTCTAAGTCAACAACACCAACCATCCTCATCTTTATATGTCTTACACAAAGACAGGCTGCTTCGCGCCTGTTCTTGCTGCTGCAATCAGCTCTCTTTGGAAAGGGAAATGATCTCAGAAACCACAGGCCAAGACGGGAAACTGCAACAGGAAATGCACACACCCACAGTGCTGTGCGGTTGTCCTAGTTAGATATCACTTTGATCAGTGAGGAAAGAACAAGAACGGTGTGTTGTGTGAAACTGAGCTTCCCCACGGTCGGATTGGGACAAAAAACTAGGGCGGGCACCAAATTAAGAGTGGCCTTATAAGCGAACCAGAAAGCTAAAACAGTGGCCCACAGTTGCAAGTCAGGCACGTTTTGAACTTGTAAAGACACCTTATCAGCAGGGCCGTCTTAACAGCATTATAGGACCCCGGGCAAACAGGGCATTGGGCCCTGCCTACACAACCATCAAGTGGACTTCTTTAGCACTTGAACCTCATGGTAGCAAAGTCCAGCAGACCCAGGAGGTGAGGTCATATGAGATTAGAGACTCAGCACTCAAAATACACAACTAACACAAGAGAATAACGGAATATGCAGTCAGTGCTTAGTCTTCTGAAAAGAAAAAAATACTTAACTTAAATCACATGCCATAATACTGTACACATGTGCTTCAGAAGCAACAAATTACAGTGGGTATTACTATTCTGCAATTACAGCAGGAGGAAGCCTATGCTACTCTCATCAGACAAGCTCTTAAGGCACTGCTTGTGCCAAAATCTCCTAGTTAGTCTCAGGGGTTTTCCCTGGTAGTACATCGATGTTTGGGAAGTCCTTGGCAGGCGGCCGGCTAGGTTGGTGGGTTCGATTCTGCTACTTTCCCCTTCCTGGTGATAATGGCTTTGCTTCCCCCTCCTCAGATTGCCTTGGTGTGCATGTACAGTAGATTTAGTTTTCAGTTCGATCATGTTGCAGGCTTCACCTGCATCGCTTCAGGTATGTCACATGTCTCATGGGGTGTGCGGTCCTAGGAGTTCAATGAGCTGAATCCAGCCCAGACACCTGATATGCACGAAGCGGTTATGGCACCAGTGCAGGATTCAGGTGAGCAGAGGTAGAGACAGTATGAGTCAAAGAGGTCGCACTGGGGTGGCGGTACTCACGCCTCATTGCTTGGGAATCTTCCTTAGGCCTAGACACCAAACCCACCACTCAAACAGCTAGGCACCGACCCCTGGTAAGTACTAAGGGCCTGATTACGATGGCAGTCAGATCAGCTTCTGCTGTCCTGTCGGAGGTAGTTGGAACGCCGCGGTCTCGTCGGAAGCGGTCGCTCAGACCGCCAGATTACAATGCATGCGTATACACAGAAATTTGACCATCGCTGTCCTTCCAACTACGCCAGGAAATTTTGACCACGATGGTATCGTAAAGGACCAATTGAGCCTGTCGGAGAGCGGACCGCCTTACGATCCGCCTGCCCAATTACGATGTGCCTTTCCGACGAGCTGACTGTGGCGGTCCAACCACCTCATCACAACTGTCAGAAAGGGAGGTAAAGAAGGCTGACACTCACCTAAACACTTCTCCTGATGTCCTGTGCCGCCATGGAGCCGTCAGACACATTCTGCCTCTGCTCTACCTGCTCGATGACCTCCAAAATTGAGACCGTCCTGGACGCAGCCGCCGGTAAGTGTCCCACCTACCCGTGTACATAGAGCAAGAAATGCGCATACGCGGGTGCGCGTGCATGCGCAGTTTTCACAAGGATTAGCGAGCCGGCGAGGAAGAGGAGGAGGGCAGCCCGGGGACGCCGCAGTACAGGTAAGTGGTTTTAAATTTATTTTTAATTAATTTTTAATTACTGTTATAATAGGGGGGGGTGGAGGCGGGTGGCGGAGCGGAGCTGAGTTCTGCGGAGTTTGTTTGCAACTCTGTGGACCTCCGCGTATCCCAGCTACGCACACTACGCCCGGAGATAGTAAGGACTCCCTGCAGATTTGTGTTCCCCAAACCAGGGGGCCTCCTGGAAGGCTACAGGCCAAGGCCACCGTTCACACTGTACCTGCCTCAAAGTCTCCATGTGGACAGGACCTGTGGCATAAGGTATATCAGGGACCAACAATATGGTCACAAAGTGGAATGCACATGTGGCCAATGTGTAAGTGCAAGTCCTTAAACAAAGCACTGCAGCCACAGCAGTTGTCAGACATCTCCTAAAGGTATGTGGAAAGAACACACATGAAAATGGTTACATTTGCATCCAAAGTATCAATTAGGTATGACAATACAACACCCCCATGTGTGGAGAAACAAATACATACTTTGCACACATTAAACACATATCCACCCTACATCTCAGGTAGTACTACAAGTCAAAAGACGTGGACATTAGCCAAGACAAGCTGCAATACTTACCATAGCAGCTACCACCCAATGCAATGTCTGCCCAATTGGAACTCATCCCACATATACATCCATTGAACACTGACCCTCGGCCTCTGCAACTCCATAACTTGTCCAAAGGTCTGACTATACTTACCCCTGTAAATGGATTAGCTATCGTAGTGAACTAAACACAACTGTAGTCACACATTCCAAATTATCCAATAACAACAATTAGCATCAGTAGCGATGGCAGGACAAAGGTCTTCAAAACCAAGAACGTTTTTATTAGAAACAACAAATTGGTCTCTCAAAACAAAGGCCAATGGCCAGTCCAAAGACTATTGCGTGGACCAGCTCAATGCTGTGCCACCAAACTTGCCTTCCAGGACACTGCCACGGAAACCTCCCCAGGAAGGGGTATCTATTGGGTAGTCCAGGCACCTCTATGATATTACTTGGGTGGGCTGGGGATGGGATCGGGAGAGTTGGGTTGGTCTGTGGAAGGGCTAGTCTTGGGATGGTGAGGGCTGAGTTTGACCTGCGGGAAATCTTGTACGCCAGAAGGGTAGTGATGGGAACAGCTGTTTTACTTTTTTTGTTTTGCATTTAGAGCATCTGGGTTGGAGTGGGGAAGATGTTCTTTGGGTTTTGGGAGGGGTAGTTCTCTTTCGCTGAGTTTCCCTCTTTTTGCTGATGCCCTTTTTCCTTGGCAGGGGTAGTGATGGGGGCAGGTGTTTTTAGGGTGGATTGTTAAGTGGAAGGGATGAGTAGGGGTGGGAAACCAGACCTGGGTTTGGGAGGGGGACGGGCAGCTGTGGCAGGGAATAGGTCAAGGGCAATCAAACAAAGTTGTTGAGGAGACTGGGGAGGAGGTGAGGCAAGGGGTGTGGTATTGGAGGTAGGGGGATGTGAAGTGTGAGATGTGGCTGTCCGTGCCTGTCTCTGTGTGTCTGATGTTTGTGGGTGTGTGATCTGTGTAGTGGCTGTGTCTGCTGGTGTGGTGTCTGGATCCATGTGTGTAGAGGATGTATGTGGTGCAGTGGGTATGGTGTCTGCTTGTATGTCACTGGATGCTGTGGTGAGGGGGTCGAGTACCTGGTGAGTGGTTGTGTGTCTGCCTTTTTTTATATGTTTCTGTTTTCGTGTGCTGCGTGTGGATGTTGAGGTGGATGCATGCTGATATGTGTGTGTGCTTTGGGCAGGCATAGGAGCAGGGATTGTGGATGGGGAAGAGGCAGGAGGTGGTGTGAAAACCTGGAATTGGTGGTGTGTGTGGAAGCCAGAGTCTGAAAATATCTCTGTAGGCCAGACTTGTCAGTGTGAATGCCTTTCAGATATGACACCATCTGCGTAAGCTGGGGGCTTTATACCTGGATGGCATTCAGCACTGCAGTCTGACCCACTGAGATCTGTCTCAGGATGTCAATTGCCACCACACTCAAGACAGCAGGGGAGACAGGGGCAGGGGGTAGGGGTGCCTGGTACAAAGGAGACTCCTCACTTCTTAGGGGAGCAGGCCCGGACAGCTGGGTGGGGAGCAGCAGGGAGGATGGAGATGGAACAGGGGTGGCAGACATGGATGTTGCGGACGCACGTCCAAGAGGGTCTGCCCCACCAGGGAGTGGCCACTGGAGCTCGACTCTGATGATGATGATGATGATGGTGTGTCATCTGACTCCTTCAAGGCACTCCCATTAACCTCTGGGTCACTGGTTCCCTCTGTGTCACTGCTGCGACTCGAACCACTGTAGCCAGCTGCTAACCCAACGGTCTCGTCTCTGTCTCCTCCGCTGCCCTGGGTTGATGCTGAAATCATAGTAGAAATAGGTTCATTGAAATTGCGTGAACACACTGGGCAAACAGATCCTAATACAACACATTACACAATTGCACAGATCACAACACATACAAGGATGACTACATTGGCTCTAACATTGGCATGAGCACATGCATGAATGCTACATGACCTGTGCACAGTCACACATAATGGTGTCATAACCACAGTCTGCCTCAACTACATGTGTAACCTTGTCCCAAATCCGCCCTCATGTGTGTAGCAGGAGATATCATCACCCTATCAACCTCGGCCCTTATAGCATATCATAGTTACCTGATGTAATCAAATGGGATGTGCACATGGAATGCATTACTACCTACCCACTCAAGGCCCTGCAATCAACAAATGGTCAGGTGTCCCTAATCCACAACATGTAGAACTGCTGGGCACCTACTACAGCTAAGTTGCAGCAATATGCGACTAACAAGAAGAAGGTGACATGGAAGTGCCCATTCCACACTGTTCACACTTTCCAAGTGACACTTTCACATCTGTCCACTGCCAGAGGATGCAGTTGAAAGTTGCACATGAGTAGCTTAGCTAGGTGTCACATGTAGTACAGAAGAGTTTAATGGAGAGAATGTGGATCCAAGTGGTGTGCAATTTCAGCGCAAAGAACCTTTGTACATGAGTCTGCCTAGGAACATCCCCAGTCAAGATTGGTTCATGTGAGCACATCTTTTTCACATTGCAAATGTCAATGCCATTAGAACACTGAAAGTACATGAGGCTTAGGAAATATCCAGTCCATAACGAGGTCTTACTTGTGTCTAAAAGGGAAGGGAATTCAAGGTACCTTCCTTGTCTCGCAAACATAAATACCAATGTAGTACTGAGTACTGACACACACATATGACCCCAACATGTCAGCATGTCACTCCCTGATGCATGTCACCAGCCACAGAATGACCCTCCACAAATGCACATGTGCATCACACCTAACTGAATATTCCCTTCTCAATGACATGCAAACTCACATTGCCAGATAGTACTGGAAGTCTTCCAACCATGCGTGTCATTGCCTCAGCAAATTGATCTGGCTAATGACATCCATCAATGTCATTGGGTATGCGTGACTCACCCACCTATGTCTACACACCCCTGTATTTGGTTACACCTACTCTGTATACTCACCATGGAATACTATTGTCATGTACACATTGGCCAACATAAATGTGATGCAATCAGAATGAAAACCTTCTAGACCATCAGATCATGTATGGAACAGTTGTACTTTACAACACATAAAGGTACACATGCCAGCATTTAGGCATTAATACAGATGGCACCAGTGGTGTTAGCAATGTCATGATACTGTACATTCCCCACTTAGCAAGGGGAAGTAGTGCTCTGTGTCTGCATCCAGAGTGCATTGTATGCCATGCCACAAGTAAGTGGTCCACCATCACATGAGATACAGTAGTGAGGGAGCATCACTCCAGACACAAGGATGACAAGTGGCCTGTTTGGGACCACTGTCACACATGACATCAAAAGATAATGTAGGTTATCTGTGACATTAGGCAGCCATGTGGCTGTTCAACTCTGGAAACTGATATTTGACTGGACCCTGCATTTTTCTTGGTCACATGGACAATAGCCTACGGTTATCACCATGCACCTACTACCAGACCTACACATACAACAACTCTCACATTGCGTGGGACATGAGTCACCTCCAAGCTTGATGGGGAAATAAATGTCTTTAATAAAAGATAGATGGTCATGCAGAATGTTTCACTCAGGCCAATACTCACCCCTCCTAGCTGCTGTTGGGCTCTCAACTACCTATCAAGGTCAGGGTAGGCCACTGCCAGTATGCGGGCCATTAGGCTGGTCAGGGTCCGGCACATGCCCCTTCTACCTTGGGAGGATAGCCCCGGCTGGACCTCCACAATTTTCCAGGTACAGCGTCTCAGGTCCTCCCACCTTTTCCTGCAGTGAACTCTGAGCCGACGAGCGACCCTCAGGGTCCCCATCCTCCGGGCGATGGATTTCCACATGGACACCTTCTGATGGGAGTTGACCTGTATGGATGCAATAGATGAAGAGACTAAGTAGACAAGCAAGATATAGGTGATCTGCCAGGGTGACACAGAGGTTATAGACAGCTAACATAACCATTGATCAATCGTGCATACACTACATGTGTAATGCACACATGCTGAGCACTACAAACACATTAATACACACTGTTGAAGTCACCTGCGGACTACCCTCAATCCTTATCATGCCTGTACTGACAAGTCCAGTCCACTGACATCACATAACTCTAGGCCACACCACATGTGCTCTGAAATTAATTACCATGTAACACAGCACACCATTGTGTCCTCCTGAAGGGTACAGTAACTAGTGCATCACTGGACAGACACCTGAGCAGTCTTGACAAATAAATTAATTCATACAGTCCAAAGTATCACTGCTACCATTGCATTTACTACATTCTAAGATTTGGGTCACAATGAAAGGGCTAGCATGTGTGTCACTGAGAGCTCCTACTCTGAGGATCAGTGGGCATGTGATATACTCATTTTTACATCATACTACATCTGAAAGTGTTTGTGTGGGAAGTCCTGGCATCACGGGTCACACTGCATGACATATGTGGCAGTTTATATGGGATGACATCAAAATACCATTGTACATACTGCATGATTGGTCATTCTTACAGAGCCGGTGAAGCACTTCTGAACTGCACTGCAGATGTAACCAACTATTTGCAGTGTGCATGTTTCAGATGAGCAATGTACCTGTATAATGCTAGCATCACTCATGTGACAGTAAAGTCCTAGGCATGTGGGAATAAGGGACCTGTTCTAAGGCAATGGCACACAGTGACAATATGGGTCCATGAGCAGTAGTCTCGGGGTCTCATCATGCACCATGCCAAATGTAGTATTACTAGGGGCAATTAGGCCAACTCATTGTCCTGTTATACTAATTGAGGCCACATCTGAGGATCAGCAGATCTATAGGGAGAGTACTCTGTGCATAAGTTTCATAGCCACATTAACTTTGCTACAACCTGGGCCATGGACCATCCTGGGCACAAATCATTGTCAGGGTTTGCTCTCTGCAGGCTGAGCATACTGTTCCCACATGACCATCACATGCCCACATTTTCCATACCTAACAGCACATCTTGTGACCATCCTATACATTACATGACAGTTGTGGGTCACTCTGAAGGTGTCTGTGAGGTGTTGGTATCTCCCAGACTACAGCTTGTTGAGGCCTCATGTGTGGTGAGTGATATGTGGGACTGTACACATATCTCACATCATCCTCACATGCTACTTACAGGAAACATACACAAGGGTGCAAGGCCTATACATTTGTTAGCATATCCGCCATGAGCTGAATAGCAAATTCTTCATAGGCAACATAAAATATATACATGCATAGATATGTGCATGCAACGGGTGTAGGATATAGGACTGATTACACATCACTCTGATAATAGTGTACAAAGTACAGTGTACAAAGTACAGTGTAACATGAACCATGACATGATAGTCCTATGTAGGGGCCACACTATCTGACATACGTAACTCTAATGTCAGTCTGGGACTCAGAGTCACATTGTGGCCTATGAGATTGGATAGGATAATTGTTGCAGAGTACAGACTGTATTAGCAGTACTCACCTGCTTCTCTGGTGGAAGTACCTCGTTCACCAGGATCACCAGCTCCTCTGGAGTGAAGGCAGGGTCCCTGCTCCCTGTACAAAGTGCCATGACTGCCCTCAGAGGTTGCAAACAGGAGCTACCATTGAGAAGGTGGTGTAAGCAGCAGTGTTTGGATGCAAGTGAGTGGTTTTTCAAACTGCAACGTACATGTACGCCATATAGGCAATCTTCTCTGTAGACGGACACAGCCATTGGATTGCGACTGTCACATTATCCAATGTTAGCCTATGGCTGTGACTTCTGTGAATGAAGCAGCCTACCGTGTGGTTGACTTCCGTCGGTGGTGGGTGATTGTGCATGTCCCATTAGTGAGGTCAGGCATCTGCCATGTTTGTGCTGAATGAAACCCCCATTAACAAATTATCTACTGAGTGCGTCTCCACCACTACAAATATGTTGGAACATGTCACCTGATGTATGACACCATTCCTCTTCCTATACCAACCCTCAAATGTTAGTGTAGTGCATTACTGTCCATGAACACACAAATACTGCGGTGTGCTGTACACCGGCGGGGCGGTAGTAATGTGTGCAATGCTGACTCCACAACAATGCAAGTTTGTATGATGTGCACAGTGCTGTGACAGACACGTGTAGAGTCCAGATTGGGGATGTTAGATGGAAATGTCAGTAATGCCAATAGATCCGATTCTTGCAGGTGACTCCCGTATTTCTCAGGACAGTCAATGTGTTACTTTAGGCTTTCTTCCGCTTGGATTTGCCTCTCCTACAACAGTGGTCAATGAAGGAAATCTCTCCTCCAGATCATTGTCCAGCATCTTTTCGACTTTCCTCATCCCAAATGTTGATATCTATGCAATTGTATCTTATCCAATCATGATGGGAATTGCTGTGTACTGTTAGCATATGCTGGTATGTGTGGTCACATGACTTTTGGGTGTGTCTTGGTAAATGTTAGCGTGGACTCTGTGAACAATATCCATATGTCTGTACACTCTACACATCGGTACCCTTGCAGAGGGAGGAGACGACAACCTCCAGTATACCGCCCATTTCCAGACCTTCAAACTTTGGAAGAAAGAGGCATAATCAGGAAGTTTTGTCTTCAGACACTACAAGATTTATGTGACCAGCCAGAGCCTCCTTTACGTCCTCGAAGGAACTATCCCACATCTCTGACACCAATGGTGAAACTCATGGCATCACTGCATTTCCTGGCCACAGATTCCTATCAGTACACTGTGACTATATCTGGTGGAATGTCACAACCTATGTTGAGTGGCATACTACGTGATGTGCTTTCAGCAAGGATGAGACACATGGACAGCTACATCCAGTTCCCAAGACGTGAAGATTTGGCCAATGCGAAGGGTGACTTCAATGGATTTGGTCACATCCCATATGTGGTTGGAGCTATTGATGGCACACATATTGCCCTAGAACAGGTTTATAGGAACAGGAAGCACTTCCATTCTATCAACGTGCAAGTGTTTTTTTTAACCGGATTTATACATCTAACACATCTGTGCCAGATTCCCAGGATCTGTCCATGACTCCTCCTTACTGCAGAACAACACCATACCCCAGCTGATGTCACAACTACTACCGGAGAGAGCCTGGCTTGTTGGTGAGTATGATGTGTCCAACCTTTGTGTGTGTGATGTCAGGTCGTATCTTCTGAAAGTGTGTGACTAAATATTGCACTTCTGTCTAAGCGTCCTTTAGAACTGGACACAATGTGCCTGAGTTTGCCCCCAAACAGCGATCCACTGTGTAAGAGGTAGCACTAAAAGTGGGAACCATACTTAATAACATAAAGCATGGCACACTGTACTCAGGAAGGAGTCGCAGGCACTTGGCACCATACTCCAGATGTGTCCTCTAGTACACAATAAAATGCACCCGACAGACTCAATATGCCAATGGTGGCCTCTAAATATAGAAACAATACTCCAGGTCAGGAATAGTAAACTAGACGCAGTGCTCCAGAAATGATGCAAACATTCAACACTCCAGATGTGACCTCTAGTACAGAGCACGATCCTCCAGATGATGCCCCTAGATAGAGATCCCATATGAAATATGTGGTCCTTACAGTTAGGAGCAATTTTCCAGTTGAGGCATTGAGAAACTGACTCAATGCTCCATCAGTGGCTTCCAAAACTGGGAAGAATACATCAGGTGTGGCCACTGAAAGTGACAGCAATATTCAATGTGAGGCGCTGAGAACCAGACGCAATATTTCACGTGAGCTGTTCCCAACTGGACATAATACTCTCGATGATGCCTTTCGAGTGGTATATAAGCTGTAGGGTTGAACGCAACCTCCCTTTGAATCTAGTTTGCATTCTAGTACCCTTGGTATACTGCCTGAATATCAGTTTTAAATATCTTGCTAGCAATGTATCGTAGGTAGAATATCAACTATCAAAATATCACTCAGTGGTAAGTATAGATATATTATACTTAACTGAACATCTATGTAACTTGATGATATGTATACCTTCAAGGTGCATAGAAGTCGAGTTAAGAATAGTACATCTATTATTATCTATATATATTTACCTTCCTAACATTTTAGTAGTCGATATTCTGTCTACAATATTTTGTTAACATAATTTTGTGCTATCAATAACCTTATTTTCACTCCTACTATGTTACACCTGTTCTGTGTGGGTATAGATCATTAAAAGTGCTGTTGCAATAACATGCCATCTTCAGTATTAGGGAGGCTTGCACTGCTGCTGTACATGCTGTATATGGTCTAGGTGTGTGAGGGCAGTTCAAAGTGGGTATGAGCAGCTTACCCTGCTGCTGAAGGGCTGCAGCTGTTCTAGCTATTGAAGAAACTTGCGCTGCTGTGCACATGCTCTAAATGTTCTGCATACCTTAGAAATATGCTCCCGTTACTTTACTGTGCAAAAGCCTTAACCATAGACGTCATTTAGGGGTCGCCAGGGGTCGCAATTGGGCTTGCCCGTGGCAACCCCTGGCACTGCATTTGCGACCCCTGCGCTCAGAGGTGGCAAAATCAGAGCCAGAAACACAGGGGCACCTCGTCTTTATGGACATAGGTTGGGGCTCCAATCTCCTTGGTTTTTGTCATTTTTTTTTATTACACTAATAGTGAATAACAGTATATTATTCACTATTAGTGTAATACAAAACGGAGTACAATTAGCTAGAATATAACCCTCCCTCGCAGCTGAGTTAAATAAAACATGCTTTTAAATGTGTGTTGCGTGTATGCGTGCAGGTGAGTGTGTTTATGTGAGAGAGTGTATTGTAGTATAGTTCCTATTTCCCTAATAGGCTCTGCGCATTGGAATAATATACCCTATAGGCTTGACATAGGACTGAGGTCGGTATGTCCCTATCGAGTATATTAAACTTAATTACTTTGTGCCAGCTAGCTCAGAGGCCACTAGAAACTCCTTGAAAACAAGAAGGGAGTAGTTTCTGGCAACCACAAAAACATGACAACTTTGTTTCCCTTTAGAATCGGAACACGTCTCAGAATCGTGGAAACAATAGATAACAGTTTCACTCAGCTCAATCGTGCATGCTTAGTTTCCTCAGAGTTACACAGAAAGAATAGACGGGCGTTTCAATAAAAAGGTTTTATTGAACAGTCTTGTTTCTCGTGTAAGAGATATGTGCAGTTACGATCACAAGACAGTATGCAAGATATATTATGTACAGCGTAAGCAGTAGAAATAAATAATACTGCGCTAGCATTATCTTTTAGCATATATTCACATACATAAATAACATGAGCTAAAAATGCGAGTACTCATATGATGCGTCTTTAAGCTAGTTCTACCCCAGTGTACCTAACCTAACCTAAGTGTAGGACAATGTAAGAAGTAGGTGGAGTATTCTCTAGTACGGTATACTAAGAGTATGTTAAGTCTAGTATGCCAAGTATGCCAAGAGTCCCTCTAGGTTCTAGTCAGCTCCATACCTTGAGAATGAGAAAGGTGGGAATCTCTTTCCGGACTCGAACTCTAACACCCCGCGAAGGGAGTCAGATCACTGGAAGCTGGATTCTCTGCGAGCAGGGATGACAGCGTCTTCTCAGTGCATCAGGCCGAGATACGGGCTCCTCTGAAGTCGAGGTCTCCTCTAACTTGCTTGGGCAAGGGAAGGTATATTTATACCTGGAAGGTACTTAGGAATGTTAGCATTGACGTGAAGTCGGACAGAGGAAGACGTCAGGAATGAACCCTTAAGGTATAGCGGTTCATGCATAATAGATGAGTTCTTGGAGAAATCAATAATCCTGTGCTAGGGGAACTCCCAAGAGGTTAAGGGTCTGGTTTCTAAGAACTCGTTGTGACGTTAGGGTGGACGGATGTCGGTGACCATGCCTGTATTTGGAGTGCACGGCTAATGCCTAAATAAGGACTGGGATTCTATGCCTATATAAGGGCAATGCGAATTGTGCCTATATAAGGACATGTTTCAGGAAAACCTATATACGGACACCTAAAGCGGAATACAACACCCACTCCACTTTCGAATGAACGATAATACTAAATGCTAAACATAAATTTGAGTACCACATATTGCTAAAAACATTTCTAAAAGCATATTAAAAGAAGTTTAAAAATAAACTGTTGAATGCAATAGGTACTGTACATTTTAAAGCATTGTTTTCATTCTAAGCATATATTGGAAAGTAAATGCAACATGAATGAATAAACAGTAATATATACATATGACGAAATGTTTGATAAGTATTTAAAAATCAAAGCCATTTCATATCATGGAAGTAAATGAAATTTTAGACAAATAAGGTGACAATGTGTCCCTGGAAGTTTTCAAAGAAGTCCGTTTTATAAGAATAGCTCTACTGTAAGCAGATTGATTTGCCATGTAGTGTCAAAAATATTTAAAAAAAAGGAAAAGTTCAATTTTGGGAAGAGTTCCAAGTTTTGAAAATATGAAGGCCAAATTCATTGCGTCCCTGGTACACTGTGAGCCGAATCAAAGTCAGTGTATGGGTCTGGTGTAAACATGAAATCATCTATTTCCGTAGACAAAATATCGTCAACTGATGTTGGTGACATTTGGAACACCTCGTGTAGGAGATTAACTGCACAGAGATGTGAAGCATCGCCCTCAGCATAAGATGCCGCAGCAATGTTCGCGTCCGTTGTTACCTGTGTGCCTGTTGATCCATCTCGTACCTCAGCAGCAGCCGGAAGCGTCTGTGAGATCTCAATGAATGCCGTCATCAGGATTGGTAGCCTCTGGGGACAACACAGAGCATGGGCCGTTATCGGGTCCAGCAGAGCATCGATATCCGTTGGCATGACTGATGGAAGTGTTAGACAGGTGTCTAGCACGCATTCTTCACTGCAAAGCAGGCAGCGTAGAACAGGTAAGATGCAATCTTGCCAGATTGGTCTGAATGACAGGAACCATGTTATATTAAGTTCCCGTAGACGAGGTATGCCCAAAAGTTGTAGTATGCGCTCACGGCACTTCCGTTCTAGGAGAGCCTTCTCCACATCGCTCGGAGTGATGTCGGTGGACAGGCTTGCCATGGCGTAATAGTAGGAATAGAAATAGGATTCCTGCAACAAGTGCTAGAATTAATGGCACACCACCAAACACCGAATGTGCGAAGTTTGGGATGATTCCGAGGACTGCCTGGAAAGGTGCTAATAGTCCTGAACAGATGGTCCTAAATACATGTACAATTCCGCTCGTATCAGATATGTTAAAGATACGTCCCATCATTTCTACGAAATGTATAGGGCAGTTTGTACGTATTAAAGCCTGTATCTCAGCCGAAGTCCTTGCTACTTGAAGATCATAGGTTTCTTTGGCCGAGGTCAAAGGCACGGTTTGTTGTATAAGCATGGCTTTCATTCTGCTTAAAGTATCAAATCGTATAAAAGAGACATTCAACGAAGGCCACAAAGGCGACTCCCTGACTGTGTCTATTGGGGCAAACAATACTTGCATACAGCAAGTGACCCTGGAGTCTACTGTTACCAGATATGGGATGCCTGGCAACATGCCACAGCAACTCTGATCATTCAACATGAGGTAACTCCCATTAGAAAGTTGGCCAAACGTTGGATTAATAACAGCAGCTGGTGTACCTAGCTGGTGGCAGGACAAATTTGCCACAGAACCATTACAAGCCCCGTGTAAAGAAATGTCTTGACATATGAGTGAACCGCTTAGTGCATTTTCACAGTGTGTACCGCTAAGAAACACTTCACGATCCCCACTCCAACATCTGTAACTGTAAGGTAAATCCCAGGATGTCTTAATGTATTCTTTACCCAACCTTTCATA
Organism: Calotriton arnoldi; assembly: GCA_963921515.1. NCBI lineage: Eukaryota > Metazoa > Chordata > Amphibia > Caudata > Salamandridae > Calotriton > Calotriton arnoldi. The sequence continues at coordinate 397,674 of CAWUFW010005247.1, read as the reverse complement.
TTTGCCTGCTTGCATTTGTTTGAGGCAATACTGAAACTGGAAAGTAGTGACAGGCAGAGTGATTTTGCCATGAATAAGCCATTCTGTAGCTGGTTTTTCTGCCACAGTGAATGGTAATTTCTCCAGTTTTTCAATGCTCAGCACTGTATACTTTGCTCCCCTTTGTGCCAGTTCGATCTGTTTATCAGTTAGATTGTATTCTGCAAACAGAGCCGACGTGTTGATAAAACGCCAAGGCACATAGCCCGCACGCAAAGATTGCAGCGTCCAGCCTAATAACATAATAGAACGTAATTGAGATTGGCCTTGCTGTAACATGGCTAAATCTTGTTCCAGTATGTCAATAGCAGAGGATACAATGTTGTCCAGTGAATAAATTCTGGATGACAAAGTTGTTAACCCATTGTCGACCACAGTTAGAGTTTTCTCTAAGTTAATACGATCAAGTTCACGTATTCGTTCTGCGGCCTCTACCTGTGACACCGTCCATGCTTCATTATAAGCAGCATAGATGCCGGCATATATGAAACGTTTTTGACGTGGTTTTCTTGGTCCTAGCAAGAATTCCCTAAGGTCTGCGTCGTCTTTAAGTAAAGATAAGTGTTGTTTCACATCCTCAAGTGTAGATTTTTGTAGCCAGTCGAGGCACAATTTACCTACACTGTATGTTGTTACTACCCCCGGATGTTGTCTTTGGACGTATCGTGGGTCTGGCCTATGAATAGTAAAGCCCTGTGTTTTGTTCAGGAATCTTTCTTGACAGATATTTGTGTCTGTGGGCCAGATCAACCATTTTCTCCAATCAGGATTTGTTCTGTTGATTTGTAGTATTGAGTCAACTGTAACCGCTGCCTGTGTATTGTTATTACTGGCAGGTGTTGGTACAGAAGGTGTTTTCATGTCTTTGATCTTGGCTAAACCAAGGCAAGACGTTTGTTGCACAGTGTCATTCAAAAACATTATTTGCTGAGGGATGATACATGCTCTAAACAAAGCTTCTATCCCCTGCACGTGCCAATCTTTAGAACCCCAGACAGATTTTGTGTCTATTGTGTCTTTCCACAAGTTGAATCCATGTCTAGACAGTTGGGCAATAAATGCTGCAGAGTAAATCTGTTTTGTATTTGTTAAAATAATTTTCTGTCCTGTTTTGTTTACATTTTTATAGTAAAATGTTTCCGGATCAGATGTATTGTACCCTGAAAAATAGGGAAACTTTTTAGCAAACGTTTTTGAACTACCTTTTGGTGGTGTAGGACAATGCTCCCATTGGTTAAACATAAACACATTTCTAGGTGTTGCAGATTTATGCAAAAAATGATGACCATAGTGGTTATAGCAATACAGCTGTTCATAGTCTGATGAACCCTCTAAATATTCATTGTTAGAGAATGCAGCAGTCCTTTCTAGATCAAACATCATGTCATTTACAGTCTCAAAGTCCCAATCATCAGAATAGGTACTGGACGAAATAAAATCACTTAGTGAAATTTTAAATAAATGTGGAATGTTCAATTGTTCCGTAGGGCCGAATATATCGAAATCAGTTTTGTCCCACACTATACCATCCTGTATAGGAACGGCTGTGATGTTCACTGCAGACAAGTCTCTTGCTTCACGATGGGAAGATTTGTGTGGTTTCAAAAGTAAGTTCACATGTTTACTTTCAATGTCCAAACGGATGTATCTGCCATTTATAAGCACGCTGATAGTCATAACCAAAGCTAGCCAAAGCAGAAAGAAAAATATTGCAGAAATAATCCAGAGTTCAATCCATGGTTAAACCAGATAAGTCTTTTTCAGAAAATGAAAAAAGTCTTGTACTTGCTGTTTCAAAGTTAATGCTGGCGTCGTTTCAGGCTCACTCGGATCCTCAGAAAACGTATCAAAGTTAATGAAATAGCCAGAAGCAGTTCTGTCAATTGTTGGAATTGCATCAGGATTTGTTGAAATCGCTGGAATCAGTTGATCACGTGTTACATTGGTGTAGACAGGTGTATTTGGACGAACTGTTACTTGAGTTTCAAGAGGGATGAGTTCCATAGCATTGTTGCTTAGTCCTTCATCTGTTACTGCTGAATTCTCGATGGTTATCAGTCTTTCAGTCAGAACCTCTTGGATAGTAGCGAGAGGAGTGCGTCTGCTACTAGGTCGGAGTCCACGAGGCCTACTATTTAGTATTGGCCACATACTGTGGTTTGATGAGGTCGATTGACACAAATCTTTTCTCCTTTTTTCCAGCAAGGGGCGGCAGAAGTACTGTTCTTGTTCCGTGAACGGCTAGGACAGGTACTGGTTGTCTGTAAGAAGGTCCAAATTCCTTCTTGTCCGCAATCTTCTCTCTGACTAGATCCCCAACTTTTGGGATCCAGACAGGCCTTGCTGGGACTGCCGGTTTTCCCCAGTGGTGGTTGGCTTCAGGAATACGTTGCTTTGTTTCGATCTTAGTTCATTTAGATCCTGTAAAACAGCCAAACGATCTTTGATATCAAAGGGTTTATTTTCCACCAATGTGCCTTTACATTCGAGATCAGGACCCCACATTCTTGTCCCAAATAGGACCTCATATGGAGTGACCCCCCCTAGAGAACTTCTTGGCAAATTATTTAAAGAGCGTTGGACCCCATAAAGATGTTTGACCCACCCATCACCCGAACCTAATACTCTAGCTGTTATAGACTGCTTTATGTCCCGGTTTTTCCTTTCCACAACAGAATTTCCCTCAGGATGAAATGGAGAGGAGTACCGCAATGCAACGCCCAAACTGGCCATGGCTTCTTTGTAAGCCCGAGAGCTAAACGCAGGGCCCTGGTCAGAATGTAGTGTGCCAATTGCGTATGTGCCGATAAAGACTTGCAAATCTTTTATAACAGTTCGAGCGTCAGCCGAGCGCTGAGGCCATATCCATAGGAACCTTGACTTAGTATTTGTGGGATTGCATGTGTCCTAAAGGACGCCTGCGCGTAGATAGTCTAATGCTGTCTAACAATGGTGTCTGTACTGGGCAGGCTACTTCGTAGCATGGTGTCTGGTGGCGTTCTGCATCACGCTGTTTATTGCAGTCTATGCAGTCATTGATGAAGATGTGAATCTGTGTATTCATTCCAGGCCACCAGTACATCTCTTTTAACGTCAAAATTGTTTTAGAGATCCCTTGATGTGACAGACCCTCCCCCAGATGTGCTTCATAAATCAAAGCTGCTCTACGTTCCATGTTTGGAATGACCCTATCCCCCACTCCAGGGATTCGAGCAAAAGGAACGTTGTTCGCATCAATTACATAAGAGTACTTGAGTGGAAACTTTTTTGGTAACGCTGCACCACTGCCTTTGCTTGTAGCATTGACAGCCAACAATATCTCACTGTCAATTCTCGTTTTTTAAACGAGTGATCGCAGCTACGGACGCCGTCTGAACAGCCCCCTTTGCGGCTTCGTCAGCCAATGAATTCCCTGCAACGTGAACGCCATCACGTTGATGACTCAGTGTATGTATCACGTGAGCCTTTGGTAGTTCTTTTTTTAACTGAACTACTTGTTCCCAAAGCGTTTTATGGTTTATTGTGCCACCTTTTGCATCTTTGAACCCATTTTCAAGCCAATTTTGTATATATTCATTATACGACTGAACACAGTAAAAGGAATCGCACACTATTAGTGTGGGGAATTCGCGATCTGTACTTTCAAGTGCCAGTTTGAATGCTTGTAGTTCAGCTCACTGAGCTGTACAATCTCCTAGAGATTGAGTTTTTGTGACCATAGGTCTGAAGTTGCCATCTTGCATGCGACCTTTAACGATAGCGCACGCCGCACTGTAAGCTTGCTTACTCCCTGTAGCGGGTTGTGCTGATCCGTCAGTGTAAATTATGAATTCGTACTGATCGAGAGGCTGAATTTCAGTGGGCAGAGGACATTCATGTTCATACTGCAGGAATGCTTGTGTTTTTAGATCAGGATCAAAAACATATTCAACATCTATTGCAGCAGAGAGAATTAACCCATTGTATCCATCTAGGATGTAATGCTTTAGCATTTGGAATGCTCGCTTTTGTGACCGCTTCTAAGGCAGGTACTGGGGTTACGACAATAATGCGTTTCCCTTGGGCTAGGGCTCTTTCTTTTGCTACAGCGGTTTGAACTGCTGTCAGTATTTTTTCAGTTGAAGTGAAGCGCATCTCTGCTTGTGTATACAAATGAGATTTGTATGCAATTGGTACTTTTTCACCCTCATTAAATGTTAAGTAGGTGAATCCGCATTGACCCGAAATTATTCGGATCACTAAGTTGCGTTGACTTACGCGTGTTTGTAAGTGATTTGTTGCTAACATGTTAGCTTGGAGTGAACGCAAGATTTCTGTGTGTTCTTGTGTCCAATTTTTGATTGAAAAATCAGGTTTGATTAATTCGTAGAGAGGTTTAACCCTTTCTGCATAATTTAGAATGTATGTTCTTCCAAAATTTAGGAAACCCAGGATGGATTGTAAATTTTTCAGCGTTTTTGGAGGTTGGAGCAGCGCACACTTTTCTAAAAAGTTAGCTGCCAAGCTCTTGCCTTCACTTGAAAGCTCATATCCTAGAAAAAGGACATTGAGATGGGCAATTCTGGATTTTTTAAAGTTGAATTTATAGCCCTCAGAGGCGAAGCCCAATATAATGGTACTCACCCTGTTCAAGTGCCTATCCAGGTCATCGTCTGTCAGATAGATGTCATCGACATATGACAATGCCTCATTATCATAAATTTGTAGTAACTCTGTTACCCTCGCTGAGCATTTTTTTTTTTTTGCAGAGTTTTATATAGCGCAAACTTGACCCGCAACCGAATCGGGTATCAGAGCGCTTTACATAGCACCAGTTACGTTACATGAGGACACACATTCATTTTTGTTAGGCACGGGGAGATTAAGTGATTTGCCCAGAATCACAGGATGTTCAGCGTCATTACCGAGACTCGAACCCAGTTCCCCAGGTCCGAGGTCGAACGCCCTAGCCGTTAGGCCAACTCCTCTCCCAATATAAGATAACCAGAATAACCCCGGGCTGTTCTTGAACCCTTGTGGGAGTCGACAAAATTGACGCTGGGTCCCCATTATTGAGAAAGCTGTTAAGTACCTGCTTCCAGGTGCTATGTTTTGACAAAAGAAACCATTTGAGATATCTAATGTGGTTTTATATTTTTTACGCACAATGTTATTCATTAATGCTGTACTATGTGCATTTTGCACTGCAAATGTTTTAGAACAAGTGTTTAAGTGTCTGTAATCCAAGACTAGATGATATGAATGGTCTGGTTTGGATACAGGAAACAAAGGATTGTTCATTGAGGAGGTGCATGTTTCAATCACCCCTTGGTATTCAAGTTGATCTAAGATCTCCCTGACCTGCTTTTTAGCTTCTTGCTTTATTGGGTACTGCCTTTGTGCAGTTGGTTCATGTTTTAGATGTATTTTATGGTGAGGTGAGTCCTCATCCCATCCTACATGATTTTTATATAATGCTGGGGCCTGGGCTACTGCCCATTTCCTGGCATAAGTATCTTTTAGGTGAATTGGAATATGGTTGGAGAAGGCAGGCATAATAATGTCCTCGCCATGTGGGCACTCCCTGACAAATTGTGGAGGCCAGTCTTTTTCTGCTAGAAGTATATCATAGCCCCTTGAAAGTTTTTCCCAAAAGAGTGTTTTCACCTGTCTTGGTATATCTCCCTCCATTCGGAGTGTTATTCCATATAACTTTTGTGGAGTACTAACCCTGGTGTCTACAGTCTCTACTGTGATGTACTCATTCAAGTCCACTATCTCCAGAAGTTCCTTCAGGTTCTGGCGAGCTATTGTGACTTCTGCTGCACTGTCCAGCATTGTCTGAGCCCATTCTCCGTTCTTGAGTTGTGTTCTCAGTATTCTCGGCATGTCTGATCTTCAGACCTGCTACCTTCTTTTTGGAAAATTGAGGTTTTGATTTATTTTTCTGAACGTGTTTGTCGTCTTTGGATTTCACGCGTTCTTCTCTATGTTCTGACCGTCCTCTTCTTTCCGATGTCTGTGACGATATCTGAAAGGTACGAGAGGAACGTGTATCAGTATCTTGATACCTGTCAGGTTTTCTTAAACTATCCCTATTCCTGAGGTTATACCTCCTTTCAGAGTGCTCCTTTTGAGGAGACCTACCTCGGGATTGAGAACGTTTCTCGTTTGAATTTTGTTTATTAGTTTCCCACTTCTTTTTAGAAGATGTAGGAGTTTGTTTAATAGAGTCCTTTTCAGGATTCTCAGATAGTTTTGGCTTCAATGGGCTTCCACCCAAACTATCTCTGCCTAATTCTGCATAAGATTGTTCTATTATTCTGGGTATTTCAGTTTGATGTTCTGTTACATCAAATTCCCTTAATCGTTGGCGGATCGCCACTGATGCTGCCTCCCCTTTAATATTAGATAATATTATTGTTGAGACCTGGTCGAAATTTTTCAGTAATTTCATACCTAAATTTAGAGCAGGCTCTGCCCCGTATTCGTTTTGAATTTGTTTCAGGACATCTGGTATTACTGCAATTGATGGAACACCATGTGTTTTAGTATAGATGGCAGCAAAGACTGAGCCACAAGTGGTGCAGTCTTCCAGTTGTGGTGTGATCCCCATTGGTAAACAGATTGTTAGGATTCTGTGTTTCTCATAAGGGCTAGTATTGGGAAATACTGCTTCGATTTGAATAATTTTTTGAGCTATCCAGAATGGAATTTGCTCACGTTTTGTGGGCATTTTACCCATGACTGCGTATAAAGTCTGTGGTGTAATTTTTAGTGTATTCCCCTGTTGAGGGGTTTGATTTGGAATGGTCAATGGTGGTTGGACTGTGAAAGTCCGCATGACATATTGGACCAATTGTCTGTAAATTTTTATTAACTCTGTAAGTCGAGTAAGTAATTCCTCAGCTGACATTATATCAAGGTCAGGATGAGGAGTGTAGCCGGCTAGAATCGGCAATGTTGCTCCTGGTCTACCTAGTGGACCGAGCCTTGTAATGTTTCTGTGATGTTTTAGGGCGCCTTTAAACCAGAGCTGAAGCTCCTGGTATGTTAGTGGAATTTCAATATCCTCAAAAGGAGTATATTCCTCTGGTGGTTCATCTTCTTTGTAGAAGTGAAACAGTCTTGTGACTCGATTTGATTCTGGGAATACTATCCATGAATAGAATACCTCTATCTGAAATGATTCGTGTGCCTCTATCACGAAAACTGCTCTACCGCCTCTTGGTGGTAGGCCGTGTTTTATAAGTTTTAGAGTGATGGCTCTTCTTAAGTTTGGATGGATGTCTATAACACCCTCCTCGGTTTCATTTAAACCTGTAAAGTTAAAAGCTGTTACGACTGGTTGAGCCGCAGCTCCACCGGTTTCGGTGGCATTGTCCCCGTGTTCGGACATTTGTTTTTTGAAAAATGTAGAACAAGTTTCAAGGAAACAAAAGATAAGGTGCACAATATTTTGGAACACTGTATCATTCAACGTTGAACAAACCAAAATAGCTAATATATAGGGTTTTGTCCTATTTAGCTTTGGCGGAGATTTAACCCTACCCACTCCAGACGTCTTATGGAGTATGTGAGTAGGGGTCTCTGAGAGAAAAGCACGACTGAGTTACTCAGTATCTAGAGTTAAATTACTGCCTAACCAAACGTTTGGGCGCCATGTAGTGTAGTTCCTATTTCCCTAATAGGCTCTGCGCATTGGAATAATATACCCTATAGGCTTGACATAGGACTGAGGTCGATATGTCCCTATCGAGTATATTAAACTTAATTACTTTGTGCCAGCTAGCTCAGAGGCCACTAGAAACTCCTTGAAAACAAGAAGGGAGTAGTTTCTGGCAACCGCAAAAACATGACAACTTTGTTTCCCTTTAGAATCGGAACACGTCTCAGAATCGTGGAAACAATAGATAACAGTTTCACTCAGCTCAATCGTGCATGCTTAGTTTCCTCAGAGTTACACAGAAAGAATAGACGGGCGATTCAATAAAAGGTTTTATTGAACAGTCTTGTTTCTCGTGTAAGAGATATGTGCTGTTATGATCACAAGACAGTATGCAAGATATATTATGTACAGCGTAAGCAGTAGAAATAAATAATACTGCGCTAGCATTATCTTTTAGCATCTATTCACATACATAAATAACATGAGCTAAAAATGCGAGTACTCATATGATGCGTCTTTAAGCTAGTTCTACCCCAGTGTACCTAACCTAACCTAAGTGTAGGACAATGTAAGAAATAGGTGGAGTATTCTCTAGTTCGGTATACTAAGAGTATGTTAAGTCTAGTATGCCAAGTATGCCAAGAGTCCCTCTAGGTTCTACTCAGCTCCATACCTTGAGAATGAGAGAGGTGGGAATCTCTTTCCGGACTCGAACTCTAACACCCCGCGAAGGGAGTCAGATCACTGGAAGCTGGATTCTCTGCGAGCAGGGATGACAGCGTCTTCTCAGTGCGTCAGGCCGGGATACGGGCTCCTCTGAAGTCGAGGTCTCCTCTAACTTGCTTGGGCAAGGGAAGGTATATTTATACCTGGAAGGTACTTAGGAATGTTAGCATTGACGTGAAGTCGGACAGAGGAAGACGTCAGGAATGAACCCTTAAGGTATAGTGGTTCATGCATAATAGATGAGTTCTTGGAGAAATCAATAATCCTGTGCTAGGGGAACTCCCAAGAGCTTAAGGGTCTGGTTTCTAAGAACTCGTTGTGACGTTAGGGTGGACGGATGTCGGTGACCATGCCTGTATTTGGAGTGCACGGCTAATGCCTAAATAAGGACTGGGATTCTATGCCTATATAAGGGCAATGCGAATTGTACCTATATAAGGACATGTTTCAGGAAAACCTATATACGGACACCTAAAGCGGAATACAACAGTATGAATGTGTGATTGTGTGTTATTGTGTAAGCATGCATGTGTTAGTGAATGTATAGTTCGAATGGGATGTGCTGTCACTTCCGTTACCCCTGGGCTTTTGTTGAATTGACGTTCATGGCCTTAACTACTGACTTTAGTAATGTGTGTTTATATAAAAAAAACTAGTTTTTTCTAAACAGATCACTTTTTTCACTTTAAAAAAAATTGGATTTTTCTAAATAGATCACTTTTTTCACCATTCAGTATGTTAATGGTGTGACGACCGAAGGAATGTGTTGAGCACGTTTTATTACCAGAGCAAGATTGTATAGCACGAACTACATTAAGTTTCAAGGCATTTTCTTTCATCTTGGCTAAATTAATCGGTTGTATTCTGCCCACACGGTCGCTGCTCACATGTAAAGATTTTATTGAAGATGAGCAGAATTTACAACAATATATTTAGAACAATTGAGACAAATAAATTAAAAAATGTACAATAAAATATTTCAACCAACCAGTCTAGAAATGCATCAAAAACTTGGAAGAATACAATAAATGCGGAGAATGGGGAAAAGCAATATTTAATAATAGTAAATATACATTTATCATACTAAAGATATAAAAGTGAATGAGTTTGATGATAATTGTTAATTTTCTTAACAAATAAATATATTTTCTAATTATTCTTGGTGAATAATAATATGACTTATCTTTCAATTTCAAGTTTATGTTCTAAATTAAAGGCAGATTCTGCATTTTCATGGTCCAGTTATCATCAGCTGATGGGGAGACTCCAGATTTTCACAGCCTGAGTGATAAGGTTTTCACAATCATGAGATTGGGTTGTATCACAGCTTTTTTGGTGGGCCTAAGTAGATCAGGTAGAGGCGATATTGAGGATAATAAACAATGACAACCAACTTTTAACTTTAGGACACTATAATAAATTAGGTATGGTGGCTTGACAATGACAACAATTAATACTATTTGCTAAAGCTAGTTTGTCCATTTTGAGTGAAATCCAGCATGAACGTAAGAGTGATCATTGTTGGGAGAGTACTGTTTGAAATTTTGTACTAACGTTTAAGGATTTACATAGAATTCCTGACATTGTTTGGTATTGCTGCACCCAACGTACAAAGATGCAAATTGTATTTTGCAGTTGTAAAGCCTGTGATTCTCAAACATTCACTGTTTGCAACTTGAAAATACTTTTTGGAAATGCATAAAAGGTGTTTTGTGCATTGGAAAAAACTTTCACAATGGTATGTATCCAGGGGGATGGCCAGAAAAAAATGATAGTTCCACTTTTAACCTCAAGATAAATATATCTAAGTAGACTGAGTATGCCCGAAACCTTTCAAGGAGGATTATGTAGGGTCTCCCCCTGAATTCATTTTTTATTATGGGGCCAAATGGTGCATTTTACAGTACAATTTTTAACAAATTTGACCAAAATCTACAAGTTTTCCAGTAGATGCAACATGTCTAGGTAAAAAACATTGCCATTTATAATGCCAATAACTCCAACTTTGCGGGGTGCAGTACTATATGTGGCCAAAAGAGGTTCCATGCACCCTGCAACATGGCTAGGTAAAAAACATTGCCATTTATAATGCCAATAACTCCAACTTTGCGGGGTGCAGTACTATATGTGGCCAAAAGAGGTTCCATGCACCCTGCAACATGGCTAGGTAAAAAACATTGGGCCTCATTTATGAGGCCCAACTGGCCCTTTTGCGCTGCCGGAACGTTACTTTTTTGACGTTCCGGTGGTGCAATCTGCCACTGGCATATTTATAAGGCCACGTAAAGCCATGTTATGTGGCTTTTCATGGCCTTATTGCCATTTCATGCAGAAAACTGCGTGAAAGGGGCGTTCCATGGGTGTTGCTGGGGGCGTTCTTAGCAACATCCATGACTTTTTGACACTGCCCCAAATTTACGAGAAGTCGTAAGTCTGAGACAGCGCCAAAAACTTACGCCTCCCCAGGAGGCACAACGAGGAGAAATAGCTTTATTTCTCCTTGTTTTTCCTCTTTTTATGTGTGCTGCCTTTTGCAGCACACCTAGAAAGAGGAAAAAGCCTCTTGTGATTGTTTTTGTGCAGGAAGGTTTCCCTTCCTGCACAAAAATAATCATCCCTGCATGCAGGCACCCTTGCACCATGGTGCAAAGGTGCCTACATTGGCACACGGCAGCCCATTGTGCTCCGGAGCAGGGGAAAAGGACAGGAATGCTCCGTATCTAATAGTTACGCACATTCCTGCCTTTTTCTTTTGCTGTAGGGCAGTGCAGCAGCAAGCACTGCTGCGCTGCCCTACGGCAAAAAACCCGTAAATGAGGCCCCTTGGCATTTATACTGCTAATAACTCCAACTCCAACAAATGCGAGACGGATTGCATTTCCAGTGTAATAGGTCTCGCATTTGTTAAAGTTAGAGCTGTTGGCATTGAAAATGACAATGTTTTTTACTTTTGCTTTTTTATACCATTGGCAATAGTGATATGCAAATATAATAACTCCACTGCAAAGAAAAAAACAAAAGTAAATAACATTGTTATTTTCAATGCCAACAGCTCTAAATATAACAAATGTGAGACCTATTGCATTGCAAATGCTTGTCTTTTAAAGTTAAGGGAAGGCTGGGTTTACTTTACATTATTATCATAAGGCTGCAGATAGCAGAGTCTGATAATGAGCAGTGCTCAGTCAGATTTATGACCCAGACTGGGGCTGGGTCACAGAGGTGAAGAACTAAAGTACTGAAGTATTTAACTCCTAAATAAAAGTCTTTGTGGACTCAATATTGGAGCTGAGAACAAAAAGATGTTTCTGAATGCTTTCAAATGGGAGAAAAAGAAAATGAAAAGTTATCTTAATGATTAACTCTTCATTTTAATTTTCTCCCAAATCAAAGTGTCGCATTTGTATGTCCTGTGCCACAAGTACATACCACAGTCTCTCAGTCACCTGTACACATATACCCCATTCTTATGCACACATGTTCATACATCCCCAAAGACCACGCTCTCACTGACACACATGGTAGCCCTGTTATAGTGCCCCTAGTCAAAGTATTTTGTTCAGACCATAGTATCTGGCTCTATGGACATTAGGCTTCAAGTCAATTAAGCTGGTTGTGGGGGCGTCTGCTAACAATGCGTGAGTTGCTCAGCCTTCAGTAGCTGATGATGATTTTCACTGATCAGAAGTAGCTCTCACTACACTTAATCCAAGGTCTCTCATCAAGGTTGTCCCTGGATCTTTGTTGGTGGTGAGCAACTTAAACACAGTTTGTACATTGAACATCGAGAGGTTATGTACCCAATATGATGCACATACAATTTCAAAACACAGCGGTGAGTTAGCGCCCTCTTGCAAGTGACATATTCAATATTCATTCCTTTAGTTCTTAAACTGATAGCCAACGTGATGTGTAGAAAGTGCTCTGCATTGTTTTCCCTAATGGGAACACACTTACTATTGTACATTGTTCTTGCAAACTGACACCAGCATGTAAACACAGCCTTGGTAACAGCATATATAAGCCTTTTAAATATCTGAAAGCACGAGAAAATATGCATTTTTGAAATAAGACCAGAATTAATTAGGTTAGAAATGGCATAAACAGTAAAGAATGACTACCTAATCACTTTCACATGATGTCTTGAGGATTACCGTCCATGCTGATATCACTTGTGGTATGTCCATGTTACTTTTTCACTAAACTCTGAGGAGGCTCATCCAGCCTCGGAGAACTAACAAAAAACTTTAACTCTAAGGCAAATTAACTTTTTGCACTGAGCAGAAATTGTGCATCCTTGCACTCGAAAGTAAAGAACTTTCATTTGACTTCATTGGTGCAGCCATAGCTTTCTGCAATCTTACAGCGATTTTCTAGGTGGGGGTATTCTTAAACAGATGTTTTTAAGGTGGGGAAATAAGTACGGGTTGCTGGAGGTTGAAATGTATAATAAAGAGGCCCAGTGGCAGCTGCTCGCATTTTGAAGTGGTAAGGCAAGTACTAAAAAAAAAAAAGACGAAAGACATAATTAAGAAATATTAAATTGTACTTACCTGCCACTCCAGCGGCCACTGCCTTGCTCCTCTCTCCCGATCCTTGACTCCGGCAGTCCAGGGCTGGTGCACACTGTGCAGGCTCCCAGATGCCAATCCCGACGCTTCTTGCATGCTGGGAATACTATTACCCAGCGTGAGAGCAGCGCTGGGATTGGTCTGAGCAGCCTGGTTTGGCGCTCAGTCAGTGCCTGATCTCCACCCGGCTGTGTAAAACAGCCTTGCTTGGAAAAAGGCTAAGAGTGCATTTCGGTTTGGCCGTCCTAAGACGGCCGCCCAAACCGACATGTGCACTTAGCAGTGCCCATTACTCCTCCCTAAACCTGAGGATGACCCTGCCCGACCTGGCTGGCTCTGGCTCAGTGAAAAATAAAATGATTATAAAATTGTTTTATTATCATTTTATTTTTCACCTTAGCCTCTGCTGGCTTTCAGCAGTGGGGGCGACGCTCCTCCGCCATAACGGAGGAGCCACCCCTGAAGAGGCCTACCTGTATTGTGTTGTATTGTAATTGCATTTATATAGCTCCTACTGCCCCTTACAAAGTGCTGGAATACCTTTTCCCACATTCACACTTTTAGGTTTAAATGTGTTTTATTGGCATTTGCATCAGAAAAAAAAGGATATACAGACATTATGCAATAGAGTTATACTCCTAACACAGGTACATCGGGTTCTAAGTAGGACCATACCGATCGGCTGTACCCTTCCGGGGACCCTGCGGCCCCTGTGCCCCTTTGAAGCCATCGGTGTGGTCACCTTCACTCTGGTGTGGTCACCTTCACTCCACATTCACACTTTTAACGTCCCTCCAGACTGTTGATCATCCTCCCTCAGAGCCTGCTTCATCCCTTCATGTTCTGATGCTGTCCATCTCATCAATATAAATTTCACTGATCCCAAAAATAGTATCATGGTCTGTCACCCTCACATCTAAATGTTGCAGCCATGTTCACTTGTGTTCTTTGTAGGCCTTTTCCTGCATTTAATTTTTGGAATGTGACGGGTGGACCATTCATTTCAGATGTAGAATGAAGAGTGGGATTGTCTTCTAGTTCACTCTTTGTAGGCACTTCAGTGGTGAGTCCTGGGAGGCCAAATGCACAAGAGGTCCTGATGCGACAGTCTAGCTCCTAACACCAGGCTAAAGCCGCCCACTGCTGTGACTGCTCTGCTGTGCACTTTTCTTCAGCCAAATCTTTCCACCCCGTGGCCAATACATACCCCCTTCCAGATACCACTTTTTCACTAGACCTTGGAGAACACCATGACTACAGCCTTCATGCTGGCACTAGCAATGGTGCTGAGACATGCATGTACAGGGACACGCACCACGTTGCTGTTGCAAGCTATTGATGAGTTACTGACTCCCAAATTTGAGTGGTAACTGATTAACAAAGGAGAAACTGTTCCCTTGGTACAGCATCCCCTATGGGAATTGTGTAAGAAAAACTCTCGAGGAGCAGGCAGTAGCCCAGCACTTGTCCTCTCACTGTTTTTCCTTCAATGTAAACATTATTCTAAAAAAGTATCCGGTGTCCCTTGAAGGGACAAGGGCAGCTTAAAAAAATATTCACCTTGAAGGAATGTGAATTCAGGGATGGAGGTCCTCTTTCCCTTGCAGGCCACCATCACTGTGTTCTCAGGGATTTGCGGGCATTCAAATGGTGAATGAGGGTCACAAAATGCCTCTTACCTCATTAATATTCATGACATAGTGATTCTGTGACCTCCTATGAATAATAATTTTGAGATGTTACTGACTACTAGATCAGTCGCATTGCAAAATGCATGGCAGTTTGCAAACCAGTCGATGTGCAGTTTACTAACTGCCCTTTGTACTATCAGGCCCTTTGTTCCTAGCTCCAAACGCCAGTGTGTTCTGCCTTCCCCCACAGCCTGCATATTATAGGTAATGATGTGTTGGCATTTGAGAGGGGATTTAGGACTTTATTTACAGTTTGGCAATGGGATACTCCATCACAAACACGGCTGATGTCCCATCCTCTGCACTGCAAGTGTATTATAGCCTCTGGCACTTGTGACACGGAGAGCAAATATCCTTCACATTTTGACAAAGTATGCAATGCGCCAAACTGTAAATAAGGCCCTCAGTCTTTTTGAAGTCCTTTTCTGATCCCATTTCCATAGCACTGAATAATGACAAGTATTTCCTCTGCTGAATAACACTCAGAGGGATTATTTGTGAAACGCACCCCAAAGATAACATCGGGCCCAATTATGATGCCGGTCAGACGAGCCTCCTACCGGCATCATTGCAGAAAAGGGACCGGCTTACAGGTAGTAGGCGTTCCCGACCTCCAAATTAGGGTCCAACCGCCGTTGAGGCAGTCAGAAACATGCCTCTTTGCTTTGAGGCTTTTGCTGCGGCCCGGAAAAGGGCCGCATCACAAGGCCAAGTGCCAAAAGGCATGTTTTTAAACCCTGTGTGGAGCCTGCCACACGATGCAGGGATATTTAGGGGGGCACCACATGTGCCCCCCAGGGCCCATAGCGGAGGGCCATGGGGTCAGGGGCCCTGCTAGGGGCCCCAATAAAGACTTTCTGCCAGCCTTTTCACGTCAGAAGAACCAACATGAAATGGCTAGAGGAAAGGTGGATCGTAATCCCCACGGCGGTGCCTGAGAAGGCACCGCCCCCATTGTGGGGAATGCGATCCGACCGACCACTCAACGGGCTCCTTGAACTCGTCAGAAGCTGTGGGTTGGTCCCTGGAGCACTGCGGTCCGACTGTAATCGTAATGCGGCGGTCTGACCGCTGATATATATGTCGATGTCGGTCCCACTGACATCGTTATCGCCCCTTCATTCCTATGTTCCGGTTTTGGTGAATTATGACCAGTTTATAGGCCGGTAAATGCCACAATTTTACTTTTACTATAATGTGACACAAGTACACAATGGCCAATTTGATGTATTTTTTCCAAAGAAGGGGTTTGCCTTCTAGTTTTACGAAAGGGTTATCCTAAATTGGAGCCTCACTAGTGATTATTGATGAATTTGAATTTGGCTTTAATAAAAACGTTTCTAGTAAAGACAACACTATCCAAAGGATTAAGTTGGAATTTTAATCGGAGGTTAAAAAAGAAAGTTTAATTTTCCTTAAGAAACGTTCTTAATTCAAACCTACCTAAAAACGTATTCCAAGCGCATCATGCATGTAAAATTAATCACTTTGGAAAGGGATAAAACAGAAGATAGAAACTGGAAGAAACTGTCCTAGTCACTGTGCAGGGCCTCTGGAGTCTTCAGCAATGGAATAGTCCACTACGACACCCCAGGTGCTTAATTACAAACCCCTTGCGCTGTCGGTACATCACTTTTTACATGGGAAAAAGTGACGCAACGGCTGTGCAAGGGGCTTGTAAATAAGCCCTCCGTGTTTTTTTTCTAGCAGGCTGCAGGGTGGGGTAGCCACTATCTTGAACAGCAGGCCAAGTAAAAAAGTAAATGTGACACCCAAACACTTAGCCAAGCTGAATTTCTTCTTTTTTTTATCAATGTGGACCTAGGTTGGGTGGATAGTGGTAGTCAGACTAGACTCAGTCTGAATATGGGCCACAGAGATAACTGTTAAGTTTCATTTCATCCACGCTGTGTGGATGAAATGAAACTTGGCCGTCTCGCTGTCCCATGCCTGGACCTTCAGGAGTGAACCACTTTCATTTCTCTCTGGAAACAGGGCTGTGAATAGAGGGCGCCATCAAGGTATCAGAGGGGGCAGGTGATTAGTTTCCCATTGTGAAACTTACAGCGCCTGGAATGAATCTAAACAGCGCTTTTAGGCTAGCTTTATGCCACATTTCACCAGAGTAATTGCTGGTGGTGGGCAGCCAGTGCTAGATGCCCGCTGAGTGTTTTTTATCCAAAAGCAATTGAGTCACAGTTGGTAAGGGAGCAACCTGACTAAGAAGTAATCTGAAATCCATGGTAAAGCATGTTCCTGTGTGTTATGACAACTGTGGGCCAAACCGTACCCTAAAACAAAGAGGACTTTGCTATCAGTTTCCTAAATTTAATAGCCAAAGAACACATCACCCTTTTACAAAATTGAAGCAATAGTCCACGTATGTTATGTGACAACGTGCATTTTGGTCAGCGTCTTCTCCTACCATAGCTGTAAAAAAGAACAATAATTTTTTTAGAACAAATCTGACTCTCTGTGCAGAAAACTGATCGAAAGATACATCATCACTGTCTTGGAGGAGTTAATTAAATTCAAATTAATTTAATTTTATTGGTAATTAGTTTGTTATAGTAAATTAATTATTAAATTGATTATTAAGAATTTATTACATTTGATTTTTATTTTATCTGTTTCAGTTTAATTTGTTTATTTTAATGTATATTTTTAGTTTATTATTTTTAATAGTAAGTTATATTTTAGTAGCAGGTTGATGGGTTTGTACGGGAATAGACAGGATGGGAAGAAAATGTAATTAAAATGTATTTATTAATAATGTTTACTTATTTTTTAATGGTAGTTTCATTATTTATTGATTATTACATAAATTATTTAATTTTATAATTGTTATACATTTACTGATTTATTTCTTTTATTGTGTAGCTTAATGTTTATATGTTCGTAACTAAAGTAATTTTTAATACTGTGTGATTTGTTTTTGAAGGGGAATAGGTGAGAATATTTTAAAGCTATAATTTTTGGATTAATTTCTATTTCTAATATATATATATGATTAATTGATAGTTAATTTGCATCATTTTAATGTTGTAACTTTTGTGGTAATTATTTGCTTTATTTGAATTCCTATTTAATTTAATGGTAAGTAATTTTAAAGTTTACTTTCACATTTTGTTTTTTTAAGCATTATTGTGAAATAAATATTTTTGTACTTATTTTTTTTTTTTTATTTCTGTACATTGTTTTTGGTTTGTAGGTAGGATTGTGAATGTTATTATGAGTAATTTCATTATTTCTTCCCCAGTTTTTATGTTATAATTTAAAATATTATCCATTTTTGTTAAATAATATAGTATGTATGTTTTCTAATTAATATAATGTAATAAATATCTTGTATTAGGTATTGAAATAGTTTTAATAAATGTTTAGGACTTGCATTTGTCTATGTAATCCCTCCGTAGTCCAACACTTTCCCTACTGTTGCTTAGACTGGATTCGGGATAGGAAATCAAAGCCCTTTAAGGCTAACACTTTCCCTACCATTGCTTAGACTGGAGTGTGAATAATAAATCAAACCCCTATGAAGTCCAGTACTTTACCTACTGTTGCGTAGACTGGAGAAGGCATGGCAAATCTAACCCCTCCGAAGTTCGGCGCGTTCCCTATTGTTGCTTACGGCCTTATTATGAGTTTGGTGGTGCGAGAGTGGGACCGCCCCACTCCCGCACCGCTAAACCCATGTCTGAACCACCCACCAGATTAGGAGTTTTCTCCTGTCTGGCGAGCTGTTTTTGGTGTTCCCACGGTGGTGCCTATGAAATAGGTACCGCAATGGGAAAGTCAAAATCAGTACCTGCACAGCATGGACTGCTGCAGTCCATGCCGTGCAGATACTGGTGTGCATGCACACAGGGGGGCACAACATCAACATGCCATGAGGCACCAGGGGGCCCTGTATGGCCCCTTTGATTCCTCACCACAACGCTTTTCATGGCGGTCGCACCACCATGAAAAGTGTGGCGGTGAGGAAACTCATAATATGCTTGGCCCCGCCAAGCATATTGCGGCCTCAGGAACGCCGGGCAACCGCCAGGGAAAGACTCATAATAAGTCCATTAGGCTGGAGTGCGAATAGTAAATCTAACCCCTCCCAATTCCAACACTTTCCCAACTGTTGCTTAGACTGGAGTGTGAATAATTGATCTAACTTCTTCGAAGTCCAACACTTTTCCTACTGTTGCTTTAGACTGGAGTGGGAATAGTAAATCTAACCATTCGGAAGTCCAACACTTTCCCTACTATTGATGAAACTGGACCTATATTATTATTATTTAATTTTTTAAAATTTTTTTTATTAATTTTTATTTTAGAATGCTTATGTTAAGTAAAATGAGTGGATGAGGTTTAATATTTTACTATTTAATATAGTGTTCAAATTAAATATTATACTTTATATTAGAAGGGTTTACATGTACTTTTTGTTATTCTTTATATTATTTTTATAGTTTCATTAACCCCTTCGCTGCTAGGCCTCCCCCCGTGCTAAGCCTTTTTTGGCTATTCGGGGTAGTTCACGCTTAGGCCCCTGTAACTTTTGGTCCACATAAGGTATCCACGCCAAAAGTGCGTCCTTTTCTTCCAACATCTTGAGGATTCTAAAGGTACCCAGGGTTTGTGGATTTCCCAGGAGGAGACCAAGAAATTGGCCAAAATACAGCCAATTTTTGTTTTTTTTCAGGAAAAATGGGAAAAAAGTGCTGCAGAAGAAGGCGTCTGGTTTTTTCCCTGCAAAGGGTATCAACAAAGGGTTTGTGGTGCTAAAGTCACCATCTTCCCAGCTTTCAGGAACAGGCAGACTTTTGTCAGAAAACATAGATTTTCTATACAGTTTTGGCATTTTACTGGGACGTATCCTATTTTTCCTATTTTTTCTGCTTTCAACTTCCTTCCAGTTAGTGGTAGAAATTGGTATAAAAGCAATAATGGATCCCAGAAAACTATACAGTTCTGAAAAGTAGACAACATTTTAAATTCAGAAAGGAGTCATTTGTGTACATCCTTCAAGGTTTTTCTAAAGAAACTAACAATTGAATGAAAAAAATATTGAAATTGATTTGGAAAAAACATCTATTTGTGCCAACATTTTCACCTGTAACTTCTTCTAAGTTTTTTTAAAGCAATATACCGTTATGTCCGCTGGACCCCTCTGGTTGTGGGAATATATAGGACTTGTAGGTCCACCAAGAACCCGAGATACCCCGAGCCAATAACTGAGCTGCGTCTTGCAATGTTTTTTCATTGTATACCGGGTATATAGCAATTCATTTGGTAAAATATAAAGAGTGAAAAATATGTACCAAGGAAACCTGTATATTTCCAAAATGGGAACAGAATCTAGAGTTTAGAAGCAGTGGTTATTTGCACCTCTCTAAAATTGTGGGTACCCATACAAGCATGGAAATTAGAGGACATTTTTTTAAATGACTTCTTTTTTACACATTGTCTTACATTTGGAAGGCAGAAATGCAAAGAAACTCAATTGCTAATAACACCTTTTCTACTATTCTGTATTCCCCTAAGACTCCCAATAAAAATGGTACCTCACTTGTGTGGGTAGGCCTAGTGCCAGCAACAGGAAACGGCCCAACACTTAACGTGGACTCATCACATTTTTCCAGTTAAAACGGACCCTTTTTTTGTAATGTACCTAGCTGTGGAGTCTGGACCCTAGCTCAGCTGACACCTAGGGAAACCTAGCAAACCTATACATTTTTGAAAACTAGACACTAAGGGGAATCCAGGATGGGGTGACTTGTGTGGCTCTCATTCGGTTCTGTTACCCAGAATCCCTTGCAAACTTTGTAAAAAAAAAAACGAATGTTCCTCATATTTCTGTGATGGAAAGTTCTGGAATCTGTGGGGAGCCACAAACTTCCACCCACCCAGCGTTCTTCAAGGTCTACTAAAAATGGTACCTCACTTGTGTGGGTAGGCCTAGTGCCCACCACAGGAAACGCCCCAAAGCGAAACGTGGACACATCACATTTTTCCAGTGAAAACTGACCCTTTTTTTGCAATGTGCCTAGCTGTGGATTTTGGACCCTAGCTCAGCCTGCATCTAGAGAAACCTAGCAAACCTGTACATTTTTTAAATCTAGACATCCAGGGAAATCCAGGATGGGGTGACTTATGTGGCTCTCACCAGGTTCTGTTACCCAGAATCCTTTGCAAATCTTAAACTTTGTAAAAATAAAATACATTTTCCTCACATTTCTGTGATGGAAAGTTCTGGAATCTTTGTGGAGCCACAAACTTCTACCCACCCAGCATTCCCTCAAGTCTCCCGATAAAAATGGTACCTCACTTGTGTGGGTAGGCCCAGTACGCGCAACTGGAAACAGCCCAAAACGCAACATGGACACGTCACATTTTTCCAGCGAAAACTGACCCTTTTTTCACAATTTGCCTAGCTGTGGATTTTGGACCCTAGCACTGCCGGCACCTTAGGAAACCTAGCAAACCTATACATTTTTGAAAACTAGATATAAAGTGATATCCAGGAGGGGGTGACTTTTGTGGCTTTCACCAGGTTCTGTTACCCAGAATCCATTGCAGATCACAAACTTTGTAAAAAAAAAAATCTTCACTTTCTGTGATGGAAAGTTCTGGAATCTGCAGGGAGCCACAAACTTCCACCCACCCAGCATTTCCCGAAGTCTCCCAATAAAAATGGTACCTCACTTGTGTGGGTAGGCCTAGTACCCGCGACAGGAAAGGGCCTAAAGTGTACTGTGGAGACATCAAAATTATTGATTACAAAAAGACCTTGTTTTACGAAGGAGTCACCTACGTTTTTGATCCCGGGCTCGGCGGCCATCTAGCGAAACCTATATTTCTGAAAATTAGACACCCGGGGGGAGTCCAGGGAAGTGGGACTTGTGTCGATCCCCCAACGTTTTCCTACCCAGAATCCCCTGAAAACCTCAAATTCAGCTAAAAAAAATTCTCATCTCGCCCTCCTGGTGCGCTCCCCAAGGGATCAACTAGGGAAGGGTGCCATTGAAAAGGCGAGATTCTCCCCTTTCCAACAATACCTCTCCCATGTAATTCGGTGCTCGGGGTGAGATAGCCCCACGAGCACCTAAGCACTGAAACTGAAAGGAGCCGATCGGCTCAATTCAGTTTCATAGATAATGACGTCTGGCGCCATGCGCACGATCATCATTACATATGAAAAGAAAAAAAAGCCTTCCCCACCTCCTGAGGTAAAAATAAAAAAAATAGGAAATCCCTCTGCTCTCTGCAGCAGAGGGATTTTGTGCTTGTGTGTGCATGACGGAATTTAGTTGGGACTATTTTCCATAGACAAAGCGTTTTTTGGTTTGCTAATAACTTTTGCCCCATTAGACAACTCTTCACAAAATTTTCCCAAAAAAGAGTTCATCCACCTCAGCTCCTTGCTGGAACGTTTCAGGGTGATCCATCAAGTGGGGCAGAGAAAAAAGGAAGGTCCCAAAATGCAAAATCCCCATGCATTTTTCATAAACTTCTTTAGACTAGGCTACAGCAAAAACTGCTGAATGGATGTACACCAGATTTGGCACTTAGTTATATCTTGGTCCCTAGATTGTGCTTTTTGTATATGGTGTAAATCCGTTCAGTAGTTTTTGAGATATAAAGGGTAAAAAATATATATAGATATTTGGACACTTGGGCTCACGAGAGACTCGCAAGCGTTCCACGAGAGTGGAAATTTAAAAATGGAGCCTTGTGACTGGTCGAGAGGCCTGTTTTTCCTGTGCGCCTTCACTCTCTCGCGCGGGCCGAGCACTCTGATTGGCTGGCTGTTAGAGTTTTAGAAAAGAAATGGCCGCCATTACTGGTTACTGTGGAAAATTGCAGGTGTTGTGGAATTGAAGTAAACAAGCTGTATTAGGAGGGAGCAGAAAGGCATCCTGTACCCCTAGATTTTGAGAGGAGGCCTGTAAGGTATAAGTACTGTTTTGAAAGTAAATCTATATTGTTTTAAAAAAAATAACGAATCATCGGCACTCTTGCAGGAGCAGGATCGGGATTAGTAAAAGGGGTGGATGACTTGTGAATACACTCTACTTAGAGGAATGGATATTGTGCACCTTTTTATTGAGAGGAGGTGTGTGAGATATGGATAGATCAACTTTATTCGATTGTAATAACCGTAAAAGTACAGAAAGCAAAAGTAAAACAATTAGCACAAATTCTAGGTACCTAAATAAAATCATGCCTAAAACAATATAGTAAAAAATAAAAACAGTGTACAAGGACTTAGACATTCAAAATGAACATAAGTGTCAACAGCACCGGGCAATCATAAATTTTTCATAATCATTATCAACTCACAAGTGCATTTTGTGCCATGTGCAAAATAGCAAATAGAATTAAAAAACTATAACCATAAACTTTTAGTATTAGAGCCCATTCCTAGGCCCAGGGCTTTTTCTATTGCAAGCAGGACAGCCCGAAGCCATGAATGTTCAAAAATTTAAAACACAGCTCTTTCAACTAAAGTGCAAAGTAACATAATTTTAATCTGCTAGAACGGTACGCACCTCTAGAAACCACAAAGAGGAAAATACCATAGAAGTTAGCTGAGCGTTTTTGCTCCTATTGACCAGCTCCAGTGCAAAAATTTGACAACGATACAGGCAATCAACTCTTTTGTATCAGCACACAAAAGCCTAAGTGCCAAATGGCACTGTCTAATTCCAAGTTGTCTGCCTATAGGCAGACTCCATTGCTTCCTCGGACGCTCGGAGCCTGGGCAAAAGAGTAGAAAATGTGTGACAGTTTCGTCTGTTTGTAAACATACTGGACACACATTGCTCAAGTCAGAATTTGATTTCCATTTGGAGCAAAAACAGTTAACAGGAAGAGTTCCATACTGGAAATGTTGGTACAGTTGTCTAGCTGTTGGGGCGATACCTGCCTTGTTTTAGTACAACTATAAAGTCTCAGTATCCCTGAAGCTTGTTGGCACAAAGTCAAACTGCTTTTCTTAACTTGAGATAGCCAAGACATATTCGATGCTAACCTGATGCCCAAATAATCAAACTCATACACCTTGTCTTGACTGCAGCCACCCAATTTAATGGATTCTCTGAACGATTTATGTGGATTAATGGACATGAATTTTGTTTTTCCCTGATTAATTTCCAGACTCCGATCTGTACAGAAAGCTGCAAAGTGGTCCACCAAAGTCTGAAGGCAAGCTGGGGTTTTAGACACCAACAAGGTGTCTTCTATAAATAAAAGTAGGGGAATCTTGCTGCCAGGATCTTCAGTGCATCGCTCATGCAGTCCTCCAGTTGAGCTACCACATCATTTAGGTCCTGTTAAAAGAGAGTGGGGGCTAACACACATCCTTATCGCACCCCGCTCAATCCCTGTATGATCTGTAAGCTGACCCAGTTGCCCCCAGCTTACTTGCGCAGAAGTGTCTTGATGTAAGCAAATTAAAGTGTCTAGCAGGGCTGAGGGAATCCCATTTTGTTTCAGCATCTCCCAGAGCTTGTTGGGAGGAACCAGATTAAAAGCGGATTTTAAATCCACAAAAAGTACATATAAATGAGCTTTCTGAATAACAACTGTCTTCCAATATATAGCTAGAAATCTAAACACCTGGTCGATTGTGCTGACATGTTTCCTAAAACCTGCCTGCAAATACGACAAAGCATTGTGGTATTCTATCCATAAATCAAGTTTGTCCAGTATCTGCCTACAGGATACTTTCTGGGTGGTGTCTATAAGGCTAATGGGTCTATAAGGCGATGGTAAATCCTTGGAGCCCTTTTTATGGATAGGTATAATCTCTGCAGCTTTCAAAGAGGTGGGGATATCAGCTGCCTCTAAAATCGCATTTTTGAGTTTATTAATGTATATGGCCCAACTCTCAGGTTCAGAAATGAAAAGATCCCCTGGGATCCCATCAGGACCCAAAGCTTTGCCTGCAACGATGCTCTTAATAGTGCAAAGGGTGTCCTTAGGATAATGGTCAGTAGGGATTTGTTAGCATTTCTCCCTGTCTCCAATTGCTCACCAGTGTCCAGCGTCTCCTCCCCAGCTTGTCCATATAAGTCAGCGAAATGCTTATACCAAACCTGCGGCTGGATGTAATTTGCTAGGGAGATCTTTTCACACTGTCCTCCATTTGCCACTGTATGAAAGAAATTCTTAGCATCTTTTGCCACTTCGTATAGCTGCTCCCAAAGTTGGTTGTCCCAATCCCTCCGGGCCTGCACTGATTTATTACGATTCCTCTTTCCCCTAACGAGATCGGTGTTACAGCTTTTCAGTGCGTATGCAGCTCATTTTTGGCACCTCTGCCATGTTTGTCGTACCATGTCTTGGAGGATTTAGAGACCGTTGGCCCTTCTGTGTGGTGCTGGTGAAAGCATTCACCCACGACAGCATAAAGTGTCTTGTGAATGGCCGAAATGGTGGAGCTTCTAATTTCTGTGGCTGTTGAACTATCCAGGTCTGCTAAAGTGGCAGCGAGGGCCTTCTTTATTGCACACATTATTTCAGGCTGTAAATCAAAAGTAAGCATGACAGCAGAACCCCAAGCACAAATCGCACCTAGCCTGTGATCCCCAAATTATCAGAAAACACAGTATACCTGAAATGTGCACTGAATTTTAGCACTTGCTGTCAAGATGCAGCCCAATGACAGGACTATACAGATTTGAATACAACAAAAGGTGCACCATACAACAATTTTATCGTTTTCCTGAGAGATAGACAGAAAGTCCAATGTGATTTCCAAGGTACGTGCAAATCTTCTTTTTATTTTTGATATTTTTCAAGGCTCATATGTAAAAGGTAAGTACAACAGCTAACAGCTTACGCGTTTCGTCCAGACCACTGGACTTCTTCAGGGCAAGAAGCAAAAGATGAAGTCATAACTGGTAGTGCTTATTCACTCGTCCGTCCCGAATTCAAGGCGGTAAACTAACTTAGTGCATCATATCAGACGGGTCCTATATAACAACTTCGTTAAATGTACGTTGCTATACATACAGTCAAGGTTGAAGTGTGGGTTCACTAAGTATCTAATCCAGATGCTTCCAAAATTTGGAAGCCATAGGGTCAATCCACCCAACAGAGGCACCGCAAACTGTGCCATTAGCACTCGGAGCAATACGCTAGATGAAATGACATTATTTCAGGCTGTACTTAGATTCTTGCCCATTTTAATGTGAGCCTAATGTTAGCTGGCATTGCGTTCCTACAGAGGAACAACGGGACATTCTTTAGGTGGCCTGTTATATCTGAAAGCATACAATATATGGCATTGTGATCAATGTCATCCCTCGCAACTTTCATGAATTTGACAGATCTCCAGAGGGAGAAAGGGACCAATATATAATCAATTCTACTAGTTTAACCTGGGCAATTATAATTGTGCAGGGCTTGCAAATCTGGTCTAGTTCGGTCATTACATGCCCTCAGGCCATAAGTCATTGTTAGTGACATTAATTAATAGGCGACCTCTGTCCACCGTTTCACAGGTGTCTCTAATGCAGGAATGACCCATTCCTCATCCTCATCCTCAGTGAGAGTGCCCATGTGTGTCTAGGGGTTCAAATATAGTATTAAAGTTGCCCATGAGGATCAAAGAATCATGGTTTTGTCAAATTTCCCCCTGTGTGCTGTGAACTGTTTCAATGTAGGTGTTTATCTACCCCCTCTGGCCCCACGATTAATGTAGAACCTACTACAGGTCTTGCTAGTAATAGTTAAAGCCCAGGATGTCCGGCGAAATAGTATCAAATGGGCCTAGGACGGCATCCAGCGATGATCGTATACATGTTGTTAAACCACCAAAAGGCCAACCTTTCCCATTGTGCTGGACTGGGGTGCAAAGGTTCAGATATCCTATCCTATACAAAGGATCCAAGCACCATGTTTCCTGTAGTATGCAGATATCGAATTGGTATATAAATGCATCACATGCAGGATCACCGGATTCATTTAAAACCTGCTATATTCCAGGACAGACTATTAATAATATTTGGATCCTTACTTTGCATTAGTGGTGATAGGCTAGGAGCCTCCCCAACTAGTTGACCTCATCTTGGGTTCACTGCCCATTTGAGCTTCCAGTTGCACCATCTCTACAGGCCTTAATGAGATATAAGTGGGTCAAATCTGGGTTCAATCCATCGTTTTTTTGCTCACCATGCCAACCCAGTTTGGACCTAGCCATATGCAAATCAGTCTTGAACTTGCTCCCCCTGGGAACAGTCCAGCCAGAACTGCAGGCCAGGTCCTCCCTGGACTGGAAAACAAGCATCCTGGGACGGGTTCCTCGGTATCACCCCACATAAGCCAGGCTAGCTTGAATCCAGTGGCATAGTGAGCACCGGACCCACATTTGGGCATACCCTTCCCACTTAGGACAACTATAACAACACAAAAAGATGATCGATGGAATGCTGAACATTGTCAAACATTTACCCTCAGTCACAGATCTGGGCTAAATTCTTTGTCTTGCTGCTCACCATGCTACCCCAGTTTGGACTCAGCCATATACAAATCAGCCTTGACCCTTCTCCTCATGGCAACAGTCCAGCCCGAACTACCAGGTCAGGTTCTCCCTGAATCGGAAAACAAGCATCCTGGGACCGGTTTCGGGGTATCACCCCTCATCAGCCAGGCTAGCTTGAATCCAGTGGCATAGCGAGCACGGGACCCACGTCTGGGCAGACTCTTTCCACTTAGGGCAACTATAGTAACACATGGTACTTCATCATTGAATCTCCATTGTTTTGGCTTAGGGAGAGTGTGACCAATTTTGGAGATCCATTGAAATGCAGGTGTGGTCTAAAATGAGTATTGGTTCAATCATTGTGGCAGAGGTAGCCGGAGTGAGTACATTTTTCGCAAGTATATAATCTATTCTTGCGAGCGTGTCATGTGGGTGTGAGTAAAATGTAAATTTGCTTCCTGTTGGATTGTGGAGGGGCCAAATGTCATTCAAGCAATGTTTTTTACATAGGTTCCTCATTAATGTGATTTATTGGGTCTATCTTTGCATGCATAACTCCTGTCTAGTATGGTATCCCAAGGGAGTTTAAAGTCTCTTGCTAGGAGAATGCTAGAGTCATTTGGTGCTCCCAAAGATGTTTGTTTAGAGTAACCCAGAACTGGGGGTCATCAGCCATTGGGGCATAGGTATTGATTGTATAGAATGAAGTGACGTTGTTTTTAACCATAGAGATTATTCGTCTGCCGTCATTATCATGGGTATTGTCACGATTTCTAGGTTAGCGTATCAGTTATAAGAGTGATAACCTCATTTTTATTTTTGTTGGCAGGGGAGGCGGAAAAGCTATGTATTCTTTGGTAGCGCAAGGAATTGCATTCTTTGTGTCTTAATTTTGTTTCTTGCAAAAGAATTATATCACCTTTAAGTTTGGTGCAGTAATTCAGGATTTTCCTACGTTTTACCGGGTGATTGATACCTTTTGTGCTGAGGGAGAGTACTTTGAGTGGTTTATTACTCATGGGACCTAGTTGAGGTTATAGGATCCGAGCCTTCACCCAGTGAGTGTGCTAGTGAGTCAAGTGATGTAGAGATTAGTTTCAGGTGTTTGCAGACGCATAGGAGTGTGGAGAGGGATATCCACTTCTTTTATCTATGTTTGCGTTAAGAATATAATTCATGGATTGACAGAATGTCATCTGAATATAGGGGTTGTGATGGGTAGTGAAGTGCTGAGGGGGTATTTGGATGGTGTGTAAGTCAGTTATAGCCGGGAAGAGGTATGTTGTTTATGACTATGACATCTGTAGGGAGAGAGGATAGTTTATAGATAAAGAGAAAATGTAGGGAGAACAAAAAAAGAGCAAAGGGAGAGGATAGGTTGATAGGAAAAACCTGTAACTCACCCATAACTAACCTGCTGAATACCTTCTGGGAGATAGGAGGAGGTGGTGGATGTCCAGGGAATTGGTCGCCAAGGGAAAGGGGAGAGGAGATAATAACATTAACTTGTTTGTTTAATAAATTTGTCTTATACACAATTTTCTTTCTATAATAACCTACAGGAATATGACAATATCGGAATGCATAAGACAACATATCCGAATTTTGATACCAGTATGTGGGGTACATGGCATGAGAGGCCACTGTACTATTACACTTTGCTAGGGAACTATATTGGTAAGTGTAACAGTAAATGTAACAGTAACCTATTCTTATACTTGCAAGATGAGGGTGAGTATGAGGTCTGTATGACATAGACCTTATTACATAAATATAGACAGTCTTTCAGAACATCATATAGTTAGGATGGGGGGCGTGGCCTGGAGCCGATGTGAGCGAACGTGGGAATCGGAGCTCCGAACGCCGCATCCCCCGTAGTCGTATATCCTGAGCCCTGGGCGCATAAATATTTACAGAGGCGTGAATCGGAAGACCCCTGGAGCACGGGGAGATAAGGGGTGAGAGTTGTCTCCCTGCCAAAGGGCCTCATACACCTGAATTAGAGCAGCGTGGTGCGGCCTAGACGACGGCAAAATGGCGCCCGTACTGTAACGGGAGACGCGTAGTCACAGCAGATCGCCGCAGGACGAAGGAAGCTTGATCGAGCTGTGAGTCTAGCTCACCAGGAGTGCCCTGAATGAAGACAGCGTGTAAAGTGCCGGCAAATAAGGTCCGCTGTGGTGCTCGGTGATGCAGCTCCCTCCCAGTGGGGCCCCGGAGCCGGATCGTGACAGTGTGTGCAGAGAAGGAGTGTCGCCGAGCAGAAGGTAGGCGGCCCAATTGATTACCCAGGAGGGGGTGACCGCCTGCCTTAGACCCTGGAGCCCTCTGAAGTAAGTTGCGGACATCTGTCGACCCTGCGACCCGGGAGTTGGTAGACACCCAGAGACATGAACTGCGGGCCTTGTGTGCCCTGGGGTGAGAACGGGAGTTCGGGAGGCAGGAGACATGTGAGGCTGACCTGGGACGCGAGTGACTCTGGCGCAGGGGGAGTCGCTAGCTCTCCGAGGAATGTAAAGGCAGCGGCGAACGAAGCGCAGAAGAAACCCATGGCAGGGGGCGCCCTCGCAAATGGCTGAACCCGCGCAGCCTGAGGCAGAGTAGTTGAGGACATCACTCGGAGAGCTCCCCCAAGCCCAGCAACTCACAGAGCCCTCTAAAAAATTGGCAGATTAGGACGCACGCAGCGGAGCTCCCCATGGGCGGCCACTGTGGAGCTTAATGTGGATATCAGAAGACCCCTGACACACCGGGGAAATAAGTGGTGAGCTTTGCTTATTTGTCCAGGGGCCTGGCACTCCAGACTTAGGACCGCGCAGCCGAGACGACGGCAAAATGGTGCCCGCACTGTAGTGAGGCGCGCACAGACCCCCAGACCTCCAAGGGAAGATAGAGACTGAATGGGGAGCGGAGGCTAGATTTCCGAGAGTGCCCAGAATGACAATAACGCAAAGAGAACTTGTAGCTGGGGGCCACTGTGCCGGAGGAGGGTGCGACTGACTCCCAGTGAGATCCCAGGGTGAGATCGCGGAGGGGCGACCAGTGAGAGACTGCCACTGAGCAAGAGACAGGCGGACAAGTCCCCTGCCCATGAGGGGATGAACGCCTGAATCAGACCTTGGTGACCACTGAAGCGAGTGACAGGCATTCCCCGGCCCTGCGACAGAGACCAGTAACCACGCCGAGAAACAAACTGAGAGTCCCGAGTACCCAGAACTGAGGACGGAAGCGGTGAGACAAGAAGATAAGTGAGGCTGGCCTGGGAGGTGCGTGGGTCTGGAGTAAGGGAGACCATTAGCTCTTCAAGACGCACAAAGGCAACGGAGCACGAGGCACAGAAGTACCCATAGCGGGGGGCACCCTCGCAAATGCCCAAAACCACGACGCCTTGACGAAGAATCGTTGTGGACACTGCTTGCGGAACTTCCACAAATCCAGTAACTCGCAGGACCCACTCAAGTGGGGGCAGATCCGAGCGCATGTAGCAGAGCTCCCCAGGAGCGTTCACTGCGAAGAATAAAAGTGGACAAGAGTATAAAGGTCGGTCCCCTGAGCGGTTGCTGAAGCGACATTAGTGGGGCCTCCGCTGTGATCCAGGGCGCTCTGATACCGTGCACAGTGCTGACCTGTGCAGTTACTAAGGCGCACTTCACACGATAAACAACCACAGAGCAGTGGAATTACCTTCTTACTTGAGGGGATTACCTGGTGTCGGGAGTGGAAGTTCCAACGCTATCCAGGAAGATGGGGAGAGTCCAGAAAAAAAGGGATATGCCGTCCTCAGCACCGAGACCCCTGGTAACCAATCTGACGAGGACGAAGAAGTTCTGGAAGCGGGAAAGACCTCGGCTCCCTTGAGACCTACCCTGGCTGACATCCTGCAGGCGATCACGGCCTCCAGGGAAGTACTGGAAGCGAAAATTGATGCGATAGGTACAGACTTAAGCCTCTTAAAAGATGATCACCGGAAACTTAAGGAAAGGGTGCAACCAATGAGAAAGTACTGGATGAACTACCAGAGGCGGTGGCTACGATGCAGAAAACACTCACGGAATTGGAGACTAAAGTCAAGGTGCTTGAAGTGCGGGCTGAAGATAGTGAGGGAAGGTCCCGCAGAAATAATATACGAGTTATTGGAGTGCCGGAGAAGATGGAGGGCACGAACATGGTGAGCTTCTTGGAGGATTGGATCAGAACAAAAGTGACCCCTGAGGGACTGTCACCCTTCTACACTCTGGAAAGAGCCCATAGGGTTCCAGCACGACCGCCTAGACATGGAGCCCCTCCCAGACCGATAGTGGCCCGCCTTCTGCATTACAGGGACAGAGACTATATTCTACAACAAGCCCGCCAAAAACATGATATGCAGATTGACAATAGTACAATACTGATCTTTCCGGACTTTACCAGGGAAGTCCAACGAAACAGAGCATCCTTCTTAGCTGTCAAAAAGAGGCTTCGCCAACTCCAACTACCATATGCAATGCTATTTCCAGCACGACTTCGAGTGGCCGATCAAGGGGGGCCCGATTTTTCTCCACACCTCAGGAGGCAGGGGAATGGTTGGACTCTCGACGACCACAAGAGCATCGCCACTTGTCGCCGGCTCCAACTCAACAGAGTCCTCACAGCAGCAAAGCTGGATCCAGAGCCCCATCTACTAGGGAACTCAGCCGAGAACGCCGAAAACTACTACAGGCAGTTGCGAAGCATAGCCAGACGGCAACCAGCCCCATCTCGAGTAAAAGTGGAACGGGAGCCGAAAGGTCGGAGGGATCACCAGCACTCAGCGAGAATGACACTTTGGAGATGGAGTTGCCGGAAATCACACCCCAAACGGCAGACGATATTGTCTGAAAACTCCATCCTGGACTATAGGCCCGCAAGTCACTGAAACAAGATGAAGCCTTGACCTTGAAGGGCGATCATTAGAAAATGCCGATTATGCCCTTGGACTCAATGGACTTAGAAGATGGATCCGGGGCTGTGTAGCTGATTCAAGTATTGGGGGTGCGGCGGGTTGGAGACCCCGGCCCAACAGCGGAAGATTCATACCCCTGTATCCGCTAGTGGACTTTTGTAAGTTTAGACAAAGTTTGGATGGAAACTAGTTCTCCAGTACCTGTCCTGGGGAGGGGGAGTTGGGGGTTTAGTTTGGTTCACGGGGCATTACTAGGGGGCAGGCGTGTCACATCGGGAGCAACTAGCGGGGACGTAGACTGCAAAATGAAATGGGACCCTCACTAGATTTGAAATGTATTTCTTGGAATGTACGGGGGATGCACTCAATGTTACGGCGTCATAAAATACATGCATATTTGGTCAGAAGGGGGTTCAGATTGCGCTACCCCAGGAAACCCACATAATGGCAAAAGAGGGGGCAGCATTACAGTGGCGTTGGAGAGGCCAAGTGTTTTACACCAACTATTCGGCATTTGCCAGAGGGCTGATGATCTGGGTGAGGGCGGGGGTGCCCTTTCAGTGCACGAAACAAATTATAGACCCAGAAGGACGGTACATTGTGGTAGTTGGGAGACTAGATGGCAGGTATATAGTGCTGGGGAGTCTATATGCCCCTAACTCAGAGCAGCCAGCCTTTTTTCACTGCTTTCTAAGAAACTGGCTTCGCTGTTGACGGGGTCTGTACCACTAGGAGGCGACTTCGATTGCATATCGGATGTTGATTTAGATAGATCCCATCCCCCGCTGCCTATGGCACCCATACATAAAGTAGCGGAGCCAATGCGCAGTTGGCAGCGGCAATGGAGCTTAGTGTACTCCTGGAGAGTCCAACATCCTAGAGCAAGGGATTACTCCTTTTTCTCTGCATTGCATGATCTACATGTACGACTAGATGCCATACTGTGTTCTCCTGAAGTGCATGAGGGGGTTCAAGGCAGTGAATATCTTACCAGAACTGTATCAGACCATAATCCAGTGCTAGTAACGATGCAGTAGTCTCGCGCGAGGCCCAAAATACCCACCTGGCGACTACGGCCAGACGCCCTTGATGACCAGGTTTTCCGTGAAACAGTAGGCACTGCAAGTGACCAATTCTTTCAAGAGAATGCTGGCACAGCAACGAATTCACTCATAGAATGGGATGCTTTTAAACAGTTGTCAGGGGGCGGTGTATTTCAGAGATGGTAGGAACGCGACAGGTGTTGTTGCGGGATATACAGGTGGCAGATTAGCGCCTACAAGAGCTATAACAGGAACACCCTGAGAATGCTGACAAGCAGGGGGAACTCCTAGAGGCTAGGGAAGCGGTGGCGGTTCAGGTAGAACGCCTGCGTTGCTTTGATTACAAAAAATACATAACCCGAGCACACTCCGAGAGAGATAAATCTGGAGCCCTTCTGGCTTGGTTGGCTAACCCAGCGAGGAGAGGCATGGTAATTTTAGAGCTTCGGGGACAGAATGGTGAGGTTCGTTATGATCAGCAAGGCATCAACGATTTGTTCCTTGAATATTATACCGAACTCTACAGGAGTAGACTGGCTACAGACGAAGAAGATTTAGATGGGTTCATAGGAGATGTGGAGCGGCCAGTGCTGGAAGAGGGATTAGCAGATACCCTAGGTCGGGATATTGAAATCGGAGAAGTAAGAGGAGCCATTAAAAGCATGGCAAGGAACAAGACACCGGGAACGGATGGTTTACCAATTGAATTTTATTTAGCTTATACTGAATTGTTAGCCCCCAGGCTAAGGCTATTAAAGCTATACAACGACGCAAAGAGAGTGGGTCACCTGCCTGTGTCGGCCCGAGAGGCGATCATCATCCTACTGCTCAAACCTGGGAAACCGTCCTGGGATAGGTCGGCATACCGCCCATTATCCATGCTTAACCTCGACTACAAGATCCTAAGTAACCCTGGGCGGTAAAATCCGCTCCGCTCCGCTCGCGGAGTTTGCGGATTTTTGGCAACTCCGCGTTCCGCTTAGAATGCGGAGTTACCGAAAACTCCGCGATCCGCGGCGTAGCAGAGTTTTTCCCTTGTTCGCGCTTTCAAAATGCGTTTTTGCGCGCGCGGTAGCGACTTACCGGGATCCCTGCGTTCGCCGACAAGTTTTCCTATCCGTTCGCGTGCGCCATGAGATTTTGGTAGCCGGCCGTGCGATCCCGCGAGAGTGTACGATCGCGAACACGTCATTCGGACGCGCCATCGGACATCCGCATTCGCGAACAGGAAATACGCATCGCGAACGGGCGGGACAAGTGAAAAACAAGATGGCCGCACCCATTGGCGACCGCTTGGGCAAGTTCGCGAGATATTTCCCCCTGAGCACGCAAACAGCGTCCCGAACACGCAATACGCGTTCCCGAACAGGAAAAACGCATCGCGAACAGGTGGAACAAGCAACTCCGCGTGCTCGCGGAATTCTGCTTAGCTCGCTGAGTTTTTTTACCACTTCGCGGAACTCAGCGTAGCGCGACTACGCGAACTCCACCCAGGGTTAATCCTAAATTGCATCCTAGCCACCCGTCTTCTTCCTTCCATGACAACACTAATACACGAAGACCAGTCCCGGTTCATTCCCACCAGAAACACGGCCTCCAACATTCGGTGCCTCTTGCGGGTATTGGAAGCAGATTCCTATAGGAAAGATGGAGCGACAGTTTTTGCGGTGGACATAGAAAAGGAATTTGATAGCCTCGAGTGGCCTTATTTGTTCCACGTGATGCGGAGATTTGGGTTGGGAGATAATTTTGTGGGCTGGACAGTGCTCCTATATAAAAATTCCACTGCTAGAGTTAAAATGGGTGGGCTAATATCTGACACCTGCAGTATAGGTCGGGGGACAAGACAGGGGTGTCCACTCTCCCCCCTCTTGTTCGCCTTGGCAGTCAAACCGCTTGCAGTTAGAGCCAGAACGGGGCAACACTATCAGGGCCTTAATGTTCACGGGCAGATACATCACATTGCGCTCTATGCGGACGACTTACTGATGTTCCTGGCAGACTCGAGGGAAGCACTTAGCGGGGCGAAAGAACTATTATACGACCTGGGCAGAGTAGCGGAGCTCAAGGTAAATTGGGCGAAGTCTTGCCTTTTTCCAATGAAGGAGAATAGAATTGGCCCCCAAGAGACGGAAGGAGTGAGGTGGGAAGACAGGTGCTTGACATATCTAGGTACGCACATATGCCACACTCAAGGAGACCTGTTGGAGGGTAATGTAGGTAGAGCTATTAGAGGAGCCAAAAGCAACTTTGATTTCTGGGGGTCGTTACCATTGTCAGTAGCTGGTCGAGTAGCCTTACTTAAAATGGTGACTCTCCCGAGATTATTGTACTACTTTGGGTCGTTACCAGTCTGGATACCAGCAAGATAGTTTGCCCAGCTGAGGACGACGATTTCGGGATTTCTGTGGGGCGCTGGCAGACGGAGAGTAGCGCTTGGAGTACTCATGAGACCGAATGCGGAGGGGGGCTGGCAGTGCCTGACTTAGAGGCCTATTATTTGGCGGCCCAGTTGCAATGGCTCATGAAGTGGGTGGCGGTTCACCTAAGGGGAACGGGCGAGCTACGGGGCGATTTCCTGACCTTAAGATCATTATCTCAAATAATTTTACACCTTCCCGTTGGAACTCATACTATTTCTTCGGTGTTAAACACGGCACGGAAGTGCTGGAATAGGAGCATGAGACGGGCAAAGATTGAACACCCATATGCCCCAGAAATCCCACTGATTATATGTGAGGCCTTACCCCATGGGGGCAGCTGGTGGGGGTTGGAGGCGTGGAAGGAGCGGGGACTGTCTACACTGGGGGATTTGTACGAGGAAGGTGCCATGATTCCCTTCAACGACCTGCAAGAACGATATGATTTGCCTGGCAGAGACTTCCTATTGCACTCTGCTTTACTGCAGCCATGCGAAAATGCTGGGGGGGGGACTCACTGAACCACGACTATCATTGGCTTGTCAATATGTGGTAATAGCGGCAGGTACCTACAAAGCGGTCACGTGCTTATATAGGCGTATAACTCAGGGAACGATAGAGCCCTTGACTGAGATGCGTCTAAAGTGGGAAGCAGATCTGGGAGTGGCAATTCCAGAAAAAACTTGGGGAGGGCTAGTTGAAAGGGCATGGAAGAGCACTAGAAACGCCAGATTTCAGTTGGTACACTTTCATATCTTACATAGAGCATATCTCACCCCGGAGAAGATTAATAAATACTTCGAGACCCAACCAGCAGCATGTCGGTGCTGCAATAGGGAAGGCGCAGGGTTCAGGCATATGTTTTGGGACTGTCCGCAATTGGGTAACTTTTGGGAGGAGGTCACCACACTACTGGCTGACATCACTGATAGAGAAATTGAGACCTCTCAGGGATCCTGTCTCTTACACTGTTTCCCTCACACAGCCAAGAATAAAATAACAAGTAAATTCCTGGATCTGGGCTTACTATTAGCCAAAAGGGACATCACCACACACTGGAAAGCAGGCCCAAGTGTAGCTAGATGGAAGAAGGAATTCGTTAAATGGTCAGAATGTGAAGGAATAATTAGAATGCAAATAGCAAAGAGAACGGGGAGTGAGAGGGCGTTGGAGGCTGCAAGAGCATGGGAAACATTAGTGGTGCTACTCCGGATTCCGGAGGATAGAGGTGATGAGGACTCGATAGAGGAGGCCCCTGCTGAGTGGACTAGAGCGACCGACAGCTGCTCTGCGTCCCGAGAATCAAGAGAGTCAGAATGGGCGGACGCACCTTCTCATATCTCGCCCCTTTCCACTGGAACAGACTGGCAGAGAACATACGTGCCAGCTCTAATCTCAGTCAGTTCAAGAAACCTCTTAAAACCTGGCTGTTCTGTCATTAACTACCAATCTCCGATCTGCTTTGTCTGCTACCCAGGCGCCGAGAGATCCCCTTGGGGATGATTCGCTAGCGCACTACAAATCCTAGTAATAATAATAATAATAATAATAATACCCTAGACCATAGCTTAGAGCTGAAGTATTAGATGGAAGGCATGTCAGAACGCTGTACTCACTGAAAGTTGGTCCCCGGAGTACTGATGTGGGCGCCTAGAATCAGCGACTAGAAACAGCCACGAACAGCAAATTAGCACTATGATTATCAGTGACACGCCTGGTGGCAGGGCAGGGAGGGGGGGGCAGTTGGGGGGTAGTTGGTGGGGGAATATAGTTTTGGAATTAAAAGTATTAACGGATGCGCAATCAGTGAATACAGAATTGTATACTGGTGTTAGACTACGGGGGAAAGTGGGAGAGGTTCAGCCTACCTAACTGTTCTTCCTTCTGAATTAACAACATAAGTGGACTTGTTAACTAAAAAACTCCTGATTAATGATAACTGTGATGTATAGATGGTGCATCCACCCTTTGTAAAACTCAATAAAGTTTGTTTAAAAAAAAAAAATCATATCGTTAGGATGGTTGAACGTGGTGACTAGAATCGTATTGATTATCAGGTAATGGTGCCTACAAGGGATGTATTTGGAAATGTATTTGTCACATAAACCCTAATTAATCATGTTCTATACACAAGTATGTCATTAGGAATACTTTAAATATGCAATACTCCACTCCCTTAAGTAACATTAATTAAACAGAATGTATTTGAGTGCTGACTACGCATGAATATGATGCACCCCTACAATATCTCAGATGGAATCAAGATTGCACTTCTCCAAGCACTTGGTAGCGAAGAAGCAATTTGATTACAAACTCCAGCAAGTTTCTTTGGGAGATGAAGTTTCTAATGAACCAGAAATGCTTAGCGTGGCCTAGATAGAAGATATGATGATCAATGAAAAGAATTAGCATCACATTATGCTCTACCAGGTACTGAACCTGGCTCAAGATGGCATGCTCATCCCAGTAATGGTCATAACTGGAAAGTAAACCATAGTCCCCTACTTCTTTTACAGAGGTTGAAAAAAATGCTGTTATGTAGCACAAAAATCAGAAATCAGGTGCTTGGCCCGTACAACATCCCAGTGGGTTTTTGCAAAAGGAAACCCGCGAGTTGGACAACCAAACTAAGGAAGGTGCAGAACACACCAGAAGATAAATTCTTCATTCCATTCTCTGGGAAGAAGACCTATTGTTAACAATGCAATGTACCAGATTCAGCCTGTTTTACTGCCTCATATCGCTCATAAACTCATATGCAAAACGATTTGCCATATCGATCCATGCCAGATTACCTACCTGGGCATCAGAAAATTCCAAAATTTCTGAAACAGAGCAAGGGCTTGATTTGACCAGAAACACAATAAAGCATTTCATTTGAATTTCATTGTAGTAAGGAGTTTCATTCATGGCCAAAAAAGCATTTGTAGATTAAAGAATAGCTTTTAATGAGTTACATGTACTCCTTTGGTACTCAGCCCTGCATGGGATGGGTTGGATAATCATTACTAGGATGTGTTACAATAAAAGTACCACTGGGAGATTTTAAACAAATGGGCACAAAACATGCCCATTTAAGACTCAGAAAAGGAGTGTCTTTTAGCACCACTACTGTTAATTATGTATATAATATAAATATTGTCCCTTATACCTTATGATTGCATAGTTGGCATCGTATTGTGGCTCTAGTATTGTTTACAAAAATATTGGATGCAGATTTCCTATTATTAACAACAACAAGCTGATACTTTTCTTTTTTTATAGAAGACACAGTGCATCGAAACATAGTCATCTATGCTGGCTAGAACCCTTGTGTATAGGCAGCACAATGCAACATCTCAGTCTTCAAAAGACAGCATCTCTAGAAGAACCAATAAGTACCTTTTGACTTAAAACAATAGAGTTCCTTCTGATTTGAAAGTAATTTGCATAATGGCACAATATCTTCCAGGACATAAGGGGCTACCCAGAGCAGGGAAACACTTTATTTTTTTAAATTTTTATTATTTTTTTACCTTTGCAAAATTCCAAAAAGATTAATACATGTCATGACATTTTCTTCTTGAATAATACAAAATACATTAGGTATATGGAGAGATAAAAGATAAAATACAGAGTTCATTCAATATATACAAAAAAAGCAGCTCAAGTCGCCTCATAAGTTAATGTCTATAGAAAAAAAAGCGCATGTGCAATAAATAGGGTACCAGATGTAAACTTCATTAACAAACGTGTCAGCAAACGGTCATCACAGATGAAAGGACTGAGTTACGAAGCCCCTACCTGCCGCTGACCTTGATTATCCAGACTACCGACCCCTCGACTTTGAATTCGGCTAAACATTATTAGTTAACCAACCTTGCAATTGGGGCCCAGATTCTTTGCCCTAACTCCTTTTTTCGTCGGCCCCTTAACTTGTACACTGAAGATTCGATATTATAAATAGCCAGTGTTCTAGATTGCCAGTTAGAAAAAGTGGGAGGGTCAGGACTTATCCACTGAGAGGTAATACATAGGCGAGCGATAGCCATTGCGATGAATAAGAAGCCTATCTCTGACCTTATTATTTTATTTGTCTCTGAACTATCTAATAATCCCAGAATTAAAAGAGCTGGGGTAATTGGCACAGGGAAGCCTAGAATCATAGTTAAGAAAGCCTCCAGCTCCTGTAAAAAATCCAATTTGGGGCAAGAATAAAACATGTGTATAGTGTCAGCAGCATGTAAACCACATCTATTGCATTTCCCTCCCCCCCTTCCATCCCATTTAGCTACCCTTTCTAGCGTATAATAGAGATCGAAAACAGACATAAAATGCTGGCTCCTAAGACTCCCAGTTAACAGCACCTGATTCGCCAACTCCAATGAATCCTCAATATCTATTGATTCAATTCCAAGTCTATTTTCCCATTTCGCGTTCTGCGCATCAATGTCGTCTGGGGAGGCTTGAATTAAAATTTGGTCGATCTTCCCAATCCGGGACTTACCCCTCACTGTCTCCACCAAGGGTATCTTTTCTGATATCAAATCTACCCTGTTCTCCTTTCCCCGAAGAAAGCTCCGTATCTGCAAATATTTTAAAAATGTTCTTTTATCCACCCCAAACTTTTCCTGCAAGTTCGTAAATGACAAAAGTTGCCCTCCCCTACACAGATCACCCAAGGAGCTGATCCCCTTTCTCCCCCATCTAAAAGTGACTTGGTCCTGAAAGACTGGTGGAAGTAACCCCGTAGCAGAGAATGGAGTATAAGCATTCACATTTGAGATCTTCAATTTCCGCCATACCTGTCTCCATACTCTGTAAGCAGCTTTCAGTGTTTTAAATTTAGTTTTTTTTTTTAATAATAACTGGGTTCTAGTATCCTGACTAAGCATCCCTTGGCTCCAGTCCCCATTCCTATTTCATATATAGTCGGCCTAGCCTCTACTGGTACTTCCGCCTTATTCCCGACTAATAAGATACCCATATGTTGTAGAATAGATGCCCAATAATAAAAAAGAAAACTAGGAATAGCCCATCCCCCCACTGTCTTGGGAGGGTCAACCATTTGGCCGCCCTCCTAGGTTTACGGTACCCCCATAAAAATCTCTGACAAATCCTGTCCATCCTTGCTAAGGAGGACGATGAAATTCTAAAGGAACCGTTCTAAAGACATATAAAAACTTGGGGAGGATCGACATTTTAATAACATTACTCCGCCCAACTAGAGAGAGGTGTAAATGTTCTAGCCTTTCTAGTTTTTTACTCACATCATCCATTATTGGGATGATATTCAGATCAGGGATTTAATCTATGGCCGCTGTAATCTTTAACCCCAGATAGGTTGCCTCCTGAACAACGAGAGGCCTGCAGATCGAGCAGTCCTGGAGCAAAGAATCTGTGTTTTCTCCATATTTAACTTATATCCTGATAGGATACCAAACTGTCCGGCTAAAATCTTTACCTCTGGAAGTGCCGAGACGACATCAGCAGTGAGCACTGCGATGTCGTCCGCATATGCCAGTGCCCTATAGTCGGTGTGATTGACCTTTACTTCCTTGATGTTAATATTCAGCTCAAATTGTTTTAAGAAGGGGTCACTGTAAAGAGCGAAGAGCAGAGGAGAGCACAGACACCCCTGCCTCGTGCCTCTACTGATATCAAGCTCATTTGAGTCCTGCCCTGATATGCGAATTACCGCTTTCGGTGAGCAATATAATGACTTAATCGCCTGAATAAACTGTTTGCATATTCCCTTCCATTGCAGGACATACCACAGATACCACCAGGATACCCTGTCGAACGATTTCTCAGCGTCAAACAGGACTACCCCCAGCGGTGATTCCGTGGCCTGAGCCCAGTCCAAAAGGGCGATAACCCGATGGACATGGTCTGTCGTGTCCCTGCCAGGAATGAACCCGTGTTGGCGAAGTGATACCAAAGGGATGATGACCTTACCTAACTTGGCTGCAAGTATTTTAGAATAGATCTTACTATCACAATTTATAAGTGATATAGGTCGATATGATGCTGGAGCCAGGTCAGGCTTCCCTTTTTTCTTAAACACAACTATAGTTGTCTTCTGCCATGAGCTAGGGACTTGACCCCTTTGGGCAAACTAAAAAATGTGTAACATTTCTTGCCGCAGAGGTTTTGAAAATACCCTATAAAATTCTAGGGGAATGCCATTGGGGCCGGTAGCCTTACCGAGAGCTAGGTAAGTTAAGGCAGTCTCCAACTCTTCCCAAGTAATGGGGGATGCAAGAATTTCATTTTGCGCATCTGTGACCTCCACCATTTCAAGGTCCCTAAAAAAATCTTCCAAAGATTACCCCCATGGTGGAGACACTCCCTCAGTATACAGCTGTTCATAGTACTTTTTAAATACATTTAAAACTTCTGTTGGGGA
Organism: Calotriton arnoldi; assembly: GCA_963921515.1. Classification (NCBI taxonomy): domain Eukaryota; kingdom Metazoa; phylum Chordata; class Amphibia; order Caudata; family Salamandridae; genus Calotriton; species Calotriton arnoldi. The sequence continues at coordinate 355,746 of CAWUFW010005247.1, read as the reverse complement.
GTCTTGAATTTGGTCTAAATGATCTCAGATTTTCCCAATTCGATTAGCCACCTCTCGTTGTCGGAGACGATTTGCCAAGACCCGCCCAGTATTCTCCCCTAATTCATATAACTCAGACCTATGCTGTGCATATTTGGCTGCCACCTCAGTTCCAAAATGTTGATGTATTTTAGATTTAATAATCACAATTGCCTGCTGACAATCCTCAATGTTATGCCCCATAATTACTTTCTCCATAAGTTCTAACTCAGCAGTTCTTAACTGCTCAAACCAATTCCCAATTTCCTTCTGCAGAGCTTTCTGTCGGGCGATGGAGAAGCTCAGGGTCTCCCCTCGAAGCCCTGCTTTAAAAGTATCCCAGATTATAGTTTCAGAGGCTGAGCCTCCATTAATATAAAAAAATTCCAAAATCCACTTAGCCCTGTGTTCACGATATAGCTGATCACCAAGAAGTTTTCTTTCAAAGGTGAAGGATCCGGGATCCTGATGAAAGGATGACTGGACGCTGTGTTCAAGGTTGAAGATAAGTTTAATCTTGTAGGAAGGATCCCATCCAGGCAGGGCATGTCATAGCATCAACAGCCTCTTCTCATATTCAAACTCTACATTCTACTCCTCTGGCTAGGCAACACAGTGGAGCGTATGACATGCAAGCATTCCTGAGTAACCATGGCACCAGTACAACAGTAGGCAGATGCCACACACCTTCCCTCCTTCAAAACCAAACAAAACAAAACAAAGTACAGATAAAGTGTAAATAAAAAAAACATAAACATCATGAGATCTTATTTTACAAAATCTCTCAAATACAAAGGTTTTACTCTCAACCTAGGAGACACCCTAGGACTACTTACAGACACATTTGCATCTCCATTACATTTGTGTGAACTAGTGGTGGCCGAGCTAAGAGTGCCTCTGTAAGGAACAACTCTACCAAGGTTCCATATGCGATGATCGTGAGTTTTGATGGCATTCTTGAATAATTTAATTACTCTGATGGGTTTCGAGAATTTAGAGCTTAAACCAGGGTGTTTAATGACTACTAAATCTCCCACTGCAACTTTTGTACTTTTGACAGCTTTCCTTGAATCGAAGAGGGACTTCCTGGCTGCTGCTTTTTTAGCCTCTCTCTCCCGCCATACCTTTGTGCTCTCCACATTCCCTGACTTACACTCCAACTCACGCACCCAGGATGGCTCAACTAAGGTACATGGTGTTCTCCCCCTGAACAATACAAAAGGGGATTTGCCAGTGGTACTATGCGGAGTCAACCTGTACATATTGACTTTCTTTAGTATCTCTTTTTTCCAATCAAGCCCACAACCTTTGGCCAGCGAAATCACCTCCTTCAGCACCCGGTTAAAGCGCTCAACCATACCATTGGTTTCTGGGTGATATAGAGAGCATTTTTTGTGTTTAATCCCACACCTCTTTAAAAATGCTTCCATCTCTCTCGAGACCAACTGCACACCATTATCGGTCAAAATTGTGTTGGGATAACCTTCCCTAGCGAAAAGGTCTTCTAAAAAAACAATGACATTCTTTGTCTCTATTCCACTGGTAAAGTGCACTTCAGGCCATCGCGAGAACATGTCTATAGCAACAATGAGAAACAGTTGATGCCCATTGTAATGAACAGGACCCAAGATATCCAAAGCTATGTCTTTCCATGGACCACTCGGGAGATCTCTTACAATCATGGGTTGTACTCTTGCCGTCTTGGACTTCTCACACATGGAACACTCTATACAATCTCTCACCAGTCTCTCTACTTGCAAGTCCATACCAGGCCACCAATATGAAGCACGCAGTCTTTCTTTAGTCTTGGATATACCTAAATGCGACAAATGAGACAATTCAACCAGTCTACTGCGCAGATTCTTGGGAGGAATCAATCTAGTGCCTCGAAACAAAAGTTCCTTGGACATACTCAATTCATCTTTTACACCCCAGAATTTTCTTGCTTCTTCCGAAGCTTGTCTCTTTGAGTGCCAACCTTGATTAATCAAAGATACAATTTCCCTTAGCACCACATCAGAGGTCAATTCACTCCGCCACTCATCCTCCGCAACGATCTCCTTATCTATCAAACAAACACGGGTGTCATCGTCAAACTCATCACCACACATCTCATTCTCACCTCCAACATTCACCAATCTGGACAAAGTGTCAGCCACACCATTTTCCACACCCGGTATATATCTTGTTTCAAAATTAAATTCTTGTAAAGCAACCACCCACTTTGTGATCCTGCTGGAGATAGAATCTATCCCTTTCTTTGAAAATACCTCACAAAGGGGTTTGTGGTCTGTTCGAATAATGAATTTGTTACCCCACAAGAATTTCCTGAACTTCCTTATGGCCCAGAATACAGCCAAGGCCTCACGCTCAATAACTGAGTAGCGAGACTCAGGATCTTTTAGGGCACGAGACGCAAACATGATGGTCAACATACCTTTATCACTCTGCTGTTGAAGAACAGCCCTTAACCCTTTTAGACTAGCGTCGGTGGTAATAATTGACACTTTTTGAGGATCATAACTCTTGAGACACGGAGCACTATTGAGTTTTTCCTTCAACAGTTTAAATTCTTCCTCACAAGCATCACTCCATATAAATTCAGCACCCTTTTTAAGGAGAGTTCTCATGTTGGCACTCAGTTCTGCAAAATTCTCAATGAATTTGTTGTAATATTCTATCATCCCAAAGAATTTCAATAACTCATCTCTTGAAACGGGAGCACACATGCGAGTAATGGTGTCTACTAACTCAGATTTAGGTAACACACCATCAGGGGAAATGGTGTGACCCAAGTAGTTGATACTAGAGATGGCAAACTGACACTTCTCTGCTTTGATCGTCAGATTCGCCATGTCTAATTTTCCAAGCACCACATCCAGATGACGCTCATGTTCTTCCTCATTCTTGCCAAACACCAAAATATCATCCTGATATACACATACGCCTTTGCAACCTTTGAGGACCTTCTCCATAACACGTTGGAAAACAGATGCCGCTGACACCAGGCCAAACGGCATCCTTACAAATCTGAAGGTCCCAAAAGGCGTCACAAAGGCTTTGAGGTCTCTGGATGATTCTTTCAACTGGATCTGGTGATAGGCCGACGTGAGATCAATCGTGCTGAATACTTTCGCACCATCCAACAAGACTAATAACTCTGAAATATTAGGGAGTGGATAATGATCTACTATCACATTCTTGTTTAGTTGCCTCAAGTCAATGCACAGCCGAAGACTTCCATTAGACTTACGAGCTGCGACGACTGGAGCTAGCCACTCTGTACCCTCTACTTCTTCAATTATGCCTCCTTCCATGAGTTTCTTTAATTCCTTCTCCATCTCATCCCTAATTGCCAAAGGTACACTTCTAACCTTGGAGCACGAAGGTTGAGCATCAGCACGTAGACGTATCTCATGCTCAAATGTTTTAAGACATCCTAGGCCTTCCCTGAACACATTAGGGAACTTCTCTCTTATGTGGTCAATGGTGACACTGCTGGAAAAGGTGCAAGATTGAACCACATCTGTTTTCCCTTTGACAGGAATGGAAGTGCTACTGTTTTGGACAGTATTGACCCTATCTTTCAACAAGATTGGGGTACTGCTACTAGGATCGAGCATCACCCCCAAGTCCCCTTCGTGAAACCAGCTTATTATGCTGTCACCTTTTTCGGATACATAAATCTTTCCTGATACATACCGTTGCTCATATTCAATCAGCCCTAAAAAGTAACCCCTCAAAGGTATGGGTTCACCACCATAAGCCAGAGGTTTTATATCTGGCTTCTTCAGAGAAACTTTGTTTGCCAACTTCTTGCTAAAGAAATTCTTAGAAACTATTGTAATTTTTGCACCAGAGTCAAACAAGACTTTGGTAGATTCACCCTCAACAAGGATGGAATCTACCGGACATGTTCTGGTCTTCACTTCTGTGCTTTCAACTTGTACAACAATTTGTCCACAAACAAAATCTTCCTCCTCCCCGCCATCCTCTGTGTCAACACACTTGACTTTAGAAGAGGAAGCAAAAACCCTTGTTTTACACATAATCGCAAGATGACCCTTCTTTCTGCACTTGGAACATATATTTTTCAGAGCTGGGCAATTTTTGTCGTTTGCCAAGTGTCCAAGTTTATCACACCTGTAACACCTTCTTATGCTTGGTTTGCTTCTAATTTCACTACCTTCAACCCTCCCCACAGGTTTCTTATAATCCGTCTTAATTGCTTGTACTACTACTTGTTTATCTTTCTTAATGATTTCAACACACTTCAATGAGTGTTCCACCCTTTTAGCAACTTGCAAAACTTCATCAAGAGACGGTTCGTCTCGCATCCATAACTCATCTCTTACTCTTTCAATGTTACACCCTACCATAAATTGATCTCTAATCCTTTCATCTACAAGATTAGCAAACTTACAAGATGAAGCCAGTTTCCTAAGGTAAGTTACATAAGTCTCAACTGACTCTCCTTCACCTTGCAGTCTCTTTGCGAAATGGTACCTTTCTAAAATTGTGCTGACTTTTGGAAGAAAATGCTTGTCCAATTTTTTTATGCAAATGTCATATTCATTAACCCTTTGAGCCTCAGCATCGTTCAACTCAGGAAGATGATCATATACCTCCTGGCCCTCAGAACCTAGACAATGTAGTAGAAGTGAAGATCTTCGTTCAGCACTAAGTGATGTCCCGCACACTTTTGCATAACGTTCAAAGACCTTTTTCCATTTTTGCCATTTTATAGGAGGATCTCCAGGGGATACCAAGAAAAATGGAGGAGCTGTGACATTTTGCATTCTCCTCTAAAATACTTCTATTTACTACTTGCCCAATAAAAAGAAGAAGAAAAAAAAAAAAAATATTGAGTAATTAAAGCACTACTGAAGTTGGAAGACTGACTTAGAAGTGTGCCTACCACTGTGGTGATTTCCAAAACCTTGCACACATTGTAGGCGTAATAGTAGTGTGCCTGTCACTGGTGACCTTCCTGTGCAGGCGTAATTGTAGTGTGCCTGTCACTGATGACTTTTCTCTTAAAAAAAAACCTCAATAAACCCAAAATAAATGCTTTTGGAGCAGGCGCAACTCAATTGTGCCTGTCACAGGTGGAGAGAAGAATTAAGTGCGTTGAATAGCAGTGAAGGGTAGTCAAGAGACTTTTATTCCATTGAAATGCAGGGTTCTCCCAGCACCTCAATGGGAGTATTAACACACTCAAGATGGCCGCCAGAAAGTGTCAGGACACGTAAATAACGTTCGTGTCACTGTTGATCTCCACTCTGCGTCAGAAAGGCGGTGACTCCCAGAACTGAAGAGGATGAACCAACACTCGCTCCTGTGTCGAGAACTCCGGTAAGCACAAATATTGCTTATTTCGTAACTTTACAACTCTACCGCACAATCAGCGCAGGATCAAACCAAGTGGCAGCTCGCAGGGCCTTTAAGGTGAAGAATGAGCGCCGCTTAGCTGACGAGAGTAGACTCGTTGAAGGCGCGCGCTGCTAGTATCAATGTCGGGGCCCCAAGTGAAGAATGAGCGCCGCTTAGCTGACGAGAGTAGACTCGTTGAAGGCGCGCGCTGCTAGTATCAATGTCGGGGCCCCAAGACAAACAGTTAGGGGAACAACGCGACCCAATCTCAATCTGGGTATGTCCCCAAACATTTAGTCACATGGACATTTAGTCGCCCAAGATGCGCTCTGTAAAGAGACAGACACGCTGAAAGCGCGCTGGGAAACAGAGCGTTGAAAGTGCACGGAGCGTGAAAGCGGAGGGCAGTCTCCTTGAGGGCTTTCAAAAGGGGTTGTGGGGTCGCTGGGAGTTGGACGCAACTTAGAAAAAATAGAAATGTAAGTCCACGAAGATTTCTGTACTCACGACCTTCGGGTAGAGGTTGCGCAGAGTAGAGGTCTTGCCGTTGAGATCCTTTCACTACACTTGATCACTTGATCACGCTTGTCATCCTGCCGACTACGCCAGTGAAGGATCCGGGATCCTGATGAAAGGATGACTGGACGCTGTGTTCAAGGTTGAAGATAAGTTTAATCTTGTAGGAAGGATCCCATCCAGGCAGGGCATGTCATAGCATCAACAGCCTCTTCTCATATTCAAACTCTACATTCTACTCCTCTGGCTAGGCAACACAGTGGAGCGTATGACATGCAAGCATTCCTGAGTAACCATGGCACCAGTACAACAGTAGGCAGATGCCACAAAAGGTCCAGGGCCTCAGTGCTCTAGTAACTCCGGTTAGGGAGAATTCAGCTACTAGAGAATTATGGTCTGAAATGACCCTTGGAAAGCTCTCCATTTTAACTATTTCGGCCAATTGATCAGTGATGAAAAAAAAGTCCAGCCAAACTAATTTGTTATGAGGGGCAGGAGAGAAGGTAAATCTTGGATCAGCTGGTCTGTGCTTATACCAACTGTCAACCAGACTCTGTTCTCTCACCAAACCTTGCAAGGCCTTAAAGACCCTTACCTTCCTGCCCTGGTATGGTAAATCGGCATTGAGATTAAAATCGCTATCTAAGTGGATATTAAAATCCCCACAGAGAATCAGGGGATGCGGCCAGAGGGCAAGTTCGACACTTAAGTAGTTCAATATATCAGGATCATCTAGGTTAGACCCATAAATAGAGCAGATCGTGATGGGGCATTATTAGCTATTAATCTAAATTCTTCAATAGCCCATCATCCCAGCTTATCTTCCTTAACTCGCTTACAGAGCCCCAGACCATGTCTTGCCAGGATTGCGACCCCTCTAGTTGTTGTCCACTGCCGAGTACATGCCAACACATCAAAGCCTAAATCCTTCAGCCACCATCGCTTACTCCAGGGTATATGGGTCTCCTGAAGACAAACTAGATCGATCTGTATATACCGAAGGTTCTTAGCCAACATACCCCTTTTTTTTTCATTGAGGCCACATATATTTAGTGAATTTTACCCCCATCCTTATATTCACAATTCTTAGTAGCAGATCTCTCCATCAAATATGTTAGATTATGATTCATCATAAAAGTAATTTCATTCCTCGTTAAGTATACACAAACATCATGACATTTATTAAACAAAAAACAAATCAACAACTGCTTACCCCCGACCCCTTTCTTCCCACCTCCCCTCCCCTTGACCGGTCACCTTCCACCCCTCTCCCCCCTCGCCCTTTGCCCTCCACACCCTTCACTGACAGCTAGACCTTCCAGGTCCAGTGATGGAGTGGGAGCCCTCCCGTGTTCCCGCCCCGTTCAAGAAAAAATATATATATATATTTTTTTTGTTTTTCCATTTTTTTTTTCTCTTTCCTTTCCTTCCTCCTTCCCTCTCCTTTCCCCCCAATCCTCCCCTCCCCTCTCCTCCCTCCCCTCCCTAGCTAAAGACCAAGATAAGATAAGAGAAAGAAGAGAAAAAAGAGAAAAAGAGAGAAGGAGAAGAAAAGAGAAGAGAGAGGTTGCTACAAAAATATGGCACAAGGGTGAACAAAAAAGGCGATTCGCCCGGCATTCATAGAATTTACTCAAGGGATTGTAAGAATTCTTTAGCTAGAATCTCTGATGAAAAAAGTGTGGGATTTCTCTCCAGACTTCTTTAAGTTTGGCCGGATTCAATAAAAACACCTCAGCTCCCTTATTTTTGAAAGGTTGTATCAACTGGCGAAGTCGCTAGTGGCGCTCTACTGTTGAGTGGCAATAATCAGGCCTAACAAAGAAAGTTTGCCCATTAAATGAGGGTTGTCGATCCGGGTGGGTTAGATCATAAATTGCTTGGCGGAGGAGAAAAATCCATACGTAGATCAGGATCGTACGAGGTTTATTCCCTGCTGACCATGAAGATTTCTTCTGCTTGAATGGTAACCTGTGTGTCCTCTGTATTTCTTGAGCCCAGTCCCAGATTCCCAACTCAGGGAGTGCTCCTTTAAGGAGCTTGACAGTAAATTTTAATACATCGCCCCCCCTCCGCCCCCTCTGGAATGCCCAAGACCCTCAAGTTATTACGTCTCACACGATTCTCAAAGTCCTCCAGCTTCCATCGGGAGTCTGACATTTGGTTTTCCAGTGATACTGTCATTTCTTTATGGGTTGAGGATTCATTATCAAGCACTTTCACTCTGCTTTCCACCTCATCCATTCTTCCCATAAAGTCAGAACAGGTTTTAGAGATCTTGCGGATGGCCCCCTGTAGCTTCCTGCAAGCTGTCTGTACTCTCCTGCTTTCGATGTGTGTTTCTTCTCTGTGGGCCATGATGCTTTGGTATATAGACTCCAGAGAGACAGGTTCAATTTTATCTGCCTTGTTTCCACCTGTCCTGATGTTGCCTTCTAGGACTGGGGAGATAGAATAGTCCCAGAGGAGACCCCGGTTTTTCTTTTCCTTTTTACTGCCTCTGTCGCGAGGATTCCTACCCTTCTTAACTGTGGTAATGTCAGCCGGAGTTTCGCCTTGACCCCCGTTTGAGTCTGAATTGCTAGAGTCAGATATATGGCCCTGACTGTCTGAGTCCGACCCATCTGAAATATCTGATAGGGAAAAGAATTTATCTCTGCCTTCTGTTTCCAGCCCCTAATTAACACCAATTCCTCCTCCTGGCCAATCCGTCTTAGCAAAAGATCCGGGCAGTTGGGACAACACATTTCCCCTTGCCTTGGGTAGCTCGTCTTCATTCTGTGGAGAAAGTGGCCCGTCTTTACCGCCCGGTCCTTCTGGAGCCTGTGCTGCAACCTGTCCCTCTGTAATACCAGGAATTAAAGTCTGGCTCACCTCAAGATGCGTGGGTGTCAGGTGTAGATGTGCCCCCACAGGTAAACTTTCCGCCCAAAGTAAACTGCTAGGTTCAATGTTCTAATCTTGTGGGTCCAGGCACACAGGGGAGGGCTGGTCTGGCATCGGCGAAGCTTTCTTGTTAGGAGTCTTTCCTGACTTGACTCCTTCATACTGGTGCGGGTTTTTCTTTTTAAAAAGTTAGGGCAGGCGCCTCCCGTTTCCGGCGCTACAGGTCCTTTCGCTGAGCACCCGGGGTCTGCCTTTGCTAAGGTTTTTTTGGAACTGCAGCAGTCTCCGTGCGGGTTTTCAGTGTTTTTGCCACCTTAGCTGGAGGCATTGCTTAAATGTGAGCCGGGAGGACACCGCCACTGGCAACAGCAACGCCGCCGAAGAAAGAGACCACACGCCAGGCAGAACGGCACCAAACACGACAAGCCCGAACCGCCCGGAGCGATACTGCCTAGAAGATCCTCACATAGCGCTCCGTCCAACCGGCGGCAGCACTCACCTTCCTCAACTGCATGCTGTGTACCGGGAGGGCTGGAAAACGCAGATCACAGAGCGGCTGAACGGGAGGGCTGCCAGCGGCCGCGTTCAAACAGCCGCTATCTTGCTGTCGTCTAAGCTGATACTTTTCTAATCGATATTTAGGACATAATATTTTTGCCAGGCACTATTTGGGCCTCAATATTTAGGTACAATGCTCACCTTAAAGGTTCTGAATGCGATGATTTAGAAGAAAAAAAAATCTGTACAGATGATGCAGTTATGCATGTGAACCCTCCTAAAGCTCTGCAAATACATTCTCACAATGTATAGAGGCAAAGGTGATGGCAAAGGGAACATATGAAAGGCGAAGAGCAGGTTTTTCATCTAAGACGGGGCAGGTAGGAATAGTCCAACAAAGGGGCCACTTTGGTTTCAGAGGCTCATCATTGTTCAGATAGGAGAAGCATTTGCAAAAGACTAACGTTTGGCCTTTAAATCCAATGAAGGGTACTTTGAAGTCCATCATAAAATCGGGGTGGTTCCTCAGTAAAAACTAGATTTAACCTATATACTGCAAAATCTGTGACTAAGGCTTGTATAAGGCTAGCAACTGGGCTGAAAGAGGACCAGCAAAATTTGAAATGGTGCCAAACTAAATTCATAAATACATCTTTTGGCTCTCTTGAAGATCCAGCGGAAAGTGGATGTTATACCTAAGAGCTAGCTTTAAAAAGCAAGGTAACTACTATATTGGGTATCCATGTGCATCAGAACACAGCAGAGTTTAATAAGAAGATTGACCTCTCTTTTTTCATTTTCAGGATCAATAAAATTAATTTCAGAATGTATGCATATAAAAAAGGGCTTCGTAAATTGTATATTGATCATTTAAAATTGTCTAGTAATGAAAATGTTGTTTTATCAAAATATCTTAGGCTGCCAACCCAAAAGGAAAGATTCTAATTTGCTATTCAGAAAAAAAACTAATTTTGGACTATAGTCCCCTGAAGACAACAGACCAAGAAGAATCACATACTGATCTGATGGCAAACTGCATGGACACAATTCTAGTAACGAGGGCATGTATGAGTAAATTGCCTCTATCTGCAGTAGGGAATTTGAATAATAAAACAGGCTTTAAACTAGAGTACCATGGTCACAACAATGTATAAGTGGATATCACACATTTATTTTCCTCTCCCCTGTGCGTGATACCATATGTATTTCAGAATGCTTCTATTTACAATGTTAAAAAATTATAGAATTTCCTAGCTGCTAGTAAAAGAGATCCCTGCTTTATTTAAAAATATGGAAGCAAATATTGGACACTCTGGAGCTTATTTACAAGAGCCACTTTTTTTGGCGCTCTGGCGGCGCAAACCTCTCAATTATATCTATGAGGCGACGCAAAGCCACTCTGCGTGGCTTTGCATGGCCTCATAGATATGAAGTAAGACAAAGCAGCGCAAGTCGTTGCCTTGCCTTACTCTGCATCAAGGAGGCATTCAATGGGTGTTGCGGTGGGATTTCCCATGCAGCACCCATGGATTTTGACGCTGCCCCAGATTTGATTAATCACTTAAACCTGGGACAGTGCCAAAACCTTACGCCTCCCCAGAGCAGGAGTAACGAAAATAAATATTTTTATTTCCCCTGTTTTTCCTCTTTCCATGTGTGCTGCATTCTGGAGCACATATAGAAAGAGGAAAATGCCTCTCGGGATTGTTTTTGTGCAGGAAGGTGCCCCTTCCTGCACAAAAACAATCCTGCCTGCAACGGAGGCGCCCCTGCACCATGGTGCAAGGGTGCCTACGTTGGAGCTAGGCAGCAGATTGTGTGCCAGAGCAGTGGGAAAGGACAGGAATGCGCCGTATTCCATAAATATGGTGCTTACCTACCCTTTCACATTGGCATAGGGCAGCGCAGCAAGAAGACTTGGGGCACTGCCATACGCCAATTCCTCATAAATTTGGCCTTCTGTCCCTTTGCTGTTCTATTTCAGTAGCAAGTCATGACAAAGTAACACTACAATTACTACGATCCTGCTCTACTGGGCAGGAAGTCGAAACATGAACAAATGCCAACACAATGCATATATAGTAGCTGCACTACTTATTTGCTTCTTTTTTTGATGAATGTGATCATAGTCATTGTAGGTAGTGGGCACTATGCACCCATGTGCACCCCGCTACTGCACCTGCTATACTAGAGATAGCAACACCCCCTGACCTTGGCCAGGATACTGCTCTCCCAGGCGCGTAGCACCACCTTAGTGCCTCTGCCTCCCGCTCTGAGCCGACCCCGGTTCGAGGCCGGCCCCTGCCCTGCTTTCACTTCTGCCGCTCCTGTTCGTAATTTTTTCTGCATTTTTCCTTGGCCTCATTGAGCATTCCCCTGCTTCTTTTGGCCACATTGGAAGTCTTGATAGACTCCTTTTGCCCGTTTCTCGCCGCCCTCTTCTCCCGCCGTTTCCACACCGCTGCTGCCCCCGTGGCCCCTCCCCCGCTGGTTTCCCGCCTCCCAGCTGCATCTCCCTCCCTCCTCCCCTATTTAATGGCGGCCGCGCCGCTGGTGCATGGAAGACCTGCCTGAGGCAAGCCCGTCTGCGCCCGTCCGTGATCCGACCGCGCCCAGCGCCAGGACCCCTGGCCCTCCGGCCCGCCAGCACTACACCTCCTCGGCTCTCCACGAACTCAACGCCGGTAAGAACCTCAACTGCAAGCTCTCCTCACCTCTCGACACCCACGGACCCTTCACCTGCCGTCACTGCCACCATTCCTTCACCTCCGCCGACACCCATTACCAACCACCTCCCTCCAGAAACAACTCCATTGCACCCCAAACCCTGAGATGCATCCTCCTCAATGTCCGCTCCCTCCACAAACATGCCACGGAAATCTGGGAGCTCCTCGACAGCTCCGCCCCGGACATCGCCTTCCTCACCGAAACCTGGACGTACACCGCCTCCGGCCCAGACATCGCAATCGCCATCCCTGAAGGATACAGGTTCACCCGGAAGGATCGCCCCAACTGCCCCGGGGGAGGCATCACCATTGCTCACAAGACCAATCTCCGACTGAGCACATATTCAGACGGGAACACAGACCTAATGGAACACCTCCATTTCAAGATCCTGACCAACCCATCCTCCACCCTCCGAGGCACCCTCATCTACAGACCCCTCGGATCCTGCGCCCCTTTCTTCGACTCCATCACAGACATCATCACGCTGCACGCCATCACATCCACCAACTTCACGCTACTAGGAGACCTCAACTTCCACCTCGACAATCGCTCGGACCCCAACTCCGCCGCCCTACTGGACAACCTCCACACTATCGGACTCAAGCTGATCGTACCTGAACCAACGCACTCAGCTGGGCACATCATTGATCCCAGTTTCACAGCAGGGAACTCCGTCACTTTCACACACACCTTTGACCTCCCATGGACGGACCACCGCTGTGTTCACTTCACCTTCAAATCCAACACCCCCGCAAACGCCAGCATCACCCCCAACACAGGAACAAGATCTCCGACGACCAGCTCGCAACAGCCCTCAACAGCTCCGCCTACACCACCACAGACGATGACCCCACCACCTCCACCCGCACGCTACACAACTGGATCACCAACTGCGCCAACACAATCGCCCACCTCAAGAAAACTTCCAAACCCCACCCCAAGAAAGCCAGCTGGTTTTCCACCAAACTCCGTGACTCCAGACGCACCTGCAGACGACTCAAAAAACAGTGGAGAAACTCCAAAACCACGACTGACCTCGACAACTTCAAAACAGCCACCATGGCCCACCACAAGCTCATCAGACTCTCCAGGAAGAAAGCACTCCAGGACAGAATCGCTACCAATGCCCACAACAGCAAGGAACTCTTCGGCATCATCAAAGAGTTCACCCAACCCAATAGCGAGACCACCGACATCCCACCCTCACAGGACCTCTGTGACAGACTCAGCGTTTTCTTCCATCACAAAATCAAGACCATCTATGACAACTTCAACGTCAACAACCCCCACGAGGAACCCCCACCCACCGCACCTGGCACCACACAACCGATGCTCAACAGCTGGACCGCCCTCAGCATCAAAGACACGCTGAGGATAATGAAGAGCACCCACTCTGGGGCCCCCATGGACCCCTGCCCCCACCACATCTACTGCAAAGTCGCAGACATCATCGCCCCGAACTCCAACGCATCATCAACCACTCCTTCGAGACCGCCTCCTTCCCCGATGACTGGAAACACGCCGATATCAACCCTCTCCTGAAAAAACCTTCAGCGGACCCCACCTACCTCAAGAATTTCAGACCAATCTCCCTACTCCCGTATCCAGCCAAGGTCATGGAAAAAGCCATCAGCAGCCAACTCGCCACCTTCATCGAAGAGAACAACATCCTCGACCCCTCCCAGTCAGGATTCAGGAAGAACCACAGCACCGAGACCACACTCCTCGCGGCAACAGACGACATCTGCGCCCTCCTCGACAGAGCAGAGACCGTAGCCCTCATCCTCCTTGACCTCTCCGCGGCTTTAGACACTGTCTCGCACCTCACCCTATCCCTCAGACTCCACGATGCGGGAATCCGGAACAAGGCCCTCGACTGGATCCGCTCCTTCCTCTCCGACAGAACGCAACGAGTCAGACTCCCTCCATTCCTCTCAGAAAAACCTCCTCCTACAACCTGCGGAGTCCCACAGGGATCATCCATCAGCCCGACCCTGTTCAACATCTACATGGCCCCGCTCGCAGCCATCGTCAGAGCACACAGACTCAACATCACATCATACGCAGATGACACCCAACTCATCCTCTCCCTACTCAACTTTCAAGACGGAATGGCAGTCGTCGCAGGATGGATGAAGAGCAGCTGCCGGCAACTCAACACGGACAAAACAGAGATGCTCATCATGGGCCCACAACCCAACGCCTGGAATGACACCTGGTGGCCCCCGCCCTCGGAGACCCCCTGCCCCCACCGACCATGCACGCAACCTCGGGATCATCCTGGACTTCGAACTCAAAATGGAACGCAAGGTCAACGCCATCACCTCCTCCTGCTACCACACCCTCTGCCTACTCCGCAAGACCTTCAAGTGGATCCCCCTGAACACAGGAAAATGGTCACGCATGCCCTCATCAGCAGCAGACTGGACTACGGCAACGCACTCTATGCTGGGATCAACAAGAATCTCACCCGTAAACTCCAGAACGTCCAGAACGCCGCCGCCAGACTAGTCCTCAACCTACCACGCCACTGCCACATCAGCCAACACCTGCAAACCCTGCACTGGCTCCCCGTAGAGAAAAGAATCACCTTCAAACTCCTTGCCCACGCACACAAGGCCCTACACAACACCGGACCGCCAACCTGAACAACCGCCTCATGTTCCACGCACCCCGGCGCTCCCTCCCCTCGACCCAACTCTCCCTCGCAACTGTACCTCGGATCAAGAAAAGCAGTACAGCGGGGCACTCCTTCTCCCTCCTCGCAGCCAAGGCATGGAACTCCCTCCCTCTCCACCTCCGACAGACTACATCTCTCCCAAGTTCCTAAAGGACCTCAAGACCTGGCTCTTCGATGGTACGCAGTGAACCTGCCGGCCCGGAGGAACCACCCCCGACTCCCCCTCTCCCTCAGCACCTTGAGACCCGTTCCGGGTGAGTAGCCTGCGCTTTACAAATGTTTGATTGATTGAACACCCCTGTTTATTGGCCTCCGAGTTCTTCGCCCTATCTTAATTGGTCTCTGATTCTTATATCCATCCCTCTCTCCTCATATCCTTCCACCCATTCACTTTCTCACATACCTAACCCCTTTCACTCTGTCTTTTTCTTTCCCTCCCTCTCACTCATTCGTCCTCATGCCCTACCTCCCGTTCTTTTTCTTCACCTCTACCTGCTACCCTTTGCCTTTTCCTGCCCCTTTTTGTCTCTCCCACAGCTCTCCCTAATCATTTATCCTCTCTTCTATTTATATCTTTTCATTAACATCCCATCAACCTTCCTCTTCCTTCCTCTCTTTCACATTTATATCTTGACTTCACTTTTCTTTCTCTCCTTCTCATCTCCTTGCTCCCTTTCACTATAATTTCCTTATTGCTGCAACCTTTTTCTTCTTCCTTTCCTTTTCCACTCCTTCTCCTTCTCATCTCCTGTGCCCTTTGTATTACTTTTTTTTCTACTTGCTACCTTTCAGCCTCTCCTCCCCATTTCATCTCGACTCAATGTTGCCTTTATTTTCTCCTCTATTTTTCACTATCCCATCTGCGTCACTTCCAGAGCTTGTCTTCTTCTCTTTCTCTCTGTGCCGATCCCATTTCTGCCTCTCTTTTCTTCTTCTACACTCAAATCTCTCCTTCCCCTTGCTCTTTCTCCTCCGTTTCTGCTTCCCCTCTCACCTCCCATCTCTTTCTTTCAGTTATTTCTCTGTTCCTATCTTGTCTCCTTTACTCTCATATGCCATCTCTTTTTCCATTCATTGTCTTTATTTTTTTTCTTTCCCCTCCCATCATTTTTTCTCCTACACCTATGCCCTCTGCTATTCTGCTCTCCCCTCTCTCATCATATTTTTTACCTTATTTATGTCCTTTCTATCTTTTCTCCTTTCCTCTCCATCCATCCTTTTCTTTACTCTCTCTCTCTATGTCCTTATCGTTTTTCCTTTTCTCTTCTCGCTCTTCTTTCTTTTCTCCTTGCCTTTTCTCCATTGCTGCCCTCCATTCCTCTTCACAGTTCTATTTTCCTTCTCCCTTGCTCTTTCTCCTCCATATCTCCTCCCTCCTTCTCGGTTCCCCTATCTTTCTTTCTATTTTTCCTGTTTTCTTCTCTTTTCTTCTTTCTTCATTCATCTCAGCCCCCTTCTAGCTTTCTATTTTCTTGGCCCTTCTTATCTTTTTACTTTTTTCCTCTCCTCTCCTCTCGTATCTCTATCTTTCTCTTCCATATTTCCCATCCCCCTTGTCCTACTTTACTCCCTGACTCTGCTCTTCCATTACAGCCTCTCCTTCGTAGCCCCCTTCTCAATTTTCACCTTCTCCCTATCACCTCCTTAATTTTTTCTCTCTTCTTCAGATCTCCTCCCTCGCTTATCTATCTCTTGCCTGATCTTTTTCCTTTTCAGCCACCTTCTTTCTGTCTGCTATTCTCCTTTCCTTTCTGCCTTTCTTCTCTTTTGCCTCCTCTTCTACCTTTGTCACTTTTTTCTTCTTAATGTTTTATTCTCCTCTTTTTCTTTCTTCTCAAACGCCTTTCTCGTAGTGAGCCCTGTGTACAGACTTCAAACGTTTGCCAGCTGCTGCCTCATAGCCTCTCTTTATGGTCTGGCTTGGCAGCGCAGTTGTCGCCAGACAATTTTGTTAGCATTACTAGAGAGGGGCTTTGGCTCTGCCCACATGTTGGGGTACCAGGACTACATGTTTTGATTGGACAGAAGTTGTATGATTCCACAAAAAAGTGCTTGTCCTCCACCAGCGGTGATCATTTTGTTTATTTATCCAGTTGCTTAAGCTTAATATATATATTTTTTTTTTAAGTTGCTCCAAAATTACTTTATTGCAGATTTGTGGGCTATGACGCGTTTCGGCAGGATCCCCTGCCTTGATCACAAATATATATATATATATGTCTTTTTTTTTTTATTATTGTTTTTTATTAGTGTTTTTATTGCAATTTAAATCACATAAACACAAACGAAAATACAAAAAAACAAAAATGCAGATCACATTGACCAAAATCAGTTTCGAAACGCAATATGTCGATACATGGTATAGTGGCGAGCGGGGGAAGGGGGAAGAAGAACATGAATGACACCACTGGAGGAGAATTTAGTTACATGCAGGACATTATACAATAACGAGCATTGTAGACAAATGTACATAATTCACATGACCGTGCCAAATTATCTGCAAGAATACACTAGGGCATGAAACATGAAATAAGGACAACAATAATGCTTTAACCGTCTTGTACGTCTTCAGAAGTTTGCTGGGCCAGGCGATATTGGGCAAACAGACCCCAAAAGCTTTTCGGGCGGTTACAAGGCGGGAGCATTTCGTTATAAACATCTGATTGGGTGTTACAGTATATCATATCCCGCTCCCATTCTGCAACAGTAGGTACAGGACCCCTCATCCACCGCAGCGCCAGTCTACGCTTGGCTAACAGGAGGCCCATCGCCACAAGTTTACGCACATTTTTCCGGAGATGCTTGGTGTACCCTAGGAGCGCCAGCATGGGATCCGGAGCAAGGGTGAGCCCAATTATGTCGTTCAGCATCTGAAAGACCTTACCCCAATAGGCTTCCACCTGAGGGCATTGCCAGGCCAGATGAACGAACCCAGCCCCTGGCATATCACAGCACTCACAGTTGTCAGAATCACGTAAGCCATATTTAAAGAGGCGTAGAGGGGAATAATAAACTCTATTTAAAAATTTAAAATGTGCCAACCTATGACGACCATTTATGGAAATCTTAGGAGTGACTTCACAGCAATAGGACCATGCTTCATCCATAATTGGGACGCCTATATCCGCCTGCCAGGCCTGTCTAACCTTACTGAGTGTGTAAGTCTTAGTGGCTAAGGCCAAGGCATAAAGTCTAGATATCAGCTTACCTGGAGTTTGTGAGCTCAAAAGTGTAGTCAGGGGTGGGATGTCCATGGGTTCTAGGAGCTCATCCCCTAGGACAGCTCGCATAGCGTGCCGGGTTCTAAAAAAATGGAATTTCGTCAGCGCTGATTGTGAATTGTCATCGCCAGCCACCTCTTCCCATGTGCACACCCGTCCGTGTTTGAACAGATCTCCAATTGTATTTATGTGCAATTTATTTAGGGAGTATAGGGTCCCCCTCTCCGAGCTGAGCGCAAACCATTGGCACCACTCCACCCGCAACCGAGGTGAATACAATTGTGCACCATTGTACATTCTAAGAAGTGCGTTCCACGCATGAACAGTGAAGTTGACCGAGTCAAGTATTCCGCAACGTCTCGTGGGCGCCTGAGTTAAAATGCGAGGCAATGTGAACGGAGCAGCAGCAACCTTTTCTATCTGGAGGTGAGGCAAATCATGTGGGCCATGCACCCAGCTGTATGCATGAGAGGCCTGCGCGACCCTGTAATAAAGTTCAAGATTCGGGGCACCCAATCCCCCAGCTGTGTACGGGAGCATGAGAGTATCCAAGGCGACTCTAGTGGATTTACCCGCCCACGCAAGCTTAGTCATCAGAGATCGAAGTTCCCGGAACAGGTGCTGAGGCACCACTATAGGAATATTGACAAACAGAAAGAGCAGACGAGGGAGCACTACCATCTTCATTAATGAGACTCTACCGGCCAAGGACAACGGGAGCCGGATCCATTGATCTATATCATCACCGAGCTTATCAATCACCCTACCATAATTAGCCTTAAGTACCACTTCTGCGCCTGAGTGCACATGGATGCCCAGATAACGCACCGAGTCGGACGTCCATTGTAGTGGGAAGTCACGCGGGAACCGCGCCGTGGCAGTAGTCAATGGGAATATTAGGGACTTATCCCAGTTAATCTTAAGTCCAGACAATCCCCCAAAGCGCAGTACCTCACGTATAACTGGAGCCAGATGGACCTCAGGATCGCGAATATATAGAAGAGCGTATCATCAGCATAAGCTGAAGTGATGAGATTGTAGTTAGGAAAACGAAGGCCTCTATGACCGTGATACTCGCGTAACGCCCGTAGCAGGGGTTCAGCAGCCACTGCATATAATAACGGGGATAAAGGGCACCCCTGTCGGGTGCCTCTGGAAATTTGAAATGGGGTTGAGACCGCATCACCCGTACGAACTCGAGCCATTGGCGAGTTATATAACACCGAAATCAATTGCAGAAAGACATCACCGACTCCCATGCGACGCAACACCGCATGTATGAACTTCCATTCGATCGAATCGAAGGCCTTTTCGGCGTCTAAAAAGATCGCAGTCTCCTTAACCTCTGGCCGAACATGTTGCAGGGCACCAAACACCGTACGGAGATTATACGAGAGCGTGCGTCCTGGTATAAAACCAGCTTGCTCAGCACCAATCAGTTGAGGAAGAAGCGGGGAGAGACGATTAGCTAGAATTTTCGCGTGGATTTTGGTATCTACGCTGAGTAGATAGAGCGCGCGATAAGAGAAGCACCTATGGGGGTCCTTATCCGGTTTCAACAGAGTGATGATCAGAGCCTCGCGCATGGAAGAAGGCATTATACCATCCGCAGCTATCTCGTGAAATAAAGTTATTAGATGTGGAATCAGAAGATCGCTAAAACCCTTATAGAAGGTGACCATGAGACCATCCAGCCCGGGGGCACTGCCCTCCTGCATCGAGCATAGAGCTAGCCGAACTTCTGAGACCTCAATGGGACGCATCCAGAATTCGCGCTGCCAGTTCTGTAGACAAGGAAGTTGAATATATTCTAGGTAGTGTGCTATGTCATCGTCACTGGGGGAAAGCTTGGAGCAATAAAGCTCCTGATAATAGGAGCGAAATTGTTCATTAATTTTAATTTGTTCTGTCAGGACTGTACCCTCTTCGTCTATCAATTCAGAAATGCACCCAGAGTCTATACGACGGCGAGCCAATGCTGCCAGCACCGACCCCGGCCGGTAAGCCTCTCCATAAAGTCTGGCTGATGCATGCTTGCCCATATGCTTAACCTCATTGTCAGCCGCCTCATGAAAGTCAGCCAGCGTGGCTTTGAGTTGCTTGCGCAATTCAGGGTCATTTCTGAGAGACAGGTGAGCCTCCAGATCAGACAGACGGGCCTCCAGCAGAGCAAGACGGCCTCCGATGGACCGGAGAACACCCGCATGTTTGCTAATGGCAACACCCCTTATAAAAACTTTGAACGCCTCCCAAACCGTGGCGAAGGAGTCAACTGATCCCACATTAACATCAAAGAACTCAGATATCGCGTCGCGCAGCTCGGAAGTAAAGACTGAATCCAATAACGAATAAGGGGGAAAGCGCCACAAGAAAGGGGGAGGAGAACGCGGGGGCACCGAAATATGTAACGCAATAGGCGAATGGTCCGAAAATGAACGGGCCAGGATCGAGCAGTCCTGAACTCTAGGTAACAAAGTCCGTGAAATGAACCAATAGTCTATGCGCGTATGTGTATCATGCTGCGCTGAGTAGTGTGTGTAGCCACCACGTATGCTAGATCGAGATCTCCATACATCAGCCAGTTGTAGCTGTAACGCGATATCCGTTATTGCCTTCGCTGAGGCGGATAAGGGGCGAGAAGGGCCCTTCGAGCGGTCAAGAGACGTGTCCAATATGCAATTAAAATCCCCCCCCAGAACACCGGCAGGGAATGGTGATCCTTGAGTAATGAAAAAAGGGACTGATAGAACCCCGGATCGTCATAGTTCGGGCCATAGGAGTTTACAATCAAAGATTCCCACTCAGGACTATAACACCTAGACACAACATATGTACCCGCCGGGTCCGTTTCACATTGTTCCAGCTTGAGACCCGCTTTGGGGTTGAGCCATGTCAGCACACCTCTAGAATGGGAAGTAAAGCAAGCGGCGTGACAGGCACCAGCTAACCTGCTACCTGTGAGTAGCGCGCACCCAGGCTGTAGGTGCGTCTCCTGAAGCAAGGCCACGTCAATCTCCTTACGTTTCAGGTAGGCAATTATTTTCCGCACCTTACAGTGGTCATTTAAGCCTCGAACATTCCATGTCATGAGGGTCAGACGTTTAACCTGGCCTCTACCAGAAGTGAATTCTGTCATGTAATCCAAAAATGCACATAGTGTGACCTCCCTCCAAAGCCCCACGTCCCACTCCGCCCACCATAGATAGAAAAGGACATGTGATCTGTAAAGAAAAAGAGATGAAATCTGAAAAACATTTCCACCCCCACCCACGCCCTGCACGCCCCAACTTTGCAAAGGCGAGTATCAGCCCTCCCAAATACTACGAAAACAAACAACCATGACGCACACACATGAATACTACAATGACCCCCTAGAAGGAGAAAAAATACAGCGGGTAACGCAATGGGGCGGATGTTGCCCAACAATACAAACTAATCCAGCCCACCGCCACAACACCGCATACTAGTCATAAAGCTTCATAAAAAGCGACACGTATCAGTAAGGAAACAACTAAACAGCAGCTTTTGATGTGCTATCTTGATACTAGTGAGCAACACGGGGTCGTCCCCCGCATGTATGCATTCAACTCCACACCCCCCAGACCAAAGGAAGGAGGGGGGGGAAAGCAAAGAAGAAGAAGCGTGCCCAATGCAAATAAACAATACCGCAGCCATCCCAACCAACCCCCCGGCCCACCAGCCATCAGGACATTATTCATGCACCCCTATAACCTGATAAAACCGCTACAATGAGTACATCGAATCAGCAACCCGCTTGTGATAATGGCACACCCCCTCAGTCATTGTCATCAAGTCCTCCAGCACCATCAGCTGCAGCAGGAGTGTCACTCTGCCCTTTCCCACGCTTGCCAGCTCTTTCCCAGTCTTTAAACGCTTTCTGTAGGGACTGGGGGTCAGAGTAGATCCTAGGTTTGCCATCAAACAAGACCTTGAGTCGCGCCGGGTATAGCATAGCATACTCTATGTGCTGCTCACGTAGTTTACGTTTTAGGTGAATAAACTGCCGTCTGGCCTCCTGCACTTTTAGGGTGAAGTCCGGGAACAGAGAGAGGGAGGCCCCCTCATATTGTAAGGCGCCCAGTTCTCTTGCCTTACGCAGCGCAGCATCCCTGTCCCGGTAGTTTAAGAGTTTTGCAATTATAGGCCGAGGCGGGGCACCAGGCTGAGGGCGAGGGCCCAGTGAGCGATGCGCCCTCTCCACGACAAATAGATGAGAGAAAGTGTCCGCACCCAACAGAGTCGTGAGCAATTGTTCTACAAAGGACTCCATATTGCCCGTGGCCGTAGACTCTGCCAGGCCCGTAATACGGAGGTTGCTGCGCCATGACCGGGCCTCCAAATCCTCAGCTCTGTCCTGCAAGGTAGTTAGTGCGCGTTCAACACGTTTCTGGGCGCCACCAGAATCAGACTGGGTCTCTTTGATCTCAGTGATGCGACGCTCCGCCATATCTATTCGCTCGGAGTGCTTATCAACCCTCTCCGACATCCCATCCATCCTGTAGGCAAGCGTATCAATTTTCGAGTCGATGGCAGTGAGACCCTTCTGCATGGAGGCGATAATCTGTTTAATATCACCTACCGGGTCATCAGAAGGGGGATCTGACTCAGATAGCACATTGTCCGCCGCCTCTTCGCAGCGCCGAGACTTGCGCTGCTCAAAGTTGAGCTTGGGTTGAGATTTGTCTGGCTTCCCCATCACGATAACCACAGCGCAACGGACCACACAGGAACACACTCGCTGGATCCAGCTAGGGGAATTTAGCAAGCAGTAAAAGTGACCAGAACGTATGGGCTGTGTCAGCAAAAGTGGGCAAACTCAGCAGGAGGCAAATAGCCACAGCGCCAGCCAGGCCGCGAATAGCACGCCCGTTCTTCAAACTCCCCAAGGGGAAGGGGGGGGCGACCCAGCGCGTCCAACAGCGCAAAGAGGATGGTGGTAGCAGGATCACGCCAGGCGTCACTAGCAGGTATTGCGCTCCAGTCGGGGACCAGCAAGTCAGGCCACGAAGATGTAGGCCAGCGAGGCCAGGAGCCGGCCCTCAGCAGCGCGGTGCGGCCATCAGCTCTTCGCCGCATGCAGCTCGGGTCCACCGCTTACGCCACTCAATGCCTCCAGGAGCGGGGACCATGATGTAGGGCCCCCCCAGCCAGGACGGAGCGCCAGGATCCAGCAGCCGGGCCAGATCGCGAGAGAGGCCGCGCAGAGCCCAGAAACCTAATCACGGCGCTGGCCCCCCCGCAACCCGGCCCAGCCACGTCTCACCTGTCTAACGATTCCCAAGGCAACAGGGCACTCCAGATCGTCCGCAGTCCCGGACGCCCGCGGCCAGGGCCAGGGCCGACAGGGACTCCGCCGGCTACGCCGCGTTACCAACAGCAACGGCCCCGCACCCTCGTGGGCACAGCCGCCCTCTGTGCGGATCTCGGCCTCACCGTCAGCAGGGGCCCACCTCGGCGACCGAGGCACCACAGCAGTCCACCAAGCAGCTCCGGGGGGCACACAACCGGATGCAGTCACGGCAGGGGCGCCCATTGATCACGGCGCTCCGACCACGGCCCAGGGAACAGCGCTCGCGTCAGGCTCCACCCACAGCAGCGCGGCAAGAAGGCCTCTCCACGCCGCAAACTTCTCCGGTCAGATTATCAGCCCCGCTCCAGGGATCAGCAACTTCAGGCACAGTCCCAGCGGATCATCAGGGCTATGGAGCCGTCGTCCCCACGAAGGATTGGAACGATTGAAGCCTCACATTCTGTCAGATAAAAACGGTGTGTGGCGGAGCTCTATCACAAGGCGGCCATCTTCAGGCCAGGCAAGCTCCGCCCCCCTTAAGCTTAATATTTCATGGGCACACACATGACATTGGAATGCTATCAAAGTGTCTTAGTTAACTAGATAATTTATGTTGTTTTTCTCCGGCAGCAGCACAGATGGGAGGAAGGCAGTCATTAACCTGCATGGATTTTTAATTCTGCCTTGACAGTGCAACTGTTACCCGACCTTTTAACCTACACCAATATTATTCTACAGTTCTTTTCATTCACATAAACTATTGTTTGCTATTTACTTGTAATGCTCCACATTGCCATGAAATATTCCTTTAAAGGCAGACATATTTGCATTGCTAATGCTTCTCTGTGTTGGTGCCTGCTTTGCTGTTAGTGATAGCCTCCCCCAATCCCTCAGGGAAGTGCCAATGCAGAATCGTGTCCCAGGGAGGCAGTATAAAACACATTTTGAAGGGGGTGCACCAAGTTAAATAAACTGTAGCTGGTTCAAAGCACGCTAGTGTCCCTTTCTCCTCTGGTTGCTCTACTGATTGCTGTGCTCTGGTCCTCAAAAAATGAGTGCCAGTCCCCACCACCTGTAACCACTGACACAAATCAAGCACTGGTTAAGCCATGCCGGATGTTCCATCAGAGTGCTAGCAATGGTGGGCATGCCAAGGGAAAGGCCCAGTGCTCATGCTGAGACCAGCCGCCTATTAATTTCTCAAACCAGAAAGGAATAAACAGTATAATTTTGAATGCGTACGTTTACTTCCTGTGATCATGGTTGTCTAGGACACCCATGCACAATGAGTCATAGCTTTCCAGTTATTTGGTATGTGGTTAATTACAACAGTAGCAGCGTATATCTAGCATAAAGGTAACTTTTTTCACAGTTTGGCAGTGTGCCATTTTTAGTAATCTACGGCATCATGTTTCTAGTACAACTGAAGGATGGTAAAGTAGGCTGGGCAGAGTAGCCCCTTCTGCCTTCACAAAAGCAACACCTTCCTCACATTGTGTTCCTGTGCCTTGCACCATGGGGCTGGGTTAAACAACTCAAGAGTTCTGCGTTTTCCTATACAGTGTGTTGAATTTGTTAGTGGATGGGTCCCCTTTACTGCTGTCATTTACAGATGGATGGAAGCCCTAAAAGATAATAATTGTCTTTTTAACCTTCAATCTAAAATACAAAATCCATGCTTGTCATATTTCTACAGGAGGCACTTGGCCATTGCTCACGGGAGAGGAGCGCGATGCATTCCTTCCAAGGTGGCATCATACAGGACCAAAGGAGAAGGAAGTGCATTAGCCTTATAGATCTCACCATGGTGCGCCAACAACCTGGCAGCCACTTGGAACTCACCATGCAGACTTGTTGCCCTTATGCATCACCCATCATGCTAAACTTCAAACCCTCATTATTTCAATTCCACCCTCAGGCAACCTTGTGTCACTCTCACCTCATCTTCTCTTCAACCTCATCTCGCCTCACCTTCACATCAAACTCATCAAAACCCTTCTTCACCTGCACCTCATGACTTAACATCCTGGTAATAATTCCTCATCATTGGATATGAAGGGGGAAGGAGAAGAAAGTGTTGTGGAGGACTGAGGCCATGGAGAGGGGGTGAAACTTTGCAGCAACAGCACTGCCTAGGTAGCTGTGCTGCACCATCTACTCTCTGGAACAAGCCACCCGGGGCGCTGGGCCGGTCATGAGGAGGGGCAAACATAAAACATGAGGAGGGGCTCTAACAGTGAATATATGTTATGTTATGTTATTGCAACTTATATAGCGCACTTATACTCGTGGGTGTCTTGGCGCTTTCAGGTTCAACATACTATGCCAAGGAAGCTAGTTTCTGAAAAGCCACGTCTTAAATTGTTTTCTAAAGTCAAGGAGGGTGGGAATCATCCTGAGATGTAATGGGAGGGAGTTCCACTGCTTGATGGTATTATAGCCGAAGCTCCTACCACCCCAATTCGTCTTTTTGATTCTAACAGTGTTCATCAAACTGGCGTTAGCCGATCGCAGGGATCTATTTGGAGAGTACCAGCTGAAAATATTCCAGAGAAATTTCGGACCTTCTCTATGCAGTACCTTGTGGGCAATGCAGAGTGCCTTGAATTTAACACGCTGGCAGACGGGAAGCCAATACAGGTCCAGGATACCTGTCCTAATAGACTGATATTTAGGAATGTCCAGGACTAATCTAGCGGCTGCATTTTGTACCGCCTGCAGCCTCCTAAGTAGTCTGGCTTGGAGGTTCATATATAGACCATTGTAATAGTCTAATTTGGATAAAACCAGCGAGGTCACAACCGTCTTTCTGGTGTTTTTTGGGATGAATGGAAGGATTTTTCTTAAGGTTTTGATGGTGAGATACGAAGAGGACACAACCTTGGAAACCTGGGACTTAAAGTTAAGTTTTTCATCTATAATAACACCAAGATTCTTGGCTTTAACTACTGGTGTAGGAGGAGGGCCCAGGTTGTCTGGCCACCAAGCCGGAGACCAAGGTGGAAAGCGGTTACCAAACAATACCCCTTCAGTTTTGCTTGAATTCAACTTCAAGCAATGCCTACTCATCCAGCTGCTCAGTGCGATCATACAATCATGTCATTTGAGGGAGTGATTAACATCCTTATCCACTGTCGAGATAACCAGCTGGGTATCGTCGGCATAGGAGGTTGGAGTCAAATTAAAACTTCTGATCAGTGGAGCAAGTTCAGAAACATATATGTTAAAGAGCGTCGGGCTCAACGAGGAGGCCTGAGGAACCCCACAGGGCAGGATGAAGGGCGATGACTTAAATTTGCCTAGATGTACCGTTTGGGATCTGCCTGATAAGAATGATGTTAAAAGAGAAAGGGCCTTTCCTCCTATCCCTATGGTTTTCAAACATTGGACCAAAAGAATATGGTCCACGGTATCGAACGCTGCGGATAGGTCCAGCAGAATGAGAACTGCCGACCCTCCGCCATCTAATGTAGTGCGTATTTCTTCCGTAGTTTTTATCAGAGCCGTCTCAGTGCTATGATTTGCTCTGAAACCGAACTGACTATGGTCTAAAAGTTGATTATCTAAAATGAAAGAGGAGAGTTCGACATTTTTTATTTTCTCTATAGTTTTTGCTGGGAGTGGGAGTCTCGCGATAGGAAGATAATTAGCAGGATCATTTGTGTTCAGGTTAGGCTTTTTAAGAAGCGGCAGGATACAGGCCTATTTCCAATTACTAGGAAATAGTCCTTGAAAAAGCATCTGATTAAAAATTCTTGACAAATAAGGGCTGATGTGTTGGCTTATATTTTGTAGGATCCTAGGGGGGCAGGGATCCTCTGGGGATCCCGATTTAGCCACAGAGAGAAGCGTGGCTATTTGAATTGGAGATGTTGGGGTGAATTCTAAAAATGACGACTTGTTGGTTGATTCCTGCTCTTTAAAATTAGTGTTGACCTTAGAGGTGTCAAACAGATCGTAGATTTGATCAACCTTACTTTTAAATGTTTGAGCGAGCGCATTGCAAAAATCTTGGTTGTGATTAGAAGAGTTATCTTTTGTGACCGTAGTCAAGTTCTTTATGGTTTGAAACAGTTCTTTATTAGAATTGTCAGCATTTTCTATTTGTAGTGTATAATATTGACTCTTCTCAGCAATAAGCTTTTTTCTTATACTCTGCAAGAATGGTTTTATACCGGTATTTTTCGGGCGCTTCGTAATTTTTGCGCCAGTTCCTTTCTTGCCTCCTACAGGCTTGTTTTTCTACTCTCAGGGCCTCAGAAAACCAAGGAGCTGATGGTGTTTTTCTATTTTTATTAACCATGGTAATAGGTGCTAGTTTTGCAAAGTTAGACTCAAGCCATGTGGTGAGGAATCTGCTTTTATTTCAAGGTCTGGTTGACTTTGAACTAGCTGGTGTGCCAGTAATATCGGATCGATTTTATGCCAGGGTCTACTGAATATCTTAATGTTCGATGTAATTGTAGTGTTAGATCGAGGCAACTTATATCTAAATAATATTGCATAATGATCAGACCAAGCTAAAGGAAGAGTGGAGGGATTAGAGATGGCGGGATTGTTGGTGAAAAGACCATCTAGAGTTTGCCCGGCTAAATGAGCGGGGCCTTGTATAAGCTGTCTAAATCCTAGTTCTGATGCCATTTCAAGGAGATCCCGTGTGTCTTTATCTGCTGTTACTTCTAGGTGAAAATTCACATCTCCTAAGATGGTGAAGAAATTGGATTGGAGACCTAGTTCTAGTAGCGAGTGGAAATTAGACAAAAAGTTATTTTTGGGGCCTGGTGGGCGATAGATCAATAATCCTCTGAACGTCTCTTGTTTCAGAGGTGTGATTTTGAAAAGGAAAGCCTCACATTCTATATACTTCACAATGAAGCTTGGAACCAAATTCAATATAAGGGTTTCCAGCGCATCTTATTGTTCACCATGTGAATAAGCCTTTCCACTGCATGGCCCTGTGAAGAGTCCCAAAATCATATAATGCTGGCCTGCACTTCACTTGCACCCCAAGCTCACTTCAATCACATTTCAGTCTCATTCTCCTCTCATTTCAATCTCAATCACATCTCAACTCAAAATCAACTCTCACTCACCCACACCCCTGTCACAATTCATCTTACCCCCATGACAACCTCATCTCACCTCACCACAACCTCCCTCCCCCCCACTGTACACTCACGCCACCCTATCTCAATCGCACCTTAAACTTACCTTACATCTACCTCACCTTACCCTTAGCAGTTATGCCCCATCCTCCCTTCACATCTCTCAGCAATATCTAAACCTCACCTGAACCTCATTTTAAACTCACTTCAAATCTGCTTAACCTCAACATTACTTTAATACCATCACCATGTCCTCATCCCTCTTTATATCATTTAGCCCTCCACTCCCTGCATGTCCCTCAAATGTCTCTCTCTTCTAAGCTCAATTCCTCCGTTACCTCACTCTCTTGTATTTATGCCTTTTCATTTTACAGACTCTTCCAGGCTATTATAGTATATATTATATTTCACACTAGAATACCCTGCCTGTGTGGGCTAAAAAACCACCTAACATAACAAGCCACACAATAGTTTGGTTTGCTTAGGGTCTGCCATTAGATTTCAGTTCACTGTCCCTGTTGTATGTGTCTACTGGCTGAAAAGCTCTTCAGTGGTTTACCTTACTTGAGACCTCCCTTTAAAAAGCAGTATGTTTGCTAAGTGCCAGGCAGGATTATC
The DNA here is from genome assembly GCA_963921515.1 of Calotriton arnoldi. Lineage (NCBI taxonomy): Eukaryota > Metazoa > Chordata > Amphibia > Caudata > Salamandridae > Calotriton > Calotriton arnoldi. The sequence goes on along the minus strand of CAWUFW010005247.1, from coordinate 326,793 downwards.
ATAACATTTTAGTTTCTGCATCCAGGATTAGCAATTTGTGTGCACCCTTGTCTGAGGATACCAAGAGCAAAGCAGCGGGTAAGCCACAGAAACCTATGCTGATGTTCTGAAACACAACTGTGGTGCATGAAGTACCTGAATTAATCTCAATCATTAGTAATAACTCTGTACCTCATGTCTAACCATCTTGATTTGCTCATGGTACCAAAACCTGTAAAAGTAACACAAAAATAAGTAGGTGAGCTTCCAACATAAATCTGCACCACATTTGTGGCACCCCTACTTGATGTGTTTGGAATCCCAGTCTCTTCCTTCACCCCAAGCTCCAGGTACTCTCGGATTTCTGAGTTGTAGCCAGTGTTTTCAGACCTGGGCACACCACTAGATAAATCCTTCAGGCCTGGCTACAGATCTCCAGATGTGACTGCCAAGCCTGACCACAAAATGCCAGCGGTGGTAGCTAGAACTTCACACAGCACATCATGTGATCTCCAGACCTGGGCACGCAACTCTAATTGTGGCTCCAGTATACAACACAGTACACCAGAGGTGGCATTCAGATTGGCACACAATATCCTTGAGGTAGCCTATAAATCTTGTAGCAGTTTTCCAGGTAATGCATTGAGACCTGGACATTGTACCACAAATGCTGCTTCAACCACATGACTTGACCTAATATCATACACAAGTCCTCCTGAACAAGACACAGCACTACAGATCTGACCTTCAAAACTGTACGCAGTATGGAAGATAAGATTACTAAAGGTAGTCTCATTATAATGAGAGAGGAAATGAAATGAAAACTAGATACAATATTCCAGAAGACCACTTAAGAACTGGACAAAGTTCTCCAGATCAGGATTAATATTAAGAACACTACTCAGTGTTCTGCTGGTTTTATTATCTTTTTCTCTGCACCCCAGCACTCCCTTTGCTCTCCCTGTGATGTTTATTTTTATAGATCAAGGTTGCCCAGCATGAGAACTTAAAGATGCTCAAGGACAACTGAAGTTTTCCTGGTTCTGGACCTGTTCTGCATGTTTGGTGTATGTGTGGTGTGCGCAAAAAACTTTTTTTTGTTTCTAAGGACACAGGAGCTTCTTTAGAGCTCAGAGGGAGGCTCAGCAGGTTGGTGGAGGACTACCTACCGCATTTAGAGAATCCCATCTGCCTGGCAGGGACCTCAGTGATAACAAAGCATCAGCAGGTGTGGCAGATGCATCTTCATCACACTTGAATACTGAGTAGGCTGCCTTAGTTTTCCAACTTCTTTGGTATGGTCTTTTGCTTTTTGCAACAACCCCAAGAGAAGATGTTTGTTGCTGAAAACCAACAACAAATTTCCCTGATGCATCAGGCATATATTATCATTTTCCAGTGACAGTAGCTAATGTCCGTAATAGTGCAGAGCTACTCCAATGTGACCCCCTGGTCCTTTGGCTGACAGACCATCAGGTCAAGGGTTCCACGGGCAGAGCAAGATGAGGCACCAGCTTGAGCAAGAATCATTCTGTTCCACCTGCTCTAAATGTAGGGAGAACTGTAAAGCTGGTAGGCCTGGGCTCTACCTTTATTTGGTATATGCCCTAATACCGCCAAGCTTTAAATTGCCCCATGGGGGAATATATCACATACCTATAAATGGATAAATGAGAAACCTAGAAACTCTGTAGCGGTTTCATACATGTATATTGTCCATTGTTCTCTCTAATTCCCTATTTGTGACATTGTGACACACACATATATATATGTGATCAAGGTCACTTGTTGACCGAAACGCGTCAGATTTTGAAACCTGTGAGCAAATAAAGAAATTTTGCATGATACCCACTGGAGTTCGTTGCTCTCTTCTCGCCGAAAGGAAGTGCAGGAGGGCATGTGGTAATTCGGATATATATATATATATATATATATTCACTGAAAAAACCATAGGTTTCAGGGACGTTATAGTTAGAAATTAGCATTTAAAAAACCTTTGAAATTCACTGAAAAAACCATAGGTTTCAGGGACGTTACAGTCAGAAATTAGCATTTAAAAACCCTTAGAAATTCACAGAAAAAACCACAGGTTTCAGGGACGTTATAGTTAGTTGGACATTTCACTGATACAAAATCAGAGAAATTCGGCTGTTATAGTTAGTTGAGCTAGCTATAACTCGCGCCCCTACAATGCACTGCTGATGATGTCACATATTACATCATTCATGACATGGTCAGTGACATCACTGATGACATCATCCAGTGACTGTTTCTGTAAAGTATAAATATGTTTTTTATATATATATATATATATATATATATATATATATATGCCATGGTGTATTGAAGAATGAGTGGGTGTATAAGTGTCTGAATGGATGATTTAGTAGGTGCATGACTGACTGTATAAGTGAATGATTAAACGTGTCTTACTGAATGCATGGGTTAGTGACTAATCTGTGTGAATGTCTGTATCAGTCTGTCAGTTGGTTTATAAGCGGCTGCAGGAGTTGGTGAGTAGCTACATGAGTGTCTATATGGGTTATTGATTGGTTGTCTGAGTATCTGTATGGGTGCCTGAGTGTCTGTCTGGGTGGGTGGGGGGGGTGTGACTCTGTGCATCAGATGTGTGAGTGGGTGATTCACTGGGTGTATGGGTTCAAGAGTGCATCTGTGAAGGCCTGTGTGGGTGGGTGAGTGTGTGTATGGGTGTGTTGGGTAGTGAATGGATGTCTCAGTGGTACATGTGTGAGTAACTACATATGTAAAAGGCAATATATGTGAGTGTTGGAGTATATAAATGACTATATGTGAGAGTGAGTGATTGTGAGAGTGACTGTATGGATGAGTGTGTGCTTGTATCAGTGATTGTATAAGAGAGTAAGTATGTGTTAGTATCTGTATGAATAAGTGAGGTGGTGTGTGTATAACTGTATAGGTGAGTAAATGGGAGTATGATTGATTCTTTGCATGACTGACTAGGTGTGTGAGTAACTCTATGGATGAGTGGCGGTGGTGAGTGTCTGTATAGGTGTATCAGTGCATATGATAGTGCTGTATTGATGAGTGACTGCATGTATGAGTGACTGTATGTATGGGTGAATGTGTGTGTAGACCTAGGAATCTGTAAGTGGGTATGTAGTAACTGGTATTGGTGTGCCTATGGTTTCGAAAATGGTAGTCTGTATTTTAGAGTGGGTGTATCAAAGGTTATATTAGGGTATGAGGCTGTGCATCGGATTATCACGTGGATGATGTCATCAGTGATGTCATCAGTGATGTCATTTGAGATGTCATCAGTGATGTCATCAGTGATGTCACTGACCATGTCATGAATGATGTAATATGTGACGTCATCAGCAGTGCATTGCTGGGGCACGAGTTCTAGTTAGCTCAACTAACTATAACAGCTGAATTTCTCTGGTTTTGTATGAGTGAAATGTCCAACTAACTATAACGTCCCTGAAACCTGTGGTTTTTTCAGTGAATTTCTAAGGTTTTTTAAATGCTAATCTCTAACTATAATGTCCCTGAAACCTATGGTTTTTTCAGTGAATTTCAAAGGTTTTTTAAATGCTAATTTCTAACTATAACGTCCCAGAAACCTATTGTTTTTTCAGTGAATTTTTAAGGCTTTTTAAATGCTAATTTCTAACTATGCCTACAGAGGTAGGACATGTGCAGAAAGAGGAAGAAAGGCACAGAAAGAAGCAAGAGAAATGCAGAAAGAGGCAACAGAAGTCCAGAAAGAGGAAGAAAGGTGCAGAAAGAAGCAAGAGATATGCAGAAAGAACCAACAGAGGTGCAGAAAGAGGCCTTGTTGCAAAGTCATCCTGTGCCCCCAACCTTTTGCTGACTGGTACTGGTGGTAACTGACTCCGACAAACCTGGCCCGGAGCCAGTGCTATGCTGAAAGACACTTAGAATACAGTGAAAACACCTACATACACTAGGGTACACTATGGGTTGGGGTACCCCTGTGATTGGCATGACCTCCCCTGTAAGGCCCTAGTACATAATAGGGCAGGGGGATTAAAACTACCTTTAAGTCCCTAGCATATAATAGGGCATGGCAGTTTAGAGGCCAGCAGCCCTTTTCTGCACTTGCATGTGTGCACTGCTGAGCCTGATGTCAGTTTAAAAGTAGCCCTGTGTGTGCAGAAAGAGGCAAGAGAGGTGCAGAAAGAAGCAAGAGAGGTGCAGAAAGAAGCAAGAGAAGTACAGAAAGAAGCAACAGAGATGCAGAAAGAGGGAATAGGGGTGCAGAAAGAGGCTAGAGAAGTGCAGAAAGAAGCAACAGAGGTGCAGAAAGAGGCAAGAGAAGTTCAGAAAGAGGCAGCAGGAGTGCAGACAGAGGCAAGAGAAGTACCGAAAGAACCAACAGAGGTGCAGTAAGAGGCAAGAGGGGTGCAGAAACAGGCAAAAGAGGTGCACAAAGAGGGAACAGGGGTGCAGACAGAGGCAAAAGAAGTACCAAAAGAACCAACAGAGGTGCAGAAAGAGGCAAGAGGGGTGCAGAAAGAGGCAAGAGAGGAGCAGAAAGAGGCAAGAGAGGTGCACACAGATGCACGAGGGGTGCAGACATTTGCAAGAGAGGTGCAGAAAGAAGCAAGAGAAGTGAATAAAGAAGGAACAGAGGTGCAGAAAGAGGCAAGAAGGGTGCAGACAGAGGCAAGAGAGGTGTGGGAAGAGGGGTGCAGAAAGAGGCAAGAGGGGTGCAGAAATTTGCAAGACAGGTGCAGAAAGAAACAAGAGCAGTACAGAAACTACCAAGAGAGGTGCAGAAACAGGTAAGAGGGGTGCAGAAAGAGGCAAGAGGGGTGCAGAAAGAGGCAAGAGATGTGCAGAAAGAAGCAAGAGCAGTGCAAACGAACCAACAGAGGTGCAAAAAGAGGCAAGTGAGGTGCAGAAGGAGGCAAGAGAACTTCAGAAAGAGGCAAGAGAGTTGTAGAAACAGGCAAAAGGGGTGCAAAAAGAGGGACCAGGTGGGCAGACTGAGGCAAGAGAGGTGCAGAAAGAGGCAAGAGAGGTGCAGAAAATGACAAGAGAACTGCAGAAAGAGGCAAGAGGGATGCAAAAAAGGGAAGAAGGGTGCAGAAAGAAACAAAAGAAGTGCAGAAAGAAGGAACAGAGGTGCCAAAAGAGGGAAGAGGGGTGCAGAAAGAGGCATGAGGAGTGCACAAAGAAGCAAGAGAGGTGCAGAAAGAAGCAAGAGGTGCAGAAAGAGGGAAGAGGGGTGGAGAAAGAGACAAGAGAGGTGCAGAAAGAAGCAACAGAAGTGCAGAAAGAGGGAAGAGGGAAGAGGGATGGAGAAAGAGGCAAGAGGGGTGCAGAAAGAGGCATGAGGAGTGCACAAAGAAGCAAGAGAGGTGCAGAAAGAAGCAACAGAGGTGCAGAAAGAGGGAAGAGGGGTGGAGAAAGAGACAAGAGAGGTGCAGAAAGAAACAAAAGAAGTGCAGAAAGAAGGAACAGAGGTGCAGAAAGAGGCAGGAGGGGTGCAGAAAGAGGGAAGAGGGGTGCAGAAAGAGGCAAGAGAGGTGCAGAAAGAGGCAAGAGGGGTGCACAAAGAAGCAAGTGAGGTGCAGAAAGAGGCAACAGAGGTGCAGAAAGAAGCAACAGAAATGCAGAAAGAGGCAAGAGAGGCGCAGAAAGAAGCAAGAGTGGCTTGCACACCATTAGTACCAATTAAACACCCACATTTAGCAATAAGTAACAGGTGACCATTCTAGGTTTACAAAGGACCTTCCACCACACTGTAACATTTGTCGCTGCCTTTTTGGTAACGTTTGAGCTAAAAACAAGGCTTTTTCTGTTCAAATCTGCAGATTAGGCAGCACATGATGGATTATGTGGCTAATGCGAAAAATATATAATTGTGCGAAAGTTGGTGCAGCCAAACAGTCGCATAATTCCAGTGGCCCTGCTCATACCTGTGACTAGGTCCAAAAGTGCTCCTCAGTTATTCCCTCTTTTTTTTCTCATTGAGTTCATAGTTTAGCTTCTATGGAAACGAGGAAGACTAAACCTGAGGTTACCACTCCACAACACAGACTACCATACCACATAATTGCTCTCCATAACGCATAATCCCACTCTACATAATTCCTATACACTAAATACCACATACTTTCTATCCACATAATTTCACTGCACAACATACCACATAATTCCACTACACACAACGTACATCCACTCCACTCCCAAAAACATTAGTAAAAAACTTTTACATTTACAACGCCAATAGCTCTAACTCTTGCAAATGCGAGACCTATTAAATTACAAATACTTCTTTAACTGGTAGTCATGTTTGCAGAGTGGTGGAGAAAGGAGGCTGGGCCTCCAACCAGCGCTCAGGAATTCCGCTGCGTAGGACTTACAGGAGGTACCAGGAGGGCTTCTTGGCCCCCAAAGTCCCTCAGGAGTAAAGTGGACTTCATCCCCCAACAGTACTGTGCCAGGAGGCACGTTTGCAGAGTGGTGGAGAAAGGGGAGACCTCTTAGCAATCCCACTGTGTTGGACTTAGTGGAGGTAACAGGAGGGGTAGTTGGCCCCCAAGGACAACCTTGGGCCAACTACCCCTCCTATTACCTCCAGTAAGTCCCACACAGCAGCATTGCTAAGTTCTCATAGCAGGCCACGCCCCCTTTCCCCACCACTCTGCAAACGCGCTCGCTGGCGCGCTCTTGGATGGGGATTCAAGTCCCCTTCGCTTCTGGGGGTCCTTAGGGGCCAACTAGCCTACCTGTTACCTCCAGTAAGCCCCACACAGTGGGATTGCTGAGAGGTGGTAGCAGGCCACGCCCCCTTTCTCCACCACTCTGCAAACACGCCTCCTGGTGCATTCTGGGTTGGGGGATTAAGTCCCCTTGAATTCTGAGGGTCCCTGGGGGCCAACTAGCCCACCAGGAACCTCCAGTAAGCCCCCCACAGCTGGATTGCTGAGAGTGGTCGGAGGCCACGCCCCTTTTTTACACCACTCTGCAAATGCGCCTCCTGGTGCACTGCTGCTTGGGGGATGAAGTCCACTTTAGTCCTGAGGTCCTCAGGACACAAGAGGACCTCATCGCCCCACAAGCAGTGCCCCAAGAGGCGCGTTTGCAAAGTGGTGTAAAAAGGGGCGTGGCCTCAGACCACCTCTCAGCAATCCCACTGTGTGGGGATTACTGGAGGTACCTCGTGACCTAGTTGACCCCCAGGGACCCACAGGATTCAAGGGGACGTAATCCCCCAACTTAGAACGCACCAGGAGGCGCGTTTGCAAAGTGGTGCAGGGAGGGGGCAGGGCCTCCGGCGAGATGCCGGCTTTTGTTTTTGTTTTTTTTGCTAGAAGGGGGGCTGTGTGGCCCCCCTTCTTTTAATATTTTTGTGGCCCTAAGGACCCCATCCCCCAGGACCTGCCCAATTTTTAAAATAAATAAATTAAAAAAACGGGAAGGGGGCTGCGTGGCCGCCCTCCCTTGGCTGATTTCGGCCCTGGGGACCCCATCCCCGGGGCATGGCCTCCTCTATTTTATTAATACTTATAGGGAAGGGGGGCCGTGTGGCCCCCCTTCCCTGGGCCACTTTTGGCCCCGGGGCCTGGTCTCGTTTTAAAATAAATAAATTATACGGGAGGGGGGCTGCGTGGCCCCCCTTCCCTGGGCCACTATTGGCCCCGGGGACCCCATCCCCTGGGGCTTGGCCATTTTTTAATTATTTTAATATAAGGAGGGGGGCCGCGCGACTCCCCCCAGGCCGATTTCAGCCCCAGGGACCTCATCCCCCGGGGCCCGGCCATTCTTTTTTTTTTCATTAAAGGGAGAGGGGCCACATGGCCCCCCTCCCGGGCCACTTCTGGCCCCGGGGCCGGCCCTCACGGGAACTGCGGGGGGAGCCCCAATGCCCCCGTGGTCCCAGCCGGCTCCCCGCCTCCCGCGGGAGCTGGCATTGCTTTTGGGCAAGGGGAGCTGCTAACATGTAGCTCCCCTTGACCAAAAGCAATTCTGCTTTGCTTCGTTGCTTCGTTGAAGTGAGAGCAGGTTTCCTGCTCTCGCTTCAATGAAGCAAAGCAGTGTTTGCTATGACAGGGCGGGAGCCGTGCTTCCGCCCTGCCATAGCAAACGGCAATGTCCCGGGGATGGGCACCCGGGACATTGCAGGGGCCAGCCCTGGGGGGTGGTGGTCCCCAGGGCCACCGAGGGCTCCAGGAGGGGGGCCGCGCGGCCCCCCTCCCAGCATTTTTAAAGCCCCGGGGAGGTGGTGGTCCCCGGGGCCGGGGGTCCGCAACAGACCCCCGCCCTTTATTTAAAATTGCCCTGGGGAGGTGGTGGTCCCCGGGGCAGTGTGGGGAGGGGCAAGAGCCCCCCCACACTTATCTAGATTAATTTAAGCCCCGGGGAGGTGGCGGTCCCGCGGCTTGGGGGGGCCCGCGAGGCCCCCCTGTACATAATTACAAATGCCCCAGGGAGGTGGCGGTCCCCGGGGCAGCATGGGGGGGCCCCCCCACACATTTTTTAACAAAAAGCCCCGGGGAGGTGGCGGTCCCTGGGGCTGCGAGGGGGCTGCGTGCCCCCGCATATGATAAACAAAGCCGTGTGGAGGTGGCGGTCCCTGGGGCTGTGGGGGCCCCCACAGGCCCCCACACCATAATTAAGAATTGCCCCCGAGACCTGGCCCACCAGGGGGCTTGAAACAAACGAAGCGCGGGAGACCGCGCTTCGTTTTTTTTCCTAATTTCGGCTGGATTCGCGCACCCAGTGCGAATTTGGCCGAAATTATTTTTAAAAAATGATTTTTTTGGCCCTGGGGGTCCTTGTGGGACCCCTTGAGCTGGCCTAGGGGGTCAGGGTGTTTATACCCTGCCCCCTTTTCTTGTTTTTTAATATTTTTTCTACAGTTTTCTTGTGCCTTGGTTACCGAGTCACAAGATGGCTGCCAACACATTCTGGTTTGGAGTGTTGGCAGCCAATCAGAACTAAGCTCGTGCTCGGGAGGATTTGCGAATCCTCCTCGGGGCTCAGATATCGATATTTTTATTTTTTTAATTTCTCAGGAACTACTGAACGGATTTACACCATTTGAAAAAAAGAGTGCTTTCTGAACCAAGATCTACCTTTTTGCCAAATTTGGTGTAATTCCGTTCAGCAGTTCGGGCTGTAGCCTGTTCCAAAATTCCTATGGAAATTAACATGGGGAAAACGCGTTTTGGGACCCCCCTTTTTTCTCGGCCCTCGCTTGATGAATCACCCCGAAACTTTCAAGACAGGAGCTGACCTGAGCTGGTCATTAGTTTTGAAAGTTTCGCAAAGATTAGTCAAACGGCGCCAAAGATATTGGCAAAAGAAAAAACGCTTTTTGAATAGAAACAAGGTCCTAACTATAACTACCTACTGGCGACTGCCAGTAGGTAAAAAATATATATATACATATATATCTCTCTTGTGTCTTGGTAAAAAATATATATATATACATATATGTCTCTCTTGTGTCTTGAGGTCGAGGGTGACCTGTTTTAATAAAAGGAAGCCCTATACTGACTGCCTGATGTCCGTGGCCTTCTTCATTGGAGTTTCTTTTGGAGTTGGTGGTTTGTTCATATATATATATATATATATATATATCTCCACACACAGATCTCCATTTTACCAGGGGCCCCCAACCCTGCAGGGCGGACTCTGCTATCAGGAACGGAGAATCCTGTTGATGCATGTCCATACGAAAAGAAATTGCAGAAGCCCAATTCCGACTTACAAACAAGTTGACCTTTATTCATCAAATGTGGCAGCCAAAAGATACTCTTTTAATCCTTACGCGTTTCGGCGAAATTGCCTTGGTCACAGGTGAGTGCATTTAAATCCTTGTGGTCACATGGCCTGATACAACTTCCCACAGGCCCCAGGGTGCACCAAAATTGATATTCCAAGTTCGTGCTGTGGTGCATTCTTTGATTTAATTTTGTTTAGTAGCATTTTAATCACACCAAAGTCCGAAAGACTGCCATAGTTCGTGGTGCACACTGTACAATTTAAAAAAGCAAAGTGCAAAATTCTGCTGCCACATAAACTTTCTTTACATGAATTGCAGAATCTCCAGAAAGAGGAGTGCCTCCCTCTTCTCCCTTTCTCGCTAATGTAGCCAGAATACCACTGGCTGGTACACTTGCAAGCAGGTCATGCCCCCTCCGTAATATCCACACACAGATCTCCATTTTACCGGGGGCCCCCAACCCTGCAGGGCAGACTCTGCTATCAGGAACGAAGAATCCTGTTGCTGCATGTCCATACGAAAAGAAATTGAAGAAGCCCAATTCCAACTTACAAACAATTTGACCTTTATTCATCAAATGTGGCAGCCAAAAGAAACTCTTTTAATCCTTACGAGTTTCGGCGAAATTGCCTTGGTCACAGGTGAGTGCATTTAAATCCTTGTGGTCACATGGCCTGATACAACTTCCTGCAGGCCCCAGGGTGCACCAAAATTGATATTCCAAGTTCGTGCTGTGGTGCATTCTTTGATTTAATTTTGTTTAGTAGCATTTTAATCACACCAAAGTCCGAAATACTGCCATAGTTCGTGGTGCACACTGTACAATTTAGAAAAGCAAAGTGCATAATTCTGCTGCCACATAAACTTTCTTTACATGAATTGCGGAATCTCCAGAGAGAGGAGTGCCTCCCTCTTCTCCCTTTCTCGCTTATGTAGCCAGAATACCACGGACTTTCACTGGCTGGTACACTTGCAAGCAGGTCATGCCCCCTCCGTAATATCCACACACATCTCCATTTTACCGGGGGCCCCCAACCCTGCCGGGCGGACTCTGCTATCAGGAACGGAGAATCCTGTTGCTGGATGTCCTTACGAAATGAAATTGCAGAAGCCAAATTCAGACTTACAAACATGTTGACCTTTATTCATCAAATGTGGCAGCCAAAAGACACTCTTTTAATCCTTATGCGTTTCGGCGAAATTGCCTTGGTCACAGGTGAGTGCATTTAAATCCTTGTGGTCACATGGCCTGATACAACTTCCTACAGGCCCCAGGGTGCACCAAAATTGATATTCCAAGTTCGTGCTGTGGTGCATTCTTTGATTTAATTTTGTTTAGTAGCATTTTAATCACACCAAAGTCTGAAATACTACCATAGTTCGTGGTGCACACTGTACAATTTTAAAAAGCAAAGTGCATAATTCTGCTGCCACATAAACTTTCTTTACATGAATTGCGGAATCTCCAGAGAGAGGAGTGCCTCCCTCTTCTCCCTTTCTCGCTAATGTAGCCAGAATACCTTAGAATTCCACTGGCTGGTACACTTATATATAAGGTTACAGGGACGTTATAGTTAGGCTGACATTTCACTCATACAAAACCAGAGAAATCCAGCAGTTATAGTTACCTGAGCTTACTATAACTCACGCCCCCGCAATGCACTGCTTATGACCTCACATATGACATCACTGATGACATTACTGATGACATCACTGATGACATCTCAAATGACATCACTGATGACATCATCCAGAGAAACACTGACATACCCACTTTTACCCTCATAAAATATGTCATACACCGACTTCCACACAATCCCTAACAAACTCATTCACAGAACCCATGCAAACACTCATACATCGTGTCACTCATCCATACAGCCAGTAACACATTAACTCACCCATAGAGCCACTAACATAACCACTAACTCACTCAGGCACCTACTCACTTACCAATACAGCCAGTCACTGATTCAGTTATAGAGATATAGACACATTTACATACCCACTCATATACCCATACTTCTACTGACACAGTAAATCAGTTAACCAAATACCTACTCACACACCTACTCACTCACCTATACAGTCATTCACACAGCCACTAACTCACCCATGCAATTACTCACACAGCCATTCAGTTAATTATATATATACTAATAGATATACTCACTCACCTATACAGTGACTGAGACAACCACATTCTTTCCAATACAACTGCTCTCACACTCATTTACTCATCCATACAACCAATCAAACACCCATTTGCTCACACATACAGCCACTCAAACACCCACTCACTCACCCATATACCCACTTACACACCCATTGATGCACTGAGACAGCCATTCATGTACCCTGTCACTCGCCCATACAGACACTTATGTATTTGCTCAAACACCCATTCAGCCACTCATGTACCCTCTGATTCACCATTTACAACCACTGATACACCAACTCAGTCAACTATACAGACACTCACACAGCCACTCACTTACTCATACACGCATAGACACACCCACTTACGTACCTATACAAAACTCACACACCCTCTGTCTCATGTATACAGTCTCTTATATACCCAGTCACTCTTCTATACACCACTTACACACCCAAACACATACCCATGCAAGCACTTCCACAGTAGGTTACCTTAGTATATATGTTTACCACTCAGTATCGTTTAGCAAAAAACTCACAATCACTGGATGATGTCATCAGTGATGTCATTTCAGATGTCATCATTGATGTCATTTCAGATGTCATCAGTGATGTCATTAGTGATGTAATATGTGAGGTCATAAGCAGTGCATTGCGGGGGCATGAGTTATAGTTAGCTCAGGTAACTACAACTCTGAATTTCTACGGTCTTGTATGAGTGAAATGTCAGCCTAACTATAACGTCCCTGTAACCTTTGGTTTTTTCAGTGAATTTCTAAGGTTTTTTTAAAATTCTATTTCCTAACTATAAAGTCCCTGTAGCCTTTGGGTTTTTCAGTGGGTGTCTGAGTGGGTGAGTGAATGAGTGCATGAGTGTCTGAGTGGGTCTGTGAGTGAGTGCATGAGTCTCTCAGTGGATCTATGATTGGGAGCGTGAGTGTCTGAGTGGTTCTGTGAGTGGGTGTGTGGGTCTCTGAGTGGGTCTGTTAATGGATGTGTGAGTGACTGTATGGGTGTCTGAGTGGGTGTATGAGTGTCTCAATGGGTCTGTGAGTAAAAGCATAAATCTCTGAGTGGGCGAGTGAATGGGTACATGCATGAGTGTCTCAGTGGGTCTGTGACTGGGAGGGCGAGTGTCTGGGCGGGTCTGTGAGTGGATGCATGAGTCTTTGAGTGGGTGAGTGAGTGAGTGGGTGCAAGTTTATCTCTGTGAGTTGGTGAGTGGGTGCGTGAGTCTCTTAGTGTATGAGTGAGTGACTGAGTGCATAAGTCTCTGAGAGGGTCTGTGACTGGGTGTGTGAGTGGGTGTATGAGTGTCTGACTAGATCTGTGAGTGGGTGTATGAGTGTCTCAGTGGGTCTGTCAATGTATGTGTGAGTGTCTCAGTGGATCTGTGAGTACATACGTGAGTGTGTCTGTAAGTAGGTGTGTGAATCTCTGAGTGGGCTTGTATGTGGGTGCGTGACTCTCCGAGTGAGTCTGTAAGTGGGTGTATGAGTATGTGAGTGGGTCTGTGAGTGGGTGTATGAGTGCCCAGGTGGGTCTGTGAGTGGGTGTAAGAGTCTCAAAGTGGGTATGAGACTGTGCACATGAGTCTATTAGTAGGTCTCTAAATAGGTACGTGAGTCTCTGAGTAGGTCTGTACATGGGTGTGTCACTTTCCGAGTGAGTCTGTAAGGGGGTACATGAGTACCTGAATGGGTATGTGAGTTGGTGCATGAGTATCTGAGTAGGACCCACTGAGAGCCTTTTTTTGGAAAATTTCATGAAGATTGGTCAAAGGATGCCAAAGTTATAAGCAAGTCAGAAATTGCTTTTCCTATGGGAAATAGGTCCTAACTGTATCTACCTACTGGTGACAAATTATATATATATATACATATATATATATATATATATATATATATATATATATATATATGATAGATATATATATATAGATATATATAGATATATAAATTCACTAAAAAACAAAGGTTACAGGGACGTTATAGTTAGGCTCAGATTTCACTCGTTCACAATTGTATTTTGGATGTATTTTTACCCCCTCATGAAGAGTTTTTTCACCATACTCTGTTTTATCGTATTCACATGATTATTTATGTATTTCAACTGTGGATTTTGACTGTGACAATGCTATAGTCTGTTCTTTACACAACTGAGCCAGGCGAGTTTGTGTCTATAGGTGGTTGTGCAAATTTTCACATTTTTTATAAAAACGTCATTCAGAGGAGACGCATCATGTGATCAAGCCCCCAGTGAGGAGCGAAACGCGTCATGGCAGGCACTATTCCTGTGGTGATTTTTTTGTTTTTAAATCTTCAATAAAATCGACACTGCTTCACCCGCCTATGTTGTGTGGGAGTTCATGATTTTCCTGAATTGCATTGAGGTCCGTGCCTGGTGTTCCGCCGGATTGCGGACAGGACTTTCGTTTTCATATATATATATATATATATATATATATATATATCAATCCAACGAAGTTGCCCCTGTAGAAATGCCACATACAAGAGAGTTTTGACTCCTTTATTTGGCAGGTAAGCAGACAGAAACAGCTCCCTCCTCATGTGCAAATAAGATGGCCAAACGCGTTTCAGGCAGCACTCTGCCCTTGATCACTGGCAACAATGTCCCGGCTGCCATGAGGAACACTTAATAAAGTACCGGATCCCGCCCCAGTGGGCGTGGCAGCAAAGCCTCATGGTCCCTGTAGTTCCTCAATGTGTAACCCCAGTGGGTGCCGCCGAACATTGAAAATAATTAATTAAATGTCTTTACCCAAGTGGGTCACTTGATGGGGGGAAGACCCTGCTTCTGCTGCCAATTTCACTCCCACGAAAACGGACTCTCAGTCCCATTCAGCGAAGGAAATCCGACGCTGACGGTCCGCTCAAACAGCAGCGGGGCATTTCTGCGGCTGGGCCAGCCGCTACAAATCAATCCAACGAAGTTGCCCCTGTAGAAATGCCACACACAAGAGAGTTTTGACTCCTTTATTTGGCAGGTAAGCAGACAGAAACAGCTCCCTCCTCATGTGCAAATAAGATGGCCAAACGCGTTTCAGGCAGCACTCTGCCCTTGATCACTGGCAACAATGTCCCGGCTGCCATGAGGAACACTTAATAAAGTACCGGATCCTGCCCCAGTGGGCGTGGCAGCAAAGCCTCATGGTCCCTGTAGTTCCTCAATGTGTAACCCCAGTGGGTGCCGCCGAACATTGAAAATAATTAATTAAATGTCTTTACCCAAGTGGGTCACTTGATGGGGGAAGACCCTGCTTCTGCTGCCAATTTCACTCCCACGAAAACGGACTCTCTGTCCCATTCAGCGAAGGAAATCCGACGCTGACGGTCCGCTCAAACAGCAGCGGGGCATTTCTGCGGCTGGGCCAGCCGCTACAAATCAATCCAACGAAGTTGCCCCTGTAGAAATGCCACACACAAGAGAGTTTTGACTCCTTTATTTGGCAGGTAAGCAGACAGAAACAGCTCCCTCCTCATGTGCAAATAAGATGGCCAAACGCGTTTCAGGCAGCACTCTGCCCTTGATCACTGGCAACAATGTCCCGGCTGCCATGAGGAACACTTAATAAAGTACCGGATCCCGCCCCAGTGGGCGTGGCAGCAAAGCCTCATGGTCCCTGTAGTTCCTCAATGTGTAACCCCAGTGGGTGCCGCCGAACATTGAAAATAATTAATTAAATGTCTTTACCCAAGTGGGTCACTTGATGGGGGGAAGACCCTGCTTCTGCTGCCAATTTCACTCCCACGAAAATGGACTCTCTGTCCCATTCAGCGAAGGAAATCCGACGCTGACGGTCCGCTCAAACAGCAGCGGGGCATTTCTGCGGCTGGGCCAGCCGCTACAAATCAATCCAACGAAGTTGCCCCTGTAGAAATGCCACACACAAGAGAGTTTTGACTCCTTTATTTGGCAGGTAAGCAGACAGAAACAGCTCCCTCCTCATGTGCAAATAAGATGGCCAAACGCGTTTCAGGCAGCACTCTGCCCTTGATCACTGGCAACAATGTCCCGGCTGCCATGAGGAACACTTAATAAAGTACCGGATCCCGCCCCAGTGGGCGTGGCAGCAAAGCCTCATGGTCCCTGTAGTTCCTCAATGTGTAACCCCAGTGGGTGCCGCCGAACATTGAAATATATATATAAATTCACTAAAAACAAAGGTTACAGGGACGTTATAGTTAGGCTCAGATTTCACTCGTACAAGACCAGTGAAATTCAGCAGTTATAGTTACCTGAACTAACTATAAGTTACACCCCTGCAATGCACTGCCTATGACCTCACATATTACATCACTAATGACATGGTCAGTGACATCAATGATGACATCACTGATGACATCTCAAATGATATCACTGATGACATTATCAAGTGAGTGTAAGTATTTTGTAAATGTTTCTGAGACTGAAAGATATATACTAAGCTACAGCATAAGTTAAATTACTATTCTTTCAGTACTACTGAGTGATACTGTTTCTAATATATGTCATCTGAGCGACTATGTGATTGTATCAGTGTGCGAGTGACTGTATGGTTGTGTGAGTGACTATATGGATCTATCACTGAGTGTGTGAGTGGCTGTATAGGTCTGTCAGTGGGTATGTGATTGGCAGTATGGATCTGTGACTGGGTACGTAAGTAGCTGTGTGGGTATGTGACCTGTTTTGTGAGTGGCTGTATGGGTCTCTGAGTGGGTGTGTGATTCACCATATGGGTCTTTGAGTAGGTGTGTGAGTGGCTGTATGGATCTATAAGTGGGTGTGTGAGTGGCTGTATGGGTGTGTGAGTAGTTTTCTGGGTGTGTGTGAGTGGCTGTATGGGTGTGTGAGTGGTTATGTGGGTGTGTGAGTGGGTGTGTGAGTAGCTGTATAGGTCTGTGAGAGGGTGTGTTAGTGGTTTTGTGGGTGTGTGAGTGGTTGTGTGGGTCTGTGAGTGTATGGGAGAGTGGCTGAATGGGTGTGTGAGTAGGTATCTGAGTGTCTGTGTGGGTACATCAGTAGTTGTGTGAGTGACTGGCCCAGAACAAAAACTCACCTGCCCCTTTATCCAACAAGAGTTCACAGCTGGAGTACTTTGTACTGTTTAATTAGCAAGTGTTACCTTGTTGGGTAATAACGAGTGCATATTTTATACTACAGCTGCGTAATGGACCACAAGGAAATGTCCCCAGTGACCTTGTGTGCATGTAATTTTGGCAATGAAATTGTTCAGCGAGCGTCTTGATACACAAATCTGTGATAACATGAATCCTTGGTAGAGAAGAGGATGAGACTAAAAAGGGAGGAATCTCTATCAAACAAGGGTACTTCCTCTTAACTTTATGAAGTAAGTGCTTCTTTGTTGGGTGAAGATGTCTTCATATTCCTCTGCATCAAGAACGCGTCACCAAAATCGGCTGGAAAAGCGCTCGTGGGCCTTTTGGTAAGCTGTTCATTAATGTGGGACAAGGCGGGAAGACCTTTGCATACTACTAAGGAAAATGGAGCGGGACCAAACGGGCGGAGCTTGCAGATGATTTTGCGCATTTTCATACTCAGGGTCATTAAAAGTGAGTACCATGGACTCTGCTCTCACTGGGCAACGACAAGAAAGAAACCACTCCCCTCCCGGGCAGATTTTGGCCCCAGGGACCCCCTCCCCCATGGCCCGGCCACTTGATCATGGGTGCCCTGGAGCCCACTCAGGGTACCCAGTGTGCAGCGCTGGGGACTGCAGGGGAAGCTTCAATGACCCCTCGGTCCCTGCCATCTCCCCGCCTCCAGGGGAGCCAGCATTACTCCCACATGCAAGGAGCAGCCAAAAATGCTGCTCCTTGCATGAGGAGCAATCATTTCATCTGTTTTTCCGCCCAACAGACGAAAAGCCCACTTGCAGAGAGCGGGAGCAGTTTTCCTGCTCCTGTCTGCTGGGAGTGGACTTAATGTTTGCTCTCGCTTGGCAGGAGCTGTCAAAGCTTCCTCCAAGCGAGGGCAAACAGCTATGTCCTGGGGTGGGCACTCCGAGATGTAGGGAGCTGACCCTGGGGAGTGGCAATCCCCAGGGCCATTAATGGCTCCAGGAGGTGGTCCATGAACCCCCCTCCTTTGTTCTTCTAGGGCCTGCCCCAGGGAGGTGGTGGTCCCTGGGGCCTAACATGGCCCAGGAGGCAGGCTGCATGGCCCCCCTCCCAGTTTAAATTTGACCATGCCCTGGGGAACTTGTGGTCCCCGGGGCAGAATATGGCCCTTAAAGGCAATTGAGGGGGGTCCACGCGGTCTTCCTCCAATTTATTAATGATGCTCCAGGGAGGTGGTGGTCCCCAGGGCTCTTAAAAGCCTCAGGAGGGGGGCTATGCGGCTCGGTCCCCAAGAACAAGCTTGGCCATGTTTGGGTTTTTATATTTGTGCGGGGAGTCATAAATCTTCATGATTTCCCTGCATTTTTTTTAATGCTTTTTGGCCCTGGTTGGATCCCTTGGGGACTCCACCACCATGCCTAGGGGGTCAGGGTATTCCTAACCTGCCCCCTTCTCTTTTTTTTACATTTTTGTTTGGGACTCGGCTGAGTTTGAATGCCAAGATGGCTTCCAATACTTCCTAGTTGAAGTGTTGACAGCCAATCAGATCTCTGCATGAGATCACTAAGATTCAAGTCTCTAGATGTACAGATTTGGTTTTCCTTTAATAGCTCCGAAACTACTGAATGGTTTTTCACCAAATAACAAAAAGGGCTCTTTCTGGACCAAGAGCTACCCCTCTGCAAAATTTGGTGTAATTCCGTCCAGCAGGTCGGGCTGTAGTTGTGTCTAAAATCTCTATGGGAATTAACATGTGAAACACACTTTTTTTAACCCTCTTTTTCTCTGCTCCCTATTTAACGGATCATTCCAAAACTTTCCATGCACAACTAGACAAAGTGGGGCACTTTTTAAAAAAAATTCGCAAAGATTTCTCAAATGGTGCCAAAGTTATAAGCAAGTCAATGGAAACTAGGTCCTAATTATAACTACCTATGTATGCATTTCCATAGATGGAGTGTTTTTTGGTTTTCTCATAACTTTGGCCCCATTAGACAATACTCCACAACATTCCCCAAATAAAAGCTCATTCACCATAGCTCCTTCCTAGAAAGTTTCAGAGTGATCCGTCAAGTGGGGGCATAGAAAAAGGGGGGTTCCAAAACATAAAATCTCTATGCATTTTCCATAGACTTCTTTAACACAGGTTATAGCAAAAAGTCGGCAGAAAGCTAGATCTTGGTCTGCAGATTGTGCTTTTTGTGATTTGGTGTAAATGTGTTCAGTAGTTTTTGAGATATTAAGTGTAAAGAATAACTGTATATTTTCGCAGTCGGGCTTGCGAGAGTCCCGCGTGCATCCCGCAAGAGTGCAAACTCAAAAATGGAGCCTTGTGATTGGTTGAGAGGCCCGCTGTCAGGGACTGTCCGGGACTATGTCGTGAACACAGTCAGGGACTTGGGCAAGGACTGGGAACGGGGTAGAAAACGTACACAGAGAGAGGAGTACAGCGCTGCCCAGGATCACACAGGAAGTCAGAGGAGAAAAGGGATCCAAAGGGGAAGCCTGTACAAAGGAACAAGATGGCTAAGACTCAGAAAGGAAGAGCACTCACAAGGCAATTTAGCATTCAGACTAACTACACCCAGGACGCACATGCAAGACATATATATAATACAACATTAACAATAAAGGGAATGTTGGGTAAAGCACTCAGGAGCTTCACACGGTAAGACTGAAGCTCAGTAAGTTCCTCACCCACAATTGCTGTTACAGATACTGACTGAAAATACCCACATATAGGATATGTATGCAAAGGCAGGGTCTGTGGAGCTTATACCTATGGTGATGTTATAACAGTAACTCAAAGACAGTACTCACAGTGAACAAGAAACACCACCTAGGTAGTCAGCTGTGCCCACGGATCCTGGCAATCAAACAGGAACACGCAAGGCAGTAACAGCAAAGGGGTAGAACTAAACACAAGCACAATAGACAAGGAGCTAGCAAGGAGGAGTGCTTAACAGGAAAGGAAGGAAATCACAGGGCACACTTGGCAGAAAGCAGGTAACAAACATACAAGGTAACAGAAATAGAAAGACAGCAAACTAGAACTGGAACCAAGGAAATGGGAAAAAGGCAGGGACTGGAAAAGGATATACAGAAGGGGAGGCTACAAGGGTATACTAGAATAGTGCAGGTTCATGAATCAAGAAAACAAAGTAGCATAGAAGGCAGTGCTGGGGCAGGAACAAGAATTGAGCAAAAGCTCAGGAGTCAAAGTAGCACTGCAGGTAGTGCTAGTTCAGGAGAAGGGAAACTGCTGCAGTTCAGGAACAAGGAATGATAAGGCTCAGGAGTCAAGGTAGCACTGCAGGCAGTGCTAGTTCAGGAACAAGGGAAACTGCTGCAGTTTAGGAACAAGGAATGCTAAGGCTCAGGAGTCAAGGTAGCACTGCAGGCAGTACTGGTTCAAGGAAACAGGAAATAGCTACAGCTCAGGAAACAAGGAGTCAAGAGAGCACTGCAAGCAGTGCAAATCAGGAACAAGAAATAGCTGAAGAGCCCAGGAACAGGAACAAAGAATAACTATAGCTCAGGAACTTAGGAAACAAGGTAGCACTGCAGGCAGTGCTGATTCAGGCACAAGGAATAGCTATAGCTCAGGAACTCAGGAAACAAGGTAGCACTGCAGGCAGTGCTAATTCAGGCACAAGGACTAGCTATAGCTCAGGAATCAAGGAACAAGGATTAATTATAGCTCAGGAATCAAGGAATATCAAAAGCTCAGGAAACAAGGATCGGTCTCACCGGAAAACAGCTACAATGACCAACACTGGGCTGAAGGGAGCTGGGGCTTAAAAGAGCTCACAGTAATCACATGCATCAGGTGTGAGCAGGCTAGCAGCAGCCAGCCACAGGTGAACTGAATTCCTCCACCCATCCTTGGCCTGCAGGGGTGGAGACAAAACAGTGAGCAGGGGATTCTGGGTAATGGAGTTTCAGGCATGAGCAGGATGGCTTCCACAAAACCCGGCATGGATTGGGAATGGATGTCAATTCCCAAATAGTGTCCAAATGGCTGGAAGTCAGTATGTACATGAAGGGGAGGGTCTGGAAGCTTGTTATGACACTGGAGAGTCCCACAGTTCAGCCCCCTGGTGGTGGACACGAAAACGCAGGGAGCGAGTCGTGACACCCGCTTTTCCCATGAACCATCACGCTCTCGTGAAAGGCTCCAGTGAGTCCCACAAGATCGAGCGCTCTGATTGGCTGGCTGTTGGAATGTTAGCAATGAAATGGCCACCATTACTATTTACTGTAAAAAATTGAAGGTGTTGTGGAATTGAAGTAAAAAAGCTATATAAGAGGGCAGTAGAAAGGCATGGTGCCCCCCTTAATTTAGAGAGGAGGTATCTTAGGAATAACTACTGTGAAGATAATAAAAGTAGATTGTTTTTAAATAATGTTTACGATATCGCAGGACCCTTGGGGGACTGTGAATACTAAAAAGGAGTAGATGAGTTCTCAATACAATCTATTAGTAGTAATGCATATTGTGGTCCTTGTTTTTGAGAGGAAGTGTGTAAGAGATACATACTGTGATGGTTAGAAAGTTAAATCTTTTTATTTTACAATTTTGAGAGACTCTTTTTGGATCATAAGAAGTAGGAAGGAGTAGATGATGTTTGAATACACTCTGCTATGCACACTTGTTACTGTATGATGGAGTGTTACTGGAGATGGTGTTTATCAGACTCAACTATTTATGCTCATTAGTTTAAGAGAGATGTGAGTAGAGTTAAGGCTCATCCAGACACCTTTCTATGCACACACATAATCTATAGGTATGAGAGCCCAGTCCCTTGCGACACCCTACTACACACACCTATCAATGCAGAGAGAGGTCTCAACAGAGAGGTCAGTCCCTCCACACACCCTACTATGCAGACTCGTCATCTGAGAGAGAGGTCTGTAAGGAGAAGCCATTCCCTCTCCACACCCTACTCTGCACACCCATCATTGCATAGAGAGGTTTCAGCAGAGAGCCATTCCTTCTACAAACCCTACTACGCACACACATCATCTGAGAGAGAGGTCTGAAAGGAGAGCCGAGTCCCTTCCCACACTCTACTATGCACACCTATCATTATAGAGAGAGGTCTCAACAGAGAGGCCAGTCCTTACACACACCCTACTACACACACCGATCATCTGAGAGAAAGGTCTAAAAGGAGAGGGCAGTCCCTCCCCATACACCAAATTACACACACCTATCATTACAGAGAGAGGTCTCTGCAGAGAGGCCAGTCTCTCCACAAACTCTACTATGCACACCCATCATCTGAGAGAGAGGTCTGAAAGGAGAGTCCAGTCCCTCTCCACACCCTACTACACACATCCATCATTACAGAGAGAGGTCTCAGCAGAGAGGCCAGTCCCACCACACACCATACTATGCACACCCATCATCTGAGATAGAGGTCTAAAGGGAGAGGGCAGTCCCTCCCCATAAAACCTACTGCACACACCTATCATTACAGAGAGAGGTTTCAGCAGAGAAGCCAGTCCCTCCACAAACTCTAATATGCACACTAATCGTCTGAGAGAGAGGTCTGAAAGGAGAGGCCAGTCCCTCTACACAACCTAGTATGCACACCCATCATTGCGGGGGTAATGACACCTCAAAAAAAGATTGCTGATGACATGTCTTGATATCAGAGTTACAATAACTTAGCAAAACAAAATGTATTAAATGTCTGTTTAATGCTCACACACATTTTGCAAACTATGAACCATATCCTGCTTTGTTGCAATAAATAAAACCATTATTTTACCAAAATAATGTTAGAACAGAAAATATATTATAAAGTCATTCTACCATACATACACTCACAAAAATAATTAATTTACTTAAAAAAAGAAAAACTAGAATTTCACTGAAAAATACAAAGGTTAAAGTAACATAAATAGGTGTAATAAAAATATCTGTTTTCCTTAAAAAAAATAAAAACCTTAGAAATTCACTGAAAAAAACAAAGGTTAAATTAACATTATAATTAGGTTAATTTGTCAGTGTGAACCAAAAAAGCTCAGAAATTTACCAGTTATAGTTAGCAGTGCTAAGTATAACTTGCGCCCCCGCTATGCACTACTTATGATCTCACATATGACATCACTCACAACAGGTTCTCTGACATCATTTATATCACTGATGGCATCTCAAATGACATCATTGATGACATCACTGATGACATCATCTAAACTCAGTTTTCTTGCTTCTTGCTGTATAAATTGCTATGGCTTTTTTCTTAGCATCCTTCACACAAACAATCAATCACAGATATATGGGAAACCCTCTTTTAGTATGGTGTTAAATCTGTACACAACTGTTCAGAGAAATCCAAAATAGTGATTGTCAATTTCAAAACGAATGCCGTACTACAGACCGATTTTATTTGTATCAAACCCCTGACACACACCGAACCTACATTAAGAAATGAAGTTAATATCAGAAGAGAACTGAGTACTGTAAACAGTGCTTATCCTATAGAGAGAGTTTACTTTATACCACACTGTTTGCAAACACTGAAACGTTCATAAGAAATACTCCACAGACTATTAAAAAATATCTACTAAGAACAGTTCACACTCTATGCAACAGCTGTCAAAAAAGACTCTATTCGCTAGAAATAACCAAGATCTGAAGGTGCGAAACATTCTACTTCCTGCACCATTCATACTATTGTGAACATTTTACAGATAGGTGATCTTCTGAAGCAAAACAAGGACATGTACATAGGTTAGTACCTGGTGCACACAGTTTCCTAGGTTACGTAGGAAATTGGCATGCTGAGATGATTCTCTTCAATAACTCAAGGCTGCTTACAATACTTAGTAAGTACTATGTAGAATCTTTGACCTGCTGGAAATCTTTTCTGCAGTATCAAAATACTTATGTGGAACATAATGAACACAAGTCTACTGTCACCTGTACAAAAAATTACTCTTGAATACAAATATTTATAACGGGTTCAATACCTCTACACAGCTATGGTGCATTAGGAGGACATGCGTTTTCGAAATACTTACACCAATTAGCTGGACCCAAACTATACAACATTAAGTAGAAAAGTTATATAGTAGTCATCAGCCACAATCTAAACTATAAAACAAAGAAGCACACTCATTGGATGATGCCATCAGTGATGTCATTGTGAGATGCCATCACTAATGTCATAAATGATGTCATGGAACATGTCATGAGTGATGTCATATGTGAGGTCATAACCAGTGCATGTCAAGGGTGCAAGTTATAGTTAGTGCTGCTAATTGAATTTGTCAGTGTGAACAATAACGTTTTGAACAAAAACAACAGACATTCAACAGTTATAGTTAGCAGCACTAAATATATATATTCACTGCAAAAACCACAGGTTTCAGGGACGTTGTAGTTAGGAATTAACATTTAAAAAACCTTCGAAATTCACAGAAAAACCAAAGGTTTCAGAGACGTTATAGTTAGGCTGACATTTCACTCATACAAAACCATAGAAATTCAGCCATTATAGTTAGCTGAGCTAACTATAACTTGTGCCCCGAAATGCACTGCTGATGACTTCACATATTACATCACTCATGACATGGTCAGTAACATCACTGATGATGTCACTGATGACATCTCAAATGACATCACTGATGACATCATCCAGTGAGTGTGAGTGTTTATAAAAAGTTTAAGAATGTTATATATATATATATATGTCCAAACTCCAAGTACCCAACGTACAAGGAGCACTCGAGCAGCAACATGCTCCTAAAGAGCCTTTATGGTATACAGTCCACCAGTACAACAATAACTTTAAGCAGTTCAATGTGCCATGGATGCCTGACGTGCTTCGAAGTTGCCCCACTTCTCTTCAGAGGCTTTGGCAATTGAAGGCGCATAGGACACCGCCCTCATTATTTAAATGCTCCAATGCATGCCCTGAATGGGACGCTCTGCCGCGACTAGCAGAGCATTATGGGCCTTGTAGTGTCCTCTATCGAGCAGGCCGATTTTGTGGGGCAGCAACGGATTTAGCATATCCACCGGCACACCGAGGCCCATCTGGGGGCATTCAATGTCAAAACAGAGATAGAGGACACTACAATTTTTTAGAAAAATTGAGCTAAAAAAGGAGGGGGTGACGTGGCCCCCCTCCTGAGGCCGATTGCGGCTCCGGGGACCCCATCCCCCAGGGCATGGCCATTTTTAAAATTCATTTTCAAGGGAGGGGGGTTCAGCACCCCCCCTCCCCAGGCCGATTTTGGCCCCATGGATCCCATCCCCCAAGGCCTGGTAATTTTTTTTTTTTTATGAAAAAAGGGAGGGGGGCCAAGCGGCATCCCTCCTGTGCCATTTTTGGCCCCAAGACCCCATCCCCCGGGGTATGACCAGCTTTTTGGGGAGCGCGGAGGAGCAGGAAGGCTCCTCCGTTCCGGCCGACTCCCGCCTCCTGCGGGAGCCGACATGGCTTTTTACCCCCAGGGAGCTGTTGACATGCAGCTCCCTGGGGGTAAAAAGCAAAGTGTGCTTGCTTTGAACAAGCGAGAGCAAAGTGCTCTCACTTGTTCAAAGCAAGCACACTTTTTGCTATGTGATGGCGCGAGCAGTGCTCCTGACATCCCATAGCAAACTGCATTGTACCGGGTTTAGGCACCCCGGGACATTGCTGGAGCTGGCCCGGGGGGGATGTGGCCCCCCTCCAACAATATTTAAGCCCCGGGGAGGTGGTGGTCCCCCGGCTGTGAGAAGGGGCTCAAGCCCCCCCACACTTTATTTCTAATATAGCCCTGGGGAGGTGGCGGTCCCTGGGGCTGCATGGGGGGACAGGAGCCCCCTGCGCATTTATTTTAAAAATAAAGCCCCGAGAAGGTGGTGGTCCCAGGGGCTGTGGGGGGCCGCGTGGCCCTGCATTTTACATAATTATCCCGGGGAGGTGGTGGTCCCTGGGGCTGCGTGGGGGGGGGCAGGAGCCCCCCCATGCAATAATTTAGAAAATAAAGCTCTGAGGAGGTGACAGTCCCTGGGTCTGCGGGGGGCATGCGTGGCCCCCGCATTTAATAAACATAGCTCCGGGGAGGTGACGGTCCCCGGGGCTGCAGGGGCCAGCATCTCTTTTAATCATTGCCCTCGGACCTTGACCACCCGGAGGCTTAAAAAAACGAAGCACGGGAGCCCGCGCTTCGTTTTTTTTTAATTGTCGGCCGGATTCAGCGAATCCCTCCAAATGTTTTTAAAAAAATGCTTTTTTTGGCCCTGGGGGTCACTGTGGAACCCCTGAGCAGGCCTAGGGGGTCAGGGTGTTTCTACCTTGCCCCCTTTTCTTAATTTGTAAGGTTTTTGACCTTTTTTCTTGTGACTCGGTTCAACCGAGTCACAAGATGGCTGCCAACACTTCCTAGTTTGAAGTGTTGGCAGCCAATCAGATTGCAGGCTCGAGATCGGGAGGGTTCGCGGTTCCTCCGCAGCCATATTTGTATATCTGATAAATCTTTGAATTTCTCAGGAACTACTCAACGGATTTACACCATTTAACAAAAAGAGTGCACTCTGGACCAAGAGCTACCTTTCTGCCAAATTTGGTGTAATTCTGTTCAGCAGTTCGGGCTGTAGCTGCATCAACAGTTTCCGATGTAAATTAACATGGAAAAAAAGCGTTTTGGGACCCCCCTTTTTCTCGGCCCCCGCTAGATGAATCACCCCGAAACTTTCAACACAGCAGCTGACCTGACCGCCCAATTAGTTTTGAAAGTTTGGCGAAGATTCGTCAAAGGACGCCTAAGATATTAGCAAATCAAAAAATATTTTTCATTTGGAAACTAGATCCTAACTATAACTACCTACTGGCGACCACCAGTAGGTAATATATACATTCACACACATAGTTAGGTCAGCTATTCCATAGGAAAAGTGTTTTTTCTGTTGCTAATAACTTTAGTCACGTTTGATGAATCTCCACAAAACTTTCCAAAATGGTGCTACTTCTTGACTAGTTTGTGCATAGACAGTTTTGGGGTGATCTGTCAACCGAGGGCTGAGAAAAATGGGTGGGTCCCAAAACGCAAAATCCCCATGCATTTTCCATAGACTTCTTTAAGAAGGCCTACAGCAAAAACTACTGAATGGAATTTCACCAAATTTGGTAGGTAGCAAGATCTTGGTATGCAGATTATGCTTTCTGTGATTTGGTGTAAATCCATTCTGTAGTTATTGAGAAATTAAGTGTCCAAAAAATATAGATATTTTTACAGTTGATCTTAGCATTTTGAACTATGGCAACACCGCCCCCCCCCCCCTCCGCCCCCCCCACTACAGGGCACTCCAACAGCCAGGTTTCCTGGAGGAACAAAATGGAATAATTCATCAAAATCTCTCTATGATTTTCCATTTCTGTAAATGTTTTAAAACCATGAATGTTCCATACCAGGACACAAACCAGCTGAGGATGCCCTGCCTCCTGCCAATCAATCTCATTTACCCCTCCACCACTCCATGGAGGAAAATAGCGATCCTGAATGTTTTTGAAGGAGTAACTCTCCCTTCTCTTGGGGATATGCCCCTCAGTACTGTGGTCACTTATCCTCTTTGACTCATCAAACTACAGGCGGCGGGACATATTTCGATTCCTTAAGCCAAGGGCTCTATCATTGGAGAACGTTATAGTAACTATTTTTTCTTGCGAGCCATCATGTTCCCACTAACTCCTCCCCACACCTGCTCTCCGTTTTACACCTTGAGGCCTTGCAAAATAGACCTGGTTCTGTTTTAACTCCCCATGTTCACATAGAAATGGGGCTAACTGCATTTCCTCATTTTCTTCACAGAGACTAATGCCTTTTGCCACCAGGGCTGGACCAGCAGCTTTCACTAAGCTCTTCGTCTCCTTCAGGGTGAACAAAACACTGGTTACCTCTTCCCCAGGGTCCTCCCTAATGCCAACCAATGCCAAGTCCTTTGTAGAAATATTCTTTAATCTTTAAATGTTAGCAAATACACTTAGCAGTTTAAACCTGTTGAGGGGTTGGCTAACTGTGTGCCTCATATCCATTCTAGACTGTAAGTTTAGGAATGACAGCGGTGGTCCTGTTTGTTTACAATCATCTCCAATCTGAACTGGGGCAGCACTATTCGGAACTGCTAAGGATTTTCTTTTAGCAGACTCACAACTCTGACCTGCAGAGTTAGGAGATGATTTCCCCCTAGAACTTTTAGTGTTTTGGCTTTTCGAGTATTTTTGCCGTTTTTATCCCCAGAAACCTCATTTACCACCGTTGTGTATTCCTTGCTTTTTCCTCTCCCATTCCATAGACACTCTCTTGGTTCTCCAAAACTTTCTTGCCCGATTTCCCCACAGTAGCTATTTTTTTTTTCAATGATTGTTTTTTTCCCCATTTTGGGAGGAGTCCTTAAGGTTGGAGACTTAGAAGGTTGACTAGGAGGGGCAATATCACATGGCTTTAAATGACCCTTATAATTTCTACCATCCCTCCTTACTTGGTTCTCTTTCATCTCCCTGACCACAATGAAGTAAAGCTACACTTAGATAAAACCCTTTTTTCCCAAATACACTTCCTCTTCTCAAAACTACGTAGGTACATCTCGAAACAAAGATCCCACCATTTACAACATCTGTGGAGAGGTATACCTCACCTTGGGGAATGGACAAAGGGCCATAATTGGAGATACCACCTTTTAACTTTTCTCCCGGGGGCACATCTTTAGCTCCACCCTCCTTTAATAATTTACCAATAGTTTCGAGCAGTTGGATAAGCTTAACATTTTGAGTGTTATTCAAAACCAGTGCTTCTACTATTCCCTGGAAAGTTACTTGCATTAGGGTAGGGAGAGAAGGTTCAACATTGATGAATCTTGAGCAAAATTGGAAACATTTCCCAGGGAATTAATCTAATTTGTTAATTCATGTTTATCTTGCTTGTCTTCATCTCTGTCCTCATAGGTCCAACAGTAGATTCCTCGAGTTCTTCATGCTCAAAAAATATATACAATTATGCTGCACATTGCCTACTGATTCAATTGACGCTGTACTAGACCCAGCCCCTTTCATAACTATTGGGGATGATGAAGACCTTGGAGGTGTAGCTCCTGGCCCCCCCCCACTCCGGGCTTGAAACCCCTCCCTCAGATTGGAGAGACCAGACCAATCCAGCTGCCCCCCCCCAAACCTTGACTGGCACACTCAGGCAAGGAGCTTAGTTGTCCTTAACCTTTGGTGAAACAGCAACATCAAAATCACCCAAGGACTGACATCTTCCAAAAATAAACTTTTAGCTGGTTCACCTAGGACAGGAGACTGAAAAAAGGGGGAGCATACCCCTAGCACCTCCCTCCTGAGGTATTCGGCTCCTCCACTCTGATAGCTCTATTTTCCCCATCAACCACAATTTTGCTTTTGATTTTGGCCAAGCTACTCTCCTCCTCACTCGGGCAGGGTCTTGGGCTTCTGACTTTAAAGTGCTTTATAACAAAATCTCGCAGAGAAGATGGTAGCCCAGCAACCGACCTGGCAGACTTCTGCCTTAACTCAAAAACCTGAGTCTGTTTTGCTTCTGCAGGGGAAAGGCCAGAAATGGTAATAGTCATGACAGACTCAGGAGGGAGAGTATTTGCTGACAAATCTAGAGTCGTTTGCAACCCTGGATCCATGATAGAGACTAAGGACCTGTCCAAATGACCTTGGGTTATCAAAGGCGAAGAACCCCACTTGAGAAAAATTACTGGGTGACAGCAGTTGGCCTCAGAGTTGAATGGGCGACCACACCCCCGGGTAACCTCCAACACCGCCTATGATGGAGCATTCAAATGGGGCTTCGCCGCTATGGATGGAGGTAGATCGAAAACATGAACTAGGAGCATTAATGCCCCCAGCACCTTCCGGAGGACAGTCCAACTTGTAGAAACCTCCTCGGGCATTAATCCCTCATTGATCATGAATGGAGATAGGGGCTGGCACCACATGAGTAAAAGCAACAGAAGCAAATCAGAGGAAGGGGAAGCAAGTTCTACGATGCAGGGGACAGGTTCCTTTGCACCTAGTGACGTTTTTTGCCCAGCTCCTGTGCTCTCTTTAGCTGCACATTTTTCCACTCTCTGCTGGTTGAAACAGTCTGCCCACCTTCCACTTCCGCTTCCATTCCCTTTTCCTCTGGACCTCAGCACACTCTCCATTGTAAACCTACTTATTTTTACAAATTATGAGGTAAAAAAAACAACGTTTTTCTCCAGATTTTCCTCAGGGCTCTGGTTAGGGCACTAGTCCCAAGTAATTACCTTATATAATGGAAAAAGGTTGCCAATCCTATCAATCCTGCAGGTCATGATGAAAAACACAGGAGAAAACAGGAGGGGGAATTCAGGCGGAGCCACAGAGTACAAACTGCACCAACTCACGAGAATGGCCGCCTCCGCACCCAGGGCTACCTGCACTGTAATCACCTAATGTGCCCCCTCCACTTTATTCACTGGTTATCACTAGTTGCCACTGGTTGTCATTAATTACCTCCATGTCACCTCCATGTTGCACCCTCCTGAGGGGCACGAGGAATTACAGGGAACCGCTACACGGCTTGGGCACTACTCAGCTCGACTCGGTTCGGCTTGGCTCAATTGCAGGTTTTCTTGTGCAGCGGGGGGGGGGGAGGGGTAGGCGGTATTAAGGAAAAGAAAGCATCAGCTCCTCTCCTTTTGCAGCGTGTAGCGTCAGCTCCTCTCCCTCTCTGGTTGTGAGTACTTTTTGTGTCATCTGCATAATGTTTACTAAAATTATGCATATTTCACTGCCAACAAATGTGCAATTTCAGGCACCCTTCTAGGCAGTAGACATGACTCTAGTGGGATATGGAAAACATGTGGCGTTCCTCTTCCCCAAGAAGATCACCTCTCTGGCCACTTCCTGGGAGGTGAATGTGGTCCCAGGGCCATTGCGTAATGGTTGATCTGTGCCACACAGTGGTATGTGGTCCTACTGACAGGCATCACAAGTATCCTACTGATGTAAACAGCGCCTACCTTACTTGACAGCTCATTTGCACTACATATCCAAATAAAATAAAATAATCTAATTTATAATGACATATGTAGGCCCAAATGTAATGATATTTGTGAGCACATCACTACCTGACAATCTTCTGTACAAATGGAAAAAAGATGTACAGCAGCCATGAGCGTCAATTCTCCAAAATCCAAGGGGTAGCAGAAGTGACATCACACACTCTTTGACCTTAATGACATCACAGAAAGTTTCATCATATGACCTCTGACCCTGAATATTCTCAGAAAGTGATGTCACTTGACCTTAACCAATATGATATCGCCATAATTTACATTGCTGAAGTTCCATAATAACTGCATGTTTAATATAACAACACAACACTGATAAATGTCTATTTTAGATACCACCTATAATTTAATTAGGATGGTAACATGATATGCCAAGGGAGCAATACTAATTTCTTTTTGTCTTATTTATTTGTTTGTAGAGGAGGGCGTAGTGCCATAATGCACAGAACAACGCTGAGAACCTAAACTATTTAAACCACAAACTGTCAGCTTTAATCACTCCTATAGCGTGTCCCTCAATGTGAAATGCATTAATAAATAACAGGGAGAGGCAAAAACGATTTGAAAAAATAGCAGTTATATTCACCTGAATTTTAATTGACATTGACCATAGCCTACTCATAAAGGTAAGTTTATAAAGGTAAGTTTGCTTGTGAATTTACATCACTTACGCCTGCCAGGTATTCACAACGGGATTCCTAACAGACGTAAGCAATTTTACGGGTGTGGAGTTTTTGACCACAAGTGCCGAGTTCTCTGCAGCCATAAATCCCACTCAAGGGGTGGGATTGGAGGCAGTCCTGGGTGGTTCAAGGCATGATTTCCCTAGAAAGTTGGTGCAAGCCCACAAACTACTATATTTCTTGGCATTCACAACGCCAATCATTCCCCTTTCCTGTCTATGAAGGGTCACAAAACAAAAAAACTAAAAAAAGTGCATTTGTAAATGTGGATCCATTACGCTTATGCAGAGTTTTCTGCCACGGAGACCACTGTTCAGGGGGAATGGATTTAAAACTTGGAAACCATGTGATTTTCCTTGGAATCCGCATGGAAACCTGCTCCTAGCGCAGCTTTTCATGCTGACCCCAATCAGTGTTCGGGAATTCCAAAATGTAATAAAACTACACTAGGACGTAGGTTTAGAAATAGGAGTGCAGTTTTACTCTAATTTTTTTTAATCTGCCCACTTACATTGAATATGAACTATGCTAGTCACATAAATGATTGCTTATTGTTAGTACATTTTAATTTATGGTCACTTGTAATCAATTGTCTCTCGAGAAGTACAGAGTGGAAGATTAGGTTCAAACATATCATTATTCAGCATTCAACATGGCAACAAGATTTTTAAAAAGCTCTGTTTTTACTTGTTGCATTTTTAATTTACTGGTGAGCGTTCTCTACTGAATTTGTGTATTTTACAGAAAATAAATTACACCGACTCCTAGCAGCTGCGGCAGAAAGTAAACAGCGCTCATCAAAACACTGTATTCTTTCTGATCTTGGCACTGCCTTTGCCACCCATGAGCAGGGCCACTGGACTTATGCGATTTTTGTGCGGCTGTGGCAATTTTAGCCTAATTATAGATTATGTGCTTTTGCCACATAATCCATCAATTGTCACATAATCTGCAGATTTTAACCCCCAAAAAGGTTTGTTTCTAGCTCAAACAGTTCAAAACTTAGTAAAAATGCAGCCACACGTGTTGCAGCGCAGTGGAAGGCCCTTGCAAAGCTTGACTGGTCTACTTTCTGTTGCTTATTGCTATATTTGGGTGTTAAACTGGTACTAATGAGTTGCAACCAATGCCTAGACAATGTTACGAAGTTTAAAAATGACAAAATAATAAAATAATACTGTTACAAAATGTACCGCATTATGCAGCATAATTTGCCTTTTCTTGACCCATAATTTGCTTAACTCTGCCGCATAATTTGTCCCTCTCCTGCCGCATGATTCTAGTGGCTCTGCCTATGTGCAAGGGTCGCATAGGCAGTCCCAGAAGTTACAAGGGACAAACCAGGGGTTGCAGCTGCAACCCCTGGAGTTCCCTATATGACGTCTATGATTAGTGTGCGAGAAAAACTTTGCAATTTCGCCCACCCTCTAGTCATAATACTCTTTCACCAACAAACAAACAGTAGGTCACCTGACCCACACAGGGTTCAAAAAGTACCCCGCTGATTAACATTTACTAGCTGTAAACATTACAAGCTGTCGTTTTATATCAATATTACAGTGACCAACCATGGTGTGCTCAATTTTGGGGAAAAAAACGAAATCAGACGAATTCTAATTAATATGAGTGGTTTTGATTTATTATGTTCAGTGCCTGCATAGAGATAATTTCCAATTTTATTCCGAAATATCTACAGATTTCTCATTTGTCACTGAAATCTGAACAAATGATGAATATTTCATTTTTTCTCATGTCTACAATTTTAAATTAGGTTATAACTTTCTCTTGCCAGTCTCTCTCTAGCTTACTAAGTTTTAAGCTGCACATCAGGTGTCAGCATTTTTGAGTCGGTGGGCGTGGGGCTGTTAAATGCACTCATATCCCAAGGGAATTTGAACACTTTAGAAAGAAGAAAGTACATGTATACACCTCCATTTCTTCCCCTTTGTAACTTAGACTTTCATCACAGACCTAAGACACAGGCAAAAGCTGCTGGCCTGGCGCACAAATTGTAACTAAGCAACAGCCACTTTTTAACATCAGTAATTATTGGTAAACACTGGGAATAACGTCATAACTAGTGTTCCCAGGTTTATTACCTTAATAGTTTGAATATTTACGTCGGTATTTATCCATATTTATTTTTTGCTCATATTATTCCCATTTATCCATAAATATTTTGTGTTCGCGAACAAACGAAGTCAAGCGTAGTAGAGTTTCTCATTTATTTAATTGATAAATGCATATTCATACTTTGATGCCTGTCAAATTTTAGCACTATAAGCAGTCACATATTATATAATAATACACTTATATGAAAATATTAGCATTATAGTACAATCAAGTGCACATGCAAAGATATTTAAGAACATTTCAGTACTTTTTATTTAACTTTCCATGCTGTCAAACTGCAGGAGTATTGGTCTGAAAGTTTAGAATGACAGTATGGAAGAGAAGACCAATTTGGTGTATTTTTTTTTTTTTTAAATAAAAACATGCAGGAAAACAATGTTTTCTCCCTATATTTTTCTGAAAAACCGGATTTTCAACCTACACAGACCTACATCTCGTAGGTATATTCAGAAATTACAAGGAATCACCCTGTTGATTAATTGCCGGTGTAATGTAGTTGACTTTTTCAGTGAGCTAGGAAGCCCAGGGGATAGCTGAACCCAAACAACATTAATGAAAGGTCATATAAATGCCAAAGAAAATGGCATATGAATACAAATGAGAGAAGCACTGGCAAGGCCAAGAAGTCTGGCTTGCATTTTGAGTCTTGACTAAAACTTTAAAAACACTGCTGCATTGCAAAAAAAAGTTTGCTTTCTGTAGACAGTGCATTCTTGAGATAAAGAATTTAACATGTGACAATGCATGACAATTCAGTGTACTTTTGAGATGTAAAATGGTCTCTTGTGGTTTGCAATGGCAGCACTCCTAGGAAGAGGAATGATGCACCAAACAACAGTAGCATGGGGGGAGAGGGAAATACTCGTCTAGGAGAGGCTCACGATCGCACTATGAATATTTTGAAGAATTGGTAACAAGAGGAAAAGCTGCGCTGTCCAGCTAGACCTAAACACATACTACTAAATAGAAAAGGGGGATGGGACATAAGGTGATGGGAGGGCAAGCCTTAATTTCTACACTGTTTCCCAGGGTCGGAAAAAGCAGCCCCCCCCCCCCCCCCCCCCTTGAGGTGCAGGCTTCTTCCCTTCCCTCACTTCACGACTAAGACAGACTGCTGAAGCCAGCTGTAAACTAGAGCTGCTGACACTCGGGTAGGAAGGGCGGAGGGCGGTAAGAGATGGTGAGGAAATGTTTCCTGAGAACCCAGACTGGGAGCCCCCACCCACCGCAGCCCAAGAGGAAGCGTGGGTGAGGCGTGCTACAGGAAGAGGGTGCTCCTCTGCTGGTGCGGTGTTGTCGTCTGCACTCTTCTCTCTTTAGCAAATATTTGTCATTATCATTTTACAGTGCGTACCGCTGTCTCTGTTAAACCAGTAAGATTTAGTGAGAGAATTTGCAAAGTGCCCAGCGCGAGTTGAATAGCTTCTGGGCGCTGAGTGTGTCAAAAGCTGCGCCACAGATAGCACATTGGATCCAAAGAGGGGTGAACTGGGATGTCATCTGACAGGGACGTAGTTATCAATAGTGCAGCAAGTGCTGTCGCACCTGGGCCCAGGAATGCAAGGGATCCTCTACACACCAATTATGGCTGTGTGTCATTTTCCTTCCTTGCCTTAGAGCCCATGGCAAACTTGTCATCAGTGACGCAGAAATCATTTCTAAACTCATATCATATTGCCCTCTACATGAATAATTGTGATGGATGCTAGGCGTAGATGGTCTGCTGCAGATAAAGAATTTCAACCCCATTGTTTACATTGAGGACTTAGATACTTCAATGGAGAAGTGTGTGCCTTGTAGAGCTCAGGTCTAGCAATACTTTCATCCATACTCATGCTACTAAGGTATGTGTGTATTGCAGGGCTGGACTGGGAACCGAAATCAGCCCTGGCAAAGAGCTAGGCTGACCTCGGGGGGAGGGATGGTAGGGGGGGTGGTGCTAGTGGAAAGCTTTGTGCCGCTTTTGTTGTAGGGGGCCGATATTGCAGCTATGCGGCAAAACTGGCCCCGGTAACAAAAACGGCCCCCAGGGGTATAAAACTGGCCCCCACCCTGGCGGCCCAACGGGGAAACGCCTGGTGCCTGCTATGGCCAGTCTGGCCCTGGTGTGTTGTATTGCTTCTGCTGAGCGAGACCCTGGTTTGATTTTGGCTAGTGATCACAATTCAGGAAGTAGCCCTAAATTACTATGGGACCAATGCTGGTGCCCTTAATGCGGCTGTCCAGCCAACTGTTTGTTCTGGAGAGGTTAATGCTGAGATGATGCACTGGTAATCTTTACTCCTCGTCCAACCACTCTTTGTCATTGAGTTTACCTTGAGGTGGACGCAGTTCTGTTTACAGAAACCTTACTAATAAAAATCCTAATCCTTCACCCTGCCCAGCAGGATATCTCTTGTGAAACCCATTTGCCACTGGTATGGGTATCAACCCTCCAAAGTCACTAGAAACAAACAGACTAGCCAAAGGGTGCCCATCTCCAAAGTAGGGCTAGAAATAATGAAGGTTACCAGTAGTGATCTCAGGATTTGCTGCCTGTCCCTCTTCCTTGTCCCAGTAATATGGAGTACCAAAGAAATAACAAGCTACCTGTCTGTGTAACAACAGAACACATCTCCACAATGTGCTGCACACCCATGTGGTGAATTTATCAAAGCACCTTCACTGAAGTTTACTTCTTCAGAGCTCTGAGAACTTCCTTAGCAAACCTCGAGAAGCAGGCTTCCTCATGAGGATGACAAACGTTGAGGACCCTCCCTTATTAGGACACAAGACATCAGCCAGGGCTTGCACACCTTCTTGCAGTGGACTCTCAGTCTTCGAGTACCCATGCGATCAGTAGACCTAGTCCATTAGAATAGAGTGACCACAAAAAGCCTTCCTCCAATCCTCTGCTGTCACAAATCTGAGAAAGAGGCTGTCTGATTGACACAACGGTAGAGGTTTCACCCAATACACTATAATTGCCTATTAACATCAGGGCCAGCACACTTTATGTGAACTGCGTAGAGGGGAATAAAGTAAAATAAAGCAATATGCTGAAATTCAAGAAATGAGGATAACACCTTACTTTGCAAAGCTGGATCAGAAATAAGAACCAAAGACTCTGGCCTGATAATCAGAAAGAGTTCTCTTCATAATAGGGTATCCAATTTACACATCGTTCATGCCAAAGTGATAACTACAAAGACAACCTCCTTTAGTGTGAGAAACAATATCAAATAAATCCATAGGTTCAAGTGGGTGGCGCTGCAAGGCACCCAAAACCAGAGGCAAAGGCCAAATGGGCACCTGAGATCTAAGGCATGGACAGGAAGTTCAAAGCAACCCCTCCAGCAGTAACTCTCCCTCAGTCTTGCCTTCCCAAGATTTTATGATTACACGAAATGGCTGCCGGAGTGACGCCACCTTGCACAAACTTGATCATTGTAGTAGATGAACACAACTTTTGATGCATCCCATTAGAAAAGCACTGGCCTAGAAAACCTTCCAGTGTGTAGTTTATGTTTTTAATGTAAAAAGATGGTAGTGCTGCTATAAGCCAAAAGGTAACTATATATATATTCGTCAAACGACGCCAAAGTTATAAGCAAATCAAAAAACGCTTTTCCTATAGAAACGTGGTCCTAACTATAACTATCTACTGGCGACCGCCAGTAGATAATATATATATATATATATATATATATATATATATATAGATAGACTAAAGGGGTCAACTCAAGACGCTTACCCAGATAGCCAAGATGGTGCTTTGTGGGATATGCAGTCCGTCCAGGAGGGCTGCGGTGACGTCTCCAGTAATTATTTGACTCAGCTGGGCTCCTTCCAATGGGAGCATGATTGAACACTTGAAAAGCGGTTTGATGCAATCTTCTGGTGACTACAGGCATATGATTAAGGCACTACGTCCGAAACGCGTCATGCCTGCCTTGCTGCATTAAAAGTGCTTTTCTCCTGAAGCCCCGCTGTGTCCCTCTGGTTCCTTCCTCGCGGAGAAATCTCTCTTGTCATAAATTGCACGCTAGCCCCTGGCGTGCTCGGGGGACCCGCCTGTCAAGTGGCTGGAGCCTCATGGGCAAATGCATTCGAGCTTGTGTGTTTCCAAGGGATTGGATAAAGCTCCGGCCCCCGCATCCAAGAAGGGCGAATTACCGCTGTGTGTCACAGTCCGTGACTTCATGGAGAGATCAGCTGATTCCGGCGGAGTCTCCGGTACCGCAAAACTTGGGCGTATGCGGTAAGGCGTATGGGGACTCGGGAGAAGAGCACTTTCTGCAGCATTGGAACCAGGACTATGTTTGTTTGCACACATTTACGCTTTGCAAGACATTAACCAGCGCTCACTATGAGACTAAAGGGGTCAACTCAAGACGCTTACCCAGATAGCCAAGATGGTGCTTTGTGGGATATGCAGTCCGTCCAGGAGGGCTGCGGTGACGTCTCCAGTAATTATTTGACTCTGCTGGGCTCCATCCAATGGGAGCATGATTGAACACTTGAAAAGCGGTTTGATGCAATCTTCTGGTGACTACAGGCATATGATTAAGGCACTACGTCCGAAACGCGTCATGCCTGCCTTGCTGCATTAAAAGTGCTTTTTTCCTGAAGCCCCGCTGTGTCCCTCTGGTTCCTTCCTCGCGGAGAAATCTCTCTTGTCTCATATATATATATATATATATATATATATATATATATATATATATCTCCAACAACAACATTGCCCAGAAGATCACGCCACACACAGAGAGGTAAGTTCCTTCTTTTATTGTCGGCACCCACTGGGGAAAACTGGGGAACGTCAAGATCCAAGATGCAATGGCACACGCCCACAGGGGCGGGACCTTGTCAGACATTTAAGTTCCCTGAATGCTGCGGTGTTTAAGACTTTGCCAGTGACCAAGGACTCGTGTACGTCCGAAACGCGTTTGGCAGATTATTTAGCTGAAATGAAAGAGCCATGTTTTGCTGCAACCTGCAATAAAAGAAGGAACTTACCTCTGTGGCGTGATCTTCTGGGTGTGTATATATATATATATATATATATATATATATATATATATATATATATATATATATATATATATATA
The DNA here is from genome assembly GCA_963921515.1 of Calotriton arnoldi. NCBI lineage: Eukaryota > Metazoa > Chordata > Amphibia > Caudata > Salamandridae > Calotriton > Calotriton arnoldi. Next base: position 287,860 of record CAWUFW010005247.1, on the reverse strand, counting down.
TATATATTTTCTCTCTCTCGACAGCAGTAATTCACCAAGTTATTTAGTAGCAGGGAAACCGGCATTGTATTACTGATTTTCTTTCTGCTTGACCGGTTTCGGAGCCCGCACTTCCTTAATCATAGACGTCACTGGAATCCTGCAGACATTTCCAACCATACCTGAGGCTGCATGCTAATCAAATCATTACCCTTCGGTGGGCCTCACAGGTGAGTATTTGTCACACCGCATGCTGGATCTTGTAGTAGGCTCGAAATCCATTATTCCCCTTTAGTTGTTTCTGCATGAATTACAGTTTTTAATCCATATTTATAGCCCTTTGGTGGGCCTCAATAAAACAAATGCTCAGTTTAAAATTGCAAAACTGCTGTGCCACTTGCAGGCTTGCACTAGTTCAAGCCCCTGCGGCCCCATACTTATTTTGAAAGTGGTGCAGTCCTCCACGGCTTGGACTGCTGTCTTTTGTGTCTCTCCCATGATGGCCAAAAAACCAAGGACGCACTCAACAGCAGTAATTCACCGAATTCTTTAATAGCAGGGAAACCGGCATTGCATTTCTGATATTCTTTCTGCCTGACCGGTTTCAGAGCCCCCAGCTCATTAATCATAGGCGTCACTGGAATCCTGCAGACATTTCCAACAATACCTGAGGCTGCATGCTAATCAAGTCATTACCCTTCGGTGGGCCTCACAGGTGAGTATCTGTCGCACAGCATGCTGGATCTTGTAGTAGGTTCGAAATCCATTATTCCCCTTTAGCACTGAATCAGGTAAGAGATTTAGCACCAAGATTGGGTCATTGAGAATTTGTCCTGCTAGCCTTTATAGCAAAATAAGAAGAAATCCCACTGCCACAGAAAGAACCTCTGCTGCAGCATTTCCTGCTGGAGGGACGAATCAGAGCCTCCAAGTTCACCCAAGCACTACCGACTGCCCCTTCAACCACCTCAACGTTGATTGTCCCTATCCCACTGCACAACAACTTCCCTATTGTCGCCTTCCCCCTGCCTTGAGGCACTCCTGCTTGCTCTATTTCCCATACCCTGCTCCCAGGCTCTCTCGCATGGTCTATATACATTCCCCCCTTCCAGTTACTTATGCATGTACTATTCATTTCTAAAGCACTACAAGGTGCTCATATGTTAAGACCGCCTAGTGGCAACATGAGGAGCTACTGTCCGCCTCCTCCTCCTCCTGGGAGCACTGATTGGGAGCTGCAGCCAGACACAGGAGAGGAGAAAAGAGGATGTCCAGATCAATAGCAATATTTTGAATAGAAGCTGAGTGAAAAGTTTTAAAAGAAAAATGCTGATGCTTTGTTACTGTGTGTGCACGACTGCATGTTTGTGCGTGACTGTTAGAGTGCATGTCTGTGTGTGTATGACCATGCATATATGCATTGCAGTATCAGTGGCGTAACAATAGCCCCAGCACCCACGCGGTGGGGGCGAACTCCCGGGGGCCCCCTCTGGCACTGTGCACAGGCCTTGGGGCTCCTGGCCTGAAAGCTCCTGACTGGGTCTGGAGCTTGGGGGGCCCCCTCTGTGAATTTTCCGGGGGGGGGCTCAATTTTCGTTATGCCACTGTGCAGTGTGTGTGCATAAAGTTAATTCATCTGTGCATGTTGTGGTCATTTCTATCTGGGTAAAATGCTGGCCCTGAAACAATGACAATAATACTTGGAAATCTGTAAACATACTTGGCAGGATACCTATTGTCCACCACTGGCATAATACTGGCCCTCGCACAATGGTGGTAATAATTGGCAACTTGTGGGCATCCATGGCATTATGCTCAACACTGGTAAAATACTGAGCCTGGCACAGTAAGGGTACTCATTGCCAACTTGTGGGCATCCAAGACATTTTGTCCACCCCTTGTAAAATGCTGGCTGTGGGTTAATGATCGTAATTCCTTGCATACTGCAAGCATCCATTGTGTCATGCTGCCTATTACTGGCACAATGCTGATCCATTATTGACATATTGTGAAAAAATATATATATATATATATAGCACCGTGGTGCCCACTTATAGCTTAATGGTGGCTGTAGCAGTATGGTGGTAATTCTTGTGTTTTATGGGCATATATGGCACAACAGTACCCAACAGTGGCATACTGTTTGCCTTAGCACCATGGTAGCAATTCCAGGAATATTTTCGACATTAGTGGAACAGTGAGGGTTCTGACAGCTTGGTCATATTTCTTACCATTTAAAAAAAAACATATTTAAGTTTTTTATCATGGCAGAGAAGGAACATCAGAGTGATCCATCATAACATTTCCAAGAAGAAATCGAGTCATTAGAAAACATTGGGGCATATTTACAAGCCCCTATCGCCACCACAACGTCACTTTTTAAGACATTATGGTGGCAATACGGGCTTCGCCTTATTTACAAGGCAGTGTTAAGCCACTTAACATGGCTTAACGCCGCCTTGTAAATAAGGCACCCTTTCACGCTATACTTCGTGTTAAAGGGGAGGGCAATGGGTGTTGCTGTGGGCGTTCCACTGCAATACCCATTGATTTTGATGCTGCCCCATATTTACAAGGGTGATGTAAATATGGGGCAGCGCCAAAATTAAGACCAGGGAAAACCTGGTCTTACCCTGGCGAAACGAGGAGAAATGTTTAATTTCTCTTCTTTTTTGCTGTTTTCATGTGTGCTGCGTTGTGCAGCACACATGGAAACACCAAAATACCTTTGATTGTTTATGTGCAGGAAAGTGTCCCTTCCTGCACATAAACAATTATTTTAAAAAAATGACGTTTTGCAACTTCTATGTGTGCCTCATTAAGCAGCACACACAGAAGTTTCTTATTGCCATTTCAGATTGTTTATGTGCAGGAAGGGACACCTTCCTGCACATAAACAATCACTCCCCTCAACGAAGGCACCCTTGCTCTATGGTATAATGGTGCCTGCGTTGGTGCTAGGCAGCTACATTTAGCCTCAGTGCAGGGGAAAACGCAGGGCTGCACCATATTCTTGTAAATATGGTGCAGCCCTGCATTTCTAAAGTGACAGGGCGTGTCGTTAGCCTTCTTGGCTTAACGACGCGCTTCGCCACTTTCCTTGTAAATATGCCCCTCTGTGCCTAAAAGAAATTAATGGATTGTGATAATAACAAGTAAAAACATCCCCAGTACCCACCCTAACCCCAACTAGTTGTCTGACGTGTGGAAGAACAGGAAGCGGTGACACAGGAAAGTATGGGGGGTGGGAGGGGGGTGCAAGGGACAAAAACCAGTGGCAGCAACTATATTTAGGCATGTGCCTGTTCAGAGGTAGAGATGGGTCACAGTCATTGAAAGATGATTGTGGGGAATGCCAGGGAGGAACACTCAAAAGTTTCCTCTAGGGGGGCTATATGTCACGTCCAGTGCTTTAAATGGAAAAAAATAAGTGCAGGTACTCATTAAAATGAGCTAGAGGTGTGGCAAGTGGGCGGGGCTAGGGGCGGGGCTATGGGAAGATATGATCATACATAATGACTTCTGTACCAGTTGCAGCACATATCAAAACACATGAGAAATGCGTTTATGTCAACAAAACAGATTAACTCATTACACAAAATGAAAGCCAAACAGGATGATATGTTAACATTTCCTTGTTTTGTAATATTTGCTGCTTCCTAATGCCATCCTGTTATTTGTTGTTGTTTGGCACAATACTATAAATTCTCAAGCGTGCACACACACACACACAGAAAGAAACAAGCACACATGTACACAAAAACATTCCACACAGTCCCCTTAAAATATCTCTTGAGAGTGTCCTGATTCTCTCCCTCTTTCTCTCACAGAAGAACAGGCACACACAAGCAGTCACACACAAGCAGGCAAGCACACAGCCATATGCAAACACTCACACAAAGTCTCAGGTGGGATTAAAGCCATTTTAAACTCCTTACCTCCCATGGCTTTTTTAAAAGCCGCTGTCAGCCTGCTGCCTCCATACCTGTGTTTGCACAAATCCACACAATAGTGTGAATGTGATTAACAGCACAGGGCCTAAATGAGGCCTCCACTGTCAAACACAGTGTGATGGTGAACACACATCATGCAAAAAAGCCCACGCTGAATAGTTCAGCCGCAGCTCAGCTCAGGAATACAGTGGGCCTTGGCTGTCAGATAGGTTCCAACGCTGACAGCCTAGTGCTCACCAGCACTTGCAGCCAATCCGCCTACCTTTCATGAGTACCGGTACTCTCCTCACAGTAGAGAAGTGCAGTACTTATAGTGATAAAAATAAGAAGTGCCGGTAGTCAGTACCTGTGAGTGCTGGCCCATTTAAAGCACTGCCACTGCCCTTTTCCCTACGACCAGGCTCTTCCTGTCTCTTGCTGGTTCCGTTTTTACATCCACATGTCTGCTCCACTTGCCTCTCATCTTTACCCAGCCTGTAACCTTCTCTCGCTAGTTCTGTCTCTCTTACTCCCACTTCTGCCTTACTCTCTCCACAAGTTTCTTACATTTTCTCACTGTTTTTTTCCCTACTTGCCTCCAGTTCTCCCCTCCATGCTGTACTCATCCCCCAAGCCCCAAGTTTGCCACCTGGCCACTATTTTGTTCTGCTATATTTCATTTTTTGTGTGTGTGTGTGTGTATATATATATATATACACATATATATATATGCCCATATATACTTACATACATATATACACATATATATATATATATATATATATATATATATATATATATATATATATATAAGTTAACAAGAAATGTACCAGAGTTTTGACTTTACACAAATTTGTGTTAAAATACCATTTCTAAGCCCGTTTATGATTTCAGAACTCAACAAATATCTGGCATTTTTATCTGAAAAAGTGGCAATGCTAACTTCATCTGTCACCTCACTTCTTTACATTCCTCCCTCCCCCTTCCTTCTATGTTCACCTTGTCTTTCCCCCAACCAAATACATCACCAGTTGTCATGGGAGCTCATTCCTGGAGTGCTGCAGGTTCCCTGCTATTCATTGCCCCAAGGGCAGGGCTAGCTTCACACCCATGAACCCATTACCCAGGACAGTCACTGTTATGTAAATGCAGCGATTAGTATAGGAGGGGCACACAAAGGGAAGCAGCTCCTGTGCTGAACAAAAACATGAAAAGAAAACCGGCTTTGACGAAGGTGGAGGACTGTCTTGCGCTGCCACTCACTTTACTACGGCCAGTGCCTTACACTAAATGGGACTGGATTAGTTTCAGGAGGCCCCAGCTCATTTCACGCACCTGAGGGAGGGGTGGGGGCAGGGGGCTAAAGCACTTTCATCCAAATGGTCGCTGCACACCTGATTGACAGTGCAGGGTCTGTCTAGAGACCCTGCCCTGTTAATCACAGTGTGACAAGTGCCCACTCAAACCCCTGCAGTTTGGGAACACTGAAATGCGCGCTGCTGGAATCTTCAGCAGCAACTCTGCAAAAGGGCGACTACTTCACGGCTCATTTACTTACAAGCTGCTCGGAAGCCCTGCCCTGGAGGAGATGCCTAACCTGAGCCTGCCGTTGATCAGGATACCGGTACTCTCCCGGTCTACGGAGAAGTGCCGGTACTGACGGCCCAAAAATTCGGAAGTGCCGGTACTCAGTACCGGTGAGTACCGGCCCATTTAAAGCACTGGTCACGTCTTCAGGTCGCTAGTCCCCAAGTTCCGGGATTTGAACAATTCTACAAAGGCGTCCAATGTTAAAGCTATTGGCTGTTTTCGGAGCCGGCGATACTCCTCCCTCCGTAAAGCAAGGCTCTCTGCAGTACCCCAGTGTACAGCCTCCTCTTCCCAACTACTCAGAAGTGGAGCTCTGGGGGATTTCCAGGGCTTGGTAAACTGCCTTTTTGCCAGAATAAGGGTCAGGTTTATGGACCGTGAGAGAGTTTTGGAATTTTTGGGGCGCGGGTACAGGCCTAACAGACAGTGTCCCGATGTGTTCCAGTGAGGGGCTTCTGCCAGGTTTGCCAGGGCAGTGTGGATCTCGGCCCAATAGATACTCAGGGAGGGGAAGCCCAGAGCATATGTATGAGGTCCACTGGGCCGTTGTGGCATCTAGGGCAGCTAGAGGGAAATATTTGAGGCAGCTTCTGAGGCATGAAGTAGGCCCTCTGAAGTAGGGAGAATTGAATGAATTTAAGTCGGGAGTTGCGGGAGATTGTGCTGGGATATTCAAGTAGGAAAAACCATTCTTTGTCATGCAGGACTCGACCTAGGCCTTCCTCCCAATAATCAAAGGTGTAGATGGGATCTGAGGCTTTTGCACCGCCATTTGACCAAATTTCTGCCTGTTTTTCATTTCATATACCACCTGGGTAAGGGAGTGCGTCTCTGGCTCTGTCCCCATTGATGCCCAATGTTTGCGGATGTATCAAGAAATGTTTGCATATTTTAAGAAGAGAAATCTTGTAAACTCATGAGATTGGGTGAATTCCTGGTGTGACAGGAGTACCCCGTCGGCAAACAGATCCCCTAGTGTATTCACCCCATCAATCTCCCTAGGCCTCATATTTAGGGATGTCAGGGAGCCCATGTGAGTCTGTTTCCTCCTCAGAGGTAAATTAGGTGCACAGTTTTCGGGGATGACTATGTATTTTAGTGCTTGTTTACAGTAGGTGAGCGCATTATTTAAGAGTGATGGTGCAGAGGGAGGGCGGAGTGCACCTGGTTGCAATAGCGTATGCAGGTCACCCATTCGTAGTTGTGGTGGGGTGTAATCTATTTCAGTCAGGTGAAACCTCGCTAGCCAGTATGACAACCATTGTAGTTGGCCTGAATAGCAGTAGGCTCGAAAGTCTGGGGTGCCCATTCCACCCTCACCCGGCAGGAGTTGTAACTTGGGCAAGCTCACTCGTCGCCTACCTGTTCCCCATATCAAGTCAATAAGAAAGGTATTAATATGATGAAAGTATGCTGCTGGGACCACTACTGGTAGGTTGACGAACAAAATATAACAGACGTGGCAGCATCACCATCTTGGAGAGCGCCTACCGTCCTGCTACTGAGAGAGGTAAAGTGATCCAAAATCAAATCTGTGCACGGATGGAAGTGATAGATTTAGTCAGATTGCCATGCAATAAGTCTGTGGATGATCTATATACTTGTAAACCAAGATTGCGGAAGGTATGTGGGGCTACTGGGATGAGACTACTGCCTAGCTCTATTGTGTCCAAGATCTTGCTTAATATTTTGTATTCTGACAATAGCAGGGATAATGGCCTGTAAGAGGACATGTCTTCCGGATTTCGTCCGGATTTGAGCAAGGACGCAACCAGTGCCTGACGGGTAGTGGGTGCAAGGGAACCGGGGTCTAGCGATGTTTTGGATAGCATGTCTAGACGTGGAAGTAGGTGAGTAGCGAAAGTGGCGTAAAACTCGATTGGTCAGCCATAAGGTCCAGGAGTCTCATTGCGAGGGAGCTCAGCTATTGCATTGCGGATTTCATCTAGTGTCAATGGGGCTCCCACCTTCATTTGGTGGGGCCTCTGTACTTGTGGTACTTGCAGGCAATCCAGGAAGGTATGAAAGGTGGCTCGGGAGGGGGGTGGACAAGGGCTGTATAAATGTGTATATTAGTCTTTAAACGCCGTGCTGATGTCCTCCTGATTCTTCTATGTTGTGCCTTTAGGTGAGCGAATCAATAGGATAGGAGTGGGGGATTGTGGTGGTCCGATCATACATGCCAGCAGAGAGCCTTCTGTATGTATCTTTTGTATGTAAGTGTTGAAATCCATGACCTTCAGGCGTGAAAAGAGATCTATATATTGAATGCGGCAATATCTTAGTTCATCAGCTCGTGAGTCATCGTAGGCCACAAATTGTTCTAATACTCCCAGTTGTGTCTCTACTTGTGTTATGTCACGCAAAACCGATTGGCATTCCTTGGCTGTTGTGGATATGGACATCCCCTGAATAATTACTTTAAACGCCTCCCATTCCACAAATAGTTATGAGGCAGTACCAGCGTTATCTACAAACTAGTCAGTGATTGCAGTGCCCAGAGTGTCACTGAATACTGCGTCCTCCAGTCGGCTAGGCTGTAGGCGCCATGTGGACACTGGGGTGGGAATACAACCCCAGAACATAGTAATTTTAAGGGGGTTATGGTCAGATAATGTTTTGCCCAGATATGTGAAGTTGGATGTGTTCGCCAGAAGGTGCGATGGGCAAAAGATAAGGTCCAGTCAGGAGTGTAGTTTGTATGGCGGGGAATAGAACGAATATTCCCACATCCCAGCATTCAATTCCCTCTGTGTATCTGACAGGGACCACCCCAGTAACCACAGTAAGGGGGACCAGTCTGCTAGTATGGAAGAGATGTGTGATAAAAAGAGGTTCTGGTCCGCGTTTGGGGTGTAAACATAACCCAGCACCAGTGGTCTACCATCGAGATTCCCCTGTATGAGTACATAACGGCCTTTGGTATCCAGCTTGGTATCTATGACCTCAAATGGTGTCCCAGATCACACCCATATCGCTGTACCTCGAGCAAAAGCTGAAAAGGTTGTGGCAAAGAGATGCCCTCTCCATTTACTGTGGAGGTTGAGCGCCTCATTAGAGGAGAGCTGGGTCTCCTGCAAACAGACTATGGGGGCCTTGCAGCGGCTGAGTAGAGAGTGTGTGCGATGTCGCTTGTGGGCAGATCCCATACCCCTGACATTTCATATTAACATTTTATAGTGATCTGTTAATGATGGTATGTTGAAAGTGAGTAAAAAGCATAGGCTATGGGACCTTCCTCCTCCCTCCTGTATCCCCCGATCCAGAGTAGTCATTGCATAACAGAACATAAATAGATTACAGATAAACCCCAATGCATGGTCCAGCGAGAAATATTCGTTCGACCACAAAACAAACAAACTTATCAAAATTAAACATAAACTGTAGCAACTGCTCTGGGGGTTGGTCAGTAGAGCCAGTGACATTAAAGATATGATAGCAAACATTGTATCAGATGGAACTCACAGTCCCTTGGGGCACCACTGGAATAAGATAGCAAATCAAAAGGGTATAGCACTTCAAGACATAACTAAGAAAACAGTAAATGCAATACGTGCGTTTCAGATAATTTGGGTGATCTTGGGTATCAGCTTGGCCTGCCAACGATGATGTCGAACATCTGGGATGCTGCTGACATTGAGTGAAATCAGATTACAGTGTCTGAAGTCTGTAGCATCACTGCGGGAAAGAGGACCATGCTCATGTTGGAATCAGAGTTAGTAGCCGCACTACTGGAGGTGCTGGGTGGGAGCTGGGGGGTTAGTGCTGATTAGATGATGTCATAGTGGCTATCACAGCACACCACTCCTCCAGGGCCTGCTGGGTGGAGGGAGCCGCATGCGATGGAGATCATCTAGAGTCCCCTTGTAGGCATCGGCGTGTGGGACGTTGTGAGGGGCTGCGTGTGTTTTCCAAGGGGTTGGGGCGCAGAGTATTGAGATAATCAGTCTCTAGCCAGTCCCATACAGATTAAGGAGTATTAAAGAACAGCGTCCGTCGATCATGTACCAATCACAAGTGGCTGGAAGCATTAGAGCGTAAACAAAGCCCTCTGCTCAGACTTGTCTCTTTGCTGCAAGAAACGTTGATCGCTTACACTGGACTTCCATTGCATAATCTGGCAATAGGGATACGTTGGCATTGTCAACGACAATTGGGGCATTCTCTCTGGCTTTCTGTAATATGACATCTTGGTCCCGGGCATTCAGGATTCGAGCCACAATGGGTCTTGGAGGTGCTCCCGGTGGTGGGTGACGTGTGGGGACTCTATGTGCCCTTTCGACTGTGAACAGGTCAGAGAGTCCCTGTGGTGAGTCCTTGGCTTTCAGCCAATTTTCAATGAACTGTGAGAGGTTAGGCCCTTCTATACCCTCAGGCAGTCCAATTATGCATACGTTATTGAGTGTTGCTCGGCCCTCTGCGTCCTCAGCCCTGTCATGTAACAGACACAATTGCAAACATGGGTTCTCTAGTTCTGTTGTGTGGGCCGCCTGTTTTGGGAGTAAGGTCGCTAGGTCCGTTTCTGCAAACATGACTCTGTAGGACAATTTGCAATGATCGTCGATGACAGGGGCGGCTCCTCCACATGGGCAGAGGAGCGTCGCCACACTGCTTTCTCGCAGTGCGAGAAGCAGAAACATAAAATGGTTTTATGAATACCATTTTATGTTTCTGCTTCTTCCACTGCGGGAAAGCAGAAGGCAGGGTTTGGTTGGGGGCGGGCGGGTGGGCGGTCCTGCTCCAGGTAGGGGAGGAGTGGCTAGCCCACTGTTGTGGGCGCTGACTGTTTGGTCGGCCCCAGGGCCAACCAAACCAGTCATGCACACTCTGCATTTTCTCTCTGTAGGCTGCATGCAGCCTACATAGAGAAAATGGCCTCCCCATAGACGCCTGTGGGGTCAGCGTCCCAGCCAATCACAATGCTGCCATTGCAGCATTGTGATTGGCTTAGGGGAGGGGAGGGAGGCTGCCTGCTTCCTGTGTGGAGAGGAGAGAGGAGACGCGACGCAGGACCGGAGGCGAAGGTAAGTTTATTTATTTATTTTTAATTAAATTAACACCACCCCTCCCAGCGCGACCCCCCCGCCCCCCCCGCGAGTCATGCCGGCCGCGACTGGTCGCGGAGCAGGCCTAAGTCCGATGCTAAAGCCCCTATGTGATGTTCTATGGCTGCTCTGGAGTCCCGAATTTCCTGCAGGCTTATATCCAGCTTGTCTGGTCCTGTGGTGGGTGCTGTAGGATGGATATGGTTCACTCTTGTACAGTCTGGAGATCCATCAGACAGAAAATTCCTTGATTGGGAGCTGTCACAGCTGGACTGGGGACTTGTTTCTTGTTCTTTGTGCAGCTCTTGGCGAATTATGTCCCGGACAAAAGAGCAGTATGGGGGGTTTTCTCTGAGACCTCACACCCTGCGGCATGTACGGGGTGTTTTGGCTGGTGCTTGTTGCCAAGTAGTGCAAAGCCCTACCTGAGAGGATTTACCAAGTTCATCACAGGGGGAGAATGGGGCACTTGGACTTTCTTGCAGGGAGAAGTGGACTGCATGGTCTGGGGTGGGGGCAGGTATGTATCGCCCACAGGAGACTCACGCTGGGTGCATAGCTTCAGGTGGATTGAAAAAGGGGGAGGAGGCCAGCCAGGCCTGCACACACAACCCAAGGTAGTACACCCTGTCCCATGCAACAAATTGTTCATAAGACTCTCATGTGGTGTAGGGTGCAAGTTAGCAGTTCCTGCCCTTTTGTCCTGATACGTTGTTTGCAGTGATTGCTGTACATGGACAACTCTCTGTTACCCCACTGAGGTCATTTTGAGAAGAAGGAGTGTAGTCTGGCTGGAAACATTATGGGGCAATGAAAGAGAAGGTAGGGGAGAGTGGGCAGGCTGATGCTTCTATATGTATACAAAGAGAGTCTTCAATGAGCCGGGAGGGGTCCACCACTGTGTGTTTGTTGCCGAGAGGCACATCGTGTGGTGTTGAGTCCCCAGGGTCCTTTCCCTCCGCGATGTTCAGGTGTGCCAATAATTCAGGGGGAGCATCAATATACTGCAAGGGGTCTGTATAAGAAAGTATGTGCTGCACCCACCTCCTCAGATAAGCCCCAGGTAGGGCATTTCATTTTCAGTGCGATGACAAGCCCATGTTTTGGCCCTGATGCTGCCACTCGCCTCGCGCCAGTGCATGGGCTCTGATGGCAGCAGTAATGTTCCTTGACAGGCTGACTTTCCTCCCAGCCATGTCATGTCTAGTCGATCCGGAAGTTTGCAGCTGGGGGGGGGGGGGTCCAGGGAAGGGCGTGCCTCAGATCCATGGGCCATGTTTGCCAGTCGATGAGAGTGGGGGGGAAGAGGTCGTAGTGCACTATGCCCCCGCCCCACGCTGATGTGCGGGCTCTGACGGCGGCTGCATCATCTCCACGGCTGGAACAGGTATCCTGTTCCAGCCGTGCTGCTGCAAGGCAATCCGGGAGTGGCGAGCCGGAGGGGCCGAGGGAAGGGCACAGCTATGCCCTCCAGCGATCCTCCACCAGCAGTGGTCGAAGTGGGCGGGATCGGCAGGGCACGGCGTGCCCCTACTTCTTTAATCTATAGATTCCGTTTCCCTACTTTTTTTATTTTAAACATGTGTCCCAGGACGGCAGAAATAGCCACGGCCTATAGATAAGGCTCAGTGTTCGTGGCCATTCGGGATGGGCGGGGCGGGCAGAGAAGGAAAAGGACTCAGTCTTTTCCTTCTTGCCCAGAGAAGACAAGGACAGTGTCCACTTCTGCTCTGCCGCTGGCAGCTGCCCCCCCCAGCCCCTCATTCTTACTCTTATTCCCCCTCTTTCTGTCTTGCTCCTCCTCACTTGCTGAAAACCGTGACTTCAAGAAATGGTTTTCACCCTCTCTTTCCTCCTTTCGCTTATATGTTCCCCTGTGAAATGAATCCAAAAAAGAAAAACACTTTTGCTGGAAATGTCGTATTTTCTGACATTTTACTATCCAAAGAGCAGCCTCAGGAATAAAAGATTAAAAATAAATAACTAACTAAATAAAGCAAGACACAGAGTGGCCGCAAAGTGACCAGAGGTTCACACCCAAACACATTAGCATCACTTTACACAGTTTGCCAGTGAAGCGCTACTTTTGTTTTCTTGTCTTTCTTTGAACAGCATTGTTTTCCCCGGGAGGGGAACTGCACCAATCCTGGAGGTCCTGCAATGCTGATTGATGGGTGGATTGGAAAACAAAATGTGCACCGCGGCTTTGTGTTCAGGGATGCAGTCTTTTAACCATACTGCTTACGTTTTGGAAGGATATAAGCAATGGACATTGAAATGGGTCCCTTCCGGGCCCTGTAGTCATGTCCTTAACTTTTCAGGCAAAAGCACTCATTGATTTCTGAACAGTGAGTGTAAAAGCGTTACTGTAACCATGTTGTTCGTGCTTACATTTCACATGCTTTAGCTAATCCTGCATACCCTATGAGTGTTTACTGTTTCAGGATGTTGTTACGTTTTTTTAGGCAGCATATTGCTCTTGTCTAGTGCATAATTTGAATTGAGGCGCATCCAGGGGTTTATAGCGGGGCACAATTGGATTGTAGTTGAAGGCAGTGCGAGTTTCTCTCAGTGGGGGAGAGGATGTGGCACTATGGTCACAGCTGCCGAATTTGGAACTGGGGAACCAGGTTCAGCCTTCATGACCAGTTCCCCAGACCACTCTCCTGAGGGATCACATTCCCATGCTAGACCTTAGAATGCACCTCAAGACCTTAGAAGCCCTGGTGTCTTAGCACCAGCAGCTGGACCCTAGCGGTGACAAGTGTGGGTTAACCTTGAAGGCCTGTCCACCACAATCCATACTGAAGTTTACCTACAGTCTTGAGGGCAGGGTTATGAAGCAGCACACCCTAGAGCAACAGTGACTCTGTCACTGAGGTCACAGGACCCTTGAGCAGGGTAGCTCTAGGGCAGTGTGACCAGTGTGACAGCACCGGGCACTGACTTTGGGTGGGTGCATCGTGTTTTCAAGTATATTATGGTTTTAAAAGCGCTTGCTGCCTCCTTCCTGGCCTCTAGCAATTTTCGCCAACAATAAAAATGTTATGATAACTACGTTTAATGTACTTCCTAGAGAGAGATCGCAGTTTTGTCTAGTGGACGTTTTGACTCATGGAAAGGTAGCGCAGAGGGTTAATGTGCATGCTGAAAAGAACATGTACCATGCAGATCACAAAGTGCACATAATGTAATAGGTCAGTGGGTTACTGCTTTTGTCAGAGAGATCTTTGGTTACTTGCAGTTTATAAGTTAAAATCCTAACATAGAACAGTGAGCTATTAACTGTCATCTAAGAGCTGCATGCAAACTGCAAGGTATAAATTAGGGCGTTATAGTTTTTTTCCCCCAGTCTTTGATTATCTTAATGTTGCAAATAGTGTTCATTTGGATAGAAATCAATTCTGATTATTAAAGAGAACCCCCAAACATGATAGTACATTTTAAATCCTGAGTTTGTTTTTCTCCAGACCAATCACTATTAATCTATATTGCCTACTAATATGATTATTATGTGACTCCTGCACCTTGTAGTCCTTTGTCTATTGTAACATTTCCTATACAGTGATTTATACGCATATAAATGATTGTCTTTGTGTAGTGTGTGTGATGTAAAGTGCTCTGACACCCTGCAGCGGTATGAGTGGCACTGTATATCAAATTAAATGCATCTGAGAGAGAGTGTGGTTATGGAGACTGAGGGGCACTGTTAAAGGGTGCTAGTGAGGTAGTCCATGGCGGATGTGGTCATTGGGGGCCACCAAAATACATTGTTGCACAGGGCGCCACCAGCGCTAAAGCTGGCCCTTCCCTTGAGGCCAGTCCGCCTCACCCATTGGCCTTGCTTCAGCAGTAGTAGCTGCAACTCACCAAGGATCGGCAATGCAGGATTTGCACGCACACCAAACTAAGTTCGCAAACTTCACAGTCTCTCTACTTCATGCACAAGCACTTTTAACATGTGCTGCCTGCTTTGGGGCCACTGGAATTATGCAGCAAAGGAGGACAAAATTATGCTGCAGTGTTGACTAAATTATGCAGCAAAAAAATGGCTGCAGCGTAATGCAGTATATTTTCTGATGCTTTATTATTTTGACATCTTTACACATGCTAACAGTCTCTGGAAATATTTTGTCTTATTAGTACCAGTGTAACATACAAATGCAGCAGCGAGAAAGGTGATCAATCAACCTTTGCAAAGGGCCGTCCACTTCGCAGCAACACAAGTCACATTTTTTGTAACTTTTGATCTGTTTGAGCTACAAACAATTTATTAGTTAAAATTGTCAGATTATGCAGCAGATGTTGTATTATGTGGCAAATATGGCAGAGTCATAATTATATAGAAAACATTTGCAAACTAGGATATTTTACCATTCATGTTTGAACTGCTCTTGTGGAAAAAAGGGAGATGAAGTGCTGATGACAGAAACTCCATGGCTCGGAGACAAATGGCTTGTGCGTCCACTTTTAAGCGTATTTTGGACATTCTGTGATGAGAAACATATCGACTTTGTGAATGTATTATAATGTCAATAACTCATATTAAACCTTAAATAATTATGTGTGTCCATTGATTGAATTAAATAACAATAAGCTGTAACTTGTCAGTGAAATGCCAAACAAATACTAAAAATTGGGATGTTTTACACATTCTGGCCACACCTCTGACTCCGCCCACTGTTCCAATCCCCGGGTTATTCCTGCACTCTGATTCTCCGCCCACAGTTCCCCTACTTTGTTTTCCCCACTTCGACCACTGTCCGCCAGTGGCAGGAACAAGGAGAGGCCTTGATATGTCATGCCGCCTGCCTCGCGCCTATGCATGGGCTCCAATGGCAGCCGTAAGGCCTCCTGAGGGCTGGCACGTACTTCAGCCACTCCCTGGCAAGGCAATCTGGAGATAATGGCTTGAAGTGGTCCAGGGAAGGGCGTACAGCAGCCCCCCCAAGTACCCCACAGGTCCGTGGGAACCCAAGAGAGGCCCAGGTGTGTAGGTCATGCCTGGGGGTCACCATTTCTCTGTTGTCTTTACTCTGCAGTGTCGGCGCATGGCTGGTTATCGGTTCTGGCAGCTGAATTTTGTGTCTCTGGGGCGAGGAGAGTTGGTGGGGGTAATCACACACTCGCAGGATGGGGCTGTGGCCAGGATGGTGGTGGATATGTAAGCTCCCTGGGGACCCCTCGGGAGCTCTAGGAAAGTCTGTCCCCCATTTTTGGTGGTTGGCCACGTCCCCCAAATTCTTACCGTATTGTGGGCATACATTTATCAATAGTGGTGATTCCTGACATATTGTGGGATCCATGGCACCCACAACTGTTATATTACAGGCCACTGCATTATGATGGGGGATCGTGACTTATTGAGGCAATGCATGGCATAATGGTGCCCATCTTAGTGCAATTCTGGTCATAGCTTAATGGTGGTAATTCCTTACATTTTGTTGACAGCAATGGAATGATGGTACCAAGGCACAAATGTAAATACTTTTGAAAGCAATAAAGTTCAAGCCGGTCAGAGATAGAGGAACTAGTGCAAGTGAAATGTGAGTGGGCTTACCCAACCCTCTGTTCATAAAGCCGATATATGTCTCTGTCAATGCTGATGTTCTGTGATAAGGTTGTTTCAGGCAAAACCAATTGCATTTGTAAATGCTTGTTTGATGTTGTACAGAGAACGAAATCAAAATAAATTATTCAAAAACTAAAGTAAAACTAAAGAAACAAACTGCCTGGAAAATAGGCTGTACAGATCAGATAAAACTTTATTTGCAGTGAGACACAGCCATAAAAACATTGCAATATAAAAAGCATTATTAAAAACACATCTCATGATCATCTCAAACAGACAAGGCTAAAAACAGAATATAAAATAATTGATAAAAACACAATCAGAGTCTCCCTTAAGAAAAAAGAAATCCTGCCATGGGGGTCAATGCTTACAGTCATCGTATAAACAGATCAAAATGCCAGGATCAGGCTGTCAAAACAACATTTGTTTTCTCATGGCAATAGCACCCTTTAAAAAAGAACAAATGGAAATGCAAAGTTTGTGGGAGTTTAACCCTGGCAGGTAAGACAAGGCCTCAGCACATCTTCTAATACGTCAAGCTCTGATTAAAGGAATTTAAAACTTTTTGGAGAATACCAAGTAGAACTTACAGAAGAAAAAAAAACTTTAGAAAACTCTGAGACGACGGCTCGTCTCAAGGACAGATTAAAACCTTATTGGGGTCGACCTGGCCCAAAGGAAAACTCAAAGGCCACCTTATGATACCGAATCTTAATCTGGTTAAGAGGACTCTGTCGTCCCAGGTGGCATCCACCCAAGAAAGATATGGCTTCATATTAGGGGTGGTCTGTAGAGGCCCATACTCCCTTACTGAGGTTTTGGCTAGTTCCTCCACCTCTCTAAGACACATTTTCCTGGTAAGAAATGATTTTTTTACCCTGGTAAGGTCAGCCTTGATAATGGCAGCAGAAAAAGAAAAGAGTTTTGGTCTCCCCAAGGTAGACAATTCCTGCTTAAAATATTGTAGCCAGGGTATGGCCAGGCCTCTGTCGCAGGCTAGGCAGTCGGAAATCACCTTCCTATTAAAACCTGTGTTCAAATGTCCCCAAATAGTGCACCATAACACCAAGGGGGCCAGTTTAACACGGTCTTCAACATAATTATCCCCCAACTCCTGATGGACAATGTTAGTGGCGCAGGCTGCGGGTAAACCTAAGATGCGTCGCGGACCATATTCTCTTCCGTCTGAATGGCGGTGGTGTTAGAATATTCCCAGATACCAGCCCTATAGGTGAGAATGGATAAATATTTGCTCCTAAAGACCTCCAAAAGCAGGGCCACAGGTTTTTTGCCAATGTGTGAGGCTAAGTTGTAAATATAGCATGCAGCATTGGAAAACCTTTGTGAGGTTTTATATCTGCAGGGGCCCCAGCTACCCCTGACATCAAAAGCCACACCCAGGTAGAAAAAGTCCTGTGTAGGGGCAACATGGTACCCCTGTAGAAACACACTCTTTGTCTTCATTGATTTGGGGCCACAAAACATGGTTAAAGTTTTAGAACAATTTGTGGCTAACCCCAAGGATTCCATGAATTTAACAAACACCTGAAAAAGGGTATTGAGGGTCTTATGTGTTCTCTCAAGCAAAACAGCATCATCCGCATAGAGTAACGCCAGAACGTTTATCTTTTTAGATGGTACATCTGCAGCACAGGCAGATAACGCATCCTCAAGGCCATTGATGTACAGTAGGAATAGTATAGGGGCCAATGCACACCCTTGGCGTACACCCTTCTCCAGCGGGAAACTGCTAGTGCACTCCCCAGCAGGGCCAAATCTTATGGACGCTGAAAATTGGAAATGAAGAGCCAGCAAGAATTGAACGAGCCCCAAGTCCACCTCCATACCCTTCAGCAAGGCTCACAGTTTAGATCTTACCACGCTGTCGAAGGCACTCAACAGGTCCATGAAGACTAGGCAAAGGGAGCCCTGCTTTGCGACGGTACATTTGCTAATAAGCAAATGCAAATTGAAGCATTGCTCCACAGTGCCCAGCCCCTCCCAGAATCCATATTGCACCTCTGACAGCGCGTTCGTCTTCTTGACCCAGGACAACGGGCGCTTCAACATCACACCCTCCATGCAATTTTTACTGCAGAGTCCAACAGAGAGATCAGGCGATAACAACTAGGGGACTGCAAGTCACCCTTTTTAAAGATAGGCACGAAGATAGCAGTGTGCCATGAATCAGGAAGACCAGTGATAGTAAAAGCATTGAAACAGTTGTATAATAGTGGGGCCCATAGTTCCGGGACTGATTTATATATGTTCATAGGGACCCCATCTGGCCCTGGGGCCTTACTAGATGGGGACTTCTTGATGTCATCCCATATCTCTTCCAGTGTGAAGTTCATGTTAAGTGGCAATTCCACCACTGCCTCCAGAGCTATTTGAGGCAAGTCAGAGTGATATTAGGCACTAAAATGAGCCACCCAAGCTTCTGAGCTAATGGTGGTAATAATAGCATCAACACTGGAGCCCAGGGAGCCAATGTCCTTAACTACCTTCCAAAAAGTTGTGGCATCCTTCAACCTACAAGACTGTACCAGCCTCCCCCAATACTCAGATTTGATCTCTTTTTTCCTCCTACTCAGCTCTAAACACTTGGATCTTCTGGCTAGCTCTAGGAATCTCCTTCAAGGCCCTATGCAAATTGGAGGAGGCCTTCCTACAGGAGAAATCAAACCACCTGCCCCCTGGGATAACGTATCTAATTGGCTTCATGAAAAGATTTCTAATGGCTAGCCCTAAGCTGGCAAAACAATTATCCTCATCCCGCAAATCAACCATGGGGCTTAGACAATCCAGAAGTGGATCAAGATGGTTGGCACACAAGTTGTTCATCACAGCACCCAGATCAGCATGCCTCCAAACCAAGCGAAGCCCCTGGGACTTGACTATTAGAGATGAGGCAAGGCTGTCCTTGGCCATACTTACCCCTTTATAAATACTAAAGCCCAACCACAAAGGATTGGGGTCACTCAATACCGTTACAATGGTGCCACCCACCCGAACCCTCTGCATTAGCACCCCAGATACAAAAATAGGATCAATAATTGACTCATAATCCCCCCTTACAAATGTGGCATTCGACAAATAAGCAGGCATTAAGAAGATCAAAAGTGTTAACTGTATTTAACAGAGCCTTTGTTTTTATGTCCACCTGCTGGGGTACCCCCCTTGAACTTACTTTTTCCAAAATAGCAGATCCATTAGACTGAGGCGAGTCTGCAAGTTTAGCATTAAAATCACCTCCAACCACAATATGAAACCCTGAGTCAAATAGCCTAATTCAATATCCAGGCCCAAGATAAAACTAAACAATGTGTTTATATTAGTACATGCCTCTGAGCCAAAAGACCCATTATAAAAATTAATAAAAAAACAATGCTAATGCCACTAGGCCACTTCACGTGTCTGGACAGCAGAGCTTCCAGGACAGATCGAACAGATTTTGCACTCCAGGGTGACTCGACTGTATGCAATTAGGCCACCCTTGGCTCTCTCAAAAGAAGATGGCGTCGCCGGGACCACATAGGCAACAAACCCATTCAAGTTTACAGCTTCTGTGATCCAAGTCTCTTGCAAGAATATCAAGTCATAGTTTGAGATTAAGGCAGCCCAATCGTCGTCATCCTTTTTATTAGATAACCTGGCAATTTTCCAGGAGAGCATTTTCAACTGATGAGTAGAGTCCCCAGGAGTCGTCAGGATAGAGGCATCATTGTCAACATTATCAATGTAAGCAAGGATGGAATAAGGTGAAATTACAGGAACTTCACCCAGAAGGAGGCTGCCCCTTGAGCAAGGGGCAGAGATGGGGGGCGGTGAACTGGCCCAATCAGGACCCATGCCCTGCTCCGCAACAAAGCCTGCCCGTGCCATAATCGCCATCCAATGGGGCATGAGCAAGCTTACAAAATTATCTTTCTGTTAGTAATGTGAATAATAACACTAAATCCAATAATGCTCCTACTATTGCTCTTACTCATAATACATTATGAAAATGATTAATAATGTTAATGACAATAAAAATAATATTCATTTTTGTATTCTGCTTAAGATTTTAGTTTTTGCACTGTGTGAGGACTGTGATCCTCATATATGTATGAGGCTTGATTAACTGCGACTCCATGGAGCCTTAAACACCCAGTCAGAGGTGGGTGGAAGCTGAGCTGTAGAATTATGTTATGCTATGTTATATGTATGTGTATTTGTAAAGGGCACTATCACCCGCATGGTGTCTGGGTGGAAGAAGGCCATTAAAGGAGCTGTTGTTGATGAGAGCTGCTGAGGACAGATGACTTAATAAATGCGCAGAGCGGGACAGTAAGAACTGCTACAAGCTTTTCTGACCCCCGACTGCCACAGACAGAAGATGGGGATCACAGCCATCGGAGTGCCACCCTCTTAGCTCCCTGCATCTCGGCAAGCACTGGAGAGATGCACAATCAGGACAGAAAGAGGACAGAGAGGTAAAGCAAGGTATATTGCCTTAGATTCCATAACAGGTGCTAGTATTACCCACTTTAATGGTACTCAATTTATTGACCTGTGAGGATGAAAGGTCGAGTTAACCTTGCTAGGTTTTTACCTTGTGACCAGCAGGCCATGATAGTTGTTAGTAACAGGCATTTAACTTGCTATGCCTTCTCACTGACCTCAGTGCCTAATTTGTAAAAGAATAAGAGCTGGGGCCAAAAGCTTTGCTCAGCAGCCTACTGCCGGCATTATGGGTCATTGGGTGCCAAATCCCAAAGCTGCATAGTCTTGATTCCACCTTATGCCTTTTTGATCGACCACCAGACACTTCCTACATCTTTGTTTCACTCTTGCAGGTTCTTTTTCATCTTTCCTTTCGACTTTGTCTCTGTTTTTTCTTTTTCTCTCTCTCCTTTTTCCCTCTTTTGTGTATTTCCCTGTCTTGCACTGAGTCAAAGTCTAATGAGGAAAAATAAGTGGTGGTGGGCCCCACTTGCAACCACCTTCTCACATTAAGCACTGGCAGACTTATTTTGATTGATAATAGGTTCTGTACCACCCACTTTGCCAAGTGTAGGGCCACCCGCACTGCTATGAATAGGTTTTCTTGATTCAATCGGAAAAATGGTCAGGGGCGTAACGCAGGCCACTGCAAACCTTGAAGCACAGTGGTCAAACTTTCAAGGGGTCCCCATTCAGCCCAAGGTTAATGAATATCTGTAACATATGGGTTACTCAAGGGTCCCTTTTCACATCCTGAAGGGTGGACCCATCATTTGGTGTTGTCACTGAATACTGTAGGCTGTCAATGGGCCCTTTAAAGGCAGATTAAAAGTACTATTGTACATGTGACAGTTTTGCCTGCCAAATATTTAGAGGCACTTTAATTGGGGAACAGCCATTTGTAATGTAAAAAAACCTTCTTATTAACCCTTTTGGTACACTGACTCCCTCTGCTGTAAACAGCAGAGGAATTTCCTTTTTTTCTTTTTGGCCTCGGGAGGTGAAGAAGAGCTTCTCCAACCTCCTGAGGCATTTTTTTTCTTCAATGTAATGACGATCGCACACATGGCGTGCTGACGTCATTACATTGAAATTGAAACTGAAACTTGGTTTCAGTTTCACTGTTTCTGTGCTCATGGGGCTATCTCAGCCCCCCGAGCACCGAAACACACGGGAGAGGTATCATTGGAAAGGGGAGAATCTGGGCTTTGGGCCCTTGCCTGTCGTGGGTACTTGGCCCACCCACACAAGTGAGGTACCATTTTTATCAGGAGACCTGGGGAATGCTGAGTGGTAGGATATTTGTGTCAGCCCGGTGATCCCACAACTTTCCCACACAGAAATATGAAAAAAATGTGATTTTTTCAGCTAAATTTGAAATTTGCAGGGGATTCTGGGTAGGAAAACGTTGGGGGATCCACACAAGTCACACCTCCATGGGCTCCCCCGGATGTCTAATTTTCAGAAATGTCGGGGGTTGCTAGGTTTCCTTAAATGGCAGCCGAACCCGGGATCAAAAACGCAGGTGACTCCCTCGCAAAACAAGGTCTTTTTGTAGTCGATCATTTTGAAGTCTCCTCAGTACTTTTTGGGCCGTTTACTGTCACGGGCACTAGGCCTACCCACACAAGTGAAGTGCTATTTTTATCGGGAGACTTGGGAAAATGCTGGGTGGGTGGAGGTTTGTTGCTCCCTGCAGATTTCAGAACTTTCCATCACAGAAATGTGAGGAAAATTTGATTTTTTTTTATGCTTGGGCTTTGCAAGGGATCCTGGGTAACAGAACCTGGTGAGAGCCACACAAGTCACCCCATCCTGGATTCCCCTGGGTGTCTAGTTTTCAAAAATGTACAGGTTTGCTAGGTTTCCCTAGATGCTTGCTGAGCTAGAGCCCAAAATCCACAGCTAGGCACATTGCAAAAAAAGGGTCAGTTTTCTGTGGAAAAATGTGATGTGTCAACGTTGCGTTTTGGGCCGTTTCCTGCCTCGGGCACTAGGCCTACCCACACAAGTGAGGTACCATTTTTATCAGTAGACTTTGGGGAATGCTGGGTAGCTGGAGGTTTGTGGCTCCCACAGATTCCAATACTTTTCATCACAGAAAAGTCAGGAACATTTGTTTTTTGTTTTACAAAGTTTGAGGTTTGCAAGGGATTCTGTGTAACAGAACCTAGTGGAAGCCACACAAGTCACCCCATCCTGGATTCCCCTGGGTATCTAGTTTTTTTTAAATGTATAGGTTTGCTAGGTTTCCTTAGGTGCTAGCAGAGCTAGAGTCCAAAATGCACAGCTAGGCACATTGCGAAAAAAGGGTAGGTTTTCACTGGAAAAATGTGATGTGTCCACGTTGCGTTTTGGGCCGTTTCCTGCTGCGGGTACTAGGCCTACCCACACAAGTGAGGTAACGTTTTTATCGGGAGATTCTGGGGAATGCTGGGTGGCTGGAAGTTTGTTGCCCCCCACAGATTCCAGAACTAGGGTCCAAAATTCACAGCTAGGCACATTGCAAACAAAGGGTCAGTTTTCACTGGAAAAATGTAATTTGTCCAGGTTGTGTGTTGTTGGGCTGTTTCCTGTCGCAGGCACTAGGCCTACCGACACAAGTGAGGTACCATTTGTATCGGGAGATTTAGGGGAACACAGAATAATAGAACAAGTGTTAGTACCGATTGACTTTCTTTGCATTTCTGCCTTTCAAATGTGAGACAATGTGTAAAAAGAAGTCATTTTGAAAAATATCCTCTAATTCATATGCTTGTACTGCTACCCACAATTTTGGAGATGTGCAAATAACCACTGCTTATAAACGCTATATTTTGTTTCCATGTTGGAAATATATAGGTTTTCTTGGTACCTATTTTTCACTCTTTATATTTTACCAAATGAATTGCTATCTACCCGGTACACAATGAAAAACCATTGCAAGATGCAGCTCAGTTATTGGCTCTGGGTACCTCAGGTTCTTGGTGAACCTACAAGTCCTATATATCCCCCAGAGATGAAAAAATAGCGTGCTCTGGGATTGTTTTTTTTGTTCATACCTAATCTCATACAACCGAACCCGACTACATACACACCACAACCATTCATAAAGGTCACCGCCAAACTGGTGGCTACAGTGTATTGGCACAAAAACTTGTTATTCATAAAATAATGATTGCAATTTACTGAAACAGTTTATTGTTTTTTTTAAAAAAGGAGCAATTTTTTACTCAGTTAAAAACATTTATATCCAAAGGATCATCTTGGATATTGTATTACAGTATTAAAAACAATTAGTCACAAATAGCAGCAATTCAAAACAATTTTTTTCGAAACACGAGAGTTAAAACAGACAGTTATCTTTGTCATAAATCGCCACAACCCAGAATTAGACTAATATACAAACGCCCTAATGCCTTGTAGACCATCAACATCTAGGGCGATGTCCGTACAGCTGGATTTATTGCAACAAAAAAGGGCGTCAACGCGTTTCGAAGGCTTTATCTCATTCCACCTTCTTTATCAAGACAGAAATATTATAAACTCCTGTTCATTGAGAATTTATGGGTAGATGAACGATATGTCACACCATTGTGCAAACAATCTTAGTCACTGGGAGCTCTCATCCATTTAGAAAACTTGATAGTTTTCGTTGAAATCTCATAGATGGGAATAGAGCTTGTTGTTGTGCGAAAGACCCCAGTCCTAACTTTAGGATCCCATCAGCCACATTATATATAGTCGGGGCTCTCGTATAAAATCAATGAGTTATCCCAGCCCATGTTCCAAGCATTTGCTATTTATATTGGCTGATGTCGGAGAATGCTTTTTCTTTTTGGAAATCAGTTCCTCAATATGGATTCCTTCAAATCGTTTTCAGATTAGAGCATATTCAATTTAGCTCTGACCATGCTGTGTCCTTTCCTGTGCTGCATCTGAAGGCTGCCCTCGCCTTATCCAGGAGGCGCAGTTCCCTCCGCCGGTAACCGAGGCCGTGCCGGCTGTTAGCCATTCCCTTCAACACCACACAAGACCGCGGGGTCACTGTCTGCGCAGAACCTGGAGTAGCGGCTCGCATGTGGCACGCCGATCCTTTGTGGTGCATTCTCTTCCGGGGCAGCAGAGAGGGCGGTTTCTTCCGGAGGTTCTTGGTGAACCTACAAGTCCTATATATCCCCCAACCAGAAGGGTCCAGCGGACATAACAGTATATTGCTTTCAAAATCTGCCATACTTAGAAGAAGTTGTAGGTGAAAATGATGGCACAAATGGCTGGTTTTTTCAACTCAATTTCAATATTTTTTTATTTCAATTGTTAGTTTCTATAGAAAATCCTTGAAGAATCTACACAAATGACCCCTTGCTGAATTTAGAAGTTTGTCTACTTTTCAGAAATGTATAGTTCTCTGGGATCCATTATTGCTTTCATGCCCATTTCTACCATTAACTGTAAGGAGGTTGAAAGCACAAAAAATAGGAAAAATAGGCTATGCCCCAGTAAAATGCCAAAACTTTGTAGAAATTTTGGGTTTTCTGACAAAAGTATGCCTGTTCCTGAAAGCTGAAAAGATGGTGATTTTAGCACCACAAACCCTTTGTTGATAACATTTGCAGGGAAAAAACCAGACGCTTTCTTCTGTAGCACTTTTTTCCCATTTTTCCTAAAAAAAACCCAATTAGCTGTATTTTGGCCAATTTCTTGGTCCCCTCCAGGGGAATCCACAAACCCTGGGTACCTTTAGAATCCTCAAGATGTTGGAAGAAAAGGACGCAAATTTGGCATGGATACCTTACGTGGACGAAAAGTTACAGGGGCCTAAGCGCGAACTATCCCAAATAGCCAAAAAAAGGCCTAGCACGGTGGGGGAGGCCTAGCAGCGACGGAGTTAACCTGCATTCACAGTAGTATTTTCAAAATTCCTGAATGTTTAGATAACAAGGTAATTGGAAAATGTAGGCTCTCTATTACACCCTTGCACTTTTCTGTCTGTTATAATTTGAGATTCAAGGTTGCTGTCTCCCTCATATTTCACTCTACCCCTCTCCCCAAAAGCAACTCCCATCAGACTTTCTTTGTCCTGATGCCAGGGTATCAGTAACCTCAAACTCCTTTCACCAGGTCTCTGGTTTTCCAGAGACGTTTTAAGCATTGCAAAGTGGGCAACTGGCCAGAGCCTCCACCTTCCCAAGGGTCACTTTCTCTTTATATAGCTCACTTCTGTCTATTTCCATATCTCAGCCTCTCTCCTCTCTGCCTACATCTACCTCTGAATATCTCTCGCTTTGCCAAGTGGCTTCTTAAGGATTTATGAGGAACCTGAAAACACATATTTCAACTGTTTATGCGTGAACCCCATTTCTGAGAGTTTATTTGGTATCATGCGGGCTTCAATTAGCAGAAACTGGGTAGTAAAATTACGAACAAGGGGGACCAAATGTATGTCTTGCACTCTTGCCCAGAGCCCCAAAAATCCCTAATGACACAACTGCGGTTTTCATCTTTGTTCAACCTTCAGTGCACACATTTACTGCATTCACTCATATGAGACAGAAATCACTTTGTTACAGTGTGATTAACACTTGATGGCTTCAATGCAAAGATCTACTATGAAGGTGCCTGTTGGCCATCAGAGCCTGCAGTTTAGTTGAACCGATGCCAAACGAATGCCCCAGTTAGGTTGTATGTCAGATTATTGAGGGCAGAAATATTATCACATAAGCATAATGTGCCCAAAATAGTGAAAAACTTAAATATCATAAAACTAACTGTATATAGGTACGATATAGATTTAATATTCTTAACCCCACATCTACGTACCTGGAAGCTATTATTTTGTGAATGTACCTATATGTGGAGTTAAGTATAGTTAACTTATACTTACCTCCATGATATTTATTTTGTCAATATTTAGGAAACTGTATTTTCATGGGAAATACGTTGTTCTCAATATATGGTACTATAGCCTTGTGTTTCCCTTTTGGTGTTTTACACACATGTTCACGCTACCTAGAACTTCAAAGACAGAACATGTGAAGGTAATTTCCAAAATTTCAAAGTATCTGTGGTAAAAATCCCAAAACCTGAGGGAACTAAAAAAAATCTGCATTTTTGTATTGGTTTAGATTGTCCCCTTATTTGCTATGCGTGTTTAAAATGCCGATGTGTTTCCATTCTGCACAGTGGCAGTAAGATATGCAATGACCCTATGTCTGTGGTATGCATGAATAAATAATTTCAAGATCTACACTAATGCTCGAAAGAGGCATGTCAGAAAGCATTGGCATTGGAAGAGGACTCATCAGCATTTTCATCAAAACAATCTTTATCAACTAAGATACATTTTCTAAAAGAGGCGGGCCTCAAAGGTACCTCTCGGATCTACCTGGTTTTGAAAACAGAAAATACAACTTGAAATTTGTATTTGGTCAAACCTCGTATTGAGAGGCTGAGGGAGCATTAGAGGGCAGCCATAGAGTACTTATTGAAAGTAGGTTGTGCCAGTGCTTAATTTGTAAAATGAATAAATAAATAAGTGAATAAAGAGCCCAAAGGTTTTCTGAGGAGCCCACTGCTAAAGCTTCATAATTCCAGGGTTGCTGAATTCCAAGGCTGCTTAGTCTTGATTCTACCTTTGTCCGCCCTGCACTCCCTGTCATAATCTCACTCTTGCGGTTTCTGTTCACCCTTTGTCACTGTTTTCCCATTTTTCTCTTCCTCCTTTTTTCACACTTTTCTGCCTTTCTCTCATGCTCTGGATTAAGTCTGATGATGAAAAATGAGTGCCAGTGCCCACCACTGGAACAAATGAACTACTGGCATTGTGCAATAGAAAGAAACAAATTGACAAACCTTATGTTGCGCAAGTGGATCAGGGGCCGTATTACACATTATCACTGTTTGTGCCCAGCAAAGGTGCGCCGGGCGCAAACAGTGATAATGCGCCCCATTATGGTGTATGCGCTGCACCCAGGGCAGCCGCCAACTCGCGCTCCCCTGGGGGCAGCGCATTCATGTGAAAACATGGAGCAGCCGCTTCCTGTTTTCACAGTGCAGGCGGCACCCGCCTGCACTTTCAAAGGGGATTACAGATCCCCTTTGCAGGCGGGTGCAGTCAGTGACTGCACCCGCCTGCAAGGGGATGTCTGGGGAGTCCATGGGACCCCCTTTACCCCCTGCAGAGGGCTGCTGTCAGGAGGCACACTGACACTGCGCCGCCTTTTAAATGGTGCACTGCCAGTGCGCCTCCTGAGGGATTCTTTGACTCTGCGCCCGCGTCTGTAATATAGTGCGGGTGCAGAGTCAAAGGAATTCCCTTGTTTGCATAGGGCACACCCCTATGCAAATGAGGGAACACTCTCTGTTGATAGCGCTGGCGCTTTAAGTGCGCTATCAGTATTATAGAAGGGGACGCAGAGGCGTCTGCGTCCCCTTCTATAATGCCAAAGTGCCCCGGGGGCACGCAAAGCGGGCGCAAACACCTGTATCGCCCCCGGGGCACCATCTGTAATATGGCCCCTGTTTGACAAATTTTACAGACAAGAGTGAAGAGGAGCATTTATTTTAGAAATGCTTATTTGCTTATTTATTTTTGTGGTACATATACTGTTAGAGTGAGTGGGAAAAGTGTGGTTCGGGCCTGGTCAGCTTCTGCTGAGCCCAGAATGGAAGAGAGAAGTGGAAGAAGGAAGGGTTGTGAGAGGCGCGAGGCAGCTGCCAGGTGCACAGCCCTCATGTCATTAAGTTCTCAGGGCTTGTGGTTAGACGAGGACATTGCGGTTTGAGGAAGAAGTCTCCATGGGTGCTGAGGGACAGGCCCTGGCACTCCCGTCAACGTGGGTGGGAGGAGGGGTTGGGGGGAAGAGGAGAGGACCGATCTTGGTTTAGATCTCCAGAGTAATAGGCCTCACCCGAGGCTGCCTGAGTGTTAACACTCATAAGGTGGCCTAGAACGCACGAGGCCCGTGTTCGTGCTTCGCAGGCTCCAGATAAAAAGGACACACAATGGAGGATACCTGAGGACCAGTAGCGTAAAGAAACTTGAGTCCCCCCCCGCAAGGTTCATGGAGCCCATAACCCCCGCCCTCCCCACTCCAGATCTAATCAGGAGCTATGGGGCCAGAGTACTGTGCTGAGGGGGCCCCCTGCAGCTCGCCCTCCGCACTGTGGGGGCTACGGGGGCCTGTGTTACGCCATTGCTGAGGACAAACTTCCAGATGCAGATAGGTATTGTGCGGGAAGGGGGCTGAGCAGGCACCGGACTCTCCATGTCAACCCTCTACTAAAACCTGTCATAGCACTCGCACACACCTACGCACTTGCGCAACCTAAAATAATTGTAATACTTAAACAGAATATTCCAAGACTAAGGAAACGATTATAAAGCCCTCAACTGGATTTATAATATCCTTTAAATACAAACCATCTGCTTCACTTACGGGGTATAACTGCTTCATTTGAAGAACATTTTAAAATATTGATTTAAAAGAATATCGCGAGAGCATTATTTGTTGAAACACTTGCAAGTGCCCTTAGCCGTGAAAAACCCAAACCAACGGTGAGGACGACCGGATGTGCCTTGCCTCTAATTCGCCTGATGTCAACAAAGGAAGGCGACGCAACTCGGCAAGACGTTCAGATTAGAAATTTGCAGGGTTGCGAATTTGCAGAATTAGAGATTAGCAGGGGAGTGCCTAATGCTTAATTTGTGCCGGTGTTTTCCGGTGCTAAGCACCGCCACTTATTTCTAAACACCGGCAACTGTCATTGGATTACACAACACGGGTCACCGAAATAATTGTCAGATGTGGGACTACACTGACATGTTGTCCAGTCTCCTAAGAGAGATGGTGCTGCTGAGTGGTTATGCCAGCAGACTATCCGGCAGGCAGTACCTTAGACAGACTGGCCATGAGCAGCCATCCCTCCAAGCATCAGGACTAGCTCAGCTTGGCGCCCACGATCAAGCCGAGGCAAGAAGTAAATCACTTCACACTGCCTAATCCTAGTCACCAAACTGCACAATGAAGGCAACCGCCCTTAAAACATGGGCTGCAAATGGACTCGACAGCCCTGGTGCAGGACACTGCTTATGAAGATTGAAAGGCAGTGGTGTAGCTGCAACAACTCCAAGTGCAATTATAGTTTTAATATTATGCCCTGGGGTTCCCACAGCCAGAACTAGTATGAGGTGCCCTTATGCTAATGGTTATGCTGCCTTGCCAGTGGCAAATCCACTGCAAATCCAAAAAACACCAGCAGATTCTGCCTCGTCACCAGGTGGAAAGAGTGTCCACCATATTGAAACTGGCCCAACTTGCACTCCCTCAGGGCCACCTTCATAATTCATCGGAACAGGTACACCATCAAGGGGGAGTCAAAGTTTGTAACAGAGACCAAGGAAGGACTGCGTCAACTTTAGAACTTGCCATCAACTCTACCACCAGTGCTACGAAGAGGCTATTGTGACACGTTAGCTCTCTGCAAAAGGAAGAAACAAATAAACAAACAAACAAACAAATAAATAAATATCAGCAGCCACCTCAAATGGTCTATCCAGACCCGAACCAATACGCCAGGCCACATCACTGTCCTTAAACTGGTGTCCAGCATCGCCCACGCCTCCTCTTACTGACAAGACTTGTATGGATGGATCTAAAATCTGTTCTACCCACTTCTCCCCAACAGGAGCCCATTATCTACAACTGTTTGATTATCCCCGTTCCTCCAGGCACTGCTACCTTGGTCGATCCCAAGACAACAAAGAAGATCAGAGTGTACTCACAAAGAAAAATTGCAATGCTTGAAAAGTGGGCTTGCAAAGAGTTGGCGACGCCTAGCTTCTCAAAGCTTGCCATTTCCGCCTGGTCAGAATGGCTTTTAGTTTCCAGGAATGCCATACTTTTTTTCTCTGTTTTCTGGACCAAGCTCGCTGAACGTCTACAACTTGAAGTGAGACATAGCATCAGCGGATAAATCCTTACTTCCCTTGCAAGAAATGCGCAGAGAATGTGATGTTTAACTTCTGAGAGAGTAAGATCAGCACCATAATCAGTCTCATTACATTGGGGCAGAGGCCCTTTTCGGTACTAACACCACACAGCAGCCGTCAGTCAAGAGAACTATATTGAGGCTCACCAAATATTCACCCCAGATAGTTACCAACACCAAAATGGTAAATTGTTTCAGGAAGCTGATGTTGACAGGCGCTCCTGACTCTCTATAATTAGGGCATTTCCTGATGTACTATATCGAGGCGCACTGAAATTATGCGGCAGAGGAGGACCAAATTAAGCGGCAGGGTTGACTAAATTATGCAGCAGAAAAAGACACATTATGCAGCATAATGCGGCACATTTTGTGATAGTATTTCTTCATTACTTTGTCATTTTACACTTGGTAACACTGTCTGGAAAAAAAAGATCACCTTAGTAGTACCAATTTATCACCCAAATACAGCAATAAGCTACTGAAAGAAGACTATTCAACCTTTGCGCAAAGCATTTAAGTGCGCAGGAGCCCGAGTTGCCATCTTTTTTTGTAACTTTTGATCCGTTTGAGCTACTTTTTTTTGTTGTTAAAATCTGCAGATTATGCAGCAGATGATGGATTATGTGTCAAATACGGCAAATCCATAATTATGTGAAAATCGCTGCGGCCGCAGAATCACATAGTTCCAGTGGCCCTGACTGTATCTTTCCTAAACTTGTGCCAAACCCAGTGTTAACCGCTGCATAGTGTAAAGTTCCAAGGCCTGGTTAGACACCTTCCCACCTCCCCACGGCGAAACAGAATTAAACTTCAACATACACTCACCTGTGCCTTTCAGGTCCTCTTTTGTGCCTCCTGTGATGGGATAAATGTACTTGCAATCAGGCGAATGGTATATCTGTCATGTTTGTGATGGAGTAACCCGTCTACTAAATTCTAAATCAAGCCCTTAGTGTTTAATGGTGTTTAGTTCAATATGGATGAAGAAAAGCTGAATCACTGACCTTTCACCCTTCTCTGGAGCCAGCAACATCACCAATCTCCTTTTCATTTCTTCAGATAGCCTCATTGTCTCACTGCATTTGCTCACCTGTGTTGGCTTGAAAATAAAAATGCATCTAAATAGTGTCCCACTCCATCCAAACCCCATTCCAGTTTGCGGTGCAGTTTCAAGAATGTACTAAATTTCGGAAGGACTGTTCAAGACACTTCTGTGCACACATGCCTGTCTGTAGAACTTCACTTTGAAATAAAATCCCAGCAGCCTACAGTTCTATGGATAAATAGGCCGGAATCTGGAGGGCTTGGCCATAGACCCGTATGTGGTAGAGCATGAGTTCCCCTGCTTAACCAAGTTTCCTGGGGTATCCCTTGCTCTTTCCCCTGCATCTAATTTGGCCATGTTTCTCTAACCCTCAAAACATTGCTACCCTGGCAAAGATCCCACCACACATTCATCAAAGGACTTCAACCCATCAGCACAGCACTCACGCCAGTCCTGAACGCATCCCTCTCATCAGCCACCCACCCAGATACCTGTAAGCCTGACACAGTGCCTCCCCGCTCAAGAAGCCCTCTGCTGACCCCTTAAGTTTTCCAACTACAGACCCATCTCCCTACTACCTTACACAGCTGAAGTACAAGAGAAACTGATCACACAGTCCGGCTTCAGACTTAACCATAGCATGGAAACAGCCCTCATGGCCGCCACAGATGATATTTGCATGATCCTGGATAGAGGAGGAATGGCTGTCCTCATCCTCCTGGACCTCTCTGTTGCATTTGACAGGGAATCCCACCCAATCCTCATTCGACGCCTGCACGAGATTGGACTCAAAGGACCTACTCTCCACTGGATTTTCTTCTTCCTGACCAGAAAAACATAGTCAGTGAGCTTTGCCCCCAACTCTCTGGATGCCCCAAACTCAACTGTGGGGTAAGGCAAGGATCATCTCTAAGCCTGACCTTCTTCAACACCTATATGATCCGTCTTGCTAGCATCAGCCGCACCCAAGACATTTATGTCCTTTGCTACGCAGATGATACCCAACTCATACTCTCCATCTCGTATAAGACATCCAGCACCTGTAACAAGTTTGCTGCCTGCATGACCAGAGGACCAAGTGACCAGCTGCACTAAAAACACCAAGTGCAGTGTAAACAAATGGTACTGTAGCAGGTAAATATAGAACTTTGATGTCTGGGAGATACACCGCTCAGGCAAAAAAAACTGAACTGCAAGAAGAACGGGATTGTAGCAGGCAAAATCCCTAACCACAAAATCAGTGGCGGCTCCTCCACTAAAGCAGAGGAGAGTCGCCCCACTGTTTTTCGCAGTGTTAAAGGAAAAATAAAATGATAATAACTCTAGGTTATTATCATTTTCTTTTTCCTGCTGCTGCAGCTTTGCGGGGCGGGGCGGGCGCGGCGCGGCTGCAGTGCTCATAGAGCAGGGGGAGGAGTGGTGGGCACTCTGTAAGTGCGCATGAATGTTTAGCCGGCCATCTTGGGCCAGCCAAACAGTCATGCGCACTTTGCATGTTCTCCACCCAGGCTGTATTCCCAGTTCCCAGTCCCCATCTGAGCGCCGAACCAAGGCGCTCAGAACAATCACAACGCTGTATTGCAGCATTGTGATTGGCTTAGGGGAGCCTGGGAGCTTCCAATTCCGGCCGGACGCGGAGAGACGACAGAGGAGAGACACGGCGAGGAGGTAAGTTTCTTTTTCTTTAACCCCCCCCTCCGCATCACCACCCCCAATCCGTGCCAGCCGCCACTGCACAAAATGCAAGTGGCCCACTGCACCCCAGTCCAAAAAGTGCACTGGCGGAATCACAAGATGGCTGTAACTCATTTGCACGGTCTTATGGATTTCAGAAATCTATTACAGGGCTCTGCACTAGACTGGGATGTCGCTTGTGAATAGGTGAGAAGCTTCTGTGGTAAACTAAAGATGGTACTAAAGACTGGAAAGTTATTCAGTTGAACATAAAGTTCTGCAATAAATTGTAAGGTTATGTGATGTACGAGACTGCCATAGATTACATCTTTTGACAACAAATTGGACAATTCCTAAACGGATGTAAAAGCTCTGAGATAGATAACATTTTATATTGATAGATTAAAAATGTTCATAATCAATTTAAAGTGATACACATTTTCTAAAGATTTGTAGATAGACTGAATGGTCCGCCATATATTGGGAGGTTCTAAGACAGTTTAGGGTGCTTGGCAATACAGTGTGGGTTGGAGGTTAATTATAAAATTAAACGGCAGATTGGAAGATCAGAAATGCCTGCACTGATGTTAAGGCTCTGTGATATATTGAAAGGTTTTGTAATCAATTGGAAATGTTATAGATCTGAAGGTTTTGAGATCGATTGGAAGATTCTGTGATAGATTAGATGTCCTGCTGAGACGTTCCCTCAAAAGCACAGTTTATCCCCCACTGGAGGAAAGCCGTTACAAACCACGCTTCTGCCTTGACGTTTATCACTTGACATCTGGGCTCGGCTAGTCACTTCCTATGAGTGCTTCGTCTTGCTTTCCCCTTAAGTAACCGACAGGAAGTAAGCTGCGCACGCTCTCACTGCAGCTTGGTGTAAAGTAGAATTGCACATTTGAGGAAACCACAATCGAGACCAGCGGTGACTTCTATACCGAGCATCTCAGAGTCGAGGGCCTACCAACACCGGCAGGACAAGGGTGCCAACGGCCCCTCAACGGCCTCGGTGGGCGCACTCACACCTGAGGTGAGTGCCAAGGGCAGGTCTGGAATCTGATCAGGTGGAGGTGGACAGAGGGCGATCCGCACTGAGAGACAGGGTTGAAGGCAATAAAGACAGAGACGAGTAAATAGGGAAAGAAAGGGAGAGATGGGGTGGAAGAGACTGAAAGAAGTAAAAGAAGTTAGAAACAGAGAAAGTTGAGGAAGCGGACATGAGACAGAAAGTTAGAAATTGCGAGAATGCAAGAAAGAAAGGGAGTGACAGAAAACCTTAAGGAGAAGGCGAGTGGAAGAGGCTGAGGAACAGAATAAAAGAAATTGAGAGAAATATGGGGAAAAGATAGAGTTGTAGAAAGAGAAGGGGTGTGAGAAGGGATCAAGGGAAAGTGAATATGAGAGATAAAGAATGGGAGAAACCGGGAGAGCGAGAGAAGATTTGCATTGAACATAATTATTTTAAGAGCAGGAGCCTTTCTGCCAGACATGCTAAGCAGTCGGCTGCCTGCGAGTATCAGCCGTGTGGTCTGGTAGCGTCAGAGGTGGAGATGGGTGCTAAGTAAGTTGGCAATCAAGGGTGGCCCGTCTATATATACGCAAGCCAGTCACCTAGGGTGCCAATTTAAGTCAGGCACCAAATTTGAGGGAAAAAACATATTTATGAAAAACAAATTGGAACAGGAAGTTGGATTGTCAAGTGCATAGTTTCTTATAGGCAGGGTCACTGATATTGTACAGAAAACATGGACAGCCAGTGTGAGGCTATTGGGGACAGGAGTAGATAGTGTGCAGAGCCTGGGACACATGGGCAAGACAGGGTGAGGGTATTGGGGACAGGAGTAGATCGTGTGCAGAGCCTGGGACACATGGGCAGACAGTGTGAGGGTATTGGGGACAGGAGTAGATAATGTGCAGAGCCTGGGACACATGGGCAGACAGGGTGAGGGTATCGGGGGACGGCAGTAGATAGTGTGCAGAGCCTGGGACACATGGGCAGAGAGTGTGAGGGTATCGGGGACAGGAGTAGATCGTGTGCAGAGCCTGGGACACATGGGCAGACAGGGTGAGGGTATCGGGGACAGGAGTAGATAGTGTGCAGAACCTGGGACACGTGGGCAGACAGTGTGAGGGTATCGGGGACAGGAGTAGATAGTGTGCAGAGCCTGGGACACATGGGCAGACAGGGTGAGGGTATCGGGGACAGGAGTAGATCGTGTCCAGAGCCTGGGACACATGGGCAGACAGGGTGAAGGTATCGGGGACAGGATTAGATAGTGTGCAGAACCTGGGACACGTGGGCAGACAGTGTGAGGGTATTGGGGACAGGAGTAGATAGTGTGCAGAGCCTGGGACACATGGGCAGACAGGGTGAGGGTATCGGGGACAGCAGTAGATGGTGTGCAGAGCCTGGGACACATGGGCAGACAGGGTGAGGGTATCGGGGACAGCAGTAGATGGTGTGCAGAGCCTGGGACACATGGGCAGACAGGGTGAGGGTATCAGGGACAGCAGTAGATCGTGTGCAGAGCCTGGGACACATGGGCAGACAGGGTGAGGGTATCGGGGACAGCAGTAGATCGTGTGCAGAGCCTGGGACACATGGGCAGACAGGGTGAGGGTATCAGGGACAGGAGTTGATCGTGTGCAGAGCCTGGGAAACATGGGCAGACAGGGTGAGGGTATCGGGGACAGGAGTAGATAGTGTGCAGAGCCTGGGACACATGGGCAGACAGGGTGAGGGTATCGGGGACAGGAGTAGATCGTGTGCAGAGCCTGGGACACATGGGCAGACAGGGTGGGGGTATCGGGGACAGGAGTAGATAGTGTGCAGAGCCTGGGACACATGGGCAGACAGGGTGAGGGTATCGGGGACAGGAGTAGATCGTGTCCAGAGCCTGGGACACATGGGCAGACAGGGTGAGGGTATCGGGGACAGGAGTAGATTGTGTGCAGAGCCTGGGACACATGGGCAGACAGGGTGAGGATATCGGGGACAGGAGTTGATCGTGTGAAGAGCCTGGGACACATGGGCAGACAGGGTGAGGGTATCGGGGACAGGAGTAGATCGTGTGCAGAGCCTGGGACACATGGGCAGACAGGGTGAGGGTATCGGGGACAGGAGTAGATCGTGGCAGAGCCTGGGACACGTGGGCAGACAGTGTGAGGGTATCGGGGCAGGAGTAGATAGTGTGCAGAGCCTGAGACACATGGGCAGACAGTGTGAGGGTATTGGGGACAGCAGTAGATAGTGTGCAGAGCCTGGGACACGTGGGCAGACAGGGTGAGGGTATCGGGGACAGGAGTAGATCGTGTGCAGAGCCTGGGACACGTGGGCAGACAGGGTGAAGGTATCGGGGACAGGAGTAGATAGTGTGCAGAACCTGGGACACGTGGGCAGACAGTGTGAGGGTATCGGGGACAGGAGTTGATTGTGTGCAGAGCCTGGGACACATGGGCAGACAGGGTGAGGGTATTGGGGACAGGAGTAGATCGTGTGCAGAGCCTGGGACACATGGGCAAACAGGGTGAGGGTATCGGGGACAGCAGTAGATAGTGTGCAGAGCCTGGGACACATGGGCAGACAGGGTGAGGGTATCGGGGACAGGAGTAGATCGTGTGCAGAGCCTGGGACACATGGGCAGACAGGGTGAAGGTATCGGGGACAGGAGTAGATAGTGTGCAGAACCTGGGACACGTGGGCAGACAGTGTGAGGGTATCGGGGACAGGAGTAGATAGTGTGCAGAGCCTGGGACACATGGGCAGACAGGGTGAGGGTATCTGGGACAGGAGTAGATCGTGTGCAGAGCCTGGGACACATGGGCAGACAGGGTGAAGGTATCGGGGACAGCAGTAGATAGTGTGCAGAACCTGGGACACGTGGGCAGACAGGGTGAGGGTATCGGGGACAGCAGTAGATCGTGTGCAGAGCCTCGGACACATGGGCAGACAGGGTGAGGGTATCGGGGACAGCAGTAGATCGTGTGCAGAGCCTGGGACACATGGGCAGACAGGGTGAGGGTATCGGGGACAGCAGTAGATTGTGTGCAGAGCCTGGGACACATGGGCAGACAGGGTGAGGGTATCGGGGACAGTAGTAGATCGTGTGCAGAGCCTGGGACACATGGGCAGACAGGGTGAGGGTATCGGGGACAGCAGTAGATCGTGTGCAGAGCCTGGGACACATGGGCAGACAGGGTGAGGGTATCGGGGACAGGAGTTGATCGTGTGCAGAGCCTGGGACACATGGGCAGACAGGGTGAGGGTATCGGGGACAGGAGTTGATCGTGTGCAGAGCCTGGGAAACATGGGCAGACAGGGTGAGGGTATCGGGGACAGGAGTAGATCCTGTGCAGAGCCTGGGACACATGGGCAGACAGGGTGAGGGTATCGGGGACAGGAGTAGATCGTGTGCAGAGCCTGGGACACATGGGCAGACAGGGTGAGGGTTTTGGGGGCAGGAGTAGATAGTGTGCAGAGCCTGGGACACATGGGCAGACAGGGTGAGGGTATCGGGGACAGCAATAGATCGTGTGCAGAGCCTGGGACACATGGGCAGACAGGGTGAGGGTATCGGGGACAGCAGTAGATCGTGTGCAGAGCCTGGGACACATGGGCAGACAGGGTGAGGGTATCGGGGACAGGAGTAGATCCTGTGCAGAGCCTGGGACACATGGGCAGACAGGGTGAGGGTATCGGGGACAGGAGTAGATCGTGTGCAGAGCCTGGGACACATGGGCAGACAGGGTGAGGGTATCGGGGACAGCAGTAGATGGTGTGCAGAGCCTGGGACACATGGGCAGACAGGGTGAGGATATTGGGACAGGAGTAGATCGTGTGCAGAGCCTGGGACACATGGGCAGACAGGGTGAGGGTATTAGGCACTGTTTTATTTGATCCGGTGGTTGCAGGTGGGGCCCACTGGCACTCATATTTTGGGTACTTGCACTTATTTTTCCACAACAGACTGTGACCCACAGAATGAGAGAGAAAAACACAAAAGGGGGAAATAGGAAAAAAGAGAAAGATGGAAAAACAGTAACAAAGAAAGAAGCAGTGATGATATAGAACCTTAAAGAGTAAGTTAAAGGACATGGAGTATCTGGTGGTGGGTGAAAGAGACATGGGATGAAATCAAGACTACGCAGTCTTGGTACTCGGCATCCTGACCTTCAATAGAGCCAGTCGCTGGCTTCTGAGAAAAACTTTGGACACCGTCATTTATTTATTATTTTTTCTTTCAAAAATTAAGCACTGGTATCATGGACATGAGTAGACAGAGTGCAGGGCCCGTGAGATGTGCATGGACAGTCAGTGTGAGGGCATTTGGGGCATGTGCTGAGAGTGTCCAGAGCTCGGCACACACGGACAAGCAGTGTGAGGAACACAGGGCGCCCGACATACACAGAGAGCAAAGGGTTGAGCCACGAGTGTGAGAAGCTTAAGGCACATGGACTGATGGCAGAGTGGTCAGTGTGCATGCACGCGTGGTCTGGGAACTAGGGGCGCATGGCAAGACTGAGGAGATTTGGGTGCACTGAGAGTGTGAGGAGCTCGTGGGCACACTGAAGAGCTTGGGATTCTCAGTGTGAGGAGCTCACAGCATGCAGGCAGCACGAGGACCTTGGGATACTCAGTGTGAGGAGCTCACAGCACGCTGACAGCACGAGGACCTTGGGATACTCAGTGTGAGGAGCTCACAAGCACACAGTGTGAGGACCTTGGGATACTCAGTGTGAGGAGCTCACAGGCACACAGATAGTGTGAGGAGCTTGGGATACTCAGGAAGATGAGCTTGAGATACTCAATGTGAGGTGCTCACAGGCACAAAGTATGAGGAGCTTGGGATACTCAGTGTGAGGGACTCAAAGACACAAAGTATGAAGGGTTTGGGATACTCAGTGTGAGGGGCTCACAAGAACACAGTGTGAGGACCTTATGATACTCAGTGTGATGAGCTCACAAGCACACAGTGTGAGGACCTTAGGATACTCAGTGTGAGGAGCTCACAAGCACACAGTGTGAGGACCTTGGGATACTCAGTGTGAGGAGCTTGGGATACTCAGTGTGAGGAGCTCACAAGCAAACAGTGTGAGGACCTTGGGATACTCAGTGTGAGGAGCTCACAGGCACACAGATAGTGTGAGGACCTTGGGATACTCAGTGTGAGGAGCTCACAGGCACACAGTGTTCGGAGCTTGGGATACTCAGTAAGATGAGCTGGAGATACTCAATGTGAGGTGCTCACAGGCACAAAGTATGAGGAGCTTGGGATACTCAGTGTGAGGGACTCAAAGGCACAAAGTATGAGGGGTTTGGGATACTCAGTGTGATGAGCTCACAAGCACACAGTGTGAGGACCTTAGGATACTCAGTGTGAGGAGCTCACAAGCACACAGTGTGAGGACCTTGGGATACTCAGTGTGAGGAGCTTGGGATACTCAGTGTGAGGAGCTCACAAGCACACAGTGTGAGGACCTTGGGATACTCAGTGTGAGGAGTTCACAGGCACACAGATAGTGTGAGGAGCTTGGGATACTCAGTCTGAGGAGCTCACAGGCGCACAGTGTGCGGAGCTTGGGATACTCAGTAAGATGAGCTTGAGATACTCAATGTGAGGTGCTCACAGGCACAAAGTATGAGGAGCTTGGGATACTCAGTGTGAGGAGCTCACAAGCACACAGTGTGAGGACCTTGGGATACTCAGTGTGAGTAGCTCGCAGGCACAAAGTATGAGGGGTTTGGGATACTCAGTGTGAGTAGCTCGCAGGCACACAGATAGTGTGAACAGTTGGGAGCACATAAACAGTCAGTCAGTCAGTTTAGTCTGAGGCGGTCACAGCCTTAGGGATTTTAAGCTTGCTTATTGATTCTGAGAGATACTTTGGCTCAAAAAATAAGAAACGCCCCATTGATTCTCAAATTAAAGTGCGAGGTGTTTTGCATTTCGTAGAAAAGATATTCTGATACTTTTCCTTCCAAAAGTTTTACACTGTAGAACATTATCACTGTCAGTTTTTGTGTTTTGTTCTAAATGGACCTTTGTTGCTGAAAGTGAACAATGCTGGTGACATGTCTGATTAAATTGTGAAACGCTGACAAAATTAGAAAACATTGCATCACAACAGTAGGTTCCCATAAAAGGTCATCCTTTTCACTCATTTGGCCTTAAACAAAGATGCTGAGTGACAGAATCTAAATTGTTCTTGCACCTCCCACATTATACAGATGTGTAGCTATTACTGTGACCAGAACCCCGCACTGTCCACATGCATTTCCTGTGATCCTCATTTCATGCTTTCTTAACTGTGTTTAAGTGGGGTAAGCATCATCTTCTGATGACAAACCTGACAGCAGCATGGTTGGTGATTCTGAAAGTGACTTGGACCTCAAAGCATATTGGCTCACTAAGAGGGCTGAACTCTGGGTGAAGCGCGTTAACTAAAGTACCACTCAGCCTATTGATTTGATAGTGATTGGTAACGGTTGACCTAGTTTTGAAGCAAAGGTTAGTAGAGGTGTATGTCACTATGCAGAACACGATTACATTGAGCTACCACTATTTAGAAACCGCTCAATCACCTAAAAGTACTTTGACCAGGTGTGTATTTGATGTACAGGATATCAACACCTCTATTTGGTTTGTAGATCTACACCAACCGGAACTCGATCTGACCCTAAAACTACTACTTAACCGAAATTTACCTCAACCATTACACATGCCCAAATCTTAGCTATATATCTACCCATCATACTATAACACGACCGCTCACCCTAGGATTGTGCCTAATCCTACCGCTAACCTTATGCCTAAACCTAACCCGACCTTTTAGTCTAATCTTAAATCTAACCCTAAATCCAATGCTAATCCCTGTCCTTACTGTAACCCTAAACCTACCACTGCACCTTAACTTAATCCCAGTGCTTAATTTGAAAAAGATTAAGTGTGCACAAAGCTTGTCTCAGAAGCCTGCGGCCAAGGTTATGTAGTCTTGAATCTGCCCCAGGTCTCTTCTGTCCACTGTCAGACACACCCTGCCCCTAAATCTCACTCTTGTATGGTCCTGCTTTCTCTCTTTATGATGGGTTTTCCGTTGTTCTCTTCCACTGTCTTTCCGTTTTGTTTGTTTTTCCATTTGTTGCTCTTGGTGAAAGTCCGATGAGGAAAACTAAGTGCCGGTCCCCAAACATGAGTGCTGGGTATCTGACCAGCAACCACTGGTTCAAATTAAGCACTGCCTAACCCTACATAAAACCATAAAGATGAGCCATACTGTATGTCTCAACCTAACTCAAGCCTAACTCTAAACCATGGCCTAACCCTAAAAGTAATCCTTATCCTAGATCTAATCCTAGTCAGTATCCTAACCCTAGGGCTTACAGTAAACATCAATCTGACCTAAGTCTAGCTTTAAGCTTTACTCTAAACCTAAGTCCAATTTTATCCCAAACCGATACCTAAAAATACCCTAATCGTAATTTTCTAACCTAACATCATTCTTTTACAGTAACCCATGTAGGGTGGGTGAATATAGTGGATCTGATTTAGTGATATATCTGAATGTGGGAGCCTATATCTTGGTATGCCCATGTAGATTGGGGGAGCACCTTGTCTGATGGTGCTGCCGATCCAGGACCCTGCTAAGAGTCTTTCTAAGGAATACAAAAAAGTGATGGGTGGATGGTTGAAGTAATCTCGGTCACTTGTAATGGCGCAGGGCTACTACCCAGTCCATCGTTTTCTTGCCCACCATGCCGCTTCCGAAACAAGGAAACACAGACATGTGGGCACATTACCTGTGCTCTGCCGTGTTGCCTTTGCTTGTGACATCATTTGCAGCACCATAACTGCTATTAGAAGATTAAATTACTCAATTTAAGGCTTGTAGGACACACTAGTAAACTGTGATCCATTCCCTCAAACAAGCAGTTTTCAATGTCATTAGGGATGGCTATCATGATGTAATGTGTCATGAAATGCATTATTCAAATGGTCATTCAAGTCTCATTAGCCATGCCATTGCAGAAGCAATGAGGAAGCCAATGTAGAATGAAAGTAACTGTGACGTTCTGCTCCTACAGTTTACAGCCCACAGATATGGAACGACCCAACTAGCACACTACTCTCTGTATCCAGGTAATCTAAGAACGGCTGACCTCTGATTAGTGTCTGTATTATATGGTAATGTCAATGTGTTCCCTTTCTGGCCCACACTAATGCTAATACCATAACACTCACCGGCCTGCAGCCAACTACAACTTAATCATCATATAACGTGTCTTGTCCATCTCCCAGCAATATATCAACCAATAAACCAGCCTTTACCAACTGAACAGGCATGGAATAACTGAAGAGACCTGTCACTTACTGCTGGCCAAGTAGAGGACTCTAATCTAGTCTACTGCTGTAGGTCCCAACCAGCCTCACACTATAACCGCTTCTTTACATCTCACGATACCATTCAGATATGGGATGATAGTCACAAAGCCCATCCCAGGAGATGTCCCCACCATTTTTCTCACCAACCATGCCTGCTTAAGACCAAAAACTTTCAACAAAATATCAGATTGGACCCTGTGCAGTAACCAGCAATGTAGACTATGATCATAAGAAATGCCTGTAAGGGCCTTGAAAAGCAGCTCAAAAGCTTCCAGCATACTGAAGGCCATAAACTGTGTGTCTGTCTCTAACACCTCTTCATCTACCACGCTACCAAGCTCTGCATCCAATAACACGATAACCGCACCTTGGTGGTCCTCACACATAAAATGGAAACATTTCCCACATTTCGAACCAACTCTACTGGGCGAGCCGGTTGCGGGAACCGGGACTCTCAGAGAATCAACGGTGAGTGTGGGAGCCGACTGCTGGGGACCGTATGGAGGCGATACAAAGGGGATGATGGACGGAACGTTTGAACCAATCAAACACTCACCCCCAGTCAACTGATCTGGGTTTAATCCATCATCATTCTTTAGCTCACTCCACCACCCCAGTTCAGACATGGCCATATGCAAATCAGTCTGACCCTGTGCCTCATGGGAACAGTCCAGCCCGAACTGCCAAGCCATGTCTTCCCTGGACCGGAAACAAGCATCCTAGGACCGGTTTCTGGCATTCCAGCCGTCATCAGCCAGGCTTGCTTGAATCCAGTGGCAAAGTGAGCAAGGGACCCACGTCTGGGCATACCCCCGCCAACTTAGGGCGAACAAAGCGATACAAAAGGGGATGATGGACGGAACGTTTGAACCAATCAAACACTCACCCCCAGTCAACTGATCTGGGTTTAATCCATCATCATTCTTTAGCTCACTCCACCACCCCAGTTCAGACATGGCCATATGCAAATCAGTCTGACCCTGTGCCTCATGGGAACAGTCCAGCCCGAACTGCCAAGCCATGTCTTCCCTGGACCGGAAACAAGCATCCTAGGACCGGTTTCTGGCATTCCAGCCGTCATCAGCCAGGCTTGCTTGAATCCAGTGGCAAAGTGAGCAAGGGGACCGTATGGAAGCGCGGAGAGGCCCCTCTGACTGTTGGGAGGAGAATTGGGAGGCAGAGGAGTCCCCCCCCCATAAGAGGCTTCCTGTACACACTTGGCAATCGGACCTCCGAGAAATCACACACAGAATACGAATGGCCCTCAACGAGCAATCCGATGGAGAGGTAATTTTATAAATGCACCAGTCACTAAGAGGGAACAACTCCCAGAGCCTGGGCTCGCGGACACCAAGTTTGGGATAATTTATTGGAGCTCCAAGCTGGATCACCGTGTTGCCTGACCTTACAATGGTTGCCACCAAAAGGTTTATGCCACTCGTGATCTCCCTGGTCACATGCCGAGGCAACAGATCCTCTCGCCTCTCAGAATCCTGAAGTTAATGTTGAGGCTAGTCCTTCAGTGGAGCGGTCTGCAATTTATTGTTATTCCTCTGTTCCGATTTTTCTTCGAACTCCCTGCCTGTCCTCAAGATGGCCACCACCCGTGTGTTTTAACCTTGACACAAAGTCCTCTATGTGATCTGGTATTGGAGGCGGAATCAACTTAGAGCACACAATCAAATACCTTCCCCCACGAGGATGGAATCTTCTGATTGACCTATGACTATGCCCCATTGGTGGATTCTAAAACTGTTTTACCACGCAATACACCATTATCCCTAAAGTTACCACCATGGTGTGTGCCCTTTACCAAAGCACTCCTTCTCCCCTTGTTGGGGCATTTATTCCCTGGAGTCTCAGAGACCCCCCTGAGAGAGTCCACAGCGTCAAGGGAGACACACACAGCGGAGGTGTGGGAATGGCGCCCCTTGCCAAAGCACTCCCTCTCCCCTTGTTGGGGAGGGATCCAGTATTTATGCCCTGGAGTCTCGGAGACCCCTCTGAGAGAGTCCACAGCATTAAGGGAGCCACACACAGCGGAGGTGTGGGAATGACACCATTTCCTTTGGGATCACAGCACACCGGACGTTGAACACTGTTTTTTCTCGTCTCCCGGTTGTGTTTCCTTCACCCTCCCCCACCTATTGCCTCTTTCTTTCTTTGTCTACCTCCCCTGCTCCTATCCTCTCTCCCCTGAATCTCTCCCCTTGCCTGCTTTTTCCCTTACGTATATGTTTTTAACACATGTAAC
Source organism: Calotriton arnoldi (assembly GCA_963921515.1). Lineage (NCBI taxonomy): Eukaryota > Metazoa > Chordata > Amphibia > Caudata > Salamandridae > Calotriton > Calotriton arnoldi. Next base: position 242,932 of record CAWUFW010005247.1, on the reverse strand, counting down.
TACGCTCCAGCAACTTGTAACTATGCTCTGAAACTGTGTAACTTGTAACTATGTAACTGGTAACTATGCTCTGAAACAATGCTCACCCTCATGTAAAGCGCTCTGATACCTCCGGGTCTAGCCAGCGCTATATAAAACTTTTCAAATAAAAAAAAAAATCAAATAAAAAAAACATTGTACACAGAGGCAAAATCGAAACACTTCCCACATTGTACACAGAGGCAACATCCATCCAACCACACACCCTACATGCTGTATCTTTAGGTACTGGCAAACTACACTTCCTATTATTTCGTTTAATTTTTCTCCAATTACATTAGAAAATTCATGTGATTTCACACTCCTCTGAAGCTGAGGTCCTGGCTTTTCAAGTAGTTCCACTAGGCCCTAGCTGTGGCTAGATTCACACCTGCTCAGTGCCAGGATACCCTCCCAGGGGGATGTATGGCAGAACAATGCATGCCTTTACCATGCCTGCCTTTACCACGCAATGCCTTTACAATGCAATGTCTTTACCACCCTATACCTCTACCCACCCCTAAACCCTAAAAAATAACCTTACCACCCTATATCCCTACCACCCCTAAACCCTAAAAATCCCCTACCACCCTATACCCTTACCCACCCTAAACACACCCATACCTTCCTATACCCCTATCCCTACCCACTCCTAAACCCAAAACAAAACTCTTACCACCCTATACCCCTATCCATCTCAAACCCTAAAGAATACCCTTACCACCCTATACCCCTAGCATCCCTAAACCCTAAAAATAGCCTTATCACCCTATACCCTTACCCACCCCAAAACCTAAAAATCCTTCACCACTCTATATCCCTACCCACCCCTACATCCTAAAAATGCCTGTACTACCATATACCCATACCCATACCCACCCCTAAACCCTAAAGAATACCCTTACCACCCTATACCCTTACCCACCCCTGTACCCTAAAAATCCCTTACAACCCTACACCACTACCCACCCTTAAAACCTAAAAATTCTCTTACCATCCTATACCCTATCCACCCCATAACCTTAACAATACCCCTACCATTCTATACTGCTACCAACCCTAAATCCTAAAAATACCCTTACCACCCTGCACCCATTCTCACCCCTAAAATGCCCTTACCACCCTATACCTCTACTCACCCCTAAACCCTAAAGACACCCTTACCCCCTATACTTCTACCCACTCTTAAACCCTAAAACAAACCTTACCACTCGACTCTCCTACCCACCACCAAACCCTAAAAACACCCTTACATTAAGTGCATTTACCTTGCATCGTAAAGGCATATGTGGTAAATGTATATGCGTGGTAAAGGCATGTGTGTTAAAGGCAGTGAGTGGAAAATGATGCGTGGTAAAGGCATTGCATGGTAATGCATGCGTTGTAAAGGCTGTTTCCATCACCGTGTGATAGTGCGCTCTGCAAATCTCCATAAAATAACTCCCCTAATTTTTCATCTCTTAACTTTTTATTTTCTATTACTAGCTCCTTGATGTTTTGAGTAAGTTTAACACCTCCAAGAAAATATGATTTGTTTTACTCCATACCTACAACTTGCAAGGAGGTGCCTCCAAAATAAAAAAATGAACATAGCATAGTTCGGAGTCAGAGGGAGTCCAACCATGCTGCATTTCAGAGGGACTCACAGCCAATTCTTTAGGTGCTCTATGGTTCTTCAGTAGCAGGGCAACTGGTGACGTCAAAGGTGAACGGTGAGACTTAAATTCCTTCCAAAATGTTCTTCTTTTTGGAGCAGGGGTGGTCCTAGACTACTTGCAACTGCCGTCTGAGAAGAACCAAGCAATCTGCCCCACACCATTTTTGTCATTGAAAGGAGAGGATAAAATGTATAGAGCGCACTAAAACCCGAAGGTGCCAAAGCGTTATAGCAGGACAGTTGAATCAGCAAGAGCAGCACAACCAAGAATCAAGGAATATTGGCATTTTTTATTTGATGCATTTCCTTGAATTTTGAGTCCCACTTAACTTAGTGCACTAGGGGGCTTATTTACAAGCCCCTTGCACCACCTGTGTATCACTTATTCTCACATAAAAAGTGACACACCAGCGGCACAAGGGGCATATAAATAAACCCCCGGTGACGCCAGGCTTGCCTTTTTGGAGTGTCCGCCTTCGCTTAGGGCCGTATAGTGATGGCAATGCGGGGATATCGTCTACCAGTACTTAAAAATGCTTCGGACCTGCAAATCAGTTTCCAGTTGACACCAATGACCTCATTCAGGGGCTTATTTACAAACCCATTGTGCCGCCGGTGTGTCCCTTTTTAGACACACCAGCAGGGCAGTGTGCCTGCCCATATTTACAAGGTCGTGTAATGCCACCCTACGTGGCTTTTCATGGCCTTATAAATATGGCTCCCTTTCACGCATTACTCTGCGTGAAAGGGGAGTTCAATGGGTGTTGCTTTGGGTGTTCCCAGGCAACATCCATGGAACCTGACACTTTCCCAGATTTACAAGGTTTTGTAAATCTGGGAATGCGTCAGATTCCTACGTCTCCGGAGGGAGCGCAACGAGGAGAAACACCTTTATTTCTCATCTTTTTCCTTTCTCTAGGTGTGCTACATTGTGTAGCTTACATAGAAAGAGGAAAACACCACTTGTGATTGTTTTTGTGCAGGAAGGGATCCCTTCTTGCACAAAACCAATCACCCCTACAATGCAGACACCCTAGCACCATGGCTCAAGGGTGCCTGCGTTGGTGCATGGCTGCCCATTTTGCGCCAGCGCAGAGGAAAAGGACAGGAATGCACTGTATCTTGTAGATACTGCGCATTCCTGCCCTTTTCTTTTGACACCCAGCAGCGCAGCAGGAAAGCTTGCTGCACTGCTGTGTGTCAAAATAATGTAAATGAGGCCCATTGGAAAATGCTAAATTCGAAGTAGACTCTGCCACCATACTATTCCTAAGATGGGGGAAGTTCAGCTGGGGAGTGCGTCATATCAGCCGGTGGTAGCAGGTGGTGCTCTCGGCACTCATTTTTGGTGACAGCCTCCTATTTTTCCTCATCAGAGTTTGACCAATAGCAACAGAGAGAAAAACTCAAAGGGGCTTGTTTACAAACCCCTTGCATGGCCAGTGCGTCACTTTTTATATGGGAAAAAGTGATGCACAGGCGGTGCAAGGGGCTTGTAAATAAGCCCCAGAAGGTGGAACAAAGGAGAAAGATGGAAAAACAGTGACAAAGAAAAAAAGCAGGGATGAGAAAGAACCTGTAAGAGTGAAATAATGAGTGAAATAAAGGGCCTGATTCTGATGCGGGTTGGAAAAGCTTCCCGACCGAGGGCCTGATTCTGATGCGGTTAGGAAGGCCTCCTAACGGCATTTGCTCCTTCCAAATCGGATCGGGAACGTGTCTTCCCGACCGAGGGCCCAATTCTGATGCGGTTAGGAACAAATGTTCCCATTGAAGTCAATGGGAGTTCAACCAAATCGTATCTGGAAGCATCCGGATGCATCCTACTCCGCCGGTCGGACTTTCCCGATCCGAGTGGGTCGGACCCCATTTCCCAACCGATTCGGTCGGGAAGCTTTTCCAACCCGCATCAGAATCGGCCCCAAAGTGTCTGGTGATGGAAGAAAGAGGCGTGAGGTGGAATTAAAACTACGCAGTACCCTCAAAATTCGATAGTGCTGGCTGCAGGCTTCTCAGCAAATAAGTGGGTCCTGGCACTCATTCTTTTACAAACTAAGCATTGCAGCTGCATATTTAGAATTTTTTTCAGAAACTGGAGTATTTTCAGTTACTAAATCAGGACTCTGCTTTTCAGAGCAGAACCCACAATTCCTTGTAGACTTGGACTGCTGTGTGGTAGCTTGTGTTTTGCATCGTCATATTCACAGCTGATTAGGCAGAGTCTGCGAGCAGTCTGCGCACTGAACCGCGAAGGAGCAGCAGAGGGCTGAATATGCACTCAACGTCTCCATGTCAGTGCATGTTTTACCGCGGTATTACTGCCCTGGTAGTGGTGTCTATCTGCAGCGGCGGCCGGCACAGGTAAGCGCGGTGAGTCGGGGTGGGAGTGGGGGAAGTCGAGGGAATAGGTATAATTAAATAAATAATTAATACCTATTCCGTCGTCTGTCGGCTTCCCCTGCCGTGCCCCGCCCCGACCCACTGCCCCACCGCGCTTATCTGTGCCGGCCGCAGCTGTCTATCTGAGCACTGAAGTAGCACTACTGAACTAATAGGATCTTTCTGTGCTGTGTTATACAGTGTTACCAAGGAAGTGGCAGTAGTATCTGTGCAGTGAGATGCAGTGCCACACAGTTCAAGCAGTGTTACTGAGGTCATAATAGCTATCTTTGCAGTGTGATGCAGTGACACCGGAGAAGTAACAATATCTGTGTAGTGTGATGCAGTTTCACTGGACTGTTGATTACATCAGTGATGTGTGATGCACACTTACTATAGTAGTAAAGCTATGTATCTGTGTAGCATGAGGTATTATTAGTGTAGTAGTAGAAATAAGTATGCTTTGTGGTGATTGTTAATCACGTATTATTAGAAGAAACATCTGCCTTTGCAGTGTGAGACAGTGCAACTGAAGAAGTAGTACTTATCTGTGTGGTGGGATGCAGTGTCACTGAAATAGTAGTATTATCTATCGAAGTTATTGAAGAAGTAGTAAGCATCTGTGTGGTATGTTGCAGTTCCTTACGTAGAGATAGTATGGAAATGGGCAGAGTGATGTTGTGTTGCTCAGGTAGTGGAACTATTTGCCTGTGAAGTAAAAGCAGTGTTACTAAATTAGTACTAAGCATTGTGCAGTGTGATGCAGTGCTACTGAAGTAAAAGGAGTAGCTATTTGTGGAGTGTAATGCAGTGTAACTGGAGTAGTGATATTCTGCTTCTGTGAAGTGTGATACAGTGACACAAAAGTAGTGAAGCAATATTATAGAAGTAATGTTACGTGTTGATCCAGTGTGATGCGGTGTTACTCAAGTTGCAGTGTGTATCTGTGGTGTTAGGCAGTGTTACTGAGATAGTCCCAAATGTACAGGAAAATAAGAAATCTGTAACTTCCACAGAAAATATGCGCTGCAGGTTTGGACTGTCCTTGGTTATAGCTGCACTGGTAATGTTCTATTTGCAGCTGCAGGGTTGCAGTGGCATTTGCAGTTTTGCAGTATTATAGCTCTTATTGTGGTATTGTAGTTTTACTTGTGCTTGTGGAAGTGGTGTTGTCTCAACAGTGTTGAAGTGCTGTAGTTGTAGTTGTGTTGTGGTGTAGTCAGAGCCAGCTTTAGAGTTGGTGGCGCCCGGTGCGACACTCTTTTTTGGCTCCCCCGTATGACCTCCTCCTTGGATCCTCTCACTACCACCAGGGCAAAAAGTGCTCCTAATCTCTCCATAGCTCCTCTCCCAAAAGCATCTAATTTGTTTTAAAGCGCTGGTAAAGGATGACTTTACTATTCCACTTAGCTATCCACATAAAATACAGATCTATTATTTGCAGCAGGCATATTAACCCGCTGTGCTGCTTTAAGGCGAGCCGAAACTGACCCTAGACAAAACTCTGATCCCTCTCTCTAGCAGGAACATTAATCACAAGGGTTGGCATGACGTTTTTAGTGCTGCCTGACAGTTAGACATTATAGTACAATGGGGTAACCCGTAAATGTCCACGGACCTGGGTAACGATCGGTATAGGAAAACAATTTGAGCAAATAAACAGTTACCATTCTGTATGATATCGTGTGCCTTTGTATTTTTGAGGATATAGTTGTTCATATAAATATATTTGTATACCGCTGATTGAAATAATGTTCTTTAAATGAGTAGTCTAGGACCATTGTTTTCCTATACCGCCTGACAGCTGGAGGCAAAAGGAACTCTGCAGCAGGTGCTTTTAAATAATACCTTATTGCGAAACACAGCACTCCCCTGAAGTCAGCGCCCCCCTCCAGGTCAGCGCCCAGTGCGGTGGCACCTGTCACACTGCCCTAAAGCTGGCCCTGGGTGAAGTTTTGGAATTGTTTAAGTGTTCAGTAGTTTATTGGTCTGATACTTGAGAAGCTACGGTGAGATCGAGACAGTGACATATCGAAGAGGCCTTGGAGCTGAAAGCTGTAAGCAGAGTTAGGAAGTGGTGAGCACTCTCCTGTGAGGCATAGAGTGCCACACTTGCTTCCCCGCTTGCTCCTCTGCAAACGTGTTCCTCTCAGCAGCTGTGACTTCCTTCACCCCCTCCATATTCGGCCTCATGTTTCCTGTAACTTAGAAAAAAAAAAGGGACGGGTGAATTGATTCAGCCATCCACAGGTTATTACTTTGAATTGCAATCCAATCGAGTGTTGGTGCCAATAGAACCATGCTGGACCCGACTGATGAAAATAGACCGAATCCGGCCTGGGTTTGCTTGTGCTCCGGTTCAGAGGGAACCTGGCTTGGCACTTTGAGTTACACTGCTCCTATTGGAGCAGCACCAGGGTTGATTTGCATATGAATTCTTCCTGTCTGAGGTGGTATAGTGGGCTGCAATTCAGCCAGAGTAATTCCCAATGGCTGGGATAAATTCAAGCACTGCACCCATAGCTTTTTGGTTTTTCGCCATATTTCCTGGAAGGCACATAGCTGTGGTTGGCGATTGGCTAATATTGCCTGATTCCTGTCCATATTGAGTGGAGAGTGGGAAGCAGGGATGGTTTGGCTGCTCCGGCTGCTCCATGTGTCTTCTTACTGCTCCTGACAGTGATGCCAATTTACAAGAACGGCAAGAACTGCAAGCAGCAAAATCAACTAGTCCCAGAAGGGAGTCAAATTTGATATGAAAGGGTCTGGTTTAGGTGTCTATATGTGATCGTCCCTACTTTGAGGGCAATTTACTCTTTCAGTCTTGGACGTTCCATACAAACTTAGTGTTCTATAGTTTCTGGCATATTATAAATTGTATAAAATGGGGAAGGTAGAAGAATCTGTTTCACAAAGGCCGGGCAGCTCCATATAAAACAATCAAACCTGTCCTCACAGCCGCTAAAGGTAGCTACAGCTGTGCCCACACCAACGTCTGCCCACAAGGGCACTATTACACTCGCTCAGTCAAGTATGTTAGAAAGTCTTAAGAAGGGCCCCCTACCCAACAAATTACAGAAACCTTTGCCCACAAAGATAGCTCCTAAAAGGCCCTTCTAAGGGATATGTTGAAAGCAAATTTCCCCTTGGGAACAAGCAGTCCCCTATAGCAGGCTACTGCATCAAAGAAGGCAAGCATTGGCAAAGTGAAAAGGTCTGACGTTGGATGCGAACATTTTGATTTTGCCAATGCTTTTTTGTTTTGTAATAATTTTTGTAAAACTAATGCAAAAATAATTTTTTTAAATCAGAAATTACACACTGGGCCAGTAGTTCTTGGCACTAATGGGGCAACTTTTACTAGGCAAGTGCACGTGGTGCAACAGCAGAATGTCATCGATCACAGTGAAGCGAGCCATAGGCTAAAGCGGGCTGATGAATTGCCCCATGTTGTATGCTGTAGTGGGCGGAAGAAAAATGTGAATGACACAACAATAAACCAATTGATAAAGACAGCTGAGTGAAACCCCCTATAAGTGACTATATTATAAATATAACTGTACTAAAATCAAAGGTTTTTGGCTAATGCCAGAACTAACGAGGAAGAAAAGGACATTGATCACTGGTGAACTATGATGGAGTGTTTATGGCGCCTTTCCACCACCACTGCTAAATTCTCTTCAGTCAAGTTTAGATTGAAGCGCGAGGAGGAGAAGGCTAGACGATAAGAGAAAATCTGAATTTGACAAAACAGCCACAGAAATGGAGTATGTGGGTTTAGGTAACATAGCAAATGGTCAATCTCCCCATATGTTGTGGGATGCATGCCAAGGCCTGCCCTGGGCCATAAGCTGCTCCATCTTCTAATCTCACTCACAGATGGCATGAAACTGGACGAAAGAGTCAATATACATGATCAGATTTCCCCAACCGTCAGCAACTATCGTGTGCCACATATTCAGACAGGAATTTAAATCCTAAATGCTTGAATACAATGGCCTAGCGTTTCACCCAAGTGAAGTGGGAATAACAGGAAAACTGTATAATTTTATAGCAATATGCCACAAGTTAAAAATAGGACCCCTAAGAGGGTGAAAAAAGATCAAAGAAATGTAATCCTCACAGATGTAAAAGTATATCTTTTTTTACATTTATTTATCATTTTTCTTCACTACACCACACGTACAGTTACACAATTTAAACAATAAGGATTGTTAGATGAATTACTTAATGGTACATTTCGTACAAGATTGCTGTTGCATATCATGTAACCACTATTACTTTCTCACCTGGCTTTTTCGAACAGTTGTATCAGAACATCAAGTACAGTGTACAACAATATTGGAAAATAACATCTGATAAGGCGAGTTACCACAGCTTTAAATCTTTAACAATGGCCATATGTAAATGTAACCCGCGTCATCCCCTAAGTGGACCTTGGGAGGCCTGAAGGAACAGATCCCTGGCTTGGCTGAGAGGAAGAAGTAGCCCTGGAGTGATCCAACTCTCATCTGCGGATTCTGAAGAGGCTTTCTGTAGATGAGTCTGACAGGTGATGCATCCTCATGGGATGTGGCAGGAAATCTTTCAGAAATACTAATGACAAACAAAGGCTTAGTAGGAGCAAATACATTGTCCTTAATTGAATATTCATTTTTACTTTATTTTCGAAATTCACAATTTTCTTCTTCCCTTTCAATGACAGACGACTATATTTCCTCTTTCCACCCCCCTGTTCTTCTGACCCTGTTCTCTGTCCCATATTATGCTATATTTAGGTACTAGAGATAGAAAATAGGCCTGGGCACAAAAAGAAAAGTGATCCAAATTATCGAATCAGATAGCTAAAAAAGTGTCCCACATTTGCAAATTGGGGCAGTTTTGAACTTGTACAGACACAGTTGATAAGTGTATATGTGTTTTGCAAGGTATGGGAGACTACATGCATTTGTGCATGTTGCAGGCAATGTTTGTGGTAATATCTGGGAAGTCAACAGTAAAAAGCCACACATCAGACCATAAAACAGGACCACAAACAGCCAAAAAGAATGGCTTGCATACACTTACCCATCAGACTATGCCCCTCTGGCACTGCCTGATTGCCCTATATGCCAGCCCGACTCTAGCTATATCACCGGTCATGCATCTCCAATAGGATGCTCACTGCCCGGCTTGTGGCAAAGGTTTCCATTTGTTGTGGAGCATACATTTTCACCCACTTTCTTTAAACTTTTGAATCTTTATGAATTAATCGTCATCTCTCTGAAACATTTGTATACCTCTTGGTATAAGAATCAAATCATTGATTTGACTTGTCAGTTTCTCATTTTCCAATGCACTACCTGGCCACCTCTGGTGGATCTCGACAAACCCGCAGCCAGGACACCAGCAGACACACAGACTAAAAAGGGTAAAATATTAAAAACCGGCCGCAGGCCTTTTGAATCTGTGCACCTAGAATCTGGAACAACATCCCCGAATCCATACAGCCCTGCTCCAATTTAGGAAAGAGTTACTCACAGCTTTAAAGAACACTGCATCACAATGCATTAACCTTCCACAACCCAGCTTCCTCTCCTCTTACTCGTTGAATTTATGATGGTCTTTGACCATGTACAGCACACCGCTGCCTTTTGGTTAGGTTCACGCTATAAGAATACCGGATGCAATAATATATACGAGTACATATATTGTAGATTTGCAGTTGTAGAGTTGTAGATTTGCAGTGTTGTATGGATGCTTATTTTGGAGAATCATGCAGTTATACTGTTTCAGAGGTAGTAGTAATTTATTCGATCAATTTACATCATTCACATAAAAAAGCAAAACAGCTGAGATTATGCCATAAAAACTTAGAAAAATAAAAGTAAAATGTTAATAAAAGCACATCATAAAAACAGCATTACGGGCTTGATCAAAAAGATGGAACATGTAGTATTTAACAAATTAAAATTCAATTGATTACAAAGATACTGTTTCAGAGGTTCCTTTGTAGAATTGTAGTGCTGCAGGTGTACAATTGCAGAATTATAGTAGTGCAGTGGGTGTGCAGAAAGTAGGCCTGTGCATTTGTCAAGCATTGTACTCATAGACTTGTGCAGTTTTAGATGTACGACTGAAGTTTTGTGGTGTAGGTGTGGAGTTGTAGTATTGTTTTTATGCAGTTGTAAGAGAGTACAACTATAAAGTTGTGCATTTGTGGATTTGTAGACTTGCTGCACTTGCAAAAGTGTTCCCCTATAGTTATATAGTTGCTATAGTGTTGTGATGCTGTTTGTGATTATGTCTACAGTTAAAGGAGGACTTGTGTGCAGAAAGGCAGCATGTGAGCAACAGATATGGAGATGGCCAGATAGCAACCACATACCTATAGGACAATAGTTTTATTCTGAATGGCATTTAATCACCAATAAGTTCAAATTTAAAAAAGCTAACCTGGTAAATGATAAAACCAGACTGGTGGTTCACCGAGAGGGAGTCTCATGCTGCTGGAACACGGGAACAACGAGGCTGGTGGGTCTCCAGTGCATAGTTTTATAATTCCAGTGCTGGTCATACAGTATTAGCTGGGCCACTGGAATTATACCATTTACTTGCGGTTGCATTTTCCGCATATTTATGGATTTGCTGCATTTACCACATAAACCATCATCTGCTGCATAAGCTGCAGGTTTCAACAACAAAAACATTTTTTTCTTCAAAGGATTAAATGTTAGTAAAAACTCAGCAACACTTTTACAAAGGTTCCTGTTCACCTTTCAGTTGCTTAGTGCTGTATTTTGGTGTTAAACTGCAACTAATGAGGTAAAGCATTTGCCCAGACACTATTAATATGTATACAATTGACAACATAATGAATACTGTCACAAAATGTGCCACACTACACTCCATGATTTTTGTTTTCTTGCTGCATAATTTAGTCAACCCTTCAGCATTATTTGGTCCTCCAATGCCATGTAATTCTAGCAGCTCTGAGCAATAGGGACCAGCGCGAGGTAGATCGCGCCACTTGAAGTGCCTCAAGATTGCCACTGGGCTAGATGTCACAGTGTTGAGGTCAATAATATTGACTTGCAAATATATCTTTTTCAAAATATTGGCAACAAATGTATTGCCAAGGTAAGCACATATAGGGAAATCATTTCTACTAATCTTAACTCCACATCAACTGCCCCTGACGATATGTTGGTAGTCTATATGGTGGAGTCGATATAGGTCCAAGTCAATGTAAAAACTTGATTATTTGGTAGCTCACAGATGCATCCTGTATTGTGGGTGGATGAATAACCGCTGCTGAGGCCTCTGCCAACCCCAAATGCACTACTTCCTGTACTTGGACCACACTTCCTTCCTTACTTGTGATGAGAAGTTCCTTTTCTGAAGTGAGGAAGCAACATGAGTCCATCCACGTTTTGTCCCTTTGGCAAGACCAGAGGCACTCCTCTGTAACCAAGCTCCAACTTTGACATGCTCATCTCTCCAGAGGATGTTTGATGGTTACCTTGACCATGGCACCTTCTCTTTCCTGCGAGTCTCATTTCTGCAGTGGTGACCAGGCACTATACCAAGCTTTTCTGACCTCAATGCCTCTTTCCCATCAGACTTTCCTTTCTGCTCTGTACACTACATCTTCCGGCTACTACCCAGGGTTGTTGGATTTATGCATCAGTTCAGGACCAAAGTATGTGACAGGGTTAAATACATTATGCAGCCAGAAAGGCAATGTATGTGGCAAAAATATACACATTCTCTATTTTGGCATCATAACATAAATTAATACTGTCTGTGCAAAGGTTGCACCTCACTAGTACCAGTTTAAAACACGTCAACCAGCAACTTAAAGGTTACTTGTTAACATTTGCAGAGGTCTGTCACTGTGCAGCACAAAGTGTGTCACTTTTTGTAGTCTCTTACCAAATCTGGCACTGCACAACATTTCCGCAATACAGTGCTGCCGATTTTCATACAAGCTTAAGTTGACTATATGCTCCATCGAGGACACCAGACAGTGCTATATACTTGAAGTCCAATGGGTGTCATTGTTGCTGGTAGCCCGCTCTTGTGTACTGCTACCGCGGTGACGCTCTGCTCCCTCTGGCAGTGCCATACTGTGACTGACCACTGCTCCAACCATGGTATGTCTTCTGCCACTAGTTTCTGAGTCAATGTAAAGCTTTGAATTATCACTGGGTGCGTTTGCTGCCCGAACGTCTACCTGCTGTCTCTAAGACCTCAGCTAATGCCATGCTGTGACTGGCCACTCGGGATCGCTCCTGCACTGGCTGTCTTTTGCCTTCAGCCAATGCCATATTCAGACTGGTCACTGGATGTCTCATGCCACGGTGATATCAAAATAGAGACGATAATGGAAGTTAAGCACAGTGGTCACAATGAATAAATTGATAGGGAATGTGCATTATTGAAGATGGGTTGTTTCATTATCTTAGATTATGTCTCTTCCATGATGTCTATTATTAGAAATGCATTCCCCAGTTTGGTTTCCCCTCTCCCCTAATACTTCAAATGTTGCTGTTTGCTACCTGAGGCTTTTACCCCATACTTATTCTTTTTTTTCTGTTTCAGGCCATTTCAAGTCTTCGATGCGCCACCAAGAGCTACAAAGTTGAGCGAAGCAGCAGAAGAACGTTCACAACCTGGTTACTCTTGGCAATCACTTCCTCTGGATATGCAGCATTTGCTTCCTGTGTAGTCTTAAGATCACTTCCTGTAGGCCTTCTTGGCTCACTTGTCTTGTAATCTGGAGACATCTACCTCTTGGTATTGCTGGCTCACATTCTGTTGATACCACGATGTTCCCTGCCCTCTCATTCTGAAGATCACTATCTGTTGGTGCGTCCAGCCCACATCTTGTGCACACATACTAGTATCTTGCTCGGTATTGTGGAGAACAGGTTCCCTAGTTACGGGGGCTTCACTTCCTATGACAAACCTCAAGGCCATGCCTGGAACCACTAGTGATTGACTTGCCGTGAAGCTGCCATCTTTTGCCAGCGTCGCCCTCTTAAGAGCTTGGATCAGAGACAGACACAAGTGTTGAACTCAACAGCTGAAAGGATGGTTCTGATAAGCAGTAAGAAGAATTCTGGAACAATGTTCGTGCTGCAGCTTTTGCTGGCCACCTTGGCCCCGTGGTCGTCGCTTGGGGAGGATAATAATCAAGCTGTATCAATAGCTTCAGCAGAAGAAAATACAGAAGCAGAGGAGCTAACCACTTCACCCACTATCCTAGATTCTTCTGATGGAGGAGCTGAAATCAGGTTGAGAAGTACGATATTCCTTTCCACCATGGTCACTGATCAGGAAATTCCCAACACTGGGCCAGTGACTCTGGAAATGGCATCCAAGCCACAGGCAAAACCTCAGATTGTGGCTGATTCCTTAACCACCATCGAGAAAATTGAGGAGGGTACACCAACTCAGAGCTCTCTGAGCACCACACAAGAAATGTCTACACCACTGTTAACCTCCCCGCTTCCAAGGCATGAACCTTCAACTTTTGCAAACAGTGACATCTTGGCAACCAGTCTCCCATCAGCGACAAGCCTCATGTTAAGATTGATAACCAATGACAGTGGCCTCACCAGTGTGGTTGATAAGACCACAGATTCCTCTACATACTCGAGCTCCTCCTCAGTCCTCCTGACCTCACCAACCCAGGCGAAGACCAGTGGCAGTAACCTCTCTGTTGAGGATGAAGATGGCCCCGGGGATATGGCATCCACTGCCTCGCTCTCACTCAGTACTCATAAGCCCCCATTAACATTTAAGACAATGGCATATACAACCAATCCGGGCTTGCGTGGTCCAACCCAGATTTCAGAGGCTGAAACACATAGCACCACCATAATGACTACACAGCCTCATTCAACCACAAGTGACAACAGAACAGGAGCGGGCGGTACTACTTCAGATTCCACATCGATAGGTGCACCTTCTTCAGGCGGTATGAAAAACCACTGGTATATTGTCATTGCGGTTGTGGCTCTAGCCTTGCTGCTTCTTGCTGTCTGCTTAATGTGGAATGTACATAGAAGAAGAAGCACTGGGTCCACCAGTTTCCAGACCACAAACAAGAAGAAAAAAAAAGGAGGCGAGGATGCCTGGGCTGGACCAGTCCATATGCCAGAGGATAATGCCATACCGGTGGACGTGGTGGTGGACGAGTCAGACCAGTCTGGTAAAGGCTTGACACTAACTACTTTCTTTAACAAGAGGAAGTCCCGACAGTGCTCGGTTGCCATGGAAAGTGTTAATGTCCAGTCAGAGAAGCCAACCAAGGAGGAGGCAGCACCACTCCTGTCCCCGAGTACCAATGGACAAATCAATGGAGGCAACCAGGAAGCTACTGTACAACTTCAGGCCAACGGCCAAGTAGCTACTGTTCAGGAGACTCTCCCAGCTCCCTCTGTGGATCCAGACGCCCTGCCACCACCTTCATCACCACCTCCACAAACAGACTTCCCAGCGCCGCCACCTGCGTCGGACGCAGATGACCCTGGCAGCATGGTCTAGACCCATGCAATTAGAGTCTGTGTCCCTGGGAGAATATATGAGAGGATGGGTTAGGGATACATCGCAGTCTTGCTCTAGAACCCCCTCCTCTGACTCCTGGATCTTGCTCATACCGTGCCCTGAGTGTCTGCCTCTCTTGAACAACTCCCCCGTAGTATTTCATTGGCTCAGCCTCCTTTACCGCAGGGCAGCCAGGAGCTTTTCAATTGAGGACATGCCCAGAGATGCCGCATATTTAAGAAAGTGTTAAGGACACAGACTACTTTGTGGCTGAAAAGGACATTTTTGAGGAGACCGGCACACCAGTCAGTTGCTACACCACTACCCCGCTATCAAAAAAAGTTCTCCTCAGACTTCCACCTTCAGTTTGCGTTTGGAATTAGATTCAGAAAAAGGTTTCACATGTCCTCCTCAGAAAACAGTGATTGATTCCAGTTGGACTGATGTCCTAAAAATCTCCATGTTCCAAAAAATTACACCGTGTTGGGTCGTCAAAAGATTGACAGTTTTCAAAGCAGTGCAGAACGAGAAGAGCAAGGGTGCTCACACATGACCCCTGACCGTCAAGACTGTCTGGTCCTGGCAAAAGATGCCCTCAGGCACATCTGTTAGCCCTGCTCCTTAAACTTCACTGCAGGGGCCTTTAGTCCACACTTAACTTCCATTTTTGTTCCAAATAATTTAAAAAGAACAGCGATTACGTTTCCGGGGTGCAAAATCTATAAATCTGTTTCTCATTTTAAGTGCTGATGAAATAAAAAAACAGAAATATTCATGGGCTGAGATCAAAACTGATCTTGGGCCAAAATACAGTTGACAACGCATGTCTTTTTGAACGCTGTAGGAATTCAATCTTGGGCTAGCGCCAGCTCCCCTGACTTGGGCATAGAACTTATGAAAACTCCCTGCTGCTGGTGAAAATGTGCCGAGCGATGACAAATTGTTTTTGCCGAGCAGGTGACCCTATGTCATCAGGCCCGCACAGTTACAGTCCTGAATTTTCAATTAAAAGTGCATTCTGGGATTTGTAGTCTGTTTCACTATTAGTAAACCACTTTGACCAAGGTACCAATTTATTATGGTAGATTACTTGTTTAGGATATGCACAATAGGAAATAAAGTCAATTAATTTGTATGCGATATTGAAAGAGTAACTGATTAATATTAAACATTTGATCTTTTTCGATATAAAAAAAAAAATTAATCAGCATAAAATGTATAGATTGCGATGAAAAGGGCATGAACAACATATATAATTTAACCATATGGAATAATGTTATAATATAATTACAACAAAATTAACACAATATGTTAAATATCAATATATATTATATGGATAGATTAGAATGTAAAGAATAGAAACTCGAGAAGAAAAGGAGAAGTAGAAAAGAGGCAGCGAAAATAGGAAAGGGAAAATGTGAATAAATGATCACTGTAACATCTCTTCAAATGACATCATATATAAAATAGTAATATAATGAATGAGATGATGAACTATAATTAAGTATTAGATAACACTGCGCAGTATATACATACAAGAAGTTAAACTCCTGTTAAAATATGAATATATTTAATATTTATATTTCTGGCTATATTTAAAGTGAAACCTGATAAAGTGTTTTTAAGGAAATCTTACTACTGAAAAAGCGATGTCATAGTGACATGGAGCTATCTAGTCATTCAAAGTTTGATCTCATTGTGTTCTGAAAGTTGTTATCAAACACAGTGGTGCATTCTGGGAGAAGGGTGGGGCTATGATATACATGGGGAGTTAGACGTTTCTGGCCCACACTTTCACACCATCATCCCCCAAAACCATTTTCCCAGTTCTGTTTGGTGTGCAGAGCACTTAGGAAGTGACACGCCTGTGCCCCTAAAAGGTGGATAGGGCTAGCAAGCTGTCAGAAGCACAGGTCTGTCTAAGACTATCTCACTGTTCCTATAGGCGTGCTGGCTTCCGGCCATAGGCTGTGGCTGCCTCTATTTTGTAGTTTTGACCAACAGCTTTAACAGGGTCCAGTAACAGGCAGTCCGGCCATTTACTGCTTTGATTTCTATCAAACTTTATTTCCTGGGCACGTGCTTACGTGGTTGAATAGCTCAGTTTCTCCTCTGTGTATGTATCCCTTGCTCTTTTTTGCGTTAACTGTCATGTTGGATTATGGCTTTGGGCCTTATTTAGTGGTTGGAGGATGGGCTACTCCATCAAAACATGACAGATATCCCGTCCTCCATGATACAAATGCCGTAGGCTATAATGCACTTGTAATATGATGGATGGAATATCCGCCAAATTTGTGACTGAATATCTTGTCCAGCATATTCTTCATCAGGCCCTTTATCATGAACCACCTTCTGCTCCTTTTTTCACAAAATGTGACTTCTACTGCCAGTCCTCCATTTGTTGCTCTGTCCACTCCTTCCTGCAACTTCAGTGTTATGGACCAGTTCACTGCTCCTGGCATTCATTCATTCATTCAACCTGGCATTCATTCATTCATAACCACCTTCGTTTGTTTTCTCTCCCTCCGCTGCACTGTTTAACTATTTTTCATGTTGTATTTATCTCTGTTGTTGCTTCCCTTCTGCCTTCCTACTAAGTAATGCAATTTCCTTTGGTTTTGTACAGTGTGTATGTAAAGCGCTCTGATACCCACGGGTCTAGCTAGCGCTATATAAAACGTTTAAAATAAAAAAAAAAAAAAAAAAAATTCATAGGCTGTGCCACCTACCCCTGCAACTTCCTTCTCTTCTCCTTACTGCCTGTTGACCCCTGTATGTATATATGAGTATTTGTAAATCACAAACCAGATTTGATAATATGGGAGGGTGTCCTGAGATTCAATTTAAGGTAGTTTTCGATGGGGTAGAACATTTACCCTTTTTTCACACCTGCGAGCCCCTTCTACTCCATTCCCCTTCGCACCCACCTTTACAGCTCACGCATCTCTCATGCGTCTCAATTTCGCTTACCCACTTTCCTCAACATCTACACAATTCTCTCTTTTCCCGTCACCCCTCCCCTTCCTGCATTCCTGTCGCTCCCTCCACAACTCCCCTTCTACATATGTTATGTTATGTAAATTGGTAAAACGCATTTTTATGCAGGAGGGTATCCTGGAGATGAACAGTGTGAATCTAGACATGCCTAGGGTCTAATACGATTACTCAAAAATTCAGGTCTTTAGCTTCTTGTGGAATTCAAGAAGTGAGGGAGAGGCTGAGAGGTGTAGCTGCAGGTCGTTGCATGCTTTAGGAGCTATCTAGGAGAAGATTCGACTGACAGATCTGGTTTTTCAAATGCATGGGATATGTGCAAGAAGCAGTCCAGCCCAGCGTAGGTGTCTGGAGGTTTTGTGAAATCAGGTGGGATTGCTGAGGTATTCTTAGCCAGAGGTATGTAGTGCTTTGAAAGTGTGGGTGAGGCTCATTTGTATATGGGTAGCTAGTGTGGCTCCTTAAGGTTAGATAGGATGAGTGGGTGGCATGGGAGGTTGAGAGTGATTCTGGCTGCCAAGTTCTGAATGGTCTGCAGCCTCAATGTGAGTTGTTTGATGATCCCGACGTAGAGAATGTTCCCATAGACCAGTTTGCTTGTGACTAGAGCATGGGTGATGGTTTTCCAGGTGTTGGTTGGGAGCTTTTTGAATATCTTCCTTAGCACTTTCTGGGTATGGAAGCATGAAGCGGAGATGGCGTTGGCTTGGGTGGTCATGTCGAGGTTGCAGTGGATGATGATCCTAAGATTCTTGGCATGGGTGTTGGGCTCGGTGTCGATGTTAGCTCTGTCAGCCACAAGGCGGAGTCCCACGGTGAGGAGCTCTTCCCAAAGATCACAACTTCAGTCATGTTGATGTTCAGCGTCAGACAGTGGACTTCATCCAGTTCTGCGATTTTGGACATGCTTGCCATGAACTTGTTCCTGGTGCTGGATGCTTTGACCATAAGGGAGAGGATAGGTTGCAGGTTGTCGATGTAGGATAAAACGTTGATGTGATGAGAGCAGATAATGCTGGCCAGAGGAATCATGTAAGCATTGAAGAGGGTCAGGCTCAGTGATGATCCTCTACTACTCTCTACCGCTGTCTGTTTATCCTCTCCACACCTGTCACCCCGCTCCTACATCCCCTCCCTGCTCTTACATCTACTCTGACTTCCTGCTCCCCGTCCATCCAGAAACACTTTCTCCTATGTCGGGCTTTACATCCCCTTCCACACACCCACGTCTTTATACCTGTCTCCCTCCTCTGCCACTATCTGCTCTTCTTTCCTTCACCCGCTACTGCCTGGCACCCTGTCTATCAACACACTTACCTCATATTAAAGGTCTTCATGCCCATTCTCCACCCTATCTACTCACAGTGGTCTCCTTCTCTTTCACTCTCTCTCGCCATATGCCTTTAGCCCTGCCTTCTCATTTCTATCTCTATCCTATCACTCCTTACACCAGTTCATGCACCTCATCCCCACGAAACCTTCATTCGTCCTCTTACCGTCTTCTACACCTCCCTGCAGCAGCACAGCCCTCCATGTATATCTTCTTCCTCTTTTGCACTTTACATTCTTCTTGCTGCCCCACACCTCCCAACTCCTATCTTCTGACTCCGTCACACTCCCCTCCACCAAGCCACTTCCATCAGCTGAACCCCTAGACCATATGCCCTTCGAGTGATAGCGGTCTGTTTGTTAAACAATGCATCACTCTACAACATCAACAACCTGCGTTGTCGCCTCTAGGAGTCCCCTTTTCCTTCCGCATATGAACATTTTCTTCTACTGTCCATCCATAGTAGCTTGCTGAGGCTGCTGCAGATGTCCAGGGGTGTTTTCAAAATCCTTAATGGACAATGGCTGCTCAGAGCCTCCAAACACAGGCTTGCCTTCCCTTCCACCATGTGATATCGGTGACCATGCGAAGGGAGCTTATATCATGTGACATACAATGGCACCGTGTGAGTTGGCAAGTCTGAAATTGGAACCTACTCTGGCCATAATTGGTGTGCTTTAAAGTTATTAAATACACTTTTGCGAATATTGTGAAATAGATAAAATAGCATAAGTACCTTAGCTTTGAAAGTTTTTGTATCTTTTCTCTATTCCTAAATGTAATAACTATTGTATGTGTTGTTTACAGCTCTTGGACAGATATGAATATAGTTAAAGTTAATTTTCACAGTTTGGTTAATGTACACTTTTTGATAATAAACCGTGTATTCTATTTAGCAGTCACATTTCTCTTCGTCCATCAGTCTCCCTAGCTATCACATTCTCAACATTTCGTAAATCACATATTATTATCAGGTGTTTTTATTCTTGTAAAGATTTCAAATTTCAAGCCATTTTACCTTTCATGGCTCTCTGGATCTACTAGAGTTTGACTTAAACTGTAAAAGTTTTACTATCTCTAGGGTGCAAACACGAGCTTCCACATTTATATTCTTCATTGTCACTCTTAACACCTTGTAGGTTTTGTTTACTTACATTTCATGAAAGTCTGCGATCTTTGTATAAAATCCTGTTGGAATTCTCGTTGCTTGTTACCACAAATTCTGAAAAAGTATCTTGACATAAACCGCTTTTAAATTGTTGTGACAAATTATATGTTTCACATTGAGTTTAATTTTATACTTTTTCATTCAAAGGAACGATAAACTAAAAATGTAAGCTTTTTGGGAGAAGGAAAATAGTGTCACGCTATATTTCAAGGTGCAAAGTATACTCTGGAGTACTATAAAAGATAGTGAAAGTCATCTCAGACTTCCATGACCTCCTAAAGGAATATGGCCTTTAGCTTCATTACTCGATATGATCACACAATTCCTCAGTGACTTGCAATCTCCTTATAATGTATGGCAGATGGTCTTTTATTCAACATATGTTTGAAGCTTGAAAGGGATCTTGAAGATCATTTAACCAATTGCTGACCTCAGTCTACAAACAGATGGGGAAGAATAGCGATGATCCACTTCTACTGTGTTGACCATTTTTGTTGAAGAATTTCAGCGGTATAGCTTCCTTACAGTAGCAACAGAAAGCTACACAGCTCATTGAGGCAAGTCACAAAGGGTACCACGCACATCGAAATGCGAACTGCAGTGCGACTATAATATTGCAATTCTGCAACATTTTCTACATAATTACGGCTTTGCCGCATTTGACACATAATTTACTGTCTGCTACATAATTTGCAGATTTCAATCAATAAAAGTTATTTTGAACTCAAATGGATCAAAGTGTATTAAGAACGCTGGAACATTTGTTTCTTCTGTGCACTTAGGTTGACTGGTCATCTTTTATTTGGGTTTTTGCTGCATTTGGCTGTTTAAGTGGTACTAATGTGTACAAATGACAAAATAATGAAGTAATACTATCACAAAAGTGCTGCATTATGGCCAATTCTTGCCGCATAATTTAGTCATCCCTGCCTCATTATTTGGTCCTCCTCTGTCGCATAATTCCAATGGCCATCAGTAAGGATTGTTTCAAGCAAATTATGTCATAGAAATGTGAGAGTGTCATTTCCCTGTCACACCCATTCTTTCTTTACTACTGCCCCTACAGAATGTTCCACCTGTAACGTTCACACCATTTCTGGCTGATGCCACCCCCGACCTAGCTGCACCCCATCCAACGGATATACCATCTCCCTCTGTCCACACCCTTCTGGAATATACCCCACTCTGCACAATGCTGCCATTTTGGGAAGCCTGCATCTCTCCTTTAGGACTCCATATTGTGACTAGAAGATATGCCTCCTCAAGGCCTCCAATCTGAGGATGTCCATTGCCTGGAAATTGATGCCTATTGTAGATGGTGCATGTGCAGTGCTTAAGCGTGACGTTTCAAGGAAAGCACTGATGTTTTGAGGGGTTTGAGTAACAGCACAGTTAGTCAGTGCAGCCCAAGAACCTAAAGGGCACTAATCCCTTTTACCAAGATCCACTCTTTTACCTCAATATTTTGAGAGATTTGAGGTGCATAACCCTGTTCCACAGGATCATGGGCTCTCCTTCACTAAAATCGAGGAAATAAAGGAACTGACGGCAATTCACAAATGTGGTTGAATTTTCAGCCACTTTTAGTTACTTAGGTCACATACCAGTTCAAGCTTTTAATAATTTAAGCATTCTGGCCTGATTTATTTGTGTTTTTAAGTGAGACGTCCTAAATATGGGGTGTCTTTCCAAATGTTGATCCTGTGCTTCCTGTGCCATTGGACTCATGCTGCACCTATCTGATAAGATCCAGGAAGACAGAACCCTGTCTGTGGTTTCTGGTGTCTAGAGAGGACCCGGCCTTGCAGTTTTGGCTGAACTGTGCCTGTTGCAGAAGGACCAAATCTGATTAGCATATGGCTGAGGTCTGTTTGGAGTGACATACGGAGCAAAGAAAGATTGACTGGAACGTGGCCATGAGTACTTACCAGTGGCTGAGATTAAGCCAATCATTCCAACCATCACTTTGCGGTTTTTTTCAAGACTGTACATACACAATACTTGCTCATATATAAACATATACACACGCACATATATATCTAAGTGTGTGTGTATATATATATATAAATTATCCTGGATACAATCTTTGACAGTGAAACAGGGGGCACTCAAGTTAGCGAGTTTAAATCAGCTTTATTAACGAACTCAAAGCACTGACGCATTTTCGGCGAAAGCCTTCTTCAAAGTGCAATATATATATATATTTTTATTTTTTACCAACATCTGATTCCTCTCACAGCATGCTCTAGACCGGTGCTGGTCCACGGAAAGGAATCGAATTCCGCTTAATTTTTACCACCAAAGAATTTGACTCGCACTCCAGGAGTTTTAGGTTGATGGACTTATTTAATCCAAGTAATAGTCATCACCATCACCTTTACAACTAACGCGTTTCGACCAGATTGGTCTTGATCACGGTTAGTGGTAGTCCATCTTTCATGTCTTTTTATACAAAACCTCCCAAGTGGCCCATAATTAGGCATTGTGGGATTTGTAGTTAAAATCATTACTTTTGCCTAAACAGTTTGGACATTTTTCGTTTCCAATAAAAAATGTATATACATATTTTCTTATTTACACGGTCCTTTATTCGAGTAGTGCTCTTTCATTTCATTGTGTGATTATTGATTTATACGTAGATTCCTTGATGTCCATCTTCTCACCATCATTCACGGCTAAGTGCCCTTTTCCTGTTTGTTATCACATGAGGATATTTCCTCTGTAAGTGGCTCTTTCAGTTCGGACATGATGACATCCTTATGGTATTCATGGGTAAGTCCTCATTTTTAGGCTACTCATTGACCTGACAGTGTTCTTCTTTGCTCCATATTGGGTATATGTGATTTTTCATGACCTATATGTATATATATTTATATATATTCAGACACCAAAGATCACTGATTCCCCCACCACTTACGACGGCTACCCCGCAGTGGGGTAGCGAACCCCAAACTACTCCAATACTCCCATCTTCCTATACGAGAGTCGCATAAAAGAAGAGATGGGCCACGGCTCAATTCCTTCCAGCGTGTTTGTTTTTTTCAAGCAGCAAAAACGCCCGACGCGTTTTGGAGCTCCTTGGCCATGGGTCAGTTACGTTTGCACATTCCATACGTAAATACTAGTGACTTCCACCATTAACACAAAAATAGGACTCCATGGCATTTGTTTGAAGTTATGTCTGGCGGCAATCTTAAATCAATGTCATTCATGTTTTAGACTAATACCAAGTTATTACATATATTTAGTAAAACATCTTAAAAACAAGTGCGGGGTCCTGTGCTTGTTTTGGAAATAGCCCCCAGGTGGGCCAGGTCCCGGGGGCATGTGCATATACATATGAACATTAAAGGAGGGGGGCGCACAGAGACCCCCTCCTTATGCATTTTTATGCCTCAGGAACCACCACCTCCCGGAGCTTATGTTTTTATTAGTGGGGGCCGTGCAGACCTCTCCCCACCCAGGGGTCTGCCCCTTCCCCGCAGCAAACTACCAAGAAATCGGGGAGGCCTCACAGACCCCCCTGTGCCCCGGGACCACCACCTCCCGGGGGCCAAATTGATCGAAATGGGGGGCCTCACAGACCCCCCAGCCCAAGGGACCACCACCTCCCTGGGGCCAAATTAACTTTGAGACCTCATCGGAGGCCCAATCCCCTTTCTCAACCACTCTGCATAGAGGCCTCCTGGCGCACTACAGGTTGGGGGCTCAAGTCCCCTTGGCTGCTGGGGGTTGTTGGGGGCCAAGAAACCCTATTGTTGCTAAAAGTAAGTCCCCCGCACTGGGATTGCTGAGACCTCATTGGAGGCCCCGTCCCTTTCTCAACCACTCTCCAAAGGGGGCCTCCTGGCGCACTTCTGGTTGGGCGGTGAAGTCCCCTTGGCTGCTGAGGGTCATTAGGGGCCAAGAACCCCTACTGTTGCCACAAGTGGCAGAGTTTTTGCCAAACTCCGTGTTCCAAGCGAAGCGCCAAGTGGCAAACCTCCACAAACTCTGCTGGCGGAGCGAAGGTTACCGCCCACTCCTTTCAGAAACACACACACCCACTCACAGACCCACTCAGATGCTCGTATACCCACTTACAGCCCCACTCATACTTTCTCACACCCACTTACAAACCAACTCAGACACTCATACACCCACTGAGACACTCATGCACTCGCTCACACACTTAGGGGCATATTTACAAGGGAAGTTTCTTCATAAACGCAGGGCTGCACCATATTTACAAGAATATGGTGCAACCCTGCGTTTCCCCCAACGCAGCACCCTTGCACCATAGTGCAAGGGTGTCTGCGTGCAGGGGAAGATTGTTTATGTGCAGGAAGGTCCCCCTTCCTGCACATAAACAATCTTTAAATGCCGTTTTGTAACTTCTGTGTGTGATGCTTAATGGGGGACCTTCCTGTACATAAACAATCATTGGCCTTTTGCTGTTTTCATGTGTGCTGCACAATGCAGCACACATGAAAACAGCAAAAACGAGGAGAAATGAAACATTTCTCCTCATTGCACCAGGGTAAGGCCAGGTTTTTCCTTATCTTAATTCTGGCGCTGGCTCCTATTTACGTCTCCCTTGTAAATAGGGGACAGCGTCAGAATCAATGGGTGTTGCCGTGGAACGCCCACAGCAACACCCATTGCCCTTCCCTTTCACGCTAAGCATAGCGTGAAAGGTGACCTTATTTACAAGGCAGCGTTAAGCCACGTAAGTGACTTTAATCTTCCTTGTAAATAAGACGAAGCCCCTATCGCCACAGGAACGTCGTAAAAAGTGACATTCCCCTGGCGATAGGGGCTTGTAAATATGCCCCTTAGGGTTACAGTTAGGAAATACAATTTAAAAAGCCTTATAAATTCTTTAAAAAAAGTAAAGGTTACAGGGACGTTATAGTTAGGCTCAGATTTCATTCGTACAAAACAAGTGAAATTCAGCAGTTATATTTACCTGAGCTAACTATAACTTACGCCCCCACAATGCACTGCTTATGACCACAAATATTACATAACTTGTGACATGATCAGTGACATCACTGATGTCATCACTGATGACATCTCAAATGACATCACTGATGACATCACCGATGACACCTTCCACAGAACCACTCACACACACACCCACTCCCACCACCATAAAACCTCTCATATGCCCACTCACACGACCACACAACTCACATACCCATTCACAGCCTCATACAAGTACTTACACAACTGCACACTTATCCTTAGAGCCACTCACACACCCACACACTTACTCATACAGCCTGATCATACAAGTCACTCACCCATAAAGCCACTCATACAGCCACACACTCACCCATACAGTTACTGACAGACCCAGTTATTAACCTATACAGCCACTCAAACACCCACTCACTCACCCATGCAGCCTCTCAACAGAGCCACTCACTCACCCATACAATCACTCACACACTCATTCCCACAACCACTTACATACCCATTCACACATCCATACAACCACTCACTCAACAATACAGCCAATCCCATAGCCACTTACTCTTCTATACAGACACTCACACACCAACTCACTTAACCAAACACTCACTCAAACAGCCACTCACTCACCCATACAGCCACTCACACACCCAGTCAATCACTCATACAGTCATTCAGACACCCACTCACTGACCCATACAGTCACTGACACACCCACTCACCCACCCATACAGCCACTCACACAGCTACTCACTCACCCATCCATACAGCCACTGACACACCCACTCACTCACCAATACAGTCACTCACACATCCACTAAGCCACTCACACAGCTACTCAGACACCCACTTATACACCCATACAGCCACTCACACACCGTGACTCACATTAACTTTGACAAAAAAAGGAATCACTCATTAGTAGTACACATAGTATACTCACCTAACTTTTGTGGTACCATAGCATATATACGTTTAACACACAAAAACTTTTAGAAAACACTCACATCACTGGATGATGTCATCAGTGATGTCACTGACCATGTCATGAGTGATGTAGTATGTGAGGCCATAAGCAGTGCATTGCGGGGCATAAGTTAGATATCTGCTGCATCTCAATGGTTTTGAATGACTAAAATCTGAGCCTAACTACAACGTCTCAGTAACCTTAGGCTTTTTCAGTGATATCTATATCTATCTATCTATCTATCTATCTATCTATCTATCTATCTATCTATATATATATATATATATATATATATATATACATCTATATATATATATATAGATAGATATACACATACATACATACATACAGTACAAAGCGGGAGTCACCACTGTGTAGTTATAGTTAGGTTAGGTCAGAGTTTCCATAGGATAAACATTTTTTGTTTTGATAATAACTTTGATGACGTTGACGTATCTGCGCAAAACTTTTTTTTAAAATTGCATCAAGCATTGCGCCTTCATGTGCTGATCTGTCAAGCAGGTGCCAAGAAACTGGGGGTTTCAAAAGTGTGATTACCCATGTTAATTCCCATAGGAAACTTTGCTCTCAGATACTGGAAAAATGGCTGAAGAAACTATACCAAATTTGGCAAAAAGTTTGAACTTTTCTCAGAAAGATTGACATTTGTGATTTGGTGTAAATCCATTCAGCCGTTTCAGAGAAAATAATTTTAAAGAGGGATTCAAGCTGGACATGAAGAGTTGAAAAAGTTAGGTATATCTGGACTGTTTTTGTCCAGAAATGGTCTAACTGGCCAATTTAAAGGAAAATAGTCCATTTTGATTTCCTGGCCACAGCATGAACAATAAGTTGACACAGTCATTACAGGACTCAGGACATTGTCTCTGTATCCTGAAAATGAATAAAAAAATATATAAGGTGGCATAGTGAGCACACCCTGACCCCCAGGGACATGTGGGCGAGGTACCAAGAGGGACCCCCCTGCCTTGATTAGCTAGTCACAACATAGATAACATGTTGTGGCACCCATTGCGGGACTCGGGTCATAGTCCCCACTCAAATGCATTGTAGTGAATGGCAGGTTTGTAGGGTCTCATTCAGGTTGGATTGCTATTACCTCAGCGCCAAGACGCCTCGGCAGTAGTGCGCTCTACAAATATCTCAGTCAGTCAGTCTCAAACACAGAAAGCAGCACCTATAAAAGGGTGATAACAGATTTCAATTACAATATAAATCATTTGTTGGCGGTGTTATATTAATTTTAGGAATTTCAGGGAGTTTTCAGATGATTTTACCCTCTGAAAAATGCTGTCCTTCTGCTGGGATTCGATGAACATGTTTGAGAGAACACTGTTTTTTCACATGATTATTTCATAGAGGTTGTAGAATGTGCTCCAGAAGCTAAAATGAGCACATTTTCTATAATTTCATGCTATCTTTCTCAGCCATATGATAACAAAGTCTGATATTCTGAGTAAAACATGTACTTCCAATAGCAGCCTGTCAGTTGAATCCCCAGTGTTTTACTGCAGCTTCCCACAGTGTTCTAATGAACGACTAGACTAACATGCTATAGTTATGACAGAAGTATGGCAGACTGAATGCCATCTTGATGAATTCAAAGCTGTAAAACCGAAAGTAATTTCCTACAGAGGCTACTGCAGTAAATGATCAAAACGAGGCCATAGAAATTGTAGTTAGTGCTCTAGAAAGCTAACATCAGGACACATTTTCTATAAGTTCTCAACTACTGTCCTCATCCATGTTAGTAAAATATTTTAACTTGCAAAGTCAAACATGTACTTCCAACACCAGCAGCAGTCTGGCAGTTAACTCCCTAGTAATCAACTTCAAGGTCACCAAAGAGTTCTAATGAACAACTAGAACACTAATATTGTGTATTCAAATCAAAAGAAGGCCCTTTTGTTGGATTATGAGAAGTTGAATTTAAAGCCTTTACTTAAGAGCAGGTTGAGGTAAATGAGCATTCAGATAGATGTTAATTCAGGCATGAAACCAGAGGGTTATAATGTGAGGGAAGGTGTGGGGTTTTAGTAGTTTTAGTTATAGTGTATATTTAAAGGGGATAAAAATATTCAAAGAGAGAGAGATGTCTGCATAAGTACACCACCCCCTTTCCACATCTGTTTACTCAGCCTTCTTTTAAGTCTCTTACCAGCTCCCTAATTCTATAATAGTAACATTTTGGTATATATACATAGGCTACTTCAAAAATTAGTGGTATCAATGTGTGGCTCAAAATGGAAGTGTTAAGCAGAGCAGGATATCAGCTAAAAGGGCTGTGGCCCCAGATAAGAGGCACATTTACTAAAAACCACTGGAAGGGTCTTATCAGGGTGTGTGAGCATCTGCCATTTTTGCTGTTATATCATTTTATGGAAGATAATGGCTACATCTGCTAATGCCTATGCATTTTTCACACACAGATTTATTTCCATTTTTGACTGAAACCTGCCCTTTAAAATGTACAACTAAGAACACCAGTTTGAATAATCTTGGAATGACAGTCTTTCTCTGTCACCCCCAAATGTTGTTTCATCTTACTGAATTCTTATCCATATTACACTTCATTGCAAACAAAGGCTTCTTTCGATATTAAAAGATACCAGAGCCCTTTGGCCTAATAAACCAAACAAATATGTTGTTGCATTTCAGTACATATAGGTAAGTATAATTTACTATTCTTAACTCCACTTCTACCTTTATTGAAGATATATCAGTAGCGGCTGCTCTGGGTAGTGGTGTGCGGGTGGTGGGAGGGGGGTGTGGAGGGTTTAAATAACAAAAAACTAAAAAAGCACTTACCTGCCGCTGCCATCCACAGTCTCTGGATTCTTCTACTCCGGACGGACTCCGATTCCACAGGGGCTGGTTCACACTGCCAGGCTCCTAGACGGCAATCACGGCGCTGCTGTCATACTGGTAAAACAGCATGAGAGAGCAGCACCGTGATTGGCCTGAGTGGGCTTGTTTAATGCTCACTCAGGTCCTAGAAGACTGAGCCTCTACTCCACCCGGCTGTACAACACAGCTCGGGTGGAGAGAGATCAAAGTGCGCATGACGGTTTGGCTGGCCTTAGACATCCGGCAAAACCGTCATGCACTCTTACAGTATGCACTGCTCCTCCCCCTGCTCTCGTCATGGCCCCGCCCTACCCAGACTTGGCTTGCTGGCTCAAGGGCGGAAAGAAAAATAAAATGATAATAAAATGGTTTTATTATCATTTTATTTTTCCCTCTCTCAGCTGGCTCTCAGGGGGGGCGATGCTCCTCCTCCATAGCGGAGGAGCTGCCGCTGAGATAGATATGTCTGTGTGTGTGTGAGTCTGTGAATCATCAAAGAGCACATGGTGTAAAACTATTGAGAGTTGATTTTAGGAAGAATTGCAGATTTATAATGTCCTTGGAAAAAGTACATTTAAACCAGTTTCTGTAATGAAGAAGAAAATAAGCAGGGTGAAAACTGTTTTAGCCAAATAACGACAATTTCTCTCTTTTTAAATTTAACTCTCCCAGAAAGGCTTGTCATATGTCCTAAATAAATCTGAATAAAATTGGTGCCCTGTCCGATAAGCTAGCAGAATAGGTACTCTTCTAAAAACAAAGCTGTCTCTAGTCTGTATTTCTGAGCTCTCCTGGACGATAAATCGCCAACAGATGTTTTAGAAGTAAATAATGAATGCGCTTGGAGGATATTCATTATGGACTCCCACAATAGAATGCACTCTGGAATAAAAAGTAATTAAGTAATGTAAATGAAAAAAATATGCTTTTACACTTTTGCAGTTGGAAACTCAGTGAATCACAAAATACCAGCATTCTCAACTAAAAAATGGTGTTTTAGTACAAAATCCATTTTGAGAGTCAAAAACGTCTTTTCAACTTGCAAAAGGCAATCTTTGACAAAATTCTGAATTGCATTTGGATGAGGGTCTGAAGGGGGAGTCCACTCATAATGGTGATTGGCCAATGGCCATGACATGGATCAATGATTTGTGAAAGCTCTCTCGGTTGGAAATCATTGATCAGATACTGACACCCAATTTGGGGTGGTATCTGACTTGCAAAGGCGAGGCTGTTGAGTAGCCGCTGGGAGGGGAGTGCAGAGAGTGGTCTATAGCACCTCTACAAGCTATCCCTGATGACTTCCCAAGTGACAACTTTTTTTTAAACCAGTACCTGATTCTTTGTGGGAGAAGGGCTGCTTTAAAAACAAAAATCCATTAGAGATTGCAAAGTCCAGGATAGAGTTCTGCTGTCCCTCACTGTGTATGTAACCAGTCACGCATCAAAAACAGTGCAATTTTATGCTTTGTATGCAGTGACTTGTAGTCGTTTATGCCATTATGGAGTCAGAACTACAAGTCCCAGAAAGCAAAGCAAAAACCTAGGCTGGATGAACTTCTCAATTATGAACCTGGGAAACTTGAGAGCACTGAGATAAGAGAAAGGAAGTTGTATGAAAGGAAGATAGGAGAGAGGGTAGTGAGATGATAGTCCAGAATCGATGTGTGTATATGTGTGTGTGTGCGTGTGTAGGGGGTAAGCTGACGAAAAGTGGGAGGGAACAAGACTGAGCAGAGTGTCAGAAGATAGAGAGAAATGAGCTGTGACAATAAAAAGCGCCAGACAGGGCGGTGAGAGGAAGGGGCATTTAAGATGTAGAAAGAAGGTAAGGGGGTAACACATTCAAGGAGAGGAAAGCGAATGACTGATACAATAGTGGCCAAGAAAGGAATTTTGAGAAAGAAAGGACAGTGTGAAACACAGGAGAGAGGGGCCAAAGTTTGCAGAAGAGAATGGAGATACTTGTTTTCCAAATGGAGGAAGTGACATGCAATGGACAAAAGGGACAATATTGTTAGAGGTGGTGGTATGGAAAAGTATGACTTCACCTTGGCCCCAGGTGGTGGAGAGGGCACAGGCACTAGGTGGTAGAGAGGGAATTGGAAGTAAGAGATAAAAGGAAGACAGTGCAGAGCTATGTGGGTGGTGGGTGGGCTCGGAATGCAGAAAATGAGAGAGTGACGGAGTAAGTGTAAGGGATAATATCGGAGAGACGACTGCAAGAGAGGCAGGGGTGAACACCGACTGTGAGGTAGGTAAAGGTAAGAGAATGTTGCAGGGATTCTGCTCTTGGAACAGAACTATGCTTAGAACCATAGAACATCAGTTTGTAGGGCCTGAGTCACCATACCACCTCAGTACATATGGGACAGAGTCTGACTGGCTATAGTGCCTCACTTGCCCCCCTAACCTTACCAGAGAAGCAAGTGAACTGGCACCCCAGAACACCCTCTCCACCCTCTCGGGGATCGCGGCAACAGGACACACCCTTTTGCTCTCTCACTCGTACTTGTCCACAATAAGATAACCAGGAGACACGAAGGAAGTTTAGAATATTTATTTAAACTATTGTGCTCTGAAAAGCAGTATACGTGCCACAATTAGAAAACAAATGCATTCTAAAAATACTGTTAGCTGGTTAATAATTCATATATCATGAAAAGCCCTGTCATTTTATAGGACAGAGTAACCTAAACCGCCCTCCCTTGCAAATTAAGCTAAATGATTATATATGAAAGATCTCTGGGATTACTGGCGGACCCGTACCTTAGCATACACAGATGGATGCTCTACATCTCAGCAGATGCAATGCTCCTGTCTCAGAACTTTCGCTCCATGTGTCTGTTTTCTGCTCATGTGATCATCTATATGATAGCACATGTGTGCGCATAAATAACAGCAGCATTCTTGTGTTATGTCTAGGTGCTAGTGCCTGGCCAGAAAGAATAACAAAGGACATTGTAGTATTATAGAAACATGTGCAAAGGAAAATGCGGCCTACTTTGTGCACAGTTAGGCTAACATGGGGAAAACTACAATGGGCCATGTAGGAAACACACGACAAGAAGAGGTTGAAAATATAAATGGAGGTGAAACAAGAGCAGCAGTTGTATATTCACTCACACATCCACCTTTGCGCTCATATCAGTGTATTAGGTCCCTGCTCCAGTGCCCTGTGTGTAACCATATGCCACTCACACCTTAATTGTACATGTTCTGGGAGGGATGAAGCTTGCACTAATGCTGCTGCTGTCCTGAATCAGTTCTGAAAGGAAAAGAAGCTTGCATTGCTGCTGCCTTCTGTGTGAGAAGGAAGTTTGTTTTGTTGCTGCCATGCTACAGCTGTTCAGCAAGGAAGCCAAGCTTGCACAGCTGCTTCACAATTTGTACGTGTCCTGTGAGGGGTGAAGCTTGCACTGCATCTGCCTAAACCGTGTCTAATTTTTGAGGGAGAGAGCTTGTGCTGCTGTTGCCCAAATTGTACCTTTTCTGTGTGAGAGAGAGAGCTTTCACTGCTGCTGCTCTGCCGTACTTGTTCCATGAAGATAGTAATTATTTGCTGATATTGCCCCATCTTTCTGTAAGGGAGAGAAGCTTGCACTATTGCTGCTCCTGTTGTACACAGTCTGCAAGGAAGGGAAGCTTGCACTGATTCAACCTATGTTGTACATGTGCAGTGAGTACTGCTTTTCTTGCAGCTCCTGTCTGTCTTTTACATCTCCCTCATGTTAAGAATGGTCACAGTGATGTCTCCGATGAAATACCTGCATTGTGTGCTACTTTTTAACTTGCATGTGATAGGAACTAAACAATTTTGTCAGAAAATCAAGATATATATGCCAAGTAACCCCTTATTATGTACGACAGTTCAGCCACTTATGGCTTTTTAGACAACATCACTTTGCATGTTGGGGATTTTGAGCAGACAGAGTGCACCCTTTTGGGGATTTGGGTACTCCAATGTGTTACCACCTGTAGCTCCCACTCCTCATGTGCTCAAGTAACTATTGCAGCAGTGTGAAGCACCCTGTATTCCTAGCTGACACGTTTTCCAACTCCGTGCGTGACTGGTTAGGTCAGTCTGGATGTTTTTCTGAGAATTCTGGTACTTGTAGTCATATTTAACCCAGCATAATACCAGGACTCCAGGTCCAAGAATTCTAAGAAAAAAAACAGGACTGGCCTAACTACTCACTCACTCATGGACCTTGGAAACTTGGCAGCTAAGTGCATTGTACTGGTGCAACACGTGTTGCAGGTGCTGGCAAGGCAGGGCCACAAGTGAATTTTCTACTAAAACGTCATCTTTTGAAAAAAGTAATGTGCGAGGAGGTATTGCAACAGTACCATGGGCCCAGATGCATGCAAAAATTAAATGGGCCACTAATCACAGTTTGGTTGCTAAAATACAATCGCAACTGGGGTCCAGAGGCCGCCTCATATCCCTGAGTCTTGGTGCAAATGCACCTGCTGACCTATTGATAGATACGCCCTGACTGTGAAACTTCTTGTTTTTTTATCTGCTTGCTGTGGCTGTGCTCCTTGCGTCAGCAGCCTGTGGTCATTAGAAACAAGTACAGGCGGAAGAAAGCCTCCTTCATCCTCGGTGGCTCTATCATGATGATGTTTTCTGGCACAGAACCAACCCTGTTTTATGCACCTGGAGGGCATGCCACAGAATTCGGCACAGCACCCACAGTTGCTGTGCTGCGTTGCATGAGAGGGAGAGAGAGCAGGAATGCACTATATCTGCAGAGATTCTGCTCGGGAAACAACCATTACAACGCAGTCATTACAACACACTACATTTACAACGCAGTCATTACAACGCAACTGCCTTTACATCGCATGCCATTACAACGCAGCCATTACAACGCATGTCACTACAACACATGCCATTACAATGATTGTCTCTAAAACGCATGCCATTACAACGCATTATAAGGTAAGTAATGGGAATAGTAATTTTTACCCCTACACTATCCAACACTTACCCTACTATTGCACTCACTGGAGTGGGAATAGTAATTTTTACCCCTACACTATCCAACACTTACCCTACTGTTGCACTCACTGGAGTGGGAATAGTAATGTTTACCCCTACACTATCCAATACTTACCCTACTGTTGCACTCACTGGAGTAGGAATAGTAATTTTTACCCCTACACTATCCAACACTTACCCTACTGTTGCCCTAAAAGTATTATGCGTTGTAATGGTATGCATTGTAATGGAATGTGTTGTAGATGTAGTTTCTAAAAATGCGTTGTGATGGCATGCGCTGTAAAATCATGCGTTGTAATGGATGTTGCGATGTAAAAACCGCGTTGTAAAGGCATGCGTTGTAAATGTTTGCGTTGTAACATGTCCTATTCTTCTGCTCTCTCCCTACAGCTGGTGCACAATTATACTGCTCAGCACCACGCACACACCTTTGCACAATAGAGAAACTGTGTGTGCATGAAGTCTGACATAGGTTTTGTCTTGTAAGGGTAAACTTCCAGTACTAAATACTATGCCTAGACAAACTTGACATTTTTTCCCACTTTGGAGGTTTGCTGTAGAGTGCAGCACACATGCACAGTGTGAAAAGTTAGTAGAAATAAAAGCATTTCTCTTTTTTAACAGTTGCTTCAAAGTGGTGTTAGGTTTTGGTGCAAAACCCTCTCTAATATTGTTAGTAGTTTGGGTTTTACGCCAAAAGCCATGGGTGGTTGCATGGGAACGCCCCTGTACCACCCATGAAACACCTCCTTCAGGCAGACTAACGCAAAGTGTTGCTCTGTGTTACTTTGAGGCAACTTTCCAGCGCAAAGCAAGCTATGTGCTGGAAAGTAAAATTTAAAAAAACATTTTGCGTCAGTTCACGTCAATTTTGTGACACAAATCCAACGCAAAATGTTTGTGAATCTACCCCGTTGTGCTTTATTTTGAGATAGTACAGCTCCGAAACAGTGAGAAAGGTTTGCCTTTTTCTATACCAGAGCTGTTCTGTCTGAAAATAAAGCACTAACCCAGAGAAAGATTGCGTTAAATGAATTCACTTTATGCAACGCCCCAATGCTCTAAGGGAGGATCTGCCCCTGCCTGTTTTAAAGGGGCAGTAAAGGGCCTAAGGTAGTTTGGAAACATTTTGCAAGCGCGTAAAACAGGCACTAGGTTCTGTGTTGCCCCGGAAAAGCCCATCATGATATGCTCTCAGGTGTGTGGCAATCAGAGGAGACATTCGAGGGCTCAAAGGAATACGGCGACATATGAGGTCGTCAAAATTATTTCCTGAAGACATTTTAAGTTTATATATTGCACTATTTGAAAAGCATTTGCTGTTATTTGTGCATGTTAGCAGGGCTTGTTGGACACTGCGCATTTCAACCAATGGTAAAAGAAGGGCCCTTGCAAAACTAAGGGAAGTGGGAGACGTGGGTGAGGGTAGGACTAGCTTTACTAGAGTTTTGTGCACACGCCTGCAGGGCACAATGCAACTCAAACGTAGAGCCAGATTTACTAAGTTCTCATGCAGCGCAGTGCAGCAGCCGTAAATGCTGCGCTGCGTAAGAAGAGAGCAGGAGAGTGCATATTTACTGAAATTAGGCACTCTCCTCCCCTCTCCCTAGCGTCAGTGCTGAAATCCGATGCCGTGCACCACAGAGAAACCTTTGTGCCATGGTGCAAGGATGTCTCAGTGAGTCTAGCATAGGTTTTGTACTGGGAGAGTATCCTTCAGGACCAAAATACCATGCATAGACTGACT
Source organism: Calotriton arnoldi (assembly GCA_963921515.1). Taxonomy (NCBI): domain Eukaryota; kingdom Metazoa; phylum Chordata; class Amphibia; order Caudata; family Salamandridae; genus Calotriton; species Calotriton arnoldi. The sequence goes on along the minus strand of CAWUFW010005247.1, from coordinate 207,304 downwards.
TTAACCCTTTTCCCACTTAGTATGTGTGCTGTAAAGTGCAGCACACATACAAAGTCAGAAAAGAAAGGCGAAAGGAAAGCATTTCTCCTTCCATTCGCCTACTTCAAAAGGGTGCAGTTTTCTGACGCTAAACCCTGTCCACTTTGTTTAATAAATTGGGTTTAGCGTCAGAAACCTTTGGTGGTTGCAGGGGGACGCCCATGCTCCGTCCATGGTACGTCCCCTTGGCGCTAAGTAATGCAAAGCAGTGCTATTCGTTGCTTTGCTATACTTTCACATTATTTCCAGCGCTAAACAAATTTAAAGTCAATTGGAAAAAAAAGATTTTGGGCCGATTTGCGTCACTTTTGTGGTGCAAACACGGCTTAAAATCTTAGTAAATCTCCCCCGTAGTTTCTATTTACTATGGATTATAAAGGTCATTGACCGCTGTGCAAAATTGCATTGCGCCATTCAAGCACACGTCCAAACGTAAGTAAATCTGCCACCGTATTGCTAATTTGATGGCACGGTGTAAGTTTCTGCTTGGAAACTGTCTTCACATCTGCAGACAACATCCTCGGTGTGACCAGCCTGAAAAATGCAGCGGGAGACTCACGATTTTTTATTTAAAATCATGTTACTTCAGATTTCTCCACCGTCATCGTTTTCCATCAAAGCAAGGTAATTCGTAAATTAATTAAAAAAGCTACTGCATTTAAACCAACAACGAAAGAGGAAGTTCAGAACGCGGAGGACTTGTCTGCGAATGATCTCTCCTCAACCCCACAGCTAGTCTCTCAAGCGTCTCCCTGGATTATGACTGGCTCTTCACAGCTCTACTGGCATTTGACGACAATGGATGACTGCCATCATTTCAAACGCCAACTCCGGAGTAATAACCTGTTGAGTGACTGACTCGGGCCCCAGCTCTACCAGCCTCTCAAATGCATTGGTGTTACCTATGACTGACTATATCCAAAACCACTGACTATGCCATTCCTACCAGCGTTTCTGAGGCAAGAGTCTGACCTGTGATTGACTCTACCCCAGCCTAATCTTCCTTTCAGAGAAACTGGTATGACGTGTAACTTACTCTGCCCAAGCCCCGCCAACTTTTGCGATCAGTGGTTAAATATCTTGCCAGTCCCTCTGGGGTGTTTTTGAGGCGTGGTTACCATGGAGGCCAATGTGCCAGGGGGGATGGGCCTGGGCTGGAGGCCCAGGACGTGACCACCTCTGGCACAGGGTATAAAAGACAAAGGCCTCAGCGGCCTGGCACACCTCCACCTATACAGCTGGGAAGGCTCCGTTCAGAGAGAGGAAGGCGGGCACAGCGTAGGGCCAGGTAAGAGGAAAACCAGTGTGATGTACAGGGTTGTACCCACCATGGCTCTCTCGGTGCACCTCAATCCTGACCCGCTGCACCGCCTGCTATTCCAGTATGGGGACTCAAACACAGCTCTTCCAGGGACCTCTATCCTGACCAGCCACCACCCCTGCTGTTCCAGCCCTGGTGCAAAGCACAGTTCAGCCAGTGTACCTCAATCCTGGCCTGAATCACCCCCACCTATTCCAGTACTAGGACACATCAACGGCTCCCCTCATGCACCTCAATCCTGGCCTGCAGCACCAGCCGCTAGACCAGAACTGGAACTCAAAGAAGGCTGTGCAAAGGGCCTCCCTTCTGACCAGCAACAACCCTGCTGTTCCAGTGATGATACTTCCACAGCTCTCCCTGCGGACCACAGCTCTCCCTGCAGACCACAGCCCTCCCTGCAGACCACAGCCCTGGTCTCAGAGTCCCTGCTATGCCAGTGATGAGACTGCCACAACTCTTCCTGCGGACCACCGCTCTCCCTGTGGAACTCAGTCCTGATCACAGGGTCCCTGCTGTTCAAGTGATGATACTTCCACAGCTCTCCCTGCGGACCACAGCTCTCCCTGCAGACCACAGCCCTCCCTGCAGACCACAGCCCTCCCTGCAGACCACAGCCCTCCCTGCAGACCACAGCCCTGGTCTCAGAGTCCCTGCTATGCCAGTGATGAGACCGCCACAACTCTTCCTGCGGACCACCGCTCTCCCTGTGGAACTCAGTCCTGATCACAGGGACCCTGCTGTTCAAGTGATGAGACTAACCACAGTTCTCCCTGTGGATTTCAGTCCTGATCGCAGTATCCCTGAAATTCTAGTGATGAGACTTCCACAGCTCTCCCTGCGGACCTCAGTCCTGACCTCAGTCCTCTTGCTATTCCAGTGATGAGACTTTCACAGCTCTCCCTGCTTACCTCAGTCCTGACCGCAGGGTCCCTGCTATTCTAGTGATGAGACTTCCACAGCTCTCCCTGCGGACCTCAGTCCTGGCCGCAGGTTCCCTGCTATTCTAGTGATGAGACTTCCACAGCTCTCCCTGTGGAGCTCAGTCCTGGCCGCAGGTTCCCTGCTATTCTAGTGATGAGACTTCCACAGCTCTCCCTGCGGACCTCAGTCCTGACCGCATGGTCCCTGCTATTCTAGTGATGAGATTTCCACAGCTCGCCCTGCGGACCTCAGTCCTGACCGCAGGCTCCCTGCTATTCTAGTGATGAGACTTCCACAGCTCTCCCTGCGGACCTCTGTCCTGACCGCAGGTTCCCTGCTATTCTAGTGATGAGACTTCCACAGCTCTCCCTGCGGACCTCAGTCCTGACCGCAGGCTTCCTGCTATACTAGTGATGAGACTTCCACAGCTCTCCCTGCAGACCTCAGTCCTGACCGCAGGTTCCCTGCTATTCTAGTGATGAGACTTCCACAGCTCTCCCTGCGGACCTCAGTCCTGACCGCAGGCTCCCTGCTATTCTAGTGATGAGACTTCCACCGCTCTCCCTGCGGACCTCAGTCCTAACCGCAGGCTCCCTGCTATTCCAGTGATGAGACTTCCACAGCTCTCCCTGCGGACCTCAGTCCTGACCGCAGGCTCCCTGCTAATCTAGTGATGAGACTTCCACAGCTCTCCCTGCGGACCTCAGTCCTGACCGCAGGTTCCCTGCTATTCCAGTGATGAGACTGTCATAGCTCTCCCTGTGGATTTCAGTCCTGATCGCAGTATCCCTGAAATTCTAGTGATGAGACTTCTACAGCTCTCCCTGCGGACCTCAGTCCTGGCCGCAGGTTCCCTGCTATTCCAGTGATGAGACTTCCACAGCTCTCCCTGTGGAGCTCAGTCCTGATTGCAGGGTCCCTGCTATTCCAGTGATGAGACTTCCACAGCTCTCCCTGTGGACCTCAGTCCTGACTGCAGGATTTCTGCTATTCGACCACTAGACTTTACAGGCAACACTGTCAGTGTAACTCACTCCTGCTCTGGAGTAACTCTTCTACTACTAGGGCCCACCTATACCTTTGGAAGTGTACCTCAGTCCTGGCCGCTGCATAGCATGCCAATTCAAACCTGCACACTCAGCTCTGCCAATGTAACCCAACCTTGAGCCACACTGTTGCTGTACTGTGAGCAGGCAGCCCCGGCAGGATACGAGGCACTACATATGTGTAATTATATGACATGCCTATGTTATGTATTGCCATGTGAGATATTGTGTACTGTATTATGCTATTTCATGCTGTGCTACATTGTGAGTTTTTGTGCTATTCTTTTTTAGGTCGAGCCTGGGCAGCGCATGCGCTGCTCAGCGAGGCATGGTGTATTCGAGTATGGAGTTGAAGCTCCGTTCTCTCTCCACTGATATTTTTCATTAGCTTGTGTCATTGTCCTTTGTAAATGCTGGCTTCTGATTCGTTAATAGGCTTGTAAGTCCCTCTTTAGTACCACCTTGTCTTCATTTGTAACCTCCCATGAGGACATCCCCTGTTACGTGTGTTGTTACACTGTATGTCTTTAGTCTGTAAGCACTATTTTCTTTAATGAGTATCTCCTACTGGAGGCACGATATGTTTTCCTGCAACATTCAGCGCTTTCACTTTCCAAGCAGCCTCGGACAATGGCGACCGCTTCTTTGAAATGAAATAGGTCTCGCATTTGCGAGAGTTTGAGCTATTGGCATTGTAAATGACAATGCCTTTTATTTATGTGTTAATTATCAACACAGATAAATAAAAGGGATTGTCATTTACAGTGCCAATAGCTTAAACTCACGCAAATGCAAGACCTACTGCATTGCAAATGCTTGTTATACTAAGCCCTACTGTTGAAAGCAATCTTGTATGTGGTACTCGCCTTCTACTATACTACTCCGCCGCCCACATTTTATGCACTCTCCTCTTGAACAGGGCTTATAACAATTCCCACTAACACAGACAGGAAGGGTAATACACCTGCTGCAAGATGTCTGATCAACAAGCTCGCTTTTGCTTCCGATCCCAGTGGGACTGACTGACTCAGCCTTTTTAGGTCGAGCCTAGCGGCAGCGCGCATGCGCTGCACGCTCTGCGAGGCATGCAGTAGTCGAGTATGCTGTGGAAGCCTCGCCTTCTCTCCACCCATATTTTTGATTGGCTGTGTCATTGTCCTTGGTAAATGCTGGCTTCCGATTGATAATGAGGCTTGTTAGTGCCTTCTTGTTACCGCCCTGTCGTCATTTGTTACCTTCCATGAGGACTGGATTTTTAACTTGTGGCGTTACACGGTCTCCTTCATAAGTCGGTAAGCACTATTTTTATTTTATTTTATCACCAGTACCACCACAAGTACCACCACCACCAGTACCAGTACCACCACCACCAGTACCAACACCAGTACCACCACCAGTACCACCACCACCAGTACCACCACCACCAGTACCAGTACCACCACCACCAGTACAACCACCACCAGTACCACTACCAGTACCACCACCACCACCACAAGTACCACAGCCACCACAAGTACCACCACCAGTACCAGCACCACCACCAGTACCAGCATCACCACCAGTACCACCAGTACCACCACCACCACCAGTATCACTACCACCCCTACCACCACCACCCCTACCACCACCACCACCACCACCACCAGTACCACCACCACCAGTACCATCACCACCAGTACCACCACCAGTACCACCACCACCAGTACCACCACCACCACCAGTACCACCATCACCAGTACCACCATCACCAGTACCACCACCACCACCAGTTCCAGCACCACCAGTACCACCACCACCAGTACCACCCCCACCACCAGTACCACCAGTACCACCACCAGTACTACCACCACCACCAGTACCACCACCAGTACCACCAGTACCACCAGTACCACCACCAGTTCCACCACCACCACTACCACCACCAGTACCACCAATACCACCACCAGAACCATCACCAGTACCAGCACCAGTACCACCACCAGTACCACCAGTACACCCACCACCAGAACCACCACCACCAGTAGCACCACCAGTACCACCACCACCAGTACCAGCACCACCACCGCCAGTACCACCACCACCAGTAGCACCACCAGTACCACCACCAGCACCAGTACTACCAGTACCACCAGTACCACCACCAGTACCACCAGTACCACCACCAGTACCACCACCACCAGTACTACCACCACCAGTACCACCACCACCACTACCACCAGTACCACCACCCCTACCAGTACCACCACCACCACCACTACCACCACTACCAGTACCACCACCACCAGTACCACCAGTACCACCACCCCCAGTACCACCAGTACCACTACCACCACCAGTACCAGTACAACCAGTACCACCATTACCACCAGTACCACCACCACCAGTACCACCAGTACCACCACTAGTACCACCACCGCCAGTACCACCACCACCAGTACCACCAGTACCACCACCACCAGCACCACCACCAGTACCACCACAAGTACCACCACCAGTACCAGTACCACCACCACCAGTACCTCCACCACTACCAGTACCATCACTACCACCAGTACCACCACCACCACCACAACCACCACCACCACCACTACCACCACCACCAGTACCAGTACCATTACCAGTACCACCAGTTCCACCACCACCAGCACCACCACAACCAGTACCAGTCCCACCAGTAACACCACCACCACTATCAGTACCACCACCAGTACCACCACCAGTACCACCACCACCAGTACCACCACCAGCAGTACTAGCAGTACCACCACCACTGGTACCACCAGTACCTCCAGTACCACCACCACCAGTACCACCAGTACCACCACCAGTATCACCACCATTACCACCACCGCCAGTACCACCAACAGTACCACCACCACCACCACCACTACCACCACCAGTACCACCAGTACCACCACCACCAGTACCACTAGTACCACCACAAGTACCACCACCACCACCAGCACAACCACCAGTGCCACCACCACCAGTACCACCACAACCAGTACCACCACAAGTACCACCACCACCAGTACCACCACCAGCACCACCACCAGTACCACCACCACCACCAGTACCACTACCACCACCACCAGTACCAACACCAGTACCACCACCAGTACCACCACTACCAGTACCAGTACCACAACCACCAGTACCACCACCACCAGTACCCACCACCACCAGTACCAGTACCACCACCAGTACCAGTACCACCAGTACCACTACCAGTACAACCACCACCACCACCAGTACCACCACCAGCACAAGTACCACCACCAGTACCACCATCACCACCACTTCCACCACCAGTACCACCACCAGTACCACCACCACCACCAGTACCACCACCACCAGTACCACCACCAGTACCACCACCACCATCAGTACCACCACCCAGTATCACTACCACCCCTACCACCACCACCACCAGTACCACCAGTACCACCAGTACCACCACCACCAGTACCTCCACCACCAGTACCACCACCACCCGTACCACCACCAGTACCAGCACCACCAGTACTACCCCCACCACCAGTACCACCACCAGTACTACCACCACCAACACAAGTACCACCACCAGTACCACCACCAGTTCCACCACCATCACCACCAGTACCACCAATACCATCACCAGAACCAGCACCAGTACCAGCACCACCACCAGTACACCCACCACAAGTACCACCCCCACCAGTACCACCGCCAGTACCACCACCACCAGTAGCACCACCACCAGTACCACCACCACCACCAGTACCACCACCAGCAGTACCAGCACCACCAGTACCACCACCACCACCGTTACCACCAGTACCACCACCAGTACCACCACCACCACCAGTACTACTACCACCACCAGTACCACCAGTACCACTACCACCAGTACCACTACCACCACCACCACCAGTACCACCACCACCAGTACCACCACCACCAGTACCACCAGTACCACCACCCCCAGTACCACCAGTACCACTACCACCACCAGTACCAGTACAACCAGTACCACCATTACCACCAGTACCACCACCACCAGTACCACCAGTACCACCACTAGTACCACCACCGCCAGTACCACCACCACCAGTACCACCAGTACCACCACCACCAGCACCACCACCAGTACCACCACAAGTACCACCACCAGTACCAGTACCACCACCACCAGTACCTCCACCACTACCAGTACCATCACTACCACCAGTACCACCACCACCACCACAACCACCACCACCACCACTACCACCACCACCAGTACCAGTACCATTACCAGTACCACCAGTTCCACCACCACCAGCACCACCACAACCAGTACCAGTCCCACCAGTAACACCACCACCACTATCAGTGACCACCACCAGTACCACCAGTACCCCCACCAGTACCACCACCACCAGTACCACCACCAGCAGTACTAGCAGTACCACCACCACTGGTACCACCAGTACCTCCAGTACCACCACCACCAGTACCACCAGTACCACCACCAGTATCACCACCATTACCACCACCGCCAGTACCACCAACAGTACCACCACCACCACCACCACTACCACCACCAGTACCACCAGTACCACCACCACCAGTACCACTAGTACCACCACAAGTACCACCACCACCACCAGCACAACCACCAGTGCCACACCACCAGTACCACCACAACCAGTACCACCACAAGTACCACCACCACCAGTGCCACCACCAGCACCACCACCAGTACCACCACCACCACCAGTACCACTACCACCACCACCAGTACCAACACCAGTACCACCACCAGTACCACCACTACCAGTACCAGTACCACAACCACCAGTACCACCACCACCAGTACCACCACCACCAGTACCAGTACCACCACCAGTACCAGTACCACCAGTACCACTACCAGTACAACCACGACCACCACCAGTACCACCACCAGCACAAGTACCACCACCAGTACCACCATCACCACCACTTCCACCACCAGTACCACCACCAGTACCACCACCACCACCAGTACCACCACCACCAGTACCACCACCAGTACCACCACCACCATCAGTACCACCACCAGTATCACTACCACCCCTACCACCACCACCACCAGTACCACCAGTACCACCAGTACCACCACCACCAGTACCTCCACCACCAGTACCACCACCACCCGTACCACCACCAGTACCAGCACCACCAGTACTACCCCCACCACCAGTACCACCACCAGTACTACCACCACCAACACAAGTACCACCACCAGTACCACCACCAGTTCCACCACCATCACCACCAGTACCACCAATACCATCACCAGAACCAGCACCAGTACCAGCACCACCACCAGTACACCCACCACAAGTACCACCCCCACCAGTACCACCGCCAGTACCACCACCACCAGTAGCACCACCACCAGTACCACCACCACCACCAGTACCACCACCAGCAGTACCAGCACCACCAGTACCACCACCACCACCGTTACCACCAGTACCACCACCAGTACCACCACCACCACCAGTACTACTACCACCACCAGTACCACCAGTACCACTACCACCAGTACCACTACCACCACCACCACCAGTACCACCACCACCAGTACTACAACCACCAGTACCACCACTACCACCAGTACCACCACCACCACCACCAGTACCACCACCACCATTACCACCAGCAGTACCACCACCACCAGTACTACCACCACCACCAGTGCCACCACCAGTACCACCACCAGTACCACCACCACCAGTACCAGTACTACCACCAGTACCACCACCACCAGTACCAGTATCACCATCACCACAAGTACCACCATCACCACCTCCACCACCACCAGTACCCCCACCACCACCACCAGTACCACCACCAGTACTCCCACCACCAGTACCACCAGTACCACCAGTACCAATACCAGCAGTACCACCACCACCAGTATCAGTACCAGTACCCCCACCAATACCACCAGTACCACTACCAATACCACCAGTACCAGTACCACCACCAATACCACCAGCACCACCACCACCAGTACCTCTACCAGTACCACCACCGCCAGTACCACCAGTACCAGTACCACCACCACCACTAACAGTACCACCACCACCACTACCAGTACCACCACCACCAGTACCACCACCACCAGTACCACCAGTACCACTACCACCACCAGTACCAGTACCACCAGTACCACCATTACCACCAGTATCACCACCAGTACCACCAGTACCACCACCAGTACCACCACCACCACCAGTACCACCACCACCAGTGCCACCACCACCACCAGTACCAGTATGACAAGTACCAGTACCACCAGTACCACCATTACCACCAGTATCACCACCACCACCACCACCAGTACCACCAGCACCACCACCACCACCACTACCACCACCAGTACCACCAATACCACCACAAGTACCACCACCAGTACCACCACCAGTACCTCCACCACTACCAGTACCACCACTACCACCACCACCCATACCACCACCACCAGTACCACCATCACCAGTACCACCACCAGTACCAGTACCACCACCAGTACCACCACCACCAGTACCACCACCAGTACCACCATAACCAGTACCACCGTTCCACCACCACCAGTACCACCACCACTACCAGTACCACCACAACCACAACCAGTACCACCAGTACCACCACCACCAGTAGCACTACCACCACCAGTACCCCCACCGGTACCACCACCACGACCAGTACCACCACCAGCAGTACCACCACCACCACCAGTACCACCACTACCATTACCACCAGCAGTACCACCACCACCAGTACTACCACCACCACCAGTGCCACCACCAGTGCCACCACCAGTACCACCACCACCAGTACCAGTACTACCACCAGTACCACCACCACCACCAGTACCACCACCACCAGTACCACCAGTACCAGTATCACCACCACCACCAGTACCACCACCACCAGTACAACCACCACCATCAGTACCACCACCAGTATCACTACCACCCCTACCACCAGCACCACCAGTACCAGCACCACCAGTACCACCACCAGTACCACCACCACCAGTACCACCACCACCGGTACCACCAGTACCAGCACCAACAGTACCACCACCTCCATCAGTACCAGCACCACCAGTACTACCCCCACCACCAGTACCACCACTACCACCACCAGTACTACCACCACCAACACCAGTACCAGCACCAGTACCACCACCAGTACCACCAATACCACCACCTGAACCAGCACCAGTACCAGCACCACCACCAGTAAACAAACCAACAGTACCACCACCACCAGTACCACCACCACCAGTAGCACCACCACCAGTACCACCACCACCACCGCCAGTACCACCACCACCAGTACCAGCACAAGTACCAGCACCAGTACCACCAGTACCACCACCACCACCAGTACTACCACCACCACCAGTACCACCACCACCACCAGTACCACCACCAGTACCACCACCACCACCACCACCAGTACTACCACCACCAGTACCACCACCACCACCACCATTACCACCACCACCATTACCACCACCAGTACTACCACCACCACCAGTACCACCACCACCAGTACCACCACCAGTACCACCACCACCAGTACCAGTACTACCACCAGTACCACTACCACCAGTACCACCAGTACAAGTATCACCACCATCACAAGTACCACCATCACCACCACCACCACCACCAGTACCCCCACCACCACCACCAGTACCACCACCAGTACTCCCACCACCAGTACCACCAGTACCAGTACCAGCAGTACTACCACCACCAATACCACCAGTATCAGTACCAGTACCACCACCAATACCACCAGTACCACCACCAATACCACCAGTACCACCACCAATACCACCTGTGCCACCACCAGTAACACCAGTACCACCAGTACCACCACCAGTACCCCCACCACCAGTACCCCCACCACTACCACCACCACCAGTACCACCAGTACCCCCACCACCAGTACCCCCACTACTACCAGTACCACCACTACCAGTACCACCACTACCAGTACCACCACCACCACTACCAGTACCACCACCACCACCACTACCAGTACCACCACCACCAGTACCACCAGTACCACTACCACCACCAGTACCAGTACCACCAGTACCACCATTACCACCAGTACCACCAACACCAGTACCACCACCAGTACCACCACCACCAGTACCACCACCACCAGTACCACCACCACCACCAGTACCACCAGTACCAGTATCACCAGTACCAGTTCCACCAGTACCACCACCAGTACCACCACCACCACCACCACTACCACCACCACCAGTACCACCAGTACCACCACAAGTACTACCACCAGTACCACCACCACCAGTACCTCCACCTCTACCAGGACCACCACTACCACCACCACCCGTACCACCACCACCAGTACCACCACCACCAGTACCACCACCAGTACCACCACCAGTACAACCACCACCAGTACCACCACCACCAGCACCACCACAACCAGTACCACCGTACCACCACCACCACCAGTACCACCACCACCACCAGTACCAGTACCACCAGTACAACCACAACCAGTACCACCAGTACCAGTACCACCACCAGTACCACCACCACCACCAGAACCCCCACCAGTACCACCACCACGACCAGTACCACCACCACCAGTACCACCACCACCACCAGTACCACCACCACCACCAGCAGTACCACCACCACCACCAGTACTACCACCACCACCAGTACCACCACCAGTACCACCACCACCAGTACCAGTACTACCACCAGTACCACCACCACCAGTACCACCAGTACCAGTATCACCACCACCACAAGTACCACCATCACCACCAGTACCCCCACCACCACCACCAGTACCACCACCAGTACCCCCCCACCAGTACCAGTACCACCAGTATCAGTACCAGCAGTACCACCACCACCAATAGCACCAGTATCAGTACCAGCACCACCACCAATACCACCAGTACCAGTACCACCACCAGTACCACCAGTACCACCACCAATACCACCTTTGCCACCACCAGTAACACCAGTACCACCACCACCAGTACCTCCACCACTACCAGTACCACCACCACCAGTACCACCACTAATACCAGTACCACCACTACCAGTACCACCACCACCACCACTACCAGTACCACCACCACCACCACTGCCAGTACCATCACCACCAGTACCACCACCACCAGTACCAGTACCAGTACCACCAGTACCACCATTACCACCAGTACCACCACCACCAGTACCACCACCAGTACCACCACCACCACCAGTACCACCACCAGTACCACCACCAGTACCAGTATCACCAGTACCAGTACCACCAGTACCACCACAAGTACCACCACCAGTACCACCACCACCAGTACCTCCACCACTACCAGTACCACCACTACCACCAGTACCACCACCACCCGTACCACCACCAGTACCACCACCACCAGTACCACCACCAGTACCAGTACCACCACAAGTACCACCACCACCGGTACCACCACCAGCACAACCACCAGTACCACCACCAGTACCACCACCACCACCAGTGCCAACACCAGTACCACCACCAGTACCACTACCACCAGTACCAGTACCACCACCACCAGTACCACCACCACCAGTACCACCACCGCCAGTACCAGTACCACCACCACCAGTACCAGTACCACCAGTACCACTACCAGTACCACCACCAGTACCACCACCACCACAAGTACCACCACCACCACTTCCACCACCAGTACCACCACCAGTACCACCACCACCACCAGTACCACCACCAGTACCACCACCACCATCAGTACCACCACCAGTATCACTACCACCCCTACCACCACCATTACCACCACCACCAGTACCAGCACCACCAGTACCACCACAACCAGTACCACCACCAATACCACCACCAATACCACCACCACCACCACCAGTGCCACCATCACCAGTACCACCACCAGTACCAGCACCACCAGTACCACCACCACCACCAGTACCAGCACCACCAGTACTACCCCCACCACCAGTACCACCAGTACCACCACCTGTACTACCACCACCAACACCAGTACCACCACCAGTACCACCACCAGTTCCACCACCACCACCAGTACCACCAATACCAGCACCAGTACCAGCACCAGTACCAGCACCAGTACCACCACCAGTACACCCACCACCAGTACCACCACCACAGTACCACCACCGTGTACCACCAACACCAGTAGCACCACCACCAGTACCACCACCTCCACCGACAGTACCACCAGTACCAGCACCAGTACTACCAGTACCACCAGTACCACCACCAATACCACCACCACCACCAGTACCACCACCACCACCAGTACCACCAGTACCACTACCACCAGTACCACCACCACCACCAGTACCACCAGTACCACTACCACCAGTACCACCACCACCACCAGTACCACCACCACCACCAGTACTACCACCACCAGTACCACCACCACCACCAGTACCACCACCACCAGTACCACCATTACCACCAGCAGTACCACCACCACCACCAGTACTACCACCACCACCAGTACTACCACCAGTACCACCACCAACAGTACCAGTACTACCACCAGTACCACCACCACCAGTACCACCAGTACCAGTATCACCACCACCACAAGTACCACCATCACCACCACCACCACCCCCACCACCACCAGTACCACAACCAGTACTCCCACCACCAGCACCAGTACCACCAGTACCACCAGTAGCAGTACCAGCAGTACCACCACCACCAATACCACCAGTATCAGTACCAGTACCAGCACCAGTACCACCACCAATACCACCAGTACCAGTACCACCACCAATACCACCGTTGCCACCACCAGTAACACCAGTACAACCACCAGTACCACCACCACCAGTACCTCCACCACTACCAGTACCACCACCACCAGTACCACAAGTACCACCACTACTACCAGTACCACCACTACTACCAGTACCACCACTACCAGTACCACCACCACCACTACCACTACCAGCACCACCACCACCACCACCACCAGTACCACCACCACCAGTACCACTACCACCAGTACCACTACCACTACCAGTACCAGTACCACCAGTACCACCATTACCACCAGTACCACCACCACCAGTAGCACCACCAGTACCACCTCCACCACCAGTACCACCACAACCAGTACCACCAACAGTACCACCACCACCAGTACCACCACCACCACCAGTACCACCAGTACCAGTTCCACCAGTACCACCACCACCAGTACCACCACCACCACCAGCACCACCACCACTACCACCACCAGTACCACCAGTACCACCACAAGTACCACCACCAGTACCACCACCACCAGTAGCTCCACCACTACCAGTACCACCACTACCACCACCACCACCCATACCACCACCACCAGTACCACCACCACCACCAGTACCACCACCAGTACCACCACCACCAGTACCACCACAACCAGTACCACCGTACCACCACCAGTACCACCAGTACCACCAGTACCACCAGTACCACCACCACCACCAGTACTAGTACCACCAGTACCACCACCACCACCAGTACCACCACCACCACCAGTACCACCACCACCACCACCAGTACCACTACCACCACCAGTACCACCACCAGTACCACCACCACGACCAGTACCACCACTACCAGTACCACCACCACCTTTACCACCACCACCATTACCACCAGCAGTACCACCACCAGTACTACCCCCACCACCAGTGCCACCACCAGTACCACCACCAGTCCCACCACCACCAGTACCAGTACTACCACCAGTACCACCACCACCAGTACCACCAGTACCAGTATCACCACCACCACAAGTACCACCACCACCACCACCAGTACCCCCACCACCACCACCAGTACCACCACCAGTACCCCCACCACCAGTACCAGTACCAGCAGTACCACCACCAATACCACCAGTATCAGTACCACTACCAATACCACCAGTACCACCACCAATACCACCAGTACCAGTACCACCACCAATACCACCAGTACCACCACCAATACCACCGTTGCCACCACCAGTAACACCAGTACCACCACCAGTACCACCACCACCAATACCTCCACCACTACCAGTACCACCACCACCAGTACCACCACTACTACCAGTACCACCACTACCAGTACCACCACCACCACTACCAGTACCACCACCACCACCACTACCAGTACCACCACCACCAGTACCACCAGTTCCACTACCACCACCACTACCACCAGTACCACCACTACCACCAGTACCACCATTACCACCAGTACCACCACCACCAGTACCACCACCACCACCAGTACCACCACCAGTACCACCAGTACCAGTATCACCAGTACCACCACCAGCACCACTACCACCACCAGCACCACTACCTCCACCAGTACCACCAGTACCACCACAAGTACCACCACCAGTACCACCACCACCAGTACCTCCACCACTACCACTACCAGTACCACCACTACCACCAGTACCACCACCACCCGTACCACCACCACCAGTACCACCACCACCAGTACCACCACCACTACCAGTACCACCACAAGTACCACCACCACCAGTACCACCACCAGCACCACCACCATTACCACCACCAGTACCACCACCACCACCAGTGCCAACACCAGTACCACCACCAGTACCACTACCACCAGTACCAGTACCACCACCACCAGTTCCACCACCACCAGTACCACCACCGCCAGTACCAGTACCACCACCACCAGTACCAGTACCACCAGTACCACTACCAGTACCACCACCAGTACCACCACCACCACAAGTACCACGACCACCACCACCACTTCCACCATCAGTACCACCACCAGTACCACCACCACCACCAGTACCACCACCACCACCACCATCAGTACCACCACCAGTATCACTACCACCCCTACCACCACCATTACCACCACCACCACCACCAGTACCACCACCAATACCACCACCAATACCACCACCACCACCACCAGTGCCACCATCACCAGTACCACCACCGGTACCAGCACCACCAGTACCACCACCACCAGTACCAGCACCACCAGTACTACCCCCACCACCAGTACCACCAGTACCACCACCTGTACTACCACCACCAACACCAGTACCACCACCAGTACCACCACCAGTTCCACCACCACCAGTACCACCAGTACCAGCACCAGTACCACCACCAGTACACCCACCACCAGTACCACCACCACAGTACCACCACCACCAGTAGCACCACCACCAGTACCACCACCTCCACCACCAGTACCACCAGTACCAGCACCAGTACCACCAGTACCACCACCAGTACCACCAGTACCACCAGTACCACCACCAATACCTCCACCACCAGTACCACCACCACCAGTACCACCACCAGTACCACTCCCACCAGTACCACCACCACCAGTAGTACCACCATCACCAGTACCACCACCACCAGTACCACCACCACCAGTACCAGTACCACCACCGCCACCAGTACCACCACCACCATTACCACCAGCAGTACCACCACCACCACAAGTACTACCACCACCACCAGTGCCACCACCAGTACTACCACCAGTACCACCACCACCAGTACCAGTACTACCACCAGTACCACCACCACCAGTACCACCAGTACCAGTATCACCACCACCACAAGTACCACCATCACCACCACCACCAGTACCCCCACCACCACCAGTACCACAACCAGTACTCCCACCACCAGCACCAGTACCACCAGTACCACCAGTAGCAGTACCAGCAGTACCACCACCACCAATACCACCAGTATCAGAACCAGTACCACCACCAGTACCACCACCAATACCACCAGTACCACCACCAATACCACCTTTGCCACCACCAGTAACACCAGTACAACCACCAGTACCACCACCACCAGTACCTCCACCACTACCAGTACCACCACCACCAGTACCACCACTACTACCAGTACCACCACTACCAGTACCACCACCACGAGTACCACCACCACTACCACCACCACCAGTACCACCACCACCAGTAGCACCACCAGTACCACCTCCACCACCAGTACCACCACAACCAGTACCACCAACAGTACCACCACCAGTACCACCACCACCACCAGTACCACCAGTACCAGTTCCACCAGTACCACCACCACCAGTACCACCACCACCACCAGCACCACCACCACCACCAGCACCACCACTACCACCACCAGTACCACCAGTACCACCACAAGTACCACCACCAGTACCACCACCACCAGTACCTCCACCACGACCAGTACCACCACCACCACCCGTACCACCACCAGTACCACCACCACCACCAGTACCACCACCAGTACCACCACCACCAGTACCACCACAACCAGTACCACCGTACCACCACAACCACCAGTACCACCACCACCACCAGTACCACCACCACCACCAGTACCACTACCACCACCAGTACCACTACCACCACCAGTACCCCCACCAGTACCACCACCACGACCAGTACCACCACCACCAGTACCACCACCACCATTACCATCAGCAGTACCACCACCACCACCAGTACTATCCCCACCACCAGTGCCACCACCAGTACCACCACCAGTACCACCACCACCAGTACCAGTACTACCACCAGTACCACCACCACCAGTACCACCAGTACGAGTATCACCACCACCACATGTACCACCATCACCACCACCAGTACCCCCACCACCACCACCAGTACCCCCACCACCAGTATCAGTACCAGTACCAGTACCAGCAGTACCACCACCAATACGACCAGTATCAGTACCAGTACCACCACCAATACCACCAGTACCACCACCAATACCACCAGTACCAGTACCACCACCAATACCACCAGTACCACCACCAATACCACCTTTGCCACCACCAGTAACACCAGTACCACCAGCAGTACCACCACCACCAATACCTCCACCACTACCAGTACCACCACCACCAGTACCACCACCACCAGTACCACCACTACTACCAGTACCACCACTACCAGTACCACCACCACCACTACCAGTACCACCACCACCACCACTACCAGTACCACCACCACCAGTACCACCAGTACCACTACCACCACCAGTACCAGTACCACCAGTACCACCAGCACCACCAGTACCACCACCACCAATACCTCCACCTACCACCTACCACCAGTACCAAAACCACCACCACCAGTACCACCACCACCAGTACCACCAGTATCAGTACCAGTACCACCACCAATACCACCAGTACCACCATCAATACCACCAGTACCAGTACCACCACCAATACCACCAGTACCACCACCAATACCACCACCAGTAACACCAGTACCACCACCAGTACCACCACCACCGGTACCTCCACCACTACCAGTACCACCACCATCAGTACCACCACCACCAGTACCACCACTACTACCAGTACCACCACTACCAGTACCACCACCACCACTACCAGTACCACCACCACCACCACTACCAGTACCACCACCACCAGTACCACCACCACCAGTACCACCAGTACCACTACCACCACCAGTACCAGTACCACCAGTACCACCATTACCACCAGTACCACCACCACCAGTACCACCACCAGTACCACCTCCACCACCAGTACCACCACCACCAGTACCACCACCACCAGTACCACCACCAGTACCAGTACCACCACCACCAGTACCACCACCACCACCACCACTACCACCACCAGTACCACCACAAGTACCACCACCAGTACCACCACAAGTACCACCACCAGTACCACCACCACCAGTATCTCCACCACTACCATTACCACCACTACCACCACCACCACCCGTACCACCACCACCATTACCACCACCACCACCAGTACCACCACAACCAGTACCACCATACCACCACCACCAGTACCACCACCACCACCAGTACCACCAGTACCACCACAACCACCAGTACCACCACCACCACCAGTACCACTACCCCCACCAGTACCCCCACCAGTACCACCACCACGACCAGTACCACCACCACCAGTACCACCACCACCAGTACCACCACCACCACCAGTATCACCACCAGTACCACCACCACTAGTCCCACCACCAGTACCACCACCACCTCCAGTACCACCACCACCAACAGTACCACCACCGGTACCAGTACCACCACCACCAGTACCACTAGTACCACCACCAGTACCATCACCACCACCAGAACCAACACCAGTACCACCACCAGTGCCACCACCAGTACCACCATCACCACCACCAGTACCAACACCAGTACGACCACCACCAGTACCACCACCACCAGTACCAGTATCACCACCACCAGTACTACCACCACCAGTACCACCAGTACCACTACCAGTACCACCACCACCATCAGTACCACCACCACTACCACCAGTACCACCACAGTACCACCACCAGTACCACCAGTACCACCACCACCACCACCACCAGTACCACCACCAGTACCACCACAACCACCAGTACCACCAGTACCACCACCACCACCAGTACCACCACCAGTATCACCACCACCCCTACCACCACCACCAGTACCACCACCAGTACCACCACCACCAGTACCACCAGTACCACCATCACCAGTACCACCACCAGTACCACCAGTACCAGCACCACCAGTACCTCCACCAGTACCACCCCCACCACCAGTACCACCACCAGTACCACCACCAGTTCCACTACCACCACCACTACCACCACCAGTACCACCAATACCACCACCAGTACCACCACCAGTACCACCACCAGTACCACCACCAGTACACCCACCACCAGTATCACCACCACCCGTACCACCACCACCTGTACCACCACCATTACCACCACCACCAGTAGCACCACCACCAGTACCACCACCACCAGTACCACCACCACTACCAGTACCACCAGTACCACCACCACCAGTACCACCAGTACCACCACCACCACCAGTACCACACTACCAGTACCACACTACCAGTACCACACCACCAGTACCATCACCAGTTCCACCACCAGTTCCACACCAGTACCACCACCACAACCACCAGTACCACCACCAGTACCACCAGTACCACCACCACCACCAGTACCACCACCACCACCAGTACCACCACCACCAGTACCACCACCACCACCAGTACCACCACCACCACCAGTACCACCACCACCACCAGTACCACCAGTACCAGTACCACCAGTATCACCACCAATACCACCACCACAAATACCACTAGTATCAGTACCACCACCGGTACCAGTACCACCACCAATAACACCAGTACCATCACCAATACCACCAGTACCACCACCATTACAACCAGTACCTCCACCAATACCACCAGTACCACCACCAATACCACCACCACCAGTACCAGTACCACCAGTACCACTATCACCAGTACCAGTACCACCAGTACCACCAGTCAGTATCATTACGACCACCACCAGTACCACCAGTACCAGTACCACCACCACCACCACCACCACTACCAGTACCACTGCCACTACCACCACCACCAATACCACCACCACCAACACCACCACCAATACCACCACCACCACCTCAGGGCCTCTCGCTCACTAGTAATAGCAGGGGCACTGTACGAGGCCGGAGCTGCAGCCGAGACCATCCCTCCCTCCATGCGCTCCATAAAGTAAAGCCCACCCTGCACCAGGAGGTGACGCCAGGGCCCTACTACAGCTGGAGTGTTTATTAGACCAAAGATAGCAATGACATTACGCAATGCCACACTGCACACTCAAATCACGGAGATGGCAGGAAATAGCCCCCCTCCCGCTCTTCCTCCTGAGCCGCGACAGTGTAATCACAGTGTGAAAGGTGTTGGAGCGCTTTGTTAGTGTCTATAGCTCGGATCATATGTAACTCTCACTACACACTTTGTGTCTGTGTAATTTACAACACTTACACATCTTCTTCACTGCACTATTTATCACTACTTTGAAGACGTCGCAGGCCGGTCTCTTCCTCTGATATTTACAATCTAACAAGCGGTCGAGAAGGCCCTGTATTGCAATGCAATAGGTCTCGCATTTGCGAGAGTTTAAGCTATTAGTATTGTAAATGACAATGCCTTTTATTTATGTTTTAAAACCCAAAACATAAATAAAAGGCATTGTCATTTACAATGGAAATAGCTCAAACTCGCGTGAATATGAGACCTATTGCATTGCTAATGCTTGTATTTTCTTGCAGTTGGTGAAATGGAGTCAATGGTGTCAACATTTCCTTTTACAACAATGTTTTGATTACGCTAAAATGAATGTCTACCGTAACTGACTTATGTATTTGTAAAAATTCAAGTATACCTCCCTGACAGTTTTGTTTATGTTGTGTGCTTTATATAAAATATTATCATTAGCTGCTGAACATTTTTGAAACCTCTTGGGCTTGATGTAATAAGCATTTTATTACACGCAAATGCTCCAATTCAGAGTTAGTGGCTGTTAAAATTATTTTTCTTATATACTAAAAAGTTTTGAGGAGTCAGAAAAGTCTTAACGACTCCCAAAATGGGATTGCGTATGGATTGGTATCAAGGAGAGACTTGTTGCAGGTGTCCCTTCCAAATACTGAATCAGTATCCAAAATATCAACCGAAATCTAGTTGCAAAACATTGGTATTTCACAGACACCTCAAAGGAGGTGATAAAGCAAAGGGAAAATGGAACCCCTTCCGATTTGTGAATGTTAAAAAAGTTTATTGAAGAGTAGGATCCAAAAAAACAAATAAAAATGTAAACTTTTCTTTTTAAACACAGACCTGTCTGTTTTAAGGAAAACAGGCTGGATAAAAGTTTGCTTTATTGATAAGTGATCACAGACATGGTGGCCGGTTGGCCCCTGTGATGCTCTCTCACTTGTGTGTTGCTTGCTCTGTCTCCTATGCTTGTCACCCCCTGCTCTCTCCCTTGTGTGCTTCGCCCAACCCTCTGTTTTGCCCTCCGCTTTGTTCTCTCCGTGTGCTGCTTTTGCCCTTTTCTCCCTACCCAGCTTTATTTTTGTTTTATGAGATGTGTTAAGAATGAAATAAATTGCTGTAGAGAATGATTTTGAAATGCACATAGAAAAAAATCATAACAGATTCTTGGAAAGACAATGCCTCAAAGTAGTGATTAGAGATGCACATAAGAGAGCCGTAGCGATTCCACATTATACATAAAGAAGTCAATCCAAAAGTCAAGAAACCAAATAGAGGACATGCACACACTTGCAGACATATGTCAGGATTGTTGGTAGCATGTGAGGTTATGGGACTTATAACTGAGTTAGTTAGCCCTTATGGAACTCAACTACTTTGCTACTAATAACTTTTGGCAGATTTTGGGTTATCTGCAAAAAATTTGGAAGTCCCTTGTTTCCTTAAACTAAAGGCCAGATGTATGTAGGAACCGTTCTGCGAATTCCTAATTGCGAATCCTTGCGATTCGCAATAAGGAAATTGCAAAACGGCATGTATGAAAGTGTGTTGAACACTTTCTGCAATTCCTAGGGGGTCGCAAATTACCTACCTCATGAATATTAATTAGGTAGGTCGCAATTAGCGACCCCCCAGGAATTGCTAAAATCACGGGGATGGTGGCCTGCTGGGGTCAGCAGACCACCATGTCCGTGATTGCTTTTAAATAAGCAAACATTTTTTTTTAATGCGGCCCGTTTTCCTTAAAGGTAAACGGGTTGCATTTAAAAAAGAAAAGTGAAAAGTTTTCTTTTCATTTTCTAAGAGCAGGCAGTGGTCCGTGGGACTCTGAAAAAAACGTTTTCGCTGGTATTCCGAAAGGGGATTTGCGAATGGGTTACCACCTACATGAAATACGTGGTAAAATGCTAATGTTTTGTGACCGCATTCATGGTCACAAAACATTCATACATACCGTTACGATTCACTATTTGGAAGGGACGCCGTAAGGACGCCCCGTCCAAATAGCGAATCGCAAACCCACTTTGCGATTCGGTAGCAGGTTGCCATATTGCAAAATAGGGTTTGATACATGTGTGCGAATCAGGCCGTTTGCGAACACAAAAGTGCTTGATACATGTGGCCCTCAGATTCTTTGTATCAAATATTATTGTAATTTAAAGTGTGGTGGATCTCCAAATCTATTGGGAATGATTGAAAAACAGTATTTCGCTGTTTCTTTTTAAGGGGATTTTTGCACCCCTCTACTGCAAAATCTGGTGAATGGAATTTCACCAATCTTGTCAAGAATAAATAACTTTTCTTAGAATAAATCCTTTTATAGGCTTGCAGCAGATGCAGTGAGATATTTTTTTAACATTTGCATTATGAAGAGGTGTCAGTGGACTCGCATGGTTCATATGGTTTCAATTTGGACCATTATGTGAAAGACGCAAACGTATCAATGGATGCGGAACCTGATTGGCTGTTGGGAGCTACACAGTTTGTACATTCACCCTTTTCTGGTGTTGCATGTCAGTGAACTGCGGCGAGGTGCGAGGCCATTTTCTGGAAAACGTGACACACGTGACACAGAGCAAATGGGATGCACTCAATCCCCAGTGAGGACTCATTCATTCAACTGTTGCGAAACATTCCTTTTCCACAAGAGAAAATGGCTAGATTTAACTAAGGATTTTGTGAAGCAGTAAGTGGACTCTTTACATATTTACATATTTTCCCATTCAGAGTGAACTTAAATAGTGATGATATGAAAGTCTCTCTCTGAGCTGTGATTCCATCCATAATCCCAATCCCGACCTTAATCTGGACTCTGCATTGGTACCAGTATGAACTGTACACGGGGTCATGTCCTGTCCTCAGCACCAACTCACCCAATTCCCCCCAGAAGCTGTATTTCCAAATAAAGTTCCTGTATGGATTTATAAACAGGTGAGGACACAAAAACTGTTGCCTGCCTACGATGCACAGGCGCTACCGGGTATGACTGAAGGCCCAAGGCCAGGTCCTGCCAAAATACGGTGCAGTGCACAGCCAAAGACCATGTCTTGGGGCAAATCCCAAAAGCTTTGCCCAGTGTGTATTGTGGTCCGTGCTATTACCCGTAGGGCACGGCTGAAGGCCACAAATGTGCACAGTGTGCAGAGCATGTTGGTTATGGCGAATGTCCTATACAATATGCCAGACACCACACTGGTACAAAAGACCTGGGTGCAGAGCAGTGCCAAAGGCTAGGCCCTGTACCATAAGTCTCCAGTGCGCACCAATAGGCTGGCATTGGATGACGAGTATTGCTGAGCTCTGTAACTTTATTCCAGACTTCTGGTGCTGGCGCCATGCAGGACAGCGAGCTTGGGAAATAAGAAACAGGGCACGGACATAGCAGGCTCAAAAAGAAACAGGGTGCACATTGACACTGCGCATACAGACTTGTGCATCTGCTAGCACATTCAATCCAAAACGATTGGCTTTGCCAGTACTTGTTTAATCTGTGTGTTTGTGTGAGCCTAGCCAAATCATGTTTGAGGAGGTGGCGCCACAGTGTGGTAGGTTCTATTTTGACCAGTACTTTCATTTGTAACGTCTTGTTTCTGGAACGTTTGTACTTCTAATCACGGACCACACTTCACCTAATTTGCAATGATAGCTTCAATTAGTGCTTAACAAGTGAAAGTATAGGTTTCGAGTACTGGCAAAATATCTGCACACATCATAAAAGTGGAAAAAGGTGCACTTGGCTTAATAGCATTCCAACAAAAAGGGCCTGGAAAAAATACCAAATGATGCACTTTCGAGAAGACATGTTGGTGTAATGTATCTCTGTCCCTTATTTGGAAATCAAGTCTTTCTCTAGCACTAATTAACATTTTTAACTAAGCCATGTTTAGCACAATAGAAAATACTTGGATAAAAACGGCAAATCAGCCGGCAAAACTGCAAATCAAGAAACTAAGATCAGTATATTTCAATTAAAACCTCCTTTGTGGGTAAGGAATTACATGTGATGTGGCTCTATGCAAGCCCTCTCAACCATTCTGAAGTACGGGTTGGTGGACTGCTTCTGTGTAGTAGAAGCAGTAACAACAACAACAACAGCAGCAGCAGCACCAGCAACAACAACACTGATAATAATAATAATTACAATAATAATAATCATAGTCATGCTACAAATAGTACTGCTAACAATACTACTACTAATAAAAATAACAATAATAATAACAATACTAATAATAACACTAAGAATTATAATAATAATAATAATAACAACAATAATAATAATAATAGTAATAATAACAATAATAATAATAAAAGTCATGCTACAAATAGTACTGCTAACAATACTACTACTAATAAAAATAACAATAATAATAACAATACTAATAACACTAAGAATTATAATAATAATAATAATAATAACAACAATAATAATAATAGTAATAATAACAATAATAATAATAAAAGTCATGCTACAAATAGTACTGCTAACAATACTACTACTAATAAAAATAACAATAATAATAACAATACTAATAATAACACTAAGAATTATAATAATAATAATAATAATAACAACAATAATAATAATAGTAATAATAACAATAATAATAATAAAAGTCATGCTACAAATAGTACTGCTAACAATACTACTACTAATAAAAATAACAATAATAATAACAATACTAATAATAACACTAAGAATTATAATAATAATAACAACAACAACAATAATAATAATAATAGTAATAATAATAATAATAAAAGTCATGCTACAAATAACACTGCTAACAGTAGTAATAATAATAGTAATCATACTGATACTAATACTTCTAATAATAATACTAATAATACTAATAACAATAATGATAAATACTGTCACATCTACTAATATTAATACCAAATAAAACAAAGTAACTATTTATAATTCGGAATGGTAGCAGCAACTCTTCATATAGTGGACTCGTGCTGGAACTGCCTCTTTGTACTTAACAACATACCCATGGACAATGCACAGGTGCTCATGTGTGGACTGGGAGAGTCTGCTTTGGCCATGCTTGGACCTGCAACTTGAAATCTGTGGTGGGAACATGAACCCACTCAGCAATATGAGCAGCGACCCAGATTTTAAAAATAACGACACAAACATTCCTGCTCTGGGCTATTAAATCCCCCAGAAGAAATGCATCTCACTGGCAGCAGCCGTTTTG
The DNA here is from genome assembly GCA_963921515.1 of Calotriton arnoldi. Taxonomy (NCBI): domain Eukaryota; kingdom Metazoa; phylum Chordata; class Amphibia; order Caudata; family Salamandridae; genus Calotriton; species Calotriton arnoldi. The sequence goes on along the minus strand of CAWUFW010005247.1, from coordinate 180,800 downwards.
GAGTGAGTGGTGTCTGAAAAAAAGGTCAAGCTGTAACATTCATTCTTTTCCTTTGATTGGTATTTTCGTTGCTTAACAAAGGTCACTCCTTTGGGTGGGATTGTCTTTTGAATACTGCTAAGAAATCAGGGCATAGTCAGTGACAAAGTGTGGTCTTCAGGGTCTGTAATATTTATGAACATTGGTAGCCTGGAGGTGACTATAGAATCTGTTGCCACTGTATATAATATATGAGAAAGTTCACTTGAATAGAAACGCGTTGTCATTTTTCAATCCTACCACCAGCAGTGTCTCTACAAGCAGGCCCCACTCCCCAAGGAGTCATTTAGAGTTTGGCTGATGTGGGGCGTCCACCAAAAGCAGTGGGTGCCCCTATGCCAAACTCCCATTTCCCCTGCCCCATGTAGAGATGGCAAAGCATCCAGCTTGTGCCGGCATTCCGACTTACATTTTTCTTGTTCAGTACTGCCAGGGAAAGCCCAGGTGTACCTAAAACGAAAAACAAACCTTCACACATCAGTTAGATTGTTTTTGGGATTTCAATAACAAATTGTTGTTTTGGGACTTAGTTATTGAAAGACAAATAATGTGTTAACTGTGGGCATCAAACATGGCCCTCGCTCAGCGAAGCTTCATTGCCTTCCCTGAAGCCGCTGGCCCTCCAGATCCACTGAAGGCGCAGAAATTCCTGGTTGCCTAGTTGGCGAAAATCTCTAAATATGGCAGTTCGCCTTCTGCCAGGGGAGCGGAGTCTATGACTTGAGGGGTGAGCGAAAGGCTGGCTGCTGTGCTGGTGGGCACCCCGTGCAACAATATTTGTTGCTGCCCCTCAGTGACCTGCTTCTCCACAGACCCCTCACACTACCATACTCCAAGGATGCCCCTCATCTCTCCATATCCCCTCCCTCATGTGTTTAATATCTTCTATAGCGCTACCCAGACTAATGTAGGGTGTCAGAGCATGCTAACGAAACCTTTACATCAAGCTTAGGATAACGAAAGACGGGGGAAAGGTTCTTAAACTATAATAAAAATAATTCCAGATTTGTAAAGCGCGACTTATCACCTCTAATGGTATTCAGGACTGGGCTCTGTCAGGGAGATTAAGTGAGCTATTACCCAGAGTCACATGATGCTGAGCTGAGCTGCCGCCGGCGCTCGAACCGCGAGCCCCACGCTACAGAGTCAGCCACTCTGGCCGCTGCACCACACCTCTCCCTATGCTGTGCAGTTTGCATACAGCTCTTTGATGCCAGTTCATAGATCACTGTGCTATATAGAAGGTTTGTAACGTATGAACTGCAACTAACAAAAGTATCTCTGTGACAAAAGTAGTAACCCACTGAGCTGGCAACGCAAAATACAATTCTGTGGTTTACATTTTACACGTGCTTTGCAGCAGGCACATTAACTCTCTGTAATACTTTATGGTGGGTCAAAACTGCTGTTATACACAACTCGCATCTCTAAAGCAAGTACATGCATTACCATAGTTATCTTGACATGTTTACTATAGCCTGAAATTGTCCAGCACACAAAGAACTCTCAAGCAGGTGATTTTAAATCCATAAGATATTTCACAATGCTGCGTCCCCAGAGCTCGCCGCTAGCTGTGATGGCACCGGTCTCACCACCGTAAAGTCGGCCCTTAGTGAGCGGTTGAGATACCCGCCATTTTGTAAATAAGGCCCCAAGTAAAGATATCTGCATCAAGTGACATTTGTTTCTCTGTGTTTTTCTGAACCTTACTATTAGAAGTAGGTCTAAATTGAATTTCAACTGCAAAGCTTTGTATTGTTGTGATGTTTTGGCAAGTTTGCTAAATTGTGTCAACAGAATAAGCTTTCAGCAAAAAACATTTACTTTACCCCCGAATGTGGCTTGTTCCTGCAATTTGCTAAATCTGCTTTTGGTAGTGTATTTGCTGCACCTTTTTAACATCTTTCATAGTTGAAGCAGTTTCCCAAAATTTGGAAAAAATATCACAATGTTGCAATTTTTCACATCCTTCACAAACATGCATCCATCTAGTTATAAAAGTAGGGCATCCATATGAGCTAGGGGAAATCCTTCAGTTTCTGGATGACGCTCTAAATACAGAGTAGAATCTTCTGGCTGAATTTCTTCCACCATTAAGAAATTATTGTGGAAGATATTCAGCCAGAGAATCCTACCTCATCTTTAGGGTTTCCTTCAGAAAATACAGGAGTGCCTGTTCCCTCCAAGCACTAAAAGAAACCCTACATATTGTAAATGTGTCCATCGCATTTGGTTGCAAAGTACTGATTCATGGGCCACCTAGTCATGAAACATATGCCAGCAGTCTGATCACACAGGAGCAGAACCAACACCGCCAGATGTCTTCCATTTTAACTGGCTCCCAGGTGGGACTGTTGACATGTGACACCCTACCAACCAGTCCTAGCTTAGTCAAATCCAGTGCCAGACTTCCAGCTGTCACCTCATAAACCACTGACGTGCACCACACTGACTTGCATGCATGTGGCTTTGTGACCCGTTCCCATCAATGCCATCTCTGCAAATGCCAGAGCCTTGTTCACTTCCTTCCCAAGACAGAATCTTCCATAGGCCTCCTGAGTAAGTCGGATGTCCAAAGCCAAGAGCAGATGATCACAAGGGTGACTTCCATTTTAGGTCTTGCCTAGGAAGCGCTTGCGCTGTCTCTTTGAGACATGCAGTATCTAGTATATGGGTTTGAAAAAATGCCCATCTTTTTCTTTGGTTCCTCTTGCCGTCCTTCTTAAATGCCTGCTTTTCATTGGTTAATATGCTTAGTAGTCCCTCCTTTTCTACTTTTGTAACCTCTCATAAGGGCTGCCCCTGTTACGTGTGCTGTTACACTTCATGTTAATTTATGGGACTTGGAGAGCACACTTTTCTTTTTGTTGGCCTGCCTCTGCGTTTGCTTGTTATCTTTACTTCTTGCAAGCTGAAAGGTTCCCAGCCAAATCATTAACCAGTGCTTCCCCTTCAGGGCTGATGTATGTTCTGCACATTGCAGGATGTTATTTTTTATTACAGGCTTCCCGCAATGTTAATTTTATTTTGTTTTGTTTTTGGTGCTTCCCCTGTCGTCACTCCTGGCTACTCCCCCTCCGCGTTCAGGGTTCCTCCTGGTCGTCCTGAAGGCGCAGCTCCCAGCTGCCCCTGCTGGATATTGTTTTTTAGTTTATGGGCATTCCTGATGTTGTTTTAGTGCCGATCGATTGTCATATATTTACCTTCTATTTTTTATTGGCACAGTTTTACCAACGCCGAGACTCGAACACAGTTCCCCAGGTCAGAAGTTGGCAGCTGTGGAGGTTACGCCACAGTCTCTCTCCTGCTGGTTTCCCTTACCACCCACCCCTTCTACCTTTTGCTGCCCCAGCCCTCCCAACCATTCCCGCGGTTTGTCATTGGCATGTGTATTAGCTTGTGCCTTCTCTTTTTAGGTCGAGCATTCGAGACCTCTTGTATATACTTTAGCATATACTATACTTTAGTATACACTTATATGTGTATGTACTTTGTGGGCTCTGGAGATCAGCCCTAGGACTTGTCTGCTTCCGCTTAGGGACTTTTTTTCTGTTCAACTGCCTCTATTTAACTGTCTTGATAGAAAACGACCAGCAGAGGTCAGTAAAATACCTGAATCACTTTAGCATTCTCTAGATTCTAGTCCATAGAAATTGTCTTCCACGAGCACCCGTAGACAATAAAAAAAAAAAAAAAATCTTGTATTTTCATTGATATGACCACCGAAGGCCCTGATTTTATATTAAAAACAGAGCTTTGGACTATACTATTTCCCGCTGAAAGGCAATATTTCTCTCCATGTGTTCCCATACCTGGCATGTCACGCAGTTTACTGCTTACTTTCCCTCATGATAAAGAACAGTAGATGTTTCAGCACCCACGCTAATGTGCTGCATAGCTAAATACATATAAGGTCCCAAAGGCGAGACCGATTGCATTGCAAATGCTTGTTTGTGTCTGTTGTCTTTCAGGCACGCGTAGAAATTCACACCTGTGAATAAATGGTGGCCGTGCCATTGGAGCAAATGCATAAATGTGCAAGTTAGCAAGTGGACTGAAAGAAGCGGCAGCCACCTTCCCAACGCTCAGAAAGATAGCCTTAGAAGACTTAAGTTAACGTAGAGGATGTCTTCTGTCACTTCCTGCTCTTTATTGTTGTTACTGCTTCCCCTCCTCGCTTTTCACCAGCAAACCTAACATTATGATCCTCCATTTGTATTGCTAGCCCCCTCACATAAAAACTGCACGGTAACACCCTATCAGGATCTGGACTCAGCAAAGAAAAAGCCTATTCAAAATCCATGCATGAATATATGGACACACTGTTCAACAAATAAAATGAATCCGCTCAGGACACTTTGAGCGACGCTGCACAAGCTGAAGGGGGGCTTTCCAATAAAAAGTAAAAAAGCTTGCCTTCTAAAATCATCAGCAATTTCCAGCAATAAAGATTTCGATTGTGTATTAAATGACGTGTTGCTGTGTTGTAAAATATATTGTGATGACTTTTACCAGATATCCGCCATTAAACAAGAGTCACCTCCCACTTCTATCTCTACCTCTCTGTGCCTCAGTCTCTGTTTTTTCCACTGTGTCTATCTCGGCTTTTTTCAAATGTCGGTCCGTCTCTCCACAAGCCTCAGTTTCTGACTCTCTGTTTTCCAGGGCGTCTTTCTTTCTTTGCCCGTTTGTTTTTTCTGCTGTCTGTCTCTATCTTTTCCACTGACTCTGTGTCTTTATCTTTTCCACAACTTGCCTCTGCCTCTCTCTCTGCCCCAGTTTCTCTGACTTTTACACTACGCCTGTCTCCCTCTTGTCTGCTTTTCCACTCTCTTTCTTCCACTGACCATTTCTGTCTCTCTCTCATGCCCCAGTCTCTGCCTCTCCCTTTATCTTTCATTTATGGCCGTGGCGCAGTCCGCCAGAAACAAAAACAAACCGCAGAAATATTTCCGAGCAGTTGAACAGCACTCCCATGCAACAACTTCACGTCGCACAAACGAAAACACGTTGGGGTTAGTACCACCAAACAAGAAGAATACCCTCTTCTCAAAATCAGGGGCTATTTATATTTCTTGTTTCGTCGATTTGGCACTTTATTTTGAAAAAAAATAGGCAAGCAGCGAATGCCATTAATGCCATATTTGAATGTTTAGTTTGGATTTAGGCATCTCTCAGCAGCACAGCACCACCTCTGCACCAGTTCAGCACCACCTCATTAACAGCACAGAGCTACTTCAGTATCGGAGCAGCACCTCAGCATCAGCACCAGCACAGCATCACTCAGCATCACTCAGCACCACCTCTGTACTAGCGCAGCATCTCCTCAGCACCACTCAACACCACGACAGCACCACCTCAGCATCAGCACAGAACTATCTCAGCATCAACAAAGCACCACCTCCGCCTCAGTGCACCACCACCACTTCAGCACCAGTGCAGCCCCACCACAGCATCAGTGGAGCACCACCTGAGCAGCAACTCAGCACCAAAGCAGCACCACTTCAGCAGTAGCACAGCACCACCTCAGCACTAGTGCAGCATTCCCTCAGCACCAGTGCAGCACCAACTCAGCATCACTCAGCACCAGCACAGCATCACCTGAGCACCACCTCAACATCACTCAGCACCAACTATGTGTCACTCAGCACCACCTGAGAACCACCTCTGCACAAGCACACCACTACTTCAGCACCAGTGCAGCACCATCTCAGCACCACCTCCGCATCAGCACAGCACCACCTCCACATCAGCACAGCACCACCTGAGCACCACCACAGCACCACCTCAGCATCAGGACAGCACCATATCAGCCCAGCACCACCACCTCATCAGTGTACCACCACCTCAACACCACCTTAGCACCAGCGCAGCACCAGCACTGCACTACCTCAACAATAACACAGCACCACCTCAAAAATAGCAGTACAGCACCATCTCAGCATTGGCACAGCACCACCAGCGCACCACCAACTCAGCACCAGTGCAGCCCCACCACAGCATCAGCGAAGCACCATCTCAGCACCAGTCATACCTCAGCAGCAACTCAACACCAACACAGCACCACTTCAGCATTAGCACAGCACCACCTCAGCACCAGTAGAGCATCACTTCAGCACCAGCACAGCACCAACTCAGCATCACTCAGCTCCACCTGAGCACCATCACAGCAAAACCTGAGCACTACCAAAGCATCACTCAGCACCACCTCAGCATCACTCAGCACCACATCAGTATCACTCAGTCCACCTGAGCACCACCTCCGCACAAGCACACCACCACCTAAGCACCACCTTTAGCACCAGTGCAGCACCACCTCAGCACCAGTGCAGCACCACCTCAGCTCCAGCATCAGCACAGCACCACCTCAGCATCAGTGCAGCACCACCTCAGTATCAGCACAGCACCACCACAGCACCACCTGAGCACCACCACAGCACCATTTCAGCATCAACATAGCACCACCTACCTCCTCATTAGTGCACCACCACCAGTGCAGCACAAACTCAGCATCAGTGCAGCACCACCACAGCACCAGCGCAGCACCACCTCAAAAATAACCCAGCACCACCTCAACAACAGCCGCACAGCACCAGCGCAGCACCACCTCAGCACCAGAGCAGCACCACCTCTGCAGCAACTCAGCACCAACATAGCACCACTTCAGCATTAGCACAGCACCAACTCAGCACAATTGCAGCCCAACCACAGCACCAGCGCAGCACCACCTCAGCACCAGAGCAGCACCACCCCTGCAACAACTCAGCACCAACATAGCACCACTTCAGCATTAGCACAGCACCAACTCAGCACAAGTGCAGCATCACCTCAGCACCAGCTCAGCATCACTCAGCACCACTTGAGCACCAGCACAGCACAATTCCACTATGCACTTCCATGACTAACAATTCCAATCCAAGTCACAAATTTCCACTCCACACCACATATATCCACTTGACTCCAAAACAAAACACAGATAAAAAATATTGTCATTTACAATGCCAGTAACTCTAACTCTTGCAAATGCGAGACCTATTGCATTTCTAACGCTTGTTGGTTGTCCAAGGGCTAGGAACGACAAAGGAACACACCTTCTTCTGAGTAGCTTTAGCACAATATGCATTCTTCCACATACCCTCTAGGCAATCTCCATATTCTGACATAGATATCAAAACTTCCACCTAGACGCAGATTATTAACTGAATAAATATTCAAAGTCATCATAACTTCCTCCACCCAACATCTCACCAGCACATCTGTCTGAGACTTCAACAGCGCTGACGACTCTCCCACAAAGAAAATAAAATATGATCCTCAACAACCTTGTTATCAGAAAACAAATCACAGAGTCTACACAGTAAGAGCTATATAATGAAACTACTCTCCACTGCCAGTACTGCGGTTAGTTGTACATCCCTAACCATTAGACTGGATATCTCATCACATCATCTCGACCACCTTACTCTGCATGCCAGCCTCCTACCATGACAAGCCTAAGTCTCCAAGGCAAGACTTTTGTTTTCAAATATTTCACTATGACTACCTTCAACAGGAACTCACCGCCCTAGCAACCACACTGCACTGTACAACAATGTTAAAACACTCCAAGATGCCGCCCATACCGTCCAGAAAAACAAGATGCAAAACAGGGCTCTAATGAAAGCGCTATCCTCTGATGCCTTCACCCTCCAAGTATTTACTAAAACTTTCTGACAACAATCATCCATCTACAAACTAGAAAGAAATGGAGAAGGGCTAAATCCCAAAATGACCACACAGGACAGAAGACACTTTAGACTCCTCAGCACAATACAGACTCCTCAGCACTATAGCCAAAACAGGTTAATACACATCAACAATTATGAACACATCCAGCTAAGCAAATCCCTCTCCAAAGCAGTCAAACCTCGCACCAACCCACCACCAACCCCCTATATATCATTATATAAACAATTTCGTTGCGCTAAATATGCCCCTCTCAGAGAAATAACTTAGAGCAATCTCCCCTTTGTAGCACAAAAATAAATCAACTCTCTCCCTCTTGTGGTACCACCTCCAAGTGTGTGGTCACTCTTAAGCACAGAATCACTTTCAAGCGAAACACCACTTTTAAGCACAGATTGTCTCGATCAATCACTCTGTTATTTCGAGTAGGAAATTCTACAAACATCACAGGTCTTAAAGCTACTTTATAGAGAATTATAAACTCTCAAATCTGTACAGAGCCTTCATTTCCTGAAAAAAAAACTCTGTACCTCAATCACCTCTCCAGCTTTTTACCCATCACTGATTCTTCATTAAAAAGATAATTGAGAAAGGAGTGCCCGTGAAACTGAAGGAACAAATAGAAAATAATTACCTCTTGTGAAAGTGCTAATTAAGAAATAGATGTAGCACAGAGACCATGACATCTAAGTTGGGAATGCCATTGACATGCTACTCATCATCTGCTGGGCTGGGGTCTACTGGACCTGCTCTATCTCTGAATGGTCTTCAGCACTTTCAACTATTGGGTCGTAGCACTGATCTTGGAAAACGCATGGGATTCTCAGACATGGCACAGCAGCTGCTCACTTCCTAAAGATACCAGAAGTAGAAGCCAGCTACTGAGGCCCTTAGGGACCCATCATGTCTTCCATCATCTACAACCTTCACATGGAATCAGTTGAAACCTGTTAATTAAAATATATTAACACACTAACTGCAGCGTCTTGTGAGTTTTATGACGGAATCCTTTTTGCTCCTAACAAACTCCATAGAGCTGGGACGTAGGTGTCAGAGCGGAATGCAATGAAAGTTTGTTTTAGAATGTTGAGTTTGCAGTTACATGCAAACGAAGAAAGACGTGTAATATTAAGCTTCGTGTGGCGTAGTCATTGGCGGGTACCCAGGTTGGGGAGGATGCTATACTAACCACATTCAACTTTCCCTGAAAGTCTCACCTCCTAAGGACATCAGGTGACTGAAAGCTGTCTTCCCCTCTTAGGCACTAATTATGGTAAAATTTCCTTAGCACCATGCAAGTTGAAGTAAAAGCTATGTGTGGATGAAATTTAAAAGATGCTGGTGTAATTTGCGTAATTTGGGGAATTTTGTGTTATGGTTCGTAGGCAGAGTTCCTGAAATTACGCCATAATGCCACACTGTGCAATTACGTTGCCATTCACAGCAAAATTATAGCGCAGGAGCACATATAAATGCAAATAACCATAATGCGAGTGACTATTGTGTAAGATATTATTGAAGACATCAGACTAATTCCAGATAAATTAGCTAAATGCTTTGAGTCGCCTAAAGACGTTTTCCACAACACGCGGACACAGGTGCCACCTCAGAGACCCAATGTGGCCCTGTGTTCCACGCCTCCTCAGCCATGAAGAGCCATTCCATCAAGGCAGGGCAGGGGTATAGAAAGGGAATCATCACAGGTAAGTACCACTATTACAGTTGTTGAGGTTAGCAATTCTGTAGCTAGTTTAAGTGGCGGTGACACCATAATAAATTCCCATGGCACCGAGGGTGTCATTTGTGGCAAGCAATCACGCGTTCCGCTACAGTCAGCCTTCCCTGATATAGGCACCCATCTTTGCCTGGATCAAACTTTCATTCAAGCACCAAAAAATGTGCATCAGGTAAAAGGTCTAATACTGATAACATTTCACCCAGAGGAGAAACCTTCTCAACAGTATGTTGCAAAAAAAGATGAGGAAATTGTGTAAATTACAAAGATTTGGCCAACTGCAGCAAAAACATCTGTAGATGCACCTCCATGAGTATCTGGTAAACCTGTTTTTCCTATCTTCCAGAAGGAGGTGATGAAAAAAACTGAACACAGTATTGCCCCTAAACAGCAGGATAAGGATCCTCAAAAGCTGGAAGAAGGAGGGATACCTTTCCATGATTCAATGCCAAAGCCCTTTGTCCATCCCTCACCTCCTGGTCTGGAAGATAGCCATACAAGGAGTGACAAACCCATGATAAAAACCCTGGAGAGAGGCAATGGATTTAGTCAAGATGAGTCACTATGATGTATCTATAACATTTCCAAAGATGGCCATGATAACCCATTCCATAATCAAAAGAATATGTATGAACCCCCCAATATGTTCCCTCATGGTCCATCTTCTGCCTTAAATGTGCATGCAGAAACTTTATCTCCTGCCAGGCTAGACGGGGAACCAGATGCACCACCTACCTGGTTTGGAGGGTGAGTGGTTAGTACAATCCATAGGGGGGGTGTGGGTGTGTGTGTGTCTGTGTGTGTGCATATACACACACCAGTGGCGGTTGCCACTGGGTAGTTAGTTAGGACAGCTGCACCATAGGAAAGGCGTTTTTGTGTTGCTAATAACTTTGTCCCCTTTTGACAAATCTCCACAAACCTTTCACAAAAAAAGGTGCTACTTTTTGACTATTTTGTGCATGGAAAGTTTCAGGAGTGATCCGTCAAGTGGGGGCCGAGAAGAAACATGGGTCCCAAAGCACACAATCTCCATGCATTTTCCATAGACTTCTTTAAGAAGGGCTATAGCAAAAACTGCTGAACGGAATTACATCAGATTTGGCAGGAAGCTAGATCTTAGTCCGCAGATTATACTTTTTAGTGATTTGGTCTAAATCCGTTCAGTAGTTTTTTTTAGGTTAAGGGTCAAAAATATTTGTATGGTTGGGTCATCGAGAGGCACAAAAGACTCTGGCAGGAGCGGCAATTAAAAAATAGAGCCTTTTGATTGGCACAGGAAGCTTTATTTCCCTTGGGCCAAACTGCTCCAGCAGGAGTGAGACTCCAGCGGTAGCGAGCACTCAGATTGGCTGCCAGCAACATCAAAAAGTTTTTGCTGGCAGTCATTGCAGGACTCAGAGACTAGTCCCCTGTCCTGAAGTTAATAGTGAAAAGTAATATAAAGGGAGAGGGTAGGACTACCCTGCCACCCTAGGCCTCATGGGGGGACCCAGAGGGACCCCTGAGGCCAAAATACAAAAAACCCCAGCAATGTTTGCTGCAATCCTGCAGGACTCCCGCAGGATTGAAAAAAAAAAAATACCGGCCGGGCTTTGGCAATCAGTGATGTCAACAATGATGTTGTTTGAGATGTCATCAGTGATGTCATTAATGATGTCATAGAACATGCCATGAATGATGTAATCTGTGAGGTCAAAGCAGTGCATGGCCAGGGTGCAAGTTGTAGTTAGCTCTGCTAACTAGAACTGGTGAATTTTTGTATTTTTTTTAGTTCAAAACGTTAATGTTGTCACTGACATATTCACCCGACTTTAATGTTACTTTAACCTTTGGTTTTTTCAGTGAATTCTAAAGTTTTAATAAAAACAAAAACTGATATTTTTAGTGAATATGTGTGTGTGCGCGTGCATGGGTGTGCGTGTTTGTGTGTGTGTGTGTCTTTTAGTATTCCTGCAATTAAGTAATTTAGAGGTAGAGCATCAGGTTAATTCCAGGGCTTAAGTGGTTACTGGAATCACCATGGTATCCAACTTCTAGTAATGTTCAAGACAGGAAGCAGCTAATGATCTCAAATGTAATAAAAATATGGTAGAGTCTCTTACATTGGCTGGCCTCGAAGATAGGCTCCACATGGTCAGTAACTAGAAAGGTGGCAGAAAGAAACCTATTATATTATTTGCTGGTGACTTCAGTGCCACCTATAAGCCCAAGCACGGTTATATAGTAATTAGTGGAGAGGAAGACAATGGATGGGGCATCCCTGCCTTGATAGGGGGCAAAATTAAGCATCGATCTCACATGTTGGGGTTGTGGGGGGCAGAAGGGTGGGGGGGCAGTTAACTTTAATAACACTCACCTACGGCCTTCAGCTTACAGTGGATGGTCTGCATCTTACTATGGGGCGTAATGCAGGCCGCTGCAGTCCCTGCGGTGCAAAGGGGACCCCAGCCTGAATGGTGGCCCCAACTCTTCTGGGGTCCCCCTTTCAGCCCATGACCAATGAATAGCTGTGAGATCTGAGACTCAGGGACTCCTCTTCACATTATGCAGGAGGCCCCATCATTTAGTCCGACTCCCCTAGACATTATACCTACAAGAAAGGTTTCAGCAAAGATAGAATTGACTATATCCTGCTGTCTCAGCCCACTGGAGCACGTGATTGACATGAAGGTCGAGACCCGCATCAAGAGCGATCATGATCCTTTAATCCTCTGGACCGACTTTATGCCAAAGACAGCCACTCTGGGAGCCACAGCAGTGTTTACATTGCACCCAACCGCAGGAGATTGTAATGGCATGAAGTGGCAGTTAGTACTGTCATGCCCTCGATAAACAAGTCTTATGAAATCTGTTCTGGAATCAGAAGGCACTAATGAGCCAGTCACCTCACAAAACTACATAACATTGTGCCTTTAATCTAACAAAACAAGTGGTTATTAAGAAATCATCTACATTCACTTCTCACCCATAGTTTGACAAGGATTGTAGGCTAGCTAAGTAATCATTGCTGTCAGCTACCATGAGTAACAAAGGAGAGCATATTACATTTGGAAGGGACTATTATAAAACTCTACGGAGAGAAAAGGTAATATGGCAGGACCTTTTGGCAACAATGAGAATAAATAAAAAGCACATATGTTGTGGAATAATATACTTTATGACTACATCCAACTGAACTCCAACCTAGAACTATATACTGTAGAAGACTTTTGGTTTGAAAATTTTTCATAACTTTACGTCTCCACATTAACCAAGTTTGGGGGGAAGGGCACCTATCCTGCAGCCAAAGGTGGTCTTTGCTTACAGAGCGCCCAGGGCGAAACAAAATTTGGCATCCCCTCTGTAGGAAGGTGGAATCTGACTGCATGGTTGCCCCCACTTTTTTCCTGGTGTTTTGCTGGTTTTTGACTTAGTTTGGCTGGGATCCTGCTATTCAGGACCCCAGCCTATCTGCTTTCCCCTTAAATTGACTGCATGTACTTTAGGTACACTCCAGATTGGATTCTGGGGTACCCTTATAAGTCCCTAGTATATGGTATACTATGTACCCAGGGCATAGGTACCCCAGAGGCCTCCCAGGGGCTGCAGCATGTATTATGCCACCCCTGAGAGACCATCCAAAATTACACAACAGGTCTGCTACAGCAGCCTGTGTAAGGTGGTGTATGCACCCCTTACTGAGATATAGGGTCCCTATATCTCTCCATATCACTGCACATGTAAACCTATCAGTCACCCCTATGGCAGGCCTTAACAATCCTGAAGGCAGGGTGCTGGGTTTCATGTGAGAGGGTACCCATGCATGAGCAGAGCCCCTCTGCAGATTTCGGAATCTTCATTCCGGGGTTGTTTGTGATGCAGCCAAACCATATAGTCTTAAGTGCATTATAACCTCGCGGTAAAAGCTAACTTGAGAATGGCAGCATGGAAACATGTCGTGTTTGGTGTCAAACACCTTGGAATCATACCTCCACCCCAGTAACTGGGGTGGGAGGTATGATCCCACACTACTAGAGGGAGAAACATGGCACCACTGGTACACCCGGTACCAGCTTAACAGAACCCTGGCATCACAAAATGGATGCTGCAGCCACAGACACGAGTCTGTCCTACTGCTGCTGGACGAAACTCCGGCAGGGGAGGCCTGGACAATAGGTTTCCTGTCACAGGGAGGTGTGACCACCTCCCAGACAGGCTTTAGTGTATTGGGGCTGGGTGGGTGCATTCCAAGAGTGCTTTGAAGTCTGCACTGGGGGCACATTTGGTGTCCCTGTGCATAGTCCAGCTCAAACCGGTTGCAGGGGCTACTAGCCCCTGCTCTGGAGCGAAACTGGACAAAGGAAATGGGTGTGCCCACCCCTCTTTCCTGACCCTCCTATAGGTGGATCCCCAGAGTTTGTCCCACCCCTTCCTTGGGTATAAAGTAGGAACCCCTGACTACAGGACTTTAGATTACACCTGGACTAAACTCTGACACAGAAACCAAGTACTTCGACGATCTACACTACGCTGGATGACTGAAGAATCTCCCTTGGAGTAAAGGAGTTACTCCCCTGCAAGGCAGGCACCTTTAATGCAACTGACCGGTTGGCATCTCCGCAGCTCCTGAGGACTCCGAAGAATATTGTCACACAGGAGGTGGGTTCCCAAGGTCTCTGAGGTTGATCTGTGCCCACAGCAAGTCTGAGGCCCGTATCCCTCGTGGTAACTGTGCAACCCGAACCCCTGTACACCGCGTCCATTTGCAGAAGCATCAACTTTCCGGCAACCCCTGAGGCTGAGCTTTGGGTTACTTGTAGCCCTGTCCCCGAGCAGTAATTACACTGAAGATTGCTGGCCTACACTCAACGAGTGTTCCGTGGGCCGCCATTTTGTGATTCCTCTTGAGGTCCCTTCGCGATCCCTGGTCCGTCGACCTGTGGGTCCCCAAGAAGGGAACTCTAACTTTAATTGGGCTTCCCTGGTTGCTCCAGACGTGCCCTGACTCTCCATTGCTTGGGGAGTCCCCAGGACCTTGCTGGTCCTCACAGAAGCATCTTTACTCTTCCTGCGTGGGTTGCTGTTGCCAAGGCATGTTGTGTTCAATCCGAGCACTGACACCCCAGTACTCGACATCCTTTCTGGGACAGCTCGAATCTGGCTCCTGGTTGTCCTCGACATCTCCTGGACCCCGTGGCTGCAGAGTCAAGCTCCACCTCTTCGCACCTGAAGCACCCGACATCGGTGGGCATTCGATTGCTCCGCTCCTGGTCACTGGCTAGTGACCCAGACTCTGTCCCCTCGGCTTTCAGGTTCTTCACATCTTCGATCCAGGCTTGGATCATCCCAGACACTTTTCTTCTTCACGGCAGCAGCACTTTGCACCAGATCACCATTGAAATCAAAGACGATTCCCGACACCCTTTGACACCTATGCACCCGGCTTCCCTGGGTGAGGTAACTCGAGTACTCCGGTGCTCACGTGGGTGTTGGCCCTAGAACCCCTTAAGTCTAAAGGGGTTTGCTGAAATGCCTCTCCTAAGTGTCCTTTATCTTTAAAATTCCAACCGCGACTTTCCTCATAGAATCCTACGGCGCTCGCGGCTGTGTTCTCACACTGCACACGTCCCCCGTGGGTCTCGTGTGTCACTACCTTGGGTGGTTCCTTGGGGTCCCAGCGATTCTACGTGCTCTAGGCACTGTGTCTAGTCAAGTCGTGGTTCTTATACCACTTTCTTAATATATGGTTTGGTCCCCCCCTGGGGCCCATTGTATATTGTGCTATTTACTGTCGTTTTAATACTGTGATATTGTGTATCGTGGACTCTAATCTCATAAAGAGATTAGTAGTGAGTGTTTAGAAATAAATACATATATTTTATATATATACCTGGTGTGGTTCTCCTTTCATTTGGTCATTCAAGAGGTTATAACCTGGTAAACCAAGCGGCTTTACACTCCTTCAAGACTTAGCCTGAAGGCTGCTCTCCATAGCTACCACTAGGATAGCTTTCAATAAAGGTTGTCTTTAAACCTATCATCAATAAGGGTCGTTTGGACTGGTGCAAGGTGCCCACTATAACTAGTGGACAGCATATGCCAGGCCAACTTCTCACATTGGTGTGCAGCGGTTGGATTCAAGCTTCCTATTGCTTTACCAGATAATCTCTTTGAGTGACTAACTGAAAACCACTGTAGGTACATAGGTACATATAAATCAAGTTTAGAATACAGTAAGTTCTACTGAACTTAGAGTTGTGTGTGAAGGGCTTAGCACACCCTTTCTACAACTCAAGAGTTTAGTAGGCCCCACTAGAGTAGGTAGGTGCATACACCACACCACACTAGTCATGTCTTCAAGGGCAGAAACCAGTGGGTCTCTCCCAACTAAGTATGACCAGGTCTCATACCAAGAATTGAGGACTATGTGTGCCTCTAGGAAATTGAAGACAGGGAAAAGCCCAAGCACACAACATCTCATACAGTTGTTGCTAGCAGATGACCTCAGAAAGACCCCAGGGTCTGATGAGGTTGGCAGAGTGGGTGGGGCAGCAGAAGAGGAAAGGCCAGGTAGTGAACACTACTATGACCCAGACTCTGATGCTGGCCAGGGGGATCAAAATGATTCCTACCTGGAAAATCCAATTCTTCCTGAAGGTGAGGAAGGAGACCCCAGTGGGATTCTCTTTACCCCACCTGGAAGGGTTAATAGTCTACCAAGAAGATCAAGATCTCCTTCTCAGGAATCTAATCATTATGGTACTTCTATAGGGTCCTCTGCTTCTCATAAAAGGGCATCTTCTTATGAGAAGAAATGCCAACTGCTTGAGTTTGAGAGAGCTAAACTCAGAATCAAGAGAGAGCAATTGGCCTTAGACAGGGAATCCCTGGAGCTTCAGAGAGCTTCTCTGAAGTTGGGGCTAGAGCCCCATGGTGGCAGCAACAGTGTCCCTAGGAGTAGAGAAGATACTCATCACCATAGGAACCTGAACAAGATTGTCCCTCCCTTCCAGAGTGGGGATGACATCCACAAATGGATAACTGCACTGGAGAGGGCCTGTAAAGTACAGAGGGTCCCTCAGGAGCAGTGGGCAGCAATCGTGTGGCTCTCCTTTGCAGACAAAGGTAGAGACAAGCTCCTCACTGTAAGAGAAGAAGATGCTGATAATTACAAAGTCCTGAAGAGTGCTCTAATTGATGGGTTTAGCCTAACCACTGAACAATACAGGTTAAAGTTCAGAGATACCCAAAAGGCACAGACACAGGACTGGGTTGACTTTGTAGATTGTGCTACTAAGGTTCTGGAAGGTTGGACACATGGCAGCAAGGTGCATGACTTTTTAGGATTGTACAATTTGATTATGAGGGAGCAGATCCTTAATAATTCTCAAAACCAGCTTTTACACCAGTACCTGGTGGACTCTGATCTGACCTCTCCCCAAGAATTGGGAAAGAAGGCAGACAAATGGGTCAGGACCAGAGTAAAGCCAAAGAATCAGGGTGGTGACCAGAAGAAAGATTCTTCCAAAAACCAAGAGAAAGGTGGGGATAAATCAAAAGACAAATCCCCTACAGGGCCCCAAAAGTCCTCTCCTGGGGGTGGGTCCCAAACTCCTTCCTCCCCTGAAAATAAACCTTATTGCCATAACTGTAAGAAGCCTGGCCACTGGAAAAATGACCCCAGTTGCTCCAAGGCTGGCAATAAGGAAAATGTTCCTCCCAGCAATACTACCACTCCTCCTGGTACTACAAGTAGTAATCCCCCAGGTGGTAGTACTGCCCCCAAAAAGTTAGGTGGGTTGGTATGGGGAACTGAGGTGGACCCCAGCTTTTCAAGGTCCTCCTCACAGGCCTCCTTAGTCTGTGATGGTGGCATGGGATTTGCCACTTTTACTATGAGTCCCAATACTTTGGGCAAGTACAGACAAGAGCCCTTAATAAATGGTCAGAAAGCTGTGGCATTCAGGGACACGGGCTAGTGTCACCATGGTGGCAGGGAAACTAGTCCCCCCTCAACAGCTTTTACCTGAGTTCAAGTACCAGGTGACCAACATTGATGGTATCAGAACAGATCATCCCATGGCCATAGTCAATCTCAGCTGGGGAGGGGTCACTGGCCCAAAGAGAGTGGCAGTGTCCCCAAACTTGCCTGTAGATTACCTGTTGGGCAATGATCTGGAGGTTTCAGCCTGGGCTGAAGTTGAATACCAGGCCCATTTAAAAATGTTGGGCCTCTCTGAGAAGGTTGGTGGGGCTGTTAAGGCCTCAGCCCCATCCCAGGGAAATTTTGGAGAACTGGAGCCTGAAAGAATTGCCCACTCTACTCCCCAAGAGAGCAGAAGGGTTGAAGAAAAGTCTTCTTCCCCCCAGACTATAGGTAAGGGTCAGCTTCCTCAGGGAACTGATCCTACCCCTAGTGAAGGAACTGCCCCAGTGGTGGTCAGGCCTGGCCTGGCAACACCCCTGATGGCAGGGGACCCTTCCAAGGTGGTACCCAGTCTGGAGCAGGTAACCTGCCCCTCTCTACCCTCCCTCTGTCAGCCCAGGGCTGCGGAGGTCAGGGAGGTCAGTGGACCCCTAAGGGCTCCCTGTCCAGAGGAACCCCCTCATCCACAGATTAGGGGCACCCAGTCTAGTAGCCCTAGCCAGGTGAACATTCCTCAGCACACTGAGGGAACCCTCTTACCATTGGATAGGGACCTCCCCCAGATGGATTCTGTTGGGCAAAGGCAAACCTGGGACCAAGTGGTTCCAAACCTACCATGTCCCTCCAGTGTTCCAACCAAAGGGACCCAACCCCCAGCTGTAGGCAGCCAGAGGTTGACCCTTAGGGCCAGATACAACTCAGTCATGGAAGGAAAGGCCTCCATGGTGACCAGTGATCTGAGGAAGCTGAGACCAACTTTATTAGGGCCTCACTTCTCCACTCAGACAGCCCACCAGCCTTTTACTTTGCCAAAACACACTACAGGTAGTAATTACAAATGGTGGAGATCATCCAATACCCTTGGGGTTAGGAATTGCTTAGTGGACCATAAGACAGGGGGTAACCATGCTAGTGCAGGTTCTTCCTAATATGGCCACTTAGTCAATAAAGGCTCAATTGGACAAGCTTAGCCTTATCTCTTTTTGTTTGGGGGGGGGGGGCTATGTAGGAAGGTGGAATCTGACTGCATGGTTGCCCCCACTTTTTTCCTGGTGTTTTGCTGGTTTTCGACTTAGTTTGGCTGGGATCCTGCTATTCAGGACCCCAGCCTATCTGCTTTCCCCTTAAATTGACTGCATGTACTTTAGGTACACTCCAGATTGGATTCTGGGGTACCCTTATAAGTCCCTAGTATATGGTATACTATGTACCCAGGGCATAGGTAGCCCAGAGGCCTCCCAGGGGCTGCATCATGTTTATGCCACCCCTGAGAGACCATCCAAAATGACACAATAGGTCTGCTACAGCAGCCTGTGTAAGGTGGTGTATGCACCCCTTACTGAGATATAGGGTCCCTATATCTCTCCATATCACTGCACATGTAAACCTATCAGTCACCCCTATGGCAGGCCTAAACAATCTTGAAGGCAGGGTGCTGGGTTTCATGTGAGAGGGTGCCCATGCATGAGCAGAGCCCCTCTGCAGCTTTTGGAATCTTCATTCCGGGGTTGTTTGTGATGCAGCCAAACCATATACTCTTAAGTGCATTATAACCTCGCGGTAAAAGCTAACTTGAGAATGGCTGCATGGAAACATGTTGTGTTTGGTGTCAAACACCATGGAATCATACCTCCACCCCAGTAACTGGAATGGGAGGTATGATCCCACCCTACTAGGGGGAGAAACATGGCACCACCGGTACACCCGGTACCAGCTTAACAGAACCCTGGCATCACAAAATGGATGCTGCAGCCACAGACACGAGTCTGCCCTCCTGCTGCTGGACGAAACTCCGGCAGGGGAGGCCTGAACAATAGGTTTCCTGTCACAGGGAGGTGTGACCACCTCCCAGACAGTCTTTAGTGTATTGGGGCTGGGTGGATGCACTCCAAGAGTGCTTTGAAGTCTGCACTGGGGGCACATTTGGTGTCCCTGTGCATAGTCCAGCTCAAACCAGTTGCAGGGGCTACCAGCCCCTGCTCTGGCGCAAAACTGGACAAAGGAAATGGGTGTAGCCACCCCTCTTTCCTGACCCTCCTATAGGTGGGTCCCCAGAGTTTGTCCCACCCCTTCCTTGGGTATAAAGTAGGAACCCCTGACTACAGGACTTTAGATTACACCTGGACTAAACTCTGACATAGAAACCAAGTACTTTGACGATCTACACTATGCTGGATGACTGAAGAATCTCCCTTGGAGTAAAGGAGTTACTCCCCTGCAAGGCAGGCACCTTTAACGCAACTGACGGGTTGGCATCTCCGCAGCTCCTGAGGACTCCGAAGAATATTGCCACACAGGAGGTGGGTTCCCGATGTCTCTGACGTTGATCTGTGCCCACAGCAAGTCTGAGGCCCGTATCCCTCGTGGTGACCGTGCAACCCGAACCCTTGGACACCGCGTCCATTTGCAGAAGCATCAACTTTCCGGCAACCCCTGAGGCTGAGCTTTGGGTTACTTATAGCCCTGACCCCGAGCAGTAATTTCATTGAAGATTGCTGGCCTACACTCAACGAGTGTTCCGTGGGCCGCCATTTTGTGACTACTCTTGAGGTCCCTTCGCAATCCCTGGTCCATCAACCTGTGGGTCCCCAAGAAGGCAACTCTAACTTTAATTGGGATTCCCTGGTTGCTCCAGACGTGCCCTGACTCTCCATTGCTTGGGGAGTCCCCAGGACCTTGCTGGTCCTTACAGAAGCATCCTTACTCTTTCTGCGTGGGTTGCTGTTGCCAAGGCTTGTTGTGTTCAATACGAGCACTGACACCCCAGCACTCAACATCCTTTGTGGGGCAGCTCGAATCCGGCTCCTGGTTATCCTCGACATCTCCTGGACCCCGTGGCTGCAGAGTCAAGCTTCACCTCTTCGCACCTGAAGCACCCGACATCGGTGGGCATTCGATTGCTCCGCTCCTGGTCACTGGCTAGTGACCCAGACTCTGTCCCCTCTGCTTTCAGGTTCTTCACATCTTTGATCCAGGCTTGGATCATCCCGGACACTTTTCTTCTTCACGGCAGCAGCACTTTGCAGCAGATCGCCATTGAAATCAACGGCGATTCCCGACACCCTTTGACACCTATGCACCCGGCTTCCCTGGGTGAGGTAACTCGAGTACTCCGGTGCTCACGTGGGTGTTGGCCCTAGAACCCCTTAAGTCTAAAGGGGTTTGCTGAAATGCCTCTCCTAAGTGTCCTTTATCTTTAAAATTCCAACCGCGACTTTCCTCTTAGAATCCTACGGCGCTCGCGGCTGTGTTCTCACACTGCACACGTCCCCCGTGGGTCTCCTGTGTCACTACCTTGGGTGGTTCCTTGGGGTCCCAGCGATTCTACGTGCTCTAGGCACTGTGTCTAGTCAAGTTGTGGTTCTTATACCACTTTCTTAATATATGGTTTGGTCCCCCCCCCCTGGGGCCCATTGTATATTGTGCTATTTACTGTCGTTTTAAAACTGTGATATTGTGTATCGTGGACTCTAATCTCATAAAGAGATTAGTAGTGAGTGTTTAGAAATAAATAGATATATTTTATATATATACCTGGTGTGGTTCTCCTTTCATTTGGTCATTCAAGAGGTTATAATCTGGTAAACCAAGCTGCTTTACACTCCTTCAAGACGTAGCCTGAAGGCTGCTCTCCATAGCTACCACTAGGATAGCTTTCAATAAAGGTTGTCTTTAAACCTATCATCAATAAGGGTCGTTTGGACTGGTGCAAGGTGCCCCCTATAACTAGTGGACAGCATATGCCAGGCCAACTTCTCACACCCTCCCCTCGTCATCTTTAATGATCTATGTACTGAACATTTGTGAGGAGTAGGAGGAAGGTGAGGGGACAGACATGGGCGCCAGTAGCCTTCAGAAAAAATGTTTATATGCACTTTTCTTGGGACCTAATTAGTACTGCGACTGCTGCAGGGAGCTTCAGCGCTCCCCTGGAGGTCGGCGCCCTGGGCATGGGCCTAGCTCACAAACGCTGAGGGCCCGCCCTGCCTGCTGTAACAGTAGGTGAATTATACAAAGTTAGACCCTTTTTCGTTAAATAAAGTCAAGGGGCAAAGCACCAGACCTGGATAAAATTCCAGCTGATTTATATACATAAAATCCTGTGTTAAGGGGAAGATAATGCCATATTAAATGGGGCACCTATTTCCCCAACTTGCTCAGAGCAGAACCGCTACCCTTAAGTAAGAAATGAGACAGGACTGACCCTGCTGATAAGTCTCCTAGACAATGTTCAAAATGATTTTTCATGTGTTGTACTCGGAAAAATAGGCAATTGGTCTGACACTAATAAGATCTTGTCTCACTGTCATGCTGGCTTTAGGCGGAAATTAGTAGGATAGTCCAGGTATATAGATTTTATTTAGTATTGCTGAAATATGTGGTCCTCATGAAACAACCACTGTAAGTATTATACATAGATTTGCACTGCGCTTTTGATAATGTCCCCCAGAACCTATAATGGGTATCAGTACATGCTCAGGGCATCCGGTTAGGTTGTTAAATATCCTGATTAGACTTCATGATAGAACTTCTGCAAGAGAGCGTTTGGGTCCAGCGGGTGAAAATACAGGCCCATATCTGTTAATAAAAGCGTAAATCAGGGCTGCTCTCTAGCACATCCATTGCTTTTCTTATATGTTATCGGGTATTTGAAGATGTCGAAGCATGCATGAATGATGCACTGGAAATAGGAGGACCTAAGATTCCTATACCCTTGTTTGCAGATGATGCACTACTGGCATGCAAGACACCTAGGAGCCACCAGAATTTTTGGGTAGCAAATGGGTTGCTATTAATTCATCACAAACAAAGCTTATGGTCTTTTTCCCTTATAAAGGGGCTAAGAATAAATGTAGGCTGAATAATTCAAGTCTTGAGCAGGTGCAAGAGTTTAGTTTTTCGGATATACATCTGACACATGATGTTAAATGGAAAAAAACACATTACCAGGTGTAGCAACCTTAGTCCCAGCCTGCAGGGGCAACAATGCGTTTTTACAGAGAAAAGGGTTTCACATTTTCCCAGCTCTCAAAGTGTACAAAGTACAGGACCAGAATGCTGCAATGTATGGAGCAGAAATTTGGAGCTACTCTAATGAAGCCGAAGACCTGGCTTTTCGAGTAATCCCATTAGGCCCTTGGTGTGGCTAGACTCACATCTGCTCAGCGCCAGGATACCCACCTAGGTGATAGTACGCTCTACAAATCTGCATAACATAACATAACATGACCATTTCTTAAGAAAACCCCTGTATTCCAACAGTACCACTGATTTTAGGTCTCGGCTCTAGACAGTGCGCATGAGCTGTCTCGAAAAGAGACCTGTTGTATGTACTTTGTGGGCTTCAGCTTGCCCATAGGCTTCCCATTTCCTTTCACCATCATTGATCTTCAGTTCTTTATCCCAATGTGTCCATGACATGCATGCATCATACCTCTTCCTGTGTTGAGCACTTCCTAAGAGCAGGGACCAATTGCCAATCAACATACACAGTGGGCATTTTATGAAATATTTTTGGGACTACTTTTTTCTTTCATTAACAGTGCTTTTCACAAGCACTACTGTTTACATTTGCTCTGAGCACAGATTTGGTAAAAAAAATGCAATGCTCGCATGAGGTTCTCAACCTTTCAACTTGTTGCTTTGCTCCTTCTGATGATCAGCCTCTGATTTGTCTGCAGAAAGAATTGAAATAGTGAACACTCTGTAAGAATGCAAAGGTGATAGGTTGATGCTCAGCTGTCTTTATGCAATTAATCCAAAGGTTGGAGAACAACTGCTATTTCTAAAGAGGTGCTAACCTACCAATTTAAAAGAGTCAGAGTTTTTCTTATCAAGGTTTCCTCTGAGGATCTGAGTAGATTTATACTTGCTTCCTAAGCATAAGGTGGGATTCCCCAGAATAGTGTGTGCATCCGTTCTCTGTTATAGGAGTACCTGTGGCATAAGATGGAGATCACTGGCATAACTAGAGATCCCTGGCAAGAAGCTGTGATCCTGTGGATAAGGTGGCCCTTAATATGATGTTGGCACCTCCTGGTATAAGTTGGACATTCACAGTATCTGGTAGCCACCACTTGCATAAGATGGGCATCAGTGCCTAATTTGTGCCGGTGGTATCTGGTGCTCAGCACCAGCACTTAATTGTCAAAACCGGCACTTATGACAGTCAGGCACATGGTGACGCTTTTTTTCTTACAGTCTGGCACATGGTGACACGGTCTTTCATATTTACAGAGGAACACAACAAGAGTTTTTTAATAATTCAACAAACATTAAAAATGACTAATACTTGCCGCTCAAGCCATTCTTATTGCTTTGGGGGCCTGGAATAGTCTGAATTGTCACACTTTTAGGAGTGCGATGGTTAGTAGTTGTTTTGGTTCTGCTATTGGCAGCACTGGCAGGGGCAATGGGTGGTACAAGCTGCAGTGACTTCCTGACGGGGCCCTTGTACTTATTTATTATTATCTTTTTTTTTACAAATTAAGCACTAGTGGGCATCCCTTGGCCTCTGGATGCCACCTTTGGCTTTTAGTGATGACTCACAGCATTTGGGGGGTATCATCGGCATTTGGTGGACATTCCTAGACTCGCATTCTGACAAATGGACAGATGAGGCAAGATTTGTCTAAGTAGAGCAGTGTGAAATGTAAGTGATAAAACCAACAAGGTCATAACCGGGGACCAAAATAGTGTAGTTATTAAAACTGAAAAATTTGCATCGGGGTAGAGGAGCAAAAACATACTTTCAGAAAATGTCAAGTTTTTCTTGAACTGCCTGTAAACTCTATGTTTTTAAGCAAATGGGAGTTGTGAAGTTGTTGGGAATAAACGTTGATGATATGGGAGGCATTCACTTGCACATAGCTAATGGTTTTTGTTAAATGTGTATTTTTCTCATGCCCTGAGAGAAATCCAGAGACGAGCAGCACAGCACATATCGCGATTACATGATGAAGGGGGCTTCTTTTCTAAATTGGGAAACACTGAATGCCCAGCGTACCAGCACTGACAAGGTCGGCTTTGGCTTTCAGCATACATACCCCGTTAGACACCAGAAAGACCTATTGTTAATGTGTTATTGTTGATGTAGGTTTACAGAAGTTTTTTCCTGTGAAAGAGACAGAAATCCCAATCAAGTGACATGCAGTGGACAGTGCCTGTCGGACCCCTGTGGACTAGGGAGGACCTGACAGATAATGAATAGTATGCTGTAAATCCTGGCACAAACAAGCATACACTGGTACAGCAGTGAAACCCAGTGGCAGATGACAGTATGAAACTGGCTGAAGTACTGGAGACAGTAGACAGATCCCAAAGCACCAGTCACACCAAGGAGCCAATCAATCTCATTGTGGCAGGGGTGGGCCCATGTAGATAGATAACTGTGGCATCAAGAAACTTATAGTGGACTTTGGCTGGGGTATTTCAGAGAGCAGATACTCCAGGGCAATAGTAATCAGAGGGTCACCAAACCGTATTAAGATCTGTATGAACCAAAATACTTTTGCCGGAGAGTGAATTAATTTAAATATAAATGGTTTAACATCTCTATCTTACACCAACAGGGTTCTTTCTTCTCTGCGACAGACCTTTGCTGTCGTATATGAGAGGATCAGGAGCTATACATCAGATAGATTAAAATCACAATACTATTTCTAAGTTCAGTCAATAATGAGGGTTAGGTGTAAGTTTTAAGGGGTTTATTTTCATTAAAAAGTTAATAAGTTATCGTTCTTTTTTTTCAATTAGTTAAATGTATCAGTCAAATTACAGAATTGATCATAAAAATATGGTTAGAGCAAATCATAACAAATAATGCATTTAGCACATTCCATAAATGAAAGAATCTCTATTCTAAAGAATGGGGCAAGAGTGAGATAGAGTATAAAGCTCAAAATTCAATCAGTCAATGACGGCTGAACTTCCCATAAAGAGAGGATACCTAAACTCAGGATAGTCGTAGCAATGAACCAAAATAGTTATGCAGTAGCAGTAGCAACTGCATTCAGCAATCAGGTCGGAAAGGGATGGCTAATCAGCATTCAACCTTCAGCATAAAGCTGTTAGCATCCAGCATAAAGGAAATGGGAAGAGTATAAAGCAAGGGTCTGGAAAAAGGCATTAAACCTTCTCTAGAAACACGCACTAATATAAACAGTCGAAAATAAATGTTGCAGTTGCACTGGTATCTTCTTCTCTCATCCAGTCAGCTTTTGGTATTCTTCTGAGAACAGACTCTCCTTTTCCTTACTCAAGATTCGGCATAAAGAACTTTCAAAAGATCATGAAGTATGGAATATTATTGAAACTATGTCTACGTATGAGGCCTTTCGATTCTTAGACCTCTTTTCCATGGATATGATCACACTCTTAACCATCTAATATAAATTGTATGTTAGCTAAACAATACCTTATGTGAAATAGAAACATCAACTGCAATAAATATCATTGAGCACCACATCTGCCTTAAGAAATTAGGACAAATATGTTGAAAGATCAACATTTTCTATTCATGCATTGTACTTAGTGTATGAAATAAGGAATCATTTTATTTTACAATGTGTTTACAGCACAACATTTTCAAAAACGTTATTATTAATCAGAAACATTCTGCAAAGTGATGTGAAGCTTTTATTAAAGACACTTCAGAGTAACGTCAACTTTTAAGCATCTTGTGCACGTCTCAGCACATTTTGATTTGTTACTTGTAAAATGAAGCTTGCTTAAATATTGTGAGGCCTAGTTTTAATAAATATAGCTACATACTGCATTTTGCACAATTTAATGTAGTGTCAGTTAAAAAAAAATTGCACATTAACATTCCACATGTGACTTTAACTAGATTAGTTTTGCATTTTAATAAAAACATTCCCTAAATTCCCCCCTCTGATGGTTATCTTAACCATCACTCTTTTGTAATGTAACTTCTGCTCAAAGGGTACTCTCATCATCAGTTGAGATTTGTCTTTTTCTTCTCACACTTTTGAATTGTAATGTTTTCCGGTACTGTTATGTCCCGTATAGAGGCCCTAATGTAGACCCGTTCGTACATGCCCTAAAATGGACATATTCATATTTACCCTAAAATGGTCATATTCGTACTTGCCCTATTATGGTCTTAGCCGCATATGCCCAATTATGGTCATGACTGTACATGTCCTATTATAGTCATGATTCCTTATATAGGCATGATCTTTCACCTACATTGGTCCTCGCTAGTACACAACGTGCTCTGAGGTATAACGTTATCTATCCTGTGGTTTTGAATACAGCAGGGTTTTTCCCAAACACAGGCCCACACTGTACTCATCAATTATGCATGGCTCTCTAGGAATACACCACCTGCATAATATGTATGTACAAAGTTCACCCCTGACGTCTTCCTCATGTCTAACGACAGACCAATACAAACCATACTGAGGACCGAGACTCTTTAGGGTATAAATACACCACATCTTGCCCCAGTAAGATAGAGGGAACCGAGACTTCCATGCTGACACACTGACCAGAGACGCTGAGGCTCCTGCATGCAGTCGCTCCAGCTGACAGCGGTCTGACACAGCCCTTGCGGGGTGTCCAACTCGAGACCAGGACAGGGTCCCACACTCTCTCTATTCAGGTATGGGGTTAGACTAAATCCTAGAAGGATTCTTGGCTCTTAGGCTTTAGACCTACACATATGCTAGGTACACTCAGGTACATCCAGTTAGGCATCTTAGGAGTACGCGCACTTTCATAATGCTTTTATACTCATGTATGTATTCATGATTATTGCAATATGGTAGAACTGTTCTATCCCTTTGCTTTTATCGTACTGCTGATAATATATCTCTGCTATTGTATGCTGGTTTCTGCAGCACATATATTTTACACTAGAATAACAACTGGTCAATAAATACTTATTGAAACGCCCGACTGTTTATTCTGTGTAACTCTCTGAGACAAACCGAATAAGTAAGCACGAGTGACTGAGCGAAAGGTAGTATATTGTTTCCACGATTCTGAGGAATTTGGGTTGTCATGATCTAAGGTTGCCAGAAACTAATCTCTCCCCGATAAGAGGAGATTCTAGTGGCACTGTGAGCTAGCTAATGCAAATCAGGCTAACATACGCAGTGGGGGTGCATAGAGCCAGTCTACCACCAAACCCACAGCTTATGTTATTCAAACACGCAGGTCCTGCATGGGTACTATAGGAACTACACGACATGGCGCCAACAATGTTGGTTTGGTACTTATTTAAGAGTAGAATCTGAGTAGTTCAGTCGTGCTATTCTCAGAGAACCTACTCACAAAACCCCAGAGACGTCTGGAGTGGGTGGGCACAAACTCCGCCGCAGCTGAGTAGTACGAAAATACTATTTATTGGCTGTTGGTTAATCAAGCTTGAAGGACATTTAGTTCCTAAAAATTGTGCATAAAACCTCATCTTAAGTTCCCTGAGAACACCTCTTCCTCCAAACATGACTGGTTCAGGGGATGAGAGAGCTGACCTGAACGTTTTAGAGGGAGAAGAAGATCCTGAGGATGCAATACAGATTGCACCAAAATTCACCATAAGGCTATTAGAAAATGGTTTACCGCCACGGGTGGCATGGTAGTTTTCGTGATTGAGGCACACGAATCAAACAAAACAGAGGTATTCTATTCATGCGTTACATTCCCAGCAGCAAAAGCCATAACAAAGACATTTCACTACTACATAGCAGGAAATGCACCAAGGGAATATGCCCCGTTTGAGGACATAGAAATTCCACTCACTTACCAGGAACATTTTTACTGGTTTAATGGCGCCCTACCCCTCGTACGACAAAGAGTAAGATTAGGCCCGCTCGGAGGAGACGGGGCCACATGGCCAATACTAGCGGCTTACACACCGCATCCTGACATTGGAACAATGCCACAGCCAGAATTACTCGTACAACACAGAGATTTAATTAAAATCTACAGAAACCTGACACAATTCGTCATCAGGACTTTAACAATCCAACCTGCACCAGGTGCAGCAAACTGTACTCCAGTTCAGGGTACAGGAAATAAAATGACTCCTCAAACATTACACGCAGTAATGGGCAAAATGCCCGCAAAACGCAAACAAATACCATTCTGGATAGCTCAGAAAATAACTCAGCTTGATGCGGTATTCCCGAATACTACCACCTATGAAAAACACAGAATTCTAACAATCTGCTTGCCCATGGGGATCACACCACAAGTAGAGGACTGCACCTCTTGGGGTTCAGTCTTTGCTGCCATATATACCAGAACACATGGTATCCCGTCTTTAGCAGTAATACCTGACGTATTGAGACAGATACAAAATGAGTACGGAGCAGAACCTGCCCTTAACTTAGGGATGAAGTTACTAAATAACTTTGACCAGGTATCAGCCATAATACTAGCTAACATTAAGGGGGAAGCAGCTTCAGTGGCGATCCGCCAACGCCTAAGGGAGTTCAGTCCAGAGGATCATCAACACGAAATACCAAAAATAATTGAAACTGCATATGCAGAATTAGGCAGAGACAGTCTAGGTGGGAAAGCATTAAAACCACAACTAGTGGGCAGTCCTGAAAAGGACACTACAAAGCAGACACCTACTTCTTCTAAAAAGAAGTGGGAAAATAAAAAACAACAAAAGTCTAAAGACAGCAGATCTCAATCCAGAGGTAGGTCTCCTCAACAGGAGCCCTCTGAAAGGAGGTATAACCTCAGGAATAGGGATAATATTAAAAAACCTGACAGGTATCAGGATACTGATACTCGTTCCTCTCGTTCCTTTCAGGGTTCATCAAAAAACTCCGAGAGGGAAGGACGGTCAGAGGAGCGTACAAAGTCTAGAGACACGCAACGCGCTGTGGACTACGCACCTAAAAAAGAAGATAAACAAAAATCAAAACCTCAGTTCAAAAAGAAGAAGGTAGCAGGTCTCAAGATCAGACATGCCCAGAATTCTGAGGACACAGCTTCTGAATGGGGAATGGGCTCTGACGATGTTAGACAGCGCGGCAGAAGTAATGATAGCTCGCCAGAACCTGAAGGAATTTCTGGTGACAGCGGAGTCGAGTGAGTATATCGCGGTGGAAACACCTGATACTCGGGTAAGTGTCCCACATAAGTTACTTGAGATAACACTCCGGATGGAGGGGGACAAGCCCAGAAAAGTTAAAGGTCTCTTTTGGAAAAATCTGTCATCTGGTTATGACATTCTATTAGCAGAACAAGACTGGCCGCCAGCATTCGTCATGGAGTGCCCTAGGGGAGAAACTGTAATTTTTCCAGCCTTTTCCGACCTCGTTCCCATTCACCTAAAACTTGCATATGCGCAGGAGTGGGCGGTTGCCCTAGCTCCAGCATTGTATAAAAATCATGTTGGTTGGGATGAGGATTCAACCCACCACGTGATCCCGTTAAAAGTTTCCCCAAATGCTCAAGGGCAATACCCTATAAAGCAGGAAGCTAAAAAACAAGTCAGGGAGATCCTAGATCAACTAGAATACCAGGGGTGATAGAAAATTGCACTTCACCTATGAACAATCCTTTGTTTCCCGTAATGAAACGTGACAACACATATCGTTTAGTTTTGGATTACAGACATTTAAACACTTGCACAAAGACATTTGCAGTTCAAAATGCACATAGTGCCACATTAATGAATAACATTGTGCGCAAAAAATACAAAACAACACTAGATATCTCAAATGGATTTTTCTGCCAAAATATAGCGCCTGAAAGCAGGTATCTGACCGCATTCAGTGTGTTAGGGTCCCAGCGACAATTTTGTCGACTAGCCCAAGGGTATAAAAACAGCCCGGGGTATTTTCAGCACGAGTAACAGAGTTACTCCAAAATTTGGATGAAGAAGCATTGTCCTATGTGGATGATATTTATCTGACGGACGATGACTTACCGAGGCACTTGACCAGGGTGAGCACCATTATTATGGGATTCGCCTCTGAGGGCTATAAATTTAATTTCAAAAAATCAAAAATTGCCCACCTCAGTGTCCTATTTTTAGGGCACGAGCTGTCAAGTGAAGGAAAAAGCCTAGCAGCTAACTTTTTAGAAAAGTGTGCGCTGCTCCAACCTTCAAAATCTTTAAAGAATTTACAATCAATTCTGGGATTCCTAAATTTTGGTCGAACATACATTTTGGAATACGCAGAAAGAGTAAAACCTTTCTACGACTTAATAAAACCTGATTTTTCAGTCAGACAATGGACACAGGAACATACAAATAACCTGCGTTCCCTACAGGAAGACATGATAGCTTCTAAACATTTACAGACACGCGTAAACGCACAGAACTTAGTGATCTGAGTAATAGCGGGTCAATGCGGGTACACTTATTTAACTTTTAATGAAGGTGAAATAGTACCAATCACATACAAATCGCACCTGTACACAAACGCAGAAATGCGTTTCACTTCAACAGAAAAAATTCTGACAGCAGTGCAGACCACTGTAGCAAGAGAAAGAGCTCTGGCTCAGGGTAAACGCATAATTGTCGTGACCCCAGTACCAGCTTTAGAAGCTGTTACAAAAGCTAGCATTCCAAATGCGTAAGCCTTACATCCCAGATGGATACAATGGGCTAATTCTCTTACTGCAACGGATGTTGAATACAGATTTGATCCAAGTTTGAAAACACAGGCATTCCTGCAATACGAACAAGAATATCCTCTACCAAATGAAATGTTGCCTCTAGATCAGTATGAATACATTATTTACACTGACAGTTCTGCTCAACCAGCCATAGGGAGTAAGCAAGCTTACAGCGCGGCGTGTGCAATTGTTAAAGGTCGCATGCACGATGGAAAGTTCCATCCGAGTTGCACTAAAACGCAATCTCTAGGAGACTGCACGGCTCAGTTGGCAGAACTCAAAGCACTTATACTGGCACTTATAAATACGGATCACGAATTCCCCACACTAATTGTGTGTGATTCCTTTTACTGTGTACAGTCGTACAATGAATATCTACATAATTGGGAACAAAACGGGTTCAAAGATGCAACAGGTGGCACAATTAAGCATAAAATGCTATGGGAACAGGTAGTGGAGTTGAGAAACGAACTACCAAGGGCTCACGTGATACACACACTGAGTCTTCAGCGTGATGGCGTTCACGTTGAAGGGAATTCAGTTGCTGATGAAGCCGCAAAGGAGGCTGTTCGCACGGCTTCCGTAGCTGCAGTTACTCGTTCAAAAATTAGAGTAGACGGCGAGATGATGGTAGCTGTCAACGCTTCGCGCAAAGGCAGCACAGCAGTACCAAAAAAAATTCCACTCAAGTACTCCTACAAGTTAGATTCACAAAACATTCCATATGCTCAGATTCCTGGAGTGGGGGATAGAGTAATACCAAATATGGATCGTAGGCAAGGCTTAATTCTAGCAGCACACGAGGGTTTGGGTTCTGCGCATACAGGCTATTTCTTTACTGAAACAGCGCTACTGGTGGCCAGGGTTAACAAAGCAGACTAAAGACTATGGGAGATATTCACAAGGACTTATCTCCGAGTTATCGCCACCTTAACGCAACAAAAGTGGAGATAGATTTAACGCCCCATTCACAAGCGGTTGCAAACTGCAGACAACGCAAGTATTCCCGCGATAACTGCCCCAAAATTTACCTCCACGGGTGACACCACCAATTAACCCTAATGAGATGCAGAGTAGGCGTTCCCGTGCAAAAACACACAAAAACACCACTACACCACATTCACAATGAACTTTCAGATCTGCGATGCGAACCAAAACCAAGCGATAAGCCGCGGTAGAAGCTATTTAACACCTGCCTCTTGCTGGTGATAAGCAGGCCGACTACCTGCAGTAGGCAACGGAGCCCCGCACACAGCCACACCCGAAGAACAACCAACGCCATGGAGCTACTCATCATGCAGCTTGGGGACCCAACAGGGCCACAACACCCATCGCCATCACCCCCAGGACTGCCACCACCCCCAGGACCAGGACCGGCACCCCCCCCGTACCACCACAGAGGCAGCGCAGAGTGAGACAGTGGACCTACCGAAAACGCACTAGTCTCACAGACCTAACGCTTGAGGAAGTCATTGCCCACTACAGGCTCAAAAGGACAACCATCCTCCGCATCATGACCCACATTGGCCCCAGGCTGACGGTCCCAACACAACGGACAACCAAGATCCCTCCGCAGACAAAGCTGCTGGCTGTGCTGCACACGTTGGCCTATGGTACCTTCCAACCAACAACGGCCAGTGTAGGAGGAGTCTCACAGCCAGCCTTAACAAAGTTCCTCACACCTGTCCTGGATGCCATCATCAGCTTCATACCCCAGTACCTCCACTTCCCCAACACTGCGCAGGAACAGCTGGAGACCAAGCAAGGCTTCTACGCCATTGCTAGCTTCCCACACGTGCTGGGGGCCATTGATTGCACACATGTCCCACTTGTGCCCCCTGCGGACACTGCACACATGTACCGCAACAGAAAGCACACGCATTCCATCAATGTGCAGGCAATAGTGGACCACTGGGGAATGTTCACCAATGTCGTCGCAAACTACCCAGGCAGTGTGCACGATTCCTACATCTTCCGACAGTCCATCATCAACCAGCGCTTCCAGAATGGCATCTATGGAACTGGACTGCTCGTCGGTAAGTACCAAATCAACACACCACACACCTCAAACCCACCATCACACAATGCACAACTGTGGGAATGCACACGTGACCAAACCACATACAACATGTCAGTCAACATGCCCACCTACCAGACACGACAACACAACTCCATTGGGATACTGGGCTTCCCATGTACACAATCCAGCCATATCATGGCACCACAGCCACACAACAGCTGAACGTGTGGAGAGGCGGAAAGCAGGCATGTGCGAAGGACGCAAGTGACCCATGAATGGGAATGTACACAACAACAAGGGTGGCGTGAATGTGCTGGACAGACCTGGGTATGCAAAACACAGATACGTCCATGCAGACATTAACTGCTGGTGTCTGGGGAGTAGTGAACAGTGGACGCAACCATTTCACCTCAGGCTGTGGGGTAGATCGCGGAAATGTCGCTCGCTGCGTCCACCCCTGTGTGCGTGAGCGTACTGCGCAGGGGTGTGGATGAAAACACCGTTGCGCTGAGCGTGGTGCACTCCCGGAATGGCCAACGTCACTGCCAGCCACGAGGCTGACGCCGTGAGCAGCGGGGCCTGCGAGCCTGTGCGCCTGCTGCACCCCAGGCTGCTGATACCCAGACCCGGCTTGCCTGCCCCAGCGCTCCAAGGCCGCACTGCTCACCTGCCGACACTGTTGTGTGTCAAAGAGGGCCCACCACGTGCCGGTGCTAGCTCCAAGACCCATGCCCGCAAGCTTGGCAGCCTCCTCAGACCATCGCTGTCCTCCGTGACACATGCCCCCAGGAGTCCACATTCGTTGACATACCCCACCGCTGCAGCCGGCCTACACTGCAGTCCAGTATGTCGCACATCTAGTACTGAGTCCTCATTCATCAATGGCAGAGTTCATGCCAGTGGACGGAGGGGGAGGAGTGAGAGACAGATGCGTTTCAGTCCGGTGGGAACACGGATCACCGTTACGGAGGAGGTCAACCACTCGCAAGGACTGACCTGGTGCCACTTACCTTGTGCGCCGTGAGACACCGTCAGCCTCCGGCCGAACATTGTTGGTGTCTGAGCCTGTGGCCTGGGGGTTGTCATCAGCAACTGGCAGGTACGGACTTGGTGTTTGGCATGACTCTGTAGCATTCATATCCGCCACGTTGCCGGACACAACTGGTATGTGCCCTATGCACCATGCCCTGGGGGTACACCTCCCACTCTCCCCGAGGACACTCTGCGAAAACCACCCTTGATACATACGAGACCCTGCTCTGCCCTCATGACCCTACCCTAGTGTCCCGCAAGTCAGCGTCCCGTGGCGGTAGGCCCGTGTCGGCTGCTGTGCATCCGGGGCCACTAACTCTGTGCAACTCAAGTCATGCTCCCTTGCTGTTCGTACATTGCATTCCTGAGTGCCTGATGACTGTTGAAGTTGTTGCCAGCACCAGGTACTCCCTGAGGGCTGGCCTACACACACCCCACACACAGCCAGCACAGGCGTCACTGGACTAGTGGGCCTGCCAACACATCATGCCAAACCAAGTATTGACTCTTATCTCTCTGCACTGCCACAGGTGATCAAGGATATGCACTCTGCCCTTGGATGATGACACCCGTCCGAGACCCGAACACACCCCCCCAGAGGCAGTACAATGCGGCCCACATACGCACCAGGGGCATCGTGGAACGCACATTTGGCATGTTGAAGTCACGTTTCAGGTGCCTGGACGTCACAGGTGGAAGGCTCCTGTACAGCCCAGACATCGTGTGCAAGATGATCGTTGCATGTTGTGTGTTGCACAACATCTGTGTACGCACCAATGCACCATGGATCCCGGTTCCGGAGGTACCTGACGATGATGAGGACGATGGGGCAGGTGGCCCACATGCCACTGCAGCTGCGGCAGGAATAGCCCGTAGGAACACCCTCATTGCCAATTTCTTCTCCTGAGCACGTCACATTGTGGCCGTCCTTGGCAATCATGGGACAGTACTAAATGTCCACAAGCACGGCATGTGTGAATAATAAATATTTGCAGGTTACAGGTTGTACTTGTACATTGTCATGCCACAGTTTCCTGCTGTGCCAGATATGATTGGCCATGTTGTGCACATATGCGGCACCAGTTGTGTCCTGTGTTCTGTTGTGGTGGTGTTGCTGTTTGTACCAGGATGTTGTCAATGTCGAGGTGCACTTATTCTTCTGTGCGTATGCTGCACGGTGAGTGAGGCGCTCCGGTGGCTCTGGTATGGCTGCCACTTCTCCCTTCCATGCTGTGTGCCTTTCAGTTCTGTGCTTCCACAGTGCTGAGATGTTGCAGACTTGGGTGACTTGTGCTCTTAGTCGAGTTGTGACTCTTGGGCATGGGTTGTCCGCAGATGTGTCGTTGACGTCAGGGGTTGTTTGTGCAGGTGGTTGTGTCCGAGTGTGACCTGCTCCTTTCCGGTTGTGGTCCGCACTCAGCCACCTCAGTGTCGTGCTGTGTACATTGTCATGATGATTGGACTGCAGCCATGCTGCTCGTCATGTGGTGTCTCTTGCTGTGTCAGTGTGGCTGACGTATATGCATGTTTGCTGTGTTTCGCACGTGTGCGTTTGTTGGTTGTGTGATTGTTGATGTGTTGGGTTGATGCCCCTTTGGGCACATGGTGTACGTGGGACTACTTGGTGTTTGTGTGTGTGCTGAAGTGTTCCTGTGGGATCAGGGACATGATCCTGAGTCATTGTGGGTGTGCAGTGTGCTCTGCTTGATTGTGCATGTGTGCCATTGTGCCCAGTTCCCCCCTTCCCCCCACTCCCTGGTCGGTACGCGCCCTGTTGCTGTGGTGTCGGGTCATGTTGGGCAGTGTCCGGATCCCCAACTCCTGTCACCGTCTCCAGACTGATGGCTGTGGCCACCATCTTCCCATGTCATTCAGCTCCTGGTGTTCTGCTGGCCCCCCTCCTCCGGGGTGCGTTGCTGCTTTCGTGTTGGCAGCGTGTTTCTGCTTGGTTTTGCAATTCACATCAATCCAGCACCTCTTGTCCTCTTCCATTGTCCTCCTCGGTGCTGCGATGGCATTCACATGGTCCGAGGTGGTGTGCCATCTTTGCCTCTTTGTTGCCAATGACACGTTGGAGGTGACGTGCAGTTGGTGGTGGTGTTCTATCTCATCCGTGCTGATGATCGTGTTTTCATGCAGCCTGTAGTCCGTCTTCCTCTTCTCATTGCCCTTCCACGTGCCCTGGATTCCTGGGTGTTCCTCCGTGGGGATTGTGGGGTTCATGTTGTCCTCTGCAGTCGGTCAGGGTGCATCCGTGGTACTTCGCAGTTCATTTCCTTTTTGGTGGCATTTTCCGTGGGCTGTTCTTGTGCTTTTTTCCGCATTACGCGTGGGTATTGCTGGCCTCTTCCTGGTTACCACTGCTTTCTTGTCGCGTTTGGGGCCATCACGTCCTTTTACGCGTTGGGGTTTGTGGTTTTATCTCCGTCGCGGTGGTTGTATCGCGGACATTGGCCGCGTTTTCGGAGGACTATCGCATGGTACCGCCGTGTTGTGAATTCCAAGTTAACACAGGGTTATTTTCCCGCGATAGACTGCGATGTGTAAAGTTGCGTTAACATATTTTGGAGATGTTTAGCGCACGTTCTTGTGAATATCCCCCTTTGTCTTGAAATGCGACATCTGCCAGCAGATGAAAGGTTCCACCGTTACACGCCCAGCGCAGACACCATTACTGAAATCAGACAAACCTCTCACATGTGTGTATTTGGATCACTGCGGACCCCTACAATCTGATGGGTCCAAGAAATATATCATGGTTGCAGTGGATTCCTACTCTAGATTCCTATGGGTTTGGCCTCAGCTCTTGGCTGACGCTCGAACTGTTATAAAAGATTTGCGAGTCTTCATTGGCACATACGCAGTTGGCACGTTACATTCTGACCGTGGTCCGCCGTTTAGCTCTCGGGCTTACAAAGAGGCCATGGAAGGAATGGGTGTAGCATTGCGGTACTCCTCTCCGTACCATCCTGAGGGAAATTCTGTTGTGGAGAGGAAAAACCGAGACTTAAAGCAATCTTTAACAGCTAGGGTAATAGGCAAGGGCGGTAGATGGGTCGATCACCTTTATGGGGTACAGCGAGCGATCAATAATCAGCCAAGAAGCTCTCTAGGGGGTGTCACTCCTTACGAGGTCCTATATGGGACAAGAATGTGGGTACCTGATCTTGATTGTGAAGGCACAGTGGCGGATGAAAAACCATTTGATATCCATGATCGTTTGGCTGTTTTACAGGATCTAAATGAATCCAGGACACAACAAAGTAACATGCTCCAGAAACAGGCCGCCACTGAGGAAGTCAAGGCAGTAACGGCAAGACCTGTCTGGATCCCAAAAGTCGGGGATCTGGTCAGAGAGAAGATTGCTGATAAGAAAGAATTTGGGCCATCCTACAGAAAGCCTGTACCGGTCCTTAAATCCAAGGCACAAGAACTGTACTTCTGCCGCCTCTTGCTGGGAAAAAGGAGAAAAGATTTGTCTCAATCGACTTAATCAAACCACACTATGTGGCCGATACTAAACAGTAGGCCTCGTGGACTCCACAGTAGCAGACGCCCTGCTCTCGCTACTATCCAAGAAGTTCAAACAGAAAGACTCATCACTTTGGAAGAGCCACCTGTACGGAATGAAGGACTAAGCAACAATGCTATGGAACTCGTTCCACTTCAACAAGAAGAAAACCAACTTAACAACCAAGTTGCAATCAGACCGACTACAGACATCTACGTCAACATGCCTCGTCAAGAGCAAAATCCGATTTCAACAAATCCCGATGCAATTCCAACAATTGACCGAACTGCTTCTGGCTATTTCATGAACTTTGATACGTTTTCACTGGATCCAAGCGAGTCGGAAACGACGCCAGCAAAAAATCACACAAACAGAAACTCACTGACTTTTTGAACTTTTTTAGAAAGACTTACCTGGTGTCACCTTGGATAGAACTATGGTATATCACTGGGATCTTATTTTTTCTTTTCTGGCTAGGTTTAATTATAACTTTTAGTATGCTTATTAAATGACGATACCTCCAGCAAAGCTCTACAGCCCAAAGAGTCAATTTGATTTTAAAACCACACCAGTCTTCACATCGTGAACCAAGAGACTTGTCTTCAGTGAACATCACAGCAGTTCCTATACTGGACGGTATAGTATGGGACAAGATTGATTATGATATATTCGGTCCGACTGAACTTTTAAAGGTAAACATGTATTTAAAATTTCTTTAAGTGATATCGTTACCTCCAGTACATTTTCTGATGATTGGGACACTGAAACTGTAAATGCTATGATGTCTGATTTAGAAAAAAATGCAGCATTTCCGAACAATGAAATGTTCGAAGGT
This sequence comes from Calotriton arnoldi, assembly GCA_963921515.1. NCBI lineage: Eukaryota > Metazoa > Chordata > Amphibia > Caudata > Salamandridae > Calotriton > Calotriton arnoldi. The sequence goes on along the minus strand of CAWUFW010005247.1, from coordinate 142,164 downwards.
ACTTCAGACTATGATACATTGTACTGTTACCAACATTATGGTCATCACTTCTTGCATAAATCTATAACACCTAGAAATGTATTTGCATACCACCAGTGGGAACACTGCCCAACTCCTCCAAAAGGTAGTTCGCAAACTTTTGCACAGAAATTCACATACTTTTCGGGGTTCAACACATCTGACCCAAAGTCATTTTATTACAAAGTGGCAACAACATCAGCACAGAAAATTATGTTGACTAACACCAAACAGATTTACTCTGCTTCCTTTATGGCCCAGTTGTCTACACAGGGTTTCGACCTATGGAAGGACACTATAGATTTAAAATCAATCTGGGGTTCTAGGGACTGGCAAGTACAGGGAACAGAAGCGCTTTTTAGAGCATGCCTTATTCCACAGCAGATCATATTTCTGAATGAAACTGTGCAACAGACATCCTGTCTTGGACTAGCCCAGAACAAGGAACTGAACTCACCCGGGTTTTCTACACCATCACAGATGGGTGGGGGGCAGAATTCAACTACACAAGGGGTAGGATTAGATGACATTCTCCAGTACAACAGATCAGATCCTGATTGGACGAAATGGCTGCTTTGGCCCATTGACACAAACACCTGTCAACAGAGATTTATGAATACAACCAAAGGGTTTAGTATCCATAGGCCAGATACTCGATATGTACAAAGACAACACCCAGGGGTAGTGACATCCTATAGTGTTGGGAAGTTGTGCCTTGATTGGCTAGAGACCTCAACACTCACAGAAGTGAAACATCACTTGACCTTACTCACACCTGATGTAGACCTTAGGGATTTTTTACTAGGCCCAAGGAAGACACGTCAGAAACGTTTCATATATGCCTGCATTTATGCCTATTATAATGAAAACTGGAAAATATCCCAACAAGAGGCCGCAGAAAGAATACGGGAAATAGACCATATTAACCTAGAAAAGGCATTAACTGTAGTGGATAATGGGTTAACAACTTTGACCTCCAGGATTTACTCCTTAGGCAACATTGTGTCTTCGGCAATCGACATATTAGAACAAGATTTGGCCTTGTTACAACACGGGCAATCACAGTTACGTTCTATTATGATACTAAACTGGATGCTACAATCTTTGCGTGCAGGCTATGTGCCCTGGCGTTTTATAAACACCACGTCTCTATTTTCAGAATACAATCTAACTGATAAACAGACAGAAATGGCACAATGGGGAACCAAATATACAATGCTGCGAATTGAGAAACTGGAAAGGTTACCATTCACTGTAGCCGAATTACCATCAACAGAATGGCTAATTCATGGCCAAATCACTCTGCCGGTCACTACGTTTCAGTTTCAATATTGCCTTGAGCAAAGGCAGGCAGGCACATATGAAAAAATGGGTAAGGGTTATATTAAGGAAACTTGGGAGTTACCATATAGATACCGATGCCGGAATGGGGATCGAGAAGTGTATCTGAGTGGTACAAACTGCAAGAACGCTTTAAGCGGTTCTCTCATGTGTCAGGATATTTCACTACACGGAGTCTGTAACGGTTCAGTAGCAAACCTATCGTGTCACATGACTGGGACCCCAGCTGCCGTGATCACGCCGGTTTTTGAGCTGCTCTCGAATGAGAGTTACTTGATGCTAAATGATCAAGGTTGCTGTGGGATGCTTCCGGGCGTCGCATATCTGGTCACTGTTAACTCCAGGGTTACTTGCTGTATGCAAGTATTGTTTCCGCCACTGAACACAGTCAGGGAGGCGCCGTTATGGCCTTCAATGAACGTTTCTTTCATACAATTTGATACTCTGAGCAGACTGCAAGCCATGCTTTTACAGCAACCCGTGCCCTTAACCTCCGCTCGAGAAACCGATGAACTTCAAGTTGCAAGGACCTCGACTGAGATACAGGCGCTTATACGTACAAACTGCCCCTTTCATTTCGTAGAATGGTGGGACATATCTTCAATATGTCTGATACGAGCGGTATTGTACTACTATTTAAGACCATAGGGTCAGGACTGTTAAGCACCTTTCAGACAGTCCTCGGAGTAATCCCAAATTTTATACACTCCGTATTGGGAAGCGTATTTGGAGGACTCCTGCTTATCCTGTTGCTGATTGCAGGGGTCCTATTTATAATACTACTGCTACGCAATGGACGGCCCAATTCCCGAGGGAATGGCGAACATGCTCCTGGAGCAGAAATACCGTGAACGCATGGTACAACTTCTGGGCATTTCTTGCCTGCGAGAACTCAATGCCTCATGGTTTCTATCCTTTCGACCAGTCTGGGTAGACTGCATCTTACCTGTTCTTCGATTCCTGTTTTGCGGAGAAGAATGCACGTTGGATCTTTGTCTAACGTTTCCATCAGATGCGCCTCCGGACACGGATGCAATGCTGGACCCCATAAAGGCCCATGCTCTGCGTTGTCCCCAGCGTCTTCCAATTCTGATGAACGCATTCCTGGAGATTCCACAGGTGCCGTTTGCTCCTGCTGGGTTAGGTGACTCCTCCTCAGGCACCCAGGTAACAACTGCTGCACAAGCTGCCGCAGCACCAACTATTGGCAGTGCTACATACCATCTATGTGCGATTGACGTTCTCTGTGAGGCGTTGGATTTGTCGTCTGCAGTAGCCAACACCGATAATATTGCGCTTCCCAGCCAGGACACTTAATCTCGAATTGGCTCATCGCGTCCTGGGAAAGAATTCGGCTCCTCCACTCGTTCTCATAATAAACGAGCAAATTTGGAACATTTCCTAAATTGACACTTCCGCTTAAGTAAAGCATGGCTTTCTTCCGCTTTGAGTGAAGCAACTTATATAGAGAAACAAAATAGGCATTCTTTTAGTGCCAATTGGAAATAGCTGAATTATTAACATTTTAGGAAGATTTCTTTTTTTAACGATTTTAAAACCATGTTTTTACTTGCTTTTAAAATGTTTTTAAATTGTCCTGATTTTAAGTATGGTCATTGTTATCCAATTCGGAAGAGAAGTGGGTGTTATGTCCCGTATAGAGGCCCTAATGTAGACCCGTTCGTACATGCCCTAAAATGGACATATTCATATTTACCCTAATATGGTCATATTCGTACTTGCCCAATTGTGGTCATAGCCGCATATGCCCAATTATGGTCATGACTGTACATGTCCTATTATAGTCATTATTCCTTATATAGGCATGATCTTTCACCTACATTGGTCCTCGCTAGTACACAACGTGCTCTGAGGGCTGAACGTTATCTATCCTGTGGTTTTGAATACAACAGGGTTTTTCCCAAACACAGGCCCACACTATACTCATCAATTATGCATGGCTCTCTAGGAATACACCACCTGCATAATATGTATTTACAAAGTTCACCCCTGACGTCTTCCTCATGTCTAACGACAGACCAATACAAACCATACTGAGGACCGAGACTCTTTAGGGTATAAATACACCGCATCTTGCCCTGGTAAGATAGAGGGAACCGAGACTTCCATGCTGACACACTGACCAGAGACACTGAGGCTCCTGCATGCAGTCGCTTCAGCTGACAGCGGTCTGACCCAGCCCTTGCGGGGTGTCCAACTCGAGACCAGGACAGGGTCCCACACTGTCTCTATTCAGATATGGGGGTTAGACTAAATCCTAGAAGGATTCTTGGCTCATAGGCTTTAGACCTACACATATGCTAGGTACACTCAGGTACATCTAGTTAGGCATCGTAGGAGTACGCGCACTTTCATAATGCTTTTTATACTCATGTATGTATTCATGATTATTGCAATATGGTAGAACTGTTCTATCCCTTTGCTTTTATCGTACTGCTGATAATATATCTCTGCTATTGTATGCTGGTTTCTGCAGCACATATATTTTACACTAGAATAACAACTGTTCAATAAATACTTATTGAAACGCCCAACTGTTTATTCTGTGTAACTCTCTGAGACAAACCGAATAAGTAAGCACGAGTGACTGAGCGAAAGGTAGTATATTGTTTCCACGATTCTGAGGAATTTGGGTTGTCATGATCTAAGGTTGCCAGAAACTAATCTCTCCCCGATAAGAGGAGATTCTAGTGGCACTGTGAGCTAGCTAATGCAAATCAGGCTAACATACGCGGTGGGGGTGCATAGAGCCAGTCTACCACCAAACCCACAGCTTATGTTATCCAAACGCGCAGGTCCTGCATGGGTAGTATAGGAACTACACGACAGTACTCATCATTAAGACGATCATTTAATGCTAGTTATTTTTCCATCCTCTAGCTCATTTCTTTACTCTTTCTTCTATTAATATAGTATCTACAAACTTTGAATAATTTAAAAAGAAAACGTAAACAAAGCCCTATAATTAGTATTGGCATAAGTATAGCTTTCGGGATTCCTCCTCCTGTAGTAGCAAACCAGTTTCGAATTCTGTGTATTCCCTTTCCAAAGTTTTCTAAAATGATAGGTGTTTTCAATTCCTCTAACCCAGGTTTTAGGTATGAAATTTTCTTTGCAAATTCTTGAATTTTCTTTTCTCTCTGGTGTATGCATGAACAGCAATGCTGAGTTTTGAGCATTCAGTAGACTCTGCCTTTTTCTGTAAGTAAGATGTCTAACGGTAAGCGATTTTGCAAAGCCATAGAGCTAATTGCTGCAATCTCAGTGTTCACAACTAATAAGCTCCAGAAGTGCTGGTTGCCAACTTTTTGACAACTGATGACAGTTTCCTATTCTTTTCGTCATTCAGTATGACTCCTACAGGTGGAATGATTGCACCAAAAATGTCTCCTATTAACTGGGTTCCATCTTCTGTACTATGGGTGTGTCTGTGTGCTGGTGTTATTGTTAATGCATCTATACTATATACATGAAACATCTTCAGAAACAATATAAATAAGAAAGAAATACCCTCCCAATCAGCAGGTAACTGGAAGTAAGCGTCTGGTCCAAAGACAAAATAAACTCCTGGAATTGCAGTTTCTTCCTCTTGTAAAATTTGCCATGTGCCTCCTAGTAATTCAAATGTAAGTTCACAGCTACTAATTCCCACATGTCTGGTTGTTGTGTGTGTACTTCTTTTGTAAACACAAATTTTCCCTTTTTGCCATCTGTCTAATTCAGCTTTGGGTAAGCCATTTTCTTTTTTAAATCGTCTTCTTCCTTCTTCCAGAAATTTTTCAAAACATCATTTTCTCCATCCTTACTATGTGAAATGTTAGTGTTACTTTCCTCTAACGTCATAATAAATACTTTGTCTAGTGGTCTAATTAAACAAGTTAGATTATTCTGATAAGCCTTAACACTATCTATGGGACAGACGTTCTAAAATAAAGCAAAGCTGTGTCCATTTCTTTTGCTTGTTGGTGTAAATTCATGCTTTATACTAGTGGTACTCTGGAAAGTATTAGATCATAGTTAGAATAAAAGTACTCAGAATGTGCTTGCTTACATACAAATGTAAGCAATATACTACATGAAACTGCGTATGACAATGGAATGTGATGGTATGTAACTTCTTCAGCTGCTGATGACGGTAAGAGGGCGAAGACATAACACTCTTCTGCACTAACCTAGAATAAACAGTTGTGAAATTGTCTCTCTTGTATCTTGCAAATTATGCTTTCAATTGCTCTTCATCTGTTATGTGTGCTAATGTAGTAGTTTTATTAGTAGACCTAATATCTTTTTCAGGTGTTAAGTAGAACCCTTATAACATTATTATAATCATTAGTAATTATATTATGATATTTCTAAGACAACATATTTTTGTCTAAAATCAGATCGTTTTAAAGCAAGATATAAGCAACAACCAAAGAATTCATTCGGAGTTTTCTCTAAATATGCTCTTTGCAAATCTTTTCAAACACCCTCTTTTTCACAAAAGTCTCTTTAAATTCAGAATCTTCGTATAGACAACAGTAGGCCTACTTTCCTACTGCAGCACTGGACCTAGGTATGTCTTCTTAAAATAAAAATGAATATTTAATTTCAGTGTTTGAGCACTTTTCAAGCAGTTTTGGTCTTTTAAATGTCTCTCAGTATTCTCCAGAAGTTTTTGTCAGACAGCTTTATCCAAATGTTATTGAAGTGATGTCATGAATGTTTGAACAATTCAGTTTTCTCATCACACAGTTCATCCATTGATACATTCAATACCTTGTTCAAATAGTATGTCCATTGGGTGCAGAATACCTTTGACAAGGCACTCTTGCTCTTTTTATCTTCTCAGTCTTTGTTGATCTTCCTCTGTGTCACTTCCACCGCTCAACTCTGTCTCCTCAGTGACAGTTGGTAGTAATTGATCAACTGATACACTTGTTCTCAATCTCCTTTGATTACAGTCTCGTGGCCATTCAACTCTATGGGTAATTCTTTTCATTTCAGTGCTTGTTCCTTCACCCAGATCTTCTATTCAAACTGATGATGTCTCAGTAGTTTTCTCAATTTGAGGTTTAGTCTCTTCTTCTTCAGAGACCCCAATACAACTCTGTGAAATGACAGGCACTTGATTTAATGCACTGGTTTGATGTTCTTCATCCATTTCTTCTCCTTGCTGTTGTTGTGATCTCTGTGTCATTGCTCTTTGTTGAGGTTCATCTTGTGACGGTAAAATCATTAGTGCTCTTTGTTCAGGCTAAAAGAACACAACTTCTTTACAAGAATTTGTCACTCTTACGTGTGCCATGCATGCACCCAGTTTGCGACTGGTGCATTTAACAGCAGTGTTCGTGACCAGGATCAGCTGGAAGGGGCCTTTCCATCTAGATTCCAAACAAGTCTTTGAAACATTCTTTTTGATCATGACCCAGTCCCCTGGATGGAGGTTGTGGCACTGTTCTCGATGTGAATCTTGGGTAGCAGTTGCAACTCGATGAGAGACAGAATGCACCACATCAGCCAATCCCCTGCAGTAATTGAGTATCATATCATCTGTGATGCACACAAGTGCATTTGCAGGTACAGCAAGCAATCTTATTGCATCTCCCATGAGGATTTCATGAGAAGGGCGTGGCTAGGGAGCCGATGAGGACGGTTGCGTGAGCTGAGAGCTCCGCGCCGACCCCATGAAATATCCTGAATAAGCAGAGCCGCAGAATATTACCAGAACCCAGGGTTAGTGCCGATTGCCCTGGGGAACAGCGATAGACGCTGTAGGTGGAAACCGGACCATTGTCGGCAGTGGAGGGTCGGGCAGAACGACGGACCCGGACCGGGAGCTCCCAAGATGGCGCTGGCGACCCGGGGCCTGTGAGGACTCTGGAGGCCGCGACAGAGCAGAGCGCCGGAGGCCGGGAGGGCACCGTGGAGCGGGAGCGGCAGCGGTAAACTCCGGATCGCGGCTGGAGCAATTACGTCAGGGAGCACCGAGAGGGGGTCGGCGGCCGCAAATCTCTGCGGGGACCTGAATGGCCGTGGCGGTGACTGCTTGGGCGCTGGAAAGAGGCATGGAGTGTCAGAGGCAGAAAGGCACTTAAGAGCACCCCCTGACTGGGCGGACTCTCGTGGGGGATTGAGAGGGAGACTTTTCGGTTGCCGATCCGCTGGGCTGGTGCGGCCGGAGGCCGACGACGGGAGCATCCGCCATATTGGAGAGCAGTGGGCCGCGCGACAGGGACTGGCTGGAGCCGTAACTCTGGCGCATCACGGTCTGGTGGACCTCTGGCGGATGAGCAAGACCGCACCTCTTACCGTAGCTGGTGAAGACCCCAGGGCGGAGAGGTGAGAGGAGGATGGTTGAGGAGTACTGAGGCTGGGAGTCTGCCAGGCTGGGGAGACGTCCGGGAGGGCTGTGGCTCGCGGTAGAGCCCTAAGCGGATTGAGCAGTGTCCCAGGGACGGTGCTGGGAAGTGACGATCAGCGAGGGGCTGGGCGGTGGCCCCCTGCATCAAGCCCTGCGGAGCGGCTTGGAATGATGGTCTGAGAGTGGACCTGGCTGCCATTTTGGGCGAGCGCAAGGCTGTTCCACATAGCATTGGGGACACTGCTGGATTGAAGTGAAGAGCAGATTGCAGGCGGGGGAGCTGCTACCTGGGGGCACGCTGAGGAAAGCGGAGTTGGCGTATGTGCAAAGCACCTAGGGCCCACAGGAGAGGGGTGAGAGAGCCTACGACAGCGGCAGGTCCGTTTGGGGTCCCATTAAGAGAGTGGCTGGAGACTGATATTGGGCGTGGCGGCCTGGGCCGGGGCCTTGGTACCAGCGGAGACGGAGTGCGGACCTCTTGGAGCGATTGTGCTGGGGACCGAGACTGTAACACGGCATGGGGAAGCCATGGGGGAAGCAGGGGGGAGCGACCCCGGACCCTGACGACTCGGCGATGGACCTCGGGAAGCAGGATGCTGTGGAACAACTCCCTGGGACCCTGGGGCAGCAGCAGGTTGATCAAATATTGCAGGCTATCACCGACACAAGAGCAGCTCTGCAGCAGGACATTGCACAGGTGGCGACGGGCCTGGGTCTTCTCCGGGCTGACCACGCAAAATTAACTGATTGGGTGAAACAGACGGAAACGACGCTGGAAGCCATGGAGTCGGCTCAGAGGACATTGGAGTTACAGATGGGGGAGGCTATGAGTCGGTTACAGGTCCTGGAATGGAGAGCTGAGGACGCAGAGGGGCGAAACCGCAGGAATAATATAAAGGTGGTGGGGCTTCCGGAAGGAGTGGAAGGGGCCAATATGGTGGACTATCTGGAGCACTGGTTGAGAACCGAGGTGGCACCGGAGGGCCTGTCTCCCTTTTGCACCCTGGAGCGAGCACATAGGGTGCCAGCGCGCCCGTTGGCGCCTGGGCGGCCCCCTAGACCGGTAGTTGCGCGTCTACTCCATTACAAAGATAGGGATCTGTTGCTGCACAGAGCCCGCTCATCAGGTCCTTACAAGGTGGATAATGGCAATGTGACCCTATTCCCGGATTACACCTTTGAGGTACAGCGCCGTCGTGCTTCCTTCATGGCGGTGAAGAAGGCGCTGAGAGATGAAGGACTGCAGTATTCGTTGATGTTTCCTGCGCGCCTGAGAATAGTGTTGGACGGAAGAACACACTTCAGCGACAGCCCGCAGGAGGAGTGGACTTGGCTGGAGACTTATCGAGTGAGCACAGGAGCGGCAGAGCGAGGCAAGGGCCTGCAGGCTGAGAGACCTCGCCCCCGCAGATCGCAGCGTGTCAGGCGGCGCCGCCCCGGCACGAGAGGGCCCACGGTGACTCAAACAGAAACGGAGAGGTCAACGGCATTGAAGGCAGGGACTGAAATATCCCAGGAAAAGTTTACTCAGTTGGCGGGGGACACGGAGTCGGAGAAGGGCTCAGGAGGAACGGATTCTGACGAGACCGGGACGGGAAGTCCTGCTATCCCACATGTTACACCTGGGACAGCTGATGAGCTTGTTGACGCCTAGGGTTCCTAGAGTGTATTTAATTCTTGCTAGAATGGGGCTCAGGAATGCTGGGACATTATTACTGGTTAGCATAATTCACAAACTTTGCATAGCAGGGGGTTGGGCAGGCCCTGGGGACGTTTATCCTTTGGTAAATGTGGTGGCGCTTACCGGGTTGTGGGCCCCCGGAGAGCTTGGGGCCGAGTAAGTAATGGGGGTATGGCGCCAGACAGTGACGGCATAATAAGTAGGGTCTTGCTGGCCCTTGGTCGCCTCCCCTGACTGGTCTTGGGTTCGCAAGTCCACAGTAGCTACTGAAGGACGTAGGTTGGGTGTTGTAGTTTGGATGGGAACTAGTGTTGTAGTGCCTGTTCTGGGGGGGGGAGGGATTAGGGGGATTTAGAGTGGGGAGGTTAGGGGGATGGGGGTTTGGTTGGGGTTTTTTTTTTTGGGGCCACCGATGTGTCCAAAAAGGGCGAGCAGTTACATACAGGACATCAGATGAGATATGGGGACGATCCATGAAGTCAAATGCATAACATGGAATGTACGGGGGTTACACACAATGCAGAAGCGCCATAAGGTGCACGCTTCCTTGGTGCGTAGAGGGGCCCAAATTGTGTTCCTTCAGGAAACTCATATTAACCACGCTGAGGGATTGGCGCTCTCACGTAGGTGGAGAGGGCAAGTATATTATACAACATACTCAGCGTTTGCCCGGGGGGCGCTGATATGGATTAGAGCGGGGTCCCATTCCAGCTGACAAGACAATTGCTAGATCCAGAAGGGAGGTTTGTGGCGGTGGCGGGGCACCTTAATGGGAAGGATGTGACTTTGTGTAGTATATATGCTCTCAATGTGGACCAGATAGCCTTTTTTACTCAGTTATCAGGGAAACTGGCGCCGTATCTGACCGGCTCGGTACTCATGGGAGGCGATTTTAACTCCATAGCTGACGTGGACATGGATAGATCACACCCACCTTTGCCCGACGCGCCTATACATAGGCTCTCCAAAGTTAGACGAGACTGGCAGGACAGATGGGGGCTTGTTGACACGTGGCGCGCACACCATCCGGATGAGAGGGATTATTCCTTCTTTTCGGCACTGCACGACTTACACGTGCGGTTGGATGTGCTGCTGTGTTCCCCGGATATACACGCCAAGGTAGGCCACAGTGAGTACCTCACAAGGACACTCTCTGATCATAACCCGCTATTGATGAGGATACAATGGGCCCAAGAGAGGCCCGCGATTCCGACCTGGCGGTTACGACCAGAGGCATTGGAAGACCAGGTCTTCCACGAGGAGGTAGGGACTGGAATTAGGCAATATTTCCTGGATAACGAGGGCACAGCGACGACGACGGCACTGGAATGGGATGCATTTAATGTGGTGGAAAGCGGTATATGCATCACTAAAATGGTGGGAGTGTGGAAAACCCTAGAGAGGGACGTTGGGGGGGCAGAGCAGCGCTTGCGGACGGCTGAAAGGGCCCGCCCTGAGAATCCAGGAGTACAGGAGGAGGTGGTGGGTGCTAGAGAGGCGGTGGCGGCACAATTAGAGGGACTGTGCTGTTTTGATTACAGGAGATATTTGGCACGCGCGCACGCAGAACGAGACAAAGCGAGTACGCTACTTGCTTGGCTGGCTAGCCCGATACCCTGAGGCACCCCCATATTAAACTTGGCGTCCCCGATGCGGACCCTGGAGTATACTCAGTAGGGGATTAATGGGCTGTTTTTTTTATTATTATCATGAGTTATATCGGAGTCAACTACGGGTGGTAGGGGATGATATAAGGGACTTCCTAGATGGTGTTGTGCTGCCCCATTTAGATCAAACGCAGGCAGATTTGCTAGGACAGGAGATTACGCTAGGGGAAATTAGGGGAGCAGTGAAGCAGATGGCGCGTAACAAAACACCAGGGACGGACGGGCTGCCTATAGAATTTTATTCGGCTTACATTGATATATTGGCCCCTAAGCTGATGGAGGTGTTTAAGGAGGCGAGGGAGGTGGGAGCGTTACCTGTTTCCATCCGCGAAGCGGTCATTATCCCGTTGCTAAAACCTGGAAAGGACCCCACGGATAAGACAGCTTATCGTCCATTATCTATGCTCACAACTGATTATAAAATCCTGAGTCGGATACTTGCGACCCGACTCCTCCCATATATGGTACAATTGGTCCACCGAGATCAAGCGGGATTTATACCCACCCGGAACATGGCCACTAATGTGCGCCGTTTACTCCGCATATTGGGAGAGGACCGTCATGAGACTACAACTGAGGCCGTCCTGTCGGTGGATATAGAGAAGGCGTTCGATAGCCTGGAATGGCCATATCTGTTTCAGGTTATGCGGACGTTTGGGCTAGGAGAAGCTTTCGTGGGATGGACCGAAATCTTATATAGATCGGCGACAGCACGGGTTCGAACGGGGAGTATGATTTCTCCCTCCTGTCCAGTAGGGAGGGGAACGCGACAGGGGTGCCCACTTTCTCCGTTATTGTTTGCACTGGCTATTGAGCCGTTGGCAGCGCATGCTAGATTGGAACGGACCTATCAGGGCTTGGACCTCCGCGGGGCTATGCAATACATATCTCTGTACGCCGATGATTTGCTTATGTTTTTAGCTAACGCAGAAGGGGCGTTGGACGGGGCGATGGGGTTACTCCGTGAATTTGGTAGGGTGTCAGGGCTTGGGGTGAATTGGGCGAAGACATGCATATTTCCGGTGAGTCGATCGGGAACTGACCCACCCCAGGTTAGGGGCATACGGTGGGAGCCCCGGTGCTTACCATATCTCGGCACCCATGTTTATCATGCGCCTGATGATCACTTAGAAGGGAACATAGGTAGGGCTGTGCGTGGACTTAGGGGTAGCTTTAATTTTTGGAGTACTTTGCCTCTTTCTGTGGCTGGTCGGGTAGCCCTGTTAAAGATGGTGGCGCTCCCCCGGTTGTTGTACTTCTTTAGGACGCTCCCGATATGGGTACCGAGATCCACTTTTCGACAGCTCTGCTCAATGGTCGGGGGGGTTTTGTGGGGGAATGGTAGACGGCGGGTGGCACTGGATACCATGATGAGGCCGAGGGCCAAGGGGGGTTTAGCAGTCCCGGATTTCGAGCTCTATTATTTGGCAGCCCAGCTACAGTGGCTTACCCAAGTGGTGGCGGCGGAGTTTAGGGGCCCTGATAGCCCAGAGGGAAAATGGATACCGCGACATGTGTTGTTCTTCATAGTGCTCCAACAGCGATTGAGACTTGGGAAGCTAACCAGCGAGGAGCGGACACTGCGATTATGCTGGAACCAGAGCCAACGCAGGGCTGGAATCGATCAGCCATATGCCCCGGAGATGCCACTGGGTATGTGTACAGCTCTCCCACATGGAGGGGATTGGACTGCGCTGGCGGAATGGGAGGCCCTGGGAGTGCAGGTATTAGGAGACCTCTATGAGGACGGGGCCTTGTTGCCCTACCAAGCCCTGCAGGATAGATATGGACTTCCTCGCGGGGATTATCTATTGCACTCTGCCCTGGTTACTGCGGTGCAACGGCACTGGAGGGAGGGCCTCACGGAACCCCGGACGACCATGGCGTGCAACTACGTAGTGATGGCGGCGGGAACTTACAAGGCGGTCACGTGTCTATATAGGCGCATGGTGGAGGAGGGCATGGAACCGTTGAGGGGGTTGCAACAGAAATGGGAGGTGGACTTAGGCAAGGAGATTCCTGAGAAAACATGGGCTCACATAGTCGAGAGAGCGTGGAAGAGTACGAGGAACGCTAGGTTCCAGTTGGTTCATTTTTTTATATTGCATAGGGCATATCTTACTCCGGCTAAGATAAATAAGTATTTTAAAACAGACACTGCCCAGTGCCCGCGCTGTCGCCTAGAGGGGCGGAGTTTAGCCACATGATGTGGGGCTGCCCGCAACTGGGTACATATTGGGAGGAAGTGACGGAATTGTTATGCGAAATCACGGACCGACGACTTGAGTCTGACATGGGTACCTGCTTATTGCACTGGTTTCCGCATACTTCCAAATTGAAGGTCACGAGTAAGTTTTTGGATCTGGGATTGTTGTTGGCTAAAAGGGAGATAACAGCGCACTGGAAGTCGAAGGATGGGCCTAACGTGGTGAGGTGGAAGGCAGAACTAATTAAATGGGAGACGAGTGAAAGTACAGTTAGATATCAACACGCCAAGCGGATAAATAATGATAAGGCACTTGGGACTGCAAGGGCATGGGAGGCACTAGTTACAGAGCTGCAAGCCCCAGAGGAAGACTCAGAGGGGGATTCAGCCCTGGAGATATAGAAGGGGCATTATTGGAAATCTGAGGGCGGTGTGGCTACCCCTGGGACGGGCATGTTGTGCAGGCATTGTAACAGAGCAATTAGGAGCGAGGACGTATTGAGCTGAGATGACCATGTACAGTACTGCTGAGGGAATGGTTGACATGGATTGTACAGACAATCGAGGAAAGGACACACCGGTGGAGGAGGGTGGAGTGGGAGGGGGCGGGAGAGGGGTTAGTTTAGCTTTAGTCATATTACTCAGTTCTTATGGAGTGGGCACGCCTCGCTGAATAACAAGGGAAAGGCCAATATCTGACAGTACTCTGATGTAAGGGGGAGGGGAAGCAGAGGCTAATACGAGGAAAGTTAGCACTTAATCTACGAATATGAAGATAGTGGGGGGTGATTTGATGGGCGGAGGGGCTGTCGCAGGGAGGGGTATTGAATATGAGTAATATGGAATATATGCTTGTTGTTGTGGGAGAAAATCAATAAAAACAGTTTAAAAAAAAAATATGAACGATTTCATGAGACGATATGCTTATTTCCGGTCCATGGCAGACCTGGCTTGGCAGTTCGGGCGGGACTGTTTCCAAGAGGAGCAGGGTCAACCCTCATTTGCATATGGCTGGGTCGATACTGGGGGGCGTGGCAAAAAAATAGAAAGATGAATTAAGCCCAGATCTTTGTGACAGGGGGTGAATGTCTGCATTGTTCAGCATTCCGTCCATCTATTGTTCTTTTTGCTTTTGTCACCCTAAGTGGGAAGGGTATACCCAAACATGGGTCCTGTGCTCACTGCTCCACTGGATTCATGCTAGCCTGGCTAATGAGGGGTGATACCCTGAAACCGGTCCCAGGATGCTTGTGTCCGGTCCAGGGAGGACCTGGCCTAGCAGTTCAAGCTGGACTGTTCAAATGGGGAGCAGGGTCAAGAATCATTTGCATATGGCTGGGTCCAAACTGGAATGGCATGGTGTGCAAAAAACGATGGATTTAGGCCCAGATCGCTGTACTGGGGATGAATGTTCGACATTGTTTCAGCATTCAGTCCATCAATTGCTCTTTTTGCGTTTGTCTCCCTAAGTTGGAAGGGTATGCCCAAACATGGGTCCCGTGCTCGCCATGACACTGGAATCAAGCTAGGTTGGCTGATGAGGGGTGATACCCTGAACCCAGCCCCAGGATGCTTGTTTCCGGTCCAGGGAGGACCTGGCATGGCAGTTCAGGCTGGACTATTCCCATGAGGAACAGGGTCAAGACTGATTTGCATATGGCTGGGTCTGAACTGGGGTGGCGAAGTGAGCTGAAGAACGATGATGGATTCAACCCAGATCTGTGACTGGGGGTGAGTGCCTAAAAAGTTTCAGTGCTCCGTCCATCATCTCCTTGTTTTTGCTTTGTTCGCCCTAAGTTGGCAGGGTATGCCCACATGTGGGCCCCTTGCTCACTTTGCCACTGGATTCAAGCTAGCCTGGCTGATGAGGGGTGTTACCCCAAAACAGGTCCCAGGATGCTTGTTTTTGGTCCAGGGAGGACCTCGCTTGGCATTTCGGGCTGGACTGTTCCCATGAGGAACAGGGTCAAGACTGATTTGCATAGGGGTGGGTCTGAACTGGGGTGGCGAAGTGAGCTAAAGAACGATGATGGATGTAACCCAGATCTGTGACTAAGGGTGAGTGTCTGAAAAGTTTCAGTGCTCTGTCCATCATCTCCTTGTGTTTGCTTTGTTCGGCTTAAGTTGGCAGGGTATGCCCAGACGTGGGCCCCTTGCTCACTTTGCCACTGGATTCAAGCTAGCCTGGCTGATGAGGGGTGTTACCCCAAAACAGGTCCCAGAATGCTTGTTTCTGGTCCAGGGAGGACCTCACTTGGCAGTTCGGGCTGGACTGTTCCCATGAGGAACAGGGTCAAGACTGATTTGCATATGGGTGGGTCTGAAATGGGGTGGCGAAGTGAGCTAAAGAACGATGATGGATTCAACCCAGATCTGTGACTGGGGGTGAGTGTCTGAAAAGTTTCAGTGCTCCGTCCATCATCTCCTTGTGTTTGCTTTGTTTTTTGGATGACTCCTGAAGGAAACAAAAAGGACGTGTATCAGTGTATTGATATCTATCAGGCTGTTTACATTTTTCACGGTTGTGCAGATTATAGCTTTTTTCAGCGGACTCCTGTGGAGGAGATCCACCCAGTGGTTTACATTTTTCTTTATTATTTTTCTTATTAGCCCAGCATTTTTTAGAAGACTCAGGTGTCTGTTTGGAGTTACCCTTTTCAGAATTAACCTTAATTTTTGGTTTATTAGGTTTGGCTCCCAAACTATCTTGACCTATAGATGTATAGGTTTCTCTAATAATGTTTGGTAGTTCTTGCTCCTGAGCCACCATTGAAACTTGTGCGAGACGTTGGCATACTGCCAGTGCTGCTGCTTCCCCTTTAGTATTACTTAAAATCATTGAGGAGACCGTGGCAAAGTTGTCCAGCAGATTTATCGCCAAGTCCAGGACCGGGGCTGCCCCGTATTCATTTTAAATCTGTTTTACCACATAAGGCAAAACAACAATGGATGGTGTACCATGTATTGTGGTATACAGCGCAGCGAACACTGTGCCCCCATGTAGCACAATCTTCTACCAGATGAAGCATTCTTAAAGGTAGGCATATTGTGAGAATTCTATGTTTTTCTTGAGGTCCCGTACAGTGAAATACTGCTTTAAGCTTATTTGGTTTTTGTGCAATCAAGAACAGAATTTTCTCTGGTCCGGTGGGAATCTTTCCCATTATTGAACTAATAGTTACTGGACTAATTGCCTGCATTGCTAAATGCGGTTGTGCAGCTTGAGCATTCCTTGCCTGGTTTAGTGCCGTTGTTCGCATGACATGCTGTGTCATACTTCTGTATAACCTAACCAGATCTGTGTATAGTACACATAGTTTTATTGCGTTTAGGTTTGCAATGTCTGGATACGGTGTATAGCCGGCCAAGACGGACCATGTTGCCCCTTCATTGCTGAGGGGACCCAGTCTGATGTGTGCTGCAGTATGTGGGAGGATGCCTTGGAACCAATTTGCATGTTCCTGATATGTTAGCGGCATTTATAGATCCGCACAAGCTGCGTAATTGTTTGGAACTACTTGTACAGTGTATTCATGAAACTGTCTGAATTGGCCATTAATTGTCAGAAATGTTACCCATGAATAGAATACATCTGTTTTATATGATTCGTAAGCCCCTACCACAAAGGTAACATCTGCACCTGTAATCTGGAGCCCATGATGTAGTAACATTTGTGTTACTCCGTGTCTACAAGTATGTTTATTGGCTGCGCATTAGCCATGTTTGTTAAAAGAATTCAGAGAAAGTAACTATAGTGGTGTGTTTCTTTTAAAGATTCAACTTTGAACAATCTACAGGAAAAATAGGCATTCACTATTTAGCTGAGGAGGATGTATCCTTGACACTACAGACGTCTCCGGTTAATTGGTGAGTATGGTCTTTGGGCACACTAAAGAAAACTATTTGGGAGACTTATTAAATAAGTACCCAAACTAGAATGTTGGTAGCGCCATGACGTACGGTTCCCACTTTCTCAGTAAGACTGTGTGTTTAGGCAACATAAGTGTCAAAACTATGTGGGAATGAGTCTGCACATGCCATCAGAATATGCTGACCTGATTCCTAGCTAGCTCACATTGTGCCATATGGGTCACTAAACTGACAGGACACCAGATGATGTCTTCAAATTCAGAACATGACAACTCTAATTCCCCCAAGGAAATCGGGGAAACAAATCTTACCCTTTCATTAGTAACTCAGGCATGCCCAAAAAGGTACACAAGAAATACACAAGTAGCTTTTCAAATATTTATTGAGGCAACTGGAATCTTGTGTAAAATATTTGTGCTGCAATGATTAATAGAATGAAGCAAATCAATGTCACCAGCATGACAAGAATGGTAAACAAAATGAATGATTCAACCATTGTACAATTGCTTTAGATTCTATGGAAACATATAACTGTATTCCTACCTAGCTGTGCCTATCCTACTGAGCATAGATGTGCTAATCTGCCAGACCCCCAGAGTTGTCTGACTCCCCATTTACCTGTGGGCTTGTATTATCTGACAGCTAGGTCTGGTGTAGAGCAGGCAGCCAGCCGTCCTTCTAAGGAATGGGATGGAATCCAGCATGGCTAGAATTCAGGCACAGAGTGTCCATGACAATCCTGATGAAATGCTCCTCCACCTAAGCAAGGGCTCATGCAGGTATAAATTAAATTAAACCCATGCATCCAGTGCCTGAGCTCCGGACCGCCGCATCTTGTTTATTCTACCCAACCAGGGCTGTTGCCTAACAGACAAAAGCCAGGAACTAAATTTTATTTTACATTTCACAACACTGCACTTTGGCACCACCTTATAGGATACCGTAATCCATTTTTGTTATTTTCAGCAAACTGCACTGTGTGAAGCTTGTGGTTTTGCTTTTATCAGTTTCATTGTGGGCTCAAGATCCTAGCATGCAAAGTGCTGCTGTCTAAAATGGCAGTACTGGCGGAAAGTGTTACATATAACATGGAACCACTTGTCAGCTATGTTTTGAAATTTTACAAAGTCGCCTACACAATTCCAAAAACTGCATTTTTCATTTGTAAAATCAACTTACACTCTGCTTACTCTGTTGTGTTCACTCTTTCCCTCACACCATGCATTAAAACAAGCATTGGCAATGTGGACTTTTTTTTCTTGTGTGCAGTGGACAGGTTTATAGAAAGCTTTACAACACTGTAAAGATGCAACATTGACAGCAACATAAACATCCCTTACACAAATAATAACTTAAGGATAGGTGGAAGTTGCAGAATGAACATCACACTATTTTCTCACACATGCAGGACAGTTAAAACAGATGTAGCTAAGACACTAAAGAGGGAGTGAGTAGAGTTTTTGAAGAGGGATTGTTTTATGCTCTCTGTAAACAGATATGAGCATTCAAGGAGCACAAAACTCCAGGAAGAAACAGTCAAATCTTCAATGGGATTCCCATACATTGATGTACTCTTATAAGATGATGAACGCTCACCAACTTAGTATGATATGCTTCATCAGTGGGTTCCACAGCTAACTCTAGAAGACATCCAAGAGTACTATTCCTCACTAGTTTATAGCCTCCTAGTTATGGATTCCCTAGTTTGGGTGAGGTTATGTCACTTATGTTGACATTTATGTTCTCCCTATATTAACCTGTCAGACCTATATTAAAATTGTGTGTGGGCGAGCTAAAAATGTTTTACTGGTGTCTCTTTACCACAAGATTAAAAACAGGACGGCTGAGGAACTGACTGTAATTCTCTTTTCCATTAACATGTTTTGGTGCTCGAATATTGCCCCATGGGGTCAGGGTGTCTTTGAAGAGGCCTTGCAATGTGCTATCGGCATGGCTGTCATCATGCTTCAATTGGTGAGTCACTGTAATGGTAGTCTCTGCTATGGAACAGGTCATTCACACACTGACAAGCCACACTTGCAGTTGAGTTTGGCCAGCAGGAGTGCATAAGATTTGACACCCCGAACCACCCACCCAAAACCAAACCAAAGCATCTCCAACCTCACTACCAGTGATAATACGGCAGTGCTGATGAAGCAGTGATGGCCAGGTCCCATAATTCTCCAAGGACCATCTACCTTGCATCCTGTCTGGAAAAGCAGTGTGGTGGAGGCTGAGGAGAACATCTCTTAGCTCATCTTGGACCTCCTGCCCTGAGGCAAATGTCACTGACTGCCATTTTATTTATAGCTGAAGTATGAACGTATGCATATAAAAATAGTATTTTGGATTGCTTCACTTTAAAACCTTAGATTATATCTGTGCATTGAGTGGCCTTTCTTAGACTTACTGACCCACACACTTTCTGCTGTGACATTTTGTTTATTGGCTTAAGTCAGTTGACTTGTGTCTCCTATATAAGACTTTATCTTTTATAGATGGTGAAACATTATGGTCTATTAATCTATATAGAAGAGAGATTGTTGTACAGTATGAATTCTGAATGAACTTATTTCAAGGTGCTCTCAAATATGATAATCATGGAAAAGAAGGCAGAGGGAAGAAATGTAATTGCCCAGAGTCACACCGTTTGTCAAGCAGGAAAGCTGTGATTGAATTCAGGTTTCTGGGTAAGAGCCCCATAACTAGTTGTTGCCCTGCGTCCAGCAAAAGCTTCTGACTGGGCTGGGTATGTTATGCAAGTGCATTCAAAACATCCCTTGTTTTTATAAGATGAGGCAACAGCAGTGGAGTCACTCCTCTTCATAGAACAGGTACAGCTTGGGTAGAAACAATGCATTCTTCCCTCCTTCAGAGGACAGGTACAGCTAGGATAGCATCAGCACATGCTCTTCCCATCACAGGACAACTAAAAATCAGGCAGCAGCATAAGTGTAATCTTTAGTTTCTCACAGAACAGGGAGAGCATCACAGTAACAAAGCAAACTTCTCTCTCAAACAGAAGGCAGTAAGTTCAATCTTCCATTTCCCACAGAACAAATACAAAAGTGCAGACTAGTATAAGCTTTGATCTCTCATAGAACACGTACAGTTAAGGCATGAATGACATGAAGGACAGATCCCTGGAGTGGGTGCTTAAGTCACTGAGATGAATGCATAGGTAAATGAATGAGTGAATATGTGAGTTCTGATACTATTCTCACCTAGGTGACATTCCAACTTAGCCTCCTGAATTTCCTGCTGCTGTCACTTGCGTACCTGCTCTTTGTGTTAATTTGTTGGTGTTACATGTGTTGAGAAGTAGCTGTTACCTCTGAGGGCATTGTTATTTGGCATTGGTGCTACACGTGTTCAAAATGTTGACCGCGACATTGAAAAGTAGTGCAAAAGTGATACCAAGCATCCTGTCAGAACACAACATTGGCCGAGGTCCAGAAGTGAATAGACAGACACTGGTGCAACAGTGTCACAAAGTGGCAAATTATAATATTAATTGACTGTGCTCAAATATGGAGGATGCTGTGTAACATTCAAACCCAGTGGTAGTAGCAGGTGTCAAGGGTTGGTGATGGAGGAGCTCTGAAGTTCTGCGACAGGGTCAATGTGACTATATATAAACTTAACCTCACTTTATTTCTTTCAGGACCAGCATGGCATGCCCGAGGATCATTTACTTTATACTGGTGGTGTCACTGGCAGCTCGTAAGGCAGATCTCACAGATGCAGAAAATACTCACTCCAGCAACAGCACCAACACTACAGATGCCTTTGGCAATGACACATCGAATGTTGAAAATACCAACCCCTTAATGGAGGACAGTTTAAACACCACCAGCGAGGACAGTCATTCTCACACCACTACAGCTACTCTTGGCTCCTCTAGCAAGGACACACCAGACCCCGAAAGCAGAGTTAATCCCAGCCCAAACATCAAACAAAGTTCTGATCTCACCATCAACGGCAGTACTGCCCGCGGAAACACACCCAGCACAGAAAGACCCAGTAATAACAGCAAGGACAGTCTTGACACCACCAGCATGGAAAATGCCACCTTCACCACCACCAGGAGTCCCGACCCTACTGCCAAAGAAGTCAATACCAGCTCAACCACCTCTAACCTTCCCACCATCAAGGACAGCTCCAACCATTCAACTGAGGAAAGTCCTACCAACCTTACCAAAGAGACTCCCAGCATCCATTCTAAGGACAGTCCCTCAACTACTACTAAGGAAACTCCCACCAGCACTACCAAAAAAGGGCAGATCACTACTAAAGGCAGTCCGAGCACCATGCTCACCCCTACCACCACTACTAACAGCCACTCCAGCAACCAATCCAGTCACACCTCAACTACAAAATCTAAAGGCCTCACCAGTCCCACCTCCAAGGGGGCATCAGCAAGCACAACGCATGTTACAAGCAATGGTGTGGGCCTGTATGCTTCCTCCTCGCTTCTTCTAGCCATGTTTCACTGCTTTATGATCAGCTAAACTGAGCACTTGATCACTCTCCAAACTAATTGCCTTGTGTTTTGTTATGATAATGATACCTAGATGTTTCGAAACAACACATATCAGTCGGAGAGATGAAATCAGATGGTCATATTTTTGCTCTTTATGCATATGCTGACCAGCCATCAGGAATGGCCAAGTTTATGACTGGAAGTCCAACTCCCCTACGCGGTAAATAGCTATGATATTATGGTGGTGTATCACACAGCTTCAAGAAGATATTCGCCCATCTGGTTTCTCTGACAGCATACTCGCTTGCTGCAAGATGGGAGTCTATTTCTCTTCTTTCCACACCATTCCCCACTCTTATCTCACTGCTCCCAACCACATTGCTCCTCCTACTCCCAGGAACATGTGCAGGCAACAGATGGGTGTCACTGGTCATTTTCCATATCTTCTGCTTCTTCTTCTACTAGTAGCCCTTGAATCCTGATTCATTGTGGATGCAAGAACTTACAGAAAATGATGTTGCATTATTCACAGCCATCTTTTTCTTGATCCTGGAGTTCTGAGGACACGTCAACACAAAGTGCATGACATCCATCTGATTCATTTTCCGCATGTGTTGTGTTAGACCATCCCTGCTTCTCCCTGAGACATTGAGAATATTTCAGAGACAATTTGGTATCTTTTATAACCACATCCAACAGTCCACATAGAACTATGCAAAGGCTCATAAATACTCATAAAGCTACAATTTTCTAGAGTTGTTCAGTTAAGTGTTTGGTAGAAGAGGGGGTCTGAAAAATACCACAACTTTAAGGTACTACGAAATGGTTTTATGAAATTATCCCCCACACTCAGCATCTCGAGCTCAGATACAATTGAAATTTGGCCTACAAAATCACCAGTGGGCCAGAAAAGCAGAACAAATCCGGAGCTGGTACAGGAACAAAAATGCCACTGGTGGTACCTCAAAAATCATGTTATTGGGAGAATTAAACTCCCCCAAAAATTAGGACAACAGTTGGTCCTTGTGCCTGAAATTGACTTTGAAAGATTATGGAATGGTGTAACTTGGAGTATGTGAGTATACTATCATCTCTTGAAATGTGTTTTGAAAAATGAGGCCAGGAATAGATCTTTTGTAACAGAGCACTGTGCTCTCAGTAGCAGAGAGGAGTGACATTTAGTAGGGGGCTCTTATAGGGATCCAGGTACACAATCTTATTTCGGATATTTTACAAATAAAGTCCTTTAAAACATATTTTTTCCGAATTGCATTTGGGATGCTCAGTTTCAATGAATCTGGCCAGAGTTGGAAAAGTAAGACAAACTATGGGAAATGCATTTTGTAGAATTGTTGCAGTTGTGATAATTTTCTATGCCTTTGTCTGGCTCTGAGCTAAGAAAGGAGGCCATTTTAAAACCGTCATTTTATAGACTTGGTGTGAAAACATGCAACAAGGCAATTGAAAATGTTCAACTTGCACAAACAAACAGCTTTTATCAGCTTTTGTCAAGTTTACGAGAATTGCTGAAAATAGATATAGGTTAGCTATGGAGACACAACTGAATGCCCATTCAGGGTTTGTTTTTATAGATAAAGGCAAATATGTGCAGAATGATATTTTAAATCATCAAGTTGTATTTTGTACGTTGCCCTTTTTAGGTTAATCTTACTAGCTAGCTATCTGGTTGCAAAATACCTATTGTGGGCTTACCAATAACTTACAGGGACTGAAAGTCCCCCCTTTGCTTAGCCTTGGTTGGCTTTATTGTCAGTCTCATTTGCTTGTTTCTTAGTCAATGGCTTTGCTTATCTCAGCTTGTCCATTTTGTGTTTGTCCCTCCTCTGGAGCACAGCCTCTTTACTATAGTTCTGTCTAGCTGGCTTCTATTCTTCCATTGCTTACTTTTAAGAAACATGTTTTTCTTTTGAGTAAGCATTCCATGAGAGTGCATATGTTTTCCAGCTCTCTCTTCTCTAACCCATATGCTCCCCTCAAATGTCAACTCCCTGTTCTGTGGTTCTCTCCTGTGTACTTCTCCCCTGTATCCCTTATGCTCCATGTTGTTCTCACCCTTGTGTGCTTCTCCCCCACTTTTCGCTATGCTGTCTCTCTTGTGTGCTTCTTGCTCTTTCAGGTGTCCTCCCCTCTTATTCAGTCACTACGTGTTCTTTTGTCCCCTGTTCCTGCACTCTCCGCGTGTGCTTCTCCCTGTCCCATGTTGCTTTCTCCATTGTGCAGTGCTTTTCTCCTCCTTCAACTCTGCTCTCCCATTCACTGCTCTGTTACCACCCATCACTGAAATCTTTTTTTTTTTTTTTAAAACCTGTACTTTTGCACAAAAAAACGTTCTTTTTTCATTTAAAGATTTAAGTGGCTCCCTTTCTCTGGGATAATTTAATAAAAAATGTAAATAACTGGTGCCCGCATCATTCCGTCATCATGCATGTGCACACCAGCGAAATGATGCGGGCATCAGGAAAAAGTCAGGCGTAGTAGAGCTTCACCAAAAGGCATTGGCAAAATCCATAGGTCCTAAAAAGCAAGACCTATTGGCTTTGCCAATGCCTGTTTGAATCAGCAGAGTGTAGCCACTAGATTTCTGGGGCTAAAAGAGGTTACTAAATACGTTTGATTGCTCAGCACATATCTACAGAGTAGATAAAAAGTATGAGAATTAATATATTTTGTAAAGCAAACGTAAGCTCTGACTAATGTCTATTGTAGTTTCTGTTTTGAGGCACAGCTTTATGTGAAAGGTCCTGGTTTTATAAAATACCAGTTATAATGATTAATGATTTTTCCTTTAGACATTTCCTTTTCTTTGGAAAGGCAAATTGATTGAAATTATGATTTATTTAATAATGTCTGTATTATAATTGTGATGGTTTTAACTAACAATACAATAAAAATTATTCGATTTGATTACATATCTAAAAAGTCTACAGAGAAAGCTTCAGCACGTAAATTTAGTATATTCGCTAGGAGGACTCAAAATCCTTGCATGCTCCCTGCATCAATGATTATGCAAAATGAATCACTCATTTTATTGCTGCAGGACTAAATATTTGATTCTACTTTAGAAGACTTTTAAATATTTTTGTTGCAGCTAAATAAACTTTGATCCCAGTCACTTATAAATGATTCATGTTCATAGCACTAAGTGTTCATAGTACTGAATATGGAAGGAAACTAAAGGTTCTGTGGATCCTTGACAGTGTGAACAGTTCCTGGTGGGAAAACTATTTAAGAATGAAAAGATGAATTTGTTAAGACTTTGTCAGCTCTTTTTATTTCAATGACTGATCTTCATCTGCAAAGCCCCTGAACTGTATGAATGGAGGTTGGAACTTCTTGACTGAGTATGGAAACTGACCACTAAATTTAGATGCCAACCTGACCACTTTTGGCGATCCCTCCCTCCATAAATGTTATGTTATAGAAAGGCCTGGAAACATTCCTGCCTCACATGGGTCAAGACTGAGACCCTGATGGGAGCTCCCTTTGCCGCTGACTGAACTGTACCAGATCTTTCAAGTATCAAATGAGTTTTTCCTGATGGATGCCCTTTGAATCCCTTCCCTACATGCTCTGCAAAGTTTGCCTACCATTTGCAAGAGAGCAACAGATGACAATAATCAATCTGACGTCTAAGTACCAATGCTCTTGAGAACCCTCACCAGTGGCAGGATGGAGCCCCAGAGACAGACAACATCCCAGTGGATAACTTGTCTAAATTGTGCTTTGAAATCCTACAGAAGATGCAGGGACTCCATGAGCTCTCAATGCCAAGATTTGTTAGCAGTGAGTGTGCACTTTAAATGAAGATCTTTCTGTGAAATTGTTCTGGTGCTGAAAGTGCTCGAAGGATACAGCAGCTTTTTCTCTGAGTTAAGTTTCTAAATCTCATTAATTTGATTTAAATGTAAACCTAATTTAGTGTTGCGGAACGTATGACATCTAAATAACCAATAAATGTTTTATGCATGTCTCATTTGCAGTGAAATTGTATGTCTTGAGTTAAACAATCTTGTGGATACAGTATAAGCTCTGATTAGAGTTAGGACTATATTTACTGCAAATTGATGGTGATCCAGCGCTAACAATAAAATTCTTCTCCTATATGCTTCGGTCATCCAGGTACAACTATTCCTCCAAAACACTTACTATATCCATATGACGGTGGGGCCCATAACACCGCATATACATTCACTCACTCATTTATTCCCTGGATTTCCTCCGTCCTTAACCTAGGAGAAAAACAGTAGAACGATTCGCTGGAAGGAGACGGGATACCTATTTAAAACGACATAATACTTCTCATTGCTTTTAAGGTATTCCGCTCATTGGTCGATGGACCAACTAGTAGGAATCAGTTGATGGTGATTAAGACCAGCTCAATCACAATAAACCTTTCAACATTAATCATTGAGCTAAAGAATCACTGAGTCAGTTTAAAGATAATAAAGTTTTATATACATTTTAGAAGCATGAAGAAGTTTTAGGTTTATTATTCAGATTATTACATTTATCATCATTATAAGAATAAATTGAAATTGCAATGCATACCTATTAGATGGAAGAATAAAGTTTGTCACGGCAAGAACTCCCAAAGGATCTATCTATCTGTTCTGGAAAACAGGCCTTCTCGTTCCTTTCCCTTTCATTAATTAAAGCATAAAGTCTAATAGTTCTAATTGAAAAATCTATTAAGAATAAAAAGGTTCTTCAGAAACAGCATCTTATGCTCAATCAAAAATATAAAATAGCAGCAGCAGCCTCAGCTCGTCAGCATCAGCAGCAGCAACTCCATACGCAGCTAACAGCAGCCAAAAACAGCAAAAAGCAGCTAACAGCCCCCCTCCCCTCAAGAGTAGGTCTTCTTATACCCTAATACTAGCTTACTAAGTGAAAATGTTGCATCTTTATGGCGTGATTCTCTCTAATTGGTTCATTCGAGTCCATATACATATTATCATCAGAATCCTTGTTCTAACCAGTTCTTTTTGGAATGTCCATGCCTTCATCCTTTCACACGGTTTCATGACATTACTCATCCGGTAGTCCAATTTGTATCATTTTCCGATACTTTCTAGGTTCAACAGTTCCTTTTGTCTTTTGTTCATTTATTCTCCGTGACTTCTCACGCTTCTTGCTGATCAGTCTTGGCACACATTTACTCTGTAGGGTCACGATAGCCTTGACCATACTTTCATCCTAGGCTCTTGGTACGATCACATGATCCCTCTTGTTCACGGCCTTTCTCTTTTTCCATAACTCCCCTCGCGCGTGCGTATTCTAGCTCATGGCGGCCATTTTATATCACTGCTCAACAGGCCTAAGCGCACTATTTATAAAGATAAACAAAATATAGTTAAGAATAAAGAATATAAACCCTTTCGTTTCCCTCCCGTCATTCTACGTACCTCAATTAGGTATTACCTAGCAAAAGCAACATATAAAGCCGTCCCTTACTTACCATCGCTTTAATTTGCCACTATACGTTTTGTTTTCAAAGCACGAATCATGCATTTTATTATTCTATTAGTACGCAAATATTAGATTTATGTTAGACACGTCAACAATTGTAAGTAAATTAGTTTGCACATACTGGCGTGTTACCTTTAACCCTTCACATGTAACATACATTGTTGGTTATTTACTTAAACGAACTTGTTTGTTAATCATTTTACGTAAATATTAAGAGGTTAAAAAAATTTCTTTTACCCTGCTCCATCAACTCCCCCTTTGGTGATTTTTAATATCACCACAAAACCCAAGTTACACAATTCTATCAGACAGCATATTTCTTGGTCCGTTTGTTTTTGTTAGTTTACACAACTGTATCCCTTTCAACTTGTCTTTTGGTCTTTTTATACATGTTCTCTTTTATCTCTTCTAGCTCTATTTCACCCATTTCTCTCTCTCTCTCCTTGTTTATCTTATTTTCTTTTTCTATTTTATTCTGTCTTCTTCTTTTCTTTATACATGTAATTATAAGCTTCAGTACTAAAAATATTATGATTATCATGGTTGCTATTATTATGACTTTCCCTATTATTAATCCACTCATTCTAGTAAACCAATTTATTACTGAAGAAAACCCTTTACCAAGTTTTCCAAACGCACTTTCAACCTCCAGTGGAACAAGTTCTTTGTGCAAACTTGTAATATTCTTTATATACCTTTGTATATTTTCACTTTTATCTGGAATGTAAGTGCAACAATGTTGAACTTTCAGCATTCCACAGACTCCACCCTCTTTTGCCAAAAGAATGTCAAGGGCAAGTCAATTTTGCATTACCAGAGCTCTCATGGCAACCATCTCGGTATTTACCATCAAGAACCCTCCAGCAGTATCTGTACATAAACGATCTACTACTGTGGATAATTTCCGAATTTTAAATGCATTCAAAGATATTCCCACTGCTGGTATCATTGCACCAAAAATATCACCTACTATTTCTGAAAAACGTTCCCTTTTTCTACGTGTAAAGGTCTTTATCATTTCGTGTGTTCCTTTTTCTGTTCTATCCATATGAAAAATCTTTGGAAAGACCAGGCCTAAATAACATGACCCATACCAATGGTCCGGCAACCTGTAATAAGCGCTATTACCGCAAATATAATAGATCCCTGGAAATATTGGATCTTTTCCCCCTTTGAATCCCCATCCGCCTAAAATTTGATAATTGTCATGGCAATCACTGGAACCCACGAAATAATTGTCATATCTTGTTCTATTTCTTCTAATGCACAACCTTCCCTGTTGGGGCCAATCCAGAGTCATAGCTGCATTTGTCTTTTTCTTGTCATGATTGTCTTCCTCAAACGCCCAAAGAGGTGTTTTTGTCTCTTCTATCACTTTTCTTTGAAATTTCGCTCTTCTATCCTCAACCATTTCTAAAAATACCTTTTCTTCCTTCTTTAACTCACAGGTAAGGTTGTTTTAATTTATATTATCTAAGGTTAAAATCTTATCTTCTATGAAAAATTCACCAAACGTTTTTCCCTCTTTCACTTTGTTTAGTTCAGGAACTACAGAAATTTTCGCAAAAATCTTATCTATATCAGTGTAATAATATTCTAATCTTCCTGTCTTATAAAATAAACTTGCTAAAACACTACATGTTATTCCATACGTCAAAGGAAGGTGATGATAGGTCACACCCTCTGCAACAGACGCAGGCAATTGCATACAAACATAACAATCTCTTACATCCATTGTTTCTACATACTCATAATAATTTTGTAAAAACATTCTTTGAAAAATCTGTTATTGATTTGTCTTTATGTAATTCTGCACTACCTTTTAATATAGCTGTTTCTTGAATGTTAGCTTCCTTTTCTTTCTCTGTGTGATTAGACGTTTCTTCTACAGCTAAGCTAATTGGAATAGTGATTGCTAAAATCACCCATACTGTCATTAATAATCCTGTACAAAAGAAGCACATCTTACACCATCTGCTTAAAAACTCACATCTACATTTTCTATCTTTAGTATTTTCCATTTTGTTTTATAACCTATTTATTTATTTACAGGGAAAATGTGTCACCACACCTCAGAAATGACTTCTTAGCCACCCTGCACTCTAATTTTGTCTTCGTCTGGTACTTTCTTTTGATACTTTTCAGAATTCTTTCTTTGTCAAATCCTGTATTTCGTCAACTCCGGTAGAAATTCGTTTAAATTTCTTCAAGTTTGTTGCACTTCACCTTCACCCATTAGGTTTCTTTGTTCTGGGTTCTCGTGAGTGTTCTCTTCTTCTTTGATATCAGTTAAAGCAAGGTACAACCATTCAGGCGATTTATACTTCAGATTTACTTTCTTTACTCTTTTCGTTTTCTGCAAGTGTTTTCCACCTTGTTGGTCTTGCTCTTTCTGACTTGTTATTTCATTCACTTGTTCAGCACCTTTTCCATCTAGCCTTATGATCCTGTATCTTAGTTTTCTAACTTCGTTGGGCCAATTGTCTCCTTTTCTTGGCCTTTTTGCCTCACTTTCTTTTTCCTCTCTTTCTGTTTTCCAAGTTCTCTTTCTTGACTCTAGTTTTTGGTTTCTTTCTTCTCCACTTTCTTCAGATTCTGTTTCAGTTCTTTCCTTATTGTCTCTTATTTTGAATTTTATAATTTCATTTCCTTCCTCTACTTGTGGTTCTTCTCTTATTTTCCTTGGTACACCTACTTCTGTCCCTCCTCGGTGTTCTTCCGAATTTGTGTCAATTTCTCTATCTGCTTCTAAATTTCCCTGTTCTTTTGTTTGGCTACCTGTCCCTATTGCTCCTCGGGGATCTTCCGATTTTTCTAACTTTTTGTTTGAAACTCTCCCTTCTTCATCTATTAATATTATTTCGGAAGGATTTTTACCACAACTTGTACTTGGTTGCTCACTGTTACTGTCTTTGTGCTCAGTTTCTTCTTTTATGCTTTCAAATTTCCAATTTCCTTTCAGATTTTCCTCACAATCCGAATGATATGTATCAGATTCTGAACTGGTGTCTGATATTTCCAGATGTCGACTCACATGTCGATCTTCAAGTTCTGGAACTTCAGCTAATTCCTCCACTCCTTCTGTCGTTGCATTTGTAGTTGGGTCTTCAAGATGTCGACTTACAGGTCGATCTTCAGATTCTGGCACCCTGTTCGTTTCTTCTTCCGCTGCTGAACTGTTATCCAATACTTCCAGATGTCGACTCACATGTCGATCTTCAGGTTCTGGAACTCTGATGGTGTGACTGGCGTGCACCCAGTGTTTCACTCCTGCACATTTGACTGCAGTGGTTGTCACCAGGATCACCTGTCGCGGTTCGTCCCAGCGTGGAACCAAACAGTTTCTTCTTCTGTGGACTTTTATGCGGACCCAATCTCCTGGATTCAAGTCGTGAGCTGGTTTTCTTTCAAGAGTGGTCACATCCGGTCCAACCTGATGAAACACAGAACGCACCACATCAGCCGATCCTTTGCAATAATCCAGCACCAGATCATCAGTTATAGTCAGTAGTTTGTTTACAGGTACATGTGCTTGTCTCATTGCTCGTCCCATAATTATCTCGTGGGGACTGAGTCCAGTTTTCCTTTCCGGAATACTTCTGATTGTCATTAAAACTAATGGCAAAGCATCTGGCCATTTAAGTCCTGTGGCTTGACACATTTTTCCTAGCCTGTTCTTAATTGTTCCATTCACTTGCTCTACTATTCCAGAAGCCTCTGGTCTGTATGCACAATGCAGTTTCTGTTTAATACTAAGTGCTTCACAAATCAGTTGAATTAATTCGTTTTGGAAATGTGTTCCTCTATCTGTTTCAATCGTGACTGGAAAACCATACCTCGGAATGAATTCTCGCAGCATAAGTTTTGCTACCGTGATTCCATCATTCCTTCTGGTCAAGTATGCTTCCACCCAACGGGAAAACAAACAGACGACTACAAGGACATACCTTAGTCTATTGCTCGGGGGCATTTCTATGAAATCCATTTGCAGTCTGGTGAACGGACCTCCTTCTCTTCCTATTGTTCCTAGACTCACTACTGTCTTCCGTCCTGGATTTAACTGTTGACAAACAAGACATCTTTGACAAAGACTCTCAGCTATGGCTCTGAATTTTGGATTATACCATGTTTGTCTAAAAAGTCTGATCATTGAATCTCTCCCAATATGGGCTTGTCCATGGTACATCCGTGCCATGTCAGAAATCATGCTATCAGGCATAACTGGTCTTTCATCTCTGTAAACCCAAACATCATTTTCCTCATTTTTTCTACATCCCGCTTTTAACCAAGTATCTTTCTCCTCTTCATCTGCTGCTTCCTCTAATTGTCTCACCTCATCCCATGTCTCAACAGGGTTAGTAAAAAGCAAAGGACATGAAATATGCTCTCTTTCCCGATTTCGATTTAAAGAGACCACGTTTTTTGCACAATACTGTGCAATCTCATCAGCATACTTATTACTGACAGTTATGTAGTCTTCCCCATTTTATGTGCATTGCACTTTACTACAGCAATCTGTTTAGGCAGCTGTATCGCCTCTAGCAGCTTTTTCACAAAATCTCCATTTCTAATCGGCGTTCCTGCAGACGTCAAGAAACCTCTTTGTGACCAAATCTGACCAAAATCATGCACAACCCCAAAACCGTATTGGCTATCCGTCACAATTGTAATCCGTACATTCCTTCCCAACTTGCAGGCTTGAATCAGAGCTATTAGTTCTGCTACTTGGGCAGACCGTATCCCTTTCAAACAAGATGCTTCCATTACAGTGGCTACTGTGCAAACTGCATATGCCGCACTTAGAACTCCATCATCTGTTCTCAAACATGAGCCATCCACGAACAGAATATAATCTGATTCCTTTAAGGGCTCATCTCTTATATCTGGTCTCGGTTTTGTACAATATTCAAGCACATTCAGACAGTCATGATCCACTTCATCCATTTCAATCACACTCTCTTCATCAGGCAATGATGTCGAAGGATTCACATTCATGCATCTGTCAATGGTCACATTATCTGCACTCAAAATTACTTTTTCATACCTAGTCAGCCGACTATGTGTCATGTATTGGGTTTTCGTTCTTGTCAAGAGAATTTCCACAGAATGTGGGACATATACTCTCAGTGGATATCCCATCACTATGCCTTCACTCTGTTCCAGACTCACACAAGTAGCAGCAACTGCTTTCAAACATCCAGGCAACGCTTTCGCTACAGGGTCTAAAACAGCTGAAAATATGCAATGGGTCTTTTCATGGTTCCATGTCTCTGTACCAAGACTGAAAACGCACACCCATCTCTTTCACTGCAATATAACTCAAAGTCTTTCTCATAGTCAGGCATTCCCAATGCTGGAGCTTTACACAATTTCTTTTTCAGCTCTCTGAATGCTTTCATTTCCTCATCATTCATTTCAAAAGGATCTTTAACATCCTTCTTTGTCAGCTTTTGCAAGGGTTTTGCAATCAAGGAAAACCACTTATCCATTGTCGACAATATCCAACCATTCCCAAAAACATTCTTACCTCTCTTTGCGTCATTGGAGCTCTCATTCCTTGAATCATTTTTATTCTCTCGGTCGTTACCTTTCGCACTCCTTTCTCAATTTTATGCCCTAAATATTGGACTTCTTGTTGACAAAACTGCAATTTTGATGGGGACACTTTATGTCCTCTTTTGGCTAAATGATTCAGCAAAGCAATTGTATCATGGACACATGCTTCCTTCGTTTTTGATGCCACCAGTAGGTCATCAATATACTGAACCATCACTGACTTTTCTGGCATTTTTAAATCTTCCAAGGATTTCTTTAAAATCTGATTAAAGATCGAGGGGCTTTCTGTGTACCCCTGAGGAATTCGGCACCATGCCAAAATACGCTCTCCGAACCTGAACGCAAATAATGGCTGGCTGTCTGGATGCAACAGAATAGAGAAAAATGCATGGCATAAATCAATCACTGTGTACCATTCTGCTTCACGTGGAATCTGGTATAGAATCACAGCAGGGTTCGGTACTATTGGGCAACAAGGCACAACAATTTTGTTTACCTTCCTCAAATCCTGTACAATTCTATATGTTCCGTTCGGCTTTTTCAGTCCCATTATTGGCGAATTACATGGACTGCTCATGATTTCTTTTAGAATCCCTTGTTCAATCATTTTATTTATTACTGGTGTTATTCCTTCAATTATTTCCGGTGTCAATTTATACTGGGGCGTATTCGGGTAACTCGTTCCCTCTTTTACGGAGATTCTAACAGGGTCTACTCCTTTCATTAATCCTATATCTTCTCCTGTAAAGTCCCACACTTCCTCTTTTACTGTCTCTTTCAGTTCAATTGGGATCTTTTCTGCATCAAATACAGGAAACAAATCATTTACTTCTGGTTCTAAATTTACCATTGTCATTTTATACAGTACATCTTCATCTGGGGTCTGAAATGCAATTCCATCTGGAGTACAATAGATAGTGCAATTCATTTTGCACAGTAGATCGCGTCCTAATAGGTTCACAGGACTGCAATCACACACCACAAATCGGTGCATTTCACTAAATGGACCAATCTTTACCTCCACTAATTTAGTAAGAGGCGCCTTAATTTGCTGATTCGATACTCCAACTACTTGGATATGTTCACCTGAGAGAGGAAGGTTTGGAATTTCCACTGACCTGACAGTAGAACGGGTAGCTCCAGTGTCCACAAGGAATGTTACATTTGCACCATTCACTTCTCCATCCACAAATGGACCTGCTTGATCTACCTCTAGAGTTGCGCCAAGCACGCACTCTTCCCCTCTCCTAGGCACCGTCAGAAGCTTTCATCCGTCTCATCATCATCCTGTCGTAACCAATATTGAGAAATGGCAGCTGCACGCAGCAACTGTGTTTCCTGCTCTCCTCCGTAGAATCCTGTTTCTGCACTGAATTTCTGTTGATTAACACTCTTGGGAAGTGGTGGTTGTGGCACCTGACTCTGTGGAGTAACTACCTCACTCTGCACCTGTGGATTTAATGATTGATTTTCCGTATTAAGTTTTGGAGGAAATTTACACTCGTTTCTCCAAAGCCCTAGCTTTCCGCAGTTGTGGCATGGCCACTTTTTCTTTGCCTCATCTATGCTCATTTGTCCTTTTCCTTTGCCTATATTTGGTCTAAATCTAGCCTGTCCTGCTTCATTAGCTGTATTACTCAATTGAGCTTCTTGCTTCTCTGCAACTTTCACCTGTGCCCACATGGCTCTCTCTTTCAATTTACGCTGTCTACTCTCAATATCATCACTGCAATACTTAGCATATCTCAAAACCTCATCAACTGTACTATTCTGCCAACAAATCATATGCTGTTTAATCATTTCACTTATCTCCGGTTTCAATCCATACACAAATCTATATACAAAATGACTCATATCCTTCTCATTTAGTGTCTCATAACCACTATACTGTTTAAAAACTAACAATAGCCTCTCATAATAAGCATGCACTGATTCTTTACTTTCCTGCGTGGTTCTGTCTATCTTTACCCAATCCGTTTCTTTAGGTGGAATCTTATTTTTCAAAAAGGTAATTACTTGATCATACTTCCTCATCACTTCTGGTCCTGGCGCTCCTGTTTTGGCATCCCTTGGATATTCTACAGTTGGCCAATCAATAGTAATCTTACACTCTGTCCACAAATCAGCTGGTACTACTATATCAAACAATCCATCCAAGTCTATCCACAACACCTTTGAAACTTTAACAAATCTCTCCACTTGTCTGTACCATTCTACTGGCTTCTCTCTCAACTTTGGGCAATCATTTGTAAATGACATTATATCCTGTCTAGACCATGGAACATGCACATAACTACCTCCTGGAGTTTCTCTCATCGGGTACTCCCTTACAATTGGTTCCTTATCTGTTACTGCAAAAGCCAAAGATGCTTTATCTGTTACTTTCTCATTCCTTTTCATCCATCTACTTCTCCATCTATCCACATCACCCCATTTTCTCAGCAAAACAATTAATTCTTTTATTTGGGTCAATCGTCCTGATGTGTTCAGATTCTCTATATCTTTCTCACAAAAATCTACTCTATATGGTTTCTGCAACGTTCTTACTTTTACAAATTCTACTCCTAGTTCATTCGCTGTCTCTTCTAATTTGTCATGTAAATTTCTAGCTCTCCATGTAATACTCTTGCACAAAAACATAATCTCGTCATCCTGATAATTTTTTCTGTACCAATTGTTCCTAAAATCAATTCTTCCATGTCTATTTTTAACCTAATTACATCAAGTGGTTTTACTTCTGTCTCTTTCGTTTTTAGCGTTTTCATCCATTCATTTAATTCATCTGGAGTTGGACCTACAGGCGTACTATTTAATTCTATCCAATTTTACTCCTTTCTGGTGTCTCTGATGCAGACTCAGTTACCATAGGTATTCTCCTGAACTCATTCTCATTTATCGTCAAATTAGTAGGTGGGCTTGGTCTATAGGTACTAACCAAATGGTGTGCACCTTCATTGTCCAGTTCCATCCCTTCTCTCCTTCTTTGCAAATGTGAATTCATAGGAATCACTAAAGAACGTTCATCAATTTTCTGATTCTCAAAAACTGGCATTACTGGACCTATCGTTACTGGTACAGTTACAGCTTCCATATTCTTTGTTAATTCTCTTATCTTTTCAGTTAATTCTCTTGTGGTTTTTGCTAATTCAGTTGTATTGTCACTTTCTATCTCCTCATTTTGTGAAGTTTTCAATTGATCTTGTGACCTATTTATCTCATATCCTCGTTCGGGATTTTTATTCCTCCCAGTTTCCATTGGCGGTGCATTAGGTGTCACCACTGCAGAAGTCTTTTGGTATGGAGGTGGGTTTCTGTTTAAAATATCTTCCAGCAATTCATCTTCCGTCTCACTACCACCATGCCCATACTTTTCCGTAACCACATGTTTCTTTTTCTCTGTACACTTTCTCTTTGCTTCTTCCTCAACTTTAAAAGCTGGAAACAAACCTCCTGTCATATTAGCACATCTCCAACGCTTTAGTCTGTCCTCATGATTCAACCCCCATAACCTTCCAGGCACAAACTCATGATTCTTCAATCCTCTGAATCTCTCTCGTTCATACATTTCATCTTCCCATTCACTTAAAGCTTCAAACTGTGTCGGTCTAGGTCAAGGTTCTAGTTTTATCATTTTCTCTCTCAAATTCCGAAGTACTGCTACACTAAATGAACCATTTTCAGGAAAAGCCAATGCTCCATCATTCTTAGTATATTTTGTCCAATTTTCTAACCATATGCATGTATGATATCCGTACTTCAGCATCATATGCGAAGCTGGTGATTTCGGCGGAGGAATTACTTGTCCCTCTCTAGTCACTACCTTTTTGTCTTTCTTAAAGAAGTTCTTAACTTTCGACATCCACAACGTTTTCTCTCTACCATATTCATAATACGGCATGATTCACAATCTCTTTTCTCTTCAAAAGTTCGCAATTCAACACTGTTCCCTATGCGTTATTCCAACCAATGCTAGCGCGACTCACACCAACACTCCAATCATAAACTTCCACGTCACTAGTCTATTCGACCAATGCTAGCGCAACTCACATCAACGCTCCAATCAGAGCAAGTTCTGTCTACAGCGCACTGTCCAATCCCAGCGCGGCTTTTGTCTACGTCAGTTCTGCTCCTGTTTCTGTATGACTAGCGCACTGTCCAATCCCAGCGCGGCTTTTGTCTACGTCAGTTCTGCTTCTGACCCCTCCTTTACAAAATTTATCGGCAATTTTTTTTTTTTTTTTTTTCAACAGTTCTTTGTTAGTTACAACATTTAAAACACATTTCCATTGTCTGATTCGCTAAACCAAAGAAATAGCTTTGTCCATTTACACAAGAATTCTGTATTTTCCAGTAGGCAGCGCTTACCTCTACCCTACCACAGAATTTTTTCTGTTTCGCCGATAAAGTAGCACTTCCCTCTACCTTACCCTTCTTTCAAGTAAGCGGTAAACCCGTTTCTCTGGGGATAAAACACATGTGGAGACTATACTGCTCCTGAGAATTAAGGCCAGAGTTTCACAAGAAAACCGGTCGCTATTTCACTCACACACCTTTTATACGGAAAATGTCCCTATCATAACACAACCTGTGTTATCACCAATATGAATTCAGACAATGCACTATTCCATGTGACTTCTCTTGCCACACGTGTTCCACTTCCTACTTCCCGGAAGCGTGAAAACTTCGACTTACATATAACATAACGTGACTCAACATAAAGTGTTAGACATGAAATAATCAATAATCAATAATCAATAATCACCAAACTAATCTATAGTAACCATAACTCTGCTACCAAGAAATCTGATCCAGCGCTAACAATAAAATTCTTCTCCTATATGCTTCGGTCATCCAGGTACAACTATTCCTCCAAAACACTTACTATATCCATATGACGGTGGGGCCCATAACACCGCATATACATTCACTCACTCATTTATTCCCTGGATTTCCTCCGTCCTTAACCTAGGAGAAAAACAGTAGAACAATTCGCTGGAAGGAGACGGGATACCTATTTTAAAACGACATAATACTTCTCATTGCTTTTAAGGTATTCCGCTCATTGGTCGATGGACCAACTAGTAGGAATCAGTTGATGGTGATTAAGACCAGCTCAATCACAATAAACCTTTCAACATTAATCATTGAGCTAAAGAATCACTGAGTCAGTTTAAAGATAATAAAGTTTTATATACATTTTAGAAGCATGAAGAAGTTTTAGGTTTATTATTCAGATTATTACATTTATCATCATTATAAGAATAAATTGAAATTGCAATGCATACCTATTAGATGGAAGAATAAAGTTCGTCACGGCAAGAACTCCCAAAGGATCTATCTATCTGTTCTGGAAAACAGGCCTTCTCGTTCCTTTCCCTTTCATTAATTAAAGCATAAAGTCTAATAGTTCTAATTGAAAAATCTATTAAGAATAAAAAGGTTCTTCAGAAACAGCATCTTATGCTCAATCAAAAATATAAAATAGCAGCAGCAGCCTCAGCTCGTCAGCATCAGCAGCAGCAACTCCATACGCAGCTAACAGCAGCCAAAAACAGCAAAAGCAGCTAACAGCCCCCCTCCCCTCAAGAGTAGGTCTTCTTATACCCTAATACTAGCTTACTAAGTGAAAATGTTGCATCTTTATGGCGTGATTCTCTCTAATTGGTTCATTCGAGTCCATATACATATTATCATCAGAATCCTTGTTCTAACCAGTTCTTTTTGGAATGTCCATGCCTTCATCCTTTCACACGGTTTCATGACATTACTCATCCGGTAGTCCAATTTGTATCATTTTCCGATACTTTCTAGGTTCAACAGTTCCTTTTGTCTTTTGTTCATTTATTCTCCGTGACTTCTCACGCTTCTTGCTGATCAGTCTTGGCACACATTTACTCTGTAGGGTCACGATAGCCTTGACCATACTTTCATCCTAGGCTCTTGGTACGATCACATGATCCCTCTTGTTCACGGCCTTTCTCCTTTTCCATAACTCCCCTCGCGCGTGCGTATTCTAGCTCATGGCGGCCATTTTATATCACTGGTCAACAGGCCTAAGCGCACTATTTATAAAGATAAACAAAATATAGTTAAGAATAAAGAATATAAACCCTTTCGTTTCCCTCCCGTCATTCTACGTACCCCAATTAGGTATTACCTAGCAAAAGCAACATATAAAGCCTTCCCTTACTTACCATCGCTTTAATTTGCCACTATACGTTTTGTTTTCAAAGCACGAATCATGCATTTTATTATTCTATTAGTACGCAAATATTAGATTTATGTTAGACACGTCAACAATTGTAAGTAAATTAGTTTGCACATACTGGCGTGTTACCTTTAACCCTTCACATGTAACATACATTGTTGGTTATTTACTTAAACAAACTTGTTTGTTAATCATTTTACGTAAATATTAAGAGGTTAAAAAAAATTCTTTTACCCTGCTCCATCAATGGAATGTTTTTCCTCATCTTCTTCTGGTTGTTTTCACAATGTTTTTTTGTAAGAAGTCGCCAATACGACCATATCTTGTTTTAATGTTCAGCACCCTGACACCTCCTTGGTTGAGTTGAACTTTATAAAAATGTGGAATAAATAATTAAATGATGATGTTGGGTGTATTGTGCAGCCTCGAAATTGATCCAATCATGGTAAACCATTATGGTGCTTCTCTGCAAGGAGTTTTCAATAATGTCAAAGCAGGATTTTTCCTGCAAATTCAGCTTGTAGTGGTCGGCACAGCTTAAGATTCTTGCCATGAGAGGAGTAGAACCCACCGAGTGACTTCACAAAGCACATAAGAGAGTAAACCCCTTATTTAGAATAAAGCAATTTGTCTGAATTGTGAAGCAAGTGGAAGAAGTGGAAAGTTTTCCATGTGAGGATCCACATCTGTGAAAAATACTCTAAGGTCCCTATTAAGCGCCAGCTCAAGCAAAATTACTGCATAGCCTCATGTAGTAGTTTGGATCAGACCGATTATACGTTTTTTACCATGTGATTTTTTGGCATGCGTTACTTCACATGGCTTTACCAGATAGGGATTTACCTTGCAATAAATCTGAATGAAATAACACATGCAGGAAAATTTCATGGGGAAAAACCCTACTCTTACAAGATGAAGAGAA
Organism: Calotriton arnoldi; assembly: GCA_963921515.1. Lineage (NCBI taxonomy): Eukaryota > Metazoa > Chordata > Amphibia > Caudata > Salamandridae > Calotriton > Calotriton arnoldi. The sequence goes on along the minus strand of CAWUFW010005247.1, from coordinate 102,358 downwards.
AACAGAAAGACACAAGAAAATGTCTCCACTGCCCTTCTCCACTGATAGTAGGTGGTAACAGCTGCAAACCACTACTGGAACCCTGCCACTCCATCTCCCCCCTGAAAGAAATGTGAAAAAAAATGATCACAGCATTTCAATAGAAGCACAAACATTTAAAATCACGAAGCACACAAAAAAACAGTTTTGACCATGATCCACGATACAGTGAATGAACACTGTTTGAGTGCACTGCACAGATTAACACCCATCAATTTGCACATCAACTTGTGCTGGGCACGTGAGGCAATTGCAGTACTGGAAAGTGTAATCCAGTGACACAATGTGAATGTGGATCTAGAAGAAGCAAAGAACAATAAGTGGTATTTTCATGGTTGGCTAGTGGAGGGTTCATGCCAGCAAACTATGGTGGCTAATTTTATAAATGTATATATATATATATATATAACAGAACTCCCTCACGCTGCTCCGGTGATAAGAACGAGCCACTCCGATTTTAGAGATGCAAAATTCCAGGTTTAATGGCACAAACAAAGACACGTTTCGACCTCTCTCGGGGTCTTGGTCACATGACCAGGTTCATAGTTCAAGACCTGATATAGTAGCAGTGTCATGCACGACTCAGCGTGCAGCATAACAATAGAAAAAAAAGACTGTACGGAATTTCATGTGCATAATTAGACACAAAATAATAATATATAAAACATTCAATATTATTGAAATGGCACCTGTGAGAACAAATTGCCAACATCATGCAGCTGTAACGAGGGGCATCATAAACACAGAACCGGGAGAGTGGCGGCCCATCTGGGAAACAATGGAGCGTGGCTGGTATTGTACAACTGGGCCGGAAATGGACACGAGCAATAAATGAACTTTGTAATCCTCGTATTAACAATGCCATCCAGGCATGCATGCGGTATCCATTACGGCCGATCGAAAAACACAGAGGGAGGTACCAGGATTGCAGCACCTCCATTGGCCACCCATTCACCAATGACAAGGAAGGTGACATTTTTTTAAACCAATGAGAGACCGTGTTTTATTTTTTAACCTAAATGAAAGCACTGAGGAAGGCTCGAAATGCCGAAATGCATTTGCTGTTTATAGCGTTAAATAAATACTTGAATATCCCGTGAGTGCTTCTTACCTGTGGATGAGTTGTTGTGAAACACGCGAGTCCTACCCTCGCGCAAGGAGGCACCCGTTTTGGAGTTCGGCAGTGGCATTGGTGGGAAACCGTGAGATATATATATATATATATATATATATATATATATATATATATATATAACAGAACTCCCTCACGCTGCTCCGGTGATAAGAACGAGCCACTCTGATTTTAGAGATGCAAAATTCCAGGTTTAATGGCACAAACAAAGACACGTTTCGACCTCTCTCGGGGTCTTGGTCACATGACCAGGTTCATAGTTCAAGACCTGATATAGTAGCAGTGTCATGCACGACGCAGCGTGCAGCATAACAATAGTAAAAAAGACTGTACGGAATGTCATGTGCATAATTAGACACAAAATAATAATATATAATACATCTTAAATCAAAAAAATTAATTGATTGTTTATGATTATATTTGTTATTTCACAAATGTATGTTTCCAAATTCATGGTTTAACACAAGACCAACATTTTAATCGGCACATGTTTACAATTGTGTAAAGACCAGCAGTTTTCTCACTATATGTTTGCGATTTAGTTACGGCTGTATCTCGCATACGTGATTGTTCATTTTTACATTCAAGAACAGATCAGTTAAAGTACTGAAGTGGTCTGCCTTCTCAATCAGTATTGCATGTCTAAGGTCTGGCAACTGTCAGAGGACACGTGGTGCATTGTTCCTAATGAGCTTCCGCGTTTGACTAAACGGGGAGCCCGTGTTCACGTGTGGAAGTTAGCAAGGTCAACGTGAAGAAGTGCAGGGTATAGTAGCCATAGCTTCAGTTAAGCTATACCAAGTGGCCACGGTCAGTAAATGAGCAGTGCAGGTGTAGTACCTATAAAAAAGTAAGCCAATTGTTTTGGACGATAGCTACACTTAGCTATAGGATGGATAATAAGCGGTATAGTACCTGGTATAATCAGTCAGAACAGAGACAAAAACATTCTAGTTCAATACTTATGTTCCTGTGACCCACTGTAATATGGTGACTACAGAAAGAGGGGGGGGGAGGCGAGCGTTCAAGGAACGTCCTTCTGCCCCTCATGCTCTTAACAGTGAACGGTGGCTATCCTACAATTTGGATCACTGTCCCCGGAGTTCTGTCAAAACAGATAGAGAAATTCGTTAATGTCAACACTCTAGTAGTCAACTCTTAATTCTTCTAGTTCAGAGCCTAGGCATCATTCCAAAACGAGCCCTCCTATTTATCCAAAACCAACTACCCATGTGTTGCACAGTGTCCTTACGTTGGTATAATTACCCACATCTCCAAATCGTACATTTGCACAAACAAAATGTTTTTAAACAAAAAACACAACAACAACAACGATCCCCGTACAGAAGAGATTTTCATAAAAATCATTCAGTTAAACAAACAAAGGTTAGGAAGCAAATCCTGAACTTTCTAGAGTCGGGCTGGGTAGGGTATGGTGTTTCTATAGGCGTGAATGTAGCTCCTCATCATTGTTCATCCCCATGGGAAACGTGCTGCCTTCTTGTAGAATGAAACGTGACTCGAGTCTGCGTAATGCTTGGACACGGTTACCACCTCTGGGGTGTTTGGGCACTGTGTCCAACCCAAAGTATTTTCCCAATGTCCAGTCACTGTTGTGGACATCGTAAATATGTTTCGCTGTGCTATAGCTAAAATCTTGATTATTTATAGCTCTCCAATGCTCCAAAATACGCTTTTTTACTGGGAAGGTGGTGGATCCAATATACCATATGCCACATGGACAAGTGATTACGTACACCACAAAGTCAGTTCCACAGTCAATCGATCATGGTATTTTCCATAGTTTGCCTATCCTCTCTAGTCTCACTTCCCTGACATTGACGCTGTGACTGCATGCCTTGCATTTCCTGCAACAGTGGAATCCTCCACTCTGATCTAGCCCATTGGCTTTGTGTGGTTTGAGATGACTGTTGACTAGAAGATCCTTAAGGGACAGATTCTTTCTGTATGTGACTGATGGTGCACCCCCTAACTTCTTCCCCAATAGTGGATCTTGGGTGAGAATATCCCACCTCTTTCTCAGAATCTGTTTGAGACTTACTGCTTGTGTGTTAAAAGTAGTTATAAATCTTATTTGGGCAGTATCATTGTTCACTCCTTTCTTAGGTTTAGGTGGTTGAAAAAGGGCCTCATCTCTTTTGATGCTATCAGACTTGGTCCATCCTATAGCTAAGTGTAGCTATCACCTAAACAATTGGCTTACTTTTTTATAGGTACTACACCTGCACTGCTCATTCACTGACCGTGGCCACTTGGTATAGCTTAACTGAAGCTATGGGTACTATACCATGCACTTCTTCACGTTGACCTTGCTAACTTCCACATGTGAACACGGGCTCCCCATTTAGTTAAACACGGAAGCTCATTAGAAAAAATGCACCACGTGTCCTCTGACAGTTGCCAGACCTTAGACACGCAATATTGATTGAGAAGGCAGACCACTTCAGTACTTTAACTGATCTGTTCTTTGACTGTAAAAATGAACAATCACGTATGCAAGATACAGCCGTAACTAAATCGCAAACATATAGCGAGAAAAATGCTGGTCTTTACACAATTGTAAACATGTGCCGATTAAAATGTTGGTCTTGCGTTAAACCATGAATTTGGAAACATACATTTGTGAAATAACAAATATAATCATAAACAATGAATCAATTGTTTTGATTTAAGATGTATTATATATTATTATTTTTTGTCTAATTATGCACATGAAATTACGTACAGTCTTTTTACTATTGTTATGCTGCACACTGCGTCATGCATGACACTGCTACTATATCAGGTCTTGAACTATGAACCTGGTCATGTGACCAAGACCCCGAGAGAGGTCGAAACGCATCTTTGTTTGTGCCATTAAACCTGGAATTTTGCATCTCTAAAATCGGAGTGGCTGGTTCTTCTCACCGGAGCAGCGCGAGGGAGTTCTGTTGAATATTTGAGCGGTGGCGTCTGCTTCCGAGCCCCGACCCGTCTGGATGGACGTTTGTTCTACGTCAGTTGCCCTTCGGGATATATATATATATATATCACAGAAAAGGTTGCCCTCGAACGGAAGCGCACACAAACCAGGTTTGTCATTTTATTCTGGACTGCAACAGAAACAAACAACTTGCAGGGAATTTATTTTTAGAGGCCTTACGCGTTTCAGACATCCCTGTCCTTGATCACAGGCCAAATGCGTGGCTATTCAGAAAAGAACATTGCAAGCACCTGTTAATATTCTGCCCTTAAGTGGGCCTCCCAAGTGAGTTACAAGCCAGTGCATGTCGGTAGTGGAAGTTCTGCAATCTACATTTTCCCCAAGTGGGTTCGTTTTAGCCAAACAGAAATATAAACAATGTCTTTAACCCAACAGTGGGCGAATTCCATGTTACCTTGCTGCCTCTGTTGAAAATATCCAACCTGTTGTTCCATCCATGACTAAAAATAACAGTCACAGCAGACCTGCTCCTTTGCACAGTGGTGCTGCCTCCACGGCTGGACTGGCCGTAATATTTCACAGAAAAGGTTGCCCTCGAACGGAAGCGCACACACAAACCAGGTTTGTCATTTTATTCCGGACTGCAACAGAGACAAACAACTTGCAGGGAGTTCATTTTTAGAGGCCTTACACGTTTCAGACATCCCTGTCCTTGATCACAGGCCAAATGCGTGGCTATTCAGAAAAGAACATTGCAAACACCTGTTAACATTCTGCCCTTAAGTGGGCCTCCCAAGTGAGGTACAAGCCAGTGCATGTCGGAAGTTGAAGTTCTGCAATGTACATTTTTCCCAAGTGGGTTCGTTTTAGCCAAACAGAAATATAAACAATGTCTTTAACCCAACAGTGGGCGAATTCCATGTTACCTTGCTGCCTCTGTTGAAAATATCCAACCTGTTGTTCCATCCATGACTAAAAATAAAAGTTACAGCAGACCTGCTCTTCTGCGCAGTGGCGCTGCCTCCACGGCTGGACTGGCCGTAATATTTCACAGAATGCGCAAAGGAGCAGGTCTGTTGTGACTATATATATATATATATATATATATATATATATATACACAACCTACTGGCGATAGCCAGTAGGTAGTTATAGTTCGGACCAAAGTTTCAATAGGAAAAGCGTTTTTTGTTTTGCCAATAATTTTGATACCGCTTGACAAATCTCCACGAAATTTTCACAAAACTTCCCCTTTGTGGTTCAGCTGCTGTGTTGAAAGTTTCGGGGTGATCGGTCAAGCAGGGACTGAGACAAAAAGGGGGCATGCGGGTAATCAAGGAGGGGGGCTCATCAGGCCCCCTCCTAGGCTTTACTTAAGCCCCGGGGACCGCCACCTCCTCGGGGCACTGAACAGTAAAAATGTTGGGGGCCACTCGGCCCCCCCACTACCCCAGGGACCCCACCTCCCTGGGGCATTGTAGTATACAAATACGGGGGGGTCTGCTTGCCCCCCCCACTGCCCCAGGGACCGCCACCACCCCCGGGTCACAAAACACATATTTGTGGGGGGCCCACCCAGCCTCTCCGCTGCCCTGGCGACTGCTACCTCCCTGGGGCTAAAATGAAATAATGAAGGGGGTCCGTTGCAGACACCCAGCCTCAGGGACTGCCACCTCCCCGGGGCAAATTTAAAGAAAGGAGGGGGGCTGCATGGCCTCCCCTGCTGGAGCCCTATATGGCCCTCTGGACCACCATCCCCCAGAGCTGGCTCCAGCAATGTCCTAAGGTGTCCACCCCTGGGACATTGCAGTTTGCTATGGTTTGGCGGGAGACATGTTTAAATTTCTCAGGAACTACAGAATGGATTTATACCATTTAACAAAAAGAGTGCTTTCTGAACCAAGTGCTACATTTTTGCCAAATTTGGTGTAATTCCGTTAAGCAGTTCAGGCTCTAGCCGTGTCTAAAGCTTCCTATGAAAATTAACATGGAGAAAAAGCTTTTTGGGAACCCCCTTTTTCTCGGCCCCCGCTTGACGAATCACTCCGAAATTTTCAAGACTGCAGCTGACATGACCACCCCATTAGTTTTGAAAATTTCGCGAACATTCGTCAAACGGCGCCAAATTGGCAAATCAAAAAACTCTTTTCCTATGGAATCTAGATCCTAACTATAACTACCTACTGGCGACCGCCAGTAGATAGTATGTATATATGTATATGTATATATGTATATATATTCACTGAAAAAAACAAAGGTTACAGGGACGTTATACTTAGGAAATAGAATTTTAAAAACCTTAGTAATTCACTGAAAAAAACAAAAGTTACAGGGACGTTATAGTTAGGTTGCCATTTTACTCTTACAAAACAAAGAAATTCAGCAGTTATCCTTAGCTGAGCTAACTATAACTCAAACCCCTGCAAAGCACTGCTTATGACCTCACATATTACATCACTCATGACATGGTCAGTGACATCACTCCTGACATCACTGATGACATCTCAAATGACATCTCTGATGACATTATCCAGTAACTCTGAGTGTTTTTAAAAAGTATATAAGTGTAAAATATATATACCACGGTCTATTGGTGAATCAGTGGGTGTATAGGTGCTTGTATGGATGATTCAGTGGGTGCATTGCTGACTGTATAAGTGTGTGATTATATGTGTCAGTGAATGTATGGGTGAGTGACTAGGTTGTGCACATTTTTGTACCATTCTGTCAATTGGTGTCTAAGAGGCTGTATGGTTTGGTGATTGGGTAACTGAGTGGCTGTATGAGTGATTGATTGGTTGTCTGAGTACCTGTATGAGTGTCTGTGTCGGTGGGTGAGGGGGTGCATGAGTGCCTACATGGATGAGTGAGTAGGTGAGTCAGCGGCTGCATGGGTTAGTGAGTGCATCTGTGAGGGGTTGAATGGGTGACTGAGTGTGTCTATGGATGTGTCGATGAGTTTATGGATGTGTCAGTGGTATATTGGTAACTGCATATGTGGAACACAGTATAGGTGAGTATTGGAGTATATGAGTGACTGTACATGTGACTAAGTGATTGCGAGATTGGCTGTATGGGTGAGTGTGTGCATGTGTCAGTGACTGTATAGGTGAGTGAGCATATGTTAGTATCTGTATGAATAAGTGAGTGGGTGTGTGTATAACTTTATAGGTGATTAATTGGCTGTGTGATTGACTTTATGGGTGAGTGAGTACGTGTGTGAGAAGCTCTATGGGTGACTGACAGTGTGTGAGTGGCTGTATGGGTGTATGAGTGGATATATCAGTGGCTGTATTAGTGAGTGAGTTGGTGTATGTGTGGCTATATGGGTGCCTGACTGGATGTGTGCGTACACCTATGAATCAGTGAGTAGGTGTGTAAGTATAGGTATGGGTGTGTCAATGGTTTTGGAAATGGTAGTGTGGAAGTTGGAGTGGGTGTATGAAAGGCTATATTGGAATGTGAGTGGTTGCATCAGAGATTCTGTGGATGACGTCATCAGTGATGTCATTTGAGATGTCATCAGTGATGTCACTGACCATGTCATCAGTGATGTAATATGTCAGCCTAACTATAACGTCCCTGCAACCTTTGGTTTTTTCAGTCAATTTCTATGGTTTTTAAAGTAGTAGTCACATTTGCAGAGTGGTGGAGAAAAGGGGCTGGGCCTCCAACCAGCTCCCAGGAATTCCGCAGTGTAGGATTTACTGGAGGGACTAGGAGGGCTTCTTGGCCCCCAAGGTACCTCAGGAGTAAAATAGACTTCATCCACCAACCAGTAGTGCACCAGGAGCCGCGTTTGCAGAGTGGTGGAGAAAGGGGGCTCTTAGCAATCCCGCTGTGTGGGACTTACTGGAGGTAACAGGAGGGGTAGTTGGCCCCCAAGGACATCCTTGGGGGCCAGCTACCCCTCCTGTTACCTCCAGTAAGTCACACGCCACAGAATTGCTGAGAAGTTTTCAGAGGCCACTTCCCCTTTCTCTACTGAGGTTCTTTCATTTTGACCCCATCTTACAGTCACCGCCATTTTTGTGTTGCCTTTACACAGGCTGCTCGATGAGCGAAGTGTCTCTGCCCTTTTGGACTGCAACGTGTCAAAAACCCCCTCCGTCCTTGTCCTTAAACCAATCTCAGACACCAGCCGGCCTAACTAATCCTTGTCTGGACTACCTAATCCCCGTATCAACTATCTGTTAGCCTTTAGTATTCTCCTCTCGCCATATCTTATCTTCTGGCCTTCGCTATTCTCTCCCTGTGTTTTCCTACTTTGTAACCTTCCTCTTGAAGCATACAGATATGTCCTGCCATTGCAAACACCGAACTATGGGTACCAGTATTGATTAACTTTGGGGGCTGGATAACACACAACATGTAAGCAGAGAGCATTCTGGTGACACAATATCTTGTTTTCAAACTCTCCTGATTGGCTAAAAATTTGTGCGATGGGTGTATGTTTGTACAGATGTATTTCGACGATAAAAGCTTGTGAGCCACGGAGTCAAGTGGCAGTCTCCTGAGAACCTACTTGATGTACTTCTTGGACAACTGTGCTTAGCTGCAGCTAATAAACTTGGTTTTCTACGCCAACAGGGTATTCCGTGTCTCTGTGCAACAAGGCAGGTGAACCCGAAGATTTCAGGCGTGCCCTGCGCCGCCAGGCCCAAAGGCCCGGTTCTTCAATTGGCGCCCAAGCGTGGGGCGGCTTCAGAGGTAGCGGTTGAGCCCAAGGATCGTGAGGAGCCCCGCAGGAAAATTCCAGAGGAGGCGCCCCCACACCAGCGACCCCTGTATGTCGAAGAGTGGGCCGATGGTCTTTTGAAGTGTGGCTTCTCCTTTCCCACGGCTGCTGGTGCCTGCTGCCCTGACTGCTGCCCTGCCTTGGTCCCTCTTTTGGTGATGACTGGTATTGCGAGACGTTAGACGGACCTCTGTTGGCGTGAAGAAGACATTTGTTAAGTACTGGTGGGTAGCTCCCACTCCTTTTTGTTTGTTTTTGGGTTCTTAGATTCGAAAATTGCAATTGTCGAAGCCAAGGGGTGAGTACGTTTGTGCTGTTTTGATTAGCCCCTTGTTGTTTGTAGGAAGCCAGTGAAAGTAACGATGCCTGGTTTCAGTAAGTTTAAAAAATGGTGTTGTTTTTGTTGCGATATGGACTCCCGACTGGAGGACTCTTGTCCAATTCCTCCGGCTGGAACTCCTACTTATGAGCTTTACTCTAAACATGGTATAGGCCCCATCACCTTTAATGAAATATGGGTCCGCTATACGAAGAAAGATGGTGTTTTACAGTGGCCACATAATGGTAGTTTTGAGCCTGATATTTTAGACAATTTAGAAGCTACTTTGTTTAAAAGAAAAGCCCGGCCGGCTATGTTTGACTCTTTTCGCCTTTGGCGCAAGGAAGCCAAACAGAAAGAAATTAAACAGGCAAAAAGAGATAGGAAAGAAAAAGATATCACTGTCATACAGGCTGCCCAACAGTTTAAAAATAATGAAATAGATCATGCGATAGAGATCTTAGATAGGCAACATCACATGGCGATTGACAAATGTTACCCAGTGCTGCCAACTTCTTCCCCAAATCGCGATGCTGATCCTGAGAAGGATCCTTTAATGTCTCACTTATTACGATCGCCCCCGCCCTATGTACAAGGCGCTAATGCACCCCCGCTTTTGTTACCCGTCCAACAACCTGTTATTCTCCCACCAGCTCCAGCTCCTGCACCTCCAACACAGCCCTTTGTGGCACTGCCACTCCCGCCATTTCCTTTGCCTTCAGCTCCCTTGTTTCCAGCTCCTCTGCCTCCGACTTCTTTGCCTCAGTCTTCTTTGCCTTCGACCTCCGCTCTACCTGTTGCCTCTTCTCCTGCTCCGTCTCATACATTATCTCCTGTTTTTCTGTCAACTTCCCCTTCTATCCGTCAGCGGATGGTTGAGACTGTTTCTGGTCTCTTTTCTCCTCTCTTTGGGTCAGTAAGTCTGACTCCTGTTCTTCCCCGTAGGCAGACCCGTAGTTTACTTCCTGACTCCCAAGAACGAGATACGTTCATGGGTCTTGCTCGCAGGTGGATCCTGAGTGATCTCGAATATACTGTTCGAGATATCATGGATACTTTTGAACAGTGGGATGCCCCTGTACAAAGATTCGTTTTCAATGCCATGTGTGAAATCCTAGGTCAGGAATGGGAGGCCACGGGATTGGGTTTAGCTCCCAAGGGTTTGCTGGATATTAGGACTGATTTTGATAAAGGAATTATTGTGGGTCCTGAGGTTGAGAATGCTATACGGACACTTATTACTTTTAGAACAATGTTCTTTTCCCGGTCTTTGTCTGAACCTGATCCTTCTGTTAGGCGCAAACTGAAACACTATCCTATGCGAGAGGTTCCCCCAGTATGGAGAGAAGAGGTTGCAGCCCAGGGTAATAATCCGCTTATACCGGCTCACTTCCAACGTATATGGGTACATGTACCTTGGAAGAGATCTGAGGTGCTGGCCCTTAAACAGTCTTTACCTGACCCCCGTAAAAACCCTGCTGGTTACTACAAGGAATTATCTCAGACTGTTGACGCTTGTATTATGAATTTGGCTGACATAGATATGTTAATGGGAAATGTTGTCCCACAACCATTGTGGGCTAGGATTCGGAAAGAGGACCACGCCCAAGAATTAGGAGGTGATTGGAATGCTATACTGGCTGCTGATAGGCTCCAAGTGGGTGGTGCTAAACCCGATAATTTAATTGCAGAACTTCCTGGTAGAATAATTACCTTAATGAAAACTATGATGCCCGCTCTGCGAGTTAATTGGGATAAGTTAGCTGCCTGTAAGCAGAAGAAGGATGAGAGTGTCTCTGACTTCTTCACTCGTTTTGAAGGAACGTTTCTTGATCACAGTGGTCAGGATATGAGCACAGAGGGGGACAGCGATTGTTCGTAGATAAATTTGTATTTAATTTGCTTCCCGAGCTCTCTAATAAATTAAAGGATTCCGAAAGTTCATGGGCTGTTTCTTCTTCAGCCCAGATATTGGCTACTGCCCAATATTACGAAAATAGGGATAAGGAGGAGAAGGACAAATTGGATAAAAAGACTAAAGATTTAAAGACGAAGGCTCTTTTACAACAGGCTTATCCTCCTCGTCCTGCTCAGCGCCAGTTTCAGCCGACTCCCAGTTTCAGAAGGTGTTTCAGAAACCTGAGCCTTTTGTTCCATGGCCTCCACTGGGTCCTAATCAATGTGCCTATTGTAAGGAAGAAGGTCACTTCAAGAATAATTGCCCGATATTATTGCAGCGTGCTGGTGGTACGCCTGGGCCGCGAGGCCGAGGTGGCTTCCAGTCAACACCTAGGGGGAGGGGCGAAGTACCATGTCCCAGGATCAACGTTCCTTTCCGCCGCAAAATTCCATGAATTATTTTGATCAGCAAAATACTCAGTCTGCCCATTATTATAATGACGATTATTATATGGAAGATGAGAATCAGGGTTTCTCTAGCTAGGACAGCCGTGGACAAAGTGAGGGAGTCATTTCAGTTCCAGTGGACCAAAATGGGCCTTATGTTGATGTCGTTGCGCTTGGTGTATCAGAACCATTTCTCTTGGATACTGGTGCAACGAAGAGTTCTATCATCCACTCTAAACTCCCTGGGGCACCTTTGTCTGGCTTAACAAATGTTTCTGTAGGATTTTCTGGCGCCCCGGTTCGTAACCCAGTTTCTTGTCTTTTACCTATCTCCATTGGCCCTTATGATTTGGAGGCTCCTCTTATTTTGACAACTGGTTGTGGTGAGAATTTGTTGGGGTTGGACTTGTTAAAGAGATTGTATGCGACACTGCATTGTTCTCCTTCTGGTGTACATCTTACTTTAGGCAAGAGATTAATTTCCCCGACATATTTGTCTAGAGACCAACTCCCTTCTGAATTACGTTCCCTGCCTACTACTCTTTGGGCTACAGGCCCCAATGATGTTGGTCTCTTGCAGATTCCACCCTATGTTGTCACCCTCAAGTCCAATGTTAGGTTACCTCGCATTCCTCAGTATAGAATTTCGAGTGATGGTGAGAGAGCGCTGATGGCTATCATTTATGATTTGGTTGAGAAAGGTGTAGTTGAAGAGACTAGAGGAAATGTGTGCAATAGTCCTGTTCTGCCTGTCCTTAAACGTACTGACTCTTCCCAGCCACCGGTTTATCGTTTTGTAATCGATCTCCGGGAGGTCAACAAGATCGTTGTACCCCAGTTTCCTGTCGTCCCAGATATCACTGCTTTATTGACAATGATACCTGCCTCAGCTGCCTGGTTTTCGGTCATTGACCTTAAGAATGCTTTCTTTAGCATTCCCATTGCTGAGGAAAGTAGGGATATTTTTGGCTTCTCTTTGGGAGGCCGAAGCTTTCGGTTCAAGCGCGCACCTCAAGGCTATTGTGAAAGTCTCTCCATTTATAGTCAGGCTTTGAAAACTCAGCTCGATGCTTTCACTTTGCCTCCAGGTGCCACCCTTATTCAGTACGTAGATGATCTGCTAGTTGCTGCTGATTCTGAGGAAATTTGTAAACGAGTTACTGTTTCACTGTTGCATCACTTGTCTGACCTTCATCATAAGGTTTCACCCTCTAAATTACAATATTGTCGCCAAGAGGTTACCTACTTAGGTCATCTCTTGTCGAAGGAGGGACGGCGGTTGACCCCAGAAAGAATCCAATCAATTGCACAAATGTCTGTACCATGCACACAGAGAGAGGTGCGTGCCTTTTTAGGTATTACCTCTTACTGCAGACAATGGATTCCGAATTTTTCTTTGTTAGCAAAACCTTTGTTAGCACTTACCCTTAAAGATACCCCCCAACCTCTTCCTTGGACAGAGGAATGCCAGAAAAGTTTTACTGATTTGCGTACTTCCTTGTGTTCTGCTCCTGTGTTGGGTACTCCGGATTACAGCAAACCTTTCACACTTTATGTGCACGAGAGAGAAGGTTGCGCGTTGTCAGTTTTGACACAACAATTTGGTGACAAACAACGCCCGTGTGCTTATTTTTCGGCTACGTTAGACCCTGTAGCTAAAGCATTACCTAGTTGTCTGAAAGCTACAGCAGCAGCAGCAGTTTCTATTCGCCAATCTGCTGGATTGGTGCTAGACAATACGCTTATTGTCATGGTGCCACATGCAGTGGATACACTTTTAAACAGGACAAAAACCCAGCATCTTACGAGCGCCCGTTTATCGGGGTATCAGCTGACGCTCTTGGCTAGTCACGTGCACATCAAGCGATGTAATACCCTAAATCCAGCTACATTGTTACCAATCCCAGTAGAGAAAGACATTCAAGAGCAACATGATTGTTTTCTCCGTACAGAGGAGGAGACAAAAGGTAGGATTGATTTAAAAGATACGCCGCTCCTGGACCCGGATGGGATCCTATGGGTGGATGGTTCGTGTTTTAAGCTCCCCAATGGTGAAACGACTGCAGCCTATGCTGTTACCACTTTGCATACGATTGTGGAGACAGCACGCATTAGGCAGAATTCAGCCCAAGCAGCTGAATTGATAGCTCTGACTAGAGCTTGTGTATTGGCCGAAGGGAAGAGAGTGAATGTGTTCACCGACAGCCAATATGCATTTGGGGTGGCCCACAGTTTTGGCCGCCTTTGGAGGGAAAGAGGATTCTTTACCTCACATGGTACTAAAATACAGCATGGTCAGTTAGTGAATGACCTTTTGGAATCACTTGCTTTACCCACTCAGATAGCAATTGTGAAGTGTAGTGCGCATAAAAGGGTCACTGATGATGTGGGTGAAGGAAACGCTTTACGGATCAGATAGCGAAAGAGACAGCGAGAGATGTGACGAGTCATATGTATGTTGCTGGACCTGCTAGATGGGTCAGTCAAGGAGGAATGTGTGAGGACACAATAGAAAGTGTGAAAATGATTCAGGAAGAGGCTACAGAGAAAGAATTGAGTAAGTGGAGAGATAGTACGGGAATGTTGGATGCAACAGGATGTTGGATAGAATTGTCAGAACACCAACGTTGGCTGTTACCAGACGCCTATGTACTTCCAGTAGTGACTATGGCGCATGGTCCAGCCCACATCAGTGCGAAAGGAATATGCAAGCTTTTGGCTCCGGTATGGCAGAATGCAGGGATTCCTAAATGTGCAGACAATCTTGTTAAACATTGCATTGTTTGTTTGATGCACAACCCAGGAAGAGGGACACCAACCCCAGCAGGCCATTTTGCTCCCCCAACGTATCCTTTTGAGGTAGTGCAAATAGACTACATTCATATGGAGAGATGCAGAAACCTAAAGTATGTCCTTGTGGTGGTATGTGCCTTTTCCAGATGGATAGAGGCCTACCCCCTAAAGGATAATACTGCCTTGTCTACAGCTAAGGTCCTTCTGAAAGAATACTTCCCGAGGTTTGGTTTACCTCGAATTGTCTGGAGTGACAATGGAAGTGAATTCGTGGGTCAAATCATGCAGAAAGTATGTGCAGGTCTTGGGATTAAGCAAAAATTCCACGCGGCAAACCACCCTCAGTCAGCGGGTTTGGTAGAGTGCTATAATGGCACTCTCAAGCTTAAACTTGCAAAGATACAAGCCAGCACAGGTCTTGCCTGGCCCGACGCCTTACCTCTAGCCCTCTTGTCAACTCGAACAACTGTTCATTCTCGTGTGGGACTTAGCCCATATGAGATTGTGTTCGGACGCCCGGCTAATGTCTGGGGTGTCCCTAGACCCAAGAAGTACTCTGACATAGAATACCCAATATTAATTGACTATTTGCATGACCTCACCACTAAATTGCGTGTTCTCCATCAGCAGGTACAAGACACCTTGCCACAGGCTTCCTCGGATCCTGGGCACACCCTCCAACCTGGCGACTGGGTGTGCCTTAAGAATTTTCAGAGGAAGAGGAATTTGGAGCCTCGCTGGCGGGAGCCAAGACAGGTCCTGCTGACAACACGTACAGCCGTAAAAGTCGTTGGGAAGAAGAACTGGATCCATGGTGTGCACTGCAAAAGGGTACCCTTGCCTTTGCCTTTTGATCAGTGGGTCCGCGAAGGTATAGGTGATTGTGAAGGAGAGAGAGTTCCCCGGTTTGTACCTTTTGGCGATGCACACCTAGAATGGACTCGGACTGAGAAAGAGGACGATGATGTTTTGCAAGAAGCTGTACCATCGCATCTCAGAATAGATACAACTGATCCAGAGACACTTTTTCAAGACCAGACTGTGCCAAACAAGGATAGATACAATCTGAGGCCTAGAGTGGCCAAAGACATTTGAAATTTATTTTTATTTTTCTCCCCTTCGTTCCTAAACTGCATTTTTTTTATTTCTTAGATTGCATTTTTGAATTTTTGAATTGTATATATTTTCTTCCTTATGTGATACTGGACTCATCCCATTTTTGCAGGGTCGTGGTAGGAGACTTGGTTTGTGACCTGAGTAGTGGCACTAGGTCTGCAGGACTTGCAGTGTCATAGGACGGCCAATAACCACAACTAAGCGAGATAGGAAGATTGCCACGAGCAACACTTTAGGGGATGACTTCCGGTGAATCAGAAATTGATAAAAAAACAAAATGAAGGAAAAATATTGTAAATTACTATTTAATAGATGTGGCGTAGTATTATGTGTTTTAATTCTGTTATGTGTTTTATTAGCTTGTGTGGGTTGGGTTATTCACACTTTGCAGCCAGCATCTGTACCTATATCTACCTCTCAACCCATACCTTTTCGCACTACTATTTCCCCACACCAATTCTATACGCTACCAGGGCATGAACAAATTAGGAGAATGGAATATCTCAACAATTCATTCATCCAGCTATTACACCAGCATCAATTAGTAATCAATACCACCGATTGTTGGGTTTGTGGACTTTTACCCCATAATACAGATAAAGGAATGCCATATTTAGTTCTACCCTTCTCCCTAAAAGGATCTGCTTGGGCTTACACCTCTATGTTTGCCAATGCCTATGAGAACCAACATCGACATCCTGTTGGTCCGTATAGGGATGGAATTGACGTTAGTCATAATTCACTAATAAAGGGAATAGTGGCTATGTCAAAACATTATAAAACATTTAGTGAATTCCCCACCGACGAGCGACAAGCATACATTGACTGGAATGTGACACATTATGTCACTAGCCTTACAGACAGAGCCAAAAGGAAAGGATCCCCACCTATATATACTGTACCCCACCAAGGTCACCTATGTCTCCAAGCCAATGGTCAAAATCCTAAGGCTCAATTGGGAAAGAGCACTTGTAATATTACATATATCTATACATCCCGAACGTCTCCACCATTGGTAGCATCTCAAGGAACATATTTCGTCTGCCATGACAGAGCCTATACATGGTTACCAGCCGATTTCTCAGGGACTTGTTATATGGCTTTTCTCCTGCCTCCAACATATTCAGCTCCTTCGGGACATCACAAGACAAGGTACGGCAGAGGGGTTATTGCTTTGGAGGACACAGCAGGACAGGAAGGAGGTGACTTCCTTAAAGGATTCCTCCCATTTTGGGGCCCTATGGCCAATAGTAGAAATATCAGACATCTCATTCGGGTAGTTGAGGCAACAATAAATGAAACTGTCGGAGCACTGAGTAATATCACTGCTGAGCTTCAGGCGGATCGCCTTATGACATTACAGAACAGAATGGTGTTAGACATCATTCTCGCAGATCGTGGTGGAGTTTGTACATTGATTGGATCGAGTTGTTGCATTTATATACCTGATAACGCCCCTACAGTATACCAGGCCATCTCTAAATTGCACCACATTGCTGAGTCCATCCACCAGGACGAAGGAAATTGGTCTCTGATGGGATGGTTTTGGGAACTACTGTCCACATGGGGATGGAAGGTATTGACCTTTGTTGGAGTAGTTTTGGCCATCATCTTCTCGTGTTGCCTTTGTTTACAATGTGGCCCCGCAATATGTGGTCTTTGTGCTATTATATGTGTCCCAAGACCCATGCCACAGAAAACGGAGAATATGAAGATGAAGATGATGTTGCAGCAACAGCTTGACGACTTCATGACCATCGACATTGATTCAGATTAGCGTGAGTCTTTGTGTATTGCCTGCGTAATGGCAAAAGGAGGGTCTGAGGTTCTTTAATTTTGACCCCATCTTACAGTCACCGCCATTTTTGTGTTGCCTTTACACAGGCTGCTCGATGAGCGAAGTGTCTCTGCCCTTTTGGACTGCAACGTGTCAAAAACCCCTCCGTCCTTGTCCTTAAACCAATCTCAGACACCAGCCGGCCTAACTAATCCTTGTCTGGACTACCTAATCCCCGTATCAACTATCTGTTAGCCTTTAGTATTCTCCTCTCGCCATATCTTATCTTCTGGCCTTCGCTATTCTCTCCCTGTGTTTTCCTACTTTGTAACCTTCCTCTTGAAGCATACAGATATGTCCTGCCATTGCAAACACCGAACTATGGGTACCAGTATTGATTAACTTTGGGGGCTGGATAACACACAACATGTAAGCAAAGAGCATTCTGGTGACACAATATCTTGTTTTCAAACTCTCCTGATTGGCTAAAAATTTGTGCGATGGGTGTATGTTTGTACAGATGTATTTCGACGATAAAAGCTTGTGAGCCACGGAGTCAAGTGGCAGTCTCCTGAGAACCTACTTGATGTACTTCTTGGACAACTGTGCTTAGCTGCAGCTAATAAACTTGGTTTTCTACGCCAACAGGGTATTCCGTGTCTCTGTGCAACAAGGCAGGTGAACCCGAAGATTTCAGGCGTGCCCTGCGCCGCCAGGCCCAAAGGCCCGGTTCTTCACTACCACTCTGCAAACGTGCCTCCCTGCGCACTACTAGTTTGGGGATGAAGTCCCCTTGGCTCCAGAGGGTCCTTGGGAGCCAAAAAGCCCTCCTGTTACCTCCAGTAAGTCCAACACAGTGGGCTTGCTCAGGTTTTTGGTGGCCACGGCCCCTTTCTCCACCACTCTGCAAACGCGCCTCCTGGTCTTCAGGGTCTTTGGGGGCCAACTAGCCCTCCTGTTACCTCCAGTAAGACCCACAGAAGTGCATTGCTGAGGGGTTGTCAGAGGCCATGCCCCCTTTCTCCACCACTCTGCAAAGGCGACTCCTGGCCCATTACTGCTTCGGGGATGAATTCCACTTTAGTACTGAGGCCCTCAGGAGGCAAGGGGACCTCATCCCCCCACCAGCAGTGCACAGAGAGGTGCATTTGCAGAGTGATGGAGAAAGGGGCATGGCCTCCGACCACTTCTCAGCAATCCCACTGTGTGGGGCATACTGGAGGTAACAGGAGGTCT
Source organism: Calotriton arnoldi (assembly GCA_963921515.1). Lineage (NCBI taxonomy): Eukaryota > Metazoa > Chordata > Amphibia > Caudata > Salamandridae > Calotriton > Calotriton arnoldi. Next base: position 83,918 of record CAWUFW010005247.1, on the reverse strand, counting down.
TGTTGGCCCCTAAGGACCCTCAGCAGCCAAGGGGAACTTCATCTCCCAACCAGGAGCGCACCAGGAGGCGCATTTTAAGTGTACTGGAGAAAAAGGACGGGTCCTTCCGCTAGTTGCCTTTTTCTTTTAGGATGGGGGCGCGTGACCCACCTTCCCGGGACCATTTGGGCTGGGGGACCCCATATCCGGTGCCTGATCAATTAAAAAACAAAAATTAGCAAAAAAACGGGAGGGGGACACATGGCCCCCCTCCTTTGCCATTTTCAGCCCCAGGGACCCAATCCCCCGGGGCATGCCATTTCTTTTTTATTAATTTCTTTTTTTTTTAAAAGAGGGGGGCCATGTGGCCCCCTTCCGGAGGCCGATGTTGGCCTCGGGGACACCCCCCCAAGGACCAGGCCTTCAAAAAAAAAATTTAAATGGGGAGGGCCAATATTGCCCCAGGTACTCTATCCCCGGGATATGGTCACCTCGTTGGGGACCGCGAGGGAGCCTGAAGGCCCCCGTGGTCCCTGCCTGCTCCCCACCTCCTGCGGGAGCTTGCATTGCTTTTGGACAGAGGGAGCTGCTGGCATGCAGCTCCCTCTGTCGAAAAGCAATTGTGCTCCGCTTCGTGCAAGCAAGAGCATTTGTGCTCTCGCTTGAACGAAGCAGACCAGAGTTTGTTCTGGCCGCTCCCACCAAGCCACAGCAAACTGCAATGTCATAGGGGTGGGCACCCCGGGACATTGCTGGAGCTGGCCCGGGGGGCTGGCGGTCCCCAGGGCAATGTAGGGCTCCTGGAGGTGGACCGTGTGGCCCCCCTCAAATTTGCCCCAGGGAGGTGGTGGTCCCGGGGGATGGGTGTCAACAAAAGACTCACTTAATTGTTGAATGTGTGCCCCAGGGAGGTGGCGTCCCCGGGGCTGCGTGGAGTGGCCAGAGTCCTCCACACATTATTTTTGATATAGCCCTGGGAAGGTGGCGGCGAATTTGTGTGAATCTGCCCCAGGGATGTGGCAGTCCCCGGGGCTGTGGGGGGCCAGAAGGCCTCCCATGCATTGTTTTTATTAAAATAAAGTATGTGCCCTGGGGAGGTAGGGTCCACGAGGCCCCTCATATTATTGAAATTAGCTCCGGGAGGTGGCAGTCCATGGGGCAGGGGGGTCTGCGAGGCCCTCCCATATAGTTTTAATCAGCCCCGGGTGGTGGTGGTCCCCAATGCAGGGGGTCCACGAGGCCCTCCCACATAATTGGAAATAGCCCCGGGTGGTGGCGGTACCCGGGGCTGGAGACGGGACCAGTGGGCTTGCCCACATTCATAATGAAAAGTCCCCCGGGGAGGTGGCGGTCCCCGGGGCTTTGAATAGTCCAAGGAGGGGGGCCCGTGCGCCTCCCTCCTATATTTATTATATGCTCCTGTGATCTGGCCCACCCATAGGATATTTAAAAGCAAGTGCGGGAGCCTACGCTTGCCTTTTTAAAAAAAAAAAAGTTTTCACATATTTGGGAATATCGTGATTTCACTGCAATAAAAAAAAAAAAAAGCTTTTATGCCAGGGCGGGGTCTCAGGGGGGCCCCAAGACCATGGCTTGGGGGTCAGGGTATTACTACCCGGCCCCCTTTTCTTTATTTTTACTTTTTTGGGGGGACTCAGTGAAAACCGAGTCCCAAGATGGCTACCAACACTTCCTGGATGAAGTGTTGGCAGACAATCAGAGCGATGCATTTCCCTGCACAAGCTTGTTTTTTTTCACGAAGGCTTTGCGACCAGAGATATCACTATCATTTTCAACTTAAATTTCTCATTAACTACTGAACGGATTTACACCAAATAACAAAAAGCACAATCTGTGTAACAACATCTACCATTTAGCCAAATTTGGTGATGGTCCGTTCAGCGGTTCGAGCTGTAGGTGTTGGTAAAGGTTCCTATGGGAATTAGAATTACAAATGCACCCCTATTTTGCGCCTCAATTTCTCAGTTCCCACTGCATGGATCACCCCCAAACATGACACACGGAACCTACCAAGACACTTTTTTGGGAAAATTTCATGAATATTGGGTAGCCATGCACTATATAAATGTGTATTCATTCAAACGACGCCAAAGTTAGAGCCAAGTCAAAAAATGCTTTTCCTATGGAAACCAGGTTCTAACTATAACTACCTATTGGCGACCGCCAGAAGGTAATATATATATATATATATATATACATTCTAAGCCAATAGATAGTGCTAAAATCTTTCCCTATTTAGGAATTTTATTCGACCAATCAGGTTCCTGGTCCCAGGCGATTAAGGCCAGAAAACTTTTATTTACTAAATCACTGATGGCTTTGCTAAATTTTAGCAGAAATTAGGTAGACGCCCCCCTGCCGAAATGCTACAGATTTATAGAGCAAAAAGTGTGGCTATCGCCACCTATGGAGCAGGAATCTGGGGTTACGCAGGGGTAAATATACTACAATCTGCTGAAAACAAGTTTCTCAGGTCGCTCCTTGCTGTCCCAGACAGTACATTAACCTATGTATGCCATCAAGAACTGGGTATGCCTTATTTGGAGGACATAATTAAGATCCAGCCAGTCCTCCTGTGGCACAAAGTCTGGATCTCAGAGGAGACGGCTTTTAACCGCCATATTCTAAAAGGTGCTCTGGCGATGGACGGAGTAAATCGGATAAGATGGTTAGAATACGTAAAAATGTTCTTGACTAAATTAGGCCGTCCTGAATATTATAAAGACCCACAAACAATGAGCAACGTGTCCAGGAAAGACCTCAAAGCGAGTTGTATACATCATCTGGGCGAAATCAGAAACACTTTAGAACTAAAGAAATCTACGGTTCAAACGTATTACATGACCCTAGCAACTACTGCCATACAACCGTATATCGTATTAACAACTAATGATTATGATAGGTTTCTGTTAACCCGTTTTAGATTGAACATTTTATACAGATCCTTAAGTTTTCCTGCACCGAATGACTGGTCAAGAGTTTTAAGCAAATGTCCGTGTGATGATGTCTCGATACAATCGACGATACACATAATGTTCTTCTGCAAATTGTATTCAAACCCGAGAAGAACATGGATTATTCCAGTACTAAAAAGATCCGGTTTGAGACAATGCCACTCAGCATTTCGTTTCCTGCAATTGTTAGATAATGAATTTACCATTGCCTCTGTTACTGCATTCTTAAAATATGTTTTTAAATATCGCGAATCTATTACGATATGATTTTTATAACATTGTACTGATATAAGAAAACGGAATTTTAAATTTGTTTTGATCGCCGACAGGAAATCCAGGCACGGACCTCGTAATGCTCCAAATAATCAAAGCAACATTAAGTAGTGCAAAACAGTGAAGAGTTTTATTGCAGCATAGTCTCCACAGAATACACAGGCATAATGCCTGCCCTGACGCGTTTCGCTCGCATCACGCGAGCTTGATCGCATGACGTGCCTCGTGATCCGGGAACCCTCTAAGTACAAATTGTGCCCAACCCACCATCAAAACAAAACGTATCAACAGTGAAAGAACTAAAAAAACAGACTTGTAAACAGGATTGACTTACATTGATCTTAACTCATAAAAATTAATTCAGAATGGCCCAATGAACCAATATATTCATTATTTACCAGATTATTGATGGAAAAATGGGGAACCTATTTTGTGCAAAATGGCAAAATACAGTACTGGATAAGTTTAACAAACCTTCTAACTGGTAAGTTAACTCTTAGGATACCCAATCGAAGGGTCATCTCAACATTAGATAAAATGCGAAGTCGATTATATATACATATAAAGTGCAAGTGCAAAAATGATAATCAATTTTCATATAGTCCCCAGTAAATAAATAAATTGCAAGTGCAAAATTATTTAAAAAATCCCAATAGGATAAATCACATAGCAACTGGGTAATACACATATAAACACCAACTCGAATCTTATGAGTCTGGAGATAACATTATTATACTTAGACCCAAATTTTGATCGTTATCTAAAAAAAAACACAAAAAAAACCTAGAAATGAAATGAATGTTGCAATTAATTAGCAAACTCACTTGTAGTTATAATAAACAACCAGTACATAATAATAAGTTATCACATAAAGCCGATTAATCCACAATATGTAGTCACACTCCAAATGACATAAAACCAATCTGTAAGGTGCAAAAAAGTGCTAAACTTACAACGTTGTGCAAATAGGTGCTGTGCAAAAATACAAACGAATAGCAGCATATTGAAGCCAAGCAAGAATAAAGTGCTAGAATGCAAGTTCAACCAAATCATAAAAGAGCATTTCAGTAGCATTAACCAGCTGAGATTCTTTTGGCACACAAATAATTTGGAATTTCATAGACCTTAAAGGAACACACTAAAATTACTGCACATGTTGTTAGAGTACTTGCTATTGTGCTGAGGATAGAGTCTTAAAATACGATTTATATTGATCACAAAAAATTAATTATAAAAAAAACTTTTGATATAAAAATTGATATAAAAAGTTGATTATATAAAAAATTGATTATAAAAAATTGTGCATGTCCTCACTGGTGTTCATACCATTAGGCATTTTGGTATCTAGTGCTAGGATAAAATGTGATTCCATTTGGCGCAAACTTCTCTCTCGGTTCCCTCCCCGTCCGGGGATGAGAACGGCACCTAGAACAGAATATGACAGATCTTTCAGTTTATTCTGATGAACTAGTTTAAAGTCTCTAGCAACTGGATAGCTGGAGTCTGAGTTCACAATTGCCCTGACATGCTGTAGGATTCTTTTATGTACAGGGAGTTTTGTACTCCCTATATATGCAAGGTTGCACGTGCACCGAAGAATTTAGACGGCAAATTCAGTACGACAAGTTAAATATTCCATTATTTCTATTCTTTTGTCACTGAATGCCGTCACATAGTGTGTTATGTTTTTAGCAAAAGTACAGGCACGGCATGAAGTACATTTATAAAAAACCCCTACTGACAAGCCAAGTACTCTTAGGCAAAATTTCAGGACTTGATTTCACTAGAGCATCCCTCATAGAGGGTGCCCTCCTGAAAGTAATGTCAGGTAAAGCAGGTAAAATGGAACCTAGTGTCATGTCGGTGAGTATTATTGGCCAATTAGCATAAATGATTTTACGAATCTTTTTTTCTTGCAGACTAAAAGTAGTTATCAGTCTAACATTCCGTATTTCAGTATCTTTGTCTGTTACAGGCAATGTCTCAGCTGAGGCATTGCATTCCTTAGGTGCAAGAAGCTCCTCTCTAGGGCAGGCATTTGCTCTTTTTAGTGCCATAGTCAGTTGAGTCAACTTGTAACCCCTTTCTAGAAATCTACAGAGGGCCTCCTGCTGACAGATTTGTGCGTCTGTGTCTAAACTGCAAAATCGGCGAATACGTATAAACTCTCTGTACGGTATACTTTTGATCAGGTGCCGGGGGTGAGAGCTATCTGCATGTAAAATTGAGTTACCGGCAGTTTGTTTTCGATGAAGTTTAGTGTGAATGCTATTTTCATTAATATATACTAAAACATCTAAAAATTCTACACATTTGTCATCGATTGTAGCTGTAAATTTCAAATTTAACTCATTAGAGTTAATAGCATTAACAAACTCTAGTGCACTAGCTCGAGTACCATCCCAAATCAAACAGATGTCATCTATATAACGGCAGTAATGCTTAATCCGTCCATACCATTCTTTATGCTGAGTCATGAGGACACATTCCTCCCACCAGCCAACATGAAGGCATGAGTAGCTGGGGGAGAAACATGCCCCCATAGCCACCCCTCTGAACTGCTGGTATATAACCTGATCAAAAGAAAAATAGTTGTTAAATAGACACATTTCTGTCATTTCAATCAACATACGGCTATGCTCTTTCATGCTGATATCCCTATTGTCCAAAAAGTATTTAATAGCAGCTATGCCATCTGAGTGGTTAATACTAGTGTATAAGGATTCAACATCCATAACCACTAACAAATAACTAGATTGCCAGGTCACCTTACTAATCATTCTCAAAAAATCAGTAGTATCCTTAACGTAGGATGGCAATGATGTTACATGCGGCTGTAAAAAATAGTCTACATATTTCGATACTTTCTCGAGCAGGCGTCTCTGTGCTGAAATAATAGGACGTCCAGGAATGGGAACAGTTCTTTTGTGCACTTTAGGCAAAAAGTATAGGATGGGAGTAACCGGGTGCTCTACCTTTAAAAAATTGAATTCATCTTTCGTAAGGAGCCCCATCCTTTTCCATTGTGACAAAAGTTTATGCACTTTATCGTGAATCAGTCGCAAGTCTTGTTTAGAAGATTTTTTGTAACAGCTTTCATCTGAAAGGTGGCGATCAGCTTCAATCTTATATTGGTTACGGGGCCAGAGAACTACATTTCCGCCTTTGTCTGACTTATTGATTACAATATCATGATTGCTTTTCAATTTACCAATGAGAGAATAATATTGGGCGTTCTTGTAGTTTCTGTCACGGTGACTTGACATCACACACTTGTTGAGCTGCTTGACTTGATCTACTACCCTATCACTGAAGATATCCACAGCGTCCTTTGGCATTAAGGGTAGAAATGTTGATGCTGGTCTAAATGGACTTGTCGCTGCTTTGTTTGTCACAATACCCATCGCTGATACAACTTGTTGCGTAGATGCATCAGTGCTGTCCGTTGATAATGCATACATTGTTTGCAAATTAACTAAATCTCTTACTTGGAGGACGTCATCATTTGCCACCTGATTAGATGTTAAGGAGACAGGTGGAGTGGTCGTAGGTTTATTTAAACGAAAATATTTGATCAGCTTAACCTTACGAATAAATTTAAAAACATCAATTCTAGTCTGGTTGTAGGAGAATTATATATATATATATATATTCACTGAAAAAAGCATAGGTTTCAGGGACGTTATAGTTAGAAATTAGCATTTAGAAACCTTAGAAATTCACTGAAAAAAACGCAGGTTTCAGGGACGTTATAGTTAGTTGGACATTTCACTCGTACAAAACCAGAGTAATTCGGCCCTTATAGTTAGTTCAGCTAACTATAACTCGCGCCCCTGCAATGCACTGCTGATGACGTCACATATTACATCATTCATGACATGGTCAGTGACATCACTGATGACATCTCAAATGACATCACTGATGACATCATCCAGTGACTGTGTGTTTCTGTAAAGTTTAAATATGTTTTATATATATATAGGCCAAGGTGTATTGAAGAATGAGTGGGTGTATAAGTGTCTGAATGAATGATTTAGTAGGTGCGTGACTGCCTGTATAAGTGAGTGATTAAATGTGTCTTACTGAATGCATGGGTTAGTGACTGATACAGACATTCATACAGTTTAGTTTGTCAGTTGGTGTGTAAGCGGTTGCATGGGTTGGAGAGTAGCTAAATGAGGGTCTATATGGTTTATTGATTGGTTGTCTGAGTGTCTGTATGGGTGCCTGAGTGTCTGTGTGGGGGGGTGTATCTCTGTACATAGATGTGTGAGTGGGTGATTCACTGGGTATATGGGTTCAAGAGTGCAGTCCGCCTGTCACTCCCAGCACAAATAAAGAGCCAAACGCGTTTCGGGCGTACCACCGCCCTTGATCACTGGCAAACAGATAAAGCGGCAGCAATAAGTGAACCATCTGGGCATAATTAAATATCCCGCCCCAGTGGGCGTTTGCGCGGCTGCATGCTGGTCTTTGAAGTTCACTCTTAGCATTCAAACCACAGTGGGTCCCGCCGTATCCTCCAATATACAGTCTTACCCCAGTGGGCATGCGAAAAGTAGACAGGCTGACACCTTAAACACCATCCTCCGATCGAACTCATCCCTCCTGCAGTGTCCCTTTATCTCTGTCACTGCGGACCCGCTCTGTAAGCAGTGGGGCTTCCTCGCAGCTCGGCAGGCCGCTAACACACAAACGAAGGAGTTGCCCAAAATCAAGAAGCCGCACAAGATGAGCTGAAATAATTTAATCAGAGGATTGCAGTCCGCTCTGTATTTGTGCTGGGAGTGACAGGCGGACTGCAATCCTCTGATTAAATGATTTCAGCTCATCTTGTGTGGCTTCTTCATTTTGGGCAACTCCTTCTATATATATATATATATATATATATATATATATATATATATATATCTGTGCATAGATGTGTGAGTGGGTGATTCACTGGGTATATGGGTTCAAGAGTGCATCTGTGAAGGGTTGTATGGGTGGGTGAGTGTGGGTGAATGTGTGTATGGGTGTGTTGGTGAGTGAATGGATGTCTCAGTGGTACATGTGTGAGTAACTGCATAAGTGAAAGGCAGTATATATGAGTGCTGGAGTATATAAATGACTATATGTGAGAGTGAGGGATTGTGAGAGAGGCTGTATGGATGAGTGTGTGCTTGTATTAGTTATTGTATAAGAGTGTAAGTATGTGTTAGTATATGTTTGAATAAGTGAGGTGGTGTGTGTATAACTGTATAGGTGAGTAAATGGGAGTGTGATTGATTCTTTGCATGACTGACTAGGTGTGTGAGAAACTCTATGGATGAGTGGCGGTTTGTGAGTGTCTGTATAGATATGTGAGTGCATATGATAGTGCCGTATTGATGCGGTTGACTGCATGTATGAGTGACTGTATGGGTGAATGAGTGGATGTGTGTGTAGACCTAGGAATTAGTGAGTGGGTATGTACTAACTGGTATTGGTGTGTCTATGGTTTCGAAAATGGTAGTCTGTATTTTAGAGTGGGTGTATCAAAGGTTATATTAGGGTATGAGGAGGTGCATCAGATTATCACGTGGATGATGTCGTCAGTGATGTCATCAGTGATGTCATTTGAGATGTCATCAGTGATGTCATCAGTGATGTCAATGACCATGTCATGAATGATGTAATATGTGATGTCATCAGCAGTGCATTGCGGGTGCGCGAGTTATAGTTAGCTGAACTAACTAGAACGGCCGAATTTCTCTGGTTTTGTACGAGTGAAATGTCCAACTAACTATAACGTCCCTGAAACCTGTGGTTTTTTCAGTGAATTTCTAAGGGTTTTTAAATGCTAATTTCTAACTATAACGTCCCTGAAACCTATGGTTTTTTCAGTGAATTTCAAAGGTTTTTTAAATGCTAATTTCTAACTATAACGTCCCTGAAACCTGTGGTTTTTTCAGTGAATTTCAAAGGTTTTTTAAATGCTCATTTCTAACTATGCCTACAGAGGTAGGACATGTGCAGAAAGAGGAAGAAAGGCGCAGAAAGAACCAACAGAGGAGCAGAAAGAGGCCTTGTTGCAAAGTCATCCTGTGCCCCCAACTTTTTGCTGATGGGTACTGGTGGTAACCGACTGACTAACCAGGACCGGAGCCAGTGCTATGCTGAAAGACAAATAGAATACAGTGAAAACACCTACATACACTAGGGTACACTATGGGTTGGGGTACCCCTGTGATTGGCATGACCTCCCCTGTATGGCCCTAGTACATAATAGGGCAGGGGGATTAAAACTACCTCTAACTAAGAGGTGCAGAAGGAGACAAGAGAAGTGCAGAAAGAAGCAACAGAGGTGCCGAAAGAGGCAAGAGAGGTGCAGAAAAAAGCAAGTGAAGTGCAGAAATAGGCAGGTGAGGTACATAAAGAGACAACAGGGGTGCAGAAAGAAGCAAGACAGGAGCAGAAAGAAGCATGGAAAGTGCAGAATGAAGCAACAGGGGTGCAGAAAGAGGCAAGAGTAGTGTAGAAAGGAGCACGTGAGGTGCAGAAAGAGCCAGCAGAGGTGCAAAAAGAGGCAAGAGAGGTGCAGAAAAAGGCAAGTGAGGTACATAAAGAGACAACAGGGGTGCAGAAAGTAGCAAGACAGGTGCAGAAAGAAGCATGGAAAGTGCACAATGAAGCAACAGGGGTGCAGAAAGAGGCAAGAGAAGTGCAGAAAGAAGCAACAGAGGTGCAGAAAGAGGCAAGAGAACTGCAGAAAAAGGCAAGAAAAGTGCAGAAAGAGGCAAAAGAGGTACATAAAGAGACAACAGCGGTGCAGAAAGAAGCAAGACAGGTGCAGAAAGAAGCATGGAAAGTGCAGAATGAAGCAACAGGGGTGCAGAAAGAGGCAAGAGTAGTGTAGAAAGGAGCAAGTGAGGTGCAGAAAGAGCCAACAGAGGTGCAAATAGAGGCAAGAGAGGTGCAGAAACAGGCAAGAGAAGTGCACAAAGAGGCAAGAGAATTGCTGAAAGAATCAACAGAGGTGTACAAAGAGGCACGAAAAGTGCAGAAAGAGGCAAGTGAGATGCAAAAACAGGCAGGAAAGGTACAGAAAGAGGGAAGACGAGTGCAGAAAGAGACAACAGGGGTACAGAAAGAAGCAAATGAGGTGCAGAAAGAGGCAACAGACGTGCAGAAAGAGGGAAGAGAGGTGCAGAAAAAGGCAAGAAAAGTGCAGAAAGAGGCAAAAGAGATACAAAAAGAGACAACAGGGGTGCAGAAAGAAGCAAGACAGGTGCAGAAAGAAGCATGGAAAGTGCAGAATGAAGCAACAGGGGTGCAGAAAGAGGCAAGAGAAGTGTAGAAAGGAGCAAGTGAGGTGCAGAAAGAGCCATCAGAGGTGCAAAAAGAGGCAAGAGAGGTGCAGAAACAGACGAGAAGTACACAAAGAGGCAAGAGAATTGCTGAAAGAAGCAACAGAGGTGTAGAAAGAAGCAAGAAAAGTGCAGAAAGAGGCAAGTGAGATGCAAAAACAGGCAGGAAAGGTTCAGAAAGAGGGATGACGAGTGCAGAAAGAGACAACAGGGGTGCTGAAAGAAGCAAATGAGGTGCAGAAAGAGGCAACAGACGTGCAGAAAGAGGGAAGAGAGGTGCAGAAAAAGGCTAGAAAAGTGCAGAAAGACGCAAAATTGGTACATAAAGAGACAACATGGGTGCAGAAATAAGCAAGACAGGTGCAGAAAGAAGCATGGAAAGTGCAGAATGAAGCAACAGGGGTGCAGAAAGAGGCTAGAGAAGTGTTGAAAGGAGCAAGTGAGGTGCAGAAAGAGCCAACAGAGGTGCAAAAAGAGGCAAGAGAGGTGCAGAAACAGGCAAGAGAAGTGCAAAAAGAGGCAAGAGAATTGCTGAAAGAAGCAACAGAGGTGTAGAAAGAAGCAAGAAAAGTGCAGAAAGAGGCAAGTGAGATGCAAAAACAGGCAGGAAAGGTACAGAAAGAGGGAAGACGAGTGCAGAAAGAGACAACAGGGGTGCAGAAAGAAGCAAATGAGGTGCTGAAAGAGGCAACAGACGTGCAGAAAGAGGGACGAGAGGTGCAGAAAAAGGCAAGAAAAGTGCAGAAAGAGGCAAAAGAGGTACATAAAGAGACAACAGCGGCGCAGAAAGAAACAAGACAGGTGCAGAATGAAGCATGGAAAGTGCAGAATGAAGCAACATGGGTGCAGAAAGAGGCAAGAGAAGTGCAGAAACAGGCAAGAGAAGTGCACAAAGAGGCAAGAGAATTGCTGAAAGAAACAACAGAGGTGTAGAAAGAAGCAAGAAAAGTGCAAAAAGAGGCAAGTGAGATGCAAAAACAGTCAGGAAAGGTACAGAAAGAGGGAAGACGAGTGCAGAAAGAGACAACAGGGGTGCAGACAGAAGCAAATGAGGTGCAGAAAGAGGCAACAGACGTGCAGAAAGAGAGAAGAGAGGTGCAGAAAAAGGCAAGAAAAGTGCAGAAAGAGGCAAAAGAGGTACATAAAGAGACAACAGGGGCGCAGAAAGAAGCAAGACAGGTGCAGAAAGAAGCATGGAAAGTGCAGAATGAAGCAACAGGGGTGCAGAAAGAGGCAAGAGAAGTGCAGAAACAGGCAAGAGAAGTGCAGAAAGAGGCAAGGGAATTGCTGAAAGAAGCAACAGAGGTGTAAAAAGAAGCAAGAAAAGTGCAGAAAGAGGCAAGTGAGATGCGAAAACAGGCAGGAAAGTTACAGAAAGAGGGAAGACGAGTGCAGAAAGAGACAACAGGGGTGCCGAAAGAAGTAAATGAGATGCAGAAAGAGGCAACAGACGTGCAGAAAGACGGAAGAGAGGTGCAGAAAAAGGCAAGAAAAGTGCAGAAAGAGGCAAAAGAGGTACATAAAGAGACAACAGGGGTGCATAAAGAAGCAAGACAGGTTCAGAAAGAAGCATGGAAAGTACAGAATGAAGCAACAGGGGTGCAGAAAGAGGCAAGAGAAGTGCAGAAACAGGCAAGAGAAGTGCACAAAGAGGCAAGAGAATTGCTGAAAGAAGCAACTGAGGTGTAGAAAGAAGCAAGAAAAGTGCAGAAAGAGGCAAGTGAGATGCAAAAACAGGCAGGAAAGGTACAGAAAGAGGGAAGACGAGTGCAGAAAGAGACAACAGGGGTGCAGAAAGAAGCAAATGATGTGCAGAAAGAGGCGACAGACATGCCAAAGAGGGAAGAGAGGTGCAGAAAAAGGCAAGAAAAGTGCAGAAAGAAGCAAGACAGGTGCAGAAAGAAGCATGGAAAGTGCAGAATGAAGCAACAGGGGTGCAGAAAGAGGCAAGAGCAGTGCACAAAGAGGCAAGAGAAATGCTGAAAGAAACAACAGAGGTGTTGAAAGAAGCAAGAAAAGTGCAGAAAGAGGCAAGTGAGATGCAAAAACAGGCAGGAAAGGTACAGAAAGAGGGAAGACGAGTGCAGAAAGAGACAACAGGGGTGCAGAAAGAAGCAAATGAGGTGCAGAAAGAGGCAACAGACGTGCAGAAAGAGGGAAGAGAGGTGCAGAAAAAGGCAAGAAAAGTGCAGAAAGAGGCAAAAGAGGTACATAAAGAGACAACAGGGGTGCAGAAAGAAGCAAGACAGGTGCAGAAAGAAGCATGGAAAGTGCAGAATGAAGCAACAGGGGTGCAGAAAGAGACAAGAGAAGTGCAGAAACGGGCAAAAGAAGTGCGCAAAGAGGCAAGAGAATTGCTGAAAGAAGCAACAGAGGTGTAGAAAGAAGCATGAAAAGTGCAGAAAGAGGCAAGTGAGATGCAAAAACAGGCAGGAAAGGTACAGAAAGAGGGAAGACGAGTGCAGAAAGAGACAACAGGGGTGGCGAAAGAAGCAAATGAGGTGCAGAAAAAGGCAACAGACGTGCAGAAAGAGGGAAGAGAGGTGCAGAAAAAGGTAAGAAAAGTGCAGAAAGAGGCAAAAGAGGTACATAAAAAGACAACATTAGGTCATTATGAATGACGCGGCCAGATTGATTTTCAAACGACCTAGGAGGGCTCATGCTACCCCCCTCCTACGCCAGCTACACTGGCTTCCAATCAGGCAGAGAATTAGATTTAAGGGGCTTTGCATTGCGCACAAAGCCATTTATGGCCAAGCCCCAGCCTACATTAAGGATCGTCTGGCTACCTACACTCCTAGCAGGCCACTACGATCCTCGGAGGCCGGCCTGCTGGCCTGCCTCGCTTTAGTATGACCTCTAAAGGTGGCAGAGCCTTTTCGACTTTAATTCCTGTATTATGGAATCAGTTACCGGAGAATCTGCGGAAGGAACAAGCCCTTCTCCCCTTTAGGAAGAAGTTAAAAACGCTCCTCTTTGTGGAAGCTTGGGGCACAATTTAATCATTTACATCTCCTTCACGTGCTAGGGCAGGGCTCTCTCTCATAGCGCTTAGAGACCAGTCGGTGATAACGCGCTTTATAAATGACAATTACAATTACAATTACAACAGGGGTGCAGAAAGAAGCAAGACAGGTGCAGAAAGAAGTATGGAAAGTGCAGAATTAAGCAACAGGGGTGCAGAAAGAGGCAAGAGAAGTGCAGAAACGGGCAAGAGCAGTGCACAAAGAGGCAAGAGAATTGCTGAAAGAAGCAACAGAGGTGTTGAAAGAAGCAAGAAAAGTGCAGAAAGAGGCAAGTGAGATGCAAAAACAGGCAGGAAAGGTTCAGAAAGAGGGATGACGAGTGCAGAAAGAGACAACAGGGGTGCTGAAAGAAGCAAATGAGGTGCAGAAAGAGGCAACAGACGTGCAGAAAGAGGGAAGAGAGGTGCAGAAAAAGGCAAGAAAAGTGCAGAAAGACGCAAAATTGGTACATAAAGAGACAACATGGGTGCAGAAATAAGCAAGACAGGTGCAGAATGAAGCATGGAAAGTGCAGAATGAAGCAACAGGGGTGCAGAAAGAGGCTAGAGAAGTGTTGAAAGGAGCAAGTGAGGTGCAGAAAGAGCCAACAGAGGTGCAAAAAGAGGCAAGAGAGGTGCAGAAACAGGCAAGAGAAGTGCAAAAAGAGGCAAGAGAATTGCTGAAAGAAGCAACAGAGGTGTAGAAAGAAGCAAGAAAAGTGCAGAAAGAGGCAAGTGAGATGCAAAAACAGGCAGGAAAGGTACAGAAAGAGGGAAGACGAGTGCAGAAAGAGACAACAGGGGTGCAGAAAGAAGCAAATGAGGTGCTGAAAGAGGCAACAGACGTGCAGAAAGAGGACGAGAGGTGCAGAAAAAGGCAAGAAAAGTGCAGAAAGAGGCAAAAGAGGTACATAAAGAGACAACAGGGGCGCAGAAAGAAACAAGACAGGTGCAGAATGAAGCATGGAAAGTGCAGAATGAAGCAACATGGGTGCAGAAAGAGGCAAGAGAAGTGCAGAAACAGGCAAGAGAAGTGCACAAAGAGGCAAGAGAATTGCTGAAAGAAACAACAGAGGTGTAGAAAGAAGCAACAAAAGTGCAAAAAGAGGCAAGTGAGATGCAAAAACAGTCAGGAAAGGTACAGAAAGAGGGAAGACGAGTGCAGAAAGAGACAACAGGGGTGCAGAAAGAAGCAAATGAGGTGCAGAAAGAGGCAACAGACGTGCAGAAAGAGAGAAGAGAGGTGCAGAAAAAGGCAAGAAAAGTGCAGAAAGAGGCAAAAGAGGTACATAAAGAGACAACAGGGGCGCAGAAAGAAGCAAGACAGGTGCAGAAAGAAGCATGGAAAGTGCAGAATGAGGCAACAGGGGTGCAGAAACAGGCAAGAGAAGTGCAGAAAGAGGCAAGGGAATTGCTGAAAGAAGCAACAGAGGTGTAAAAAGAAGCAAGAAAAGTGCAGAAAGAGGCAAGTGAGATGCGAAAACAGGCAGGAAAGTTACAGAAAGAGGGAAGACGAGTGCAGAAAGAGACAACAGGGTGCCGAAAGAAGTAAATGAGATGCAGAAAGAGGCAACAGACGTGCAGAAAGACGGAAGAGAGGTGCAGAAAAAGGCAAGAAAAGTGCAGAAAGAGGCAAAAGAGGTACATAAAGAGACAACAGGGGTGCATAAAGAAGCAAGACAGGTGCAGAAAGAAGCATGGAAAGTACAGAATGAAGCAACAGGGGTGCAGAAAGAGGCAAGAGAAGTGCAGAAACAGGCAAGAGAAGTGCACAAAGAGGCAAGAGAATTGCTGAAAGAAGCAACTGAGGTGTAGAAAGAAGCAAGAAAAGTGCAGAAAGAGGCAAGTGAGATGCAAAAACAGGCAGGAAAGGTACAGAAAGAGGTAAGACGAGTGCAGAAAGAGACAACAGGGGTGCAGAAAGAAGCAAATGAGGTGCAGAAAGAGGCAACAGACGTGCAGAAAGAGAGAAGAGAGGTGCAGAAAAAGGCAAGAAAAGTGCAGAAAGAGGCAAAAGAGGTACATAAAGAGACAACAGGGGCGCAGAAAGAAGCAAGACAGGTGCAGAAAGAAGCATGGAAAGTGTAGAATGAAGCAACAGGGGTGCAGAAAGAGGCAAGAGAAGTGCAGAAACAGGCAAGAGAAGTGCAGAAAGAGGCAAGGGAATTGCTGAAAGAAGCAACAGAGGTGTAAAAAGAAGCAAGAAAAGTGCAGAAAGAGGCAAGTGAGATGCGAAAACAGGCAGGAAAGTTACAGAAAGAGGGAAGACGAGTGCAGAAAGAGACAACAGGGGTGCCGAAAGAAATAAATGAGATGCAGAAAGAGGCAACAGACGTGCAGAAAGACGGAAGAGAGGTGCAGAAAAAAGGCAAAGAAAAGTGCAGAAAGAGGCAAAAGAGGTACATAAAGAGACAACAGGGGTTCATAAAGAAGCAAGACAGGTGCAGAAAGAAGCATGGAAAGTACAGAATGAAGCAACAGGGGTGCAGAAAGAGGCAAGAGAAGTGCAGAAACAGGCAAGAGAAGTGCACAAAGAGGCAAGAGAATTGCTGAAAGAAGCAACTGAGGTGTAGAAAGAAGCAAGAAAAGTGCAGAAAGAGGCAAGTGAGATGCAAAAACAGGCAGGAAAGGTACAGAAAGAGGGAAGACGAGTGCAGAAAGAGACAACAGGGGTGCAGAAAGAAGCAAATGATGTGCAGAAAGAGGCGACAGACATGCCGAAAGAGGGAAGAGAGGTGCAGAAAAAGGCAAGAAAAGTGCAGAAAGAAGCAAGACAGGTGCAGAAAGAAGCATGGAAAGTGCAGAATGAAGCAACAGGGGTGCAGAAAGAGGCAAGAGCAGTGCACAAAGAGGCAAGAGAAATGCTGAAAGAAGCAACAGAGGTGTTGAAAGAAGCAAGAAAAGTGCAGAAAGAGGCAAGTGAGATGCAAAAACAGGCAGGAAAGGTACAGAAAGAGGGAAGACGAGTGCAGAAAGAGACAACAGGGGTGCAGAAAGAAGCAAATGAGGTGCAGAAAGAGGCAACAGACGTGCAGAAAGAGGGAAGAGAGGTGCAGGAAAAGGCAAGAAAAGTGCAGAAAGAGGCAAAAGAGGTACATAAAGAGACAACAGGGGTGCAGAAAGAAGCAAGACAGGTGCAGAAAGAAGCATGGAAAGTGCAGAATGAAGCAACAGGGGTGCAGAAAGAGACAAGAGAAGTGCAGAAACGGACAAAAGAAGTGCGCAAAGAGGCAAGAGAATTGCTGAAAGAAGCAACAGAGGTGTAGAAAGAAGCATGAAAAGTGCAGAAAGAGGCAAGTGAGATGCAAAAACAGTCAGGAAAGGTACAGAAAGAGGGAAGACGAGTGCAGAAAGAGGCAAAAGAGGTACATAAAAAGACAACATTAGGTCATTATGAATGACGCGGCCAGATTGATTTTCAAACGACCTAGGAGGGCTCATGCTACCCCCCTCCTACGCCAGCTACACTGGCTTCCAATCAGGCAGAGAATTAGATTTAAGGGGCTTTGCATTGCGCACAAAGCCATTTATGGCCAAGCCCCAGCCTACATTAGGGATCGTCTAGCTACCTACACTCCTAGCAGGCCACTACGATCCTCGGAGGCCGGCCTGCTGGCCTGCCCTCGCTTTAGTATGACCTCTAAAGGTGGCAGAGCCTTTTCGACTTTAATTCCTGTATTATGGAATCAGTTACCGGAGAATCTGCGGAAGGAACAAGCCCTTCTCCCCTTTAGGAAGAAGTTAAAAACGCTCCTCTTTGTGGAAGCTTGGGGCACAATTTAATCATTTACATCTCCTTCACGTGCTAGGGCAGGGCTCTCTCTCATAGCGCTTAGAGACCAGTCGGTGATAACGCGCTTTATAAATGACAATTACAATTACAATTACAATTACAACAGGGGTGCAGAAAGAAGCAAGACAGGTGCAGAAAGAAGCATGGAAAGTGCAGAATGAAGCAACAGGGGTGCAGAAAGAGGCAAGAGAAGTGCAGAAACGGGCAAGAGCAGTGCACAAAGAGGCAAGAGAATTGCTGAAAGAAGCAACAGAGGTGTTGAAAGAAGCAAGAAAAGTGCAGAAAGACCTCTAAAGGTGGCAGAGCCTTTTCGACTTTAATTCCTGTATTATGGAATCAGTTACCGGAGAATCTGCGGAAGGAACAAGCCCTTCTCCTTTAGGAAGAAGTTAAAAATGCTCCTCTTTGTGGAAGCTTGAGGCACAATTTAATCATTTACATCTCCTTCACGTGCTAGGGCAGGGCTCTCTCTCATAGCGCTTAGAGACCAGTCGGTGATAACGCGCTTTATAAATGACAATTACAATTACAATTACAACAGGGGTGCAGAAAGAAGCAAGACAGGTGCAGAAAGAAGCATGGAAAGTGCAGAATTAAGCAACAGGGGTGCAGAAAGAGGCAAGAGAAGTGCAGAAACGGGCAAGAGCAGTGCACAAAGAGGCAAGAGAATTGCTGAAAGAAGCAACAGAGGTGTTGAAAGAAGCAAGAAAAGTGCAGAAAGAGGCAAGTGAGATGCAAAAACAGGCAGGAAAGGTACAGAAAGAGGGAAGACGAGTGCAGAAAGAGACAACAGGGGTGCAGAAAGAAGCAAATGAGGTGCAGGAAGAGGCAACAGACGTGCAGAAAGAGGGAAGAGAGGTGCAGAAAAAGGCAAGAAAAGTGCAGAAAGAGGCAAAAGACATACATTATAGACAACAGGGGTGCAGAAAGAAGCAAGACAGGTGCAGAAAGAAGCATGGAAGTGCAGAATGAAGCAACAGGGGTGCAGAAAGAGGCAAGAGAAGTGTAGAAAGGAGCAAGTGAGGTGCAGAAAGAGCTAACAGAGTTGCAAAAAGAGGCAAGAGAGGTGCAGAACAAGGCAAGAGAAGTGCACAAAGAGGCAAGAGAATTGCTGAAAGAAGCAACAGAGGTGTAGAAAGAAGCAAGAAAAGTGCAGAAAGAGGCAAGTGAGATGCAAAAACAGGCAGGAAAGGTACAGAAAGAGGGAAGACGAGGTGCAGAAAGAAGCAAATGAGGTGCAGAAAGAGGAAACAGACGTGCAGAAAGAGGGAAGAGAGGTGCAGAAAATACAAGAGATTTGCAGAATGAGGTCAAGAGAAGTGCAGAAAAAGAAAGAAACGTGCAGAAAGAAGCAACAGAAATGCAGAAAGAGGCAAGAGAGGCGCAGAGGGAAGCAAGAGTCGCTTGCACACCATTAGTACCAATTTAACACCCACATTTAGCAATAAGTAACAGGTGACCATTCTAGGTTTGCAAAGGGCCTTCCACTACGCTGTAACACTTGTCGCTGCATTTTTGGTAACGTTTGACCCGTTTCAGCTAGAAACAAAGCTTTTTTTGTTCAAATCTGCAGATTAGGGTGCAGATGATGAATTATGTGGCTAATGCAGAAATTGTATAATTGTGCGAAAGTCGGTGCAGCCAAACAGTCACATAGTTCCAGTGGCCCTGCTCATACCTCTGACTAGGTCCACAAGTGCTCCTCAGTGATTCCATCTTTTTTTGTCTCACTGAGTTCATACTTGAGCTTCAATGGAAACGAGGAAGACTAAACCTGAGGTTACCACTCCACAATACAGACTACCATACCACATAATTACTCTCCATAACACATAATCCCACTCTACATAATTCCTATACACTAAATACCACATACTTTCTATTCACATAATTTCACTGCACAACATATCACATAATGCCACTACACACAACGTACATCCACTCCACTCCAAAAAACATTAGTAAAAAACTTTCGCATTTACAACGCCAATAGCTCTAATTCTCGCAAATGCGAAACCTATTACATTGCAAACA
Organism: Calotriton arnoldi; assembly: GCA_963921515.1. Lineage (NCBI taxonomy): Eukaryota > Metazoa > Chordata > Amphibia > Caudata > Salamandridae > Calotriton > Calotriton arnoldi. Next base: position 64,532 of record CAWUFW010005247.1, on the reverse strand, counting down.
CTTCTTTAACAAGTAGTCGCGTTTCCAGAGTGGTGGAGAAAGGGTGCTGGGCCTCCGACCAGCGCTCAGGAATTCCGGTGCGTAGGGCTTACAGGAGGTACCAGTAGGGCTTCTTGGCCCCCAAAGTCCCTCAGGAGTAAATTGGACTTCATCCCCCATCCCGTAGTCTGCCAGGAGGCGTGTTTGCAGAATGGTGGCGAAAGGGGGGCATGGCCTCCGAAGACGTCTTAGCAATCCCACTGTGCAGGACTTACTGGAGGTAACAAGAGTGGTAGTTGGCCCCCAAGGACATCCTTGGGGGCCAACTACCCCTCCTATTACCTCCAGTAAGTCCCACACAGCAGCATTGCTAAGTTCGAAGAGCAGGCCACGCCCCCTTTCCCCACCACTGTACAAACGCGCTCCCTGGCACGCTCTTGGATGGGGATTGAAGTCCCCTTCGCTGCTGGGGGTCCTTTAGGGGCCAACTAGCCTACCCTTACCTCCAGTAAGCCCCACACAGTGGGATTGCTGAGAGGTGGACAAAGGCCACGCCCCCTTTCTCCACCACTCTGCAAACGCGCCCCCTGGCGCAGCAGTGCTCCAGAAGCTGCGTTTGCAGAGTGGTGTAAAAAGGGGCGTGGCCTTGGACCACCTCTCTGCAATCCAGCTGTGTGGCACTTACTGGAGGTACCTGGTGGGCTAGTTGGCCCCCAGGGACCCTCAGTATTGAAGGGGACTTAATCCCCCAATTTACAATGCGCCAGGGGGCGTGTTTGCACACTTGTTATTTCAGGCCCCGCCCCCTCCCTGCACCACTGTGCAAACGCGCCCCCTGGTGCATTGTAAGTTGGGGGATTAAGTCCCCTTGAAACCTGAGGGTCCCTGGGGCCCAACTAGCCCACCAGGTACCTCCAGTAAGCGCCACAGAGCTGCGTTGCAGAGAGGTGTAAAAAAGGGCGTGTCCTCGGACCACCTCTCTGCAACGCAAATGCGTTTCGGGCGTACCACCGCCCTTGATCACTGGCAAACAGATAAAGCGGCAGCAATAAGTGAACCATCTGCGCATAATTAAATATCCCGCCCCAGTGGGCGTATGCGCGGTTGCATGCTGGTCTTTGAAGTTTACTCTTAGCATTCAAACCACAGTGGGTCCCGCCGTATCCTCCAATATACAGTCTTACCCCAGTGGGCATGCGAAAAGTAGACAGGCTGACACCTTAAACACCATCCTCCGATCGAACTCATCCCTCCTGCAGTGTCCCTTTATCTCTGTCACTGCGGACCCGCTCTGTAAGCAGTGGGGCTTCCTCGCAGCTCGGCAGGCCGCTAACACACAAACGAAAGAGTTGCCCAAAATCAAGAAGCCGCACAAGATGAGCTGAAATCATTTAATCAGAGGATTGCAGTCCGCTCTGTATTTGTGCTGGGAGTGACAGGCGGACTGCAATCCTCTGATTAAATGATTTCAGCTCATCTTGTGCGGCTTCTTCATTTTGGGCAACTCCTTCGTATATATATATATTGGCGTCTGGGTTTTACTTTACGATTGCCCCAAGTTTGAATGCACCATGTCCGCCGACACGTTACGAATTCGGGAAGCAGCAGCATGTGATATGTTTGACAATTCCCCAAGTGGAGAACATCCATCCAGTTCCACTACACATCTTGCACCCGACACAAATCCCACCACTCGCGAGCTCTTCAGAAAACTTGAAAAACTCATGAAGGCTGAGCAAGCGAAGTGGTGGGAGTACAGGTCTCTCAGCCGATACTTAGAAGTGGGACGTATACCGAGGGGGCTCCGTATCATGCTTGCCCCGAGTTATGAAAACCCTGACCCGAGGATGCTTTCAGAGTGGGCTGAATGTAATTTGGAGTCTTCGCGCAGGTTGGTGGTACTCCTGGTGAAATATGCAGAGAGTGACCGGGAAGCGCTCCAAAATCAAATTGACACTCTGAATGTAGAAATCAACAGATTGGAGGTTACAGCTTTGATTACCAAGTACAGAGAGGAGATGATCTCACGCTTATCACGTGAGGAGGAGATAATAAAGAAAAGAAAGGCATTCAAGTTTCAGCGGGACAAACTTGATTATGAACATGGCCAAATATTCACCTTCTCCAAAAAATACGATAGTGTCAAAGCACATAAGAAGGCGATTCCCTCCACACAGCCTTGAATTCAGCATCCAAAGATTTACCCTCTGCCACGTCAGCATCTGATCTTAGTTCCGCAATTGATAGTGGTTCTGATAATGAACTGACAAGGGCTCAAAGGTCGGGGTTTCACAAATTCACCCTGGCGCAGGAAGTGGATTGTCTGCGCCAGGACAGAATACAAACACTTCGTCCACGTGTACAGGGTGCAAAAAACAACTCAAATGTAACAGAAAAAGATGGGAAAGACGACAATGCTGCAAACAGCGTAGGCAAAAAGCAGAACAACAGAAAAACAAAGAAGCAATGGAATCGGAAATGAGCACAAATATGCAGAACTGTGATGTACAAACCGTCATCAATCTTACAGATATTGCCCTAACTGAGAGCGAGACTTCCATATTGTCCCTTGGTTTATCATTTAGCCCTAAGAGTGACTTCAACTACGCGCAAAGTCGCATAGATGTGTATAAGTTTGTGCAAAAGTTAAAATTACAAAAATTTCACCTTATGCAAGGTTCCATGAAAAGAAAGCAATCCATGGTGACAACCAACACAATCATGAGCCCTCCGATTTTAACAGTGGGTGACGTTGGGCTATTACACGATCTTCAAGAACTGCAAAGGGAGGGTGACTACGTTGCGGCAACTTGTAGTCCAATGATAAACAGACAAGACACTGGTACTTTGACCCCATTCAAACCGAAGTCTACTTTTTGTCCGTTAATGTTGAGGGACAACATTGATGTATTCCATGACAAGGTAACACAGGAACTAAAAATCCTTTACAAGAAACAAGGTGAAATTAAAAAACGTTACACTGTCCATGATGACTCCTATTTTAAATTAATGAAAAACTGCGGCTCAATAACAACGTAATTGTCAGACAATCAGACAAGGGCGGTAACGTCGTTCTCTGGCCCCGCAATATGTATATGACTGAGGCTTTGAACCAACTGAACGACAAAGACTGCTACAGACGGAGTGACATGGTATCTGTTAAAACTTCTTGGAATTGTTTTTATTCTAATTTACTGGCATGGAAAAGTACAGGTCTCCTGTCAATGGATGAATTTCGTTTTCTTAAGAATGATCATCCAGTGATGCCGGTGGTGTATTTTATACCTAAAATACACAAGGATGTTCATCCACCACCAGGCAGGCCAATAATATCGGCATGTAACAGTATTATGGAGAATGCCAGCAAATATGTTGATTTCTTTTACAGGAACATGTGAGGTCATTGCCATCCTTTGTACTTGATACAGGGGATCTGTTACGCAAATTGAATGACGTTGTTTGGAATGATGATTTTTGCTCATATCTTTGGATGTCTCGTCACTTTATACGAGCATCCATCATAGAGATGGACTAAAGGCAGTAGAATACTTTCTAAATTCACGACCCATTTGCTTCTATGAGCATAACAAAATGCTAATGGCCATCATATCTATGTGTCTGGAGAACAATTTCTTTTTGTTTCAAAAACAAGTGTACCAGCAGGTTAGAGGCGTGGCTATGGGGGCTTGTTTCTCCCCCAGTTATGCTTGTCTGCATATGGGGCTGTGGGAGGAACGGGTCCTCAGGCCAGCCTTTGAGGAAATCATGAATAACCATATAATACGATGGTACAGATACATAGACGACTTGCTCATTATTTGGAAAGGCTCGGAGATTGGGGCCCAGCAATTTATTGAGCAAATTAATGAGAATAATCTAAATTTGAAATTTACAGGCCAGTTAAGTCGTGAGGCAATTTGCTTTCTTGATGTCGAAATTTTGATAAAAACACACAGCTGCACACCAGACTGCACAGAAAGGCGACGGCAGGTAACTCGCTGCTACATGCAGCGAGCCATTATCCAGCACATCTGATCCGCAGCATCCCCTTCGGGGAGATGCTGCGTATTAGAAGAATTTGTAGCTCTGATGAAGATTGCATTAGAGCGCAGACTGAATGCCGTACCAGATTTATCACACGAGGTTACACCCCTAATGTAGTGGACAAAGCCATGGCCAAAGCAAATGAGCAGGGCAGATCACAGGCACTGGCTAGTAAAACACTTAATGATAACTTACCAGAGACAGTACAGCCCTCAAGACTCATTCTGACGTATAGTAATCAACATCAAACTATCAGAAAAATTGTCAATAAGAACTGGGCACTAGTAAGAAATGATACTGTGCTGGGGGACAGACTAACAAGGTCCCCCAATTTAACATTCAGAAAAGCACGCTCAATGAGCGACTCATTAGTCACTAGCAGTCCTGAAGTATCGCAAAATACAACTTGGTTGACGGTCAGTAAAGGCTTTATCAAATGTGCAGTTTGCAAAGCATGCAAACATGGAGTGAGCAAGACAGAGTATACCACACCGTTCAAGAGCAGGCCAATAAAGATTGACAAAAAACTTACCTGCAAGACTGAGTTTGCGGTGTATGTGCTGGAGTGTCCTTGTGGCCTGCGCTATGTGGGCAGCACGAGGCTGCAGGTCCACAAGAGGATACTCCAGCACATACGTGCAATCAACAATGGGGATACGTCATATCCTGTGGCCCGACACTTTGATGAATTGCATGCTAAAAAATCAAGTGAGTTACGCTATTTTGTGGTCGACTCGATTTCACCGTTAAGGAGTAGCGGTGATCGTGAAGTTCTTTTGAGAAAACTGGAAACGAAATATATTTTAGAAATGGATACAAAAACACCAAATGGGCTAAATTCCAGTGAGGATTTTTATACGCATCTGTAAAATGTCATTTCCTCAACTGTTAAATAGAATGCACCCATACTTCCATGCTGCTGCTACCTTATGAGATGTTTTTAGATTTTCCTTTTTTATATGTTGGCATAATTTTTGCACATTAGGGTTTTATAGGGATTTTTAAAGAGACACTTTTTATGCACTAGCACTTTATGCTAAGACTTGGTTTACAGGAACTATTGCCCACTTGGGCTTTATTGTGTGTTGTTTACTCAGGGTACTGTAACTTTGTTTACAGTTTACTATTGTGCAATATGATATTTGATACTGAGTTGCTGCCACATCTATTAAGATGGAAAAAAAGTCAATATTTTTACTTTTTAAGGCTTAAGCATTTTTTAACAACTGTACATATATTTATAATCATGTATTTATGTGTTATTTCAGTTGTAGTATCTTCTTTAATTGGCATCCCTTCTAATGAGGGCGTCATTATGGGTTGGTTTTACCAGGTATTTATTTCCAGGTTAATCAGAGAACCTAAGTGATATTTATATCTTTATTACTTTGCGTCATTTTGCACATTGTTAGATAAAAAGAGCAGCTATGTTAAAAACAATTTGCGACACCAAAAAATGTTTTTTCCATGTCTATGATGAAGAGCTATTTTGATTGAGTACTGTCACTTTAAAATGTGGAGAGTGTACTTGGTAACGTGTCATGTGATCAAGGTCCCACGAGGATTGAAACGCGTAATGGCGGCGGTGCTGGGCATACAATAAAGAAAAGAGCACTGCAATTTTGGGTTCGCTTCGTCTTTTCTACGATTGGAAGTCAGAGACGAGTTTACAGGATATATATATATATATATATATATATATATATATATACACACACACCAAGGTGTATTGAAGAATGAGTGGGTGTATGAGTGTCTGTATGGATGATTTAGTGGGTGCGTCACTGACTGTATAAGTGGGTGATTATACTGTCTCAGTGAATGTAAAGGTGAGTGACTAATCTGTGTGAATGTCTGTAGCAGTCTGTAAGTTGGTGTGTAAGTGGCTGAATGGGTTGCTGAGTAGGAACATGAGTGTCTACATGGGTTATTGATTGGTTGTCTGAGTACCTGTATGGATGCCTGAGTGTCTGTGTGGGTGGGTGAGGGGGTGTATGTCTCCCTGCAAGGATGTATGAGTGGGTGAATCACTGGGTGTATGGGTTCATTAGTGTGACTGCGAGGGGATGTATGGGTGAGTGAGAGTGTGTATGGCTGTGTCATTGAGTGAATGGATGTCTCACTGGTATTTGGGTGAGTAACTGCATATGTGAAAGGCAGTATATGTGAGTGATGGAGTATATAAGTGACTGTATGTGAGAGTGGCTGTATGGATTAGTGTGTGCTTGTGTCAGTGACTGTTTAGGAGAGTAAATATGTGTTAGTATCTGTATGAATAAGTGAGGTGATGTGTGTGTATAACTGTATAGGTGAGTAAGTGGCAGTGTAACTAACTCTTTGGGTGAGTGACTAGGTGTGTGAGTAGCTCTATGGGTCACTGAAGGTGTGTGAGTATCTGTATGGGTGTATGAGTGTATATATATTAGTGGCTGTATTGGTGAGTGACTGGGTGTATGAGTGGCTGTATGGGTGAGTGAGTGGATGTGTGTGTAGACCTATGAATCAGTGAGTGGGTTTTGACATACTGGTATTGGTGTGTCAATGGTTTCAAGAATGGTAGTCTGAAATTTGGAGTGGTTGTATGAAAGGTTATATAATGGTGTGAGTAGGTGCATCAGGGATTATGTGGATGATGTCATCAGTGATGTCATTTGAGATGTCATCAGTGATGTCACTGACCATGTCATGAGTGATGTAATATGTGACGTCATCAGCAGTGCATTGCGGGGGTGCGAGTTACAGTTAGCTCAGCTAACTATAATGGCTGAATTTCACAGGTTATGTACAAGTGAAATGTCAGCCTAACTATAACGTTCCTGTAACCTGTGCTTTTTCTGTGAATTTCTAAAGTTTTTTAAATGTTATTTCCTAACTATAACATCCCTGAAACCTGTGGTTTTTTCAGTGAATTTCTAAGGTTTTTTAAATGCTAATTCTTAGCTATAACGTCCCTGTAAACTTTGGTTTTTTCAGTGAATATATATACATACACACACACACACACACATATATATATATATATATACACACACATACAAATATATATATATATATACAAACACACTATATATACATATATATGTATATATATATATATATATACATATATATACACACACACATATATATATATATATACATATGTGTATATATATAGCTACCAGTCTCTCTCCCACCTCCTGGAAAAGAGTGTGACACTGCTCCAGGGGACTTGAAAGCGGCTTTATTTGATGACAGTGCACAAGCATAAATAAGGGTCCCTGAAACGCTCGGCAGACGCGTTTCATCCTTCAAATGGATTCCTCAGTGCCCGTTTCCAGTTGTATCCTTGTGAGGGGTCCTTTGCAGTGGTGTTTTAACTGCTGTGACCACTCCCTGTCATGTGATCACGCCCCTCCTCTGCCTCACAGGTGTGAAGCTCCTTGTGCTGTGCCTGCTTCTCCACTGCATGCTGGACATCGTAGTTCGCCGCAGGGACCATACAGTGAAGGTACCCACTGAACACCAAGTGATGCTTCCAACTACCGCTGGTCGGCGTTCCACAGCCGCTGCAGTACGAAAGCAGGTAACAAAGTTCTCCCAAGTCCCCCTTATCAGGCAGACAGTTCTGCCTACTCTCTCCCCATGCGCCGTTTCCAGCACCGGGGGGGCGACGCGACTGCCGTTTGCAGCAAAAAACCAAAGAGTCCACAGGAAGGTCGCGTAGCACCAGACCGAGAGGGAGGTCACAAAGCCAGCTCCTGCTAGCTGGCATAAACATAGCTACCAGTCTCTCTCCCACCTCCTGGAAAAGAGTGTGACACTGCTCCGGGGGACTTGAAAAGCAGCTTTATTTGATGACAGTGCACAAGCATAAATAAGGGGTCCCTGAAACATACATAAAGAATGCAGCATTACCCACTGGAGGGTTTGATTGAGGGGAAGTGCACCACAAGTACCAGCATGCTTTGTGAAAGGGTCCCATTAGGGCATCCACCAGAGGGCAAAAACTTTTAAATTGAAGCATGGTACTGAAGGGTGTGTTTCCTCAATATGCAGAGGCTTACCTTTGAAAAAGGTCTTGAAGACCGAAACGCGTCAGGAATGCCTACGTTGTTATTAAAATTGAACTTCATCGTTGTGAGTGCGGCTGTGTCCTTTCCGAGAGGAGGGAGTGTGGGAGATATTCAGCGGCTTGGTTCCGCCGCAACCTACGCACCACCAACAAAGAGCGCCGTGACTGTCCCGAAATTGAACCATTCTTCTCAGCCTGTGAAAACGAACAGGGACAGTGGTTGCCGCCAAAGACCGCCTTTGGTATGGACTCTGTGCATCCTGAAAATTGGAAATGTGACGGAGCAACGGTGAGCACAACAAATAAATCATAAAAGAATGCCGCATTACCCACTGGAGTATTTGATTGAGGGGAAGTGCACCACAAGTACCAGCATGCTTTGTGAAAGGGTCCCATTAGGGCGTCCACCAGAGGGCAAAAACTTTTAAATTGAAGCATGGTACTGAAGGGTGTGTTTCCTCAATATGCAGAGGCTTACCTTTGAAAAAGGTCTTGAAGACCGAAACGCGTCAGGAATGCCTACGTTGTTATTAAAATTGAACTTCATCGTTGTGAGTGCGGCTGTGTCCTTTCCGAGAGGAGGGAGTGTGGGAGATATATATATATATATACACACACACTTTAAACCAGGGTCAAATAAGGGAAAACCTTATACTCCATCTCTCAAAGGAAAGCAGGTGTTGATTTGTGCAATATGACTATGCCGGCCTGAAGGTGTTCAGGGAGGGGTCACGTCTGATGTTGATGGGGAGCTCGTTCCAGGTCTTGGCTGCGATGTAGGAGAATGATTTTCCCCCGTTTTGGCTCTGAGGATGCACAGGGGTTCGGCGAGGAGGAGGTTGGTGGGGCGGAGGGTTCGTTTGGGTATGTGGAGGGTGATTCTGTCTTTGAGGTATTGGCTTCTGGTGTTGTGTAGGCATTTGTAGGTGTAGGTGAGTATCTTGAAGGTGACTCTTTTCTCGATGGGGAGCCAGTGGAGCTTGCGTAGGTGTTGGCTGGTGTTTGTGTCGAGGGACCCCGAGGACGAGTCTGGCGCCGGTGTTCTGTATTGTCTGGAGCTTGCGGAGTAGAGACTTGTTGATGCCGGCGTACAGGGCGTTTCCGTAGTCCAGTATGTTGGTGATGAGTGCGTGAGTGACTGTTTTCCTTGCCTCAGGGGGGGATCCATTTGAAGGTCTTACGGAGGATGCGGAGGGTGTTGAAACAGCTGGAGGTGACGGTGTTCACCTGTCGATTCATGGAGAGGGAGGAGTCGAGGATGATGCCGAGGTTTTTGGCGTGGTCTGTGGAGGTCGGGGGGGGGGCGTGCTGAGGGCGGTGGGCCACCAGGAGTTGTTCCATGCCGAAGGGGTGGTTCCGGGGACGAGGACTTCGGTTTGTCTGAGTTGAGTTTTAGGCAGCTGTTGCTCATCCAGGCTGCGACGACCTGCATTCCTTCCTGGAAGTTGAGTCTGGTGGTGGTGGGGTCCTTAGGGAGAGGATGAGCTGGGTGTCGTCGGCGTAGTAGACTATGCTGAGGCCGTGCTGTCGGACGATGGCGGCGAGGGGAGCCATGTAGATGTTGAAAAGGGTTGGGCTGAGTGATGATCCCTGTGGGACTACACAGTTGATTTCCGTGGGTTTGGAGAGGAAGGGCGGCAGTCTGATCCTTTGGCTCCTGCCGGTGAGGAATGATCTGATCCAGTCGAGGGCGGTGCCTTGTATGCCGGCGTCATGTAGTCTAGCTGCGAGTGTGTGGTGGGAGACGGTGTTGAAAGCTGCTGATAGGTCGAGTAGAATCAGGGCTGCGGTGTGGCCTTGGTCGAGGAGGGTGCGGATGTCGTCGGTGGCGGCAAGTAGGGCGGTCTCGGTGCTGTGGTTGCTTTGGAATCCGGATTGGGAAGGGTCGAGGATGGCGTTGTCTTCGTTGAACCTTGTCAGTTCTGCGTTGACTGTCTTCTCGGCGACTTTAGCTGCAAAAGGGAGGAGCGAGAGGGGCTGGTAGTTCTTGAGGTCAGTCGGGTCTGCTAAGGGTTTTCTTGAGCAAGGGCTTCTGCGCGTTTCCAGTCATCGGGGAAGGAGCCGGTCTCGAAGGTGGTGTTGATGGTGCGTTGCAACTCGGGTGCGATGGTGCTGGCGACTCTGTGGTATATATGGGGTGGGCAGGGGTCTGTGGGGGCCCCGGAGTGGATGCCTTTCATGGTCGCAGCGGTCTCCTCTGTCATGATCGGTGTCCAGGCGGAGATGGTGGTCTGGCTGGCGTTGCCGACGGGCGGGCTGACTGTAGGGTCAGGCGTGTGGTCGTTAAAGTTGTCGTAGAGGTTCTTTATCTTCAGGTGGAAGTAGGATCCGAGTTTGTTGCAGAGGTCCTGGGAGGGTGTGATGTCCGTGGCTTCGCTGCAGGGTTTGGTGAATTCCTGGATGACGCTGAAAAGTTCCTTGGAGTTGCTGGAGTTGGCAAGGATTCTGTTGTGGATGAAGGTCCTTTTGGTGGTTCTGATGCGTTGATGGTATTCCGTCATAGCGTCCTTGAAGATGGTGTAGTTTTCGTGTGTCTTGCTGTTTCTCCAGTTCTTCTCCAGGCGTCTGCAGGTACGTCTGGTTTCTTGGAGGTCGGTGGTGAACCAGGTGGCTTTCCTGGGGCGTTGCTTGTCGGGGTGCCGCAGCGGGGTGAGTTTGTCCGCGCAGTTGGCGATCCAAGTGTGGAATTCCCTGGCCGCGAGGTTGGCGTTGGTTGTAGCGGAGGGGGTGTTGCCGTTGAGGGTGGAGTTGAGTTGTTCCTTGGTGACTCTGCTCCAGTTCCTACGCGGGGGCGCGGAGCAGGTTCGGGTGGCTTGGATTTGTTGACGAGGAAGTGAACGCAATGGTGGTCAGTCATGGGGGGCTGCGTGGTGTGGCTGAAGTGAACGCTGTTGCCTCCAGCGAAGATGAGGTCGAGAGTGTGTCCTCCCTTGTGGGTCGGTGTGGTGACGAGTTGTTTCAGTCCGATGTTGGCGAGGTTGTCACGGAGGGCAGCGGTGTTGGGGTCGTTGAGGTTGTCGAGGTGGAAGTTCAGGTCTCCGATGAGTATGTAGTCCGTGGCGGCGATGGTGTGGGGTGCGATGAGGTCGGTGATGGTGTCGGCGAAGAGTGATCGGGGGTCTGTAGGCGAGGGTGCCACAGAGTGTGGAGTTGGGGCTGGTCTGGACCTGGAAGTGCAGGTGCTCGGCGGCGGGGAAGTTTTCGCTGGAGGTGGTGAGGCGGAGGGAGTTTTTGTGCGCGGTGGTGATGCCTCCTCCCGGGTGGTTGGGGCGGTCCTTCCTCTGGATCTTGTACTCGACTGGGATGGCGATGTCGGGGGCCGAGGAGGTGCTGGTCCAGGTTTCCATGAAGAAGGCGACGTCGGGTGAGAGCGAGTCCAGGAGGTTCCAGATTTCCATGGCGTGTCGGTGCAGGGAGGGCACGTTGAGGAGGATGCATCTTAGAGAGTCGGGGGTGTTTGCTGCCAGAGCGGTGGTGAAGGTCTGGCGGCAGTGGCGGCAGGTGAGCTGGCCATGGGTCGTATTAGGCGTGGCCTGCTGGCAGTTGTTGTTTTTTCCGGGGTTGAGTGCGAGGAGAGTGGCTGGGTCATAGCGGTGTATGGAGGGAGATCCAGGGTCCCTGGCGCTGATTGCGGTCGGGTCGCAGACGAGCGCAGACGGGCTTGCCTTTGGCGCGCAGGTGGCACGCCTGCTGCGCGCAACCGCGCAGCAGCCGCCATTAAATAGGGGAGGGGGAGGGGGGAGAGGCTGGGAGGTGGGAGCGGGGGCTTTCCAGGGGGGAGGGGCCACGGGGGCAGCAGTGGCAGGAAAAAACAGGCAAGGAAAGTGAAAGTAAGTGAAGTGAAAATAAAGATAATTAAAGGAGAATAAAATAAGCGGGGCAACCAAGTGGTTAACAATAATTAAAGCGGGACAAACCCGCGAAGGCTCAGGGGCTGAGGCAGGCAGGATCTGGGCAGCAGAGCGGGCAGCAGGTGCGAACCTCACCAGGAGGATGAGGTTGAAGTGCTGCGGCGAGATGGACAAATACATATGACTAGGCCTGGGCGGAGTTCGTGGAGTTCCGCTATGCAGTGACAAACAAACTCAGTGGAGTTCAGCAAGCTGCGGTAGGCGGCGCGACTGCTGTTCACGCTGCTCTTCGTGCTGCTCAGGTAGAAATTCTACCCGAGCGCCAGCTCACGCTCGCCAACTTACCATTGGCGAGCGCGGATAAACTCCGCTGCGCTACGCTCAGCTGAGTTTTCTGCACTCCGCGTGCTCCACGGAGCATGGAGTGCAGAAAACTCCACAAACGGAGCGGAGTTCACCGCCCAGGCCTAATTATGACATATCATAAAAAGATAGCTGATGGTGGATCTAGTATGGCTGTGGGAGAAAACAAACACATGTTCAGAACATGGCCTCGAGAGCCACTTTACGAATTGTATAAAAACACACTACAGTAGCCCATAAATAAAATAGATGTCCACACAGATGTATGTGCCTAAAGGATTTATTAAAGTAAATTCTTACCTCACAGACCAATAATTCCACTCTTCCCACCTAATCCCAATAATAAAACAATAACTATCAACTCTATCTAACCCCTTCTGCCCTGCCCACATCCTACTTAATCCCCAATGATCCCTGGCCTGTGGCAACTACATCCTTCACCTGCTGTCTCCCCAAACAAACGCATGCACTAAACCGATATTTATCAATTTTATCTTAAGCCCAGCTACTCACTTCCTATCTGATCCCATCTAACCCTGACCCCTTGTTGCTTCATCTTAACACTACCCACTCCCCAGCTAACCCTCACAATTTAACTACAACCCATTAAACTACACCATAAAACTTCACTTACCACCCTCACCACCAATATTTGCAATTTGGACATGTCAGCAATTTCTGAAGCATTTTTTTGTGTGAGAGACTGTGTTTGAGATGAGCAGAACAGGCAGTGTCCTGTGAGGCCTGCTAGGGAAGAGAGACCTATGGGAATTAGTGTGATTGGGATGAGGTGTGGGTAGAATGGCTTGATATACTGTGTGATGCAGAGCAGGTCCTAGAACTTCTGGGGCCCCGGGCGAAAGGGAAGATGTGAGGCCCCTCTAATTTGCATGTATCATCCAGTCGTGGCCGGCATGACTCGTGGGTGGGGGGTCACAGCGGGGGTTCGCGGGGGGTTCGGGGTAATTTAAAAATAAAATAAACTTACCTTCCCGGGACTCGCGTCGTCTCTGCTCCTGACCTGCTCTCCTGCTTTCCTGCCTCTGGCAGGAACAGGAAGCAGGCAGCCTCCCTCCCCTAAGCCAATCACAACGCTGCAATGGCAGCATTGTGATTGGTCGGGACGCCGACCAGCCAGGCGCCTATGGGGAGGTCATTTTCTCCATGTAGAGTGCATTGCAGCCTACATGGAGAAAGGCCAGAGTGCGCATGACTGGTTTGGTCGGCCCCGGAGGGCCGACCAAACAGTCAGCGCCCTTAGCAGTGGGCAAGGCACTCCTCCAATGCCCTAAAGCAGACACGCCCGCCCCCAACCAAACACTTCTGCTTTCTCACAGTGTGAGAAGCAGAAACATAAAATGGTAGTTTTAGCATTTTGTGTTTCTGCTTCTCGCACTGTGAGAGCAGTGAAGCGACGCTCCTCCGCCCTAGTGGAGGAGCCGCCCTTGGTAACATCACAAGAAGTGACATCACAGAAAGTGACATCGCAGGACTATTGATCTTATTTGGCATCCCTGAAGAGACCTAACGTGGATATCAGTAACATGGACAAAAAGATAAATATACAAATGAAATAAGCCCATATATTTTAAAACTGTATTAAATGGATTACATATGTCACATTGGATGGAAAAGCTAGGTGGAGGTCTCACAAAGATGTATATTATTTACTCCTCGTTAACTGATTGTTTCCAGATGAGTGCATGATACAATTTCCAGTTCTGCCTCATAAAGGGGGGAGATCCTGTTGAGGTAATGAGGGGCGGGATCATTCAAAATATAAAATGACACAAGAGAAAACCTCTCACACCATGGATATAATTGCAAATTTCAAAAGGCTCCCTTATCTTTCTGTGCCATTATTGTGCTACCTTAGGATGACATTAATACTTCGTAATTTGTTTTAACGTAAATCCTCTCATCAGTATCCCACACGCACATGCTAAGAGACGTAGGACAATCTTTTTTGTGTGTGGGCTCTTTACTCGCCAGAATTATGTTAAGTGCAAAAACACAACACATATAGTACAAAATTACAAGACACCATTGCAAACAAATAAAGATTGTACATAAATAAAAAAGACTTAGAACAACCGAGACCACTGCTAAATCATACATTGACTTGAAGGTATGCTTCAGATTCAAGGGGTTTTCAAATCAACTTTTTTGATTTGGTGTTAGAACTGTAGGAAGTAGAAGTGGCCGCCTTTAGCGCTGGTGGAGCCCTGTGCGACAATGTTGGTGCCCCCCAATGACTCGCTCTGCCACGGATTCCCTCACTACCACCCTTTAACAGTGCCCCTCAAGTCTCCATAACCACATTCTCGCTCAGATGCATTTATTTTGATTTACAGCGCCACTGATACCAGTGTAGGGTGTCAGAGAACATTATATCACACATTACACAGAGACAATCAATCATACGTGTGTAAATCACAATAGGTAATGTTACATAAGACAAAGGACTAGGAGTCACATGACAATCATACTAGTAGGCAGTATAGTTTAATATTGATTGATCTGGAGAAACACAAACTCTGAATTTAGAACGTAATACCATGGTTGGGGGTTCTCTTTAATAACCAGAAATGATTTCTGTCCAAATGAACTCTTTTTGCAACATTAGGATAATCAAAGACTGGGGAAAAAACCATAACGCTGTAATTTATACCTTGCAGTTTGCATGCAGCTCTTAGATGACAGTTAATAGCTCATTGTTCTATGTTAGGATTTTGACTTATAAACTGCAAGTAACAATAGGATCTCTCTGACAAAAGCAGTAACCCACTGGCCTATTTACATTATGTGGACTTAGTGATCTGCATGGTACATGTTCTTTGCAGCAAGCACATTAACCCTCTGCGCTACCTTTCCACAAGTCAAAACTTCCACTTGACAAAACTCCATCTCTCTCTAGGAAGAACATTAATCACCGGAATTATCATGACATTTTTATTGTTGCTGAAAATTGCTGGAGGCCAGGAAGGAGGCAGCAAGTGCTTTTAGAAACATAATATACTCGCAAACATGACACCCCCACCCGAAGTCAGCGCTCAGTGCGATCTCATCGGTCGCACCGCCCTAGAGCCTTCCTGCTCAAGGGTCCTGTGACCTCAATGACAGAGTCACTGTTGCTCTAGGGCATGGGTACTCACAAACTTTCTCTCGGGGGCCAAATTTACAGTGTGGTTTGTGGCCGAGGGCCGCACCGGTGGTGGCGGGGTCAGTGGGGGAGGGGGGTGGGGCTAGAGCAAAAAAAAAAACTATGACCATGAGGTTGAACACAGGCCCCTGCAGCGGACGCCTTCGTCCACTGAGCCACCAGACCCGGCATACACACATCTCTCTCTCTCTCTCTCTCTCTCTCTCTCTCTCTCTCGCTCTGTCTCCCTCCCTCTCTCTAGCTCTCTCTCCCTCCCTCTCTCTATCTCTCCCTCCCTCTCTCTCTCTCTCCCTCTCTCTCTCTCCCTCCCTCTCTCTCTCCCTCCCTCTCTCTGTCTCCCTCTGTCTCACTCACTCTGTTTGTCTCTCTCTCTCTGTCTCCCTCTCTCTCTCTCTCTCTCTCTGTCTCCCTCCCTCTCTCTCCCTGTCTCCCTCCCTCTCTCTCTGTCTCCCTCCCTCTCCCTCCCTCTGTCTCCCTCCCTCAGTCTCCCTCCGTCTGTCTCCCTCTGTCTGTCTCTGTCTGTCTCCCTCCCTCTGTCTCCCTCCCTCTGTCTCCCTCCCTCTGTCTCCCTCTATCTGTCTCCCTCCCTCTGTCTGTCTCCCTCCCTCTGTCTGTCTCCCTCTGTCTGTTGCCCTCTGTCTCCCTCTCTCTCTGTCTCCCTCCCTCTGTCTCCCTCTGTCTCTCCCTCTCTGTCTCCCTCTGTCTCCCTCCCCCTCTGTCTCCCTCCCTCCGTCTCCCTCTGTCTCTGTCTCCCTCCCTCTGTCTCCCTCCCTCTGTCTGTCTCCCTCTCTGTCTCCCTCTCTGTCTCCCTCTCTCTGTCTCCCTCTCTCTGTCTCCCTCTCTCTGTCTCCCTCCCTCTGTCTCCCTCCCTCTCCCTCTGTCTGTCTCCCTCTCTGTCTGTCTCCCTCCGTCTGTCTCCCTCCGTCTGTCTCCCTCTGTCTGTCTCCCTCTGTCTGTCTCTCTCTCTCTGTCTGTCTCTCTCTCTCTGTCTCCCTCTCTCTGTCTCCCTCCCTCTGTCTCCCTCCCTCTCCCTCTGTCTGTCTCCCTCTCTGTCTCCCTCCCTCTGTCTCCCTCCCTCTGTCTCCCTCCCTCTGTCTGTCTCCCTCTCTCTCTGTCTCCCTCTCCCTCTGTCTCCCTCTCTCTCTCTCTCCCTCTGTCTCTCCCTCTCTGTCTCCCTCTCCCTCTGTCTGCCTCCCCCTCGTCTCCCTCCCCCTCTGTCTCCCTCCCCCTCTGTCTCCCTCCCTCTGTCTCCCTCTGTCTCTGTCTCCCTCCGTCTGTCTCCCTCCCTCTCCCTCCATCTGTCTCCCTCTCTGTCTCCCTCTCTGTCTCCCTCTCTCTGTCTCCCTCTCTCTGTCTCCCTCTCTCTGTCTCCCTCCCTCTGTCTCCCTCTGTCTGTCTCCCTCCCTCCGTCTGCCTCCCTCCCTCTGTCTCCCTCCCTCTGTCTCCCCCTCTCTGTCTCCCTCTCTGTCTCCCTCTCTGTCTCCCTCCCTCTGTCTCCCTCCCTCTCCCTCTGTCTGTCTCCCTCTCTGTCTCCCTCTCTCTCTGTCTCCCTCTCTCTCTGTCTCCCTCTGTCTCCCTCTGTCTGTCTCCCTCTGTCTCCCTCTGTCTGTCTCCCTCTCCCTCCCTCTGTCTCCCCCCGACTCCCTCCCTCTGTCTCCCTCTGCCTCCCTCTGTCTCCCTCTCTCTCTGTCTCCCTCTGTCTCCCCCTCTCTGTCTCCCTCTCTCTGTCACCCTCTCTCTGTCACCCTCTCTCACCTCACCCCGCGTGTGTGTCAGCCGGGGTTGAGACAGCTTCCTGGGAACACACACAGCCGCACCCCAGTACTTCACAGGTCTTTAAAAGACCATTCACTTGTTAATGAGGCTTTGTTGTATTTCACCTCTTCTTAGCGCCCCTGCATCTCCACTCTGACTGAGTGGAGATGCAGGGGGCTAAGAAGAGGTGAAATACCACAAAGCCTCATTAACAAGTGAATGGTCTTTTAAAGAATCGCCCGGCCCCCATAGAGCAGAATTTCTCAGAGTCCGCGCTGCTGCAACCGGGGTGTTTGCTGACACTTTAAAAAAAAAAAGAAAAACACAGGTACGATGTCTGCAAGGTCCGTGGGCCGACAAGGAAGGCTTGCCGGGCCGCTGGCGGCCCGCGGGCCGTACTATGAGTACCCGTGCTCTAGGGTGTGCTGCTTCGTAGGCCTGCCCAAAAGACTCGAGGTGAGCTTCAATAGGGGTTGTAGTGGACAGGCCTTCAAGGTTAACCCACACTTGCCACCGCTATGGTCCACCTGCTAGTGCTCAGACACCATTCTTCTAAGGTCTTTCGGGGCCTTCTAAGGTCTAGCATGGAAATGTGCTCTCTCAGGAGAGTGGTCTGGTGGACTGGTCATGAAGGCTGAACCTGGTTCCCCAGTTCCAAATTCAGCAGCTCTGACCATAGTGCCACATCCTCTCCCCCACTGACCACCATACTGCCCCACTGAGAGAAACTCGCACTGCCTTCAACTACAACCCAATTGCACCCCGCTATAAACACCTGGAGGCGACTCAATTCAAATTAGGCACTAGACAAGAGCAATATGCTGCCTAAAAAAAAAAGTGACAACATCCTGGAAAAAGCAAACACTCATAAGGAATGTAAGATTAAGTAAAAGCATGTGAAATGTAAGCAGGAACAACATTGTTACCTTAACGCTTTTGCACTTATTATTCAGAAATCAATGAGTGCTTTTGCATGAAAAGTTAAGGCCATGACTACAGGGCCGGAAGGGACCAGTTTCAATGTCCATTGCTTATATCCTTACAAAACGTAAGCAATATGGTTTAAAAAGACCACATTCGTGAATACAGAGTCACGGTATGCATTTTGTTTTCCAATCCTCCCATCAAGCAGGTATTGCAGTACATCCAGGAATGGTGCACTTCCCCACCCGGGGAAAACAATGCTGTTCAGAGAAAGACAAGAAAACAAAAGTAGCGCTTCACTGGCAAACTCTGTAAAGTGGCACTAATGTGTTTTGGGTGTGAATAAAATCAATCTGGCCCCTTTTCGACCCACTCTGTCTTGCTTTAGTTATTTTTTACATTTTGAACCTTTTATTTCTCTCCATCCCAAGGCTGCACTTTGGAAGTGAAAAATGTCAGAAAAAAGACGACCTTTCCAGCAAAAGTGTTTTAATTTTTTGGATTCATTTCACAGGGGAACAAATAAAGGAAAGGAAAGAGGGAGTACTGGCTACAAGGCCCAGGGAAGCGGGCCCCCACACCTGGACCTTGCAGCTTGCTATAGTGCTTAGAGGCCCAGGGAAAGGGGGCCCCCTCCCCTGGGCCTTCGAAGCAGTAACAAGGCATTTCGTAAAACACTGCCCTAGCACCGGCAGTTCTACATACATTTTAAATACACATTCCCATAAAAAAAAAATGGGTGATGCAAAAGTTAACAAAAGCCAGTAGATCTGGCTGCTATCTCCTCCCCTCACCCACCTCTCCTTACCTATGTCTGGCTGGTCCTGGAAACAAAGGGGCCTTCTGTCACCTAGCAACAAAATGCAGAAAGGGAATGGCCGGTACTTAACAGAGGTGCTGCCCCGCCCCTGACACTATGTGAGAAGTTGGCCTGGTATATGCTGTCCACTAGTTAAAGTGGACACCTTGCACCAGTACAATTCGACTCTTATGGTAGGTTTAAGACAACCTTTAAAGAAAGCTATCCTAGTGGTAGCTGTGGAGAGCAGCCTTCAGGCTAAGTCTTGGAGGAATGTAAAGCAGCTTGTTTTACCACACAATCTCTTGAATCACCAAATGAAAAGACACCACACAGGTATATATATCAAATATATATGTATTTATTACTAAACAACTCTCTACTACTCTCTTTATGAGATTAGAAGTCAGGAACATATGTACAAATCAATGTTATCAAAATAAGTTAGGACAATCAAATATCACAATCTTAGCTTGACTAGACCTGGGCCTAGAGCATTTAGAATCGAGGGACCCCAAAGAACCACCCCAGGTAGTTGTAGGAGACCCACAGGGGACGGACGCGGTGTTCAGACACCGGTGCGAGTCCTGTACGAGTCTATGCGAATGGACGCGATTGAGATATTAATGTTAAAGGTCCCTTGCGTGTTCGAGGCGAAAGCATCGACGCGAACCCCGTACGAGTCGAAGGACGCGGTTACGGGTTGAGTTGCAAGGGAGATGGACGCGGTGTGTCTAACACCGCCGCGAGCCCTGTACGAGTCAGTGCGATAATCGCACTTGGAAAATAAGAGTTTTAGGGCACTTCTGGGGTAGCTACAAGCAAGTCACTTACAGGGTAAGTAGTTCTAGGGCCCACACCCACAGCAGCACCGTAGTGCTGAAGTTACCTCACCCAGGGAAGCCGGGTGCATAGGTGTCCTTTGGTGTCGGGTCGCGGCGTCGTTTTCAATGGAAGCCAGTGAAGACTTGCTGCTTGCGGCGACAGGGGAAGTGTCCGGTGGAATCCAAGCCTGGATTTGGAAGAAGGAAGACCTGAAAGCAGAGGGGACAGTGTTCAAAGTCACTTGGCAGTGACCCGGGGCAAGGAAGATGAATGCCCACCGTCGTCGACAGATTCAGGTCGTTCGCGGGTGTCTTGACTCTTCAACCACGAGGTCCAGGAGGCGTCGAGGATGACCAGGAGCTGGATTCGGTGTGTCCCACGAAGTCTGCAGCTTGCGGTGGTGTTCGCGACCCGATCGGGGCCACCAAGCCTTGGCAACAGCAAGTCTTGTGGAAAGTGCAAAAAGTCAATGGTGCAGACCAGCAAGGTCTGGGGGACTTACCCAGCAAGGGTAGGTCAGGGCAGGCCTGGAGCAACCAGGGGAGCCCTTTGGTTTAAAAAAGTCTTCTGGGGACCCACAAGTCGGCTGGCAAGGGATCGCAAAGACGCCTCGGGAGGATTCACTCAACAGGGGCCCACGGTCACTCGGGATGGTGTAGGCCTCTGATTTTGGGAGGGATCCCTGCTAGAGGCTGGGACCACAAGTGGTCCAAAGCACAAGTTCGTAGAACGTCATGAAGGGGTTGCACTCGACAATAGTGCACGGTACCCAGGGACTGCGGTTCCTCATCACTCGTGGGGTCCACTTGCCTCAGCTTCGCTGGGGACTCACGATGGCCTTGGTGAAGTCAGAAAATCCTCTTCCTGGGCTGCAGGGACTTCAGGCTCCGGCGGGAGCGGCGTAGTTTGCGACCGTCGTTGTAGTTTTTGGTGCCTGCCAAGCAGGGGAGTCACTCCTTGACTCCAAGGGAGATTCTTCAGTCTTCCAGAGGTAGTGGAACGTCGAAGGTCCGGGATTCTTCTTTAGAGCGTCGTCCAGGGGTATCTAGGTTGCAATGCCCAGGTTCCCCCTCTTATACTAAAAAGAAGGGAGGGACTAGCTCTATGACCCCACCTGTGGGAGGGTCAGGGGAGTGGGTGGCTACACCCACTTCCCTTTGTCCAGTTTCGCGCCAGAGCAGGGGCAGGTAGCCCCTGAGCCGGTTTGAACTGGTGTATGCACAGAGGAGCCTTCTGCTCCCCCAGTGCAGGACTTCAAAGCACTCTAGGAGTGCACCCACCCAGCCCCAATACACTAAACCCTGTCTGGGAGGTGGTCACACCCCCTTGGGACAGGATACCTATTGTTGGGCCTCCTCCACTGCGAGTGTCGGTCATCAGCAGGAGGGCAGCCCAGTGTCTGTGACTGGTGGCATCCATTTTGTGATGCCAGGGCTCTTTAGGATTCTACCGCGTTTCCACAGTAGGTACATGTCTATCCCTCTAGAAGGGTGGGATCATACTCCCACACCAGTTACTGGTGTGGGGGTATGATTCCAAAGTGTTTGACACCAAACACAACATGTTTTGATGCAGCCATTCCAAAGTTAGCATTTACCGCGAGGATATTATGCACTTAAGAGTATATGGTTTGACTGCATTCACAAACAGCCCCAGAGGGGCCCTGCTCAGGCAGAGGCACCCTCTCACATAGGAACTAAGCACCCTGCCCTCAGGATTGAGAGGGCCTGCCTTAGGGGTGACTGATAAGTTTAAATGTGTGTGCAGGAGAGATATAGGGGACCTATATCTCAGTGAGGAGTGCTAGCACCTCCTCACCCAGGCTGCAGTAGCAGGCCTGTGGTGTCAGATTTAGTCTGCTTCCCAGGGGTGGCATAATACATGCTTCAGCCCCTGGTAGGCCTGTGAAGTACCTATGCCCTTGGTACCTAAGGTACCATATACTAGGGACTCATAAGGTACCACAGTATCCAATCACTAGTGTACCTAGAGTGCACTCCAAGTCGTTTAGAGAGAACAGAGAGGCTGGGGCCCTGATTGGCAGGGTCCCAGCCAGACTATAGCCAGAAACCAGTGTAAACATCAGAAAAAAAGTGGGGGCAACATAAGAGGCAGATCCTACTCTCCTACACAACCCCCCCCAAACGCAGGGACACTAAACTAACCTTGACCAGTTGAGTCTTCGTGTTCTAAGTGGAAATACCTTGAAAGTCCGTCTGCATTGGCATGTTGGGTCCCAGGTCTATGTTCCACTGTATAGTCCATCCCCTGTAGGGAAATGGACCACCTCAAAAGTTTTGGGTTTTCTCCTTTCATCTGTTTCAGCCATAGGAGGGGCTTGTGGTCAGTCTGAACTATGAAGTGAGTGCCAAACAAGTATGGCCTCAGCTTCTTCAGGGCCCACACCACAGCAAAGGCCTCCCTCTCTATAGCTGACCAACGTTTCTCTCTAGGGGTCAGCCTTCTGCTAATGAAAGCTACTGGCTGGCCTTGACCTTCATCATTCAGTTGAGACAGTACAGCTCCCACACCCAGCTCAGAAGCATCTGTTTGGACAATGAACTTTTTGGTGTAGTCTGGACTCTGTAAGATGGGGGCAGTGCACATGGCCTGCTTTAGGTCTTCAAATGCCTTCTGACAGCTAGCTGTCCACTGAACCTTTTTTGGCATTTTCTTTGAGGTCAGATCATTCAAGGGGGTCACTATAGTATAGATCCATATCCCTTCACAAACCTCCTATAGTATCCAGTCAGGCCTAAGAAGGCTCTCCCCTGTGTCTGGGTGGTTGGAGCAACCCATTCTATTATGGTTTGGATTTTGCTCCGTAAAGGCTGAACCTGGCCTCCACCCACAAGGTGGCCCAGGTACACAACCTGACTCTGCCCTATCTGGCACTTAGTGGCCTTGATAGTGAGGCCTGCTTTCTGCAGAGCCTCCAAAACATTTCTGAGGTGGACCAGGTGATCCTGCCAGGAGGAACTAAAGACAGCAATATCATCTAGATAAGCTGAGCAATAAGTTTCCATCCCTGCCAGAACTTTGTTCACCAACCTCTGAAAAGTGGCAGGTGCATTTTTCAATCCAAAGGGCATCACCACAAAGTGGTAGTGCCCACCAGGGGTTGAAAATGCTGTTTTGGCTTTTGCATCATCAGCTAACCTGATCTGCCAGTAGCCAGCTGTTAGGTCAAATGTACTCAGATACTTGGCTGAGGCCAAAGTATCAATCAGCTCATCTGCCCTTGGTATGGGATAGGCATCAGTCCTGGTGACTGCATTGAGGCCTCTGTAGTCTACACAAAACCTCATTTCTTTCTTACCACCCTGGGTATGAGGCTTGGGTACTAGGACTACTGGGCTAGCCCATGGGCTATCTGAAGGCTCAATCACACCTAACTCCAACATCTTCTGGACTTCAGTCCTGATACAGTCCCTGACATGGTCAGGTTGCCTGTAGATTTTACTCTTGACAGGTAGACTGTCTCCAGTGTCCACCTCATGGGTGCACCAGGTAGTCTGACTAGGGGTCAGGCTAAACATATGTCTGTACTGCTGCAGAACTTGTCTGCACTCAGTTTGCTGATGGTCAGTGAGGCTGCTTGCCAAAGCAACACCATCTACTGACTCATCATCAGGGTTCTGTGAGAGCAGGTCAGGGAGAGGGTCACTCTCCTCCTCCTGTTCCTCATCAGTTGCCATGAGCAAGCCCATGTCAGCCCTGTCAACATATGGTTTCAATCTGTTGACATGGAGCACCCTCAGGGGGCTCCTGGGAGTTCCAAGATTCACCAGATAGGTGACTTCTCCCTTTTGCGCAACTATTGTATGGGGGCCACTCCATTTGTCTTGGAGGGCTGCTGGGGCCACTGGCTCCAACACCCACACTTTCTGTCCTGGCTGGTATACAGTCAGCACAGCCTTTGGTCATGCCAAGCTTTTTGTAATTCTTGGCTGGCCTCCAGGTTTTTGGTTGCCTTTTTCATGTATTCAGCCATCCTGGAGCGGAGACCAAGTACATAGTCCATCACATCTTGTTTGGGGGTTTGAGAGGTAACTCCCAGCCCTCTTTTACCAAACATAATGGACCTCTTACAGGATGCCCAAACAGAAGCTCAAATGGGCTGTAACCAACCCCCTTCTGTGGAACTTCTCTGTATGCAAACAACAGGCAGGGAAGAAGAAGGTCCCATTTCCGCCTAAGCTTCTCTGGGAGTCCTTTAATCATTCCCTTCAGGGTTTTGTTGAAGCGTTCAACCAACCCATTGCATTGTGGGTGATAGGGGGTGGTGAACTTATAAGTTACCCCACACTCCTTCCACATTGCTTTCAAGTATCCTGACATGAAGTTGGTACCTCTGTCAGAGGTGACCTCCTTTGGGAAACCCACTCTGGAGAAGACTCCAATGAGGGCTCTTGCCACCACAGGGGCTGTGGTGGTCCTCAGGGGAATTGCCTCTGGGTACCTGGTGGCATGATCCACTACCACCAGGATAAATCTGTGCCCAGATTCAGTTTGAGGGTCAAGGGGACCAACAATGTCAATCCCTACCCTTTCAAAGGGTACCCCCACCACAGGTAGTGGTATCAGGGGGGCCTTTGTTGTGCCACCTGCCTTGCCACTGGCTTGGCATGTGACACAGGAGCGACAAAACTCCTTTGTGTCTTCTGACATATGTGGCCAATGAAAATGCGGAACAAGCCTGTCCCAGGTCTTGTTTTGGCCCAAGTGACCTGCCAAAGGGATATCATGTGCTAGGGTCAAGAGGAACCCCCTAAACTTCTGAGGTATTACCAACCTCCTGGTGGCTCCAGGGGCTGGATCTCTACCTTCAGAATATAGGAGTCCCTCATCCCAATAAACTTTATGGGACCCACTAGCACTCCCAGCAGCCTCAGCAGCAGCCTGCTGTCTGAGGGGTTCAAGAGAGGGGCAGCACTGTTGCTCCTTACTCAGATCTTCCCTAGAAGGGCCCCCTGCCCCCAAGAACTCAACCTGGTCAGGCTCAAGTCCCTCTGGGGCAGTTCCTTCTTCAGGGTCTGCTTCTCCTCCCTCAAGGGGGGAATCTGTGATCTGAGGCAGAGGGGAAGGCACTGCCTTAACCCTACTGCTCCTCTTCTTGGGAAGCATCTGGTCCATAATTTCAGGATCCAGAGCTTGTTCAGTGTCATGCATTTTGGATTGTGACCTGGTCACAGCAAATACCTCTGCAGGGATGCCCAACATCTCAGCATGAGTCCATAACTCTACTTCAGACCAGGCTGAAGTCTCTAGATCATTGCCCAATAGACATTCTACAGGGAGGTCTGCACTGACTACAACCTTCTTGAGGCCAGTTACCCCTCCCCAGGAGAAATTCACAACTGCCAGACTATGGTTGGTCCTGGCATTGCTTGCATTGGTCACCTGGTACATTTCACCCAGGATGATCTGTCCAGGGTCCACAAGATCCTCTGCCACCATGGTGACACTAGCACCTGTGTCCCTAAATGCCAAAGCCTGTTTGCCATTTATTACAGGCTGCTGTTTGTATTTGCCCAGATTACTGGGGCTCACTAGGAAGGACATGTCAATGTCTCCATCACAAATCAGCATTGCCTGAGTGGGTACTCTGGCTAGGCCAGAGTCCACTTCAGAACCCAGGGTCAGCCCTACTACACCCTTTTTCTGAGTACCACCTCCACCAGTAGCTGAACTAGGGGGAACAGTTGCCTTAGGGGCAGGAGTGGTGGTGGTTTGGTCTTTGGACTTGTTACAATCAGAAGTCCAGTGCCCTTTCTGTTTACAGAATTTGCACCAGGGCTTCTTTTGGCCTTTTCCCTTGTTGGATTGTGACTCCCCACCAGATGCAGATTTTTGGGGCCCTTGTGAAGACTTCTGGTCTTTTGACTTATCCCCACTTTTCTCAGAGCCCTTAGAATCCTGCTTCTTTGGGTCACCCCCTTGGTTCTGGGTTTTCTGCCTCACCCTGGTTCTGACCCACTTGTCTGCCTTCTTTCCCAATTCTTGGGGAGAGGTCAGATCTGAGTCCACCAGGTATTGATGCAACAACTGGTTCTGGCAATTATTAAGGATCTGTTCTCTCATCATTAGATTATACAATCCCTTGAAATCAGTAACCCTACTGCCAACCAGCCAACCCTCCAGAGCCTTGGTTGCACAATCTACAAAGTCAGTCCAGTCCTGAGGCTGTGCCTTCTGGGTGTCTCTGAACTTCAACCTGTACTGCTCAGTGGTTAAGCCAAACCCATCTATCAGTGCACTCTTCAGGACTTCATAGTCATCAGCATCCTCTTCTCTAACAGTGAGGAGCTTGTCTCTACCTTTATCTGAAAAGGAGAGCCACAAGATTGCTGCCCACTGCTTTTGGGGGACCTGTTGTACTCTACAGGCCCTTTCCATAGCAGTTATCCACTTATGGATATCATCCCCACTCTGGTAGGGAGGAACAACCTTGCTCAGGTTCCTATGGTCTGGAATATATTCTCTGCCTCTAGGGACACTGTTGCTGCCACCAGGGGGTTCTAACCCCTCTTTTCTTGAAGCTCTCTGGAGCTCAAAGGCTTCTTTATCTAATGCCAACTGCTTGGTTTTGAGGGCAAATCTTGCTTCCTCATACTGCAGCAGTTTGTACAGTCTGTCAGAGGAACTCTCTCTTCTTAGGAAGTAGGAGTCTCTCTGGTGGACAGTATCTCTGCCTGAGTGATAGGAGTGGTCAGAGTCCCTAGAAAGGGACCTAGGCCTCCCCTCCACTCTGTCAGTTCTCTTAGGGAGAATTCCTCTGTCCTGTTCAGACCCCTTGGGGCCTGGCCCTACAACCACAGAGTCTTGGTCAACTTGATGTTCATCATCTGACCCAGACACTGTAATTGACCCACTCACTGATTCAGACCCATTAGCTCCTAGAGCTAATCTAAGATCATCCGCTGTCAGCAGATCTATCAGGTGTAGTGTGGAGGGACTCTGTCCTATCTTCAGGTGCCTTTCAGCACACATGGCTTTCAAGTCAAAGAAAGTCATGTCCTTATACTGAAGCTGAGTGGATCCACTGGGTCCATCCCTTAAGGACATTCTAGTGTTGTGCAGTGTTGTACTACCTACACTAGTTTGTGGCCTACTGATACTAGCTTGAGCTGTAGAAAGGGTGTGCTATCCCTTGGCACACAGCTCTAAGTTCAGTAGAACTTATTGATACTAAGCTTGACTTTATATGTACCTTGAGTACCTATAGTGGTTTTCAGTTAGTAATTCAAATAGAGATTTTCTGGTAAAACAATAGCAAGCTGGAATCCCACACGCTGCCACCAATGTGAGAAGTTGGCCTGGTATATGCTGTCCACTAGTTAAAGTGGACACCTTGCACCAGTACAATTCGACTCTTATGGTAGGTTTAAGACAACCTTTAAAGAAAGCTACCCTAGTGGTAGCTGTGGAGAGCAGCCTTCAGGCTAAGTCTTGGAGGAATGTAAAGCAGCTTGTTTTACCACACAATCTCTTGAATCACCAAATGAAAAGACACCACACAGGTATATATATCAAATATATATGTATTTATTACTAAACAACTCTCTACTACTCTCTTTATGAGATTAGAAGTCAGGAACATATGTACAAATCAATGTTATCAAAATAAGTTAGCACAATCAAATATCACAATCTTAGCTTGACTAGACCTGGGCCTAGAGCATATAGAATCGAGGGACCCCAAAGAACCACCCCAGGTAGTTATAGGAGACCCACAGGGGACGGACGCGGTGTTCAGACACCGGTGCGAGTCCTGTACGAGTCTATGCGAATGGACGCGATTGAGATATCAATGTTAAAGGTCCCTTGCGTGTTCGAGGCGAAAGCATCGACGCGAACCCCGTACGAGTCGAAGGACGCGGTTACGGGTTGAGTTGCAAGGGAGATGGACGCGGTGTGTCTAACACCGCCGCGAGCCCTGTACGAGTCAGTGCGATAATCGCACTTGGAAAATAAGAGTTTTAGGGCACTTCTGGGGTAGCTACAAGCAAGTCACTTACAGGGTAAGTAGTTCTAGGGCCCACACCCACAGGAGCAACGTAGTGCTGAAGTTACCTCACCCAGGGAAGCCGGGTGCATAGGTGTCCTTTGGTGTCAGGCTGCGGCGTCGTTTTCAATGGAAGCCAGTGAAGACTTGCTGCTTGCGGCAACAGGGGAAGTGTCCGGTGGAATCCAAGCCTGGATTCGGAAGAAGGAAGACCTGAAAGCAGAGGGGACAGTGTTCAAAGTCACTTGACAGTGACCCGGGGCAAGGAAGATGAATGCCCACCGTCGTCGACAGATTCAGGTCATTCGCAGGTGTCTTGACTCTTCGACCACGAGGTCCAGGAGGTGTCGAGGATGACCAGGAGCTGGATTCGGTGTGTCCCACGAAGTCTGCAGCTTGCGGTGGTGTCAGCGACCCGATCGGGGCCACCAAGCCTTGGCAACAGCAAGTCTCGTGGAAAGTGCAAAAAGTCAATGGTGCAGACCAGCAAGGTCTGGGGGACTTACCCAGTGAGGGTAGGTCAGGGCAGGCCTGGAGCAACCAGGGGAGCCCTTTGGTTTCGTTAAAAAAGTCTTCTGGGGACCCACAAGCCGGCTGGCAAGGGATCGCAAAGATGCCTCAGGAGGATTCACTCAACAGGGGCCCACGGTCACTCGGGACGGTGTAGGCCTCTGATTTTGGTAGGGATCCCTGCTAGAAGCTGGGACCACACGTGGTCCAAAGCACAAGTTCGTAGAACATCGTGAAGGGGTTGCACTCGACAATAGTGCACGGTACCCAGGGGCTGCAGTTCCTCGTCACTCGTGGGGTCCACTTGCCTCAGCTTCGCTGGGGACTCACGATGACCTTGGAGAAGTCAGGAAATCCTCTTCCTGGGCTGCAGGGACTTCGGGCTCTGGCGGGAGCGGCGTAGTTTGCGACCATCGTTGTAGTTTTTGGTGCCTGCCAAGCAGGGGAGTCACTCCTTGACTCCAAGGGAGATTCTTCAGTCTTCCAGAGGTAGTGGAACGTCGAAGGTCCGGGATTCTTCTTTAGAGCGTCGTCCAGGGGTATCTAGGTTGCAATGCCCAGGTTCCCCCTCTTATACTAAAAAGAAGGGAGGGACTAGCTCTATGACCCCACCTGTGGGAGGGTCAGGGAGTGGGTGGCTACACCCACTTCCCTTTGTCCAGTTTCGCGCCAGAGCAGGGGCAGGTAGCCCCTGAGCCGGTTTGAACTGGTGTATGCACAGAGGAGCCTTCTGCTCCCCCAGTGCAGGACTTCAAAGCACTCTAGGAGTGCACCCACCCAGCCCCAATACACTAAACCCTGTCTGGGAGGTGGTCACACCCCTTGGGACAGGATACCTATTGTTGGGCCTCCTCCACTGGGAGTGTCGGTCATCAGCAGGAGGGCAGCCCAGTGTCTGTGACTGGTGGCATCCATTTTGTGATGCCAGGGCTCTTTAGGATTCTACCGCGTTTCCACAGTAGGTACATGTCTATCCCTCTAGAAGGGTGGGATCATACTCCCACACCAGTTACTTGTGTGGGGGTATGATTCCAAAGTGTTTGACACCAAACACGACATGTTTTGATGCAGCCATTCCAAAGTTAGCATTTACCGCGAGGATATAATGCACTTAAGACTATATGGTTTGACTGCATTCACAAACAGCCCCAGAGAGTAGACTCTGAGAGCTGCAGAGGGGCCCTGCTCAGGCAGAGGCACCCTCTCACATAGGAACTAAGCACCCTGCCCTCAGGATTGAGAGGGCCTGCCTTAGGGGTGACTGATAAGTTTAAATGTGTGTGCAGGAGAGATATAGGGGACCTATATCTCAGTGAGGAGTGCTAGCACCTCCTCACCAAGGCTGCAGTAGCAGGCCTGTGGTGTCAGATTTAGTCTGCTTCCCAGGGGTGGCATAATACATGCTTCAGCCCCTGGTAGGCCTGTGAAGTACCTATGCCCTTGGTACCTAAGGTACCATATACTAGGGACTCATAAGGTACCACAGTATCCAATCACTAGTGCACCTAGAGTGCACTCCAAGTCGTTTAGAGAGAACAGAGAGGCTGGGGCCCTGATTGGCAGGGTCCCAGCCAGACTATAGCCAGAAACCAGTGTAAACATCAGAAAAAAAGTGGGGGCAACATAAGAGGCAGATCCTACTCTCCTACACACTGTGAGCCATAATTGCTGGCCTGGCTGCTGTGCCTTCCCCACTCTGTTTGTCCCTTCCCCCCACCCCAGGAATGCCAACACGCCCTGACCAGCAAGGTCGACTCGAGACGTCTCGCATGTGTATTGTGATTGTGTGGGGAGGGGGCCCTGGAGGAGCAGGTGGGCAATCTGTGAAAGTGTGGCATTTCACAGTGAAGCGGGGCCCCCTGTCTTTCAGCTGAGCGCGAGGCCCTGGGCAGCTGCCCACACTGCCCATGCCTAGCGCCGGCCCTGGTGTGATGGTCACTCTCCATGCAACTTTGTGGTGGGAACACGCCTCCCGCTATCATGCTGTAGTGCATGGGAATGTCTGAATGTCGTGTAACATGGCAACCTGATGGTTAGACACATGCTTTGTGCATTCCCTGATGACATATGTTGGTGTGTTGTGCTGCCCGGAGGTCTTCCCTTGCCCCAGTAGCGGCCCGTGGAGGGAGTTCCGTGAGGTGGTGAGGTGGGGCGGGGGAGGGGCAGGGTGGGGGGTAATAAACACCGGAATGTGGATGACTTACCTCCGTTCATCCATATTCCGGTGTTTACTACCCCCCAACCTGCCCCTCCCCGTCTCACCGCCCCACAGAACTCCCTCCACGGGCCGCTACTGCCTTGCCCGCATTCTCTCCCCCAAAGACACTCTGCAGCCCTACACCTGGGGTGGGACTACATCCCCCAGCTTGCCGTGGGAGAGAGGTACGGCTAACCGCGGCTGACGGGCTCAAAGGAGCCAGAGTCTTACACAACCCGGGTGTGTTGTGCTGCCCGGTGGTCTTCCTTTGCCCTCATTTTCTCCCCAAAGATGCTCTGCAGCCCTGCAGCTGCGGTGGGACTACGTTGCCCAGCCTGCTGAGGGAGAGAGGCATGGCTAACTGGAGATGACAGGCTTAAAGGAGCCAGAATCATCCCACAGCCCGGGTGTGTTGTGCTGCCTGTAGGACTTCCCTTGCCTGCAATTTCTCCCCCAAAAACCCTCTTCAGCCCTGCACTTGGTGTGGGACTACGTCCCCCACCTTGCATAGAGAGAGAGACGGGCTAACCGGAGCTGATGGGCTCTAAGGAGCCAGAGAGTCTCGCAGCCTGGGTATGTTGTGCTGCCTGGAGGTCCTCCTTTGCCTGCATTTTCTTCCCCAAAGATGCTCTACAGTCCTGCAGCTGGGGTGGGACTATGTCCCCCAGCTTTCTGAGGGAGAGAGGCAGAGCTAACCATAGCTGATGGGCTTAAAGGAACCAAAGTCGTCCCGCAGCACGGGACGCGTGTGGGGCACGCCCAGGCGAAGCTGGGCCAAGATAGGCCCGTTCACAGCCAGACGAGGCTGGACTGGGCCCCCTCTCCTTGATTTTTGCTCTTGAAGGGATTTACGATCTTGCCTATGTGTGGTGCTTTAGTTTGGAAGGTGAGAAATTACTACACAACTGTTATGGGGAAGCGCAAGATTGATGGGGTAATGTTACTACACATCCCTTTCTATTGATAGCATTCTGGAAAGGGTTTTTGGGATTGTTATGTATAATCTCAAGCCGTTTCTCTTTTGTTAACTTGTTTGTATTCCATGCTGTTTTAATTCTGTTTCTTACCGTAACTATCTTATACTCATGTAAAGCGCTCTGATACCTCTGGGTCCAGCCAGCGCTATATAAAACCTCTAAAATAAAATAAATAAATTGTTACAAATGAAATCGAAATGACTGAGCACAGATTGTCACTGGACCTTGGGGTGTTGCTGGCTCCTCTGGCTGATGATGATATTACAGTCAATAAGTCTAAGCCCAAGAAGGGGGATGATCAATAGCCCAACATAGCTTGCCCCAATAAGGTTGAGAGTGATGAGCCTGATCATGGTACTCCCTCGATGGCCCAGTCTGTTTCTGCCTCCTCTGCAGCCGTTAAGCACAAAAGAGACCTGGGAAGTCAGCAGCTGTAAAAAGGAAACAGCCCTCTCCTGCTATCACTAATAACAGCCAACTACTTTCCTGGGTACAGCCTTTGCCGGCATTTCAGCCATAACCTTAATTAACACCCACTATACAATTATCTGACTGGTGTCACCTTATTTCTTGATTCCCCCGTACTTGAAGCACTTTGTAATCAAGTTAGCAACATTTTGAAGAGAAACTCATGCCCTTGATCTAGCGCTTGGATCACCTTGAATACAGCCTGGGTAGTGTCCATCTAATATCCCCTAGTGGATACCAGCAACAAAGGCAGGAGCAGGGGCCCATTAGATAATGGACAGGCTTTGTCAGCTCCTCTCAGCTGGGGGGCCATCTTAACAGGGAATAATTCCAAGGGGGGCAGCTCTGAATGCAAGAAATGTAGTTCAATTTGGGCCACAGAAACCTGGCTCGCGTGCTCAGCTGAATACCGCAGGAAAAGGTGCACTAGCCACTGTTCCTATTCAAGCCTAAGGGGATTCAATACCATGCAGCAAATCGAATGTATGCCCAAAAGTCCCCACTGAGCAGTCTGGTTTAGGAGTTCCCAGTCGAGTCCAGCATGGAACCTGCCACAAGTCAAGTAAAGACTCACTATACTTGCACCCGGCAGCTTGACCCTATGTTCTAGTTTTAGCTGGAGTGCCACCTTTGAGGGACTCTCAAAGTGAATCATGGGGGGAGCTACAGACCAAATGTGTTGATTGGCTTAGCAAGCACAAACATTTTAATCCTTTGAGCACTAGTGAGATTTTAATGGTGCGGAGGGTGGGGTTGGAAGAGTCACTCAAACAAAGACATTGATTGTGACTGTATGGTCGTTAACTTTCGTAAGCTATTAAGTGTTAGAAACATATTGAGGCACCAAGAGGTCATTGGTTGTAAAAACACTAAAATGTGCTCAATCTCTCTAGGCTATGTCTTTAAAACAGTAAAATTAAGAGCCTTGCTCAGCTCACCTACTTTTGCACATCAAAATAGGTTCTCCACCTTAGATGGCCTCAATTGACTGAGGTCCAAACCAGTAGCTAGGGCTGGATCAGCACCTATTACACCTGAAAGAGAGCCCCCTTCCAATACCCTTCCTTATCTGCGTAATGTCTTAGGCCATGGTGACCCTACGCTGAAAATTCTGAGTTGGAACGAGGCTGGCCTACAATCTAAGATCCTGATACCAGATTGGCTATCTTTCATTAGACAATACAATATTTTAATGTTTCAGGAGACCTGGGAGACACATAAAATATCTATTGATGGTTTTGTGTATCACAATATCTTGGAAACCCCTTCCAGATCGGGTCATGCGTCAGACAGGCTGGTCATTTGGGTGAATATCTCGACAGGGGGTTGTGTTAAGGCAATAGAAATCAAAATGATAATTTTCAGGTA
Organism: Calotriton arnoldi; assembly: GCA_963921515.1. Taxonomy (NCBI): domain Eukaryota; kingdom Metazoa; phylum Chordata; class Amphibia; order Caudata; family Salamandridae; genus Calotriton; species Calotriton arnoldi. Next base: position 31,247 of record CAWUFW010005247.1, on the reverse strand, counting down.
GTAAGGTGCAAAAGGGGTCCAACGTTATAGTTAATTAACTTTTATAATAATGATTTTACTAATATCCCTAAATACTAAATTTCCCATCTTATTTGACTATATCACCTCTTCACAAAACACTGTTGTTGATAGCGGGCAGCTGACAGGTTTTTGTTTAGGAGGTAATTTCAATGCTAGGCTTCCGCTACAGACCAACCCTTCACGCACGCTTAGCACAGTTACTATAAATAACTGCACACATGCCCAGAATAGTATTGACACCAGGGGCTTAGAGCTGGTGTCTTATTTGACATCTTATGACTTAAATAATGTTATGGATATCGCCTCCCAAAGCATAGTATCCCTTCCCACTTATTGGGGCAGAGGTTGTGCATTCACAATCAATTACATTTTCATATCACCCAATTCGGAGGAATTACTGCTGTATGGCAAAGTTGTTTCTTCAAATGGCAGGGATCATAACCCTATTGAAGTCGCATTCATACTGTCTCCCAAACCTAATTATATAGGGGAATGTGGAGCAAGAATCTTGAACCGTCTACTGACGGCTTAAGATTAAAATGGAGAGCAGTTGCACCTGCCCACTTGTTCCATAAACTGATCAAGGAGAATTTGGACCAGGCCATGACTTACTTAACCGAGATCAATATTGCATACCCAGCGGTTGTGGCATTTACTCAGCTCTCCTCTAATATTAGGAAAGAGCTAAAGAGACCTTCACGCCCAACTGTCAATAGACCCAAATGGTTTAGTCACGAATGCTCTGTTTCCAACTGCCGTGCCAACCAGTGGCAGCTGGCAGGGGACGGGGGTGTCGGGGCAGCAGGGAGACAATTTTTGTTTAATAAATCCACTTACCTTTTGCTGTTGGCCGGCCGTCTCTCCCCTTCGGTCGCTTCAGTTGCCTTCTCCTTTGCTTCTGTAGCGAAGGGAGCAGTAAGGACACAGGCTCCCTCTCCTAAGCCAATCACAACGCTGCAATGCAGCATTGTGATTGGTCTGAGGGCCGTGGTTCGGCGCTCAGATAGGGACTGTGAGGCTTTGCATATTCCTCACTCAGACGGGGACTGTGAGCCTTTGCATATTCCAAAGTAAGCCTGTTGGGGTAGATGCAAAGTGCGCAGGACTGTTTGGCCAGCCCAATAGGGCCGACCAAGCAGTCATGCGCACTTGGAGTGGGCAAATCACTCCTCCTCTGTAACCCCAGCCCGCCCCGCACTAACCCAGCCCATAGTGAAAAATAAAATAATAATAACCAGGTTATTATTATTTTATTTTTCTGCTGCACTGCTCTTAAAGCAGTGGGGCGACGCTCCTCCGCCTTAGTGGAGGAGCTGCCTCTGCTGCCAACTATGCAAGGCTCTTATGGTCAACCCTAGGAATCCACTGGAGGTGGCACTTTTACAAAAGAAATATAAAGAGGTCATCACAGCAAGGATGAAGGAAGTATTAGATCAACAATGGGGATCACTAGTTTTAGGGGCAAATAAAAATTAAAAAAAACAGCAAACTCTTCTGGACGGCTGTGAAAGATGTGACAAATTAATCAGGTATCAACTCCAATTAGCTGTAATATTACTAGTGAGGCTTGGGAGTTGCACTTCACTAACATCTATGCTGCCATATTCGCAGAAAGTGAACTACCTGTGGCTCCTATGAACAAGTCAGTGCATCTGACCTTGGGTGAGGTTGAAGACGCTATAAGCCAGAGTACCGGGGCAAGACCCCTGGCCCAGACGGGGTACCAATATATCTTATAAAGCACAACCCTGAATTCTGGGTTCCATTATTACTGAATGTTTTTAACAGTCTGACCCATTCTCATTTACCAAGCACATGGTCAACCTCTATTATAGTTCCTATTTTTAAAAGGGCGACCGATCGCAACCCGGCTGCTATAGGCCCATTTCCTTAATAGATACTACATTAAAAATCATGGAAATGGTCGTATATAATAGGATAAAAGAATGGGCAGAGAAGAAGCCCATTCTATACCCTTGCAAATACAGTTTTAGGAACAATGTCAGCACAGTTAAGCAGTGCCTTAATCTCAATCTGATCATTGGGAAATGCAGCGTAGCCCAGCAGTCCCCACTATATTTAGCGTTTATGGACTTGACCTCAGCCTTTGCCTGCGTCAGTCGCTCAAAACTGTGGTCAAACCTTTTAGCATATATGGGATGGATGAAGCACTGGTGCAATTTTAGCTTATTTGCACAGGAACATTAAGGCCAGAATTAGAATAAACATTCAGGGGGAGGTTTCTAGAGATATTGGCATTTTTCGGGGTGTGAGATCAGGGTGTGTTTTAGCTCCACTTTTATTTAGTTTATATATTAATAATCTCCACCCTTTTTATAGTTACCCCTGATGTTTCTAAAGTTAAAGGTTCTTTTATGACATCCTTGTTGTATGCAGATGATACTGTGCTGATGGCTCGCACACCAAGGGCTCTGTGTCTTTTAGTCCAAGATTTGTAGATTTTATGCCCACACTAGACCTATGTGATAATTTTGCAAAATCTTATATTATGGCCGCAGCCAGAGGAAGTACAACTTGTCCTCTCTCACTGTTGGCAATCATAGCTTAAAATGCAATAGCACTTTTTCTTACCTGAGTCTAGTCTTGGACAGCGCATATTGCCAATTGCTGGAATACATTTTCTGATTCAATCGGCTCATTGTTTAGCCTACAGCAACCCAGGAGGGGAGGAGCTCTCATGTCCCTTCTGCAAAATTTTACAATGCAATTTCTTCCAATGGCTACATATGGGGCTGAGGTATGAGGCATTACCAAATGTAATACTATCCAGGCAGAAGAAAATCGATTTTGCTGAAGGGTTTTGGCAGCTCCGATCTCCTCTCCCCACTTTATCTGTCACAGCGAATTGAATTTACCCTTTATAGAAGATTGTATTAGTGCCCACCCTCCCTTGTTATGGTTAGCAGCAATGAAAAACAAGGAGGCAAGCCTTACAAGAGATATTATCACGGATTGTCTTAGCTGCGATAAAGGCATGAACAGAACTTGGTTAGCAGGGGTGGAAACTTGTCTATGTTAAAATTGGCTACCAGCATCTTTTTGAGAACCCTGAGGGTAATCATGCTATCAGCAAAAAGCAGTTACAGCTAGCTCTGTACATATTTTTTCATGACAGAAGATTGGCCACAGAGATCAGGAAGACGAGTGAGGCAGTATATTGAAACTTTAGAGCTGATAGATTAATTGCAGGGTACCTGGCCAAACCATTGGGCCGCTGGGAGTGTAGCTTATTGTTCCGGTTTAGGGCTGGCACTGTGAAGTATTTGTTATGCTTCCCCTCAGGCTTTCAAGGAAATCTTGATTCTTTGCCTTGTCTGTGTAATGAGAGCTCAGGTCAACCCACACTGCACTTTTCATTTTTCTGTGGTTTTATTCCATGTACACAAAGCTTATTTTGCTCCCCTTAATAAAGAGGCACAATATTACAGACTTTAGTGTAGCATTCGGTATGCTGATTGCTGATTCAACTCAATGATGTCAATTGCTCACACAGGTGCTTTCCTGAGAACTGCTGACGGAGCCCGTATTTCGATTAATACTGACTACATTTGAATATATAATCATGCCCTACTGTCTCATGCACGGTTGATATGATATGAAATTTAACTGCATTTTTATGAATTGTTTTAATTATTCATATGTTTTATTGCACACTTTTTATGTGTTTTTATTGTGAATGCTCGTACTTTTGTGGATCCTTTTGGACCTGAGTAAAGATGAATTGATTGATTGACATATATTATCCTACTAACAGCCCTCCTGATGATCGCTCACTCCTCTGCAAGTGCAAGAGTCTGTTCTTCTTGTCAGAATGTCCTTCACAAAGCTCTTGGACCCTGTGTAAGAGGGCTGGTTGTGACTATTAATGCTGCATCTTGACTAGCTATGTAATGTTGGTATTTAGGGTGTCTAGCCTCCTCACCAACCGAGGTGACAACTGCGGTGGACTCAAGAGTTGTCAAAAATGGCGACATGGCCTACCTGCATGGTAGCTACTCTCTCCCCCAACTTCACCTAGAACTGTGCTGGAAGTGCACGGCTTGTAGAAACCTGCTAAGAGTCCTCCTCTGCAGTGTCACCTGAAATTATTATAGGGTGGAGATGATTATGGAAATTAGACTTCCAGTGACACCTTCCGGCCCTATGTCATGTGTGGATCAGATCCAGCCATTAAATTGGAGTTCTTCTCTAAAATATTTCTTACCGCACAAGAGGATTTTCCCAGACTTCCCACAGTCAATTCACTTTTGTAAGCTCCATGATTGTTGCATAGACACTGTCTTGAGTATTTTCATATCGCTTCAGATCGGACAATTAAAAGTGGTGGACCCTGGCACTGGGCCGGTAAATTCCTTCCAATGCACACGTCACTTTAGCTTGAGAGGTGTTGCAAGGAAGCATGCACAGGTAGGTACACAGGAGATTTTCCACCTGGTTCCTTGACCACTCCTGCTTCTACTGCACTTTTCATTCCTGTTAGGTGAGTGACACTAGTGATGCTTTATATATGACCTTCTAATGGGACCAGGGTCAAGTCTCGTGCTTGGCCTCTTACAATCACTAGACTTTCATACGTGTTGGCTAATGATGTTCCCTACATTGCATTTCGACATTGACATCTTTTGTTGCATTCTTACACAGGCTCTGGCTGCGGGAAAAACTGCATTTAACTGTTAGAAAGTATCTGACCACTTGTTTTGTTAAATGAGATGTCCCATGAGTCGTGTCTCTTCTTTCAAGACCTCAGCTAAGAGTACTTTGAGTTCATTCTCAATGAACATCACCTGGTTGAGGAGTTCAGAGGTCATGCTGCATATGGCTTTGTTTTGAGAAGTGTGGATGGATTCGAGGTCTGAAGACGGATTTTTGCAAAATGGATGCCAGAGACACAGGCTTCAAAAAAACAAAGTGTCAGGTGTTTAAACAAACCTGAATGTCGCGTGGTGGTTTTCTCTTTCCATCCGATATGGAGCTTGATATTAGGAAATTACACTTTTCTTGTTTATATTTGTAAATTCTTTTTAACCCCTATTTTTTTTTTTGCTCATTCGTGGACTTTTGGCAATTAAATATGCACCACGTATTATCAGCTGGTACATCTATATCAATAAACTCAAGGTGTGGCATCGCACATAATAAATTACATTTTGTGGGACTCGATAAAAACCAGTTCCCCAGCCGAATTTACCGGTTGGAAATGGCGATTCTGGTTGCAGAAAACCTGCACATGGATACCGCTTTACTTGTAACCAGGACCTGACAGCGGATTAATCAGTTGCCTTTCAAACTGGTAGATTCCCCATTGCACCACCTCTAAATCAGGTCCTTAATATCTGTGGGGGAAATGGGATCCTTAAAGTTTACCACACGACAACATAGACATAATTTTCACCAAACCGAATATAAACAGAAATAAGCATTGGCAATGCCAACCATTTTAGCTTTTGTATACTGAAAAGGTGTTTGTAAACTTGAGTACTGCGCAGAATACATAGCCCATGAGCAACAGCAGTGGATGCTTATTTCTCAGTCCGTGTTGCTGCAGAGACTGGGCAGCTCGGTGAACGCCTTTTAAATGTTTACATTTATCAGTAAATGGGGAAGAAAACAGTGCAAGGCTCAAGCGATAGGGGGCAGTGCAGGAAACGTGTATGGGGCAGGGTGCAGGAAAGAGTACCAGGTGGAGTGGTCTGGGAACACTGTATAGTTCAAGAGGCAGGGAGCGGAGAAGGGTGCGAGGGTAAGGGACTGCAGGAGGTGAAGGCGGTGGACATCAGGTTAGGGGGGAGGAAAACAAGAACCAGAAGAGTGAGTAGAAAGTAGACCCGAGTGTTAATTTTCATTAAGATGGCATAATCGGAGTAAATTCGGTAATTCCGCATTACTCTTTAATGCCAAATTACCAATAATAATGCGATTATTCCTGCTTGCGTAATTAAGAGTAATTTGGGGGAAAGAATCCTACCGTGAGAGCACATTTAGCGACATTGAGCCGCCACTTGTGCTCGCTATTTGAGTTCTGCCGCATTAAGTGCTATTTTTTTGTGCAAAATGCATCCTCGCGTCCACTTTGGACGCAAGGGTGCATTTTACTCTACGAAAATAGTTCTAGCTGCCTGGAATATATTGGGTGAAAAGCCTATCTGAAGTGCACATTTAGCGAGCGGCTGCTCGTGCTTGCTGTTAGTGTGCTATTGCATTTCTGCTATATGCTGGCGCACAAAGAATTCTCTCATCCTTTTTGGACACGAGGCGGCATTTTTGCACTAAAATATAGTGCTAAACGTAGAATTACTCGCCTTGTGTGATTAAGAATAATCTTGTGGCAGAGAAGTGCAGGGTTCGAGGCTGTAGCCATGCAGGGTAAAAAGCAAACAGCTCAGGGTCAAGGGGTAGGAAGCACCCAAAGGCAAGGGACAACACATTTAAAAGGGGATTGGGATCAGCGCAGGGTCAGGAAATCAGGGAACAGTGCAATGTTTAAGGAGGGAGTAGTAGGGAGTCCAAACTGTTGAGGTACCAAAGAGTCAAGGCTTCTTGGGGTAGCAGTGCAGGGTCCAGGGAGTTGGGAACCTGACAGTGTCACATGGGGGCATGCAGGACCAAGGGGGACTGGGCAGGGTTCAAGGGGCAGAGCAAGGTTCAGGATTGGAGGAGCAGCACAAGGTCAAGTGTCAGAGAACAGTACAAGGATGTAGGGGCTGAGAGTGCAGGGGAGGATCGGGATAGTGGGGGTCAACAATAGATGGCCAGAGGACTGTCAGCTTAGGTCAAGGGTGGGCAGTGCAGGGTCCAAGGACTAAGGAGAAGAACAGGGTCCAGAAGTTAAGGTATGTGGCCATGGGGGGTACATAGATATGCTTGGCGTGGGGTTACCTATGGCATTGTTCCCTCCACCCTCATTCCCCAGCAAGTATAAATTCCAGATAGCCAAATGTTAGGGTGTTCTTGTTGCTCTCTATAGGTGTTGTTTTAGCTCTCTGAGGCATTCATTTTTGCCTGTTTAGGTAGGGTGGGAATCTCAGACTGAGCTGGCCTATCCGCTGCTGCTAAGGGGTGTGTTTACCGTGATTACATTACTGGTGACTACATGTTCCCTAAGTCCTGCTGCCATTCCAATGAGATGGTGGACTGTACTAGGGATAAACCTCTGAAGACTGACTGCTCCCCTTTTCACCTCTGATACAGCCTGGGGAAAGGCTAAGGACATTTAGGGGAGGGCCTCCATGATCACCAATCACACCTAACAGTCACGGGATGGTCATGCCAGTGATTTGGTCCCCGCCAAGGCCAATGCCCAGCCTCTCCCACACCTCACTGAGAAGCAGACTGAGTTTTAAATTTCTAAACCGCACTCATAGCTGGAAGCTTGAGTTATGGTGAAAAGCAGGTGGTCTTCAGTGGGTTAGCCCTGGAGGGCAAGCCACAACCCAAGAAGTGTAGTAAAGGAGTTATGAGGCTTGTGCTCCCCAAAAATTCTGTCACAATCTGTAACCCCCTTAGCAAATCTAGAAGTGGCAATTGGAGTCTAGGCAGTGACAACAGGAGTCCGGGGTTCAGGAGACAGACAGGGAGCACCAGGACTGTTGAACACAGGGGAGAAAAATAAGACATTGACAATGAGGAAGGAAGAATGAATAAAGCACCTTCAAGTGACAACCATCATCACATTTTGCGCTGATGTCCATGAGTAGCTAGCACCACTTGCAGCATTACTTCCTCCCAAACAAACTATGCATTGTCCCAGTATCAATTCAAGATGATGATTGCTATTTGTGTGAATTAGATCAGTGCACCCCCGTTTCCATGAAGGGACACTTCACCATCTATTCATTGCAATGAAAGCACTTATTTTCTTTAATCAATGAATCAGGAATTTATATAGCTCTGCTAATCACCGGTAGGATATCCAGGCTCTTGCCTTATTCAAACAGCTAGGTCTTAAAGGCCCATCAGAATTCCGGAAGTGAGGTGATGGTTCGGACCTGCATGTGGCCATGCTGATCCTGGTCTTTGCTGCAATGTAGCAGAATGAGCATCCTCCTTTTCTGCTTCGATGGATGCGGGCATATGGGCAAGTGATAGAGAAGCAGAGAGTAATCTTCTCTGTGGTTGGTGGAAGTTGAGTGATGGTTTATGTAGGCCGGTCCTTGGTTGTGTAGGGCTTTGTGTGCGTGAGCCATCAGCTTGAATTGGATTCTCTTCAGTACTGGGAGCCAGTGGAGTTGCCTGAGGTGCAGTGTGGTGAGAGGTCATCGGTAAAGGTTGAGGACAAGTCTGGCTGAGGCGTTCTGTATGGTTTGAAGTCTCTGTATGACGTTGTGGCGATTCCTTCATAGAGAGCGTTGCCATAGTCCAGTCGGCTTGTGATGAGGGCCTGTGTCACAGTGCATCTCATGTGAAGGGGTAGTCATTTGAAAATTCTCTGTAGCATGCGCAGTGGGAGGAAGCAGGCAGAGGAGACAGCGTTGATCTGTGTTTTCATAGCGAGCTTGTTATCAATGATGATTCCGAGGTTTCTGGCGTGGTCGGTGGTGCGGGTCCCAGGTCTGGGGACCACCAGGAGTCATTCCAGGTGTTGCTGTTGTTTCCGAAGATCACTACTTCCATCTTGTCTGTGTTCAGCTTCAGGTAGTTGATCTTCATCCAGTCGGCACCGCTTGACATGCATCTGTGGAAGTTGGTCCCGAGGTTGGTAGGGTCATCAGATGAGTTGGGTGTCGTCTGTGTTGGATATTATGTTGCAACTGTGTGCTGACCATGTTGACCAGTGAGGTCATGTAGACATTGAAAAGAGTAGGACTGAGGGATGAGCCCTGGGGGACACCTCAGAAGATGTCTTTGGGTTTGGAGGTGAAAGGTGGTTGGTAGACCTTCTGTGTCCTTCCAATGAGGATGGAGGTGATCCATCAGAGCGGGTCCCCTTGGATGCCGATGTGGTGGAATCTTTCGATCCGCGAATGGGATACAGTGTTGAGGGTTGCCGAGAAGTCGAGGAGGATCATTGACGCTATTTCCCCTGGGTTGAGAAGGGTAAGAATGCCGTCGGTGGCTGCGATCAGGGCGGTCTCGGTGCTGTGATTGCTGCAGAAACTGGACTGGGAGGCGTCCAGTAGCTGGTTCTGCTCCAGGTGTTTCGTGAGTTGCCCGTTGATGGTCTTTTCCAGAACTTTATCTGGGAACGGGACCAAGGAGATTGGCCCGTAGTTTTTGAGTTTGCTAGGGTTGGCGGAGGGTTTTTTAAGTAGTGGTATGACGTTGGCATGTTTCCAGACATCGAGAAATGCAGTGTTGATTGAGGTGTTGAGCAGGGTGGTGAGTACTTGGCGACCCTGTGGCTTCCGAGGTTGAAGATGTGGTGTGGGCATGGGTCCTGGGAGCTCCAGTGTGGATAGATTTCATGATAGAGGTGGTGTCCTGGGTGGAGAGCTGATTCTAGGTGCTCTATCCGTGGTTCTTGTTGGTTGCGGGGAGGACGTATCGGTTGAGGAAGTCTGTGGATGTGGGTTAGGGTTTGAAGTTTAATTGTATGGTTGAGATCTTGTAATGGAAGAAGTCAGCAAGGTTATCGCAGAGCTCTTGTGTGGGGGTGATGTTATTTTTGCTGGCTGCAGGGTTGAAGAACTCTTCAAAGAAATTGAATAGCTCTTTGCTGTTGTCAGCGCTGGATTTGATGCAGGCAGATAGGGCTGTCTTCATCATTGCCCTCAGCTGGTGGTGGTAGTGGTTGAGGGAGGTCTTGAAGGCTTTCCAGTCGGAGGTGTCCTTGCTGGCGTGCCATCTCCTCTCCAATTGTTTGCTGTCGCGTTTCACTGTTCTAAGTTCTTGGGTGTACAAGCTGGCCTTTCTGGAGGATCTTCTGTGTTTGTTGCTTTTGAAGGGGGCGATGCTGTCAGTGCAGTTGGTGATTCAGATGTTGAAGTTCTTAATTCCCTGGTCCAGGTTGGTGGCGGTAGCTTGGTTGGAGGTGGTGAAGGCTTTTGTTCAGGGGGGGTCACTGAAATTTTGCTCCAGCTGAGGTAGGGGGCACTGGCCAACTTGGGGGCAGTAGTGCATGGGCTGGAGATGGTGATGTGGATGATGGAGTGGTCAGTCCATGTGAGTTCTGTGACATGACTGTACTTGACGCTGTTACTGGTGGTGAAGATGGGGTCCAGCATGTGTCCTGCAGTGTGCTTTGGGTTGCGGAAGATATGGATCAGTCAAAGGCTGCTCATACTGTTGAGGAGGTGGGTGGTGTTGTAATTGTGGTCATCAAGGTAGAAGTCGAGGTCGCCAATGAAGATGCAGTCCCTGGAATCCAGGGTGAGGGGCGCAATGAAGTCTAGGATGGTGTTGCAGAAGCTGGAGTGCAGGCCAGGGGGCTGGTATGCAAGGGTGCCTCTGATCGTTCTCTTGTTGTCCGTGTGGAGCTTGAAGTTGAGGTGTTCCATGGTATGGTGGTATTGTCATTGGCAGGGGTGCACTGTATGGTCTCTTTGTGGATGATGGCTATTCCTTCTCCTGGCTTGTTGATGCGGTCCAGGTGAGTGATTGTATATCCATCGGGAATCGCTGTAGCAATGCCAGGGGCAGATGAAGGGTTGTGCCAGATCTCGGTGACGAATACAATGACAGGTGCAAGGATGACAATGAGGTCCCATAGCTCGGTGGAATGCTTGCATATGAAACGTGTGTTGGGGAGTAAGCAGTGGAGTCGGTGAGTCACTTCTGGTGTGGTGAAGGGTCAGCGTGGAGCTCTCTAGTGTGACTGTGAGTGTGCTGGTGCAGGGGAAAGTGCAGCTGGTGCCGGAAAATGGTCCTACCATAGAGTGCGGTGCAGTGTGGCAGCAGCGTTCGCTGGAGTGTCTGGTTTCAGGGCGTGGAGGACCGTCATGTTGTATCTGTGGGGGGGGCGGGCGGGAGCCAGGGGTCCTGGTGCTGGGTTTGGTGTGGTGCAGGCGCGGACAAGCGCAGACAGGTTTGCCTTCGGTGCGCCCACTGCCCATTGAAAATGGCCATAGTGCGGCCGTGCTGAGGCCTCTATTAAGTAGGCCCTGGGAGGAGGTAGGGGTGCTGGGTGCCAGTGGGCGGGGCTTGGAGGAGGCGGGAAACAGGCAGGGGGCAGCAAAAGCGATCAAGAGAGTAGCAGGAGGAAGGTCACAAAGGCTAACAGAATAGACCAAAAGAAAAAGTCATACAGGAGAAAAAGAGCTGGAGTAAAGTCAGAAGGTTCACGGAAAAGGAGACAAAGAAAGGGAAACAGGAGAAAATGAGTGGAAGGAATGTCATAAGGCTAACAGAAAAGAGGTCAAAGAAAGGCTAACAGAAGAAAATGAGTGAGAGGAAAGTCACAAGGCTAACAGAAAAGGGGTCAAAGAAAGGCAAACAATAGGATTTGCTTGGTGAATTGTACGGAATTCGGTTGAAGAATCATGCAGCTACTTCTGTGCATTTTGAAGTTGTTTCTAGATAGACTCCAAATCTTTGCCTTACGGGCACATGTGCAATACTTATCGATATATGCACTTATCCAGCTATTTATTCAATGTAATTTAGAAGAAACCGCAGCATAAAAATGTAATAGGCCTTAATACTCGTCAAACAAGTAATTGAATAGATATTATTTAGTTATTGTAAGAAACTAAATTATTATTTGGGCTGGGTGACTACCTAGCTCAAGGAATAATCACAACTCTTGTAAGAGTGAACCCTGAAAGTCACTAAATTACCCAGAGCTCAAAAACCTAGTAGCTATGGCACGGGGAGATAGGCTTAACTTAGGGCAATGTGTACATTTTTTATGCAGTACCAAAACAGGATAAAATTAAAATGCAAAATAATAAAAATCCCAAAATGAATTAGTAAAAATAGAGTACAATTTAATAAACAAAATATCACCAAGCAAAATGACAAGAATCCAACTAGGGGAAGAGATGAATATTTAAAAGCTTTAAGTAGAAATAGCACCAAAAAGCACAAAGCGCCAATAATATTTAATGGTTCTGGTACACCGGGACCTGAACACAATTTGAGGTTGACCATGATGGACTGTGGGCCGGATACACCAACCAGGTTCATCCTGGTCAAATATTTTACCTTTTGACTTAGTCCTTTAGGTCCCAATACATCCTAAAGCCAACCAGGACCTCAGGGGAGGCACTAAGAAATTACCAGGGTGTCAGACAGAGGCCAACAGCAGGGTGCAGTCCAGGTCCAGTTTCCACTGTTTGACTGGGTACTTCCAGGAAAAGGTCTTTTGTTGTATCCCTGTAGTTTGAACAGGAGCTAGCCTTATGGCCAGTGGAGTTCACTTCTTTGCTCTGGGTGCAGGAGGGATCAGGTCCAACCCTTCAGGGACCTTCTTGGGTCACAGACTGCAGGTCCAGTCCTCTTTTGATCTTCCACAGGTCCTGGAAGTGTTCTGAGGTGGGATCCTGGAAGTGCCACATGTGTGCCTGGCACTAGTGGATGGGAGTGACTCTGGGGCATACCCTAACTAATGGGGTAAATGTTCTTAGGGCCAACCATACCCACTTTGGGCCTTTTCAAGATGGTAAAAGTCTACATCTACACTAAAGTGGGCTTTGCGGCAAGGGTGTGTGTGGGTAGTGAACTATGGCAATCCTAGTATCCTCCCACAGCTAACAGTAAAATCCAGTTTGAGGCAGCTACTGTACCAACAATAAACCCAGAGACAGAAGTATGGTAGGACAAAAGTGGAGTCTTTCGGCAACCAGGCAGTAGACCTACGAGAATTTCTTGGCATCCTATGTGCCCCAAGTATTTTATGGGAAACCAGCAAACTTACCAAGAGGGATTTGACCCTCAAGCAGGATTTGAAACTGTAGTGTCAAAAGGTATAACCACATTCCCCACCCTGCACATTCGGTGGTGTTCAGGGGAGTCATCTCTGCCTATTCAGGGGAGTCATCTCTGCCCATTCAGATGAGCCTATTGTTTGTTCCTGGGAGGTGTTTCACACCTTGTCACTCCTATTCATGGCTATTTACTGGCTGGGAGCTGGCAGAGACATATGTTAATCAGCCTTTTGACAGTTCAAGTTGGTAAGGGGTAACTTTATAAAAGTTACTTTTCCTTAATATTTACCATTGAATTGCATTTTGAAAACAATTTAAATAGTTGTTTCATTGTTTTTGTAGCTGGTCCCATTCATGACTTACAGTATTAGTATTTTAATCTGTTCCCTGGATTTCTACACTGTAAGGACATGTAACATGACATTTTTAAATGTTCTACTTTTAAATAGCATACACCCTGCCTTGTGGACTACAAGTCCTACACAGGTGTGACTTATTATTTAGAAGAGAGGTTTTTACCTGTCAAAATAGTTTATTTTGACAGGTCGTATTGATTTTTTTACAGTCTAACTACACTTGCAGGCCTGAAGCCATATTTGCACTGCCCCTATAGTGGATGGCATAATAGGTGCTGCAGTCCACTAGTGGCATTTATCTTCCAGGCCCTGGGTACACCTTATACTATATATAGGGAGCTTACAAGTAAGTTAAATATACCAATTAGGAATATGCCAATTGGACCGTGTTTAAAGAGGGAGAATATACACTTTACGATTGGTTAGCAGGGGTAAAGTGCACAGAGTTCTAAAGCTAGCAAACATTTAGGGTCCAGAAAATGTAAACAAAATCTGGTGTAACCACTCAGAAAAGGTAGATTTCCTACTTGCAGTTAATTTGCAGTGCTTTTTCAGTTTTTTTGGTATTTTTTACACCATTATGTCAACCCTTAACAAATCAAGTTAAGTGGGTGCACTACTTGGCCTTTTCTATATCTAACACTAACAATATCCCTAAATATTATAAAACATTAAAAATGAGATATATGTTTAGTTGGAAGAACAAATATTTCCAGTTTTTGTTGTGTCTGCGATTTCAGATGTAAAATTTAAATCTTTTAACCAAAAGTTACTTTTTACATACGTATAATAAGACAATATTGACTAAGAAACTCACTAACCAAAATCTCACAAAAGAGTTGCTTGGGGATATGCCATCAGGCACTGGTATGTATTTCTTCCAATTATACATAAACATATATTCTTTGCTTCTCAAATGAGACAAGAGCAGAAAAGCCATGTGCCCATTCCTCAATGCTTGACTTCAATGGTTGGTTTCACTTTGGTTTTCTGTTTTCTCAGAATGATGTGCTTGACAATCAGCAATGACCTTCATATCCTTAGCTAATGATGCATGTCAGGACAGAAAGATGATACTTTTTATTTCCATATTGGCAGAGTGACCATTTCTCTCTAACATCTTCCACAAGTGTACAGCCTTACAGCACTTAGCACTCACCACTGCTGTGCCATGTTTGCAATAGAAATTGGAATCTGTCAGCCCTAATTTAAAAGCTTCACAGGTGGCCAGTATAAACTGTTTACGAGATGTTGCTTCACTGTTCACCCCAACCCTCCCTGGTGTTGCTTCACCTACTTTGCTGTTCCTAATACCCTGCATTGTGTTGCTTTCACTCCCCCCACCCGCCTGCTTTAAAAAAAAAAACACTTTTGTGTATTTTCTTTTCTTTTACTTACTGATCCAACTCCAATCGTCATCTAAAAAAAAAAGCAGCTGCATCATTTTGCATCTGTGCCTACAAACTAACGCGGGTAGCCATGTCAAATACTTTAGATTTTTTTTACAGTTTTAGCCAATGCTACACAGCATCACAGATGCTTTGCAAAATGGCAAAACAGCGATGGCAAAGCCAATAAGTCACAAAAGCGAGAACTATTGGCTTTGCCAATGCTTATTTAAGTAAGGTAATGTACTATTGCTATACCTATCCATAACATCACTTTAACAACATTTGTTTTTTTATTTAAACAAAAAAATGCATACACACACACACAGATATATATATATAAACTATAGGTTACTGGGACTTTATAGTTAGGCTCAGATTTTACTCCTACAAAACCATAGAACTTCAGCAGTTATAGTTATCTGAGCTCACTTTAACTTACGCCCCTGCAATGCACTGCTTATGACCTCACATATTACATCACTCATAACATGGTCAGGACATAATTGATGACATCACTGATGACATCTCAAATGACATCACTGATGACATCATACAGTGATTGTTAGAAATGGGATCTCTGGTTGGCTAAGGCTTGCGCCAAAGCCAGGCAGAGACCACCACTCTAGTCAGGGCGAGGGAGTTGCACGCCAAAGATAACCCCTGCTCACCCCCTTGGTAGCTTGGCACGAGCAGTCAGGCTTATCCCGGAGGCAATGTGTAAAGCGTTTGCGCACACACACAGCAACAACATACCAGGCACACTACAAAAGGAACTCCACACAAGGTTATATCAAAAATAGCCTTTGTATTCTCATAACACATTAGAATAGTACTCACACAATATACATGGTGCCACCTGGCACTAGGTCATATTTACAAGGGAATTATTTACACATGACAGGGGCACTTGGACCACTGTCAGAACCATCACAAAGTGAACTTATTATTTATTTTATTTATTTATTTATTTTGTGTTTTATAGAGCGCGAACTTGACCCGTTAGGGTATCAGAGCGCTTTACAGGAAACATAGAAATGTACAATTGGCTTGGAATCACAATAATATACAAAAGGTAAAAGGGGGCAGGGTGCAGGATATATAAAGGATAGAGGACACGAGTGTACAGTTTGCATTTTATAGTTGCTCGAAACAAGTCCCCAGGTTTCTAGGAGAGGTGACTAGGTAATCCGAGGGGAGGCGCTAGTCAGGAGTTAATCAGGGTCTCTGTGCTGGTTGGAGGCAACATTTAAACGAGGAATTTACCCATAAGGAAGGTTTTGGCCTCCTTTTTGAAGCGTGTCAGTGAAGGGATTCTTCTGATGGTGGGCGGGAGAGAGTTCCATATTCTTGGAGCGGCCCCAGAGAAAGCCCGATTGTACGTTTTTTTCTTCCGGAAGCGTGCAGGTTGTAGCAGGAGGTCTCTGGCGGATCGGGAGTTTCTGGTTCCTCCGGATACCACAAGTTTCTGTGCAAGATAAGCAGGGGAGTTTGAGTATAAGGCCTTGTGTGTGATACAGGCCAGTTTAAGCTGTATTCTAGCCTCAAGAGGAAGCCAGTTCAAAGCTTTCAGGTGTGGAGAAATGTGGTAGAATTTTCTTGAGCTGGTAAGAAGTCTGGCGGCAGTGTTGAGGCAGGCTTTTAAAGGTGCCAGGGAGATCTTTGGTAAACCCGAGAGGGTAGAGCAGCCATATTCCAGTCTGGAGATGACGAGTGCTTGGACTGCCATTTTTAGATCGGCAGTGTCGAGGAAGGGTTTCAGTTTCCTAAGGTAGCTCAGGTGGAATCTGGCTGATTTGGCCATTGCGTTGATGTGGTCCCGCATGTTCAAGTTTCTGTCCAGGATGATTCCCAGAGATTTGGCCGAGTCCACGATGGTCGGTGGGCAATCTAAGGCTGTGATGGCCTTAATCCATGTCTGCATCTCGGGATTGATTTTTGAGGGGGAAATTAAGAGAAATTCTGTTTTCTTTGCGTTGAGTTTGAGTTGATTGGAGGCAAGCCATTGGACAGTCTCTTTTAGGGCCTCATTCAGGGAGAGAATCTCCTCGAGGGATGAGGTCTTGATGTAGATCTGAGTGTCGTCGCGTACATATGGTAGGAGATATTCGCTGTGCGTAGAACTTCGGCCAGAGGTTCAAGGTAAAGGTTGAAGAGGGTAGGGGACAGGGTTGATCCTTGAGGGACTCCAACCGTGACCGGAGAGGGAGCCGATAGGTTGCCGTTGATTAGGAATCTCTGTGATCGGTTTTGGAGGAAGGACCTAAACCATTTTAGAACGGAGCCATCCAATCCCATCCTGAGTTTGAGGCGTTCGAGTAGTTTTACATGGTTGACCGTGTCGAAGGCCGAGGATAGATCTAGAAGGATTAGGAGGCAGGTTTTCCCTTGGTCAAGGGCTTGGACGGCATCGTCAACGATGTGGAGCATGGTCGTTTCGGTGCTGTGCCCGGGTCTGAATCCAGATTGGAAGTCATCAAGTAGGTGGAAGTTGTTGATGTGTTGACTTAGTTGCTGTTGTACACATTTCTCCAACACTTTGGCTAAGAGAGGGATGTTAGAGATAGGTCTGAAGTTGTCGGGGGAAGCTGGGTCCAGCAACGGCTTTTTCAAAATGGGGAGGACTTGGCCTGCTTTCAGAGAGTCAGGAATGGATCCCTGCCGCAGAGAGGCGTTAATTATTGCAGTCCAGCTTGGAATAATGGACTGGGCGGCGGCCACTAGGCAGTTGGGGGGAGAGGGTCATTAAAATGGTTGTTCGGGTTTAAGGTCGATAGGATTTTAGCGACGGAGTCTTCATGATAGGGTTTGAAATCGGTCCAGCGTGCTTGATTTTTAGGTGAAGTCTGTGGGGGCAGCGCCGGAGGAGGAGGCAGGTCTGGAGGGAATAGAGAGTCTGTGGCGGCACTAAGTTCTTTTCCTAAGGCTGTGGCTTTGTCAGCGAAAAATGAGGAGAATTCCTCGGATGATATTAAGGACTTGGGGGTTTCTTTCGCGGTTTTGGCCAGTTTGTTGGATTGGTGTTTGACCAATTCGAAGAGCTTGCGGGGTCTATTCTTGGCGTTCCCCAGTTCAGATCTGAAGAATTCTTTTTTGAGTTGATGATGTTCCTGTTGTAGGCATTTCTGGCCTGGCGGTGAATTTTTAGATGTGCTACAGAGGGGTGCTGTCTCCAGATTCTTTCGGATTGTCGGAGGGCTCTCCTCTCATTGTTGAGGGATCCAGTGAACCAGGGGTTCCGATCTTTGATTTGGGTTCTCTTTAGTTTTAGTGGGGCTAGGTCATCCAGAATGTTCGATATAGTTGTAGAGTAGTGATCGTTGAGGTCACTGACCGTTGTGATATGCGAGGGGGGGGGGAGGTCTGATTTGCAGCGAGCTTCCAGTTCCCTGTGGTCCAGGTTTTTAGTGTCTCTGACCCAGCGTTTCGGAATCACTGGTTGCGGTGCCCTTGTCTTGTGGGTGCTAGGTAGTAGGAAGGCGATGGCGTGGTGATCAGACCAGTCGCAAGAGTCTATAGAGATAAGCTTGACTGTTGATTCCTTAGAGATGATCCAGTCAAGGGTGGCCCCTTTCGTATGTGTTGGGAGTGAGCAGGCTTGGGTCAGGGCTTGATCATCCAAGAGGTCTTTGATGGCATTGACATGAGGATCCTTGGGGTCGTTCCAGTGAAGGTTGAAATCACCCAGGAAAATATCTTTAGCGTTGGAGGAGATCTTAGCTGTGATGAGTTCCATGAGATGGTCAGTGAAGGAGTCGTTCATGCCTGGGGGTGGTAAAAGATGTGCAAATTGCACAGTTGGGTGGAGTTGCTGCAAATGGAAAGGGCGAGGTATTCGCAGGAGTCAGTGGAATCAGCCAGGAGTTCAGTGACAAGGAGGTTAGAGCGGTAGATGCATGCAATGCCTCCTCCTTTTGCTAGATTGTCTGTCCAGTCTTGCAATGTTATAATTGGGAGGGACTAAGAGGTCCAGGCATGGAGATGAGGAATCGTTGAGCCAAGATTCTGTTAGAATTGCTAAGTCGAGGTTTTTGTTCAGGATGAGATCAGCAATATCGGCAGCGTGCTTAAAGGCCGATCGGCAATTGATTAGGAGACCAGATCGAGAGGGATCAGAGGGAGTGTTGGGAGTCAGGGCGGACAGGAGAACTGGCGCTAGATTGCTTTTGACCACACTTCTGTTGCGGAGGGTAGCCGATCTGTTGGGGTTAATAGTGACCGTGCAGATGGCATGTTCGTCACTCAAGTCTGGCGGACAAAGGGTAGCTGGGGTAGAGTTGTAGTCGCGGAGGAAGGCAAGGATTTCCTCTTCAGAGAGGTCTAGCGGACTTGGGGTGTCGAGTGTAGAGTTGTAAGAGAGGACGAGAGCTAGGGTTTCTTCCTCAGAGATGTGGAATAGTTGCTTGCGAGGGCGAAGGTGTCTCTGGGATAGCGGCAGTGGGTGCATGGGGGGCTCTGTGGTGTGAGGAGGGGTGGAGTTCCGCTGGGGTTTGAGGTTGGCTAAGGAGAGTTCAGCGAGGTGAAGGAGGTTCATTAGATCCAGAATGGAGATATGGATGCTCTGGGTTAATTTGGCAGCTCTTGAGTGCAGGGTTTCGATATCCAAGTAAGAGGGAGGCGTTAGAGGGCAGGAGGGCGGTATTTCAGGAGCAATACTATCGGCATGCAAAGGGGATCGGGTAGAAGGGGTGGCTCGACCTGTATCGGAGGTTTTGGAGGCAAAACGGTCTCACAGTTATCGTAGGGAGCTGGCGGGGAGGAGACCAAAGGACTAGGGGTGCATCTGTTGGCAAGGCTGGGAGGTGTGCAAGAGGGGATAGGATGACCCGAGTTGGCAACCCTTAGAGGGGTGGTTTGTGGGTGACTAGGGACGCTAGTCAGGCTGGTCGGCTGGTCGGAGGGGTGGGTGTTAGGTGCCTTGTTAGTGTCGTGCACATGGTTACTGAGGAGGGTAAAGAGGTCCGCAAATTTGTTAAGGTTTTTGGATGAGGCTTGGATTAGGACAATGCCATTTTTGGAGAGGGTGATTGTGAGGTCAGCTCGCAGGGTTGCAGAGGGTGCTATTGTAAGCTTAGTGCCATGAGGAATGTTCCTGGTTGCGCGTACATTGAGGAGGTGCGCAAAGGTTTTGTGCCAGGAGGAGGTTCTTCTGGAGTAGAAGATAAGGTCGTTAATGACTGTGCCATTGTCCGCGCTGTAACGCAGGTCGGAAATCAAAGTCTCAGGGTTACTTTTCAGGGTGGAATGCTTGAAAGATTTTGCAGCGGTTTTGGAGAGGTTGGGAGGGTAAACCAGAGTAAAAGAGTTTTCCCCTGTAGTAGTTAGGCAAGGACTTGCCATGGTGGCTGGGGTGGGGTACTCTAGGAACGACAAGGGGCAGTTAAACAGCAGCGAGGCAGGGTCGCCACCAACCAGGGCGTGGGGAAGTTAAGGTGGGCTAACTTAGCTTTATCTCTTCAGAGCAGGGAGGTAGGGTAGCCACATCACAGCTGTGTTATGGAAGGAAGGGTGTGTCCCAGGGTTAACTGTCTTGAGTGAGTGAGCTTTCGGATATCATTGGTGCAAGGCCCAAGCGTACTGCAAAGGTCTGGAGAGGCCGTCCGCGAGGCTGCAGTAGAGAATGAGAGGCTGGGCCAGTCACAACGCCTCGGTCCTGGGTGACGACAAGGCAGATCAGGGCCAGTAAAGGTCGGACCTTTTTTGGGGGATCAGAAGTCAGGTCCAGGCTTCAGCAACCAAGTTGGACTTGGCAGGGAGTATCCCAAGTGAGGAAGCAGTTTAGTGAAATAGTGATTAAAAGGAGACTGCTACTCTCAGTTTGCAGCTGTGGAGGTAGCTAGCAGGGTGAGGCTAATCATGTTGTATTATTGCCGCCGCCATTTTAAAGTCAGGCAATGTGAGGTAATTACAGGTCTACGAACCTCCGCCATTTTAGGGTCAGGCAGTGGTCAGCTTGCGATGCATTTGAAATCAACCCCGATTCTGTATCTCACTCACAGAGGCTGATAGCAGTGATGCTTCCGAGTAACGTTTATCACCTTGTTAAAGTATGTGGCGACATCAGAGTTGAAAGGAACCGTGATCCTCGTATTAGTGAGGCGCCGCCATTTTAGGTCCAGGCAACCTTCAGCTAATGCTCATATTGGTAGTCAATAAGCCAGAAAAGAAAAGAGAAGAAGAAAAACGGAAGAGAATGCACCTGACGTGGGGCACTTCCCGGATCACCGGAGGCGGAGGGGCAGGGCTCCTCACTTAAAGACACCTCCGACCAATTCGAGCAATTCGAGCGCCGATCAGGTCTCCGGCAACGCTGGCAGGGGGAGAAGCCGCCGAGAGACGCCGACTCCAGGGGAGGTCGCTGAGAGGAGAGCCGGCAATCGAGGATCACCCACTAGCCCCCCAGGAACTCGCTCCAGCGGATGCAGGACTCTGGATGCACATCCCTGCGGGTAGCGAAGCTCAAAGCGGGAGGGAAATGAAGTCCAAAGGGGATGCGGTCACAGAAGGAGAAGCGCCGGAGGCTAGGCGACCGGAGGTCAGCACCGGGCCACCGGGCTCCGGGCAGGAATAAAGTAAAACAGATCATAACCGTACAACCAGTAAGCACTGGTAATCACTGTACTTAGCATCAGCCTGTAACATAAACTACATTATGCACAGTATCACATCAGGCGCGAATTACATTCTGCGCCAACCTCACCAGCATAAACACATTATGCAATCACCTCACAAGTCTAAACGCATTAGACCCTAACCTCCTAAGTATAACTCACAATAGGGGCGTAAATCACACAGTGAAACATAATCTCACTAGCATAAACCATGATATGCAAAACAACCTCATAATCATAAACCACAGTTAGAGGTATAACACAGGGTGCGTAATCATACTACATACATTACATTTCCTAGCACCACATCGCATTAGGGCCTGGCGCCCTATAAATCTAACAGTCCCATCTGGCCATCTGAGAAAGGGGGCTCAAATGCCCTATGTCCCAAGAGTCAGGGCGCGCTGCCAAGGCAGCAAAAGTCAAGGGTGCGCAACCTGCGCAGGCCTAAACGTAGCAGCTGCCCACTACTTGCTGGGCAGCTGGGAAAGTATGGGGCAAAGGAGTGCATCTCACTCCTGACTTCAAAACATGTCCCCTAAAAGAAAGACCTAAACGGTGCAGCTGCCCACTACTTGCTGGGCAGCTGGGAATCACGTGAGGGCCCGGCACCTCTGTGCCTCCAGTCCCACTCAGGGACTCTGAATTAATTGTGCCCAAAACGTCGCAGTTGCCCACTGCCATACGGGGCAAATGTGAGAAATGCCACAGGGGAAAAACACGGGGCCCTCTGGGCCCTTTAACAATAAAGGCCATCCGTTGGAGCCACACGGGCTCGTAAATTAAACATGCCCACGATGGAGCAGCCCTCTACCATGTGGGGCCGCTCAGGGGGTAGGCACCGGCACTTGGGCCTCGGTCCCCTCTCCCCCCCCCAGCCCTCTTCACTCACCGGGCTGCGGGGCTTCAGAACGGAGCCTGTGTCTTTACCCGGTTCCTCTTCTTCTTTCGGCTGCGTCAGGAGAGCTCCGGTCTCCTCTCTGCCCTCGGGACCGGTGCTGCTCCCTGCTTCCCTTCACCCGGGCCCCCTCCTGGGACCCGGGACTTCTCGGTGGAGCCTGCGAGGCTCCGGGAGCATTTTTCTCGTGGCGCGGGGCTTCCCTCCACTCCTGGGAGCCCCGCGCTGCCATCGGCGGCCTCTGCCGCCTTCTCTCTTCACCCGGGCCCCCTCCTGGGACCCGGGACTCGTCATGGGCACTCGGGGAGGCGGGGTAGGCTCCCGTCCTCCTCTTCACCCGGTCCCTCTCCTGGGGGCCAGGACTTCTGGCCGGGGCTCACGGAGGCGGGGTAGGCTCCCGTCCTCCTCTACCGGGGCTTCCTCTGGCTTCCGATCAGCACACGCGGGGCTTCCCTCAGCTCATGGGAGCCCCGCTTGGGATTTGCTGACGTCCGGCCGGCAGGCTCCGCCCATGTCCCAGGCAGACGTGCCTGACTTCCTGGTCGCCGCGCGATCGCGGTGGCCGTTTTGGTTTTCTCCTGGCGCAATGAGGGGTAGGCTCCCTCCGAATTAGAATATAAAGCAGGGTGGGCTCCTGCTATTTAAAATATAAAAATAGCGGCCATGTGGGGTGGGCACCCACCATTTCCAGCATTACTGGGGGAATCCCTACGCCGGGGATTCCCTCTCTCTCTCCAGCGCCGCACTGCACAGCCCATGCGCTCCTCTCCCCTGGCAAGATATCGCTCTCCCAGGGCACCAGGAAATTAAAAGGGGCAGCGTTCACAGGGCGCAAGGAGCCATAAGAGACTTGGAAGTCCTTAGGGATATAAGGGCAATGCAGGGCCCAGGGAGGCAAGCCCTCCTGGCAGCCTCCCCCCGGGCCCCAGCAGCAGCACGCCCTGCAGGTTCAGGAACAAAAACATCACACAAACCTTTTCATGGGGTCACTGCCCCTTCTTTTATACACCTATTTCCTTTGTGTCAAGGTGCAGGGTTTGGGGAACCAGATACAACTGGTTATGGGGGGATTTGGAGCACTTTGTTTTGCTCAGCTCCTCTCTCCTTTCAGAGTGTAGGCTAGGGACATCAGACACACCACAGGAGGTGGAGCCAGCATTGTGGAGGGAAGGCACAGCCCTATTCAGGTCCCAGCTGCAACTCCTCCCACCCATTTACATGGAGATCTCTCCATTCAGCCCTGCGCTGACTCACCCTGCCCCTCCTGGAGCCACACACACCTCCCAGCCCCTGTCACTCACAAGCCAGACATGCAATTCACATCAGGCAGGCACAGAGCACACATAAATGCCAACTTCTAGAAGTGGCATTTCTACACTAGTTATAATAAATCTGCGCACACCATTGCGCAGCATTTATTCTCACGAGTTCGCACATACTAAACTCGACCCTGCACTCCCCTCATACCAGGAATCACCACTGACACACTCATCCTCAATGCATTCCTATGGGAGGGCAGGCCAGTCTCACCACCCACGCACACAGCGCGCACGCACTTTACACTGGACCACAGTGTTTAAGTGCCCAGAGACTTAAAACTACTAACATACAAGGCAAAAAGTTTAGGGGTGAACCTGCCAAAAAGGGCCAAGTCCAACAGTGATCATAAGTGTTTTGTAAAAGATTTTGACTGTTAAACGATATGCTAAGGTACTACAGAAGCTAACTTAGTATATCTAGTGTACTAATAATGAGTGATACTATTTCAAACATATATTATGTGAGTGACTGTGTATCTCTGAGTGAGTGGGTAAGTGAGTGGCTGTATGGGTGTGTGAATGGGTGTGTGAGTGGCTGTATGGGTGAATGAGCGGGTGTATCAGTAGCTGTATGAGTGAGTGAGTGGCTGTGTGAGTAGCTGTACTAGTGAGTGAGTTGGTGTGTAAATGGCTATATGGGTGTGTGAGTGGGAGTGTGAGGGACTGTGTAGGCAAATAAGTTGGTGTGTGAGTAGGTGTATGGGTGAATAAGTGGGTGTATGAGTAAGTGTATGGGTGAATAAGTGGGTGTGTGAGTACCTGTATGGGTAAGTAAGTGGTTGTGTGAGTAGCAGTATTGGTGAGTATGTGGGTGTGTGAGTGGCTGTATGGGTGTGTGAGTGGCTGTATGGGTAGGTGAGTAGGTATGTGAGTGGCTATATGCATGACTGAGTGGCAGTGTGAGGGACTGTATGAGTGAGTGACTAGGTGTGTAAGTGACTGTATGGGTGAGTGCATGGCTGTTTGAGTGGGTGTTTGGTTAAGTGAGTGGGTATGGGAGTGGCTGTATTGGAGAGTGACTGTTGAGTGGCTGTGTGGGTGAGTGAGTAGACATGTGAGTGCTTGTATGGATGTGTGAATGGGTATGTAAGTGGTTGTTTGGGTGTCTGAGTGGCTATGTTCAGAGGATGTATGGGTGAGTGACTGGGTGTGAGAGTAGCTGTATTGGTGAGTGAGTGACTGTGTGAGTGACTGTATAGGTGAGTGAGTGGCTTCATGAGTAGGTATATGGGAAAGTGAGTGGCTGTTTTTGTGAGTGAGTGGGTGTGTGAGTGAGTGGCTGAATGGGTAAGTGAGTGGCTCTGTTAGTGGCTGTATGGGTGAATGAGTGGGTGTATGAGAGGTTGTGTGGGTATGTGAGTCTATTTGAGTGGTTCTGTGGATGATGTCATCTGAGATGTCACCAGTGATGTTATCAGTGATGTCACTGACCATGTCATGAGTGATGTAAAATGTGAGGTCATAAGAAGTGCATTGCGGGGGCATGAGTTATAGTTAGCTCAAGTAACTATAACTGCTAAGTTTCTATGGTTTTGTACGAGTGAAATCTGAGTCTAACTATAACATTCCTGTAACCTTTGTTTTTTACAGTAAATTTCTAAGGTTTTGTAATGTTAATTCCTAACTATGATGTGTTTTTTTTTTTTTAGTGAATGTCAAAGGTTTTTTCAATTTTATTTCCTAACTCTAACCTGTAACCTTTGAGAGTGTGTGTGATTGGCTATATAGGTCCATGAGTGGGTGTGTGAGTGGCTGTATGGGTCTGTGACTGGCTGTGTGAGTAGTTTTGTGGGTGTGAGTGGCTGAATGGGTCTGTGAGTGGGTGTGAGTGGCTGTATGGATCTGTGAGTGGGTGCACGAGTGTCAGAGTGGGTCTGTGAGTTGGTGTGTGAGTGTCTGAGTGGATGCATAAGTGTCTGAGTGAGTATCTGAGTGGGTACATGAGTGAGTGTCTGATTGGGTGAGAGTATGAGTGGGTTTGCAAGTGCCTCCATGAGTGTGTGGGTCTATGAGTGAGTGCATGAGTGTCTGAATGAGTCCGAGTGGATCTGTTAGTGCATGTGTGAGTCTGAGTGGGGCTGTGAGTCAGTGTGCGAGTCTGAGTAGGTCTGTGAGTGGGTGTCAGAGAGTATAAGTGGTTCTGTAAGAGTGTTTAAGTGGGTCTGTGAGTACGTGTACATATCTGAATGGTCTGTGAGTGGATGCATGAGTGTTTGAGGGGGTTTATGAGGGCATGTGAGAGTGTCTGAGTAGGTGTGAGAGTGGGACTGTGAGTGGGTGAGTTTCTGAGTGGGTCTGTGAGTGGGTGTATCAGTGTCTGAGTGGATCTGTCAGTGAGTATGTGAGTGGGTATCTAAATGTCTGTGTGGGTGTGTAAGTGACTGGGCCAGAACAGACCTGCACGTGCCCCAGAAAGAGTCCATTGTTTTGCACAAAATCTCTACCCGAATGGAATGCTTTCTACTGGTTAGTTACTAAGTGCGACCTCCTTGGGTAAATGTCCGGTACCTATTCTACACTACAGCTGCGTCATGGAGCATGAGGAAATATCACCAGTGACCTTGTGTGTGTTTTAGCAACGTGATTGTTCCTCGTGGGTCTTTATCCAGAAATTTGTGATAACATGATTCTTCCTATAGAGAAGACGACGAAAAAACAAAGAGGTAAATCAAGCAAGGGTCCTACTTCTTCTTTCTTTGGTAGAGATGTCCTCATATTCCCTGGCATAAAGAACAAGCCACCAAAATCAGGGGGAAATGCAATGGGGGCCTTTTGATAAGATGTCCATCATCCTGGCAAAAGGTAGGAAGACCTTTGCATATTCATACTAATTTTAATGGGAGAGCCATGGACCCTGCTCTCACAAGGAGAGGACAAGAAAGTACCCACCCGTCACAGTCACATAAAGATCGAGCTCCAATAGATCAACAATGCATTCACCTCTACGAAAGATTTCATATCATCTTTCATGAGGAATTCCTGAGAAAACACACTTGCTTTGCCTTCACCAAGCCAAGGAGGTAGGACCATTTATCCTTTACAGAAGTGGAGCTTCAACTGGGGCACCTGCTATGTTTATAGTTGAAAGTGCTTACTGTTGAAGTTTAATTTCTGTGAAAAGAGCATTATGGCCAGAAGGGAAGCTCACCTGCCCATTTATCCAAAAGACCCCACAGTTTTACACAAAATCTCTACCCAATTGAAGTACTTTCTACTGGTTACTTAGTAAGTGCTACCTTATTGGGTAAATGTCCAGTGCATATTGTACACTACAGCTGTGCAATGCACCATGAGGAAATGTCTCCAGCGGCCTTGTGTGCATTTGGCAATGTGATTGTTTTTTGAGCTTCCGGGGCCCGGCCTCAATTCAGTGGGGGAGAGGGCTACATGGCCCCCTCCCCCTGGCCGATTTTGGCCCCGGGGACCCCATCCCCAGGGCCCAGGCTTGTCATTCTAGGTACCCTGGAGCCCACCCAGGGCACCCAATCTGCACTGTTGGGGGAGCCTGAATGCCCCCACGGTCCCTGCCGGCTCCCTGCCTCCCACAAGAGCCAGCATTGGTTCCACACATAGGGTGCTGCTAAATATGCAGCTCCCTGCATGTGGGAGCAATCTTTCATCTGTTTCCATGCCCGCATGACAGCGGGCAGGGAAACAACGAAAACTCTGCTCCCAGCAAGTGGGAGCAGTTTCACAGCTCCCAGCAAGCGGGAGCGGTTTCACAGCTCCCGCTTGCTGGAAGCGGATTTAGTTTTGCTTTTAATTAGCAGGAGCATTAAGCGCCTGCCAAGTGAAAGCAAACTGCTTTGTCCCAGGGTGGGCACTCCAGGACATAGCAGGAGCTGGCCCTGGGGTGTGCCGGTCACCAGGGCCATTAGTGGCTCAACTTTTCATGGGCCGGCCCTGGGATCACCATGGTCCGGGAGGTGGGCCGCGTGGTACACCTCGCACATGTATTTTGATTGCTGGCCCCGGGTAGGTGGTGGCCCCTGGGGCTCTAAAGAGCCCATGGGGAGTCTGCGTTGCCTCCCTCCAATATTTTACTTAAATACCCGGGGAGGTGGTGGTCCCCGGTGCTCAAAAGAGCCTAGAGGGAGGGTCCATGTGGCCCCCCTCAAATTTGTAAATAAAGCCACGGGGAGGTTCCGGTCCCCAGGGCTCAAAGAGCCTTAGGAGAGGGGCCCCATTTGCCCCCCTCTTTTTTTAACAAATGCCCTTGGGACCTGGCCCATCCCGGGGGCTCTTTTCAAAACAAGAGCAGGTGCCCACGGTTGTTTTTGTTTTTCCACCGGAGTCGCAGATCTGCTGCGATTTTCAGCTAAAATTAAAACAAAAAATACTTTTTTGCCCTGCCAGGGGCCCTCTGTGACCACAGGACAAGAGCTAAGGGGTATTCATACCCTGCCTCTTTTCTTTATGTTTAACGATTTTCAGGGAATCGGGTCCATCATTTTCTGGTGAGCTATTGTGACTTCTGCTTTCATTATAAATAATAGGCATAGAGGAGGCACTTCTGCTGACACCGAAGCTCCCTGTCTACAGAGAAATAACCACGCACTGGTCTGATGGTGTTGTGTAGTTCCTACTAATCCGTAGGATCTGCTCATTGTTTGGACAACATAAACTAAGGGCTTGGTGCCTAGACTGATTCTGGACACCCTCGCAGGATAAGTTGGCCTATAGACCAGCTAGCTCACAGTGCCACTGTAAGCACCCCTAACTTACCAGGGAGTGAACAGTTTCAGGTAACCACTGAACATGACTACACTAATTCCTCAGGAATCGTGGAAACAGTACAGAATCTTTCGCTCAGTCACTTGTGCTCACTTGTTCTCAGAGAAATATACAAAGAATACACAGTGGGACGTTTTCAATAATATTTATTGAACCAATGTTATTCTGGTATAAAATACGTGTGCTGCAAAGATTAGGAGACCGAAGCAAATGAAAGAGATTACAAGCACCAAAAGAGTAAAAAGTAGATACATTTCTACCATGGTGCTGAAGCAATGAATATATGCAGGCATATATGCAATATGGTAATCTAACGTACTCCTACGATGCAAACCCTACTCTAAGGGGTCGATTCCGATTCGGGCCGGAAAAAGCACCGACCGACTCGGATCCGGAAAAAATACCGACCGACACGTACCAGTGGCGCCCGACACGCCAAGTACGATGCAAGCCGCGATAAATCCGACCGACACGTCAGGAAACCAAGCCGACCGACCGACCCGCTCGGAAAATAGCAATCCGGCCGGAAAAACACGCGAATCCAACCGACCGACACGCACCCGGAACAAATCCGACCGAATCGTACCCGCCAACTCCAACCTGCAAAGTACGATGCAAGGCGCGAAAAACACGACCGAGTCGGACGGAGGACAAGCCGTACGACCGACACGCATACAAAACCGAGCCGAAGCAACACAATACACCGCGACCGACGCGTACGCAGCATACAAAACTGCACAAACACAGCGTGAACGAAACGGAAAACACCGTACGAGACCAATGCACGGTCCGACTCCGGTCACAAGAACGTTTCCAACATACACAAACAGCACAAAGGAAAAATCAACCAAAAAAGGCCAAACAAGCAATTACCAAGCCAATAAATACTGGGGGGGTGGGGACAGAGAACAAAGACACACCAACAACTCCACCTATATAAAGGACACAAATCACTACCATGAGCCTTTGCAAATGCCATTCCACTGCCAGCACCCAAGAGAAAGCAACCACACACCCACAGCTCATCCCTCACACAAGCCACACACCAGCAGCACACCAACAAATACCTACCTCACATACACCCAGCACAACACACACCCACACACCCTCACCTGCACACCAACACACACAGCACCCACTATCACCACCCATCACCATGCCCCCAAGAAGAATCCCAAGTTCCTAGATAGTGAATTGGAAGTCATGGTAGACGAGATCCTCAGGGTGGAGCCACAGCTGTTTGGCACTCTGGTCCAACAGACCCCCATGTCGCAGAAAACCAAGATGTGGGAGAGGATCATCAACAGGGTGAACGCCCAATCACCATGTCGGCGCACAAAGACCGACATCCAGAACAGGTGGTATGACGTGCGCAGGAGGGTCCGGGAGCTGCTCAAGAAAGACTACCACCTGAGCCAATACACCGGCAGTGGCCCTCCTGCCAAGCCAGTATACCTCAGGCCCTGGGAGGAGAAGGTGCGGGCCATCCTTCCGCCAGTGAGCGTATATGGACTAGAGGACATCCCAGAGCCTGGTGAGTACACAACAAATGTACACAATAAACTGCCACAAAACACACACATCACTGTCAAGGGGAGAGTCAAACCATGCACTCATAGCAATTACACAGCAACTAGAACAGAATCATCCCAAAATGTGTATGTCAGTCAGATAAACACAACACATGCCATCAAAAAAGTCACATCCAACTGTGCCAACACATGTACAAACACAACCACAACTACAGCTAGGCAGTGGCACAAATAGAACTAACACACACATCCACACATGTAGCCACCACAACAACACCAACACACAGTGAAGACCACTCAAAGGAAGGAATTCTGTGTATGCTGGCCAAGTCAGTGTAGCCAATAGCATCATGGGAGTCGCACTCACACATATTGCCCCCCCACAACTGTCCCATCAACACCACCCTGAACCATGCTCACATCACAGGGAGTGGAGAAGGACTCACAAGATGGCTGACACTGGCTACTGCTGTGGGGAGCACAAGGCTCTGCTGCCAACTGTGCACCAACAAACAGCAGGACACCACTGACTGACATCCTGAGAGACAACTTACACTCCCTGCAATGCAAGCACGTTCCATGGTGGGATATCTGGCTGGCTGGCTGGGTGGGAAGGGGGACTTGCAGCACTGACCATAGTCACCAGCACCTCCCCTCACACCCCCCCAACACAAACTCCACAGTACCCACCTGGTAGAATGCAATGCCCTCCATCCTAACACAAGATCCCACAAAGCACCACCACCCTGGGTTATGTTGTGTGAAGCACAGGGACACTCTTGGGACTCTTAGCCAAACAACTGCCAGGACAACACTCCCAGCCATCCTGTCAGCACAGCCAGCCCACCCCACAGGGAAGCAGAGTCAAAAGGAAGGAAGCATGGGCATGCTGGGAAGGGGGTGGAGGCAATAGCATGATGGGAGTCGTAGTCACAGACATTGCTCAGCCTCACAACTGGCCCATCAACACCACCCTGAACCATGCTCACATCACAGGGAGTGGAGAAGGACTCACAAGATGGCTGACACTGGCTACTGCTGTGGGGAGCACAAGGCCCTGCTGCCAACTGTGCACCAACAAACAGCAGGACACCACTGACTGACATCCTGAGAGACAACTTACACTCCCTGCAATGCAAGCACGTTCCATGGTGGGATATCCGGCTGGCTGGGTGGGAAGGGGGACTTGCAGCACTGACCATAGTCACCAGCACCTCCCCTCACCCCCCCAACACAAACTCCACAGTACCCACCTGGTAGAATGCAATGCCCTCCATCCTAACACAAGATCCCACAAAGCACCACCACCCTGGGTTATGTTGTGTGAAGCACAGGGACACTCTTGGGACTCTTAGCCAAACAACTGCCAGGACAACACTCCCAGCCATCCTGTCAGCACAGCCAGCCCACCCCACAGGGAAGCAGAGTCAAAAGGAAGGAAGCATGGGCATGCTGGGAAGGGGGTGGAGGCAATAGCATGATGGGAGTCGTAGTCACAGCTCTACATCCCCCACCACATGGCCCAGCAAGCTCACACTCACGCATGCACATCCCACAGAGAGTAGAA